>JAMXBC010000006.1:6587986-9079236 GCA_024138005.1 Lumnitzera racemosa | reverse complement strand
GTAATGTATAGGTATAAAAAATTAATAAGTAGAAAAATATTATATTAAAATTGATATTGTAATAATAAAAAATATATATAATGAATCTGGTAGGAAACTTAAATTAGGGTAATTATATGAAAAATGTAAAATTTCCTTATAACAAGAATAAATTCAATGGTTAAATTAAGATTAGGATATACCGTACAGACTACAATATTGATTAGAGACTAAAAACAATATTTAGAATATCCGAAGATAATATAATTAATTTCACATTATCGGTCATAATAGTTTCCTAAGGTGTGCATATAAAATTCTTACTCGAAAACTGAGTTAAAAACCTAATTTAAAAATCAATGTAAAAACTGAACCAAAACTTAATATAATTCAAGAAAAATTGTAAAAGACTTAAAAACCTAGATAATTAGGTATATTAAACCCTAAACCAAAAATAACAACAGGCGTTATAGGATAAAAACTAATCTATAGCGGTTATATAGAAAACCAAAACAATATTTATATTCTAGGGATTTTTAGTAATAGACAGTACGAGTCGTACCTTGAGTGAGCAAGAGAAGAATTTAAGTAAGTTTGGATTAGTACATTGCTGTATTTCGAAATACTAAATTGTATTACTTAGAGGCTTAAAATTTTATATAATTATGCTTGTTAGATAGTTAACTGTGCATATGTGCTTATTTTTTAGTTTAAAGATATAATTATGATTGCTATCATGGCTTGTATTTGTGTGATTCGTTGAAATGATTGAATAACTTAAACCGGGCCTAATTAAATGTATAACTTGAAATTCTAAATCGGACATGCATAACAACCCATTAGGGGAACATTAGGATTCTCTGATCAAATACCAACTCCTTTGAAAGGGATAACATCGGATAACATCATTAGTTCCTTTTTCATCCTTAGTCGAATTAAGTAACAAATGAAAAGGTCATGACAAGGGTGAAGTCAATGGTTCGAAGGTAGTCGCGAGAGGAGCGGTGTCTCTATTGCACAAGCTTGGGTTTGGTTGTAAGTTGTTGCATTAACGAAAACTCCTTAATCTGGATTAAAGCGAGTACAATTTCTCTAGTCTTATGACGGGTGGGACAACGTCATACAATGGCATTTTCTTGAACATGCATTGCACCTAATAATTTGGTTGATAATCCTGTTTGTGTTTACTGTATGGTTTTAAGTCTCCGTCCCAACTTATTGAGCTATCTTTGCTCACATCTCTATTAGTTTTATTGCAAATTCTAGCTAAAAAGCGGATTACAATTATCTTAAAGCTAACAACTGCGACATCTTAGGGAGCGATAATATAAACTGAAAGCCAGATACACTTTCAAGTATAAATTACTCTTTAAAGCTTTTAGTATTAATTTATAAATTACTTAAGTAAATTAGGATTAAGTTACTAAATTTTGTAAAGATACTCAAGTTATTTCAATATAAGTATGTATCTTTCTTATGTTCATAAGTAAATAACATATTTAATTCATGAAATGTTTACTTGAAAATAGGTTAGTTATAGACGCCTTGTGTAAATTAAGTCTGAGATAATGACTATAAGGATAGTTTCTATCTTAGAATAATTTGCATGGCATGACTGTTACAATTTTCTCACTTCAAGGCATAACAAACCAATAATGCTTACATTGTTTTTTATTTTTATTTTGCACAAATAGATTATCACGCCCTAAACTCAATGAGTCGTAATAGTCCAATTGTGTAAATCAATCTAAGTAAAAAGTATACTCCTTAGTTGTTAATATAAGTATACTATACACAAGGCGAATGAAAACTCAACCAACTTTAAAGCAGTTAGATGAACACTTGTGATATATAATACTTGTAGAATAACACTTAATATAGTTTCACATATTTACAAATAGTCTAAGTCCTTTACATATTTTTATAGACATCATAAGTTTTAAGATTTCCAAATGTACTATACAATTCTACAGGAAAATTATCTTACATATCATAGATACATCAGCAAGCCTACAAAAACTATAAGACCTCCTAGGAGGACCTTATAGTTTTTCCACAAAACAAAAACAAAAACAACATAAACATTGACCCATTTATTAGTCTTAAACTCCTCATTCCCTGACTTATCGAAACTAACTTACAAATTATTGCAACTAAGCATCTTCGAGTACTACTCCACACCTGCAGAACAATTTATTAGGATGTGAGCTCACTAGCTCAGTAAGAAGAGATGGAGTCATAAAAGTATATTAACAAACATGATTATTCAATCATTACTTAAATATAGATACAAACAAGCAAATGATAGGTCATCCCATAATGTTTAATTGATTCATTATAAAATTAGAGAAATTTTGTCTACTTTAAACTAGATTTTAAGGAGTTTTAGCATGACACTGTCAAACTAAATTTAAGCTTATGCAATGGAGACACCATCGTCTCTACTATTCTTATTAAAGTATTGATATTTAGTCTAACAACCTAATCATTACTCCTATTAGTTTATTGAGAATGTCAAGTTAAATCTTAGTCAATTTAAGATTAGTCCAGATTATAAGACGAGCAACCAAGTTTATATACGTAATACATATTATGCTCAAATAGAAAATAACACTCGAAGTTCAACTCTTAATCATTAATCGGTATTCATAAGCACACACATAGCACATATATAAACAATCTAACTACAACCACTAACAAGCACTCTTAATCCTCCAAGTATCCTGATATAATGCTCCAACATGCCATTAAGCATCAATCCCAACTAACTTGATATTGACGTGAGTTAATCTTACTTCTTGTGCTCAATCCCTTCGTAAGTCCCTAAACAATCAATAATAATATTTTATTTTTGTTATATAGAAAGTATATAATTACTTTGTAATGTCCTATATATAGTTTAAATAGGTTTATCAAGTCTTTAGTCAAGTTTTAGCTTATTATTAAAATCTCTTAATAAGATTCTGAATAATAGTCTTAACATAGTTTTTACCCTGGAACCTTTTGAATAAGTATCCAATCAATAATGTTAACATAATGTTTTTTAATTTTAGAACTCTTTATGAAAGTATCTAAAAACAATTTTGTTAACTAGAAAATCTCCAATGAAATATCTAAAAACAACCTTATCGACTAGAAAATCTCTAGTTATCTTACGGATGTTATATCAACCAAGTATTTTATACCAGGTAGCTTTCTGATCAAGGCTCTAAACTTAGGACTAACCTATTGTTTAATAGACTAACCTTTTGAAGAACTGTTTGAAATAGGGTTATTTTACAACTTTACTTGAAATAGCTTATCCAACATCATATTCCAAATTATAAACATATTAAACCGTGTCCATATATCAGGTTTATCATACCAAATGACACTATGTTACTAAATTCTTCAAATTCACATATTTACCTGTTAATGCATCAAGCCTATATCCACTAACTTGCCCACATCATAACTCCAACTCAAACCATACAACTCTAGATCCTTTCTTACAGTAGATTGTGATCCAAGTAAATCTCAGAACTTGACACCTAAGATTTTATTAAGCTCTATACACAAAATCTTCATGAAAATTGTATTTTTCATCTAATTTAAAGGTTAGAAAATCTCTAAATATTATGAAAATCATTTTTGTCTAAAAACTCTTCATACAATATTCACATGCATTATAAAGACTCCCTAAAAAAAAAATTCAGCATTGAAACCACATCAATAGAATCATTCAAATAAACTTTGAAAATCTATCAATTTCGCTCACTTTCTTAAGGAAGTACTATATTTACTTAAAAAATTTTCGATCTAATAATTTTTCTATAAAATTATCGAGTGGTTTGATGTAGGTTGAGAAGGATTGATTCCTATTGGAGTGTGTTGTTATAAGTTTTCACATGGAAATTAAAGAACATTTTGAACATATAGTGGCACCATATTTCTCGATTATTGGTTGATATTATATGATTGACTCTCAAGTTTTGTGGGTTTTAATTCATAATTGGGAAATTTTGAGGATATCGCAAATTTGGAAGACCTTGAAAAAATACGCTGAATGAAGAATAAGAGTTGCCTTGTGGATTTTGAATCATTTGAAAATTTTTTTGTCTTTATGAGTTCTCCCAAGGTGGTAAATTTTGTGATTTATTGGGATCTATATGTTATCTCAATTTGAAACTAGGAGGTATTTTTACAAGAATGTGATTTGTGGTAAATAATTTGGAGTAAAATCTACACTTGTTTCCACTTGTATTTTATTCAAATTTTCCTGTCTAAATCAACGTTTAATAGACTTAACTTTCAATTTAGAACGTTGAGTGAAATATGTTCATTGAAAATTCAGAACGTTCACTGCAAATTAACATTCACTGAAAAATATCTTTTCAGTTTAGAGCCCTATCTCTTCTACGAGTAGGATAGAAGCTTGTTCGGTTGCTTGTCAAAGCAACAATACTTAAGTTGTTTGTCAAATTAACAACCCACTTTTCCTGTTGCTTGTCAAAGCAACAATACTTAACCCTTATCGATGCATGGTAACTGCACGTGGTAACCCTCCACCTCAAAAGTTACGTTAAGTCTCTTGAAACGTAGATGGACTTATAATAGGTTTACTTCGTTAAATAAAATAAGATTGTAATATAAAGGAATTGAATAAAACTGAATATTAAGTTGTTATTTGATTTTATTAGTTGCATTTTAACAATTCTCATTTTACATTAATATCGAGTCCGTTGGATGGTCATCTTTCGATTAGAGGCAGAAATGCGTCTGAAAGGCCATTAAATAATGGACAAAGGTTTAGCAAAAGTCAATGTCTCTGGGAACTGAAGTCCAAGGCATTGTTGGAGTCTACAAGTCACGGCGGCTACTGACAATGAATTCTGTTGCATGCCATTTACAACCACTTCTTCATCTGCCCTCCTGAGCATACCCATGATCTTGCTGGGCAGATAAACACGTAATTCTCTCTCTCTCATCTCTGTATCTGCCTAATTTTAGTGCATGAAACTGTAAAGCACCAAAACTTCTCCATTTTATCCGTTCTTTTTTCAACTGAGACGAATTATCTTGTTAGAATCGTGAGAGTTTTGATATTTGTATTACTCAGCCGCTTTTCCTCTAACTTGATGACTTTCCACTAGTCAGTTATAATGTTATATGAGATGTGCACCTGCATATTGATACTTCCTAATATCTACATCAGTCCTTTCATTATCCTCAGATCATCATCAAGTAGCTAGCTGCTAATAATGTGGTTCAGGGTTTTCATTTTTACCTCTGTAATTAGCGGTAGATTTGATTATCAAGGATTATCTAGCTTCATTGCCTCTAGATAATCTTAGGTTCCGGAAACATCTCGGTTTGTCTTTATTGAGCAAATTTTGGCTAAATGCGTCCCAACTTCCAAAAGTTGAGGCATGCATTGCAGAATCATCTAAGCGGTAAATTCGGCATTGCCCAGAAACGAAGACCTTTGAATTAGAGTTAGGTTGTCAAGTGCTCTACAAATTCAAGGCCTTCTCCCCATTGCTTGAATATATTACGCCCTCTCATACTACAATGGATGTACATTCACATTAGATTTATCATCTTCTTCAGGACATCAATAAGTGACTCGGTTTGCTGACTAAAATCCAGAATAAACCTCTTTGATGCATGAAATTGGGTGGATTAGTAATTTAAAATGCTTTTTGTTGATCTCATGCTTCTTCTGATTATTAATTCGAAATTTATTTTGAAGATACATGTTTGAGTTGAGCATCGGTTGGTTGCACACTGTACCATCTGTCTGTATTTCCACCTTCCATGTAACTTGCTGTACACAACAAGTTCAATCCTCCTTGATCTTATGGCCTGGAAGGAAATGAATTAAACAATCAGAACAAGTGGCCTTTGTGTCATTTTTCCATTATGAATTTTGAATTCTATTGCTTATTGTTATCAAAATAAAAGTTCCATTAATTTTTATCATCCCTTTCACATGCATATATTACAGGTCGTTAGCAAAGAGCTTTAGTCCACATGGATTCTGTCAGTGATCACATATGATTGAAAAGATACAGAACTATTTTTACAGGTTTAAGAGTATATGTTATGATGCACCAAGTCTAATAGCATCTTTGTCTAGTGTTTTAGTTTTCAAGATCCGTGGAGACTAAGTACAAGTTTAGCCGTTACCTCTATTTTCATTCATTAGGTAAAGGTGAGTTTGTTTAGTAGCAATCGTGTAACGCATGTGTCACACCTTGAATAAAAAGAGTCATAATAGTGTTGCCACATAAACTAGCCTCAGATAAAAATTGACCTTACAGCTGCTATCATAAATACAGTTTACACAAGGCGTACACAACTCAAGTAGTTTCAAACGTCTGTTCTAACACCTGTTAATAACTAAACCTATGGTAGAGCTTTATAAAATACCTGTTCTATATAACCTATTATCTAGTACCACGACAGTATTAACATAAACGTCTTACTTTAGAGTTATAATTTACAATCAAAGTTTATTAAAAAGCCATAGGTTTATAGACTATTTACATAAGTTAGGAAACTAGTGAGCGTCCTAGGAAATTCCTAGTTAGTTTCCTCAAAAACTAAAAAAAAAAAAATCAAAAGCCCAGATTTAATTGATTCCTCGTTCCTCACTTTCCCAAACAGCAGCACACTAACTTGGTAATGATGGTATCGAAACATCTTAACCTCATTCACCATCTGTAAAAGAGTCTATAAGGATATGAACACAACTAGCTCAATAAGTGGGACGGAGTCAGAAGAGCACCATATAATCATAAGCAAAGTTAATAATTATGATGAAATGTAATGCAATCAATCAAATGAAATATCGTATAATGTTATCCGGTCTATTATGAGGTTGGAGAATTTATATCCACTTCAACCCAGATTGAAGAGTTTTATCGCGACTCAAATCAGACCAAACTCAAGCTTATGCAATAGAGAATACGCCCCCTCCCATGATCGCCTTTGAACCACGGCCCCCAACCTTACCATGACCTCCTCGCCTATCACATAATTCAACTAAGGATGAGGAAAGGACCATTTCTACTATCCTTATTGAAGGAAGTTAATATTTAGCCTAACATTCTTAATCATTTCCCTTAATAGGTGTTATGTATGTTTAATTTCATTTTAGTCGAATAAACGTTAATTTTAATTAGGGGTGACCAAATAAGTTTATACAGTACAAAACAATGTAAACATGCAGAACAACACACCGAGGAATTCAACTCTTGTCACAACTGAGTATCATATACACACACGACATGCTCACAGTCAACTAACTACAAACACAGTCAGAAGTATTCTTAGGTTTCTGGATACTTTAAAACAGCATTTCATAAGCGATGAAGCCACAATCCCAACTTACTTATTTAGACACTTACTACTACTGAGTCAAATCATCGACTATCTTTGTACTGACAGATCCTATTTATATAAAAGACCCAAATTTAAGTTTTGTAATAATTACGAAAACATTAGAGTTTAATCTAAAACGGTTATATATATATATATATATTATTTCCATAATATATAGTCGTATTATCACTATATATCGAATCAAGTTATTAATTGTCGATACTGTATGTCATATATACTATTACATATTATATATCGTTTTGATATCAAAACGTACTTTTAATTTATTAAATCATGTTTTAATTCCGATACGGTTACTGAAATACGTATATTCTAGAATATGATAAAATTATAGATTATATTACTTAAAGTTGTCCGATTTTAATAAAATTAGTGTCATTGAGTTCGTAAATACCTAATGACACGTTTTATGAGTTATGTTCCTAAAAACGACTTTTAACTGGTAATTCAAGTGTTTAATACAGTTATACGTATCTATAAGAATATTATCGTATTACACATGACGTTCTTAAATTGCATTTTACATAATTTGTCCATATATCGTTACAATATGAGTATTATCCAACCTTAATATATCTAAAGTGTATCCCGATTAAAAAATATTAGTAAATATAATAAAAATACTCATTTAATCCAATCTGATCAATAATCACGTATACAGTTTTTATTTAATTATTTAATTCATTTTATCTTATTAATATTAAAAATATACTTTGATTTGTAATTTAAGTCATTTTATTAAGTAAATTCATAATAAATAGTCCAGGTTCCCAAATAATTCTCCGAAAATTTCTATAGACTCCTAAAAATATAAGGAATTTAGTTATCAATTGGTTTCTAGATTTCAACTTATCGCCTATATACTTGTATTTACAATTTTACCCCTAAATTACTCAATTATGATTCTTTTTACACTAAACTAATTTCAATCTGACTCAATACTATTATTATTTACTATAGATCAATACGTGTCCATTTCATCAATAAATTCCATAATTTCGTATTTAATTCATAATTTCAACCTATTTTCCAGCTATTTTTAAGCAAAAAAAAATGCAATAAATATTAAAAATATTTAAATCAAAATTCGAACTACATAGCAATCATCTATATATCATACACATCCTATACAAAAATTTTCAACTAGAAACAATATAATTTTGTATATTTATTTTACAATTTTAAATCCGAATGAACAGTATATTTCTTAAGAAAGTATATTAACTATTATGAATTTTTCAAAAATAAAAATATCACGTAAGATTATATTCGAAATAACCTAAGTAAAAATTTTTTCAAAATTTTCTAAATAAATTTACTATTTTTAAAAAATTTAAGAAAAACAAGACAAAGAATTGACCTCCATGTTTTTAGACTCTCTGGTAGTCGGCAGCGGTTGGGGGTGTGTCGGATGACCTAGACATAGCGTGAACTAATGGTGGCCGGTTGGGTTCATCTTTAGGTGGTCGTTTCGGTTTGGCACAACTAAGGCATAGTGGTTGCTCTGTTTTTTCTATTTTCTTTCTAATTTCCTACGATTTTTTCTAATTTTTTCTTTTAAGTGTTTCTGATTTGTAAAGTTGAAAGATGATGTACTGAAGCTTATTTATGCTTGTGGAATCAGTTTCTTTTCTTTTTTAATTTTTTCTTATTTTTTCCCTTGCTTTTTCTTTATTAATTTAAGGAGGAGGTGGCCAATTGAGGTGAAATTGCTTTTGCCTCAGCAATGCTTTGTTTTCCAGACTTGTTACGGTGATTTCCAAGGGTTTCAACCACAATTTGGTTCATTTTAGATTACTTTGGTGCATATTTTAGTAAGATAATAATAATATATATATAATGTTCACATTAGTTATTTAATTAGTATATAAGTATATACCATATGTAAATATCACGTGTAATATATAACTTTACTCATATAATTAAGTTTCCAACATATCTTTGATTTTTAGGATATGTTTTTTTAATTAATTTTATGAATTCAATGCAATATATATATAATTACGTAATTTAGGAATAATTTACCAGTATAATTATTATTTATATCGAGTATTACTCATAAACTTACGTATATATTCATATAATAATTTATACTATATTATTTCATTTTATAGCTCAATTAGCTTATTTTTAAGTTTCTGTCTCAATCTGAGCTCTATTTTAAGAGTTCCGAGTATTTTAGTGTTATATTGAACATTCCTACTTTTAAGGGTAAAATTGGCATTTTTGGTTATTATTTTTAAAATCTAACTTCACTGTATCACCTCAACTAAAGTTTGGATTCCATTGGATAAATTTTCCTAAAAACCCTAAATTTAAGTTCGGTTGTCCTAAACTTAATTTTAGGAGCTTACACACTTAATGTTAGGAGCTTACAGCATGTTTTAATTATTTACAAAATTTTATGGCTAGATCCTTGTCATAGACTATTCTCAGTGATTATCTTTCAAGTGCCATCTTTTGATTGAGAAGAGAAAATGTCATCTTTGTGTCAGTTCATTAATGATGATTTGAGCAGGTAAGCAATAAGAAAAGTGGAAAGAGTGCTAAATCTACGGGTTTATGCTGAGTCGCCTCTTTTACCTAATAAAGATATGCAGCTCAGAGCACTTATCTTAGGTTACTTCTTCTGTATGAGTGCAAGAGTATCATTATGAGTTACACTCCTTGATTGTTGTTATTATTGTCTGCAATAACATGATTACTATACAACAAAAATGATCAACATGGTTGTGAATGCTGAAATAACCGAATCTCCACATTTTGTAATCATTTTCTTTAGTTATCCTTTTTCTGTTAACTTATCTTTTCCATACTAAAGGAGGAATAACCAGTAAATTGCAAACCAAAGTTTTAGATTTGTCTGCACAATCAGTATCTTCACCGATGATTCTACCTATAAGCTAAATCTGAATGGAATTTGTGCAAATTAAATGCAAAATGTGCTATTAGTCTTTCTCGATGCCATTGTTGCATCTTCATTGGTGTTATTTTATGAGGTTTCAGCATTCTCCATTTAAGCAAAAAGAGAATTAGGGAACACTTGTTAGTTTCATGGTGGAACCAATTCTAATGGTTCATGTTAATACTTTTTGCCTATGCAAAGAAATTGACTATCATCTTTTATCTCTTATGACTTGCATCAAGTCAGCAGTTATTGCTCATGCTCCTTCTATAATCATTAAATTAAACATCCACAGCAGGAGAATTGGGAAACTTCCGGCAGTCCTTGTTATTGTGATTTTTGAGATTTATTTCATGAAGCAAGCTACATCAGGGTCTGGTCACCATCATTATGCTGCTGGTGACTTGTTTCCTCTGTATGTTAACAAGGTTGGTCCTTACCGTAATCCCAGGTGAACATCAACTTTCACTCATAATAGGAAAATGTTACAGTATCTGTCCTTTTCTACAGCCTCATATGTAGTTTTTTAAGGTCTATCTTCTTGAAAAACCATAAGCCTCCTCTTCTTATGAACATTTATTTTCTTGTCTGTGTAAGCGGGCTTCACCAGTTAGAATAATATCCTACCATCTTGTGGAAAAATACTCTATTTTCATCTCTAGGTTGGCTCTTTTTCCTTGTTTAAGGAAGGTGAAAACAATTAAAACAGAAAAAAAGATCTAGATACACATATTGTGCTTTAGAACTCACGGACCATTCCCTCATGATTGTAGAATATTAATAGGCTCTAGTAAGTGTTTACCATTGAAGACCAAATGATATATACCCATACTTTTTCCCTTGGACTTATTCCCTTTTCCTGCTAATAATAAGATGAAGAAATAATTCTTCTTCCCTTTGTCAAATGCAGTGAAACATATGGCTATTATAGTCTTCCATTTTGTCAACCAGGTCTGCATCTTTATCTCTAATTACTCTTTTCAGTACTCTCCAACTGTTTTCTACTTGGTCTTGCCAAGTGTTTTTTTAATGCTCGGAGCAATTTGATGACAGTTCATGTAGAGAAAAGGCGGGAAACCTATGTTGAAGCTTTAAATGGAGATCACCTTTTGACTGCCCCTTTTCAGCTTCACTTCCTAAAGTCAAAAGATCATGAAGTTGCATGTAGAAAGAATATGACAGCTCAAGAACTCGCAAAATTTCGTCTTGCATTGAAGCAGGATTATTATGTCCAGATCTATGCTGATGACTTGCCAATCTGTGCATTCATTGGTTACATTGGCTGCTTGGCTCCAAATAATGCTGGCGATCACCAATATATCCCTTTCAATCATTAAATATTTGAAGTCCTATATAATAAAGACCAAATTTATAGAGACAAATCTGCTTGTTGGATATCATAATCTGCTGGATGTGACCAAGAACAAGGAAACTTACATGGAGTTACTCTACTCACTGAATTGGAAAGAGACTGACATTCCTTTTGGGGAACGGTTGGACAAGTACTCTTATTCTTCTTCATTGCCAAGTCATTTAGCTACTCACTGGTTTCCAATCATGAATTCCGCTGTGACACTTATCCTCCTAATCGACTGCTTTTTGACGTATTATATGAGAGCCATCAAGAAGGACTTTTATGAGTAATAACATCAGGTTTTGTCATGTTATTTTAAATGACTCTGTCATTCATTCTTTTTCATCTCAATGCATCTCAATTTGTGTATGATTGCTCAGCTTCTCTCCTGATGAATCATCAAATAGCCAAGAAGACAGAGGATGGAAGTAGATCTGTCATGATGTCTTCTGTTACCCACATTGCAAGTCGCTTTTGGGTGCAGTAGTTGGCACAGGAATTGAGTTATGTATGATGTAAGTGTGACTATGAAACTGAAATACCAAATCAGGCAATAATTCTTAAGGTGATGATATGCAAACTTTGTGCTGTAATTCAGGAGAAAATCTATGTGGTTGAAAATGATAAGGAACATTCCTTTTTTATTTAATTAAAGAAGTAAAATTTGAACTGAAAAAAAGAAAGAAGGGGAAGGAGAACAAGGGGAAACTAATTCAAAAAAAAAAAATGTCATAATAAAACTTGAAAAACTGTATGATGTTTAGTATAGGTATAGATCAATCAATAGGCTTGGTCCTATTGAAAATACTAGTGTAAGTGAAGATTCGGTTAAAAACAATACGTATAAAAAAATTTATAGTTCTAGTTACAGTAATGTTGATTATTTCGTGAGCATCCAGGATATTTGTAATTTTATCTCTGACGACACCTTTTTAGTTAAAGATAGGAATAGGGATATTTATTTCCTATATTTTGATATTGAAAAGCAATATCTAGTTTGGAACTTAAATTAAGTGACTTAATTAAATAACAACTGCTGAAAATTCTATCTGATTTTCCAGAACCATATTTGTTTTGTTGCTTGGAATGCTGGGTGTCCTTCATCCATACAGCTGAGGAAATCTGTTAGTGGTGCTTGTGATTGTGTATGCTGTTTCATGTGGAGTTGCAGGATATGTAGCAGTCTCTTTCTATTGTCAACTTGAAGGAAAGGATTGGGTATGTTTAAAATTATGAACCTTCATGTGCTTTTCATTAAAATGCAATGAACTTAAGGGCTAACTCTTTCATTTTGTGTGGTGCAATAGGTTAAAAGTTTGACATTGACAGGATATGTTTCCTATGGTCCTTTGCTTTTTACATTCTGTTTCCTCAATACTGTTGCTGGTGCTTATAAGGCAAATGCAGAACTTTCATTTGGTACTATAGTAGTTGTTTCCTCCATATGGATGTTGGTGGCTTTACCAATGCTTGCTTTGGGTGGAGTTATTGGAAGAAAATTCCATGTAGAATTTGGAGCTCCTTTTGCAGCATCTAAAAGCCCAAGAGAGATTCCACCTATTCACTGGTATAGAAGTGCTCTAGTTCAAATGATCTTGGCGGGGAGATTGCCATTTTTTGTGACCTACATAGAGATTCACTACATACTTGCCAGTGTATGGGGTCATATAAATTATACATTATACCACATTTTGGTCATTGTCATCATTCTTCTTCTGATCTCCACTTCTTTAGCTGCTGTGGCTTTGACACACTTCATGCACTCTGATAACTTGAAATTTCGCTTTGTTTGCCCAATATTATAAAGTTTTCATTCTTATATGAGATGCACAAGCCTTTAAATCAAGCTAGTAATTATCATGTCCTATTATTTCAGTATTTAGGCAGTAGTCTTGCATTCACAGTCGATGTAAATCATAGTTATTCAGTGTTAATTTTGCAGTTGGTAAATCTTTGCCCATTGCTTGGCATCAAAGAGAAAGTATTGTTTTATCCACTTTAAGCATTCATCAATAAATAAACTGGGGGAATTGCATCGAAGCAATTTCCTCCTGGACATACATAAACACCATCATTTTTCCAATAATTCTATGCAGATGTGCAAGCCTTACTGGTGCAAATTTATTCCTGGGTCAATGTTAGAGATTTGGAGAATGTTCTGGAACTTTTCTTTGGTCCCCAAAATTCTGTTTGAGTTGCAATTTAAGTGGTTAGCTTTCTCTTGATTTGGAATGAATTGAAGGAACAGAACCATTGGAGTTGCTATCTACTTATTGTTCAAGATTTGGAATTTCTTATGTGTAATGCATTTAGTCAGGGTTCAATACATAAAGGAATTGGCTCTTGTTGGTGGAAACTCTGATGAAATTCGAGGATGAGGGCTTGTTACGAAAAATTCCAATCTCACAAACTAATACTATAACTAATAACTAAGTTAGACCCACCAACAAATAATACTTTCTTGTTGTTATATGGTAAAACATAATAATCCATATCATATCTACAAGTTTACAATTTAAGATGAGACAGTTAGGGTGCTAGTTATAACATGGTATTAGAGTAAGAGGTTTAGGTTCACTCTTGCATGGTCAGTTAACCTCCATTTTATTAAGTTGTCCACTTGCTGGGCTCAGTAAAGTGAGGGGAAGTGTTATATAATAAATATAATAATTTACATTATATCCACATGCTTAAGCTTTTATACAAAAAAGTTGTAGTGCTAATCGTAACACTTGTTTGTTTCTATACTATATTACTTATTTATAGCATTCTTAGTTCTCACTTTCCCTAAATAAGAAATAACAATTAATCTAATGCCATCTCACAAAATTCTTAAGTTGGAAAATAACAAGATATATTTCCCTAATATCGAAGATATACTTGACAGAATTTATTAGTAGATGTTATTTTTTTCCTCCAACTCTCTGTTCTTCTCTGTTTTTTACATGAAAAATGCATGAATTAAAATCCTGGTACTTGATAGTCTCAGCTTCAGCCAGCTCTACATCATAATTTTCCCAATTTACATAAGAGGGAGAGACCTCATTATGGACTTTGCAGGGTAATCGTGTGCTGGGTTTTCATTGGTTCTTCTTGGCAATTTGTTTTCTAGTTTTTTTGCAATTTTTATGCTTATTGTATGTGCATTAAATATTAGCATAATTTGAGCCAAAAAAAAAAAAATTGCATCATTTCAGCAGGAGTTTTCAATCATTGAGTTCTGATAGCTCTTCACTATGCTATGGACTGACATGGCCACTATTTCAGGTCCTTTCTTTGTGGTGAATCAACCGGTGTATACATCTACATTTATTGCTTCTATTATTATTATGTGCGGTCAGATTTTTCTGGCTTCTTGCAAACCAGTTTCTTTTTTGGGTACATGGCTTGCATCTGCTATGGTTTCTTTCTCATGCTCGGTGCTGTGGGATTTTCTGCTTCTGCTTTATGTCCACCACATCAACAGCTCTATCAAGAGTGACTAGCTGCTGATTCATGGGTAATTTCATAAGGTAACTTAGTTATTAGTTTAAATTGTGTCAAAAATTCAGACATTTGATTTTTCCATCAATTGCCTCTACAAAGCCAAGACATGAAGATTTGCCATAGGTTTTGTCCTCAGGTGGTCTTGAGAGGTTTTGTTAATCAGCAGGGGCACAACAGGATGAAGCGAGTCCTCTTGATTTAAACATGATGGTTTTGGATAGTTGAAGAGGAAGCTGCTCCGAAGGATAGCCAGCTTCCCAGCATTTTTCAGTTTCATTGTGCTAGACTTCCCTATGTAAAATTTCTGTTTTGCTAGACCAACAAATAAGTCATCAAAATTTGGGAAGGTTTATTGGAAGCTCGGTCACATTCCTTCATGTTGCTTGTAATTTATCTATTGGCGGAAACTATTTCAGAACAGGTTTTATGGTTGCCTGCATAAGATGATTTGTCCTTTCTTTTGATCCGACCCACGACAGATGACTGCAATATAGATATCTTAACTATAAAAAGAAACCATGTTTGTTTGACCCACATCGCGATAAATATGTAATGTGCCAGCCGTGGTCTATGAAAACATTTTGGTGCTATATAAGATCATGAATCAACTATAGAATGTTACTGCTAAGGGCATCGCCTACCTTTCATGTTCAGAAAGAATGCTTTTGATTGATGGTTGGAATGCTTTGTACAAAGCAGAATGCACAACGGATCTATGAGTGAAGCACATGGACTCTGTCAGTGATTTTCTTCTCCATTCCTCATCCTGGCTCATCAAACGCACCATCATTGTATCATCAAAAAGACATGCAACCAAGTACAAGGCTAGATCTACAGAAAGGGGCTCTGCGTGGAACAGAGGTTGCAGATCTGAAAGGGAAATTTCTTGTATATACCATGTGTTTTGAACATGCAGGTAAATGGCCAAAATGCATGGTCTATGTTGATTGGGTCTTTGCAAGAACATGGAGGAAATTGAGAAAGTATAAATGGAGGTGCCTAGTCGAGTCTAAATATGTGCTTGAAACATCATTGTATCAACAAAGTGCCTTTTCTATGTGGCCATTTATTGAAAAATTCTGCTTGTTGTTCAGTTCTGGGATCGTCTTGTGGTTGAATATGCCATTGAAACACATTATTAACTCCAAATATGCGGCATATAAGATAAGATCAGATCAGATAATAAATGGGAATGGTGATTGTTGGTTTGGTGCATGATTGTTGCATTTAGAAGTATAAGCCTGTGTGCTCTTTGTATATGCTATGTGGTTGTTGGAAGCAATTGATTTGCTGGCATCAATCCTATCCCATTTTAGGATTTGTTTTCAAAACATATTCAAATGTTAATTTAAGAAGAAAAAGGAGAATGTTAAAACTCTAAAACCTTACGTGCGCTTAAAACTCTAATACCTTGCATGCGCTTATCAAACAATAAGAATATATGGCGAAGTTAGAGTGTGCTGTATTAGATTTGAGGTATAGTAGGAAGATTTAAGGTGACCACTATATAACAAGTGAATAAGTTAATGAATAAAGGATGTTCATCACATGAACGATGTAGAGCTGATAAACCAATTTTATGCATAACAATGGGTGATAAAAGGAAACAGGGCCACACGGGAGGACGAGAAACTCGGTCATTACATGATGTCTAACTGAATGAGCATGTATCCATTAATCTTCAGTGTTGAATAAGACAATTATAAGCGATGCCCATAATGATATAATAATGGGATAAAATCAAGACAGAACAGACCCACGCCCAAACTTTGAATGGACCATAACGAATGAAACGTTTAGCCAAAGTCAAAGTCCTCTCTAAATTAATGGTGGAGTCAAAGTCAACAAGTCACGCCGAGTACTAGCACTCAGAACAGCTTCTTCTTTATCTCCCGCATCTTTCATTTTGCTTTTTTTCCTACGCATACCCATGATCTTGCTGTGCAGATGAACACGTAACTCTCTCTCTCTCTTATCTTTATTATATCTGCGTGTGTTTTCTTTGTTTTTTTGGCCAAACATATCTGCTTAGTTGTAGTGTATAAAACTGTAAAGCACCAAATACTCCTCCTCTTTATCTGTTCTCTTCAAACTGAGACGTGTTGACTTGTTAGAGCTGTCATAGTTTCAATACTGGTATTATTTTGCCGCTTTTCCTCAAAATTTGATCACTTCCATTAACTTAATTGGAGTGATTATCGTGGCAACAAGCGAGCTAGTTGCTTAGTTATTCAGTTATTTGGTTAGTTATATGTGATCAACGAGTAGCTAGCTGCAAAATGAAAATATACGGTTCTGGGTTTTCGTTATTTCCATTGTAGTTAATGATAGATTTGATTGTCAAGGACTATTTAGCTTCATTGGTTTTAGATAATATTAGGTTTGGGAAATTTTTTTGTTTCTCTTTATTGAGCAACTTTTAGCTATATGCATCCCATCTTGGAAATGTTAAGATATGTATAGCAAAATCATCCAAGTGGTAAATTCGACTTTAGTGCAAGACACATCATGAGTTAGGGAACTTAATCAAGGCCTTTTCCCTATTACTCGAATATTTTATGCTTTCTTAGACTACAGTGGATATACATTCATAGTAGTTGTTATCTTTTTCAAGACATTAATAAGTGAATTGATTTGCTTAATAAAATTAGGAATAGAACTCTTGAATGCATAACCAAGATTGGGTGGATTAGCAACTTAAAGCTCTTTCTCTCTCTTCGTGCTCTTTCAAATGGTTAATTTGAAATTTATTTGTAAGATACGCATTCAAATTGAGGAGCATCGATGGGACACTGTATCATCTACCTATATTTCCACCTCTAATATACCTAGTTCTACACAACAAAGTTCAATCCTCCATGATTTTATGGCCTGGAAGGATTTAAGTTAAAAACCAGAACAAGTGGCTTCAGTGTGATTTTTCTATTATGAATTCTGGATGTGATTGCTTATGTCACCAATCTAAAATGCTCCGTTTATTCTTATCATCTTTTTCTCACATATAGCACATGTTCTTGACAAAGTGCTTAATTCCACATGTATTCTACAAGTAATTATATATGATTGAAATTATACAGAACTATTTCTCCCAGTTGAAAGAGTGTATGCTATGATGCATCAAGTCCAGTAACATCATCATCAGGTGTTTTACTTTTCAAGATCTGTGGAGATTGAGTAGCCGTTACCTCCATTTTGATTTATCGGGTAATGGAGTGTTTCTTCAGTAGCAATTGCACAATACATGTTTTACTTGATATTTACCAAAATCTTATGGCTAAACCCCTGTCATAGACTGCTCCCAGTGATTATTTCTCAAGTGCAAGACATCTTTTGCTTGAGAAAAGAAAACGTCATCTTTGTGTTTAGTTCAATAACCATGATTTGAGCTGGGAAAGCAATAAGAGAAATCGAAGTGCTAAATCATTGGGCTCATGCTGAGTTTCCTCTTTCTAGCAATTATTCTCTATAGCCTCTCTTGCTTTTCCTGGATCTTGGACTTTCAGCAGTTCACAAGTTTGCAACAGTGTTCTCTTCTGGCATTTTAGTTTAACTTCATGTGAACTTCACAACAAAACTTTCTGTAGAAAGGGTATGCAGCCTCAAAGCACTTACCTTAGTTTAATTTCTTCTACATAATTTCAAGAGTATAATTATGAACTATTCTCACCCACTGTTTTTGTTATTTTCTGCACAAATTTGATTGCTTCAGAACAAACATGATTACCATGGCTGCGAGTGGCTGTTATATAACAGATATGATAATCCACACCGTATTTATAAACTTAAGCTTTTAAATAAGATAGTTGTGGTATTAGTTGCAGCATGATATGAGAGCAGGAGATCCTCGATTGAAACCCTTATGTCATTAGCTAACCCCCATTTAATTAAGTTGTCCATAACATAATAATTCACACTATATCTATAAGTTTAAGCTTTTAGACGAGACGATTGTAGTGTTAGTTATAACAAGTGTTACCGCTGATATTACTGAATCTCTGCGTTTTCTAATCATTTTGCTGCCCATACCATTTTTCTGTTACTCTTCTTCAGCAATTCTGAATTAAATCTTTTCTTTTTCATATAAAGGTGGAATAATCAATGAATTGCAAACCCAAGTTGTAGGTTTGTCTTCATCAGCAGTTTCTTTGCAAATGATTTTATCCATAAGTTACATACAAATCAAATGTGTGCAAATAAAATGCAACATGTAGTCATAGTCTTTTCTCAAAGGCATTGTCGCATCTCCATTTATGTTGTTTTTTAAGGTTTCAGTATTGTCCAATTAAGCTAAAAGAGAGGGAATACTTTTCATTTCCATGGTGGATCCAATGCTAATGGCTTTTGTCTTGCACTTTATGCCCATGTAAAAACAATGAAGATCATCTTTTCCTCTTATGTCTTATATCAAGTCAGCAGTTATTGCTCATGTCCTTCTATAAATTTTAAATAAATCATCCACAACAGGAGATGGGAAAACTTACAGCAGTCCTTGTTGTTGTGATTTTTGAGATTTATCTCATGAAGCAAGCTACATCAGAGTCTGGTCATCATCAATATACCGCCGGTGACTTAATTCCTCTGTACGCTAACAAGGTTGGTCCTTTCCATAACCCCAGGTAAACTTCAACTTTCACTCACAATAGGAAAGTATTATATGATGGGTTCTTTTCTTCAGTTCATATGTAAATCCAAGGGCTATCTCCTTGACAAACCATAAGCCTCTTCTTCTTATGAACATTGATTCCCTCGTCCATGTAGGTGGGCTTTACTAGTCAGAATATCCTACCATCATCAATTGTAGAAAGACACTCTATCATCATCTGTACACTTGTTCTTTCTCCTTATTTAAGGAGAAGCAAAAGAGAAAGAAAAGATTTAGGTACATATATTGCACTTTAGAGCTCAATGACCAAGTTCATGCTTTTAGCTTTGTGGAATGTAAATAAGTTCTAGTGTTTGTCATTGAACACTAATTGCTGTATACTCACACTTTTTCCCGTTGGACTTATTCCTTTTTCTGCTAATAACGAAATAACGAAAGAGAGTTCTCCCTCCCCTTTGTCAAATGCAGTGAAACATATGGCTTTTACAGTCTGCCATTTTGTCAACCAGGTTCGTATTTCATCTCTAATTACTCTTTTTAGTTACTCTCAGATCAGTTTCTACTTTATTGTACCTATTTTGTTTTCTTGATGCTCTTTGCAACTTGATGACAGTTCATGTAGAGAAAAAGCGGGAAAGCTTTGGTGAAGCTCTAAATGGAGATCACCTTATTACTGCTCCTTTTCAGCTTCACTTCCTAAAGTCAAAAGATCATGAAGCTGCATGTAAAAAGAACTTGACAGTTCAAGAGCTCGCACAATTTCGTCTTGCTTTGAAGCAGGATTATTATTTCCAGATGTATGTTGATGACTTGCCAATCTGGGCATTCATTGGTCACATGAGCAGATTGGATTCAAATGATTCTAATGATCGTCAATATTTCCTTTACCTTCATTATGTTTTTGAAGTTTTCTATAATAAGGACCAAATAATAGAGATAAAGGTCCTTGTTGATCATGATAATCAGCTGGATTTGACCAAAGACGTGGAAACTAACATGGAGTTTCTCTACTCTGTGAATTGGAAAGAGACTAAGGTTCCTTTTGGGGAAAGGTTGCAGAAGTACTCTCTCGGCGCTTCATTGCCACATCATTTAGCTATTCACTGGTTTTCAATCATGAATTCCACTGTGACACTTTTCCTCCTAATTGGCTGCTTCTTGATGTACTATATGAGAGCCATCAAGAAAGACTTTTATGAGTAAGAAAATTTGGTTCCGTCAAGTCAATTTGAATGACTGTCAATTTTTTTTTTTTTCCATCATCTCAATGCATCTCAATAAATATGTGCATATTTGTGCAGGTTCTCTCTTGATGAAGAATCATCAGATAGCCAGGAAGAGAGAGGATGGAAGTACGTCCGTTGTGATGTCTTCCGTTACCCACCTTGCAAGTCTCTTTTGGCTGCAGTAATAGGCACAGGAATTCAGTTATGTACCGTGTAAGTATGAATATGACACAAAAATTATTCTAGTAAGCCAACAATTCATGAGGCGATGATATACAAATTTTGGATTATAATTGAAGGAAAAGTCTATCCATTTGGAAATGATAAGTAACATTTTTTTTATTCAACAAAAGGAAAATGCGGACAAAGTAGTTGGATGGGGAAGTAGAACAATGGGAAACATGCTTATCCAAAGATTGATTAAACATCTGTCATAATAGAAGCTTGAAAAACAGTATAATGTTTAGTATAGGTGTATCTTTATCTAGTTAGGAGCTTAATTAGACATAAGCTCTGAAATTGTGACTTAATAAATTACAAATAATGAAAATTCAATTAAATTACGAATAATGAAAATTCTATCTAATTTTTCAGAACCATATTAATTTTATTGCTTGGAGTGCTGGGCGTCTTTTATCCATACAGCCGTGGTAATCTGTTAGTGGCGCTTGTGATTCTGTATGCTGTTTCATCTGGAGTTGCCGGATATGTAGCAGTCTCTTTCTATTGTCAGCTTGAAGGAACAAACTGGGTATGTTTAAAACTATGAACAATCGTGTGCTGATTATAGAGATGCAATGAACTTAAGGGCTAACTCTTTCATTGTGGATGGTGCAACAGATTAAAAATTTGATGCTGACAGGATATGTTTCCTTTGGCCCTTTGCTTTTTACCTTTTGTTTCCTTAATACCGTTGCTGGCTTCTATGAGGCAAATGCAGAACTTTCATTCGGTACCATATTAGTAGTTTCTTCTATATGGATGTTGATGGCTTTACCAATGTTTGCTCTGGGTGGAGTAGCCGGAAAAAAATTCCATGTAGAATTTGGAGCTCCTTGTGAAGCATCTAAATGCCCTAGAGAGATTCCACCACTTCGTTGGTATAGAAGTGCTCCAGTTCAAATGATGTTGGGTGGGATATTACCATTTTGTGTAACCTACACAGAGCTTTACTACACATTTGCCAGTGTTTGGGGTCATAGGATATATACGTTATACCCCATTTTGGTCATTGTCTTCATCCTTCTTCTGATGTCCACTTCTTCGGTTGCTGTGGCTTTGACACACTTTCAGCTAGCTGCTGAGGATCATAGATGGTGGTGGAGGTATTCATGCGCTCTGATGATTTATAAAATTTTGCCTCGTATGCCAATTTCATTTATGCTTTATTCTTTCATGATATGCATAAGCCTTCCAATCAAGCAATTAATTGTCATGCGCAATTATTTCAGTATTTGGCAGTAACGTTAGATTCAGGCGACTGTAAATCATGGTTACTCGCAGTATCAATTTAGCAGTTGGTAAATCTCTGCTCATTGCTTTTGGACAAATTTGGTTTGGCATCAAAGAAAAGGTGTTGCCTTCTCCAATCTTATAAACTACTACTACAACCGATAACTAGTATAGTCTCATTGAATAATAGTACTTTCTTGTTTGTTTCTGTAGTGTATCACTTATTTATAGCATTCTCAGTTCTCATTTTCCCTAAATAAGAAATGTCAATAAATCTAACACCACTCCCAAAATGCATAAATTAGAAAATAACAAAAAATATTTTATTTTCCTAATAGTCAATTTGTTCTCCAACTTGCTTTTCTTCTTCATTTTTTGCATCAAAAGTGCTTGCATTAGGATTCTGGTATGTGACAGTCTCACCTTGCAGTAACTGTCGATCATAAATTTCCCAAATCACTTAGAGACAGACCGCATTATGGTCTCAACAAGGTAATTGTGAGCAGTTTTTTCATCAGTTCTTTTGCGATGTTTCAGTTTCTTGTTTTCTTTTATTTCTTTACTTATTTTATGTGCATCATATATATATGCATAATTCGATTCCTGTACTGGTTTCCAATTGTGTGTTTGTGTGTGTATATATATATATATATATATATATATATTTTAGTTATTTAATATACTACGGACTGACATGGGCACTATTTAGGTCCTTTCTTTGTGGTGGATCAACCAGTGCATACATTTACATTTATTGCTTCTACTATTATTATGCGCGGTCAGATTTTTCTGGCTTCTTGCAAACCAGTTTCTTTTTTGGGTACATGGCTTGCATCTGCTATGGTTTCTTTCTCATGCTTGGTGCTGTGGGATTCTCTGCTTCACTTCTTTATGTCCGCCACATCTACAGCTGTATCAAGAGCGATTAGCTGCTGACTCCACGGGTAATGCAAATCTATAATTACTTAAAATTGTACAAAAGATCTAGACCTTTGATTTTGCCATCTATTGCCTCTACAAATCGAAGATATTAAGATCTGCTTTAAATATTGTCCTCAGGTGATCCTAGAGGTTTTCCCCATCGGAGGTTACACAAATGGATGAAGCAAGTCCCTCTTTCAATTCAAAACATGATGGTTTTGTAGAGTTGAAGAGGAAGCTAAGCTGCTCTGAAGGATAGCTAGCTTCCCAGCTTTTGCTCAGTTTTATTTAGTTATATTCCTCAATGTTTAGACTCTATCTTGCTAGATACAACAAATAAATCATCACATTTTGAGAAAGGTTTATTGATAGCTCGATCAAATTCATTGCAGTTGCTTGTAATCTATTTAATGGTGGAATACTTTTGTGGAATAGATTTATGGTTTCCTGCAAAGCAACAGATGAGTGCAATATGGATGTCTTCAGTATGGAAAGAAACCTCCTCTATTCCTGCATTAAGCAATTTTGTTAACCCAGAGGATCAAGGTGAAGATATGTATTACTTTAGATTTTTTTTTTTTTTATTTTAAGGAACTCCAGTTGTTTTTATTTCCCATTTTCATTTTATCCTAATATAAAATCAAAGAGAATATCAACTTAATAAATATCAGAAAATATTCTCATGAGTAGATATTACAAAATAGATAAGACACAAGATGATATAGAAATGATAGTGACATCAAAAGATGGAAGCGGAGGCTTAAAATCAATATTTCAATATGCAATTGGAGACTAATTATTGGCCAATTTGGAACATTTTCTTCTTCCTCTTCTTTTTTTTGTTTTTTTTTTTTTTTTTTTTTTGCTTGATTCCAAATTTGTAACTGCAATTTTGAAATCAGTTAGTGTTTTTATTTAAAATAATTATATTTATAATATAATTGAACTAGCCTATTTATTTGAAAATTGAATAGAAGGAGAAAGAATAGAATTAAAATTCTTAGGAAATATAATAAGAATGTAATACTGTAATTTTATTTAGTTAAATTTATAAATAATTTAAAAATAAACAAATAATAAAACTTGTACTTAGTGGTGTCAACGGCGACAATTACAGCAATGGTGCAACGATAATGGTGTGGTTGGCGGTGGCAATAACGGTGGTTGATGGTGGGGGCAACAATAGTTGTGGCAACCGTGGTGGTGGTGGTGTTAGTAGCGGCGACAATGATGGCGACAACAGCGATAGCAACGGCGATGATAACGGTGACAATGGTGGTGTATAGTGGTGATGGTTTTTAAATTAAAATGAGATGATTTTTTTAAAAAAAATATGAAATTTTTTATGGAGTTATGATTCTTTAAATGAACTAATTTCAAGTAATAAAAGATTCTTTATCGAATTGTGATTCCAAAATATAAATAAATAAAGTAATCATAATAATAAATAAATGGAGAATGAAATTTTAATTCACTCAAAGTGATGAGAAAATTTTTCAAAAGAAAGAACCTCGAATAAGGCAAAGTTGACTAGTTGAATCGTCTAAGATGCCAACTCCTCGGCGGTGGTCTCGACCTATGCGGTTGTTGTGAGACAATGTGGGCTGCCATTATATAGTAATTGCAAGCATGGGTGATAGTGATTGTCGTTCTGTTCTCAGGTGGACGCCGTGGAAACTTATGCGGTGGCTATACCCACCTTTTGATCATTATTTTTAAAATATCTATAATTAATTATTATATTAAAGAAAAACTTTTTTAACTGTTTATAACTAACAATTCATTTATTATATTAAAGAAAAATTTTATTTTAACTACTTATAACTAATAATTTGGTATTATTTGTTTATAATTTCAATTGCCCAATATTACTAGTATTTGAAAAATTTGTTACATTTTTTGTTTAACAAACATTTGTAAGAAATTTCTTTTGAAAAATTTATAACAATTTTGATTTTACTAACATATATTATCAGTATTTTTTTTACATTTTTTAGTCTTTTTTTTTTTTTTACACACAACACAAATGTGTCATCTATTAGTTATATTAAAACGGGAAGTACGACTTTTGATGTGGATTAATTAAATACATCAATAGCATGTAGCAAGTGTGAGTTAAATAGTGGGGCTTATTTCTTATGGTTAACCACATTGAAAAATGTCATATTATTTTTCTCTACTTCTAATAAATAATGTCAATATTTTTTCTGTGTACCTAATAGTCTACAGTATATATGCAATATTATAATCATATTACATCTAGCTTCTTCCCCACACACCACCCTACCCACCCAATAATTACATCTTGGTTGAATGGTAAAAAATGAGTTATAATTTTAGTAATTAATATTATACGACGAGGTGTAAAAACATTAAATATACTTTTTGTAATGCAAATAAATGATGATGATCTAGAGTAGGCAAAGGAAGTTTGATTCAGCTTAGGAAATGAAATAACATAAGACCACGTTAGCAGTTTGGAGAGCTAAATTAAAACCCAATCACTATGAAGCTAAACCTTATTCTCTATTGAAATGCTCCTGAGATCATTTCAAAAAAAGGATAAGATGGCCTATACCCTTGAGATTAACCATTAGCATTATATAAATCTAGAGGCTACACATTCCCATCTCATAGCCACTATCACAACAAAAGTCTTAGCCTCTCTTTCTCTTAAAAGGCCTTATGTTGGTGCTAAATTAAGGGAATTCTCAGTATCTTAGTAAGACCTCCCTCTCCCTTCAATCCCATCGATTCCTTTAGAAGACTAATAGAATTTGATTTAAAGACACTCTTATCGTTGTAAAGACTAAAGATCGAGATTTGTAATTAGAACACACAACAAAATGTAAGATATCATTATATTCTTATCTTTGTTTCTCTTCAAACAGATAAAAACTTAATTGTTTTATGATTTTTGGAAACATTTGCAACCAAGCCATGTATTTAATCTCCATTCTCGTAAGGATATAATAAGATTAATCTCTTTCCTCTTTCTCTTAAACCTTTAAACCTAAAACCATAGGGATTGATCAATAAAAGTTGGTCAATTTGAATCATAAATATTAGACACCTTAGAAACAACATAAATCAAATTAAAACCATAAACCCAAACAAAAGACATTAGAAAATCACAATTGATAAGCTAAAAACGCAATTAATAGAATGCTCAAGATTCATAATCAACTGGCCCCTGCATGTGCGATTAGCTAGTCTTAGGCCAACCATCTAACAATGACCAACCACTAGTCAACATCCCTCCTTCCTTCACTCTTCCTCCCTTGTTCCATTTTGATATTCTAAAAGATCATTAATTAGATTCTTAAGCGTCAATCATGATTTAAGTTAGAAATCTAATTTTATACCTTATACGTTTTTAATCACATAGATAAATGAGAGTAAGTTGTATATAATGTAGATACATTATATATATATATATATATTCTATATTGGATTAGGTGTTAATCTTAATACATGTAGCATAAAAGCTTTGGATGCATTATAGGTACGTAACTACTAATGTGTGTTAACTGTACTTGTTAAGATGGAGAGATCTTGATCAATGAATATTCAAATTAATCAATAATTGTGTCATTTATGCTTGTTATCTTAGACTGAAGTTCAACTTAATTTACTATTATATCCTAAGCTATTGTCCAATCAATTCCTATTATTGTTTTGAACTGTAGTATAGGTTATCATGGATTATGGTCCAATTACTTACTTTTATGAGTTAAAGTTCATAATGCATGTGAAAGTGGATACAAGCATTTCAAATCCTTGTTAGAATTGTGTTCGTTGATACATTAATATCATTTAGATAATAAATGGGCCGCATGTTACATATAGTAACTATAAGTTCATGTTTAGGTGTTATATGTATGTGTTTGCATAATAGCTTTACTAGGTTTCATGATTGATCCATTTGGTATTTTGAATTTAAGGTAATTTATGAAGCTTAGATTTCAATATTAGGAGTGACTATATAACAATTGGAGACTTGTAAAGCCATCCCTAATACACATTTCTTAGCATGCTTTTCAAAGGGAAGGACCCCAACATGTGGTCCTTAACCAGTGGTAGAAGTTTCATTAACTTTTCAGGATCCTTGACAAAGACTTTGAAAAGTTATTTTTCTTCTTAAATTACTTCTCTATATGTTTTATATTATTGATAAATAAATGTTAAGGAACTCTTTTTAATAATCTCAAGGATAAAGTGTGTTGATGGTGAATTCTTTGCAAAGGAGTTTGGGCTTGTTTTTTGGCTTGATATAACCTCTTTAAGCCTACATAAATAGCAAACATAAGCTATCGAGGGATATCAGAGGTTACTCCGATGTATGCATTCCAACACTCAAATTAGCGAAGTAGTTAAGAATTGACCAATAAGTAACATATAGAATGTATAACAAGTTCGAGATCCCCTACATAGGGGGGGTCGGGGGTCTAAATGTATCTATAAAGAAGAGGAGGTGCAGATTAATTATAAAAATAAATAAATAATAATGCGCCAAAAGTGAAAATAAAAAATATCTTCTCTCTCTCTCTCTTAAGCATAACTAATAACCATCACTACCACTCTCACCTATCCTCTTTCCTTTGCATCAGGCTAACATTCTCATCACCACCATATACATAGTCATAGCCAAAGCCAAAACCATGGATTCAACCTTAGACTTAAATCCTAACCTTAAACCTAATAATGGAAATTCTTTTTTCTCTTTATAAGCTCATGATTCATCACATATCTCTCTCTATAAGTATACATCCTCAGTATGTTTGGAGCATAAAAACTAAACAACAAGAGAATACATGAGGCAATAAAGTCATGAAGAGAAGTTAAAGGATGTAAACAGGGTCATAAAGAGCATTTGAAAGGATGAATCTATTTCACTTCAACCAAATTAGCTTACTCAACTCAGGGCCAACTTTAACTAATGTCAAAGCATATTTGTCTCAATTCTAATTAAATTTGACTAAGCTTACTAGAAGTGAAGCAAATCCAAGGCAATCTCTTCAACATCCCTAAATGGCTCAAACAATTTAATTGATAGTAATTTAGCCATCTAAATAATTGGATCGAGCTATTTAGGTTTGTTCATTTGCCGTCTCGTTGTCGATGTCTCTCAACATTTGAGACTTAGATTTAGCCATTAACAATTTGTAGTTCTATTATATACTTAACCCAAGTTGAATAAGTTGTTTCGATTAGGATTTATAGGGAATTAGGGTATTGCTAGTCCCTTTATTATAGGTTAGATCAGCAATAGGTGTAGGACCAATAATAAATGGCAATAATAGATGGTTGTTGAACCATAGATTAATAAGAAAAACTCTTAACAAGTGGTTATTGTATCTCCTTGGTAGGAAGCTCTTATTTCGTAGTTACATTTCCTTTTTCTGTGGTGGCACAACAAGATATGGTTTGTATCACTTGTTTTCTTAAGTAAGACGTTTGGTTTATAATACAGTATTGGACAAAAGAGAACAACACAACATAATGCAATATTAAGATAATAGTACTATACAAATTTCTTGTAGTTTATGTGCTAGGTATAGCAAGTGAATTTTTTTCCCTTTCATATTGTTTTGTTATGCATATATATTATAGTAGAATGACAATTTTGATGGTCATACTATTTATGTTATCATGTATTTATTTTAACTACACTCCTTAATTCCATCATCATCTTAACACTACCCCCACCACTGCTACAACCACCATCACTTTGCCTTTGCCATTGCCATTATTGTCACTACTAATAACATTAACATTGTCGACTTTCTTAATACTTATATAGCACCATGGTGGTGATAATGATACACGTTAGTTTATTGGTAATGATGGGATGGTCGCTATGTGAGAGCAATAGTAGTAATGATGACGTAATACAGTAGAGATATTCGTAATGTAGTAGCCATTGTAAGCAATGCAACAATTATAACAGTAGTAAAGTGTCATCACTCATTAGTGATGGTGGTAACATAGTGAAATCATTGTATTGCTAATGTTGGTGTGTGAAAACATCTTAAAATTTGTCTAGTACTATAAGAGAGTTTTGTGTAGTATGAGATTCATTTTCTATATTAGATTTTTGTTCTATGTAATACTTTAAAAAATTGTCAACCCAACAATATGAGGTTAAGGTTTGGATTAGGTTTCTATGAAAGAAGAGAATATATGCTCCTTTTTTAATTTTGTTTTAAACTACTTTTTAGGAAGAAGATTTTCCTTTACCATCTTTTTTTTTTTTTTTCAATTTAGGCCATTTGAAATATAACCAAGCACTATGCAACATGCTAAGTAACTTGAAAAATAATGAAATAATATAAGTACCAAAATTGGCATGTGAAATATTGTAATTTGTTGAAAAGGACGAGTCAAGTAGAAATGGTTGACGTGGCACTTAAAGTTTAGTTAACTCGAAATTTGTAACCACATTAGGTGCTTAAGAATAAAGTTTAAGTATTATATGAAATATTACCCCAAAATAAAATCAAATAATAAAAGATCGAATAGAGATTCTTTCATGCAAGTTATAAATGTCTTTTTTTTTTTAAGTAATGTGATTCATTGACATGGCAAATATGACATGAACAAGTTAAACTTACAATATATGGAGCATTTAGATTGTGAGAAAAAGAATAATAAGAGGAAGAAGAATCAAAGATAAAAACATGGTTAAAAGTGGGTTAAAAATAGAAGCAATCAAAGGGAATAGATGCGATAGACCATCAAAAGTTAGTTAGATCTCCAGGTGACCAAAACCTAATAGAATTAAAACTAAAAAAAGTTTGACACATAACATGCAAGCTAAATTTTAACTTAATTTTAAAAGATTATAAGTTTTGCCGCATGAATAGTCACAGGCCATGATATGTTATGTGCCATTTGTTAGTTAAAATTTGCATATCTCAAAAAAAAAAAAAAGAATACCAAGCTGTCAAAGGTTTTCTATAGTTACCTTATTTCTTTAATTTTGATTTTATTCTACTTCCTTATTAGTATTAACTTTTATGCTTATAAATAAGCTATAGATCAATTATGCCAATCATCTCGCGAATTATTATAAAGATTATTCTTTATATATATTATGTTCATGGTGCACATTATGTCATCAAACCAAATAACTCTAGACGATTTAAGCCTAGTTATCAAAATTGCTATTTTATCTATACAATTTTATTAGTTTATAAATTTAAATACCTTTTTTCCGAGTTAACTCGAGGATAAAATCTTTTTAAGTATAAATACTTACTTTTTTAATCAAGTTTACATATAAATTTAATAGAAACTTTTATTTTTTATCGAGTTTACCGATTCTACATATTTAAGTAAAATGAATTAAAAACTTAAAATATATATATATAACTAGCCTTTTACAAGTCATCAACTATTAAGATAATACAACATATGTCCTATTCTATTTCAATTTTTTTACCTCTTTTTTTCTCTCCCAATCTCTTATTTTATGTTCATAATTTTTATGTAAGTTTCAATTTCAATAATAAAGTTTACAAAAAAAAACTATATACTTTATTTTATATTATTAATAACTTAAAATGAGTTAAAATATTTAGTTTTCTTTAATTTACAGCCTTTAAAAAATGGGAAAAAGTTTACTTTTAGCTCTTTTGTTTTCCTACATGTTAGATTATATATTAAGAATTTTTATGAAAAGAAAAAAGTAATTTCTTCATTTTTTTTATTTTGATCGTATATTTCAAATTTTGAATAACTATTATAAGTATATCCATAATTTTTTAAAACTATTTTATATAAATTATAAAAACTTACGTTTTTACGTTCTAATTTTATAGACTTTTTAACAATTCTATGTAAAATTGCGAGTTTGACAACCTTATATAAATTTAATTGAATTGCAAATTAAATTGCACCATAGAACAAAATACATTTTACAATTTGATTTTCACTATATAGCATATCAAATTAGATCGCTCTAAATACTTTAAAGATCTTTCCAAATGGCTCATCCTACAGTTGATGGGATTATTAAGAAATAATTTGCAATTGACGATCATCAATCATCAACTATTAAGATTGTGTAAACGAAACAAGTTATAATCCTTTTGACCTGCAAATATATGTAGATTAAACTTAAAACTTATAACCCATTTGCTTTTATTATTAGGACATGACATCCTACTAATGGATCATTAACCATTTGCTTTTATTGAAAACATAGACATACATCATCATATATAATATTTATGACCGATTTGCACATTTAAAAATAGCAAATAATAATTTAGTAACAGAGATATTAGTGGTTTACAATTTTTTTTTTTTTTTGTCAAAAAGTTTATTAGATATATTTGGGTTTCAAAATTTTTTTTCCCTTTCCTCTCTTCATATCGACAAGGAGGACTAGCCGACTGCTAATTCCAATCAAAGTAGGGTTTACAAACAGAGTTGCAAAGAGATATCCGCGTGTACACAACGCGGCTGAATGCGCTAATCCGCAGAAAGCTCTCCCAGTAGAAGCAGCAGCAAAATCACATTAGGGAGAGGGAGAGAGAGAGAGAGAGAGAAAGAGAGGGAGGGAGAGTATAAAGGATGTCGTACCTTCTTCCTCACTTGCACTCAGGATGGGCCGTTGACCAAGCCATTCTTGCCGAAGAAGAACGCCTCGTCGTCATTCGATTTGGCCACGATTGGGACGAGACCTGTATGCAGGTACTTTTACGCATAGTCACTTCACAATCAATTAGGGTTTCCTGATTCTTGTTTGCTCGTCTAGTTTTCACTTTCTATGCTTGCTGGTTTGATTGATCGAATAATTTTATATATATAATCGTCGATAGTTTGTATGTGGACCCTAGTTGACCTTTTTTTGAAGTTATACCTGTTTTATTATAAATTTTAATCGTTTCTGTTGTGGATCTATCGTCACTCCCTCGTTCATATATGGGAAATTTGTATGAGATACCACCGAAGTAAGTTTGAATAAGGATAAGGAGATAGTCATATGTACTTGGTGTGGTAATGGATGCTTACAGGGAGGTTCTTTGATTTGTAATCTCTACTGTGAAGTTGGTTTATTATGTTTGTTTGTTTGATTCAATTGGTCTCCGAAGATTACGAGCATTCGGTCGATGTACACTGTAGCAATATCTTGAAAGTTCAATCACAAAAGGCTCTTTGTATGACTTTTGATGTTTAGAGCCTGCCCCAAAGCCCTTTAGATTATAATATGCAGTATATGTTTGCTGATTCCATGAAGAAGTTGTATTAGAGTTGGCGGAGGAGATGAAGCAGCCAAGGAGTGAGTGAACATACTTGAAGATCTACTAACCGTAATTGATGATGCACTCACCTACTTTAACAAAAACTCACTCGTACCCTCTAGTCACTATCCTGAACTCCATATGTTTTTTGTTGACTCTACTTAGTGTAAAATCTTTCCTCCCCATGCTATGTATCATCTCCAGAATGTTCATCCATGATTGATGTGAAAAAGACAGGGACTTAAAACAGAACCTTGTATAGGCCTATTTCTATGGGAAATTCTCAGGTCAAAGCTCCAGGATTTTAGCGCTTGTTGCTGTATCTTTTGTACTTGTCTTTGACGGTTTTGATGTGTGCTACTCTTACACCCCTCTTTTCAAAATTATGCCAATCTTGCTTTTTCTTCTGATGGTTTTCTATTAGTCTCATCAAAAGGTGTATATTGCCTGACCTATATATATATATATATATATATATATATATATATATATATATATATAATGTTTGAGTAGTTTGCAATTACAATAATGTAAGAACTAAAGCATTCAGAAAAGTCTACATGCTATTTGTAACCCTGTTGACATGAGCTCTGGTTTTCTAATGTTATTACTGAGATTAGGGGTTCGTTCCATGGTATGCATGCATGCATGTGAACACATTCACTGCACACCTGATGGACAATTTTATGCATTGAAATAATGCAACATTGTTAAAATGAGTTATTTGTCATGCCTTGTGGGCATTCTACTTTGTCATCTGACTCCCTGACTTGTCATTCCCTGGTACATTTTCTTTCTTTGACTTATCATAGAGCAGTTGGCACGTTGGAGATAGTTTTTGACTTGACAGATGATGTCGTTTTCATTGTGTTTTGTACCCAAGCTTGTGATTTGTAAGCATATGCTGTATCTCCATCTTGTTGCAATTATGCCTCTTCCAGATTCTCTGTCCTTTTGACAATGGTCTTTTAAAATCTGTATAAGTTTCTTCCCTTTTTTGCTAGTTTATAAGCTCCCTCCTTGATGTTAACACGAGAAAGAAATATGTCTTTGCTCTCTCTTTAATTAGTTGGTTGGTCCATTTTGATTCTTTCAGATGGATGAGGTGCTGGCTTCTGTAGCAGAGACTATTAAAAATTTTGCTGTGATATATCTCGTGGACATCACTGAAGTGCCAGATTTTAATACCATGTATGAACTTTATGACCCGTCAACAGTGATGTTCTTCTTCAGAAATAAGCACATCATGATTGATCTTGGCACGGGAAACAACAACAAGATTAACTGGGCTCTTAAGGACAAACAGGAGTTCATTGATATTGTTGAGACAGTGTACCGTGGTGCGAGGAAGGGTCGTGGTCTGGTGATTGCTCCCAAGGATTACTCCACAAAATACCGTTACTAAACTCTTGCGGTGGCTGGCTAAAAATTATGTAAAATTATAACTGTACTTGTGCGTTTCCTGCTTTTACTTCACTCCAAGAAGTTCTTAATGTAATAGTCATTATATCCTTGAAACATTGATTTGGAGATGAAATTAGTGAATTAGGACTTGGTACATGTTTGGCATATGCTTTGTTGTTAAATGCAAGATGGAAGACATATTTTGGTCCATATCGGGAATTCAAGCAATGGAAGATGGCAAATGGTTGCAAATTTGACCCTCTTCTGTTGTTGCTTTAGACTTGCTGATATGCTGGGCCAGTTGTGTTGGGTTCCGTAAATTTCACTTTTCACGCAGAAAGCAATATTACTCCATTTCAAAGATTGCAGTTGCTTTGTACGTAACATTTTCCTTTTCCTGTTTCTTTTCTTTTTGGTTAATGCATTGGAATTTTAACTCTAAAGGACACGTTACTTCACGGCACTGATTAAATAGATGAAACTAAATGTACTAATCGACAGGATAAGGAGCAAATAGATGGTAGGGTGTGCAAGATCCTGATTTCATATTCGAATGGATTGCATCCGGGAAGGCTGTGTAGGTTATTGGTCTAAGTATGAGTAATGCCTCATTGTTTATTACTGTTGCGTTGCTTGATTTCTCTTGTTTTGTTGGTTATAGCAGAGTACTTCTAAGGGAGTAACTGTGGAAAGCTTGTTGGGAGATGAAGTTTTTCTTATTGTAATAGAGTATTTAGATGTTATAAAGATGTAGTCAGTGAAATATATCTGTTTTGGATAATTTCAATTTCGAAGTAAAAGGCCAGCAGAAAAAAAATAAAAGTAAAAGTTATATGTCTTGTTGCCATGGTGCTAGACTGGTGAGATATTACGTTTTTTTTTAAAAAAAAAATGGCTGTTTTCAAACATTGATAAAAGTGTGTATTAACGTTTACAAATTGGCAAGATGCAATTATTTTCTTTTCTTTCTTTCCTTCCTTTTTTTCTTTGAAAAGGACCTGCAACAGAAATTTGTCAGAAGGAAAAAGTAAAATCCAGAACATAGTTTTTGAAGCATAAGACATTTTCCTGTGTGTATGGTTTGTTAAAATTGCATATACTGAAGATTTCTATACATGAACTAATTGCAATGTGCTTGCATTTATTTACTTCCTATTTTACCTTCTGTATTATTCATAATAGCTTCCACTAGGTCCATAAATCCCACTCCTATGTAAAACCAAGTGATCCCTACTAGTATAAACTGCAACCAGGGGCTGTTGACAACCTCCAAGGCAAAAGTTCCACCAAGATGCTCTTGTACTCTGCCAACAACTCCCTCACCAAATTGTGATCTCACCACAGCTGCAGCAACCAAAGCCACAAACACTGGAACACCCCATCTTGCAGGATCCGGCCTGCTCTTTCTGAGGTTATTGTCTGTAGTAGTTTTCTCTTCTTCCCCTCGAGTGGTGGTTGGAGGCTTCATAGAGGTTGATGCCACGGCATTGGCTGCAGGAGGAAGAACATTTGTTGATGGAATCCAATACTCATCTTGATGTGAACGGATTGATGCACTTTGGCTGGTAGCTCCTGATCCTGCTGTCGCCTGTTTTCTAGCTGTTGCAGCAGCAAGAAGTTTTCTTATTCTTGGGTCGATGGATTTCTGCGTTGTGCGTGTCAAGTCTTGGTTTCCTGAAGCTGGTGATTTCCAATATAGCCAATTCGATATCGATCTAATTGCATTTATGGCAGATAACCTTGCTTCCCTTTGGAGGTCAGTCTGCAAAGGATGAAATCACCAAATTAAAACGGCATGTCAAAAGGGTTATGATATATGGAGCAGGGCGAAACCCGGACCAAGGTATGCAGAAACTTCAATAGATAAGAGCACCATCTTCATAGATGCTTACCTCGGACTTGTCTGCAGCAGCCTTGTCTTTGGCTTCACGAACCCTGTTCTGAAATTTCTTCACATCAATGAATACATCTGAGACACGTGGACCCACTGAATTGCCTGCACCAACTCTTACATTGCCACGTGGCTGCTTCGACATTAGGAATTCTAGAGCTGCTAGGTCCGATCGCTCTACAATCCTGCAATTTTCCATGCAGATGAAAGAATTGATATTTAGTATCCGAGGAAGAAACTACCAAATGAAAATGTCAGTGTGCTAGTAGATCAAGCTGATTACCAGCATTGTCAAAATATAAACCTGATAGTAGAAACTAAATTTATGACTGTACACCAAAAAAAATAGATTATCATGATGATGAAAGATCGAGAGGACTTTCAGTTAAGCCTTCTTCTAGCCAGATCTACCCAAATTTTCGCATCATTTTTCTTTTGATACTCGAAAACCAAGAACACAGCATTTTTAGCTGGTTCTATTTTGGTGCTTCCAGTCTAAGAAAAATACTTGGATGTATGAAATGAAATGGATTCAGATTATAGTTTGATTGTCTGACACAACCAGGTATTTGATTTGATTAGATCTTCTTTAAAGATGCCTATCTTCCAACTCAAGAAAGGTTCCATTCCGTAGCTTCAATGGGAAAAACATTTATAGGACTTTTTTATTAGGTAATCTTGAAGCTCCATGTCAGTACAACGACGTCGTACATCTAATCTATAAATAACATACACATGAGGTTGTAACTTGCCAACAGAACCAAGATGTTTGTAGAAAATTATGAATGGATTATCATCGAAGCCACGATTACTTGCAAAAAGAAAAAAGGATTCCGTGTCTCTCTTATTGGATGGGTGTAAGCATGTCGTTCTGCTGACAAGGAACTCCTAAACTATCTTAACAATCGTTCAAAGTTCATCGGCACCTAATGCAAGATTCCTTTAACCATTGGGGGCATTATTTTTGCTTGTTTCACCACGAATCCTCAAGCTATAGCAGATTAAATAACAATGACAAGAAGAAAGACTTACGAAATGCAATCGACTGGGCATGCCTCCATAGCCTCTTGGATTTTATGTTCAGGGTCAGCCCACTGCGCAACCACCCGAGCTCTTCCATACACGGACTCGATCGCAAAGGTTTTTCCAGCACATAAAGCACATTTCAAGCATCCAACACACTTGGTTTCTTCAACAAACACTGCCCTCTGTTCACTCTCTGCACCAAGCCACACTGAGTATAAAGGTCTCCCAGTGTAGCCCCGAAGTTCAGATAGCTTTGCTTGCTCCTGCACCATAAACATACACCCTTTTTAGCATGTAATCGCGCAATTAATCTCACTGAAGCTGCGTGTTACACATAAACAGCCTTTTCAATTTAAGCATCTATTGAAATGAAATCATCAGGTTATAACTTGGGATTGCTTTTTGTTGTCTAAGCTATAACCTGGGACATGAAAAATATGACATCTAAACGACACAAACCTTGTCGTAAGCAAGACGTGAATTGGGATCCGATAAGACAGCGTAGGCTTCATTTAGGATGATGGACATGTCATGACCTGCAGACCCCGCGACGTCGGGGTGGCACCGCTTCTGCAGGGAACGGTAAGCCAGCTTGATCTGAGGCTGACTGCATGAGCTCTCGATGCCCATAAGATCATAGAGGTCGAAATCCATAATTGAAGAAGAAGACGAGGCCTTGCATGATACTGAATAAGTTTCATGTCTAAGCTTTCTGGAAATACAAGTCTGGAAAGGCAAAGATCTACGACGAGTGTTTGAGGTTCTAGTTATTATGGAAGGAGTTGAAAAGGTTGGAGTGTAGAGGGAGAAACTTGTAGATGATATCATAATTGTGTTCCACTCACCAGGGAGAGGCAGAGACTACTGACGATGACGAGAAAGAAAGAAGGGAAGGGAAAAGGGTAGGGTATGGAGGTGAATGTATACGTGGACGTTTATGTAAGATATTTTTGGTTGGTGTGCATTTTTACGTGTGGGGAGAGATCACTGGACGAGATATTTCCAGCGTGTTATGCTTAAAGAGTGAACGGATGAGCGGACAATCCTACGGTACAGGATACTTCTATTAAATAGATTTCGGATTTTGAGTAATAATTTTTTAAAATTTACTTTCAAAAGATATCTTATCTCATCTTGAAACTTATACTATAATGTATATGAAGTTTTATAGTACTTTATATCTAGTTTATAATAATAATTAAATAATATTAATAAATAAAAATTAATACTATTACTTTTTATATTTTAATCTTATAAAAAATAATAATAAAAATTCAACTCATAATAATACTTTAAAACTATAAATTACTTGCTCTCCTCTCCTCTCCTCTCTTCTCTTCTTCTTTTTCTTCTCTCTCTCTCTCTCTCTTTCTTTGAAAGCTCTCTCTTATTTTATTATATTAGTTTTTTGTATCCCTATTCCTCTTTCATTAACTCGATATCAGTAAGATCTTAAAAATATCTTAATTTTTAATTTATCATTCAGTATATTATATTAAAATTAGTTACAGGTGATTTTTATATTCATTAAATAATAATTTTATGATTTGATAAAAATTTTATTTTAATGATTTAAAAAGAGAGGACAATGAAAAGTAAAACATAACCTAACTAAGGGTTTTAATCTTTTCAATTATAAAAATATTTTTTATTTTACCTACTAAAGTTTTATATTGTTTTAATTCAAGATGCATTGCAAGCTCTATAAATTATTATCAACTAATCTATCAATGATATAATAATAACTTTGATATTGATTATGCATCCAATATAAAATTTTGAAAGAAAAAATATATAGATTTCATAAGATATCCTGTACCTTATAAAATTGACAAGGTATAACATATATGGTGGTTTTAATGTGCCATTGGATAGATTTCGAGTACAAATACTTAGGAACTTATATCTACAAGATAAGATATGAGTGGGCATTATACCTTACCCACCATGTACCCGCTCACCCTTCCTTATGCTTATACCTACTCATTGGGACATGAAGACTAATTATGAGAAATTATGCCTTTCAAAAATTTTGTTATGGTTGATTTCTTTTCTTTTCGTCTTTTTTATTTTCCAAAAATAACCACAATGTTCCATTAAAAAAAAGGAAAAATTGCATTTTTAATATCAATATTTATTGATCTTTTATTGGAGTCCTTAACTTTTTCTTTTTAAATTTATTTGGCTTCTCAATATTTTCAAAATCTTATAAAAGTATAACTTATATCAAATCCATTAAAATTTTTTATACATCCTGAATATATGTTAGCTTCTCATTAGCTTTGGAATAGTTAGCCGTTATGATTGAGATTTATAAACTTTTTTCCAAACCTTTTACTTATTTTTAGTTTTTTATCTATAATTATTTATTATTTTCATCATATCATATATTATGGTTATTATCATTATTCACTTTATTATTTAATAAAATATACTTAATATTATTTTATCAAATTAATTAATATGGATCAATTTGAAACTAATATGTGTTACAAATTAACAAATAATTCAATGAATTTGTTGGATGTATAACTTTACAAGGTTTTGAAAATGTTGGGGTACAAAAGAGGAAAAAAAGTTTAACTTTTTAAATAGAAAAGTAGGTAAACATTTTTTTTCTTTAACCAAGAAAATGATGTGAACATTAAGAATTTAAATATACATTTCTCAAAATAATAATAATATATCACACTCCAAACTTGAAAAGTCGTAACAACCTCGCCGGTATAAACCAATCTAAGCTAGAAGTTATCTACCTTAACTACTAACATAGGCACAATCCACATAAGGCGATCGATGACTCAACTCGTTAGCATCCAAGTTGGCACTTGCAATAATATCTATAAGGATGTGAATAACCAACCACTCAATAAGTTAAGATAGAAACTTAAAACTATACATCAAACACAAATAGCATAGTCAACCAAATTAGTTAAATACCAGCACACATTTTAACAACTCACGATCAAACTCAAGCTTATGCAATAAAGGTACCGCTCTTCCTGCGACTACCATTGAACTATTGATTTTACTCTTGTCGTAACTTCCTCTCCTATCACTTAGTTCAATTAAGGATAAAGAATGAATCAATTATACTATCAAGCGCTATCCCTTTCGAAACAGTCGGTATTTAATAGAAAAAACCCTAAATGTTTTTCCTAATGAGTTGCTGTGTAGGTCCGTTTAAAACTTACTAGTCATATATTTAGTTAAGTCCAATTTAAGGTGTTCAATCGTTTCACACAAATGACACAATTATAATCTATAATGTTAAACCAGAATTATACAATTAAACCTAGAAACACGCATACATAGGCATACACACAATCAACTATCTAACAAACACAACTAAATATAATCTTAAGCCTTCGAATATTATAAAACAATACTCCGAAATACGGTAACGTATTGATCTCAACTTACCTAGACTTCCTGCTTACTCACTCAAGATACAACTCACAGGAAACTGTCACTAATAATCCCTATAATACAAATATTGTTTTAGTTCTTATATAACTACTATCAATAGATTTTATTATGTAATCTAGATGATTATTATCTTTAGTTTAGGATCTTACTATATTTGGGTTAAATTCTTAATTTTAGTTTAAACTTATAGCCTTACTCAATTATTCAAGTTTATATTTCCTATAACCAAGTTAATCTTAAACTAGTTTATGGTACAATTTCTTAATCATTTTCTAAATTAGATTTTGCTTTGGCTTCTAATTATCGTTTTTATTTATAAACCCTAAAAATTCCTCCCCAAACAATATGTGGAATTCATCCAACTATAATTGGATATCTTAAATCTTCGTTCTAGCCCCCTAACTAGTATTTTGGTTAGTATAGTATACTATACTCTTGATTTAGCTACCAAATTAGCTCTCGATATGAGAATAACATATATTTTTCATATAAATTCCTAAATTCATAATCCAAATCAAATTGATACAATATTCATAATATAATAATTTTATAAATTTTAACCTAGTATTCCTTTATACCCATATTATGTATTATTACATAATTTACTGTTAAACATTTATTTAACATTTCTGACACTACAAATATCATCCTTCATTATCTAATAACATATGAAGATGTTTAATTACATCCTAAATCATAATTTATACCTAATTAACCCTAAATCACAAAATTAATTTAAATAATCCTTTTTACCCACATAGTTACTACATTATATGCATATTATATACAATTAACACCTCAAACTCTACAAATACTACCCTACATCAAAAACCATCATCTAAGGATACCTATTTACATAATAAATCAAAATTTCCATCAAATTAATATTAAATTAGAAAATTAAGCTGACAAATTACCTTTTACGCTTGATTTTAGGGTCTAAAAATTAAATAAAATTTTAGAAAATAAATTTTCTAAAAATCTCTTCATAGCACTATTATATATTACACAAAAATTTTACAATCAAAACTAGATCGTTAAGGTTATTTAAATTGAAAACGAAAACATGCTCAGGTTAAGTGATTTCTTAGTAGCAGTATATCTCAAGAACTAATTTTATCAAATCAATATTTTTCCCTAAATCTACATACAAAAATATTCTAGAATACTAAATTTTATAATTTTCAATACATAGTAGATATTTAAACAAATTTGAAAGGGAAATCGGAACTCACCAATTAAAGGGCTTCCAACCACCATCAGTGGCTTCGCCCTTATCAACACCACCAGGCTGTGGATTTGCTGTCAGGTAGTGGTAGCCATTCCTCTTTAAGTGGTTGTCGAGTATCTGTTCATTTTATAAACCTTAAATGCATACTATTTTGTTATTTTTTTGTAAAAATATCTTCTCCTCTTTTATTAAGCTCTCTCTAATTTTTCTAAACTCTCCAAATGTTTAAAATGAATTCTGGAAGAGAGGGTCTTAATTTATAGTGTGGGTTAGGTTTTTTTTTTTTTTAAATTTTCTCTTATGACATTTGTCCCTTGTCCTCTTCTTTTCCACTTTCTAAATAGCGTATTTTTATTGGTTAATTTTTTCTTATTTAAATCCTAGCATACCATGCCTATTTCTAGACCATTCTACTCTTCCCTTGAATTTTTCTTGATTTTCCTTAATTTTTATGAATTTTCTTTAATTAATTAGCATTATTTTAACACATTCAAAGTAATTTCTCGTATTTTTACTTATACGTAAATATATATATATGGTACAAATAAATAATCCTAAATATTGTTTAAGTTATTTTATGATTTTGAGTATACATATAATTTATCTCTATCAATTTGTTAATTATTGAAACTTCTTTTATGTATTTTCGATAAATAATGGATAATATATATAATTCAATATTATATATTTTTTAATTATTTTGTTATTTATTTTCTAAATCTAAATTCACGAGATCACTTCTACTAACATTTCTAGCTTCGTGATAAAATTTAGACTTAATCGGACAATTCACCCAAACGCCGAACACTCGATTGCGAGGCTTACAATAATGTCATGTGCTCCTATATATCATATTTGTAGTCTTCATTAATAATTTCTAGAAAGTAATACACAACTTCAGTTCTAAATCCACATATAAAGTAAAAACTTATTTTTATTATTAAGTATGTTTACATTCTGATATAAGTAGGTTCTTTAGTTATTTATTTAATTTTAGTTGACTTAAGATAGTTTCTAACTAAGTTTCTAATTAAGCTTTTGACTAAGGTTCTAACGCACCACCTTAGGTTTTTCCTTAAGAAGTTCTTGATTTACATTCAGATTTCAATATAGTTATAAAATTTCAATATCTACTTTATGACCCAAAGCTCATTTTTAGTATAATCAAGTTATTCATTACCAAAGTACATTTTGATCTAACTTCTGATATAAATCCTTACTCTGCAGTCATTACCACATCTTACTATTTATCACATACGTCAACTTACCATGCATTTCCGAAATTCCATACTCTGTAATTTTGGTATATGCTAACTAAGAACCTATATTACATACAAAAATTTCCGTTATATCAACTATTCATTTATATTACCATAGTAACTTAAAATTTTGATCCTAAACTACTCAATACCGAAGTTTCTACTTAAAAATCATCATTTCTTAACTTATGATAATCCACGTTAAGCTACTATAAATTAATAAGCATAAATCCTATTATAATTTTACAAAGAATACTAAGGCTCTTTTAGAAAACACCCGTCTAGCACATTGTTTCAATAAAAACAAAAATTTCCCCAAAATTCGATGACATGATTTTTACAATCCAACCACATTATTTTTATAATCCAACCATATAACATCAAAGTTCAATGTCTTAAGAGTATAATTATAAAATTTCAGGTTGAAACTATATCAATTAGTCTTTCAATTATTTGCTTAAATTTGGCATGTATGACTTTTTTTTAAGGACCTTATATTTACACTCAAAATTTTGAAAATCTAATTGAATATTTAAATTCCTCATATAAAAATATGTGAGGAAACCAAATTTTAAATTTTTTGGTAAACATTTATTATTTTTCCCTAATTTTTGTCCAAATCAAAGAAATTAATGACTTAATGGAAACCCATGCTTCGGCCACCGTAGGGAGGGGAGAGTGTATCAACCAAGTCAAGCATCGCCTCCTCCTCTAGGCCACCACTTGGTTTTGCTTCTACTTCTCATCCTTGGTTACTCGAAAACCTCTCATTTTACACACTAAATTCCTAATTTTGTTTCCTTTACTCTCTCTCTTTATTTCCTAATTCTAAAATTTTCCCCAAGCTAACAAATAATCAAACTTTGTTCTAGATTGCAGGAGATGATTTTTATAATACAATTTGAGATACATTTATTTTCTTCTTTCTTCCATCTTACACATGTAAAGCAATTCTAGGTGTTTCGATGTGAATTCCCTATGTCTATACACTCCAAATTCCATGCCAAGCCTTCAAACCTAATTCCATATGTCTTGATTGTTTTTAATTAATTTCCTTATATTTTTCCTTTATTTATTTTATATTATTTATGCATTTTCTCGTATTTACACTAATTATGGGTATATATACATATATAATAATTATACCCAATACATATACATATATTTTATATATTATTTTATGTTCAATATTAATTTTATTACTCCTGTAATATATCTCTAAGTGATCATCAATTTTCGAAACTTACTTCGAACGTAACCGATAATATAATAACAATATAGTAAATTTCTACTATTTTAACTATATTCTTAATATTTTATTATATTTTTAAATTCCAAGTCTATAGAATTTCCTTGACTAATATCTCAAGCCCATACATAAGTTTTAAAATTAATCGGATTAGTTTCATCGATACCTTAAATTTACTCGCTTAATTCCTATTTACCGAGTATAAGGCTCACATAATAATAATAATAATAATAATAATAATAATAATAATAATAATAATAATAATAATAATAATAATAATAATAATTCAATCAATAGTATGGAAGGTAATCGACATAAATATAGCTCACAATCTACTCAAAATGGATTTAATATCTACTTGAACTTAATTAGATTGCAAGTCAATCGAGTTTAAGTTTGAGTCTAACTGAGATGAAGTGCGTAATCGAGTTCTACAAAATAAAATTGCAAATGTTTTGACTTGCAATAGACCGAGGGAAGGGTCGGCTTTAGCTTGTGAACCAACTTGGACACAGCCCCTGCAGGCCTAAACTGTAGCTTAATTCATCAAGGTTGGCAAGTTGATATGGTTCACTATATAGATCCTACCAACCCAATAGGTCCAACCCTTGGTTCTAGGACTAGTGGTTCAACCCACCAATCCAACACAAACATTAGAACAAAAAATATTGGCTACAAAAGTTGCAGCCTACACATGTGAACATCCTAACACTAATGAACAACACACACTAACTACACTTTACCAGTTTGCCTAAGGCCATCAATGGCCTAGCATCTTACACAACTACACACAATAATTCACACACACAAACACAAGGCCATGAATGGTTTGACACACAACATATACATAATAATTCACACATACACAGACACACTACAATTCAAACAATATACTGACAGTGGAAAATAAGCACTTCAAACTTTGAAATGTTGAGACAAGGACATAAAGAAATTTATCTAAGCATGTGAAGTTTGAAGGAAGTGACTATTTTGCATTTTTAATCATTCTGAAAATTTTCATAACACAATAAACGCACCAATATTTGAAATTCAAAAGTAGGCAATTGTTTATAAAATTCGTGTCTGCTCCTGTGTTTCTTCACTAAGTTGAATTCTCTCCACTCTATACAATCTATTGTCATTATTGTTTGAAGGTTTCCATACCGTGCTATTGCAAATATTCTGCTTACTTTTAAAAAACCATTCCACACTCGTATGAATTTTCTTTTTCCTTTTGGTGCAGTTGTGAAATTTTTTTATTCAAGTTACTTGAAAAACATTCTACTTATGTAAAAAAACAATTTCACACTCATATGAATTTTTTTTTTTTTCCTTTTCATGCAGTTACGATACTACTTTTTTTCAACTTACTTTAAAAATATTCTACTACCTAAAAGAAGCATCCCGCACTTGTATGAACTTTTATTTTCCTTTCAATGCAATTGATTTTATTTTATTTTATTTTTTTAACTTACATAGAAAATATTATGCACAATATTTTACTTTTTCTTTTGTTCCAATTTTCATGTAAAACTACGAGAAGCAAATTGATAGTTTTTTTGTGGATCTTCCTTTAGCAAGAAGACTGGCAAAGGAAGAGCGAAAGGCATCTAAAACAAACTACTCATCCATGTAGAGGATTATGATGTCTACTACAACTACACCAATGAGTGAATAGACAATGTATTTAACATTCCTATATCTCCTTTCAGATTCTAGGAGCTAACGCCAAACCAAGGAGATGAGGCCGTAGAAGATGAAGAAACTGTAGATATTGCAAAAGAAAACATCAAAGAGCTCCTACAATGCAATCTAAGTAAGCTCGCTAAACGAATGAAGTTTAATATTTTTAGTAAACACTTCACTAAAACTGCAGATGAGAAAGGGAATTCTCATGTACAATGCAACTACTACACTTCAAGCTACACATGGAAAAAAAGGGAATGCGTGCGGCACGTTAACAAGACACTTGCAAAGTAAGCATCCTGCGAAGTATGATATTGACAAATCTCAACAACAAATTGCATGTGCTAGCAGTTCGCAATTATCTGCATTATTTTGGTACAATATCAAGAAGCAGAAGCCTAGCTCTTGCACAGCATATTGTAAATATATACCTTTCCCTTAACGTAAGTTAGTGCAAGTTCCAACTATGATATGAACATGAAGTATTGAATCAAAATTCATGTATTTTTTACACCAAAACTATGCACAGAGCCAACTAGCAATTGTGTCATAAAGATAAGTGGAAGCCAAGAGCTAGCAGCAATATTTAGTTCTCTAGATATAGAAGTATCAACGTGTGCAATATATGGACCAATATAATGCAAAATAATTCTTACATGGTGTTGCCTATCACTAGGTAAATGATAAGTGGTAGATTAATAAAAGACCGTTGGTCCTTAAGGTATTCAATAAACAATACATGACACAAGCAATATATAGAATTAGATATATTATTCTCAAGAACTATCACTTGCCACAGAAAAATTTCTCAATGGGTTTTAATAATGTCAACGCAAACATTGAATCAATAGAGGACCTTAACATTTGTGCCAATTCATTAGGTGGAATATTTTTCCACATTAGAGTTATATGCACATTTTAAATTTGTGTGTTAAAAAGAGAGTGGAGGCTTTAAAGTATAAAGTGACACTAATAAAACTAGCGGTTAAAACCTTATAGAAAGGCCATATTTGCATAAAATGTAGAGGGATTTTTGTATATAAAATGATAAAAGATATATGATATGTTAGCAAATTTTATATATTTTATCTCAATTTTATACTACATTAATGTGTGTATTTTTATACTTTTAATGGGAAAAGATATATGATATGTTAGCAAATTTTATATATTTTATCTCAATTTTATACTACATTAATGTGTGTATTTTTATACTTTTAATGGGAAAAAATATGCTGATTCAAAAAATATACACAAAAGTTGAGCTAAAAATTGGAATAAGAATCGAAAATGACCCATTGTCCTCACATCAGCCTAAAGTCATGGAATCAATATACATGTGTGTCCAATTCATGAGGAACGAGGGTTATGGTCCATGAATTTGTAAACAATCTCGAGACAATTCTTTCGGCATTCATGTGATCCAACGTCAGAAGCCCGTCCATCACTAAATTCGAGTCCACATGCCAAATGTTTCAAATAAGGAAAGAAAATTAAAAGAAGGTCGGCACGAGAAGGAATATATATATATATATATAGATCTTACGCCACAAAAAGAGAAGGAGGATTCATTCTTGAGTTTCCGGAAATCGCACGAAAGGGGAGATTTTATTTCTAGATTTATGTTGCCACACAAAGAGGATTGAAGACAAATTTTAGGGTGTAGTCAAAAGGGCACAAAAGATTCAAGAAAAGACTAGATTGGAAATTAGATTTGCACTCCAATAATTATAATTGAGGCTTCTAATCCTTTTTATTTTCAAAATTTATTGTGTTTTTTGAATTTTTTTTGTATGATTTTTATTTCTACCCTGAACTAAATTAGATTTAATGGAATTTTGACTTTACCTAATGAAATAATTCAAGTATGATTTCATTATATGGTAGTATTAAATTAATTATGATTTTCATCATCCCGTTTTCATGATTCATAATTTTATTGTTTGGCTAATTATATGTTTAATAGAATTTGAAAAACTCGAAAGGGAATTGATGATTCGTATAAATTCAGACTAAAATTAATTTACTTATTGTTATAAACACATGTGCTTTAGATTAATTTTAGGATTCACACACTTAATACGATTGATATTAAATTTTATGACATAGACATATGCATGACTTTTGATATCAATTAGAGTAGTAATATTTGTGAGACGAATTTACTACCTAACTAAGAATTATAGATAAACTATTCAAAAGGAGCATTTCTGCTATAATTAGGATAATATCAACTCGAAAAAGGAGTGAATCTTTGTGAATATGATGAAAAGCTAATTAATTAATGCTAATATATTTTTAAAGCATATGTTAATTTATTAGATGATGGCGTAGTTAAAATTTCATATTATTATTAGTGAATTCTTTCCTTGTGACTTGGTAGTTTATTTTTATTACATAATTTTCTTTTATAGTCAATTAATTCTTTTTATTTTAATTTGTCTCATCATTCCAATTTGATTGCCTTATTGAGAAAAGAATTGAAATAATTTAATATTTAGTTTACAATCCTTGAGAATGACCTAATTCTACTAGTTATTTCTACTATAGTGTACAACCCGATTTACTTGACGGAGTGTTTTTTATGAAAAAATTATTTTAAAAAGAATCGTATACAGCAGTACAAAAAATTTAAAAAGGACATTAATCACCAATGAAATTCAACGTATGAAATGTTACAAATGTCAGGCCTCAAAGTCGTAAAATCGTAACAGTTTCGTCTTATAAATCAACCTATGACAATAATTGACCTTACAGTGCCTATCATAGATATGATTTATAGAAGGTATTTTTGACTTGCTTTGAAGTAAACAGTTCAATTAAAATTTTAGCTAAAATTTACAATAAAAATTAAAACCTTGAGTTATATATGTATTTACATTTACATTATCATAAAATTCCTAGGAGATTCTACATATTATAACAGTCTGCTAACTTACATATCATATATCAATTCATAATCCTAGAGACACTAACAAGACTTTAGAAACTTGATCATTTGGCCAATTAATCCTCACTCCCCCATAGCTTAAAAAAAAAACTAACCACCGAATAATTGTATCACAGCATAGTGGTCAAAAGTCAGAAGTCAGAACCTACAAGAGAATTTTTATAGGTATAAGCAACTACAGTTCACTAAGTTAAGTTGAAGACTTATGAAAGAATAACAAACATAAACAAAGTTATCAAATAATTAATTATACGTAATGCAACAAGCAAATGCCATCACACAACGTGGTCCGGTCAATTGTGAAATCAGAGTAATTTCATTTACTTTAATTCAGGTTGAGAAGTTTCCATTAATGTAACAGTTTACAATCAAACCCATGTTTGTATAATGAAGACACTACTCCCCTTGAGACTATCCTTCAAATTAATACCTCATCCTCACCACGACCTCCTCTCCTATCACTTAGTTCGGTTAAGGATAAGAAAAAGACCATTATACTATCCAGCACTATCTTTTTCGAAGATATCGGTTATTTAGTTGGAGAACCTTAATGATCCCCTAAATTTTTATAATGCATGTCTAATTAAGATATTTAGGCCGGTTATGCCTAAGTATGGTTTAGGATGATCAAACAATTTCACACTATTCTATTGACATTAATCACCAAATACAACACAGAATTCAATACGAAATCAGATACTTAAGCACATGCGTATATAACTACTTACAAATACAATCAAATATAATCCTAAGTCTCCGAGTACTCTAAAATAGTACTCCAAAATACGATGAAGCATTAAACCCAACTTACTTGGAATCGTTGCTTGCCTACTTACTCAACCAATCACAAGTCAAATCTGTAAGCTCTAAAACTAGTTATTCAAGGTTTCAATTGATTAAAAGACCCGATCGAGCCTAAATTATAAAGTAAAGCTAGAAATATTAGTAAAATGATCCCATAAGTTTGAATTTAAGAAAATAAGCAATAAAATAAAAGAATATAAAAGTTCCAAATTTTAAGTATATAACTCGTTATTTATCGAAAATATGTAAAATGCATTCCGATAATTAACAAATCGCTAGAGAAAAATTATATGTATACTAAAAATCATAAAATGACCTAAATAATATTTAGGAATATTTATTTGTACTATATATGAATTTACATGTATGTAGAAATACATGTAATTACTTAAAATACGTAAAATGTACTAAAATAATAAGAAATAATTAAAAAAATTCATAATTAATTAAGGAAAAATATAGAAAAATAAGGAATGATCCAGAATTAGGTCATGGCAGTTGGGGAGAATAAGAAAAAAATCAGCCAATTAAATTAGAGCAACACTAAAACCAAAAATTAAGAGATTTGGACAATGTCTTATCCAATTTAATACACATTAATTACGACAAAGCTTTATAAATACCCTAAATTTTTCAGAAGCTCATTTAGACAGTTTGGAGAGTGAGAAAAATAGAGAGCTTCAAAAATTCAAGAGAAAAACCAAAGAAAAAAAAGAAAAGGAAAACTGTACAGTTGGGGCTTGTAAAGAGAACCCAAACCCGACGAATAGTTGGGAGTAGGCGGCTACCATCACTACACAGTGGTGCCAATGCCTAAGTGGGTCGACACACCCATGGCCATCGACGGTAGCCAAAGCTACTCAAATCGGTGAGTTTGATTTCCAGCCCGATTTTATGTAATATTGTAAAAATAGTAAATATTATTAGAAAATTATGAATTTTGTTATTCTGGAATATTTTTATATTTATTTTTTAGGAAAAATATTATTTTGATGAAAATATGTCTCGTGATATAGAGTCCTTAAGAAATTATGCAAAACCAAGCATGTTTCAGTTCAGAAATAAATAACCTTAGGAGTGTAGTTTTGAACCCAAAATTTTTGTGTAGATTAGATGATATAGAACAGTACTATAAAACCCATTTTCAAAAATTAATTTTCTAAAATTTTAGATAATTTTTAGGCCCTAAAATAAAGCATAAATGGGTAATTTAGGGTTAATTAAATAATTAAATGGTTAATTACTGATTTAGTGAATAAGTATATATTTTAGGATGTTGAAATCTGATGGAGTATGATACTTATGGCATTTAGGGTGTTAGATGTAATTATTAGGTTAATTATGTAGTAAATGAGTAATAGAGAAAAATAATAAATTTTAAGTTAATTTTGTAAATTAGGGTAATTAGGTGTAAAATATGATTTAGGATGAATTTAGACATTTTGAAATAATAATTGATGTTAGGAGATGATAATTGAAGTAATAGAAATATTAGATGTGTATTATGTACATAATAAGTAATAGTACATAATACATAATTATTAAAAATATAATAAATAAAAAATATTATAATAAAAATTTGATATTATGATAATAATAAAAATGTACAATAAATCTGATAGGAAACTTGAATTTATTTAATTAGAGGAAAAATGTAAAAATTTCTCACATAAGAAGTAAATTCAGTATACTAATAAGGATTTAAGTGTACCGGATGGAATAAAATGCTAATTAGAGGTAATGATGGTATTTAGGAGATCGGGAAGTAATGTGATTAATTTCACATTATGAGTTTAAACAAATTTTTAGGGTTCGAGTATAAAACAATACTTAAAAATCGAATTAGAACCTAATTTAAAAATCGATGCGAAACCAAAACCCGAACCTAACCTCAAACCCAAAATAATTGTAAAAGACTTAAGACCTAAATAATTAGGCATATTAAACCCTAAACAACACATAACAATAAGCGTTATAGGATAAAATGAACCTATAATAATTATATGAAAAACTGAAACCACGCTTGTGTTATAGGGATGATCGGCGATGGCTTGAGAAAGTTGGACCTCGAGTGAGTGAGCGAGGAGTCAGGGTAAGTTGGGATTAATACATTGATGTATTTTGGAGGCTTGAGATTATGCTTGGTTGTACTTATTAGATAGTTAGATGTGTGTATGTGCTTGATTATGTGTGATGCTATGATTCTATTTATTGTTCTAGCTTGTATTGTATGATTTGTATGAAATGATTGATCACCCTAAACTGGACCTAATCAAATATACGATCTATAATCATAATCAGACCTACATGGAAACCCATTAGGGGAACTTGACCCGTTCGAAAGGGATAGCGCAAGATTGCAATGGGTCCCTTCTTCATCCTTAGTCGAACTAAGTGATAGGAGAGGAGGTCACGGCAAGGGTGAAGACAATGGTTCAAAGGCAGTCGTAGGAGGAGCGAAGTCTCCATTACACAAGCTTGGGTTTGGTCGTGAGCTGTTGTTTTAATGGCAACTCCTTAACCCGGATTAGAGCCAGCGCAATTTCTCTAATCTCACGACGGGCCGGACAACATTATGCGATGGTATTTGCTTGAATATGCATTGCACTTAATAAGTTAGTTGATAACCTTGTTATGTTTATGGTATAGTTTTTAATCCTCCATCCTAACTTACTGAGCTGTGGTTACTCACATCCCTATAGACATCGTGCAGGTGCTGGCTAAGAAGCTACATACAACTACCCTGAAGCTAGCAACTGCTGGATCCTGGAAAATGAGGAAAAACATTTGAAGAACGGACATATATTTTAAAGTTTAAGCTATTATCGTTGAAAAAGATAATTGTAATAACTGAATTCTAGTGTATATATATATATATATATAATTTTCTCACTTTCTTAGGTAAATGATTTATTTAAATTACAACTGTTTACTTCAAAGCGGGTTAGTCATAGACTCCTTGTGTAGATTAAGTCTAAGATAGTAGTTGTAAGGCCAATTTCTATCTTAAGATGGTTTATACGGCATAACTGTTACGACTCTACTGCTTCGAGGCGTGACAAACTCGTCTCCATGTCTTATAATATAAATATGCTCTTTAGTATTTATATTGTGATGATATATATATATATATATATTCTACGTTATGATTTAACTTAATTCTTCTCATATACATATTAGTTATTATCAATTCATCTTAAGTTAGTTTAGGATTTAGTTTCCGAATTCAGTTCTAATTTAAGTTCTAAAGTAGTTCCAATTATGAGTATTATACTTAAAGCCTAAAAATGCGATTCGAACCCTAATATGAAATTAATGACATTAGGCTTAAGTATCCTAAATATCACATTTGATCCTAAATCAATATTCTAGTTTGCTTGGTACATTTAAATTCTCATTAATATACTGAATTTACTCCTGACATGAGAAAATTTTATATTTTTCATATAATTTTCTAAATTTAAGTTTTGCAGCAAATTTAATACGTATTAATATTATTATTATTATTATATTATCTAATTTAACCTAATATTTCATATTTATCATAATTCCAATTCCACATATTATGAAATTATCTATATTTATTACATAATACCCCTAATAATCGCATTTAACACTTTAAATATTACAACGATCATACCACATCAGTTATGAACATCTTAAAATCCCTAATTATATACTAAATCAATAATTGTTCAATTAATCATTAATTAACCCCAAAATCCATTATATACATATTTTAAGGACCTAAAAATCAATTAAAATTTTCAAAAATTAATTTATGAAAAAAGGGTTTCATGTTACTGTTCTACATCACTTAAGTAGTCTACACAAAAATTTTGAGTTCAAAACTATATTCTTAAACCTATTTATTTCTAATTCGAAATATGCTCAGTATTACATGATTTCTTAAGCACCCTATATTTTCAAATGTAATTAAACCTAATCAATATTTTTTCCTAAATCCATATATAATAAAACATCATAATAATAAAATTGATAATTTCTGGATAAAATTAATAATTTTAATAAATTACACAAAATCAAATTAAATTTAAGACTTACCGAACTTTTGGACTTTCGGCCACCAGCGGCGGTTTTGGTTGTGTTGACCGGTCTAGGCATTGGGTGTGGAGTGTGGTGGTGGCGGCGGCATTTTGGTTCCTGGTGGTGATGGTTCATGAGTTCGATTCAATTGCCCCTAATGTACAGAATTTTTGTAATTTTTTTAAAAACCCTGATTCTCTCAAATTTTTTATTCTCTCCAATTTTCTCACTTCAAAAACTGTCCAAATGAGCTTCTGAATAAATTTGCGTATTTATAGAGCTGTAGGGAAATTTTAGTGCATTAATTAGACTTGACATTTGCTTTATCTTTTTCTAAATTACCTTTTTAAGTGGATTAATTTAATTGGCCAATTTTTTTCTTTCTTCCCTGACATGCTACAACTCAATTCTAGACAATTCCTCACTTCTCTAATTTTTTCTTGATTTTTTTTATAATTGTTTTAATTATTTATCATTTTTCTAAGCATTTTAGATAATTTTGCGTATTTATACTTACACGTAAATACATACGTAGTACAAGTAAATGCTCATAAATATTATTTTATGTTATTCTATGATTTTTAATATGCGTATAATTTATCTCTAGTAACTCGTTAGTTATTGAAACTCGTTTTACACATTTCCGACAAATAATGGATAATATACTTCAATTTTGATATTATAATATTATATTATTTTATTACTTATTTTCCTAAATTCAAACTTACGAGATCACTTTTACTAATATTTCTAACTTTATTTTATAATTTAGGCTCAATTAGATCCTTTAACCAATCGCCTTAAACTTAATGTATTAAATTTAATCCTACAGTTATAGGGCTTACATTTAAGGCTTACAACAAAGCATAATGAATTATAAAGATCTTTCACGTGACTTTTGCTTGAATCACATACCAAAAGTTGAAATCCATACAAGAGATTAAGATGTATGTAATAAGTTGTTTTAAGTATTGAAAATTTTTTATGATGCCACCAACACTTTTTTCAAAATTTAGTGGCCTAATGTACACTGCTTTATAATGGAGGCCATTAATGTAATTATAGTTCTTCTTGATGAGCATAGGGATGTGTGGTTGAAATGGCGACGAAGTTGCTGTACTATTATAAGAAAATTCTTCCTATCTACCTTATTACCATTATTTTAGACCCACGATATAAAATAGATGTCCTTCAAGAGTACCTCAATATGCATTATCAAATAATTAATAACCTTTCCAATACCTAAGATATGTGTGAAACCCCACAAAACAGGCTATTAACTCAAAATTGATTAATTCAAAAACGATTCATAAAATTTAACGCGATTGCATAAATTGACTAATTAAGTCTTAATTTTGCAATAAAACTAGGAATACTAATAAAAGTGACCCCACGAGTTTGGATTTAAGGAAGTAAGATAATAAAATAATTAAATATTACATTTATAAAATATACTCATTTTATCCGCTATTTATTGGAAATGTGTCAAATAAGTTTCGATAATTAATAAAACGCTAGAGATAAAATATGTGCACACCAAAAATTATAAAATAACCTGAATAATATTTTAGGGTATTTATTTATACTAAATATAAATTTGCGCGTATGGAAATATACACAGAATTACCTAAAATACTTAATAAATACTAAAATAAAAAAAATTACAAGATATTGTATGGCAACTTGTTATGTTATCCTTAATGGTGTGGTAATCAGGATGATATACTTTAGTGGAATTAGGAAGAGCATTTGATAAAGTAACATAGAGAAAATGGGGATTTAATGACACTTGGCATTAGAAAATTCTTCAATCAACCCTTACTACCCCTTATTATTTAAAGTACCTCATCTTAGTTTAGTTTAGACACTTAGTCTACTGGGAAAAATAGAGAAAGGTCAGAAAGAGCGAAGTAGATATCTTTAGGAAATTATATAAAGTATAGTGTATTTAGGGCTAAATCAGAGTACGGGCATCAAATAAGGACTTAAGAAGGAATTAAGGGTAGTGTCTAAAGGTGAAGGCAGCACCCTTCTTGGCCTACAACAAGGTGGTAGCTGGTGGTAATTCCTATGGTAGGTTTCGATGAGTACTGAAAACCAGTTTAATTTTCAAAAATTCTGAAAAAAAATAGTAAAATATGTTAAAAATTATGAAAAAATATGTAATTTGATATATTTTTTATGTAGTTTTTTAAAAAAATATTATTTTGATGGAATTAATTCTCAAAATATATCGTCCTTAATAAATTACTAAACTCAAGCCAATTTCACTTTTATTTTCAAAAACCTTATTAAGGTTGTTTCGACTCCAAAATTTTTTTATAAAACATCTATGATGTATATAATAAATTACCATGAAATTTTTTTGTGAAATTTTTTTTTTGATATTTTTATCTAATTTTTAAGCCTTAAAAATCCTATTAAATGGTTATTCTTGTAAATATCCTTAATAATTTTCTAAGAAATTAAGCTAAAACCTAATCTATCCTGACATATCATAATGTTGAATGATGTGGAAAGAATAAACCAATAGTGTTGGGAGTATTAGATTAGAATATTGGGGGCTTAATGTTGATATTTACGATGTATGTGAAGTATTAAAATAATGAAATTGAATGTAGTTGGTTCAAGCTGGAGTAATATTGGATTGTACATTATACTTACATTTTGATCTTGACTTGAATTGTGGGGAAATTATACAGAAATATAGAATTTGTGCAAACTAAAAGTTAATTTAGAAGCTAAATCAAAGATACAGTAGATGATAGTATACCATAGAGTTAATTAAAACCTAATCAAAGACTACATTCACTTGAGTTAAAGTTAGTTAGACTATAAAATAGGTCAGAAGGCATTTCTTAGATTTATGAATAAAGTGTAATTAGGAGCTAAATTTGAACCTAATTTAGAGGTTAAATCAAAGACGAAATCAAAAGCTAGATTAGGAGCTAGCTAGAAATGAGAATAATCACATGAGACTTAAAACCTGAATAATTATTAAGTATAATAAAACCCTAAACTTAGATAATAATCTAAATTATAGGATGAAGCTTATATAAATAGTAATTGTATGAATACCAAAGAGATATTTATATTGTAGGCACTAACAACAACTTAACATCATAAATTGTACCTTAGTGAGCAAGTGGAAGAGTCCATGTAAATTTAGGATCACTACGTAACTATATTTATTGAACTTAAGGTTCATTATTTGATTTTGATGAGAACAAAACAAAAAGTGTATATCTAAACATGTTATTTTTGAAGAGAACAAAAACAAGACCAAGTATTATTTGATTATTTTGAGATAATTGAATAAGTTCAATTAGCTTGCTTAATGATTAAATATATCAATTATCTTTACAAGAAATTTAATCTTTTGAAGTAGTGATTAAATGATCTTGAAATTATATTGCAAAGAGTATTCGTTTGTTGTGTGTTAAAAGAACTTTCAGGTGACATTTGGCCTACCGAGTTAACGGCTCAAGAAAGAACCAGGCTAACGATATAAAGTCCTAGAAAACACAAAGAAAAGCTTATTGACTTAAAAGAACTGGCTTGCTGGTTCACTTACTGGTAAAGTAATTTTTACCAACTTGCCAGTAGTTCGAGTACCGATATGCTAGTAAGTGTTACGCCCAGAAATCACAAAATCACAACAGTCCCACCGTGTAAACCATTCTATGATAGTTACTAGCCTCACAATACCTACCATAGACATGATCTACACAAGGCGTCGACGACTCTTCGCTTCGAAGTAAACAGTTCCATTTAAGTGTTTAACTACAAATATAGTAATTATCACAAATTTGTAATAAACATACATAATTATATATAAAGTCCATAGAACTTCCAAGGAAACTCTACATAAATATAACGGTTTACTAATTTACATAACAACTATTAGTCTTTCAGTCTTAAACTACAAAGGACACACTAGCTACATATCTACTGCTAAGCAAATTGACCCTCATACCCCTGACTTCAAAGAACTAACCTCTGAATAATTGTAAGGCGGCATAATACTTAAAATATCAAAAATCAGGATCTGCAAAAGGATTTATAAGGATATGAGTAACTATAGCTTGGTAAGTTGAATTGGAGACTCATGAAAGTATACAAACACGAACACGAACACGATTATGAAGCAATTATTTTAATACAATGCAACAATCAAGTGTTATTACATAACGTAGTCCGGTTCATTGCAAAATTAGAGAAATTTCACCCGCTCTAATCCAAGTTGAGAAGTTTTCATGTTATGCAACAGCTCACAACCAAACCCAAGCTTGTGCAATGGAGACACCACTCCTCTCGCGACTACCTTCGAACCATTGACTTTACCTTTGTCGCAACCTCCTCTCCTATCACTTAATTCGACTAAGGATGAAGAAGGGACCATTATATAATCCTACGCTTGTGCTATCCCTTTCGAAGGGATCGGTATTTGGTTGGAGAATCCTAATGATCTCCTAACGGGTTGCAATGCATGACATTTTTTTTTTCATTAGAGTCAAATAAGATTAAATTTCATTTAGGGTATTCAAACAATTTCATACCAATTCAATCAATCACAAAACCAATCACATTACAAATTTCAGCACGTATTCAAATACATCAAAAACATGCGTAAACTACCTACAATCACAACCATATGCAATCCTAAGTCTCCGAATACCATAAAATAGTACTCTAATACAGTAAGTAATAACCTAACTTACTTGAAATTTCTCAGTCGCCCAATCACTTAATTGCAAGCCGATTCGTCTTTAGGTATCTTATAATACAAATAAGTCTTTTTAGTACTTATACTTTAATAATTCATATTCTAAGTTATAATTTAGCTTATTTTTTTCCATGTATACCTATTATTTACTAATGATTCATTCTATTTTATTTCGCGATTCGGTTCATAAATTAGATTCTAGTTTTGATTCTGAAATCTTACATATGCTCGAATCCTAATGTGAAATTAATCACATTAAACTCGAGTATTCTAATATCCTATTGGGTCTTAATTTAGTGTTCTAAACTGTTCGGTACACGCTAATCCTAATTGAGATACCGAATTTATTCCCAATGTGAGAAAATCTTATATTTTTTATATAATTACCTAAAATTAAATTTTGTTTCAGATTTATTATATTCTGATTTTTATTATTATATTATCTAATTAAACCTAATTTTTCATATTTATAAATTTTCCAATTCTACATATTCATAATTTTATATAATTACCACATAATTCCTTCATTAATTACACTTAACACTCCAAATGTTATGAATAGGTTTCCACATTAGAGATTAACATCCCTATCTCTCTAATTACTATCTAAATCAATAATTAACGTCTTAATCACCTAATTAACCTAAAATTACCCAATTTTTCTATCTTTTTAGGGCTAAAAATTTACCTAAAATTTTCAAAAATTAAAATTAAAAAAATAGCTTCATAGCATTGTCTTATATCACTTAAGCATTCTATAGAAAAAATTTGAGCTCCAAACTACACTCTTAAGCCAATTTATTCACAATCCTAATCATGCTCGGTTTTGCTTAATTTCTTAAGAACCCTATAATTTCAGATGTGATTGCACTTAATCACTATTTTTTCCTAATTCTACATACAATAAAACCTCAAAATAATAAATTTCATAATTTTCTGGGTAAAATAAATAATTTTACAAAATTATATAAAATCGAAGCAAATGAGAGACTCAACTGATCCGATGGCTTTTGGCCTTCCAATACTGGTCCAGGTGTGTCAGCCGGTCTAGGCGATGAGTCTAAAGTGAGGTGGTGGTGGTGGTTCAGTCCCAAGTAGTAGTGGTGTATGAGTTTGGCTCACTAGCCCTAACTGCATAATTTTCCTTTCTTTTTTTTTTTACTCTAATTTTTCTCTTGAATTTCAATGCTCTCTATTTTTCTCTGATTTCTAACTGTCTAAAGGAGCTCTGTAAATTTTTTTCCTATTTATAGAGCTTTGTGGTAATTAATATGCATTAAATTAGATAAGATATTGCTCAAATTCCTTAGTTTTTGGCTTTTGTATTACTTGATTTTGATTGGGCAATTTGTTTTTCTTCACTTCCTAACTTGCTACAACTACATCTACCTCATTCCTGATTTCTTCCTTAATTAATTAATAATTTTCTTTAATTATTTAGTAAGTTTTTAGCCACTTTAAGAAATTTTGCGTATTTTTATTTACAGGTAAATACATGTGGGGTACATGTAAACATTCCTAATTATTATTTAGGTCATTCTATGATTTTTAGTATATATATATAATCTATCTCTAGTAATTTATTAGTTATTAGATTACACTTTTTACCTTTTCGATAATTAACAATTATTATACTTAAAATTTAAAAATTTTATAGCCTCCTATTTATTACTTATTTTCTTTAATTCAAGTTTACGGGGTCATTTTACTAATATTTCTATTCATAATTTATAGTTTAGGTTTGATTGGATCCTTTAACCAATTGCCCTAAATTTTGTATTTTAAGTTCAATCTTATAGTCACTTGGCTTAACTTTAAGGCTTATAGTAAGTCAATTCAACTAACCGTTAGAGCATTGAATACATTGTAACGAGAAGAATTGAATGGGATAATATAAATGCTCAACAACCCAACCAAGGACAGAAGAGAACTGATCTTTTGCTGCAATATTTCAACATTCTCTTGTATTCTTGTTGTCTATAATTCTCGTTGTCTATAATTATCATTGTCTCTTGTACCATAAATTTCTAATGTTTAGAGAGAGTTAAAGTATAGTGCTTGTGAGCTATTAGTTACAAGTATTGAGAGTTAAAAGCACTACACCAATAATTCTTGAGATTGAGTTTTTGTATTATAAGTTGAGACTGAGTTTTGTGTTGAGAGTTGTGAGTATGAAACTTGTGTAATCAAATTTATGTTTGGAGTTTGGATTGAGAAATTAATAAAGTGGTGTAAAGTCCTCGGTTAGAAGCATTGTGTGTCCATAGAGTTTAGAGAGCGGTCCGAACTCCACGTTATATCTGAGCTTGATATTTCTCCCCTAACTCTTTTAATTTCCACACTTATTATTGTTGCTTTAATTACTCTTATTATTGCAGTTAGTTGTTTATATCGGAAAAGAATTGCAATTTGTTCTTAAACTCAATTCATCCCCCCCTTTTGAGTTTAGCCTAGTGTTCTTCAGTATTTTTCAGTATTGTTTTATAGTACTTAGAGAATTAAAATTATACTTGGTTGTATTTTGTAGCTAGCTTGATTATGTACATGCTTGTTTGTATGCATTTCTAAGCTTAGTCGTATGATTCTAGTTTACTACTTTAGACTGCAATTGCTTATATTGCGCGTATTAATTGATCACTTTAAACTAAACTTAACTATATATAACTTGTAATCCTAATTAAACATACATTACAACTCATCAAGAGACATTTAAGGTTCTCCAACTAAATACCAATACCCTAAAAAGGGATAGTGTTGCAGTATAATGGTTCATTTTTTATCCTTAGTCAAACTAAGTGATGAGAGAAAAGGTCACAATAAGAGTGAAAGCGGTGTTTGAAGGTAGTCGCTAGAGGAGTGATATCTCTATTGCACAAGCCTAGGTTTGGTTGTGAGATGTTGTACACGCGTTGAATCTCCTTAACCTGGATTAGAACAGGTGTAATTTCTCCAATCTCACGACCGACCAGATAATATTGTGCAATGGCATTTGTTTGTGACATTTCATTTAAATAACTATTTGATAACCCTGTCTATGCTTAACGTAAAGTCTTATGTCTCTGTCCCAGCTTATTGAGCGTTTGGTCACTCGAATCCTCATAGATGTTGTTATAGATGCTGTTATAGATGCTGGTTAAAAAGCAACATTATAATTACTCCAAAGGTAGCGATTACTGGATCTTGGGAAGTAAGGATATAAAACTTATGAACAGTTGTACTTCCGAAGCTTTGGTTCTTACTTTTTAATCTTTCATTATCAAATTATGTAATACTTAAGAAAACTGAGTTCCTGAATCATGTAAATATTACTTAGCTTATCCAAATCTTAACATGTGTTTTTCAAACTTCTATAAGAAAATGACGTCATTATTTCGTGTATTATTTACTTCCAAGCGAGTCAGTCGTAAATCAACTTTTATCTTAGGATAATTTATACAACCTAACTATTACAATTCTACCACTTCAAGGCTTGATAATATATATGCTATAAATGTAACTAATGAACTTTGATGAATAACAGACGAAATAAACAAGCTGTTTCAACATTTCTATTATATGTACAGTAATCTGGCTGTAGTTACTCCCTCGGCTCCCCTAACGTAATACAATTACTCCTTTGTAAGGAAACAACTATTAGCCCAAAAGTTGAAGAGATATAAGTTCAAATAGCTACTAATAGACCTCCAACATTATCTCAACACCAACTTCAAGTTTAAAGATAATATTGGCCATAGAAGTTGCACATAAAGACATATCCAATCTTCTCCCACATAGCTCAACAAGTCCTTACCACTCCTATGTTAATGGTTATAGTTGAACAAGCATTTAGCACTAATGACCTCATTCATGACGACCATCGCGCATCTCTAAGCACTGTCAATGTGGAAGCTATAAGCCTACAACCTATAATGAAAATTGGTGGAAAGCGGCCAATAAAGAGCAAGAGCTAATGGGAACATCTACCGAAGAAGACATCTACTTTAGCAACTTCAACTCTCCTAGAAGAAGTCAAGGTTGACACAAGAATGCAGTAGCGCACAAGGTGAAAGTGATTGCCCCAAAATTTCTTTCTTGTTCGAAAGGTTTTTATCACTTAGATAAACTATTTTTTTTTTAAGAAAAAAAACCTATAATCAATAATTTTCCAAAATTAGATCTTATCCATTTGCAATAGATTTTCAAAAATATGGGAAAGCAAAAAAAATAATGTATATTCTAGAAGGGTTTCCATAAAGAAATTATACTTGCTAATCATGTAAAGCAAATGATTTTTTAGAAAATGAAAATTGATCAACACATTAAAATTTTTAAGAACAAAACAAAAGTACTGAACTGTAGTAATCTGATTCTAGCTAACGGATACATAAGCACATACTCACGTGTGGTGACCTAAAAACTGGGAAAAAAAAATTCTCCCTCACCTAACTAAGAAATTGTACAACTGGTATGGGAAAACTCTACTACCCCTTATGTATCGGAATACTCTCTCTTCAACCGTAGCAAACTCTAATTTGATGAAATATGTAATTTCTATAATATAATTTCTTAAGGTATCAACTTATACCTATTATGTACTTTTCTATCCAATGTACGAACACAAACTTGTTGATTTTTCTGTTCATGTATGAATAATTTATTGATATTGCTCATTGTTGGGGAAAATCACTTTCTACTGAAAGCATTCATTGAAAGAATAATGGAGAAAGAGACAAAAAGAGAGAGAAAGAATACAAATATTACTCAACTAATAATTGAGAATAGCAAATGGAGTAGAGAAAGAAATTTCAACAATAATGTGGCAATCTCAAATGCTCTATAAATAAGCTCTCCTCATCTAACTTCACTCATAACAAACTCCTAGTTTCTATTCTTTGGAACACTAAGCTCCGTTCCTTTTAAATAAACATTCATTGTTGAGCTTATCATCCTTAAATACGAAAAAATGGATCTTTTTTTTGTGCTCCCGCTTTAGTTTCATCCTCTAAAAGGATGAAAGTGGAACCCGATGAGATAGAGGTAAATGATTACATGCAAGACGAAATCATGTCCAGTAGAAAAGGATGCCACCATGAAAGAGATGAGGTGAAATCTATCAAATGCCATTAGACGATGTACAGGTCCAGGAAATCAGAGAATGGAGCAATCGAAGGAAGAGTGTTCATTTCAATGAAAATGTAGATGAACATGGAGAGGGGCTCGCTCAATATAAGATCTACTAGCTTGGGTTCGAGGCGAACTTATGAGATAAAAAACAAATAAAAAAGCATTTGAAACTGCATTACCCAAGGAAGTATAGGTTCACAAACAAATGGTTTTAGAAAATATAGAAGAAAATGTAATGTTGGAATGTTGTATATCGAGACTGCAGATGTTTAGTTGTCTTTCAAATCTTCACTTGTGCTTTTAATGTGTATTTAAATTTTTAATGTTATCAAATATATAATGTCGGTAAATGTTGTAATGTATTGAACGTTGGAAAATTATTTTTGTTTCAATATATAGGTGTGCTACTTAAATGTTGACATGTGCCATTGAAATTTTGCATATTGTATAATGTATGTATCGAGGTATTAATTCAATTTCTCGCAACGTTTTTAAAGTGTTTTTTTTATTTTTAATTGAAAAATTTTTAAAAAAATTCAGTCAATTTACAAGCAGACACCCATCCAAAATAGGACACGGCCCGCAACTCAATGGTTCCAAACTAGTTTTTTAACCGACCCCATCATGCTTCATCAAAGTTATTTGAATTTCGTGTAACATTTAGAATATGTTTATAAATAGGTACTCAAAACAGATACTTAAAGAGTATCATATTAGAGCATCATATCAACATTTTAAAAATCTCTACTTCTTAAACAAACCTTAACTTTACAAAAAAAAAAAATACTCAATCAAAATTACTTACTAATTTTTAAATTTTTTTATAGATCCTATATTATTGCTACTTTACAAATTAATATATATAATGTAATATTTTTTTATTACTATATATTATTCGTAATATTTTATTTGTTTCTACCAAAAATCAGAAAAAGAAAAGTACGTGGCAATTGTCTGATCCTTGGTACCCCGTACCAATATAGGTGCACTGGTAACAATAAGCACTCAAAGGTACTTAAACAAGTACCCATTATAAACATACTGTCCCAGCTAAACTTAAACATAAAAATTTAGTCTCCAGCTTAGACTAAGCGTATCTACTATCGTTCCTCTCAGATGTAATGTTATCCGCCTTATATCGATAAAAAATTTCCCGAGTCAGTTCACTCGCACTACTACATTTATTTCTCATGTACAATCTCAAGCAACCTTGTGTTTCGACGTCCATTAATACGACAAATTTCCGAAATGCCTCAAATCTTATATCAACGAGTTGCTATGGACACATTTCAAATCCTCCGCTAGTCCCCTATTAATTATTATCCAATAATATATGTCACGAGCATATTAGAAGGAGCTGGCCTACTTCAATGGGTGTGCGCCACAGCGCTGAAGCTCTCTCTTTTTAAGTCGGGAATATCAACTAGCTGTGTTTCCAGGCGCAGATACTTCTGTGCTACAAACAGGACAGACCTGCAGGAAAAATAATCACAAAAAGTTAGTCACACAAGGTATGAAGTCCGTGTAAATCCACAAGGCAGATATACATGTGTATAACAAACAGTCAGGACTTGATCTTCAGTAGAGCTTATATAAATTTAAATACTACAAACATCCAGACAGTAGACAACCCCAGAGAATCTTTTAAATAAGTTAAAAAGGACATGTTTAACACATTCTCATATAGGTTTTCACTATTGAAGGACGCACGATTGAAAGCAGTTCAGAAATTTTTTAAGGACAACAGCTAACTGAATGCTTTAACAGATATGCAGCACTTGGGGAGACAGTATGTTATATTCTCCAAAAGTTCCGCAGGCCAAAGAAAGAAATTTCCTAATTAAGTAAAGAAGACTTTATAAACTACAACAAGTCATCAGATAAGAATAATAGGATCCCCTCGTCTATATTTTGTTGCAAGCAACTACTCCGAGAAAGGACATCACAACCATCTAGATATAAAGCAGGACAAAGGCAAAAGCCCAGGAAAATCTGATGTAAAGGCTATAATTTAACATGATGAATGATCTGGGCAAACTAAAAGAAGGAACCTTAAAGAACAAAAGTTTACCCTGTTAATTTGCAACCATTTCTTTATACATTCTGAGTGGTATGAATGTTTGCAGGCAAGCAATGTCAATGTCTCACCATCTTCATAGTCCAACCGGCAGATGACACACCTGAAACATCAAATAATTTTAGAACTTCTGAAAGAAATTGCAAGTTAATTATGTTTAACCTGTTCAAAAAAGCATAGAAGAGTGCCTAGCCTTATACAGAACTTACAAAAATGACATAAAAATATACAGAATCAACAAGGCACTGACGTCAGAAAATTGAGTTCAGTTTTATGTTAAGGCTAGAACTAACAATAAGAAGGTTCAAGCAAGTGTTCATGGATCAAAATCTGGAACTTTTCTCCTGAAAAGCTTTCCAGAGAAGGGAATATCACAATCAAGCCCATCCCCATCCCCAGAAAAGAAGAGGTTTCAATGAATGTTTTTGGCTTTCTTGAGAGAGTCAGTCCCACCCCACCCCAAAAAAAAAAAAAAAAAAAAAAAAAAACCTACACCCTCTCTTTCTCTTGAAAAAACTTATCTTCAATTACAAGTTTAATTTGACACTTCAAATGTTTCAATGATCAACCAACGTTTCAGACGATGCAATGGCCAACTAAAGTAGCTGATTTAACCATGCCTAGCAAGAAAAGCCAATGGCAAAATGGAAAGAAAACTAAGTTATTGATACACTACAAACTCAGCATATTGTTCAAATGACCCGCCTATATATCAGAATGAGCTCCCTTAACTCATCCTCAAGAGTCACCTCACAACTTACTATTTCAGACAGACACCACCAACAGAACACTTCAAGGCTTTACCCTCTGTAAAGCTACTTGTGATATCCCTTCTCATCCCTACCAATGGATTTAGATACAGTACTCACAAGTAAGAACTCAAACCTACGCATCTTGACATTCTGCAAGATTCAAGACTCTCCTATATAACATCACAACTTTATAAAAAGAAAGAAAACATTGCAACCCAAGACAAAAGAACTTTGCAGACAGCAGATAGCATTACTACTTTTCAGCCACCACTGATCAGGTCTCACTGTCACAATGTGAAGCCCACTGTTCCAATACTTAAGCAAGAAAATGATAACTCAAAGCAAAAATTTCATTGGTGATTAAAAAAGAACCCAAAAAGAGCAACTGTCTGATGTAAAAGACTGGTAATGGATGCAGCCAAAAAAATAATCCTGTCACAATACAGCTGGACTTTCACATATTAGAGCATCTTAAAAGAAAAATAAAGCCTGAACTTACGAATCATTACTCCCGTGCTGGCTGCTTCCAGTACTGTATTTTACAGAAGACAAAGATGAAATTTTATCAGCAGAAAGCCCTCTGCTTTCAGTTCCAACTACTTCAGCAAGTGCAAGCAATTCCTGAGAAAATATCCATGAGATACTATAATCTAGAAAGAACATTTAGAAGAGAGAGAGAGAGAGCAAATAGAAACCTTACTTCATAAGAAAAGTCATCCAGATCGAAATCATGCCATCCATCCTGCAATATCAAGGCAATGATGCATAAGACTCAGTCTATTACAAAAACTAGCCCTCAGGATAACATAAACCCAGCACAAACAATGCAAATGCAACCATAGCAAATGCACTCGAGTATGTAAGCCATCTAACTTCTGGAAAAATTTGAGTAGAAGTGGGCACAGTGCTCAAAGATAAGTAACTTCATTGCAGAAAATAATTTCAAGTCTAATGTCCATCAAGCAATTTCTTCTTCTTCTTCTTCTTCTTCTTCTTCTTTGGGTTGGGGGGGGTGGGGGGGTGGTAAGGTTCAACCAAGCAATTGTTGTGTAAAAATGTCAAGTGCACAAGTCTATAAAATGCTAAGTTATGAAGGCATGCCAAATATATATCTCACAACAGGACCATCAACAGAATAAATCCCCACAGCACAACATTAATGAATTTGCAATATACAATTACTTTGAGGACAATCACAAATTTAACAGGAGGCATGGTCAGCAGAAAGGACTGACTGCATATCATTCCCAAATAGTAATACCATCCAATGTCCGGGAGGTATAGTTAGAAGACCCTAACTATACTCTTAAAATGGTGAAACTAACCGACAATGAGTAATACAACAGGCTAATCCTGCAGTGGATAGAGTTGAAATACAAATTTGAGCAATAACACTGATAGGAAGATCAATCATCCGATAGGTAAAATGTAGAGCATCAATATTGATTCAATTACTAAACCCATGCATGCATATCATTAAGAGCCTTTCCGGTTCGTCCCCTTGGTATCCTTTTGCTACCATTTTCAAATCGAATATTAGCAAAAATAAGATACCCAAAGAAAATGAACAGTTAGACTTATTTAACCTCTATTTATGTTGAAAAAAATATTCTTTTCCTAATAAATAAAATATATTTCTTGAACCTTTTACATCAATCTTTACTTCCAACTTTGATTCTCAGTAACCATCTTTACTATGATTATAATAAGATACAAAAAAGATAATTTATTCAAACATTAAGTCTGAAACTGAAATAGATGGGATACAATCAAATAGTTTTCTTAATGCTAGACTTTAAATTGATGTAAATCAAATGTAAAACAGATATAGATAAGAAAATAATAATAATAAGATACAAACAAGAAAGAAAAAAGAATAATCCAGAAAAGCTAATAAAGTGCATAAGTTCAACGGCATATAAACCACATTTTTAAATAGAAACCTGAAGATAACTGTGTTGATCCTCCATTTCCTCAGCTCTATTCACAACTTCACCTAAAAGATCAGAAATTTTAAAGAGCTCTACCTTATTCAAAGAAATGTACAATTAAGGATCAAGAATATGAGAACTAAGAAGACTAACGGTCAGTGATGCCAGCACGGGAAAACATTTGAGCTGCCATTTCTCTTTCCTCAGCATCACGCAGAGCTGTTGCATATGCATCATCACTAGAGAAGCCGTTTGGATCAAACTCAGCAGCTAAGTTGTCATCTTCATCAGCATCATCATGAGCATGAACATCTAAAGTATCTTCCTTTTCTATTTCAGCACTATCGTATATATCATCAATATCCTCATCAGATTCTTCAGGATCTTCAGAATCATCATCTTCATCATGCAAATAGCTCTCAGTGTCCCAACTTCCATATTCACTTCCATCATTATTCATTCTTAGCATCACATAGGCTCTTTCCTGATTCATGTACATCATAATCAGAGCAAAACAAGTCAATCTCCAAAAACAGAAGGCCTAAAACTGTTAACTATGGAAGTTTTGAGATGTACGAAAGATAAAGCTCCAACATATAGTGAAAACCACAAACTATTCATTATACAGAACAAAACCATAAAGTCTCCAACATCCAATAAAACTCAAACATCCAAATTTGTTACCTTAATGCACTTTTTCCATCTGCCAAACCATGAGTCATATAGCCCTCACCAAGCTCCTAGAACTATATATGTCACTCACCGGTTTAGTTTTCACAAGGCAGAATAAGAAAGACCACAAAGCAATAATAAGCTGCAGTTAAGTTTAATTTTCTTTCAAAAAATTTAGAGTCAATTGAACAAAGTACAAACATTGCACTAAGACAAAGAACCATGAGAAAAGCTAACATTAAGCAGAACAAGTAACATTGTAGGTAAAACAAATACATTATAGCCCTATATTACCTTTTGATTTTTCATTTAGATATTAAAACATGATTTACTTCCTCAATGAATGAGGCCAGTAAATAAAGGTAAAAACTCTATACATCTTTTACATACTCCGATGAAAATAAAACAAGAAGATTTTAATTCTTCAAGCATGGTCTTACGAGAACAAAATAAAAATTATCAAAACCATCATGTTAGGAATATCTTTAAAATAGGACAATAAATATTTATATTTGTTATTTTGAATTTTACACAATTAGGAGATACTGTTACATTTATATTATCTTTTATTTAAAGAAGGTAAAATTAAAAAAAAAATTGCATAAATAGCTGTTCCTACAACGTTAACAAATAAACAAGAAAGTTACTCAGAAATTAATTTTAGTAGATTAAAAGCAGTCTAAAGCAGTTTATGAGATTAAAGGGTTTTGTTAATGAGTTCTTGCTACTATGAGATTGAAGGGTTCTATCTAAGATTCTTTTCTTTCCTTGGTGTAGCAGGAAATAAGGTTCATGGCTTAAGGATGTCCAAGTAAGAAATTATTTTAGAATGAACCAATTGTAGTCCAAAAGAATGGAGTATAAGCTTCACTGTTGAGAAGGGAACATCCAGGATTAACAACTAAGACTCTAAATGACTGCTTAATGATAAAAGAGGTAGGGGTCAAGAGGTTCACCTAGACACAGCCACTTTTGAAAGAGTGCATAATAGCTCACAGGTCAAGCACCCTTGGGTCAAAGATGAATGGGCTATTTTCTACTATGAAAGAAATTGTTGATATCCTATATCTTAATCTTTCTTAAAATTTCAAAGTTTTTCTTACAAACTAATATCCATGTGTCTGTATGCATGCCGCATATTTTTATCCGTGTTATAACTATTATAACACAACACGAGGTATAAAATTAATATCCCTACAAATGAGTGCTTCCTAAGAGTAACATAATAATAGTTCATTATTGACAAATCAAGTGATAATCAATCATCCCTCTAAACAAGTGACTAGATCTCAAGGAGGGAAAAGCAAATTGTTATTTTTATTTTCTACTTTTCTGTACACTCTAAAATAGACCTCAATATTTATTTATGAATATCACAAGTGACTAGATCTCAACCTTTGCCCATAACGACTTGGTGTCTTGGCCGATTTTCATAGGTGATTCGAAGAAAGGCAAGTTTATCCACAAACATGAGCAAGACTGGACAGGGCTAGAAGTCAATATACTTACTGGGATATAAGCAAACAGCTTGATGCGTTAGAGATCCAAAGGGTAAAGGTCTATGGCCATTCTAAAGAAAATAGCACTTAAAGGAGGCACTCAACCAAACTAGGCTGAGAACACTAGTGGCCAACCAAAACAAGCAATAGGCAATATCCAGATAACCATCCTACCATGGAAACAGGTGTATCTTTCTCCCTGAGCAATTACTTTCACTTTAGGACAAGAATATGTAGGAAAATCGTTATAATAAGGAAGGAATATCTTCAAAATAGAAGAATAAATATTAATAGGTGTTATTTTCCATTTTACACAATTAGAAGATATTATTAGATTTATACCATCCTTTATTTATTGATAATTATCTTTCACTTAAGGCAGCTAGGATTTAAAAAAAAAAAAGATGCTGTAGGAACAAGTGTTTCTATAACATCAATATACAAAGAAGAAGGATATTGAGAAATAAGTCTTCATAGATAAGAAGTAGTCTAAAGCAGTTTATGAAATTGGAGGATTCTTTCTGAGTCCTCACAATTATGAGATTGGAGGATTCTTTCTTAGACCGTCCATCAACCTTTTTATACAAATATCACAAATGACTAAATCATCACTTGGGCCAATAACATATCATGCCATTTGTTGTAGGAAATTTTTTGAGACTTTATCTCAACCCACCCAATAGCCTTGTCTATTGCTTTGAACTAAAAGAAAGGTGAGATTCTCTCATAATAGTGAAATGCTGGACCTAATAATTGATTCTTCTCTAGAGAGAGAATTAATGTCTTCTATTTTGTGAAACTTATAGGCAGATGGTTTCTATTCCTAAAAGGTAATAATGGTATGCAAAGGTTTCCTAGTAAGACAGGTTTAGCCCTTGAGTGCAAGGCAGAAGAGAGCTCAATTGCAAGACCCACCCTGTTAAAAGGGACAAAAGTTGGTCTCAGTATCCAATGGTGCTGAGTGGAAGGGTTGTTTCTCAATAGATAAGTGCCTTCAAAATCTAGAAAAAAACTATGTAAACAAGAGTTGTATTATTGATGATACTTCAAAGTGCCTTTCATACTCCATAAATTAATTTGTTGATGTTCACATGTCCTTCCATTATTAGTTTGGCAGCATAAAATCATCCAAAAGCTTACTAAAACTGGGGCACTGATCAAGTCACTTGTACTCCCCAAACTTGTTCTCTATTGTCAAGATGAATTATCATAACTTCACAGCGCAAGCCCTCCTATCATTAAAATCTCTAAGCTTCAATTCCAGTTGCTAACAAATCATCTACAGGTTCACAACACCAAAGCCAATAAAGAAGTAACAATTTTCATCCCTCCCTAATCGCCTTACCTTCTCATTTTGCATTCCTTCTGTTCATAAACTAACCAACATAGAGTGTATTTTCACGTCCCTATTACAACAATTAAACATCCCACTAAAGGCTATTTACTTTATTGTAGCTTCCCGAGCACTAGCCATTATCGCAAGTTTACTTCACACACTAACAACATATATTTGGAAACTACCATAAAACATCCAACGTGCCGGAGCACTCCAATCAGAATTCTCGATAAGATTCAACTAAGTCCAACAAAAATAAAACGAAGAACTAGTGCTTGTCACTAACTGATCAATGAGACAATACGCGCATATACACTTCAATGTCCAAAAGAAGAGAGAGAGAGAGAGACCTGTTCCTGAAGAGTGCAAGCAAGAGCCCAATCGGCATCAACCTGACTCAATTCGGTAAACGGAGTTCTAGCAGAGGAGCGCTGCGGCGGGGGATGCATATTCTCCGCCGCCTCTTCATCACCACCACCGCCATCAGTACCAGCAACAGAGACAGAAACAGCACCAATTTCGATGGGGTTGGTATCGTTAGGGTTTTGAACAATCTCTTCCTTCCTTTCTACATCACCAGAATTATCAAGTTTATCGCTATTCTCCATGGAATTAGATTAAGTTCAACTAAACGGTTCGATCAACCGAATGAATATGAAGCGAACGATTGCTGTGAATACGGAGAGGTTGGAGTGAATGGAAAGAGAAGTCAGCGTTACACGCGAAAGGGAGAAAGGAGGCTTCTAAGTAAATGACTAATGAGGAGAGATTACCGTCGGAGATTAGATCTTTAAATTTTATTTCAAAAAGCGCGTATATATAAATGAGCGTATAAAACGGTAGGAACGGTGACGCTTGACACGATTCCCTCCGAATATGTTTTTGGCGTAACCGATGCTATTTCCCATTTAGCCATTCATTTTTGTATTCATTAGATTTGAAGAACAAATTAAATTTAATAGGTATAAAATTAAAATTAAAATGAAGGGTAGACCAGTCTATAAAAGTTACCGATGCTGTAGCGATGGTCCATCACATTACTTAATTGGGTAAATTATACTTTGAATACCAGTGTTTTAACTTTTTTTTTTCATTTTAGGTACTTGTATTTTTATTTTTCATACTTAAGTTACCGGTATTTTATTTTTATGTGTAAAATATTAAGTAATAAATATGTCAATTTCTCATGGTCCATAAATAATTAATTCAATAAAAATAACATTACTAAATATATTTAATTAATATATAAATATAGAAAAACAAAACAGAATAACAAACCCCCATCCCATAGCATTTTCTTCTAGCTCTACCATCCAACAACATCCCATAGGGAGCTACTTAAAGAAAAAAAAGAAGGAAAAGTTTCGAGGATATTCTATTAATCTTCTCAAGGAAGATAAGGCTAGAGAGGCCCTCATGATCCAACAACTCTAAGTTTGTAAGGGTTTAGTTTTTTTCTTTAATTAACAATGATTTTTAGCTTTTTTTTTCTATCATATAATGATTTATTGTTTATAGAGTTGTTAACTTTGAAATTTTTTCTAGTGTAATTTTATTAGTTGAGAAGTTAAAATATTCAACTTTAACATGTTTATTGAAAGTGACTAGATTGTAATTGATGTGTAGAGATCAAGATGATTCACAAATTGCTTTTTGTCAATCCTCTAATGCTGATGAAGAAGATGGATTCTTAACCTTAGGTTGCATCTTCTTTATATGTTAATAGTAGTTAACATGGTACATTGGTTATATATTGTCCATTGCTAAATGGCAATTTCTTCTTTTGTCCTTTTTCTCCTTCTCCTTTTGAATTTTTGTGATTTTTCTACTTTTTAATATACAAGTTAATTGAATATATTTAATAATGTTATTTTTATTAAGTTGATTATTTATAAACTAGTAAGAAATCAACACATGCTTATTACTTAATATTTATATTCAAAGATGAAACACAAGTATTCAAAGTGTAAAAAATAAAAACATAAGTACTCAAAGTAAAAAAGAGTGAAAATATAGAATCTAAAGTGTAATTTACCCTTCTTATTTTTATCAATTAAGGCCTAAATCTTGCATTTATATCCTAAACCATTGTGGATTTCAAAATTGACTTCTAAAAACTTTTTATAATGGTGCACTTTAATTCAAACATTTAAAAATGTTTCGATTGAGTTTTTAAAGAATGTTTTTTTGACAAATTATTGAAAAAATTCAAATTGTATTTGTTTGGCTTTTTTGGATAGAATTTAGGACGTAAGTAAAAATCTTGGAAATGTTTACAATTAACAAAACCAAAATGGATCGGGAGTTAAAAGTGTATTGTTGATTTTATGACTCGATAATCATATTTAATTAATTATTAATTTTGATCACGACAATATTTGTTTCTTTTTGGATAAATGACGACAATATTTATTACATTTACACGATTTTATCTAAAAGAACTTGGGCTAATGATGACTATATTTCATTTCGGTTTCGGCTCTGTTGTGGTTCTTGCAGGTTCATGCTATTCAAGTATTTTCCTTGTTATATAAATAAACCGTGCATATATGTATATATATATATATATAAATATATAATTTTACATTTTTCTTCCGTATACATGTCGAAAAGCTGGATAATGTAAAATAATTTTAGAGTAATAGCACTATCTCACCTCTTGAAAATAATTGAAATTGCAAAATTTATCATCTAATATAAGACTAAGTCAATCTTTTGTATCTATATGTAATTATATTTACTCTTTAAGTCAGCCCATCACCTAATATTATATGGGTTAACCATTGAACATATCAAATTAATTATGAAAACCCTAAATTAATTGATAAAACTACCTTATTGAAGAATTACAGTTGATGGTATAAAAGATTGATGTTGTAAATAATAATTTATTAGAAAATTTACAATATTAACTTTTAAAAAGATGTAAGTGTGGTACTTTTAAAAACTTGTAATATGTATAATTAAATAATGTTTGAGGTATTGAAAAATAATAATAATTTTTAAGGAATAGGGATGTAATTCATGAACTCTTTAAATAAGTCTAACCATTAATTGATAGTTATGCAAATAGACATCTTTAATACACATGAAAAATTACATCATTTGAACTATTATATAAAACAAAAGAATACAACTTTTGAAGATAATGGTAACACTTTTTTTTTTTTCAACTATAGAGAAGGATATTTAAACCCTAATCTATCCTGATGAAAACCTAATAGCAATACTACTAGGCTACAATTTGACAATAACCTTAGAATAATCTTTTTACAAACATAAAATCCTATGATACAACAAAGTATCGTATAACTACCATCTATAAATATATAGCATTTATAAGCCATATCTCACAAAAATACTTTATTTTAATTTTTACTATTATATATCCCATGGACGCATCTTGCATGCTAATAAGGGCTATCATTTGAGACCTAACCTAGCAAACTGAGTACAATAAAATACAATTAGAAACAAGTTTATATAAGCAAAATGTAATGTGAAACTCATATTGACACAATTAAATTCAGTAATCAATTTAGGGTATTCAGAAAGGTAACTTGATCAAGGTAGGAACTTACAGTGAATTTTGTAATATTAGTTAAGGAATTTTCATAGGCTGAGAATTTAAAAATATAATAAAATATTAACAATAAAGTTGAAATAGTAACAATTTACTAAATTATCATATTATTGGTAATGCATGAATTAGTTCTCGAAAATTAATGAGTACTTAGATATAAATTTAGGAGTAATATAATTAATTTGTACATAAAATAATATATAAAAGATATGAATACACATTGAGTATAATTATTATATAAATATATATACCGGTAATTATAAAAAATACCGAAAAATGCGTGAATAATTACCAAATAAATAAAGAAAAATATAGAAAAAATATAAAAAAATTTCAAGACATCTGGAAACATATTTATTGGCATTGCAAAGCTTAGGCACAATGAAGATAAGGAATCCACACTTTATCGACACCTAAAATCTATCTTTAAACATGTTAAGGAAGGGGGGAAAAATCCAAAACACCACAAAGTTAGCTATAAACAAATACTACCAGCTTTCTGGACAAAGTTTATGCATTTGCAAGTTTAAGAAAAGTTTAGGAAGTGAGAAAATAGAGAGAGAAGATGAGAAAACAAAATTAGGGAAAAATAGTGTGGAAAGGAGGTGATTTGCGAGAACTTAAGGAAAATGATCAACTTAAAGTGAAATAAGGTGGTGACCTAAAAGAGTGGCTGACACCGAGCCTGGCTGATAACCTCCCCATCCCTCATGGTGATTAGAGCTTGGACTTTCAGTGAGTCTTCAATCTCTCTAATCTTTATCAAAAATTAAAGAAAAATAGTAAATTAACTCCAAAATTTTTTAAATTTGGTTTTCCCTTATATTTTTGCACGAAAAATTCAAATCTTTAATCATATTTTCAAAATTTTGAATGTAGATATAAGGTCCTTAATAAAAACATCCCACGCAACAATTTTTGATCAAATTTTTGAAAGATCAATTTATGTAGTTTCGACTTAAAATTTTATGATTATTCTCCTAAGATATTGAGATTTGATGCTTTGTAGTTGGATTTTCATAGTTTTGATGGTCAGATTTTGGGGGGAAATTGTTTTTCACAAAATAGTGTAGTAGAAGTGGGTTTTTCTAAAAGAGCTAAGTTAGTTTTTGTAAAACCATGCTTCAATCTATATTAGCCAATATGCAATAACTATAAGTGAGTAAATAGGAGCTTTAAGATGTTAATTTTCAATTTTAGGCGGGTATTTAGTGGTTTAGGAGTTCAATTGCAAAAGTTCTGGTAAGTTCTATTAAGTCATGGTATAAGAGAAAAGTGTATATGTGATGATAATACTAAATTGTCATTTTCAACATTTACAGGTTTATTAAAACTTTGGAACCTAGGGTAAGTTGAATTTTATGTGAAGTAGTTAAATTTACATATAGCAGTAGGGTCAGAAACTGCGTTAGAAAGTAAGTCAGAATGTAATCTAGTGTGATTATATTGAATATACTACAAAAATGGAATCTATATCAAAAAGTGGCTTATATTTGAACTCTACCATATTTCTTGAGATAAGCTGTAAGTTAAGAACTTCCTAAATAAGAATATAACTTTAGACTGAGAGTCGGAAACTTTGTTAGAAGTTGGGTCATAATGTTGTTTGGTATTAGATATCCTAAATCATACCTTTATCAGAGTCAGAACATGAGTCAAAGCCACTTGGACAATTGATGGAAATTAGGCTACCAGATTTTTGACTTGTAACCAAGCCCGAAGATTAGAGGGGCTAGCACGACAAGTCCTTTTGTTTCAACTAACCCCCACCGAGGCCAAATACTTCCTTGTTGAGTCACCTTTCATGCTGTGTTATATGATCGTCCATTTTTCTATAGTATGCCAAGTTGATGATTACTTTCTAGTGCCAAGCCGAACAATTACTTGGCATCTTCCTTACCGAGAAGCCGAAAGAGAGAGAATCCAGACTGACTAAGCTATCCCTACTTAGATAAGCCCATATGTCAGTACTTTTTGTTCACATCTTCTAACTGCGTTGCTAATTAGCATCACCACATATATAGCATCATGTGCAACATCCATTGCACCAATGATTTTTTTTTTTTTGTATATTCATTTTTACCCTTATGTATCTTATACATTACTTCCTTAGGAAATGCCCTTTTTATCTTTTCTTTTTTAAGTAAATTGCCTTAACTTATGGGTATAAATATCCTTGTATTTGTAGCTTTAAAGGATATTGTTCTTAATACACTTTTGAATACTTTTCTTCCTTGAGTAAACGTCATTTGTTTACTCTTGACATCACTTTTATCCATTTCCTTAAGTAAGGTTAGGTGGCGAATAACCTCATCGGACCGATTCATGCATCATATCGAATTGTACCGTAAGTCATTAGAAGTTCCATTAGTATGTCATATCCTTTGAAGCTGTTCGTGGGTTTTGCTTACTATTTCATTCTTCATTTTTGCCTTTTTGCACTTTCTCATTAATCCTTTTTCGAGCTTTCTGCAAACTCAGACATATCCAGCAACCAACCTTATCTATTCATGGTTCGCAATATCTTGGTATCAAAGCGAAGGTTTTATGTAAACTGTAGTTAGTTCTCCTTAAAGTTTTATTATACTCTGTTTTACGTATATAAAACAAAGCAAGTTACTATGTTCATTTGACTACTGTGTTGTTAGTTGTTTACTTTTTGAAGTGTTTGTTTGAGCTTTGAATTTGTGAGGAAAAATGACAGACCCAAGTATAAATGTTAGTATTAGTGATGATAGTAGAGTTGTAGGGAACTCCTAAAAGCACCAACGAAAGGCTTAATGAGGTAGCTAACCTCTTAGTAGATCTGACCCGAGTTGTTCATATGTTATCTTGCCGACTCATTAAGGCTACTCAAAACACTTCATAAGTTGCTCAACCTGTTAAAGGTCAGAATCCAGCTTAACCCATTCGAGGTAGAGAAGTTGGCAGATGGGTAAGGTGAAAGATGGACCTCAGAGAGCTTAATGAAGAGAGCGTATACGAATCCCCAGAGCATCTGACCATGTGAAACTTCGGATTCCGAGTTTCAATGGATCTAAAAATGCTGATGAATACTTGGAGTGGGAAGAGAAAGGAGAGCGTGTGTTTAATTACTATCAATATGAGGATTATGAAAAAGTGAGAATTAATGCTGTCGAGTTCTCCGGATATGCTGTCATGTGGTAGAAGAATTTTCAAGCTATGAGAAGATGAAAGGGTTACCAAAAGATCAGCACTTGGCTCGAGATAAAGAGAGTGCTCAGAAACAGGTTCGTGCTAGAAACTTATCTCCAAGATACTTTCACCCGGTTTTAAGAGTTGAGACAAGGAGGCCAAACTATTGACGAATATGTTCAAGAGTTTTAAATGCTCATGATCCGTTGCGAAGTGGAGGAACCACTAACTCAAACAGTTTCAAGATTCGTTACTAGGTTAAGAGGAGACACTTGAGATGTCGTGGAGCTCTAACGATTTGACACCATGGATGAGATTGTTGGGATTGCCTAGTAAGTAGAGAGGCAAAGAAGGAGCCGAGCACTAACAAGAATACCGACTAGCCAACCAGGATAAGCAAGTCACCGAGTTCAGTCGAGTACAAAGCCGAGCAGAAAGGTTAATGTAAAGGCCGAGTAGAAAAGCCGACCTGATGGTGAAATGCCAACTCGAACTTCTGAGAAAGGGCAAAGGTCTTGCAAGAAGACCGGCTAGATTAAGTGCTCCAAGTGTCAAGGGTTCGGATACATGGCTGCTCAGTGTTCGAATCGAAGGACGATGGTTATCAAAGGACGATGGTTATCAAAGGAGATATCTTGAAGCTAAAAGTAAAAAGTACTGATAAAGAACTCGAGGAGGAAGAAGTTCTTGTCAAGAAAGAATTGATTAAGGAAAATATGTTTCCTGAGAATTTAGATTAGTTACAGATGGTTATTTGACGCACTATGAACATGGAACTCTCGCAAGAGGAGGAGTAGAGAGAGAATTTGTTCTATACCACCTGCAAAGTAAATGATTAGATGTGTGCCATCATCTTGTTTCAAAACTGAAGTTGCTAACTATTGTGCATACGAGGACATATAAGCTATACTAGTTGAGTGAGAAAGGAACATGTCACTCGGCAAGTACTACTATCGATCACTATAGGAAATTACTCTAACCAGATTCTTTACGATGTACTGCCTATATACGCTTCCCACATGTTGCTGGGTAGGTCATGGTTTTTTTATAGGAAAGTTATACATGACAAATACAGGAATACGTATATGTTCAAAAAGGATGACTAGAAAATTACACTAAATCCGATGCCGCTGATAGAAGTTAATAAGTTACAGACAAAACTTACTCGCAAATAGAAGAAAGCTCTAGTGATGAGTAGAGCTAAGCTTTGAGAGACCATTAACGTCAATGAGCCGACCCTTTTGTTGGTCAGGCGACTATTGGAAATGAAGGAACAAGATAAGTTACTCTAGGAAATCAAAGAGTTGTTAGATGAATATGCTGACCTATTCCCCAAACAATTACTTGAAGGGTTGCCCCTGATTCAAAGCATAGAACAGTACATTAACTTAGTACCTAACACTGTACTGCCAAATGAGCCATCTTATTGGATGAATCCCGAACAGGTTTCTGAACTCCAATGTTAAGTCAATGAGTTGTTGGAGAGAGGCTATGTAAGAGAGACTCTTAGCCCTTATGCTGTACCTACACTTCTAGCGTCGAAGAAGGATAAAACCCAGCGAATGTATGTTGATAGCCAAGGGACAAACAAGATCACGATCAAATACAGGTAACTGATCCTGAAGCTAAAAGACATGTTAGATAAACTCATTGGAGTGAAGATTTTCAACAAGATTGATCTTAAATCTAGCTGCCATCAAATCTACATAAGGCACGGAGAGAAGTAGAAAACTTTGTTCAAGACTCAACATAGAATTTACGAATGGATGGTCATACCCTTCGGTTTGTCGAATGCCCTAAGCACTTTTATGAAACTTATGAACCATGTACTGAGACATCTCATAGAGAAATATGTCGTAGTGTACTTTGATGACATCCCTATCTACAGTATCAACATGCCAAGTCACTGTGAACATCTTAGATTAATCTTAGATATTCTCCGTACTGAGAGACTATTCGGCAATTTAAAGTAATGTTGCTTTTGCTAGGATGAAGTGGTATTCTTGGGTTATGTTATCAATAAAGGAGGTTTAGAAGTCGATGATGAAAAAATTCGAGCAATTGTCTGTCATGCCCCGAAGCAGTATAGTCGTAACAGCCCCGCCGTATAAACCATCCTAAGATAGAAGTTGGCCTTATAACCGCTATCTTAAACCTGATCTACACAAGGCGTCCACGACTAACCTGCTTTGAAGTAAACGGTTTGTAATTTAAATAATTCATTTACCTAAGAAAGTGAGAAAAGTTATATATAATCACTATAATTCAGTTATTACATTAATCAGAAATGAAAAGTAATAACATATGTGTTGATTCTTCAATGTTTTTCCTCACTCCCTAGGATCCAGCAATTACTAGCTTTAGAGTAGTTGTTTGCCGCTTCTTAACCAGCACCTGCACGACGTCTATAGAGATGTGAGCAACCACAGCTCAATAAGTTAGGATGGAGGACTTAAAACTATACCATAAACACAATAAGGTTTTCAATCAACTTATTAGGTGCAATGCATGTGCAAGCAAATGCCATCGCACAATATTGTCCGGCCCGTCGTGAGATTAGAGAAATTACGCTCGCTCTAATCCGGGTTGAGGAGTTACCATTAATGCAACAACTCACGACCAAACACAGGCTTGTGCAATGGAGACCTCACTCCTCCCGCGACTACCTTCGAACCACTAACTTCACCGTCGGCGTGACCTCCTCTCCTGTCACTTAGTTCGGCTAAGGATGAAGAAGGGACCAATTGCAATCCTGCGCTATCCCTTTCAAGGGGTCGGTATTTGGATGGAGAGTCCTAAGTTCCCTAACGGGTTGCCATGCATGTCCGATTATGATTACTGGTTGCATATTTGATTAGGTCCAGTTTAGGGTGAACGATCATTTCATACAAATCATACAATACATGCTAGAGCAACAAACAGAATCATAGCATCACCCATAATCAAACACATGCACACATTCAACTATCTAACAAGCACAACCAAGCATAATCTTAAACCTCCAAAATACAACATCGTATTAATCCCAACTTACCTTGACTCTTCGCTCACTCACTCAAGGTTCGATTTGCTTAGGCCATCGCCAATCATCCCTATAACACAAACATGGTTTCAGTTTTTCATATAACTACTATAGGTTCATTTTATCCTATAATGCTTATTGTTATGTTTTGTTTAGGGTTTAATATACCTAATTATCTAGGCCTTAAGTCTTTTACAATTATTTTAGGTTTGGGGTTAGGTTCGGGTTCGAGTTCGGTTTTCGCATCGATTTCTAAATTAGGTTTTAGTTCGATTTCTATGTAGTGTTTTATACTCCAACCTTAGAAATTTGTTTTAACCCATAATGTGAAATTAATCACATTATTTCCCGATCTCCTAAATACCATCATTACCCCTAATTAGTATTTATTTTACTCGGTACACTTAAATCCGTATTAGTGTACTAAATTCACTCCTAATGTGAGAAATTTTTACATTTTTCATATAATTATATAAATTCAAGTTTCGTATCAGATTTATTTTATATTTTTATTATTATCAAAATATCAGTTTTTATTATAATATTTTCTATTTATTATATTCTAATAATTACATATTATGTATTATTACCTTTTATGTATATAATACACTTCTAATATTTCTATCACTCTAATTATTGTCTTTAAACACCAATTATCATTTCAAAATGTCTAAATTCATCCTAAATCATATTTTACTCCTAATTACCCTAATTTCCAAAATTAACTTATAATTTACTATTTTTCCCTATTACTCATTTACTACATAATTAACCTAATAATTACATCTAACACCCTAAATACTACAAGTATCATACTCCATCAAATTTCAACATCCTAAAACATGTACTTATTCACTAAATCAGTAATTAACCATCTAATTACTTTATTAACCCTAAATTACCCATTTTATGCCTTATTTTAAGGCCTAAAAATTATCTAAAAATTTTAAAAATATATTTTTGAAAACGGGCTTCATAGCACTGTTCTATATCATCTAAGTGGTCTACACAAAAATCTTGGGCTCGAAACTACACTCCTAAGGTCATTTATTTCTAAACCGAAATATGTTCAGTTTTGCAATATTTCTTAAGGATCCTATATCACGAGACATATTTTCATCAAAATAATATTTTTCATAAAAATTAAATATAAAAATATTACAGAATAACAAGTTTCATAATTTTCTAAGAATATTTACTATTTTTTCAAAATTATACAAAATCAAGCTGGAAATCGAACTGACCAATTTGGGTGGCTCCGGCCATTTTAGGTGGCCATGGGTATGTCGGCCCACCTAGGCGTTGCCACTACCGTGTGGTGGTAGTGGTCGTCCACTCCCAGCTGCCCGTCGGATCTGGGTTCTCCTTTGTGGCCCTAACTGCACAGTTTTCCTTTTCTTTTTTTTTTCTTTGATTTTTATCTCAATTTTCAACTGTCCCTAATTTTCTCTAATTTCTAACTATCCAAATGAGCTTCTGAGTTTTTCTTGCTATTTATAGAGCTTTATTGTAATTATTATGCATTATATTGGACAAGACAATTGCCTTATCTCTTAATTTTTGGCTTTTATGTTGTCTTAATTTAGTTGGTGGATTTTTTTCTTATTTTTCCTAGCTACCACAACCTATATCTGGATCGTTCCTTATTTTTCTTGATTTTTTATTAATTAATTATGAATTTTCTTTAATTATTTAATATGATTTTAGCACATTACGCGTATTGTAAGTAATTACGAGTATTTCTACATACATGTAAATTCATATATAGTACAAATAAATATTCCTAAATATTATTTAGGTTGTTTTATGATTTTTAGCTTACATATAATTTATCTTTAGCGATTCGTTAATTATCGGAATGCATTTTATGTATTTTTGATAAATAACGAGTTATACACTTAAAATTTGGAATTTTTATATTCTTTTATTTTATTGCTTATTTTCTTAAATTCAAATTTACGAGATTATTTTACTAATATTTCTAGCTTTACTTTATAATGTAGGCTCGATCGAGTCTTTCAATCGATCGAAACCTCGGATTGCTAGTTTTGGGGCTTACACTATCGAGTAGCCGACTCTTACTTCTTATATTGACGTAGGAAGTTCCTACGAATTAGCTTCGTTTTATAGAAGATTTATCAGGAATTTCAACACCCTCGCCACACTACTTACCGAGTTAACAAAGAAGAACATCGACTTTCAATAGGGAGAGAAAGAAGAGAAGAGTTTCACCGAGATAAAAGAAAGGTCGACCTCCACCCCGATGTTAGTACTACCTAACTTTGACAGAATTTTTTAGCTGGAATGCAACGCATCAAGCATTGGAATAGGTATTGCCTTGATGCAGGAAGGCTAGCCAATTATTTTCTATAGTGAGAAGCTCTGATGACTGCAACTAAACTACTTCGTGTATGACAAGAAAACTTTTGGCACTTATTCGAGTAATGCAAGTATGGCAACATTATTTGTTGTCGAGAGAGTTTATCATATATACTGACCATGAGTTATTGAGGTACATTCGAAGTTAAACTAAGTTGTTAAAGCGACAAGTGATGTGAGTTGAATTCTTTGAAGGCTTCAATTTTGTAATTAAATACAAGTAAAGGAAGAGCAACGTAGTTGTAGATGCTCTTTCGAGGAGATATGTACTTTAATTAGAGCTGCAAACTCGACTGTATGGGTTTGCAAGTATTAGAGAACAATACTTTGAGGATCCACACTTCGAACCCATAATTTGATGATGTGTTGATAGGAAGACAGTGGACGAGTATCATATAGAGGATGGCTATTTGTTTTGAGTTGGAAAATTATATGTGCCAAATTGCTTACTCAAGGAGCTATTGATCAAAGAAGCTCATAGTGGAGGTCTCTTTGGACATTTTAGAGAAAGAATGACCTGTAAACTGTTAAATGGCCAATTTTTTTGGCCGAGAATGAGGAGAGATATGCACCGAGTTATCGAAAACCTTTCCATATACAAGAAGGCCAAATGTCGAGTCGAGCAAGAGAAAGCAATGCCCCTATTTATTCTAACGAGGTCGTACTGAGTATAAAATTTGTCCTTAAACTACCGTGAACTGCCCGAGGCAAAGATTCTGCAATGGTCATTGTGGATAGATTCAGTAAGATGGCATACTTTGTGCCCTACACCAAAACTAACGATGCTTCAGTTATTGCTTCTCTTTTCTTGCAAGAGATTGTGTAGATACATGGTATGCCTAGAAGTGTAGTCTTCAACAGAAACCCAAAGTTCTTGAGCTATTTCTAGAGAACCCTATGGTGTCGACTAGGGACCAAATTACTCTTTAGTACCTCATGTCACTCCCAAACCAATGGCCAAACAAAGGTGGTTAATCGTACTTTAGGGTCACTACTACTCCGAGCTGCAGTAGACATGAACTTGGCTGATTGTGACGTTTCCTTACTAGTGGTCGAGTTTGCCTACAACCGAACAGTACATGATACCACTAAGGAGACTCCCTTTAAGGTGGTCTATAGATTCAATCCCAAGTTACCCCTCGACCATGTCCCTACACTAGTACCTGCGCAAGAAGACCTTGACGCATCAGCCAGAGCACAATCCCTTCGGCACATCTATGACATGGTCACTCGACACATCGACCAAGCTACTAGAAGAATATGAGAAAAGACCAAAGGTAGGTCGGCCAAATAATTTCAGCCATGAAACTTGGTATGGCTACATATCAGCAAGGAACGGTTCTTGAACAAGAAGATGAACAAATTATCTACAAAAGCGAAAGGACCTTTCAGAATCCTTTAGAAAATCAATGACAATGCCTACAAGTTGGAATTTTTTGAAGACTATAGGGTTTTTGAATCCTTTAATATTGCCGACCTCAGTCCATATTACCTTGATGGAAAATTAAGCAAACACCATTCAGATTTGATCCCAAATCCAAAACAATCCGGAAGGAATGATGAGAATCAAGCTACTGAACCTCTGACCCACGACCGAGCTCGAAGATTAGAGGGGCTAACACAATGAATCATTCTATTCCAACCAACCCCTGTTGAGGCCGAGTACTTCCCCTTCATGGTATACTATATGACCGCCCATTTTTTTTATAGTATGTCGAGTTGATGATTACTTTTTAATGTTGAGTCGACCAATTATTCGATATCTTCCTTACCGAGAAGTTGAGAGAAAGAGTTTGGATTGACTAAGCCATCCCTGCTTGAATAAGCCCATCTATTTGTACTTTTTGTCTGCATGTTCTAACAACCTCGCCAATGCAGCATTGCCACGTATACAATATCATGTACAAAATCCATTGCACTAATGATTGGTTTTCTTGTATATTCATTTTTACCCTCTTGTATCTTGTACATTACTTTCTTTGGAAATGCCCTTTTGTTTTTTTCATTTTGCAAGTTACCCTAACTTATGGGCATAAATATCCTTATACTTGTAGCTGTAAAGGAAATCATTCTTAATACACTTTTGAATACTTTTCTTCTTTATGTAAGCACTGTTTGTTTACTCTCAGCATTATTCTTATCCTTTCCCTTAAGCGAGGTTAGGTAGCAAATAACTTCACTAAAACGATTCGTACATCATATCAAATTGTGTCGTAAGTCTTTAGAAGTTCCATTGGTGTGTCATATCCTTTGGAGTTGCTAATGAGTTTTGCTTACTATTTCATTCTTCATTTTTGCCCTTTTGCACTTTCCCATTAATCCTTTTTCGAGTTTTCTGTAAGCTCGGATCCATCCAGCGACCAGCCTTATCTATTCTTGGTTATGGTTCACAACAACAATAGCCCATACTAAAAGGCCAAGTCAGAACCTCATTCAAAAAGTAGTTCAATGGAAGATGAAAAATATAAGAGCAACTAAAAGTTTGAAGATGGTTGGTACTGAATATTGGATCATTGAGAGTCGGAGAATAGATTTGAAAGTTTTCTAATTATACTTTTTAAGAATTTATTGAAGTTAAAATCTAGATAAAAAACTACTAGGCAGCAACCTGTACCAGGTCAGAACCTTAGTCAAAATGTATTTTACTTAACTAATATCTAATAAACATCTTAGAAAACTCACCTCCCATAATTAAGGAACATATTTAAATGTTGAACTAAACTTATATACTATATACATTATAGAAACTAAAGATGTTACATTAATTTTAGGGATAATAAAGGAAAACCAGAGCGATATATGAGGAGAATGAGCATCAGTGTTGAATGGCTGAGACCAAAGAGGAGTCCTTAGAGTCTCACAGTATTTGACCAAGATGCTTGAAAGGTCAGCTCAAAATTGCCAAGTTTTAGAACTAGTCAAGACTCGTCTCTTGGTGCTATACCAAATAGTCCTTTAGTTTTGAGTCCTTGGCCTTATAGTCTCTCGACTTCTTAGTAGAAAATAAACTTGATATCGAGTGTCTTCTTTTCTTTCCCTCGATCTTCTATTAATAGCTTGGCCTCGGTAAAAGCTGATTAATCTCGACTTGGAGATAGTTGCAGGCTGATTCCTATCACTTTATGTCAAATTTGTACTATTATCTTCGTCTCACTTATTGAGTAATTCATCACTCATTCCCCTATAGCTATGTTGTAGGTTTCCCCAATAGATTTAACGGTAATATTCCAAGTTCTAAAAGACTAGAGAACAAGATTGGGGAGTAAGATTCAAGATTACTTAACTGGATTTCTACTTGACTTATTAACTATACTAACTTCTATGAAAACTAATAAGGTCTCCTCAAGTAACTCCTAGTTTTCAACTAATAAGATTTATTCCATACTCTGCAAGCCTATGGTTTTTAGTAAAATTTTAGTAGACATTTTATCTTGTCTTAACAATGTAGTTCTTAAGATTTTTTTTTTATTAAATCCAAGGTTTCATTTTTCATACTATTTATAAAATTTGATATTTCCTTGAATATTTAAACTATAAAACTATTTTTAGTAGCTATTTTAAAAAATTATACCATAGGTTAGTTCTTATCAAGTACTAAATAGGATGGTTCTAAGTAGAGGAGTAATCAACGCCTTGTGTAAGCTATACCTACGTTAACAGCTAAGGTGGCTGGCTTCTGATGTAGGTTGGTCTATACAGCAGGACAGTTATGACTCTCTTATTTCGGGCGTGATGTTTAATATAATTAATAAATTGTTAGACATGTTTGAACTTACTCATAAAAGTGTATGGTTTTAGTTCTAACACTTAAAACCTATCTCTATACCTACTTAATAAATATGTCTTGTAAACATATTCACGTCTAACCTACACTACCATTTTGGGTTGGTATTTCTAATAATTACAATTTCATTTTTACAACACTCTTTACTTACTCCAATCTCTTTTTTAGTGTCGATAGACCTCTCTTTTTCTCTCTCATGTCATCTATTACTATTTTGTCATTATTATTTACTTTAGCTTTAGTTTTAGTATGAATAACACTCATTAAGTTTTATTCTTATACTCCAATTTTAAAACAAAAACATAATATAATATATGCATATATGAGAGCTATTGACACCCATTTTTAGCTGACTTGAGGCTCAACTCACAAGAAGGCCCATAACAGCCCAATGGCAAGCATATGCTAGGACATGGCCAAGCACCCTACTCCCTAACCATCCGATGTAAGTATCCAGGCCACAGTTCAGATAAGCTCTGTAATATCCCATAAATCAGCAATCCAAACATAAACATCTAAGTATTAGGATAAAGCCCTATCCTTGTACGATTATGATCAATAGTTGATCTAAGGTATTACGTCCCGAAGTTACAGAGTCGCAAAAGTCCCACCGTAGAAACCATTTTATGATAGTAACTAGCCTTATAGTACCTACCATAGATATGAACTACATAAGGCATCGACGACTCTTCGCTTTGAAGTAATCAGTCCCATTTAAATGTTTAACTACAAATATAGTAATTATCACAAATTTTTAATAAACATACATAATTATATATAAAGTCTACAAAACTTCCTAGGAAACTCTACATAAACATAACGGTTTACTAATTTACATAACAACTATCAACTTTTTAGTCTTAAACTACAAAGGACACACTAGCTACATATCCATTGATAAGCAAATTGATCCTCACACCCCTGCCTTCAAAAGAACTAACCTCTGGATAATTATAAGGCGGCATAATACTTGAAGTAACCAGAAATCAGGACCTGCAAAAGGATCTATAAGAGTATGAGCAACAATAGCTCAGTAAGTTGAATTGGAGAATCATGAAAGTAAACAAACACAAACAAGATTATCAAGAAATTATTTCAACGCAATGCAACAATTGAGTGTCATTACACAACGCAGTCCAATCCATTGCGAAATTAGAGAAATTTCACCCGCTCTAATCTGGGTTGAGGAGTTTTCATGTTATGCAGCAGCTTACAACAAAACCCAAGCTTGTGCAATAGAGACATCGCTCTTCCCACGACTACTTTCGAACCATTGACTTCACCTTCGCCACGACCTCCTCTCCTGTTACTTAGTTCGATTAAGGATAAAGAAAGGACCATTATGCAATCATGCGCTATCCCTTTCGAAGGGATCAGTATTTGGTTGGAGAATCCTAATGATCCCCTAACGAGTTGCAATGCATGACATTTTTGGTCATTAGAGTCGAATAAGATTAAATTTCATTTAGGGTGTTCAAACAATTTCACACCAATTCAATCATAACACAAAATCAATCACATTACAAATTTCAACACAAATTCAGATACATCAAACACATGCATAAACTACTTACAATCACAATCATATACAATCCTAAGTCTCTGAGTACTAAAAAATAGCACTCTAATACAGTAAGTAATTACCCAACTTACTTGGAATTTCTCAGTTACCCGATCACTTAATTGCAAGCCGATTCATCTTTGGGTATCCTCTAATACAAATAGATCTTTTTAGTACGTATACTTTAATGATTCATATTCTAAGCTATAATTTAGGTTATTTTTTCTATGTATACCTATTATTTACTAATGAATCATTTTATACTATTTCGGGATTCAATTCTTAAATTAGATTTTAGTTTTGATCCTAGAATCTTAAATATACTCGAATCCTAATGTGAAATTAATCACCTTAAACTTGAGTATTCTAATATCCTATTAGGTCTTAATTTAGTATTCTAAACTGTTCGGTACACGCTAATCCTAATTGGGGCCCGGACTTATTCTCGATGTGAGAAAATTTTTTTTTTTTAGAAAATTACCTAAAATTAAATTTTGTTTTAGATTTATTATATTCTAATTTTTATTATTATATTATCTAATTAAACCTAATTTTTCATATTTATTAATTTTTCAATCCTACATATTCTTAATTTTCTACAATTACCACATAATTCCTTCATTAATTACACTTAACACTCCAAAAGCAAAGATTAGGTTTCCACACTGGAGATTAACATCCCTAACCATCTAATTACTATCTAAATCAGTCTTAATCACCTAATTAATGTCTTAATCACCTAATTAACTCAAAATTACCCAATTTTTCTACCATTTTAGGGCTAAAAATTTACCTAAAATTTTGAAAATTAAATTTTAAAAAATGGCTTTATAGCACTGTTCTATATCACTTAAGCATCCTACAGAAAAAATTTAAACTCCAAACTACACTTCTAAACTTATTTATTTTTAATCTTAATTATGCTTGCTTTTGCTTAATTTCTCAAGAACCTTATATTTTTAGACATGATTACATGTAATCACTATTTTTTCCTAAATCTACATACAATAAAATCCCAGAAAATAAGTTTCATAATTTTCTGAGCAAAATAAATAATTTTTACAAAATTATACAAAATCGGAGCATATGAGAGACTCACCCGGTTCGATGACTTTTGACCTTTTAACACCGGTCTAAGTGTGTCGGTCAGTCCATACGGTAGGTCTGGAGTGGAGTGGTGGTGGTGGCTCGGTCCCAAGTGGTGGTGGAGTATGGGTTTAGTTAGTTAGCTCCTACTACACATATTTCCTTCTTCTTCTTTTTTACCCTAATTTTTCACTTGAATTTTCAATGCTCTCTATTTTTTTCTAATTCTTAACTATCGAAAGGAGTTCTGTAATTTTTTTCCCTATTTATAGAGCTTTATGATAATTAATATGCATTTAATTGGATAAGACATTACACAAATCCCTTAATTTTTGCCTTTTGTGGTGTTTGATTTTGATTAGGTAATTTTTATTCTTCACTTCCTGACTGGCCATGACCAAATCCACCTCATTCCTCTGATTTTTTATTAATTAATTAATAATTTTCTTTAATTATTTAATAAGTTTTTAGACAATTTAAGAGATTTCGCATATTTTTATTTACACGTAAATACATGTGAGGTACATCTGAATATTCCTAATTATTATTTAGGTCATTCTATAATTTTTAGTATACATATAATCTATCTCTAGTAATTTGTTAATTATTAGATTATACTTTTTGTCTTTTCGATGATTAATAATTATTACACTTAAAATTTGAAAATTTTATAATCTCCTATTTTATTACTTATTTTCTTAAATTCAAGTTTACGGGGCCATATTTACTAATATTTCTATCCATAGTTTATAATTTGGGTTTGATCGGATCATTTAACTAATTATTCTAAACTTTGTGTTCTAAGTTAAATCCCACGGTCACTTAGCTTAACTTTAGAACTTATATAGGGCATTCGAGAAAGTAAACTGATTAGGCTAGAAACTTACGAAAAACATAATAACCCTAACTGAGGAATTCTCATACATTTGAAAAATCCATAGTTTAATAAAAATATCAAGAATATAATCAAAATAGTAGGAATTTACTTTATATAAGACCCTAATGTCAAATTTAGGATAATCGTACATAAATTTAGGGTTTTTGGGAAAAGTTATTTCATTGAGCCCAGACTTTATAACTAAAATAAAAAATTTAGTTGAAGTAACCTAGTAAAATTAGATTTTGAAAATAAATATCCAAAATCCCACCTTGGCTCCTAAAAGTATAATTACTTAATATAATATAAAATTACTTGGAACCCCCAAAATCGAGCTCAAAATGCGACGAAAATTTTAAAATAAGTTAATTAAGCTATAAAGTGAGATAATACGTTATAATTTACTATATGAGTATACACTTTTTTTATGAGTATACTTGGTATAAATAATAACTATATTGGTAAATTAACTTGAAAGTTTAAAAATATATAATATGTAATACCACATGACTCCTATTTGCTAACTTTTGAGTAGTTTAAATCTTTTATAGAAAAATTTATTTATAAATTAGGTTAATAGGTGTAAAACAATTTATACTAATATTACTCGCAACTACAAGAATATAGATCTCAACAATAGAACAATTAGTATAACAGTATTACTAATGACACGAGATAATACGTAAAAGAAATTGAATTAGTATAAACCTAATTAGCTGAATATTTCCTCTTTATTAAATTCATTGGAAGCATTCATAAATGTGAGAATGCAAAAATTACGTCTATACATAAATATATAATCATATAAATTAATAAGAAATTAATTGAAAATTTAATATTTGAGAGACACTCTAGAAATTATGATTTATGATAACTTTGGTAGAATTAGTTGAATTCTCATGATTAAGAGAAAATTTAAACAAAATAACCGTATAGCTTTAGTGTTTTACTTTTTTCTCATTTATATAAAACTTTCTTAGAAATATCAAGTATATCGAATCTAATTATTATGGTACAGGGTTTCATAATTTTAGATATGGCTTATTATAAATCTTTTAAAATCAACTACATGATTTTAATAATTAATATTGATGAGTAAAATGTCATATAAAATTTATATAAATAAGTCCTAAATAATTAATATAATTTAACTATATATTATATATTACTGATACTTTTACTAATAATTATGTTAAAATTTACCCGAAATAATACTATGTGGGAAAAGAAAATTGTAACTATAAATTATTGACGGGAAAGAAAGGGAATATTCTTTGAATATTTTGAAAGATAGGTTAAATATTAAATAAAATATAATTTATATAATGTAACTTTAAAAAAAAAAGGAATAAACTAAGCGCCATTTGTATGGCAATGAAATTGCTCAAGGTTATAAAACTCATTTATCTTGCATGAATTTGGAAATAGGGGGGACAGGGCGAGAGAAAGAGAGAGAGAGAGAAATGGAGAGAAAAAAAAAAGAGAGAAGAAAAAAGGAAGAAGATGAAGAAGGAAAAGAAGAAAAACAAACGAAGACTAAAAGATTTAATTTTTTGTGTTCAATACTTTCAGGTAATCTTATTTCTATAATTATAAGTGTTGTCTTTTAATTTATATTTAATAGTTAAAGAAAAGAGATGTCCATTATTTCATTATTTTTCTAAATGGATTATTTTATCTGTATCATTTTATTATCTTTTGAATTATAAACTTAGAATATTAATACCTGTAAAACTTGTATATTATTAACATTGATTCTCAAAATGAGTAGATCCCTAATAATAATCATTTACTAGAATTATAAAAATTAAACTTTATATTCCTACAAATTTAACATCATTGCTTTCGTAAAATTTGAGTATATATGATTTATTATATTTTGTTGCAAAATTATGTGAAAATATATTTTTCATTACATAAGATGATATCAATATGATATTAATTGCTATACAATTTTATCTGTATACTAGAATTAGAAATATCTTCTGGAGATAATCTTTTAAACAAAACATGTAACGTATATAATCGAACTCATACAAACTCCACGATAGTAATTTTACTAGTGTCAAATCACTTTAGGTAATAAAAGAGATGTTTTCTATAATATTACGAAAAATATCGTCCTACGATAATCTTTCCATAATTAAAACATACTATAGATAGTAGTAAGTACTTTTTGATACAATCAAAATGATATAATATAAGCAGTAGTAAAACTGCATAGATTAAATATTAATAAGTAAATTGTTATAACCTATATAATAAATTAAATACTTAATATATATATATGTATATATATAATGTGTGTCATGCCCCGAAGTAGTAGAGTCGAAACAGTCCCACCGTGTAAACCATTTTAAGATAGACAACTTTAACCGCTACCCTAGATCTTAGCCAGCACTTGCATGACGTCTATAAGGATGTGGGCAACCACAGCTCAGTAAGTTAAGATGAAGGACTTAAAACTATACTATAAACATAACAAGATTATCAACTAACTTATTAGGTGCAATACATGTTCAAGCAAATGCTATTGCACGACGTTGTCTGGGCCGTCATGAGATTAGAAAAATTGCGCCCGCTTTAATCCGGGTTAAGGAGTTACCGTTAATGCAACAGCTCATGACCAAACCCAGGCTTGTGCAATGGAGACATCACTCCTCCCGCAATTACCTTCGAATCATTGACTTCACCCTTGCCGCAACCTCTTCTTCCGTCACTCAGTTCAACTAAGGATGAAGAAGGGATCATTATGCAATCCTACGTTACCCCTTTCGATGGAGTCAGTATTTGGCCGGAGAATCCTAGGTTTCCCCTAATGAGTTGCTATGCATGTCCAATTATGATTATAAGTTATATATTTAATTAGGTCCAGTTTAGGGTGATCAATCATTTCATACAAATCATACAATACAAGCCAAAACAACAAATAGAATTATAGCACCACTCATAATCAAGCACATGCACACAACCAACTATTTAACAACCACAATCAAGTATAATCTCAAGCCTCCAAAATATAGTAACGTATTAATCTCAACTTATCTGGGCTCCTTGCTTACTCACTCGAGGTCCAACTCCCTCAAGTCATCGCGGATCATCCCTATAATACAAATGTGGTTTCAGTTTTTCATATAACTATTATAAGTTAGTTTTATCCTATAACGCTTATTGTTATTTTTTTTTAGGGTTTAATATGTCCAATTATCTAAGTTTTCAAATCTTTTACAATTATTCTGGGTTCGGGTTCAGTTTCCGCATCGATTTCTAAATTTGGTTTTAGTTCAATTTCTAAGTACTGTTTTATATCCAAACTCTAAAAACTTGTTTTAACTCATAATGTGAAATTAATCACCTTACTTCCAGATATCCTAAATATCATAATTACCCCTAGTCAGTAATTTATTCCACCCAGTACACTTAAATCCATATTAGTGTATCGAATTTACTCTTTATGTGAGAAAACTTTACATTTTTCATATAATTACATAAATTTAAATTTTATATCATATTTATTATATATCCCTATTATTTATATAATATCAATTTTGATCCTAATATTTTCTATTTATTATATTTTTAATAATTATGTATTATGTACTATTACTTATTACGTACATAATACACATCTAAAATTTTATCACTCTAATTACCATCTCCAAACATCAATTATCATTTCAAAATGTCTAAATTCATCCTAAATCATATTTTATACCTAATTACCCTAATTTAAAAAATTAACTTAAAATTTACTATTTTTCCCTATTACTTGTTTACTACATAATTAACTTAACAATTACATCTAATACCCTAAATGCTACAAGTATCATACTTCATCAGATTTCACATCCTAAAACATATAATTATTTACTAAATCAATAATTAACTATTTAATCACTTAATTAACCCTAAATTACCCATTTTTTGCCTCATTTTAAGGCCTAAAAATGATATAAAAATTTTAAAAATTAATTTTTGAAAACGGGCTAATAGGAATATTCTATATCATCTAAATAGTCTACACAAAAATTTTAAGCTCAAAAATACACTCTTAAGGTCATTTATTTCTAAATTGAAACATACTTGGTTTTGTATGATTTTTTAAGAACTGTATATCACGGAACATATTTTCATCAAAATAATATTTTTCATAAAAACTACATACAAAAATATTCCATAATAACAAAATTCGTAATTTTCTAAAAATATTTACTATTTTTACAAAATTACATAAAATTGGGCTAGAAACCGAACTCACTGATTTGGGTAGCTCTGGCCACCGTCGATGCCCATGGGTATGTCGGTCCACTTGGGCACTGCCACCGCCGTGTGGTGGTGGTGGTGGTCGCCCACTTCCAACTGCTCGTTGAGTCTGGGTTCCCCTCTAAGGTCCTAGTTGTACAGGTTTGAGAAATTTTTTTGTAATTAATTCAAATACTTACCATTTCGGCCCTCTTTATTTTTCTCACTCTCCAAACTGACCAAATGAGCTTCTGAAATTTTCTTGCTATTTATAGAGCATTAGAAAAATTATTGTGTATTAATTAGACAAGACAATTGTCTTATCTCTTCTTTTTTTCACTTTTTATTTGTTGCATTTTAATTAGTTGATTTTGTTTCTTTAATTCCAGATTGCCACGCCTCATTTCTAGATTTTTCCTCATTTTTCATATTTTTCTTGATTTTTCCTTAATTAATTATGAATTCTATTTAATTATTTATTATTATTTTTGCACATTTCGTGTATTTTAAGTAATTAGGTATATTTCTATCTACATGTAAATTCATATATAATATAAATAAATATTCATAAATTTTATTTAGGTCATTCTATGATTTTCAGTATACATATATTTATCTCTAGTGATTTGTTAATTATCGGAATGCTTTTTATGTATTTTCGATAAATAACGAATTATATACTTAAAATTTTGAATTTCTAGATTCTTTTATTTTATTTCTTATTTTCTTAAATTTGAACTTACATGATTAATTTACTAATATTTCTAACTTTATTTATAATTTAAGCTCGATCGAATCTTTTAACCGATTAAAACTCTGAGTGACTGGTTGTAGTACTTACAATGTGTATGTATATAAATATATATATATATATATATATGAAACTCTATTGTTTAACTGTATAAATAATATCACAACTGAATTCTAGATAAAATCCTAAAGTGTTTGTAAATCTTACAAAAACTGAATATGAGCTTTATTATGTATATCGGACTTTCAAGTGAGTAAAGCCTTGATGTTCTAGATTTATCGGAGTGAATTTCAATACAAGTAAATGAGATTAGTGCTTCATAGCATTTTGGGATATTATTTCAGAATATTTAAAGACTTTGGTATATATTAGCTTGTGATTGTAGTTAACTGTTTATGTGTATGCAACGTTTGTGGTTAGGTTTCGATTTTTGTGATAGGAGCTAAGCTCCATGATATGGTTGTTCTGTGAATATTATTATACTTGAATTGTTTAAGCTTAGTTGATCGTCTTAAAAACAAACTAGCTTAAACTCAACTTAGCATTTAACCTAATATGCATCGTAACCCACTAGGGGTAACGGTTAGAATTCTCGGGCCAAACACGAACTCCCTTCGATGAGAATAGTTAAAATGGTCCATTCCCCACCTTTAGTCAAACTAAGCGACAAAAAAGGAGGTCACAGTAAGGTTGGGGCTATGGTTTGAAAGTGGTCATAAGAGGAGGGTATTCTCCATTGCATAAGCCTTAGTTTGGTCTCGATTCGCGAAGTGCATGATCTCAATCTCCTCAACCTGGATTAAAGCGGCTAAAATTTCTCTGATCTCACGACGAGTTAGATAACATCATGCAATGGCATTTGCTTATACATGCATTGCATCTAACCAACTTCGTTGAAAACCTTGCTTGTGATGTATTGAATGCATATTTTTGTCTTTGCCCTACTTACCAAGCAAGTTATCACTCATTCCCTTATGGTTTGTTTTATAGGTTTTAAATGGATTACACGTGCCTACCCAACATTAAAACACTAATAAATTAGGACAAGGAGTGAGATGCAACAAGAAATAGCTAGTTATTGCTCTTAGTATTAACTTTCTTATCTTTTAAGAAAACTACATAGGACTCTTCAAGGAGCTTGGTAGTTTTTAATATTTTAATTTGTATATGAAATGATAGGTACATGTGGGATTTATTACTTCCTTTTATAAGGTCAAATTACAAGTTTATTATTACAAATTATTTCAAAAAATTACTTCGCATGTTTATATCAAATAAGTATCTAATTAAACTCTTTAAAGGGATAGAGTCGAGTACACTTAGTATGAACTAGGTATAAAATAGTAGCTGTGGGGCCAGTTTCTATCTTAAGATAGCTTACACGGCGGGACTATTACGACTCCACTTTTTTGAGGCAGGATAAACTCGCCACCAGCATCCATAACTTCTTCGCTTAAGTCGAGTACAACGATGGGTAGCATCCTAACAAGCACTCTCAAAGTCTGGTTCACCTTCAAATGAACGTCTGCCCACTCTCTTAAACACCCTAAATCCCCTTCTTATCTATAGTGCCAGCACTCGCACAAAGCTCATTAATTACTCTCTAACATCTATGGTATGAGTAGCATACTCAATAACCCCTAAAGATGTCAAACCAGTAAGTTACAGATGTGGCTGCCAACATGGTCATAGTCGACAGCCCTACAGAGCTACCTTGTTAATCACACATTACATATCACCTGACACCTTCTTGTATGAGTAAATCTTGAACCTTTACATGTCCAAATAACTATACCTCTATTATAATATAAATAGTATAAGAGGCCGCCAGGTAAAGGAGGGGGGGGGGGGGGGGGGGGGAGGTCTTCGAACTCCATTACCTTGTAAGCACACTAACACACATTAATACTCTTGGCGAGCACCTCTTACTTGGGCTCTAATGCTCGCCCACCTTACCTTTCCTTTCTCTATCCTTTTCTTCTCCCTCCTTGCTAACTTAAGCATTAGAGGGGCCTTGTAGATTCACCTATAGGGGGCTTTCTTGTAGGTTTCCAAGAGCAAGGAACCCATCAAGCTCAACCTTTTTCGAAGCCTAATTCAGCATTTTCGAGATGATCCTTAAAGTTGATTACTCATACGATCAACATTTTAGCACCTACTATTTTAAGCCACCACATATAATGGCTAAAAGTAAAAACAATAACCCTCAAGCTTCAAACTTGGGTGATGCTAACACGTCGCAACCACAAGGCGGCAATACAACACCTCCACCTCAATGAATAGCAACATTGTAACCCTTAGAAAATGAAGCTATCGAAGTTCAATAGCTTAGGCTCCTTGTCTAACAAATGATAGAAGAAAACAAAAAGATGCAAGAATCCAATGTTACCTTACGTAAAGATGTTGCTATACTTAGAAGTAAAGCAGAAAAACGTCATGTCGAGGAGACAACCATTAATTCATCCATAGAACTAAATAAAAATCATGACCTACAAATTATACACTTAACACGTTCACGCAACCAGACTTAGCATGATTAGCCAGTCCACCACGATTAGCAAGACCGGCTGAATCATAATCGTGGAAAAATGCATACGTAAGGTGAGCGCATAGCCACAAGCAGGCCAATCATGACCCTATTCCAAACGAATAGCTGAAAACTTTTCACAACATGAACGTCATAAAGCTGGATGTGCACATTCATCGCGATTCTAGTATACGCGATCAGAAGAAGTTAGAGTCCTCTATCCGCGCATCGTGCTCCACAACAACAAAGGGCCATTTCGTCCCTTCCATTCTTAAGGAAACATTACCTACAGGCGCATGACTTCCATACCTTAACACATATGACGTCACCAATAAACCAGACGACTACCTCATCCACTTCAAGATAATAATGAGTTTCCACAACTTCTTTAATGCAATTATGTAGAAGGCCTTCTCAAGCACATTAGCTAAAGTTGCCTTGTTTGGGTTCAACACCCTAGCCAATGCCTCCATCACTTCGTTCGACAATCTAATAGGAAAATTCCAGCAATACTTCTTAAGATCTAAGGTACCAAAGAGAGATTCCTTTGTACTCTACAATGTACAACAATGTCTAAATGAAACTCTACATGCATACCTCGAGCATTTCAATTGTGCAAAATTGCAGGTGTCTTATCTTGACATTGTTGTAGGCCCTAATAATAGGGATTGACCCTATGAGCAGACTGTTTAATGCGGTCTCATTAAATAAGCTAAACTCCATTGACAAGTTCATGCAAGTGGCTAAGAAATATGTGGCCCAAGAGGACACCATTAGGGTTCGTTTCGAGATAGACACTAACGTAAGAGGATCACTGAAGGACCACTTAGGGCCTCACAACCCCAAACCACAACATCTATAAAAGGACAAATGAGACAAAAATCGATAGAAATTTCAAGATTATATCCCATACACTCCACTCAACAAGCTTCTTGGGAAAATTATGTATGAGGTCAAATAACAACTCCCGTGAGCACCCGTTATTCATAAGAGCCCAAAAGAAATGAACTTTGGCGAAAACTGTGACTACCACCGAGCACATGGCTGTCACACCCAAAATGGCAGAATCGTAACAGTTCTGCAGTGCAAAATATTCTAGAATAAAAGTTTACCATACAGCCGCTATCTTAAACCTGATTTACATAAAGTATCTAAGACTAATCATCTTTGGAGTAAACATTTCATAAATTAAACGTGTTATTTAACTATGTAATTATGAAAAATACATATTTATATTAAACAATTTGAGCATTACAAGATTTAATAGCCTAATCATAATCTACTTAAGTAATATGTAAATTAATACTAAAAAATTTAAAGATAGAATCCAAACTTGAGAGTATATCTAATCTTTAATTTTATATCCTCACTCTTCAGGATCCAGCAGTTACTAGCTTTAGGATAGTTATATGGTCATTTCTTAGCTAATACCTACAACAACATTTATAAGGATGTAAGCAACCAACTGCTCGGTAAGTTGGACGAAGACTTAAAATTATACATCAAACACAAATAGAGTTATCAACCAAATTAGTTATATGCAATGCATATACAAGTAAATGCCATCATACAATGTTGTTCAGTTCATCATGAGATTAAAGAAATTACACTCTCTCTAATCCGGATTAAGGAATTTTCATTTTATACAATAGCTCATGACCAAACCTAAACTTATACAATAGAGACATCGCTCTTCCCGCGACTACCTTCGAACCATTGACTTTAGCTTGTCGCGACCTCCTCACCTGTTACTTTGTTCGACTAAGGATGAAGAAGAGATCTATTATCCAATCTAGAGCTATCCCTTTTGAAAGGGTAGGTATTTAGTTAGAGAACCTTAATGCTTCCCCTGATTGGTTGCTATGCAAGTCTGATTTAAATTTACAAGTCATATATTTAGTTAGATTCGATTTAAGGTATTCAATCATTTCAAAAAAATTACACAAATACAAGCTAGAATAACAAATCAGAATTATACCATCAAACTTAGAATCAAACACATATAAGAATGTTTACAATCAACTATCTAGCAAACACAACCAAGTACAATTTCAAACCTTCGAGTACTATAAATTAGTATTCCGAAATGTAGTAACGTATTAATCCCAATCTTTCTAGACTTCCCGCTTGCTTATTCAAGGTACAACTTGCATAGACCAACCCTGATAATCCCTATAATACAAATGCTATTTTAGTTCTCATATAACTACTACAGATAGGTTTTATTCTATAATGTGGATTATAATTATCTTTAGTTTAGGATCTTATTATATTTAGTGATTTAAGTCTAAGTTTCTTAAGATTACTTCTCTTATTTAGCTTGGTTTTGAATTTACTTCTTATGTTGATTCCGATCTAACTTCTAAATTAAGTTTTAATTCAGTTTCTAATTACAAGTTTTATATATGAACTTTAGGAACTCGTTTCGAATCATTATGTAAAGTTAATCACATTTCACTTAAGCATCCTAAATATTTGTTTTCGCTCTTAACTAATGTTCTAGTTGATATGGTATACTATATTCCTAATTAAACTATTAAATTAATTCTCGATGTGAGAATAACCTATATTTTTCATATAATTTCATAAATTTATCTTCCAAATCAGCTTTATATTATATTCCTAATAGTATAATACTATTAATTTTTCCCTAATATTTTCTAGCCATTTAATTTCTATATACACATATTATATATTATTTCATATTATACACATATATCATCTATCTAACAATTCTAATACTACATATATCATTCCTTATCATCCAATAACTTATCAAAATGTCTAATTATCTTCAATCAAAAATTATATCTAATTAACCTTAAATTACAAAATTAACTTAAAAATATACTATTTACCTACATATTTAGTACATATTATGCATAACACATATAGCTAATGACTCAAACTCCAATATAGCTATGGAAAATACCTCATACTCGGTAAATTATAGTTGTTATATTTTGATCATGAGAAGCACCGAAATAGTTTAATATATATTATTTTCCAAAATATCAATTTTAGGTTAGATTTTTCTAAAAATTAGTTTAAATGAGGTAAATGACCAAATAAAATTACAAGATTCAAATTGAATATTCCAAAAATCATAACTAAACTTTATAAGTCATTAAAAACCAGATTCATTAAGGAATTTAATTAAAAACATATTATTTCTTTCATATGAAAAATAGGGCAGATTCAACAAAAGTAATTTTAATAAATACTAAACGTATATTTTATCAAAAATTATTTTTATTTAAATTAAATATATCATATAAGGAATACGTACACCAAAAATTAGCTCAAAATAAATTTTTTTACTATTTTTGAAAATTCATTGAAATCAGGCATGTTCTTAAGAAGCCTATATAAGCACTTCTAATTTAAAAAAAAATGATTTAATATTCTAATTTTCTATGAAAAAATACTTATGAAAACTGAATTTCATAATTTTTCATAAATATTTGTCATTTTTAGTAAATTAAATAAATTTGAAAGGAAAATCGAAACTTACTGATTGACGAGCCTCTAACCACTAGCAGTAGCTCTACCATTGTTGGCACCACCAAGTAGTGGATTTTCTATCAGGTGATGGTGGTTGTTCGTTTCTAGATGGTGGTGGTTGTTCATTTCTAGGAGGTTGTCGAGTGTAAATTCCCTTTATAAGCCTTAATTACACTATAATTTGTTAATTTTTAGTAAAATTATTTTCTCTCCTCTTCTCATCTCTCCCTAAATTTTTTTGGGCACTAAACTAACTAAAATGAATTTTGGAAGAAGGCTTGGTATTTATAGAAGAGGTTTAGGGTTTTTCTTGCAATTTAGTATAGATAAGTGTCCCTATCCATTATCTTTTTCACTTTTTGGCTCAATTTTATTGATTATTATTTTATCTTTAATTCCCAACATGCCATACCCCTATTCTAGACATTTCCACACTTTTTATGATTTTTCTAGATTTTTTTAATTATTTATGAATTTTCTTCAATTAGGTAGTGTTATTTTAACATATTTCGAGTATTTTAAGTAATTTTGCGTATTTTTACCTATGTGTAAATATATATATATAGTACAAATAAATACTTCTAAATATTATTTAAGTTATTTTATAATTTTTAGTGTGCATATAATTTATCTCTATCAATTCGTTAATTGTCGGTACTCATTTTACGCATTTCCAATAAATAAAGGATAATTTACATACAATTCAATATTATATAAATTAATTATTTTATTATTTATTTTCCTAAATCCAAACTCATAGATCACTTTTACTAATATTTTAACTTTATCGTAAAATTTTGGTTGAATCGAACAATTTACTTAATCACCCTAAATTTTACAAATCCAACCTCGAATACTTAATTGCAAGGCTTATAATGCCGATAATACAAATGAGTGCTATCAATTAAAAAATGCGGTCAAAGAACTTTTTTGCAAAGGCCGCATTGACCATATAATCATAGATGAAAGAAACCAAATACAACAACCTATCCAGCGCTACCGACTATATCAACACCAGCAGGTGCAATAGCAAGGGTAAAACCAGCAAGCTAATGCTCTCGTGGACGACTAAAATGGCCGAAGGTGCCAAGGCTAAGTCAACACCATATTTAGAAGCCTTAGCCTCCTCCCAAGCGCAATGTCCTCGATGGCCCAGCATGATGTATATCTCAGAAGGACAAAAAAGCAATGAACAGATATGACAACTAGCTTTACCATCGAAGACGAGCAAGGCATTAACTTCATCTATAGCGACACACTCATCATCAATGTAGAGATTGGGTACTTTGATGTACCCAAAACATTCTTTGACAATAGAAGCTCCGTAAATATACTCTTCTACTATGCCTATGAGCAAATGAAAGATCAACTGGACAAAGCCCTTCAACCCTACAAGCATGGCCTTATAGGATTTGGAGGAAATAAACCTATGCTTACCAAAGGAATTATCACCCTTCTAGTACAGTTGAGCAATGATGAACATGTCACTACATAGCTCGTTGAATTCATTATCATTGACTACTAATCTCCATACGACGTTATCCTTGCTCGACTAAGCATAACAAAATTCAACATGCTCATCAGTCAAAGGTACCTTAAAGTGAAGTTCATGGCACCAATTAGAGTAGGCAAGGCTCGAAAAGACTAGAAATTATCTTGGGCCCTCTACCTCAAAGCTCGGACCAAAGGTCACATCATGAGCAAAGAGTCCACCAATGCCCTAACCTAACATTATAAAGCAAGTTGACTGAGAAGAGCAAAGAAATTCAACTATCCAACACTCCAGGTATGGTTATGAAAATTGGAGCAAAGTTACCTCTAGAAGAGAAAGAGGAGATTACAGCATTCCTCAAAAACAACTCGGACATGTTTGCATCCAAACCAAAAGATATGCTTCGGATCATAAAAATCCTTAAAGGTACTTATCACCTCAATGTAGATCCTGCAGTACGACCAATCAAACAGAAGAAGCGACACTTCACCCTAGAATGCTAAGCCACAATTAAGTAGGAAGTTGAGAAACTCCTATAGGTAGGATTCATAAGACCAAAAAGGTACCCAACTTGGCTAGTGAACTCTGTCCTAGTTAAGAAAGCCAATGGTAAATGGCGAATGTGTACTAATTACACTGATTTGAATAAGGCTTGCCCAAAAGACTGCTTCCTTCTTCACCACATTAACCAATTCTTCGATTCAACATCTAGACATATGCTGCTTAACTTCATGGACGCATATTAGGCTACAACCAAATTCACATGACCCCTCAAGATGAGGTCTACACGTTGTTCGCCACTGACTTTGGAACCTATTGTTATAAGGTCATACCCTTCAGTTCAAAGAATGTCGGTGCGACTTACCAAAGTCTCGTTACCTCCATCTTCAAACTACAGATTGGTAAGAACATTGAAGTCTATGTAAACAATATGATCATGAAAAGCAAAAGCAAAAGATGCCACATCAAAGACCTCCGTAAGACATTTCAAACATTACACCACTGTCAGATGAGGATGAATTTACAAAAATGTATGTTCAAGTGAATATTGAGAAAATTCCTTAGCTTCATGGTCATTGAACGAAGAATCAAGGCCAACCCCGACAAAATCAAAGTAGTCCGAGACATGAAACCGCTAAGAACCATAAAGGAAGTACAATGCCTTACTAGTGGACTTGAAGTAAGTGAGGATCGATGAGTGTATTGAGTTGTAGAAGTAGTATAAACAGTAAATCAAAGTCGTATTCTACAAGGAACTAAGTGCTAAGCACTAAACCACTCGAGTTTTTCCTTAAGTTAAGTTATCAACAATTGAATTAAAAAAGGAGTACAAACTAAATAATAAAGCAAACACTCAACCTAATGTCTTAGCTACACTATAAGGGTCCTGGGTCTAAGAGATAAAAAGGATCAAATTAAGATTGGTAAATCTATTCTTATTTGAATCAATGCGATGCCTTGATATGATATACAAAATTAACTAAATGGTATTTAACTAAACTTACTAGAACTTGCTCATCTCTTAGAGTAGCATAATTCTAATTATAACATAAATCCATCCACCAATGCGACTTATCTATAACTATCAAGTAAATAGTGATATGCTCACATTGAAATTACTGTTCTAGTTAGATATATGGTTTAAGCACATTTATATAAACCGAACCATATTTTTAACCACATTAAATATGTGAATTCATTAATTTATTTAAAACCCACATATCCTTATGACGAGTTTTTTTAAAAAATTCAAGTTATATTTACCATTAGTTATCGGAACTCTCCTGAATATCCTCTAAGTCTATCTAACTAAAAACTGTTGGCTAAGCACTAACTAGATAGATGATTAACACAATAGAAAAATACTTAAATACTCAACATTGATATCGAAACAATACATAAAATACATCAATTCATCGATGCAAAACTCAACATATATAAACTCAATTTCATAGCAAACACATGAATATATCAAGATACAAGACAATAAAAACCACAAAAAAAAAAATAGAAAACACCTATAATCAACTTTGCAGGTATTTTCAATTTCATTTTCTGATATTAAATCGACGTATCTTGAAATCTTCCAAAACCCAGGATGGTCCTCAAGTGTGTTAGAACAAGAGTTTTAATACTCTGAAATTAAGGAAAACATAATAAAATTAATAAGGAAAGAAGTTTCTGTTGTTAAATATTATATGTACAATGCTACTTGAAAAAAAAAAAAAAAGAAAAACTCCAGCTGCTGTTAATACTAAGCTACTATATTCTTCCTTCTTTATTCTATTTTCTATCATAAGCTATCCTTCCTCTATTCTCTATCTAAAGCTTTTTATATCCCCCGGCTGCTATTCCCCCTCTTCTTTTTTTTATTCTCTTTTCGAGCCCTTCCCTTTGTCAACTCTCATTAGCCTCCACATCTTTAAGAAAGGCTAAGATGAAAAGGCCCTCCAAAATGCTTGCTTCTAGTCCCCATGTGTACACTCATATAAAATTGTAAAGGGTATGTTCAATCTTCACATGTGCTTAGACTCCATTACATCAACTTTTGCAAAATAACAACTGGGCAAGGAAAAGGAGTATAGCTTGAACTTATCTCTGTTTAAACCTAAAATCCATATGGACTTCTAAATTGAGAAGTATCTATGAAACCTTCTTGCCTCACTCACAAAATGAATTGGAAACTAGCTACTGACCAAATGGACTTCCTTCCATGTGTTCAACCAAAAATATGCAACCTTTAGACATGGTGGAATTAGCTTAAGTTGCCGTTGATGTTTAAATAGGAGCTTCTTAGCATGGTTGGTTTAGCTGACGTGAAGCTTGATTTATGTTCTGCTCTTAGTATGCAAAGAGCTTACTAAATTAAGAAGAGGGGTTGCTGATATGCCATATCGAGAGCAAACAAAGGCTATAGTATCGAGATGAGTTCAAGCTTGCAGAAAGTTTGAAAAACAAAGATAGGAAATACGCAAATGACAATGAAAGTAAACAAGCTAAAACCACGAATGAATTCTAAGGATATGAAGTAAGAAGGAAACTCCGTTGACTAGCAAAGCTAACTTGAAATGACGTATGAATAGCTTGGTGAGATCACTCATCATTTAGCCTTACTTAAGAGTTAGGATAACAGTAAAAAGAGGAAAGGAAGTGTAATGCCCCGATCATAACTCTTCCTACTAAGGTATTGTGCGCTTTAGCATGGAACACCACACGGATTTGTCTCCTAATGCAACAGCTTCTTAGGAGGTCACCTATCTTGCGATTAACCTAACCCCGATCACTCTTAACTTCAGAGTTTTGACGTAATTTGAGCTATTATACCAAAAAGTACCTTGATGATTTCGTCACTCGGCATATCAAGGGTATTACAATCCACCCCCTTTGTAGAACTAACGTCCTCGTCAGTTTCATTATACAAGTCTAAGACTACTACTAGGTAGGGACTCACCCTTTCAATTGGTAGAATGCTTTCATACCACCTTGTAATGCCCCGACTAGAACTCTCCCACTAAGGTATTGTTTGCCACATTGTATGATTTTGTCCCTTGGTGTAATAGCTTCCCAAGAGGTCACTCATCTTAGAATTAACCTAACTCAAGCACGCTTAACTTCGGAGTTTTGACGTACTCCAAGTTGTTATACCAAAAGGCACCTCGATGATTTAGAATTCCATCACTTAGCATATAAGGAATATTACAGTAAGCACACTTAGCTCACAAAAAGGGGAGTATATTCAACATTAGAAGTATGATATATTATGGCTACATATTACAAGAGTATTTATACCTAAAATGTTAAGGCATTCTACCTAAAATGGAAAAGACAAAATGAGTATTGTCGAAAAGAAATAATGTACAAGAAATGATAAAAGGTATAAATGAAAAATCAAAGAAATCAATTATTAGTTCAACAAAATCCTTTCACATGGGAATAGATACGTGGCAACAGGTTACTGGAGACATTGTAAGCCCTAAAGTTAAGCCAAATGATCGTAGGATTAAACTTAGTATACAAAGTTTAAGACGATCGGTTAAAAGATCGGATCAAACCTAAATTATAAACTATAGATAGAAATATTAGTAAAAATGACCTCGTAAACTTAAATTTAAGAAAACAAGTAATAAAATAAGATACTATAAAATTTTCAAAATTTAAGTATAACACATGTTAATTATCGAAAAGGCGAAAAGTGTAATTTAATAACTAATAAATTGCTAAAGATAGATTATATGTATACTAAAAGTCATAAAATAACCTAAATAATAATTAGGAATGTTCACATGTACTCCACATGTATTTACGTGTAGATAAAAATACGCAAAATTACTTAAATTAACTAGAAACTTATTAAATAATTAATAAAAAATTATAAGAATAGGGAATGACTTAGATCTGGTCGTAGTAGGTCAGGAAGTGAAGAAGAAAAATCAACCAATAAAAAACAAGCAACATAAAAGGAAAAATTGAAGAGATTTAGATAATATCTTGTCCAATTAAATGCATAATAATTACTACAAAGCTCTATAAATAGCAAGAAAAATTATAGAACTCATTTGGACAGTTAAAAGTTAGAAAAAAATAGAGCACCGAAATTTAGAGAAGAAAATTAGGGTTTAGGAAATTATTAAGAAAATATGTGCAAAAGGGGCAAGTGAACTAAATCCACACACCACCACCACCTAGAACCAAACCACCACCACCACACTTCAGACCCATTGCATAGACCGGTCAACATACTTGAACTGGTGTTGGAGGCCCAAAAGCCATCGGATCAGGTGAGTCTTACATTTGCTGCAATTTTATACAATTTCTTAAAATTATTTATTTTACCCAGAAAATTATAAAATTTATTACTCTGAGGTTTTATTGTATGTAGATTTAGGGGAAAATAGTGATTAAGTTTAATCACGTCTAAAAATATAGGATTCTTAAGAAATTAAGCAAAATCAAGCACAATTAGAACTAGAAATAAATAGGTTTAAGAGTGTAATTTGGAGCTAAAATTTTTTCTATAGAACAATGCTATGAAGCCTTTTTTTAAATTTAATTTTTGAAAATTTTAAGTAAATTTTTAGCCCTAAAATGATGGAAAAATTGGGTAATTTTGGGTTAATTAGGTGATTAAGTGATTAATTACTAATTTAAATGATAATTATATGTTTAAGGATGTTAATATCTAATGTGGAAACCTAATCCTAGTCTTCGAAGTATTAAGTGTAATTAATATAGGAATTATGTAATAATTATAAGAAATTAGGAATGTTTGGAATTGGAAATTTAATAAAGATGAAAAATTAGATTTATTTGGATAATATAATAATTAAAATAAATACATAATAAATTTGAAACAAAATTTAATTTTAGGTAATTGTATAAAAAATGTAAGATTTTCTCACATTGGGAGTAAATCCGATACCCTAATTGGGATTAGAGTATACTGAATAATTTAGAACACTAAATTAAGACCTAATGTAATATTAGAATACTCAAACTTAATGTAATTAATTTCACATTGGGATTTGAATATTTTTAGGATTCCTCGTAGTTAGAGACAATATAGAATTAAAATTGGAATCTAATTTAGAAACCAGACCCTGAAATAAGGTAGAATAAATCATTAGTAAATAATAGGTATACATCAAGAAATGAGTTAAATTATAACTTAGAATATGAATCATCAAAGTATAAGTACTAAAAAAACGTATTTGTATTATAAGATACCGGGAGACGAACTGACTTGCAATTAAATGATTGGGCGATTGAGAATTCCAAGTAAGTTGGGTTATTACTTACCGTATTGGAAAACTATTTTATGGTACTCAGAGACTTAAGATTATGTATGATTGTAATTATAAGTAGTTTATGCATGCGTTTGAGTATTTGAATTCGTGTTGAAATTTATGTTGTAATTGATTTTGTGTATACTCTAAATGAAATTTTATTTTATTTGACTCTAATGACCTAAATTGTCATGCATTACAACCCTTTAGGGGATCATTAGGATTCTCCAACCAAACACTGACACCTTCAATAAAGATAACACTGGATAGCAAATTGGTTTTTTCCTCATTTTTAGTCAAACTAAGTGACAGGAAAGGAGGTCACGGTAAGGATGAGGGCATCGGTTCAAAGGATGAGGGCATTAGTGTCTCCATTACATAAACTTAGGTTTGGTTTTGAGCTGTTATATAATATGAAAACTTCTCAACCCGTATTAGAGCGGGTGAAATTTCTCTAATTTCGCAGTATACCGAACTACGTTATGTAACGGCACTTGCTTGTTGCATTGCATGAAAATAATTGCTTGATAATCTTGTTTGTGTTTGTATATATTCATTAGTCTTCAATTTAACTTACTGAGGTGTAATTGCTTATATCCGTATAGATCCTTTTGCAGGTCTTGCTGTATACTTCAAGTATTATGTCGCCCTACAACTATCCAGAGGTTAGTTCTTTTGAAGCCTGGAGTATGTGCCTAGTAACGGATGTATAGTTAGAGTCTTCTTAATAGCTTAAGAATGAAAGATTGATAGTTGTTATGTAAATTAATGGACTGTTATGTTAATGTAGAATTTCTTGGTAAGTTTTGTTGAATGTACATGTAATTATGTATGTTAACCTAGGATTCTTGATAATTACCGTAACTTTAGCTAAACTCTTAATTGAACTGTTTACTTCAAAGCGAGAAGTCATCAACGCCTTATGTAGATCATTTCTATGGTAGGTACTATGAGGCCAGTTACTATCATAGAATGGTTTACATGGTGGGACTGTTGTGACTCTATGATTTCTGGGCATAACAGACGCATTTAGCAATAACAGACAAATGGCATGGTCAGGATGGAGGTCGTCGAGTAGAGATGCCAAGCAAACTTGGGGACTTTTCAAGAAGGCATGGGTTCGGATGTATGCTAGGGTTCTCAACACCAATATTGCTAAGCAGACGCGTGAGTGGTCGGACCATTGGTAGAGCATATTTTAGGTTGGTACTCAACTATTCAGAGATGAGAAGTTACTTGGCTTAGCATGTGGAGTTGGCTAGTAGTGAGAATTAGCTCAACCTCAGTAAAAGTTAGCTAAAACAATGGAATCCGCTTTGGTAATCTCTGAAGACCTCGCGCTTAAGCTGGGGTTAAGGTCCGATAGTTCAATTCCTATCATGGTTTGTCTTATTCAAACATTGAACAAATACAATACATGTGATTCGACTGAATTTGAGTGGCTTCTTAACAAATTGATCACATGCAGTTCACAAGAAAATTGGAATTCCTTAAACTTAGAGAGATTTGTCCATACATTGCTTCAACACACTAATTTAAGAATACGAGATAACATTAGATTGAAATTATAATGCAAGTCTTTTACATGAAATTGATCAAAGAGTTTAGGAGCAAATTTACACTTATTTAAGTTTTATCTTGATCCTTCTTGATGTTATTAATGTAATGAATCCAAGATTGTACATTTCACTGTTTTTAAGTAAAATTCATTAAAATTGCACAATGAAATGCTTAAGTATGCTGTAATTCGGTGATGATAAATGTGTAAATTCGACTAAATAGCTGCCCTGAATAGGTCGTGTCTAATGGTGTAGACAAATGCTTAAAGTTCGTCAAATTATTGAAGAACCCATATAAGTTCCATCAGACCACCCACTGCCAGAAAGCTTTCGATGAACTTTAAGATTTCTTGCAAAGACCATTTGTACTGTCTAAACCCGCCTTGGGAAGAGCTTTACCTCTACCTAATCGTGAGCAATAAAGTGTTATCGTCAATACTAATCTAAACAGAGGGGCACGAACACAAGCCCATCTATTATGTCCGCTACATCCTGTAAGGACTGGAGATAATATATACCAAGGTCAAGAAGTTTACCTTAGCGATTGTCATCACTACCTGATAGCTCAAACCTTAGTTTCAATCATACCCTATGGTAATGCTAATCGATCAACCATTGAGAGCAATCATCCAAAAGCTCGATGCTTTGGGTAGAATGATGAAATACTTCTTTGAGCTAAGTGCTTACAAATTTCAATACCGACCTTAGTAAGCAATCAAAGCGCAAGTGCTTATTGATTTCATAATAGAGTATACTGGAGCTAACGAGCCACAACCTAAGCTAAGCATACTAATATGGATCCTCCATGTCAATGGTTCCTCTACTAAAGGGGGGGAGTTGATGGACTGCTAACCTTCGGTCCCTTCACTTGTGTACACCTCCGAGACCTACAGTCTCTCACGAGGAGGATACTCTTACATCAACTACCAAGGACGAGCACCAGTACATGGAAGGACAGTAGGCGAATTCCTTAAAGTCTCAAATCAAACACAATCTTCTCTACATGGACCCTTGCTCAGTCACCGATTTGCCTAGTACCAAAGCTAACTTGTTGAATGCCAAAGCCGATGTAATTGCATGTTAAGCCCAACTCCAATCTATAGATATGACAAGTACCAAGGCCGAGTGATCGAATGCTGAGGCTGAGGCCACAACATGCTGAGCTCTACTTATTTAGCCTATAGAACAATAGCATCCCTCTTTCGTCTTAGTAATTCCAAATACCATCCATCTGCAGCAACCATAACTTCATTGCAGCTCAGCTACTACGTCCTAAGAATCACCAATATGAACCCATTGACAAGCCGCCACCTGTCCTTACTTTTTTAACATTTGTACTATATTTCCTTTTTGTCATTTGTCTTATTTATCCTTTTCGTACATTTTAGGAATCTCCTTCTCCATTGTCTTTTATGTAATTTTCTTTATTTGTATTGTTGCCCTAAAGAAATTACTATAGATAGTCCTTTTACTGTAGCCAGAAGGCATCTTACTTTCTTTCAAATATTAAATATACTCATTCTTGTGAGATACCTCTCTCCAAGTACAATTTCCTCACACTCTTATCTAATCATGCTTAATAGCTCCAGATTAGTGATGAGTGGACCTTAATATTAGCTTATGAGTCATATCAAGTAATGTGTTAAGTCATGTTGTGTTCGTTGATATTTCACATCCTCCAAGTAGCTCTACAGAATCTACTATATTTGTTAACCCTTCCATCCTACTTTTCTTTGACATCTTGAAGAACCCATGTAGTTACTATCACCTACAATAGGCCATAGTAACTACTGAGCTCCTAGACTCATCAAGAGTGGGGTCAGCATAACAAGACAAGGCCCACATGGCACAAAGATACTTTATGCCTTGAAGTTCAGTTTTCCAACAAGCAATAATGAGGCTAAATATGAGGCACTGATTGCCGACTTAAGGATCACCAAGGACATTAGAGTGGAAAAATTGAACATCCACTCAAATTCATTGCTAGTAGTCCAATAGGTAAAAGGAGAATACGAGGCCAAGGGGAAGATAATGGTTAAATATTTGCAAATAGTCTAAGACCTACCTGTTGCCTTCATCTCATGGAAGATGAACAAGATGCCTAGAGTAGAAAAAGTGGAAGCATACAGACTATCCAAATTAGCCTTGTCCATCATCCCTGTCCTCCACAACGATAATAAGCCATTCTTTAACAATATCTCCTTGAGTGAAGCATAAAGTTGCGAAGGCAAGAAGTCCTTGACATATAAGCTACAGACCTGAACCTTGCTGGATGTACCTAGTCACAGAGCACTTAAAGATAGGATTCCTACTCGAAGACTGATAAAAAGTCAAAAAAGCTGGCTTATGCGTTGACCAATTATACCTTCATTAACAATGTGTTGTATAGGCAAGGATAGAATATCCCCCTACTAAGATGCCTCAAGAAGGAGAAAGGCGCTCACATTCTTAAAGGGCTCTATACAGCAATATGCAATAACCATATTCAGTCTCAGGCCTTATACATTCGAGCCTTGTGGATAGGTTACTACTAGTTAATAGTAGAGGAAGATGCTAAGGCCCCTAATGCAAAAATGTCGTCAATGCCAAAGTATACCTCGATCTCTCATACCCTAAGCTCAGAATTGCATTCTTTGATAAGCCTATGGCTATTCGCCTAATGGAGATGGGATATCCTTAAATGCTTCCTACAAGCCTCATCGGGCTGATAGTTCATCTTAGTTGCAATAGAATACTTCACTAAATGGGTAAAAGCATTAGCCATAGCACCATTATTGGTTAAGCCACAAAAGGGTTCATCCTCATCCACATACTCCTATGCTTTGGAGTCCCTATCGCCCAATCACTAATAACAAGAGATAGCTTGATAGTAACAAGTTTAGAGAATTCTATGGCAAGCATGGCATCAAACTCCATTAAGCCCACCTGTAGACTAATGGCTAAGTGTTGGCAATCTATAAGATCATCCTCAACAGTCTAAAGAAGAGGTTAAAGCAAGCCGGAGGGAGTTGGGCAGATGAACTCTTGAACATTCTTAGGAGATACCCCACCATGCATAGAACTTTAACTAAGGAAAGTCCTTTTCATTTCCCATTTAGAGTAAAAGCTATGCTCCCAATTGAAATAGAGCTACCCATTAGTAAAGTCTAGTGCTTGAATGTGAATATCAACTACATGGCCCTTCAAGCAAGCCCTAACACCATTAAGGAGGTGCATGATGTAGCACAAGCTCAAATAACCGCATACTAATAGCGAGCGACCCTATATTACAATAGAAAAGTAAAGCATAAGGTTTTCTAACCTAGGGGCCTAGTATGTAGGAAATTAAAGGCTACTGGTTCGACTAAAGGAAAAGGCAAACTTACTTCTAACCGGGAGGACCTAATGCATGTGGTTGAAGATGCAGGAAAATGCGGCTTCAAATTAGAGATCCTAAACGGTCAACTCATCCCCAAGGCATGGAATGCTAACAACCTAAGGCCATATTTTCACTAAGTGTTGTATCATACTCCAAGGCATTTGTAACTACCACAATGATCAATGAAAAAAATGAGTTTTTTTACACTTGATTGTGTCCCTCTCTTTTTCTTTATCTCTTACTCATGTTATGCCGCAACTTCGAGTCAATTTTCATCCTTGAGAAGGATCCATAAGTTAGCACTTTGACTGACACCGACACCAACACCGTTGGATCATTGAGCATGGCTTCTTACCGAGCCTTCCACCACTTCAAGTCAATTTTCTCCCCGAAAAGGATCCATAAGTTAATAGTCACTCATCAAACATGGATTCTTACTGAGCCTTTTACCGCCTTAGATTAATTTTCATCCTTAAGAAGGATCCATAAGTCAGTACTAATACTGACATTATGGGATTATCGAACAAGGATTCTTGCCAAGCCTTCTACTGCCTCAAGTTGATTTTCATCCCCAAAAAGGATTTACCAGTTAGTACTTACATTAATACCATGGGATCATTGTGCAAGGCTTCTTGTCGAGGCTTTCACTACATCAGGTTAATTCTCATCCTTGAGCGCTCCACTCGGATGGCTTCCTACTCTAACTTAATGCCGTTACGAGCTAAGGACAGAACGCGGTCCCATACTGTACTCCCCTCTTCTTCAGCAATTTTAAATTGTTGAGCACTCTACTCATTTTGGTGCATTTTTTGACTCAATTTGCTTAAAGTGTCAAAGGTCGGATGTCACCTTATGCAACAAACCCTTTAGCTCGCTTCTTATCCATGATCATAAATAAAAAGCAGTTCTTAATTCTTACTTAATGGAATCCCTTGCAACATCAGAAGCGATTAGCTTTAGGACGAGCCAAGCTACTACCAAAGAAAAAGGTAGAAAAAAGTAAAAGTACAGTGGAATTCAAATCAAAGTGAGGAAGGTTTTATTTACCCATTTAGAGATTATTACAAGGCCTTAAGAGTTAGCACACCAACCTAGAAGCATACAGAGAAGGAAGTAAAAATTACAACAAGCACAAGGCTACATCCCACGCTATTACTCGATGACATATCCTACTAACTACTCTCAACTTCAACTTGACTGCTTAGATAAAGCCATGTCCCAAGAAGAACTGCTCTCAACTTGGACTCTTGCTCTACTCACTACATCGTGACCACATCCCTAAGTTCTAGCAAGCCGAAGGCCACGTCCTCACAGTTACCCATTTTCGACCTGCAGCTAGGCCCGTAGCTTTACAACCTCTCCATTATAGGCTTTAGCATATGCCAGGGCCTCTTTTAAATCGCCTTCTATCTACTTAACCCTCCTCTTTAGCTCTCCACGGTTGCACTCTAAGTCTTTGAATGTGATAACTAAGTCATCGCATGCTCTCTTCTCTTCTCCCAACGCTTTGCAAAGCTCCTCTACCACTTTCCGAAGCTCCTCTACCTCGACCTTCACCCTGATCCTCTTTGATAGTTGGTAGGCCCAATTGTAGATGGGGACATAATTGAGCATGTCATAGAGCTGCAATAAGGACAAGTTATTAGTCTATGCAACAATTTAGAACACTTAAGCAAAAACAAAATGGGTTTACCTCATTATGCCTTTGAAGCATCTTAGTAGAGGCCACTACGTCACTCTCCTAGTAAAGAAGTGCCCAAACCGAGGCTCCAGTTGCGTTATCCATTTCATAAACCTCACAACCGCCTCGAAGATAAGGGAAGAACGTCTTCGTCATCAAGGATCTCGATCACAATCCCAACATCTTGTAGGGTATTCTCTAAGTCCCTTCACCTCTCCTTAACATAAGTGTCCTACCCTCGAACCTCCTCGGGAACCGAGCTACTACTCCTTGCTCCTGCTACTTGGACATACCTACCGCAATTTGCACCTCCTGCTTCGAGCTACTTAGTACGACACTAACTGAGATGTCCCCTATCACACCTTACACCACCTCGGGGATAGTTGGTTGTTGACCATTACCCTTCTTCTTCATCTTCTTGGAAGGGGGATGTAAGCTCTCCCTTACCCCTAACGCCCTCCCCTTCCCTCTTTCAACAGTGGGCTACTTCCTCCTTTACCTAAAGGTCACCTCTTTTACCATTTGCCTATCCCAAACAGCAAGCAACTTTACTTTTACCTTATCTGGGGCCAATTTCATAGTTGTGAAACAAAATTGTATGTTATCCAAAAAACACAACAACAAAAGAAAACACTTACTAAGCCGAGGATGAGCAACCCTGAGATCCTCCACGATGATAACAAAGTGACACAACAAACACCTAACTACCCTACCTCGACAAAGAATAGGAGATACCTGTCTCAAACCCAAACAATTCCTTACCTTCGGAATACTTCCAGTAGATTGACACCAAATATTGCTTCTTCTAACCTACCAGGTTTAATAACTTCGCGCTTACCATGCTATCCTTAGCTTCAAGGCGATCCAATTTTCTACCCTAAATGGGCATAGTCTAACCTATCTAGAAGTTAGGCTACTCTGATGTTCATATGTGGAAGAAATAATCTTTCCAATCGTTTATCTTATTCGATGGCCCGTAGAAGACCTTCAGGTCCACACCTTAGTTAGCAACGTATATGTAGCTATTAGACGATCTCTTCACATAGAAGAAGTATTTAAACAAGCGTGTCGTTAGCCAAATGTAGCATCCACAGACATAGAGCCTTAAAGGTAAGTAGCTGTGCCTACACATCCGTACTGTGGCTCCTAAGGTAGATCTTGAAATACTTGAACATATTCACTAAGAACATAGAAAAGGGCAAGCACAAACCAAGCCTAAATGGCTTTATGTACATGCAAAACAACTGCTCGAAGGCTCTTTCTTCGCCCACGAGCAACTCCATTCACCACCTGGATACATTGCTTATTGTTCAACTCACTAAACTTAACTTCCCCACATCTTCCTTAAAGAAAATACAAGCATACGCCTTTTTGTTAGTGTTTGTCTTGCATGATAGACTACCTTCCTCTCCATTTGGATGGTACTCATCAAGAGGCCTTGCCTGCACATATTAATAAGATCCAAGCTAAAGACTGATAAGGTTTATTGTAAGGGGCAGGTCCAAGCTTATAGAAAGCTTAAAAATATCGTTGCAATTGTATGTGAAACAAAAGAAACCAACGAGCAAACCTCAATCCGCTCTAAGGATATTACATACTAGGGAACCACCGAGGACTCATGACTCAACTGAATATGACATATAAGTTGGTTTAATGAGAGTACCTGCTACTTAATCTTATTTAAAGGTTAGGATAAGAGTAAAGTAAATAGGTAAACAAAAAGCAATGCTTATGAAATGAAAAGTATATTCAATATTGGGTTCTATTGCGGCTACATTTATAATGGGTATTTATACCTAACAAGTTAGGGCATCCTACCTAAAATAGAAAAAAGTAAAAAGGGTAATGTCCAAAATAAGTACAATATAAGAAATTTCTGAAGAGTATAATCGAAAATTTAACAAAAATGAGCATTCTAGGTGCTATTAAGTGGATAATTAATGATTGGATACGTGGTAGATGATCAGTGACCATACACTTGGCAAAAATGGACAAATTGTACGGCTAGCATGGGTGCTGCTAAGTAATGATGTCGAGTCGAGCTGATAGTTCAGCAATGCCAAGTTGAGCAGGTGACTCTTCTGAGGTGAATTTAACTCAAGCATATTGGGTATAACATGGATTTAGGTTGGCTTAATAGATGGTCGGAAGGGTCAAGCTGTTATCCAAGTGTACCTTTAGTCAGCAACTGGAGACAATCGATAAGTATAAGAAGGTACGACTTAGCCAGGTCATCAAGTCGGCAAACTACAACAACTCAGATTCATCATTTATGGGGCATAAAGAAAGAGTTTGTTTAACCATGCTCTCTAATCCTTAGGCTCAGGTTTGGTAGTTTAATTCCTATTATACACTCCATCTTCTCTTTCTATGACAAAATCACTCCATCAACATTTGCTGTAGCTACCGTCGCTTCAGGGGAAGTAGGGTTACTATCCCTTTCTTAGACTATCTACTTGTAATCTTCATCTACCTCTTTAGAAATTAACATATTACAGTACTTACTATAAACATCTGAAGTATCCCGATCGGCTATCCTCAGTCATGATTGAGGATCAAGTTTGGGAAAATAGAATGTTAACTCACAAGAGAGGAATTTGACAAAGTTTTGACTAAGTAAATGGATGAAAGTGAAAATTGAAGCCCCATGCCCCCGCTTATATTGACGATTGGGAAGGAAGTTGAACGATTTTTCCTACTTCTGTAGCATGTGCCACTATAGATGTGTTTTGCACATTGCAGACATACATGTATCCTACTATCCAAACCAAAGGCCTTAATCAACTAACTTACGTAGATCATTGATGTAGCTAGGCATGATGGCGTGCCATGTGCTTAACCTTCTTAAAGAAGTCATCAATATGTAGTACACTTCCCTAAAAATCATTATGACACCTCAAGTGATCTAATTGTTGCATCAATTGCACCAATGGTACTGTATGATGCAAGCAATGAGACCAAACATGTTAGATGCTACGCAGTCAAGCGATGATCTAAGCCTCCCTACTTACAGCTTATATAGTCTCACCTCAGACTGATCGCTTCATCCTAACTACTCTCTTCACTCTCTCGTGTTAAGGAGAGTAAGGAAAAATGGAGGAGGGGAGAAAGGGGAAGGTAAGGGAGGAGGGCTAGTGTGTGCAACTGTTGACACCCATTTATGGCTGGCTCGAAGCTCAACTTACACGAAGGGCCATAACAACCCATCAGTTAGTACTTAGTAAGCATATGATAAGCATGTGGTCGAGCGCCCTACTACCTAACCATCCCATATGAGTACCCAGGCTACAGTCTAAACAAGCTCACCATTAGGACCTGTACCTTCTCCATTTCAGTTGAGCACAACTACAAGTAACGTCCCATTGAGCACTCTTTAAGTTTGACTTGCCTTCAAGTGACACCTTTACACTCCTTCAAACGCCATCTCCCCCCTTCTTGTCTCTAGCGTCAACACCTAAACAGAGCTCATAATTACCCTCTTACATCTATGGTATGGTTAGCATATCTTAATAGCCCTTGAGGATGTCAGGCCAATAGGTCATAGATGTAGTTGCCAAGATGGTTGTAGTCGACTGCCCCATAAAGCCACCTATGAACCACTTGTCACATGTCGCTTGACACCTACCTATAGAACGAACCCTAGACCTCTATGTGTCTAGATAATCGTACCTCGGCTACATTATAAATAGTATAAGAGGCCGTTAGGTAAGGGAGGGGGAAAAAAGGCCTAGAACTCCATCACCTTGTAAACACCCTTACACACATTAACACTCTTGGTGAGTACCTCCTACTTAAGCTTTAGTGTTCTCCCACCTCACATTTCCTTTTATATCCTTCTCTTCTCCTTTCTCGTTAACTTAAGCGTCGGAAGGTGCTCATGAATTCACCTATAAGAGGCTTTCTTGTAAGTTTCCAAGAACAAGGAACCCATCAAGTCTAGCCTTTTCCGAAGCTTAGTTCAGCATTTTCGAGATCATCCTTAAAGTTAATTACTCACACAATCAATAAGAGCAATTTCAAGTTCATTTTATAATAAGAGGCATATGCTCTAAACTCTAATTTCATTAGTGAAATCACCTAATATGGTTAATAGAAACCAAATTGAGCGTATGGGTTCGTTTTTCTAAGTCATTATGCTTTTTACATTAATCTAACAAAACAATTAGACTCAATTTTCTAAGTTATTTACATAAAACTCAAAATTTGAATTAATGGTTAAATTGTTAAGTTAATATCAGTGTTGTTAAACTCAAATAGAATGGTTGATTTTGACATGTAAGGGGGTCAAAAATTACGGAAAAAACCTAGTTGAATTGGGGTTGAACAATAGGAGCCAGTTCAGGTTTAAGAACACTTAGCATTTCTTAAAACTTCTCCATATACTTACGATTTAGCTTAAAAAAAGAAATCTTTGCAAGTATTTTTATAATTTTTAATATAATTGTCAAATTAGATTAATGGAACATAATAATAACTAATGAAGACAACAAAAAAGTTACTTTTATAATATGTCCACTTTCCTTTCGTGGTGGTTTACCTCACACTTGTTTTTGTTACAAAGATGAAATTTTCAATGATAGTTGGTTATATCCATTAAGTTTCGTAATGATAGCTTGTACATTAAAGAATAAGGAGATGGATTGGGATAATTAAGGGTATAATTAAATTGAGTCAAACTAATACGGTATTGAACTCGAGCTCGAACTTAACTTAAAACCTTAAAGCTTGAGCTTCGCTTGATTTTAATCAAGCTCTAAATCTTAAGTTTGAGCTTGATCTAAAAATATATATGGTAAGATTGAGTTTGACTTAATTAGTTTGATTAAGCCTGGAGTTTTTTTATAGATTTTCCCTAAATAATCCTATACTTACTTATACTTTAAAAAATTAATTTAAATTAAAATTATATAAAATTCGATTAAGCTCACGAAACTTACAAGCTTAATATTCTTAAGCTCGAACTCAGTTCAATTTATTCCTTGAGTAACCTAAGCTCGACTTAACTATCAACAAATTGAAATTGAGTAAAACTTAAGTCTGACTTAAGTAGTTTGTGAATTGGCTTGCTCATTTACACCCCTAAGGACAATTGATGTTCGAATCTTTTTTTTTTCTTTACCTTAAACATGCTTTTCAGATAAAGACTAAATGATTATAATAATAGAAATCTTCACAAGCATTTGTATAATTTTCAATATACTTTCCATTATCAATATTTAGTAAACTAAAGACAACATAAAAATTATTTTTATAGTAGGCACATTGTCTTTTTATGGTGGTTTACCTAACACTTGTTATAGTCTAAAGATGAAATTCTTAATGATAATTGGTTATATCCATCAAGTTTCATAATATTAGCTTTTGTGTATAAGAATAGGGGGATAAATCGGGACAATCAATGCTCAAAACTTTTTTCTTTTTGTTATCTTAACCATGCTTATCAAATGTATATAATTTTGGATTAATGTTTTTCAAACATGAGCCTATTTAAATCTAGCCACAAAAATGCCATACGTGTATCAGTCCTACATCCTATTATCTATCTCCATATTGATTATGGATGTATATTTGATAATAATGGGGCTATATATGATTAAATCAAGGTGATACAATGCCTAACTAAGATTAAGTTGGAGCCTGATTTGAACTCAATTGAACTTAATTTCAAACTCTAACTCGATTGATGATGGAATTCAATACGTATGCAGTTGATTCTATTAAGCTCTAAAAAATATTTTCTTTCAATTAAAGTATTGATATCAAAACTCAAACTTGAAATTCAATTAATATTTAAGCTTAAAATCTATGGGTGTAAGGGTTCGAGTGTGAGAGTTACATGGATGCTATGCAATAGATGCACTATGCGTGACTAGAAAAACAATTTGAATAATTATATGGGATGATCAAGAGAGAAGTGTAGAGAGAATAATAAGCGATCTTAAAAAGGCTTTAACAATTATAGTGAAAGCTCAATTGTACGAAACTTCACTATCAATGAAGGATACAGGAGTATTTTTGTAATATTTAAGTGTTTGATCTTTTACGGTAAGAATCCGGTAAAGTAATAGTGTTTGCACAAAAATTTCTTTTTTCCAAATGAGGGAGGGAGGGGAGTATTTATAGAGGATGACTATTGATCTTATATTTCGGATTATGATGATGATCAATGGTCAAGATTCTTCCCTTCTCTTAATGGACCTTAGATAACTATTCATTATGAGCTTAGGCCCAATAAGGCTTTATTCCCTTAGTATGAGCCAAGTTAAGAAATGATAGATCGGACAAACCAATCCAACGGGCCTTACTTTAAACCTATTATACAAAATCTCTCTTGTTTATCTTGAATAAATGTATAGGCTTAACTTTTTGCTCCTATCACCTTAGCTTAAAGAGTTAAAACCATTTTACTTATTTAGTTCAAGGCTTATAAATCAAACTTAGCCCTCTACAAAGTCAAATCCAATTGGACTCATAATTAGAGTTAAATTTCATCAAAGTTCAAACTTTGTCCTTTAATGTTAGATCCCCAAGATATTTTGCGAATGTAATCTCCAATAGCATATTTGACACACTTCTAGACAACTTATGGATGAGATGAGATGGACCTATATGATGGGGATTTGGAAGTGCTGCCTGAGCATAGGCATCGATTGGATGCTAGGATCTCCTAACCAATATCCCACTTTCTGAAACGACAAACTTGACATGTTGAACCCTCACTAACCTTGTCGACAGAACGCAACACAACGTGGTAGCTCCAGTGGAATATTAATCCTGAATTCCACTTTCTCGTCTTGCAAAAATAGCCTTTTTGAAATCTAATTTTCATGTCCCCAGTATTTTGGGTAAACTCAAGATTACCCTGATTAGGTGTAGCATTTACGTAACCCTTGTCAATGAAACTTAGGGAAGTTAAAAAGGTCAAAGATGTCTAAATATTTGGGACTTTTTATTTATGTGTCTCTAAAGACAAAACAGGTATAGGGTTTAGGTGTATAAGTTAAAAAGAGAAAAGTATATTTGAACAAAGTTCAAAGGCCAACATTGATGGTTTACTTTGAATTTAGAAATATATCTATCATGTTAAAAATGATAAAACATTTGCAATTTGCTCGGACATTAATTACTTTGAGGCTTTTTTTTTTTCAACAGGAATTTTAAGAATATAGATTCCTATTTTTTTTTTTCAATAAGAACACGTTTAGGGAATGTTAAATAGGAATAAAAACATAAATCGATTAGTAACATGTAAGTATTAATGAAATTTTAACATATATTAGTGAATGAACTTATTTTTTGAAAAAATATTAATTATATTTTTACATATTAAAATTTTATTTATACTTATACTTTTTTTATCAATTTACGTAATATGTTAATACTATCAAAACCTTTCTTTCTGGTAAAAGAAAATCATAAAAAAGATACGTTTTTTAGCAAAGATGCATGCATCATCATAATATTGAGAGGCCTAAATTTATTTATTATTGGGTCCACATTGGAATCATCAATAGGTAAAATATCCATTTTTTCCTGTAATTATAGTTTATGTTATAATGCATTTAATGATTAATTTTACACTTATATGGTATTTTATTTGTTGGAAAATGAAAAGAAGACATGCAATACTATGAAAATGTTCATAGATATTAAGATTACTGGTTGATTGGCTGTAATATAAAAGTAGTATCCATTGAAATAGCCTTACGCATGATGTTTATTTTAGCCACATCTTAATTACTGCACCTACGAAAATCACCTTTTAACATTTGGATGGATTTTTTGGACAAAAAACAAAAAAAAAAAACATTTCGATGGATTTACTTATTTGTTTGGGGCTTATAGCCCCTTCGATCCGTCATGATCCCGGAGGTCTTGATTCTTTAATTTCATTCCTCTTTCCCGTTAATTGTTAGGATTATAAGCAATGTTTGGAGTAAAGGTGAATATCATATCGATCCATATTGCAAATCCATCGGTTTAGCGTTTAGGGTTTGAGGGTAAAGTATGGTTTTTTTTCCAATATGGTTTGCATATGACTCTCTATCTAAACTAAACAAAAAGTCTACTTGGTTGGGAGTGTAAATTGAATCCAATCAAAATAAGTTTTCGATCAAATCAAATAAAGTAGCGTGCGATTGATTTTTCTTCTTCTTTTCTTAACACAATACTTTACAAAAAATTAATTTATGCTTATTGAAATATATATAATATATGTCAACATATTCCACTTTCATGTCATGCATGCTAACTTCTTCGATAATAAATTATGATTTAATATTCAAGCTAAATTGAAGCAAACTAAAGTTTTATAATTAAAAAAAATCCCTTATATGGATACACCTCAGCCCAAAATAATAAACAACTGAACTGTACTTTTAATTTAGTTTGGTTGGATTTCAAAGAAAATTAATTAGTATCTACCTCTAATTGAAAGTTAGGAAATAATATTCTTTTGTATCATTCTACTCAATATCCTCGAGGGGATCTCATTAAGAATGGTAGAAATTTGGATTCTTAAAATATTATCTAATGGAAAAACCAAATGAGGCCTTACACATATTATATTAAGTATATGTTCCCCATTTGATTGCATATCACTATATAATTTGTACAAGAAAAGTTGTCTTTACTCGATTCCTCATGATATAAACAACATAACTATAGATAATGAGATAAAGTCTCGAGATTCAAGTATGAGTAGGGAAAAAAAAAATCCCTATTGGATACATAAAGGTTAAGTGGAGGATATAGAAGTGGAAATGACTCATAACCTAATGATTTAAGATTTTGAGTTAAGTATGATGTCAAATGTTTGATAACTACATGGAGTTATAGAAAGTAAATGTTAATATAATTATATCCATATAGTAATGTCATAGTGACTACATGATAAATTATCCTGTCTTAGACTTTTAAACTTTGATAAATATCTCTATATTTCTCTCTCTCTCTCTCTTTCTCAATGTACTATTTGCTCCCATAATTTCTAACGAAGGTATCTTAACTAGATTCAAAACCATAAGTGTTCTCTATTATTTTGACAGCCGAGACAAAAGAAAGGGACGAGATGTTTCTATTAGTTAACGGAAGGGGTTAGAATAGGGAACGTAATTTAGTTGGTGTAGATCGATAATCCTCATTCCTATATACAAATTTTGAGATTATAAAATTATATACTAAAATATCCTATTTATCTTTATGCTTTAGCTCAGTAAAAAACCAATCCATGACATCTTTTATCTAAATTGTTTTCTCTTAAACTAAAACTCAATTTATCTTAGCTTTTCTAACTCCCAATAACTTACCAGAGATTTTTGGTGTGGTAGCTTTTAAATCTAGCACATAGATATCATTTGAAATAGCAAGGGCCATAACAATTGAGAGTACCCTTCAAGGGTTGAGTTTAGTTGACATAGGCCCAAACAAAAAGTGACAAATTGACGACTCCACTAGAGATCTCTTTAAGAGAGCTAGCTACTAAAATTTGTCGAAATTAGAATTATTTTTTAAAAAAAAAAACTTGATTTGATTATTATTTTATTTTTTACTACCATGTTTGTTGCAGGTCATCTAGGGGGTCATTTTGGGATTTTTTATTTTTTATTTTATTTTTCGTATTATAAATACATAGTAGATAAGGTCAAAATTAGGTTATCTTAAGATTTTAGGAGGATGATTATTGTGTAAGTTTTGGATGTTGTGAGGCAACCATCTTCCAGGCCCGACTAAGCTACCTTACTTGAGTTCAGATGTGACCACATCATTATTTTGAAAAATACGGTGGTTGTAGAACTTAAGGACTTTTAGAACCTACTTTTTACATACATAAAAACCTTTAAAAAAAATTACAAGAACCTTTAATGTGGCAGACCTAAACAAATAAGAGCAGTTGTGAAGTTATAATGCATTTTCCTTGTATAGTCCCATTGTAATATTTCCTTGTAAATATTTTGGTGTAATAATTCCATGTAAAGTTTAGAATAGGCTTTTATTGTAATTTTAATTTTATTTTAGATAAGTATGGTTAGATCAAGTCAAGAGGCTTTCAAAGAGATCCATATCCACCTACCTCATTAGCTTAAAAAATTACGTTAGATGTCGTTTCGATTCTTCAGCCTAGATAAGCAAGAATTTATTAAGAACAAGATTCTATTAGCCCTACAATTAGTCACTCAGGATTTCGATCGGTTAAAAGATCCGATCGAACCTAAATTATAAATAAAACTAGAAATATTAGTAAAATGATCCCGTAAGTTCGAATTTAATAAAATAAACAATAAAATAAAAGAATATAAAAATTCCAAATTTTAAGTAGATAATTCGTTATTTATTGAAAATGCGTAAAATGCATTCCAATAACTAACGAATCGATAGAAATAAATTATATATATACTAAAAATCATAGAATGACCTAAATAATATTTAGAAATATTTATTTGTCATATATATGAATTTACATGTATGTAGAAATATGCGTAATTACTTAAAATATGCGAATTGTACTAAAATTATAATAAATAATTAAATAAAATTCATAATTAATTAAGAAAAAAATCAAGAAATATCAGAAAAAAATGAGGAAAAATCCAGAATGGAGGCGTGGCAATCTGGAATTGAAAAAACAAAATTAACCAATTAAAATGAAACAAATAGAAAGTGGAAGAAAAGAAGAGATAAGGTAATTATCCTGTCTCATTAATGCACAATAATTTCTCTAAAGTGAGAAAAATTAAGAAAAGTGAAATTAAGAGTAAATTAGGGATTTAGAAAAAATCACAAAAAATCTGTGCAATTAGGACTTTTAAAGATAACCTAGACTCGACGAGCAGCTGGGAGTGGACGGCCACCACCACCACACAATGGTGGCAGCGCCTAGGTGGGCCAACACACCCATGGCCACCGACGATGGCCAGAGCCACCTAAATCGGTGAGTTCGATTTCTAGCTCGATTTTTTGTAATTTTTGTTAAAATAGTAAATATTCTTATAAAATTATGAATTTTGCTATTCTAGAATATTTTTGTATGTGGTTTTAGGAAAAAATATTATTTTGATGAAAATATCTCCCGTGATATATGGTTTTTAAGAAATTATGCAAAACCGAGCATATTTCGGTTTAGAAATAAATGACCTTAAGAGTGTAGTTTTGAGCCCAAAATTTTTGTATAGACTACTTAGATGATATAGAATAGTACTATGAAGCCTGTTTTCAAAAATTAATTTTTGAAATTTTTAGATAATTTTTAAGCCTTAAAATGAGGTATAAAATGGGTAATTTAGGGTTAATTAAGTAATTAAATAGTTAATTACTGATTTAGTAAATAATTATATGTTTTAGGATGTTGAAATCTGATTAAGTATGATACTTGTAGCATTTAGGGTGTTAGATGTAATTATTAGGTTAATTATGTAGTAAATAAGTAATAGGGAAAAATAGTAAATTTTAAGTTAATTTTGTAACTTACGGCAATTAAGTGTAAAATCTGGTTTTGGATGAATTTAGACATTTTGAAATGATAATTGATGTTAGGAGATAGTAATTAAAGTGATAAAAATTTTAGATGTGTATTATGAACTAATAAGTAATAGTACATAATACACAATTATTAGAAATATAATAAATAAAAGATATTAAAATAAAAATTAATATTATGATAATAATAAAAATATGCAATAAATCTTATAGGAAACTTAAATAAGGGTAATTATATAAAAAATGTAAGATTTTTTATAATAATAAAAATATACAATAAATCTTATAGGAAACTTAAATTACGGTAATTATATGAAAAATGTAAGATTTTCTCATAACGTGGGTGAATTCGGTGATTAAACTAGGATCCAGATGTACCGCACAGACTAGAACACTAGTTAGGGACTAAAACGATATTTAGGATATTTAAAGATAGTGCGATTAATTTCACATTATGGGTCAAAATGATATCTTAGGGTGTACATATAAATCTTTAACCAAAAATTGAGTTAAAAACTTAATTTAGAAATCGATGCAAAAACTGAAATAGAACTTAACACAATTCAAGAAGAATTGTAAAAGACTTAAGACCTAAGACCTAGATAATTAGTTATATTCAACCTTAAACAACAGATAATAATAAGCGTTATGGGATAAAACCAACCTATAATAGTTATATGAAAAACTGAAAATACATTTATGTTATAGTGATAATCGGTGACGGCCTGAGCGAGTTGGACCTCTAGTGAGTGAGCAAAGAGTCTAGGTAAATTGGGATTAATACGTTGCTGTATTTTGGAAGCTTAAGATTATGCCTAGTTATACTTATTAGATAGTTGGTTGTGTACATGAGCTTAATTATGAGTGATGTTGTGATTCTGTTTATTGTTTATTATTCTAGCTTGTATTATATGATTTGTATGAAATGATTGATCATTTTAAACTGGACCTAATCAAATATATGACATGTAATCATAATTGGACCTGCATGGCAACCCATTAGGGGAAATCAAGGATTCTCCGGCCAAATACCGATCTCTTCGAAAGGGATAACGCAGGTTTACAGAATGGTTCCTTCTTCATCCTTAGTCGAACTAAGTGACAGGAGAGGAGGTCACAGCAAGGGTGGAGTCAATGGTTTGAAGGTAGTCGCAGGAAAAACGGTGTCTCCATTGCACAAGCCTATGTTTGGTCGTAAGCTGTTACATCAACGACAACCCCTCAACCCGGATTAGAGTGGGTACAATTTCTCTAATCTCACAATGGGCCAAACAACGTCGTGCGATGACATTTGCTTAAACATGCATTGCACCAAATAATTTGATTGATGACCTTATTTGTGTTTGTGGTGTAGTTTTAAGTCCTCTATCCTAACTTACTGAGCTGTGGTTGCTCACATCCCTATAAACGTCGTACAAGTGTTTGCTAAGAAGTAACTTACATCTACTCTGAAGCTAGCAATTGCTAGATCCTGAGGAGTGAGGAAAAACATTTGAAGAACAAACATATATTTTTAAGGTCTAAGTTTTTATTTTAGAATTTTTTATTTCTGAATAGTGTAATAATTAAGAAATATATTACAATGAAACATTATAAACGTTAATTGTAATAATTGAATTATAATAAATATATATATGTTTTCTCACTTTCTTAGATAAACGATTTATTTAAATTACAAACTATTTACTTTAAAACGGGTTAGTCGTGGACGCCTGGTATAGATCAAGTCTAGGATAGTGGTTGTAAGGCCAACTTCTATTTTAGAATAATTTACATAGCATGGCTGTTACGACTCTACCACTTCGGGATGTGACAGATTAGATTCATCCTGTCCCTATAGAAGATCTCTATGAACATTACCTTAATACAGGCCTTAGTGCATCTATTTTGCTACATGGAATAGATGTGTAATTGAATTTTAATTTATTAATAATTGAATAGACATGTAATGACTATTGCAATGTTTATTTGAAAGGAAAAAAAAAAAAAAAGAGGCACATAGTAATAAAGATGGAATATAATCAATATAACCATTTTTCCTACGTCTTCAAACTATATCTTCTACTATACAAATCTATGATTCCCACTATCAAAACCCTTGACGGGGAGATGATTTTGTGTGATTTCCCTAAGTTATTCTTCCCCTTATTTTCAAGTTCAAGACATAAACAAGTATTAGCTAATCGAATACCATGTTATTAAGAAACGTTATTGAAGAGACTTACAATATAAATCTGTCCAAACTTAAGCCTTACAAACCTTAATAGGCCATGTGATTTGTATTTAGGTTGGCTGCCTTAATGAGTCATGTGGTTTGTGTTTGTTCCAAGTCCCAAAAGGATTTGTAATTGTTAGCAAAATTCTTTTTTCTTCTTTTCTTTTTTAGAGAGAGAGAGAAAGAGAGAGAGAGAAAAGTTAGGGTTTTTATGTTTCAGAGATTGAGTAATTAAATTATATATAGAGGATTACTTTCTTAGAATCTATATATACGCCTACAGGATTCATTTACATATAGAACGACACTACTAAGGATTTATTTACAAAAGAGGAAATCTAAAGAATGAAGAATGAAAGAATAAACAGAGAAAATTTTTAAATCCTATTTATTCTAAATGAGAAAGGCTATTAACAAAGTGCTAATGAATATTCCTAGCTGGTAGAATACTTGGCAAAATGACAACTACCTAAAATTATTTTATAGGTTTGATTCTTTTTGTTTTTTTTTTTCACTTTTGATCACTTAAGAAAAGAAGCATGGTATTTTACAAAGTAGCAAAACCTAACTTAGAAATTATCAAGCATGAATATTTAGAGTAAAATGAAAACACACAAATGCAAGGAAATTTAAATTGACAAGAGACCTTTAATGTAACAGAACCTAACTAATTTTTGTTATCTTTGCAATTGAGAAGCTTTACATCGCTTATTTCATTTGAAAAAGAATTCCTACAGAAAGTAGAAAAATTATGTCATATTCTTCTTGTGGCTTTTAAGCTTGTCTTGAGTTTTCTTCTTCTCCTAAATTTTGGAAACCTCAACTTCCTTACCCTTAATCTTTTTCAGCTGTACTTCTAGCACTTTTATCCTTTGATGATACTCCTTATAGTGGGTTTTCAGCTCCTGCTCTCTTTCACTTGTTTTCTCGGGTTCAACTTCAACTTAGACTTAGACTTCCTCTTTCTCCTTTGTCTCTTCCATGTCTTTTAGCTTCTTCAGTTGATGATAAAGCAATCCTTTGGTTGTTTAACTTCTTCCTAGCATCCCTTTAATGGTAAAGGTAATCTTCTTTGTACACCAAAGAGCTTGGATGATTAGAAACTTAGCCACTTTGTTAGCTACTTACACGTTGGAGTTATGAAAGTTAAGTGAGATAACTTCTAATGATGGATTGGGAATTGTGTCTTGAGTGAGTCCATTAGTCGAAACGTATCCAGTACAAAGATTGAAGTCGATCAAAGGTACTACCTTGAAGCATTCACATTCTTTGACCATTTCCCTATTTGCAAACCATCTGGGTGTCCATAATAATTCTTCGGCTTTCATTCCTTGACAGTATTGAACTCAGTAATGGGTGGCTATGTCTTCAAGTAGCTCAATTATCTCTTCAAAATTCTTAATGAGGTCATATTGCTGTGTAAAGTCAGCCAGATTGAAATCGAGTCGATAGCTTCTCATGTGGCTGATGAACTAGAGCATAAGTAGAGTCATATTAGTCTTCAAATCCCTACGTTTCTTCTTTTTGAGATAATTTAGTGATCGAATTTGTTTAGCCAAGAGTGTAGGGACATATATGTCTTCCCTTCAAGAAATTGGGGTACAATTTCCACAACTCTAAAGTGGACCTAACGTCTATCATTAGGGGGTCATTTTAGGATTTTTTATTTTATTTTTCGCATCATAAATGCATATTAGATGCGTTAAAAACAGGTCATCTTAAGACTTTAGGAAGAGAGTTATTGTGTAAGTTTCGGATGTTATGAGGCAACCACCTTCCAAGCCCAATTAAGCTATCCCACTTGAGTTCGGATGTGACCACAGAATTGTTATTTTGAAAAATATGGTGGTTGCAGAATTTGAAGACCTTTAGAATCTACTTTTTGCATATATAAAAACCTTTTTCAAAAAAAAAAATTACAAAAACCTTTAATGTGGCAGACCTAAACAAATAAGGGCAGTTGTGAAGTTATACTGCATTTTCCTTGTATAGTCCCATTGTAATATTTCCCTGTAAATATTTTGGTGTAATAATTCCATGTAAGGTTTAGGATAGGCTTTTATTATAATTTTAATTTTAATTTTATTTTAGATAAGTATGGTTAGATCAAGTCAAGAGGCTTTCAGAGAGATCCATGGCTACCTACCCCATTAGCCTAAAAAATTATGCTAGATGTGGTTTCGATTTTTCAACCCTGATAAGCAAGAATTTATTAAGAACAAGATTAGGCTCATCCTGTCCCTGCAGAAAATCCCTATGAACATTACCTTAGTACAGGCCTTAGTACATCTATTCCGTTTCATGGAAAAGACGTATAATTGAATTTTAATTTATTAGTAATTGAATAGACATGTGATGACTATTGTAGTGTTCATTTGAAAAGAAAAAAAAAGGCACATAATAATAAAGATGGAATATAATTAATATGACCATTTTTCCTACGTCTTCAAACTTTATCTTCTACTATACAAATCTATGATTCCTACTATCAAAACCCTTGACGGTGAGATGATTTTGTGTGATTTCCCCAGGCTATTCTTCCCTTTATTTTCAAGTTCAACACATGAACAGGTATTAGCTAATCGAACACCATGTTATTAAGAAATGTTATTGAGGAGACTTACAATATAAATCTACCCAAACCTAAGCCTTAAAAAACCTCAAATACAACCTCCCTTTGCATCAAAGCTTTTTAAGGCTTATTATGCTTCTCATGAATATGTTTCATCCAATGGATGAGAAGGATGGTGGTATGGTATGTTTCATCCAATAAGTCACTAACGACTGGTGAGTCAACGAAGGTTGGTGGTGTGGTTACCTACACTTTCCTTTTTCTTTTTTCAATTTGCTCTTCGCCATCTAGGTTTTTGCCTTTGAACTTCTTAAACAACTTTACCCATTAATTTACTTGTAGATGTGGTGGTAGTTAACGATGGTTGTTCATGATGGAGGTGGTAACGATGGTGGGTGGTGAGTAGTTGTGATAGGTCTTATGGTGGTGATGTATTGAGAAGAGATGAGGATAGTTGGAGTAAGTTTTTTCATAATCACAATTCATAACCCAAAGTAAGGAATCCCAATTTTATGTTTATAAGAATTGCAATTTAGTAATAATTGCGATCGAACGAACTATACATTAAAAAAAGGAGGAAGTAAGAGAAATAAGGAGCAAATGAAATTATCACACCCCAAGTAAATGATGCATAAATTTTTTTGTTGATTACCATATAATTTTTTATATAATTACTATTTTATATTATACAGAAAAAAAAAAAGTAATGCAATTATTTATATATGAAAGAGAGAGAGATGTTGTTTTGGGTGGGTGCGGTGTGGTGAGACTTTGAGGAGAAGGGCCGAGCTTCAGGTGCCAAAATAAAGAAAGCATCCGACTCCTGTATTTTATTGACCTTTATATATTTATTTGTAGATGGGGTTGGTTGAATTGCGATAAAATGTAAGACACAAATAATACGCTTTGAATGAACTTCTTTTTAAGACCAACTCTTCGTACGACTTGTATAATGTCTTTTAGAGCATTTAAAAATATTTACCGTTACAAAGTGTTCGTATTATCGGCATTTAATGTATTTTATATTTAATTTAAGAATAGAGTTTCCACTTTCCACTTTTTATTTTCCTTCACCGGGATTTATTTATCGCAGTTAGTAATGTTGTCAATCTTATTATGCGGTTGCAACCAATGCCTAAGTTCAAAAAAACTTACTCAATGATGAGAGAAAGCAAGAGGGAAAAAAAAAATAAAATAAAATAAATAATTAAACCTAATGCAGCAGCGTATCACTATTGACTATTTTCATATTGTAGGGTATGGTTTAGCTTTTGTTTTACCGACATTAGTAGTTTATTTAGTTATTATGGTTGTACTTCCTTTTTTTTTCCATTTTGAGTTAATATCCTTCGTTTTTTCCATATTATGTTTGTAGTAAACGGGACTTTTTGTTTTATCCGTCACAAATTTTCTACTCTAATGAATGTGTTACATATTTTTTTCTAATGAAATGTATCCAATTGATAGATTTAAGTTGCCATTTCCGTTGTTATCATGCTTAGGTATTAGTCTTTTCAATTAGAATTTCGAAACTGCTCAATTCATGCACTGCATTTCAATGATTAATTATTACGTGCAGGTACAGTTGTGGCATTGACACCTACAAGCAATTTAGGGAAAACATTTACAGGTTGGGTAGTTGATTTTAATTATGTGATGTTTTTAATTAATTTATAAGATTTATTTGTTTTTTCTTATCACGAGTATAAGTATTTTATATTTTAAATAAGAGTAGTTGTGTTTTTAATCTATTTGTTATCAAAATAATTAAGTCGAGAAAAAAGATATATTATTCGTTTGATTTAATTATATCAATTTACAGTTTCCTTTTTATCCGATCTAGAATAATAAGTTGGATGGATGCAGAAGTAGCTTAGTGGTCATACGCACTAGCAATAAAACTGCATGTCCGCCAGTTTTATCTAAAAGCAAAAACTAAAAAAAAAATCAAATTAAATAAATAAAGTCTGCACATAATTTGTTCTTACAAATTAACTAGTCCATTTCTCGTATTTAACCTGGATGAGATACTTTTTTTTTTAACCAACTATTATATTATAACTTTGAAGAAAAAGGGAATTCACTATAATCTATTTCGTTGAAAAAAATCAATATTTATACTTTTAAATCAATATTCATTTTTTTAGCGTTTTATTCTTATCAAATATTTAAGTAAACATAAAAAATATACCAATAAAATGGGAAAAAAAAAATTTAACTAAGCGGACCTTCATCTCCTACAACTCTACCTTTCTTCAAAACTGCGTTTGGTTGGTAAAATGAATGCTATTATTAGGGAATAGCTATTATTAAGAATGATACAACTTATTATTTGAACTATCGAAATAACTATTATTAAGGAATGGATTTTCCAATATCTAATCATAGGAATACCGCTACGTAATAGAACAATGAGAAGGGCCTTCCATGAATCAAAAACAAATACATGCCGACTAACCTATTAATTATTATTTTTGTGGTATACTATTATTAATTATTACCGTTATCGTCATCCTCGTGTTATTATTATTGAGAAATTAGAACAGATCGAACACTTAACAAGTAAACATGGCTTATATTCGTATACATATAAAATAAAAGGCATAAGGTTCGTTCTATTTTAGCACATTTTAATACACTGTACAATATATTTTACATCTTGCGCAAATTCAGCCGTTGGCAACATCTCATACGAATTCAACCCAATTTTATTTTAAAAACAAATAAACATTGGAGGATTGGCGTTATATTTGGAGAATCAGACATCTGTTGTCCAATTATAAATAAACATCTTTCGCATGCATTTGAAAAGAAACAAATAATTTTTTCTTTAAAAAAAAAAAAGAAGATGATGACAATGTTATGAGACTTGTTGAGAGAGGAGAAAAAAAAAAAAAAAGAAAGGAAAAAGGGAAATTTTGCACAATTTTTATGTACCTTTCTTAGCAAAATTTGCCATCAAGTTTGAAAAAGGCGAAACTTTTCTCTTCTTTTTAACGAGTGCCATAGATCAGTTATTAAACAAACTCATTTTGCAATGCACTCACGCAACTTGTACTATGGGATTGTAAAATGAAAATATAATCGTAAAAATCTTGATTTTATCCATATGAGTTAATGAGTTTATGATTTTAAAAGGTTTTTTCAAGTTAATTCATATATAAATTTATTATCCTAAAAAAATTTATATTTTTAATTAAACTTATTAATTTTACATATATAAGTTAAAATAAATCGTTATATATATATATATACACACACACCTAAAACTTCCATTATCTCATTGACTATTAAGGTATTCAGTCATTTTTTCTATTCCATTTCAATTTTTTCCCCTCTTTCTCTCTCTCTTATTCCTTTTTTTTTTATATTTATAGTCTTTATCGCAATTCTAGCGTTAATATAAAGTTTATAAGAAAAACCATATATTTAAATTTATACTATTAATAACTCTAAATAAATTGAAACATTTGATTTTTCTTCCATTCATTGCTTTTTTAAAACAAAATAATGGAAAAAAGTTTGTTTCAACTTTACTTATCCTTATTCAATTAATGTTAAATTATAGGTTAAGATTTTCTTTTAACGAAAAAAAATTATTTATTTATTTCCATCATATATTTCAAAATTTTTATAACTCTTATAAGCATATATACGATTTTTTAAAAGTTATTTTATTTGTGTTGTAGAAACTTACGATTTTATGTTACGATTTTGTAAACCTTTTAACGATTTTATAAAAAGTCACAAGTTTAACAACCTTACTCCTTATATTTGCACGTTTGAACTTAGGCCTCATGTTTTTGAAATTATGTATCCAAATCCTATTTTTATATTATATCCATTCATAAAATAATTACAAATATATCAAAATCATTTTTTTATTATTTTTAGGAAACAAAATAGTCACTAGAAAAGTAAAAGCCTTTTCCTCTTTGTAAAGATTTTGAGAATTTAAGAACATCTATTAAGCATAAAGCTCATGAGGGGATTTGGCTCCCTTCTTGCACACTTTTTAAGTCTGTCCTATGTACATGCTCATTATTTCTCAATAAACTTTTATTTATGAGAGGAGTTCTGTTTGATTAATTCTTAAAAATGTTTTTTATAGAACTCAAATTCTTATCAGGTTAACTATGGGCATATTGAGATGGTAAGTTGGAGCATTAAAATATTTTATAGAAAATGTAAATAACTCTTAAATTTTGGTCAAAGTGCAGATTTCTCCCAAGAACTCTCAAATATTGCAAATTATACTCTTGATCTTTTTAAAATAGACAAATAGTCATATAAGCTACAAATAATACCTTAAATTTTGATATTAGTACAAAAACACTTCTTAAACTTATTAAAGTACACCTTAAAATCTCTTAAACTTTAACTAATACGTGATTTCATTTTAAATTAAAAATAAAAATATTCTTTATGTCACCAATCTATCAAAATTAGAAATATTGATCCACAACATTTAAAAATTTTAATGGTAAATCTATATTAGGTATTATTTGCAATTTTTTAAATATTTACAAGCGACATCTACTCTATTTCCTTACAGCCTCATTAGCCAATCAGGAAAAAGTAAAAAAGAAGAAAAGAAAAGAACGACATCGGATTTCAAAATTGCCAGGGGGTAGTTCAGCAGCCGGTTTTGGAAGGAAACGCGAAATAATATATTGCCAGAAAATCTGCAGATACTTTGGTTCGCTAAAGACAACGTAGCCTTTTGTTTTGTCGCAGCTATCATCATAATGACCCTAAGATTAACCTTCCTCAACTCATAATTAACCCCATTTCGCATAAAGATACCCAACATTCCGCATAACCAGATAAGGATTCCAAGCGCAGCATAGATACGATTAGGCTATTTGCAAGTAGATTTCACCCTGTTTAGATCCTGTGTTACCCTTTTTTCAACCGTAGACATTCTAGCTTGTTAGTTACAAAATGTGGGGATTGAGGTTGAAGGATAATAGGGAAGGGTAAAGCAATGAGAAGCAGAGGGGAAGAAGGTGAATGAGTGATAAGTGGGTCTCTTCTTATTCACACAAACAAGCACCCAGGAAAAAGGGGAAGAAGAACAATCCAGTTAAATACATTGATGGAAAAAAGCACATTATTTTCACGCTTATGAATCTAAGAAATGCATAAGAATACAGACAAAAAATGATCAAAAAAAAGAAAAAAAAAAAAAAGGATTTGTTGCAGAGGCCAACCAGAACCACCATTCACACACTGAAAACTCCTCCTCGTCTTCTAATGTCCCACCATTCTATTGGTTTTGCAACGTACAAACTTTCGATCTTTTTACGGATCTTTCGCGATAAGGTATCACCCCTTTGAAGCAGCTTTCATAAATGACCTGATAGCATCGCGTTTTGCAGCGAATTATGGCTATGGAAAGAGCCACAATGAATTAGGGATAAGGCTAGGTATTTTTTTTTTTCTTTTCCTGCATTGAATTCGAACAGTGATGGAAATGGGACCACAAATGAAGCAGCGACCGAGGAGATAAGGACTTTGATAACAATAAACATACCCCCAGCCCCCAAATTGAAATGAGGGATGCCATTGTCTTCAACACTTGACAGACCCAATGTGCCAAATTTGACTCACCCTTCACTTCACAGCACAAGAATCCACCTCAATTCTTGTGCGAACATTAACTTCAATTGACCAAATTGATGATAGCACCACTTTTGATACTTCATCAACAACAACATAAGAACAAAAGGGAAAAACCAAAAGAAAATTACAACCACTTGTTTTTGAGGATTTGTCCCATAAACCCTTCCATTTGTTGTCTGTCTTCTTAGAATCAAACAAACACCCAATTTTGAAATTTCAACCCCTGAAATTTCTTTTCCTTCCAACAAAAGCCTCATAACACCTAATCAATTAAAACCCTAATAATTATCGCGGCAAAAGAGTTAACAAAACCCCTAAAGTGAATTCTTCATGGGCAGATTAATTTAATTAACCTAAAGCTTTCCTAACCCTAAAATTCAACTACAATTTCTCCTCATCGACACACAAACACACGAAATAACGACGACGACGATCACAACAACAACCACCTCTGCACTTACACATATTTATATATATTCCGACACTGCCTTCGCTGCCACCACTGCTACTCCCGACCACCTCAACGAGGATCGTCCTCTCTCCGACCAGAATTCCCCGGTCCACCCGACAACGAAGCAAGCAAATTAAGATGCCCCGGCAGGTAATTCCCCACCCGAGCCGCTGAGGCCTCGCCGACAGCCTGCTGCTGCTGCAAAAACAGCGGTGGTTGCTGCGACACTGACACCCCTCCTCCCGGCTGCACCACCAACTCATGAGGAGCTGCCGCGGCGAAGCTCCAGAAATCCGGGCGGGCGGGTACGGCCCAGAAACCCCCCGGAGCCCCTGCGCCACCCAACGGCCCCATCGACACGTCATCCTTTCCGGCGGTGTCGTCCTCGGCTCTCACGCGCTTGCCAAGTATAAAGGGTGTGCGTCCCAGAAAGGGTTTGTGGTCCAGAGAAGGGTTTATGGAAATTGAACTAGCTAGAGAGCTCGAGCTGGAGCCGGAGCCGCCTCGAACCGAAGTCGACATGGTGGAGAAGCTGGCTGGGGTAGTGCCAGTTCCGGTGGCGGCTATTATGGAGGGCTCGGCATGGCGGAGGAGCCACTCGATCGTCTGGCCGTCGGACTTGTGACCAAGCTCACGCGTTAATTGGAAGACACGCGCCGCGCAGATTATGGGCATGCGGATTCTGCGGCCACGTCCATCGACCTTGCTGTGTCGGTCCTTGGACGGAGGCTTCTTCACTGCTAAAGAGCCGTTAGTTGGGGGTTGCTGTCTCTGTGGGTCGATGATGGCGCCGTTAGCGACGCCGTTACTACCTCCGTCAGAATTCGACATGAATAAGAACCTCAGCTTCTACGTGGACGCCTTACTCTTGTTTGTTGTCTTCTATGCAGTGCGTGTGCTGTTCTGTAACACTTGAGAGAGAGAGAGAGAGAGATATAATAATAATTTTGGGGTTTGTGTGGTGAGTTGATGCAGGGAAGTTAGAGAGAGAGAGAGAGAGAGAGAGTGTGTGTATTATGGTAGAGAGACTGACTATTCAAGTAGAAGGTGTTTTGTGTGTGTTATTGTAGAGAGAGAAAGTGAAGGTGTTTTTAGCGTTTGAGAGGAGAGAGAGAGAGAGAGACAGAGAGACAGAGAGTGAGAGAAGAGAGAACTAATCATTGAGAGGCAGCAGCTGGTGGAGACAGGAAGGAGGGCACATGGGTGGTGGGGTCCATTTTACAGCCCCCACAGCTCACGCCCCTTAGCTTATTAGCGAGGGGTTCGTTTCCTCACGCGCCTTCCTATCGCGCCTCTTTTTATTATTTTTGTTCCCTAATTTCTCATCTCCCTAACGACTTATGATTAGTTCTGCATATTTCATTTCATTATATAAGAATATGACATCTTTTGTGGCATCTCCTTGGTATTAAATCTTATGTTAAATCGCATGAGAGTTGGGACCGTTTTCTTTATGAGCCATGTTTTTTTCTTTTTCCTCCTTTTATTCCTTTCTCCTATTACCGGTGTTTCATTTTATATTTTCGTAAATTACATACTACCATGTTAATATATAATATTGATCATATCGTATTTTATCGTTAAACGAGCTCTAATCCAAAAAAATTTCAAACTCATAACCCAATCAATTTATTAATTATGTCTAAAAATCTAAATCCGTAATCTAACCTTTTTAATAAGTGTGTCTCACATCCTAATTGGACCATTTATCGATTAAAAAATTATATAAAATTTATAAGATATTTGTAAAAACAAAAGAAAAATGAACAATAACAATATTTAAATTCTATAAATACAAATGTCGTAAGGTTTTTATCTTCGCACTTAATATAAAATTACAATCCAAATAAAAATTCCAAAAAAATAATCTTATCAAATTGTAAGAACTTCCAAAATTTAAACTATATAACATTACTTAATCAAGTGAAATGATAGCCTGAAAGTATGCTACTAGTAGGGTTAACTTTCAAATTCACTACATTTTCCGTTAGATCTTCAAGGAAAATGGTCAAATAATTTATACATAAAAAAGAAATATATCAACAAAATATTTTGTGTTAAAAAATTTTTAGCAAATAATTTATATTTACTATCTTCTTCTCCATAAAGCCAATCTTTTCTACATAAAAGAGCTTCTGCAGTGCCTGGCTTCAATTAACTACGAAGTTGATCAAGGATGTGACCTATAGTGCTAAATGCGAATTCTGAAGCTACTATAGAAAGACATCGTGTGCTATTCTTGCAACTTGAGAATATCAAAACTGATTTGTTTTCTAATAACTCAATATGTCGAATTCATCCATTGTATGCCGCTTCTCATCTAAATATAACTCTAATTCAAATTTGGTGGTACTCTTAAGGATTTACATGCTTTTAAATGATTGAAATTCCTAAATAAGGTAAAAAAATTATATACATCATATAAAATGTTACTTCTAAAGTGTAAAAACAATATGCAATTATAAAAAAAAAAAAAGTTACTTAGAGGTCATCACCCCATTCATCATTCATAAAATCCTTCATTTTTTATTTACTACTACCAACATTTTGATTTGAAGTTGCAGCATCTTTTTGTGTATATTCATAAAAAAGAGAGAATAAAGCTCTTTTGACTTTCATAAACTCATTTGAGTCATCACCATAAAGCCTTTGATAACTTCACTCAACAAAATTGAGTTTATATTGTAGATCTAATGTAACAGCAATTGCCAAAACCAAACTAAACTTAGACCAATACTTTTGAAATTTTGTAAATATCTTGATTGCCATGTCTTTCAAATATGCTTCACCTCCATTCATATTATTTATCAATGCTCGATATGCCCTAAAAACTGAGAGAAAGTACAAGTTCACAATAGGATACTTTGTTATAGAAAATTTGCAAGTAATATCATAAAAAATCTTCAGAAACTTACTCAATTTATCAATCTTGTCTCATTCTTCTAAAGAGGGATAATGTTTGTAATTTGAATCACTTAACTCCAAGTAACAAAATGCACTTTTGTAATAAAGTACATTATCAAGTATAAGGTATGTTGAATTCCATCTAGTTGGAACATCCTGCCTTAGATCTTTGTCTTAAATAAAGATAACAAACTTACACATTTAACAAACTTGACATTTCTTATTTGAGACCCTTTCATATACTTTATACTTTCTCTTACCTTATCAACAGCATCATCAATCTCTTTTAAACCCTCTTGAACAATCAAATTAAGAACGTGTGCATAGCAACTAATATGAAAATAAAGATTTAAAGCCCAGAGTTCACTTCGCATATTAATTCGTATCTTTAATAAAGTCACAAAAAGATCATTAGCTAAAGTATTATCCAAAGCCACACAAAACAATTTACTTTCAATTCCTCAATCAGTTTAGCAAAGTCATTGCTTTCTCAATTCATGTAACACCTATATGTGGAGGTGGCATATATGCAAAGCTCAAAATCCTCTTTTATAAGACTCGATTTTTATTAATGAAATGAGTAGTTATAGATATATATCCATCAATTGCTATTGATGTCTGCAAACAAATGTCAACGAAATTATACCAAGACAATCCATAAGCATGTGTTTAATTCCAGATCTTTCCTTCTTGAAAATCTTCTTCAGTTTAGCCTTCAAAGTATTTCTAAATATATGCACAACATTCTCATTTAAGTATTCAAATAATGCCCCAACTCCACTATACTCCACAAATGAAAAGGGTAGTTTGTGCTTAATAATTTTAACAATTAACAATTAACGAAATTTCTCAAGATCAAACTTAGTGGAATTAATTTTCATGTTTATAGACAATAACATTTGACTAATATCTAAGCAATATACAACACTTATATGTAAAAAGAAAAATGAATCTTGTGCTGATCTCTCTTGGATTTGGAGCATATTTTTGTTCCACCTGTCTAAATGCCCTTCCAGTTTTGTCTAAAATATCTTTGAAACTCAATATTAGTCCTCTATGTTCATGTTGTCGTCTTACCTAAGAAACCACTACCTATGCGCTTCTTGAATGCTCTTCAATAAACCAAATCTTACTTCAACAAGGCTTCACTTACATGTCAGGAGATGATACCATGGCTTGGTTGAAGATACAACTTACCATGGCAAGAAAATACTAACTAGACCTCATTTACCTAAGGGTACTGTATTCTCTTTTTTTCTTTGGCTATGTTAAAGGGGTCGAAATACTTTAATCTGAAAGAGAGAGTGCCCCTCTGGATCCCAACATCCTTAGGCTAAAGCATTAGAGATACTATCAACACAGAAGCTTTATCAATGCTCAAAATCATTTGATTCATTTACTTACTAAAATTTTAATTCATTCTTTCTATTAAAAATATAATGTTAATCTATATAATAAAAATAAGTGAAAAATGCAAATAACCTTCTTAAACTTTAATCAATATGTAAATTTACTTCCTAAATTTTAAAATATTATTAACTATCCTACTAAACTTTAATAAATTAACAAATAACATCCATAGGTTATAATTAACCCTATTAAAATTTGATATTGGTGTAGAAACACCTCTTGAATTTATCAAACTATAGTCTAAGATTTCTTAAATTTTGATTATAGTACGACCTTTTGAACTAAATAAAAATGTCTTTATGATCTTAATTATCAAACTTTAAAAGGGTAACTCGCAACGTTAAAAATTTAGGACGTGAATCTATACCTATCAAAATTTAGAAAGGTCATTTGGATTTCCCCTAGATATCTTTGAAATTGTGAAGCTTAATTCTCCATAATGATGGTAAGATCCTTAAGAAAAAAAATGACTATTTATGAGTTGAAAGGAATAAGGGGATAAGCTAAATATATGTTTCATTTTGAGGAATATCCTCAATATCATGTCCAATTAAGTATGAAAGGGGGAGATTGTCATTTCTAATACTTAAAATTTTAACGTTTTTGCAATTTCATAACTATGATAATTTACAAATAGAGCACAAAACATATTGAAATGACAAATTTATACATAATTTTATGGTTTATAACATATAAATACAAACCATTTGTAAATTGTTCCTTCTTTATAGGGTTTCTATATGTTAAAACATGGAGATGTTTAATAAGTAGCCACGTAAAAGCCCAAAGCTCAATTTCAGTGAAATAACCTTGAAAATCACTTAAAGTAAAGGGCAAGAAGGTCATTCTATCTTGTGGCTCCCCCTCATTGGAATAGGAACTTAGAAGTAAGAAACTCCCTCTCAATTCCATAACTCATAAGTTTGCTACCAACTCTCCCTCACTCCTTACACTCATTGGTCAGATTGTTTGACTGATTTCTAACATAAGATTTTTTATCCTCAATTTAGGATTATTGAATTACTTTCTAATGAAAGAAATACAAATGAGGTTTATAACAAGTACATAGTGATTATCTAAGGAAAATGGGGAGAGATTTTAAGAATCCAATAAAAAAGAGATGTAATGAAGGATGGTGATCGTGAGAAAGTACGAAAACTACAATTCCAATGGATCGAGGTTAACACATCTTTACTTTCATTTTGATATTTGGTGACGGAAAAACTATATGAAGAAAGTAAAGTGGTTCCTAAAAGAAGTGGTGGCCAATGGTTCCATGAATTTTTTTTATATTTTTTAAGAGGCAAGATATCAAAACTCGATTAGATTTTAGTAATCTTAAGAAAAACAGCAAAAAGTAATCTCTAAGAATAAAATCCCATAATTGAAGGATTAAAATCATAAAATAAAATAGTTTATTCATTTGTACTAAATTCATGAAATTAATGATAAGTTTAAGGAGAATTTAAAAATTTAAGTTAAATTAATAATTTATGGGAACTATTAAGATATGAATTTGTAACAATTAATTTGGTGATGGTATTAGTGGATTTTGGATAAAAAATAATCAATTTTAGGATTGAAGATTGACTTGAAATGTCTTAAATTAAAATTCTAGATTATGAAATCAAAAGAAACGAAAAGAAGAGAAATTTGATCAATCTAATTGAATGTAAGTTAAGAAGGAGGAGTTAATGATTGTAGAGGGCAAAAAATTATTATTTTAGTTATTGGGATAAACTCATTATTTATTTAGACTTGACTCCTTAAACTAAATGACAGGGCCTAAGAAGTCTAATCTACTTTGAGATGATTAAAGGAGATTTGACTTGGTAAACTTAGAATAGGAATCGTTAGATCAGCCTGTCCGCCTCCAAACTTTCTTAGGTAGGTTCATGCATTTATAAGGAAGGCTAGTGGGTTTAGGTTCATTAGCTAGCTCATTCTGGATAACCATGAATCGAGCAAACTTTATTTTATCTGTTGATCACCTAGATGATTCGACGGATACTATCATGCCCAGGAGCCTATAAATACCCAATATTTCCTTATCATAAAGGACTCTTAAAGAGATCGGAGAAACGGTGTTCCACTATGAAAACTTTGCTCTCTAAGATCAAATCACATTTAGGCAATGAATTGATCTCATTTGCTCAAGCTATAAGGTGAACGCTTGAAGCCTCTTAAGGTTGCTGTCACATCCCGAAAATGTGAAGTCGTAACAGTCTTGTCGTATGAACTATCCTAAGATAGAAACTATCCTTACAGCCGTTATTTTAGTCTTAGTTTACACCAAGCATACTTGACTCTATTATTTTGAAGCGTCCAATTCGATACCTGTTTGATATAAATCTATGGAGTAATCCTTTAAAATAATTTGTAATAATAAACTTATAATTTAACCTTATAAAAGTGTAGTAGTAAATCCTATGAGTACCTATCATTTCATATATAGACCAAAATATTGAAAATTACCAAGCCCTTTGAGGAGTCTTGTGTAATTTTCTTTAAAAGATAGAAAGTTAATACTAAAGGTAATAACTAGTCATTTTTTGTTATATCTTGCTCCCTATCCTAATTTACTAAGGTTTCGATGTTGGATAGGCACTTATATACCATTTGGAACTTACCAAACAAACTATAAAAGAATAAGTGACAACTTGCTCAATAAGTGGATTGGAAACAGAAGTATGCACTTAACACATCACAAGCAAGGTTTTCGATCAAGTTAGTTAGATATAATGTATATATAAGCAAATGCCATTGCATGACATTATTTGGTCCGTCACAAGATCAGAGAAATTGCATCTGCTCTAATTCAGGTTGAGGAGATTGACGTTACACAGTCATAGATAGAAACCAAAGCTAGGGCTTGTGTAATGGAGAACACCCTCCTCCCATGACTACCTTTGAATCAGAGCCCCCAATCTTGCTGCGACCTCCTCTCCAATCACTTAGTTCGACTAAGGATAGGGAAAGGACCATTTTAGCTATCTTCATCAAAGGGAGTCTGTATTTAGCCTGAGAATCCTAGTTGTTATACCTAATGGGTTACGATGCGTATCAGATTAAATATTAAGTTAAGTTTGAGTTCGTTCATCTTTTTAGAGTGATCAGCCAAGCTCGAACAATTCAAGTATAATAATAATCATAGAACAACCATATCATAGAGCTTAGCTCCCACCACAATAAATTGAAATCTAACCACAAACGTTACATATGCACAAACAGTTAATTATAATCACAAGTCAATATATACAAAAGTCCCCAGATATTTTAAAATAATATCCCAAAATGTGGTAAAATATTGATCCCACTTACTTGTCTCGACGCTCACTACAAAAAACTCGGGTTGTCAATGATCTGATCACCGGAGAGTCTTTATATATAAAATCTAAATTTTGTTTTCGTAATAGTTTCGAAAACATTAGGATCTTTTCTAAAGTATATTATAATAATAATATATAGTTTTATTATATAAATCAAGTTAAGTTATTACTTATTAATAATATACGTAATTATATTATTATGCATAATATCTTGTTTCGATCGTATCAAAACGTGATTTTAATCGTTTAAATCACGTTTCGATTACAATAAAATTATAGTAGTACGTAAATTAGTAATATTGTAGAGATATAGGTTACATTATCTAGATTTATTCGATTTTAGTAAAAATAGTGTTGTTAAGCTTTTATAAATTTAACAACACGTATTACAAGTCCTAATTTTTAGAAATAACTTTTAACGGATAATTTGAGTTTTTAACACAATTATACGTATCTAATCAAATATTATTGTACTATAAATATTTTATATTATTAATCCATATTTTACCTAATTTATCAATATAACCTATAATATAAGTATTATCTAACCTTAATACCTCTATAACGTATCCTGGTTAATAAAATATAATTAAATATATTTAAAAATATAAAATTTTTATCCAATATGACCAGTACATAAATAGATAGTTTTTATTCAACTATTTATTATATTTTAACCTATTATTACTAGAATTAGGTATCAGTTTGTTATTTAAGTTATTTTATTGTGTAAATTCGTAATAAATAGCTCAGGTTACCAAATAATTTCTTGAAAATTTATATAGACTCTTAAAAATATGTGGAATTCAATCATCACTTAGTTTCGTGGTATTGATTTATCACTTATATATTCAAAATTACGATTTCACCCCTAAATTACACTTAATAACCCAAATATGATCTTTTTGTACAAAATTATTTTCAACCTATCCTAACATCATTATAATTCGTTATAAATCAATACAGTTCAATTTCACTATTTAATTTCATTAATCCTATTTATTTAACATTTTCAGCCTAATTTCGAGCAATTTTTAGGCAAAAAATACAATAAAAATTAAAAATATTTAAATAAAAAATCAGGCTACATAGAAATTATCTATATATCATAATTATCTTACACAAAAAATTTGAGCTACAAACTATATCATTTACTGTATTTATTTTGAATTTCAAATTTCTGATGAATAGTATATTTGTTAAGCAAGTAAATTAAATATATATAATTTTGTAAAATTAAATTTATAAAATGAAATTAAATAAAAAATAACCTTGGAATTAATTTTTTCACATTTTTTCTAATTAATTTAATAATTTTTCAAAAATAGAGAAAAATAAGGTAGAAACTTAAAACCTAAGTTTATCGAAGCTTCGGTCACCATTGGCTGGAGAAGGGTTGTTGGCCGCCCTAGTCGGTGGTGGCTTTGCTAGGTAGCGGCGGGACTTTACGTTAGGTCATCGCATAGTCGGGGAACTAGCCAAGCTCGGTCCTTACTCTGTTTTTTCCTATTTTTTGTTAAATTTTTCTAAATTTTTTTCGAATTTTTCTTAGGTTTTCTTGGTTGCCAAAATGTTAAATCTAAGTCCTAGGATCCTATTTATAGCAGTTTAGGTCATTTGAATTTTTTCCTTAATTATTAAGTAATTTGCTTTAATATTTTCTTTGAAAAACGCATAGTAAGGGTGTCAATTTTTTATAAATTTGCTTTTAATATAGCTGCTTATCCTTTTTAAGCTACTTTACATTTAATCTAATCATATTTTAGGTCCCTTTTTATTTTTTTTAATAATTTTTAGATAATGCTTTAGGGTATTTTGGTTTTTTATATTAGTATTTAATGATTTTTGTTAATATACAGGTATATATCCTATACGTAGTGAGTAATTATATATGTGTAATCATGTTTCTAGCGTATCTTTTATTTTTAAGATACTTTTCATATTTAATTTTGCGATTTTATCTCTCATTGTGCATAATTATATTATTTTAGGTTAATTTATGAGTATATTTATTATATATACCGAGTATACTCATAAAAATGCATTTATAATCATATAGTATATTATGCTATATTATTTTCTTTTATTACTTAATTAACTTGTCTCTAAGTCTTCGTTACATTCTGAACTCGGTTTTAAGAGTTTCGATCATTTTTACACTATATTAAGTACTTATACTTCTAAGGATAAAATCGAGATTTTGCATAATTATTTTCAAAATCTAACTTCACTAAATCACTTCAACTAACTTTTCTATCTTAGTCGTAAAGTTTAGGTTTAACTGGATAACTATTCCCAAAAATCCTAAATTTAGATATAATTGCCTTAAATTCGACTTTAGGGTCTCATATAAATTAATTTTTTCCCCTATTTTGATTGTATTCTTGACATTTTTATTGTATTATGGGTTTTCAAACCTACGAAAATTCTTCAATTAGGGTTATTATGTTTCTCGTAAGTTTTTAGCCTAATTAGTTTACTTTCTCGGATGCCCTAGATCAATTATTGATCTTAATTGTATAAAGACAAGGCTTTGTTCTCATACTCAAATGTTCATGTTTTGATTGTTGATTTTTGGGATATTATAGCTATCTTGTCTATCATTTGTGCATTTGAGACACTAAGATTACCTATTTCTCCTCCCTACTTTTTTCTCACCTAATTATCCCTTCAGGTGACAGTCTCACGTTATTTCTTTGAAGCTACGTATAATACACTACTCATACAACATGCATGTAATCACTCCAATTGAACCATACATCTACATTTTGGAGACTCCACTGGGAAGAGCAATTGCAAAGACATGGTACCTCTCAGGAAGAGAATAATTGGCACGTTTGATACCACATCCTAAAAGCTCAACACTAATGTTGAACTTACTGAGCAGATTTCACTCCCACCGCCTGAAAATACAAGCCAAGATCATTCGGTGCCTAAAGCTCCTCTACATCCAATATAGATGATGCAGGAAGCCATTAAGGCTTTAAATCAATTTATGGCTATGTTCCAACCTATCCTTACTAGGATGATTGCCATCGCTACTGTGCAACAAGGTATGGCTTTGCTAAACCTTATGGTTGCTATACAACCAAACGTTATTACCTCAACTCAACCTTAATCCTCCAACTATTAAAGAGAATCTCCATCAAGGAAGAGGTGATGAAACACCCTTGCCAGAACCTGCACGACAACCAACTCTTATACTAGAGAATGTAAGAGTCCATTTAGGCAACTCTTCATTTTCACGGGTGTCCGCTCCTTTAAGCAATCCTATCATCCCAATCTAAGGAGGATCCACTTCTCATCTTAGTTTTGCCCTTGCTCCGCTACTTGCATCTATAGTTTCTGTTCCAAAGACTTCCTTTATAATAAAGGAAAACTTGGATATTTATATGAAAGAAATACAAGCTAGCTCGTCTATGGGAGTACTAGAGTTAAAGCTCCTATATCACCAATGCATCGTAGTAAAACCATATCCTAAGGACTATGTAAGTCCTACATTCATGCTGTTTAATGGTAAAAAAGGAATCACGAAGAAATAGCTCCTGAAATTTATTAAAACATTGGAGCTTTATAGGTTTGATGTGAACTAAAGCTTAGAGAATTCTCTAAATCATCGATGAAAAAGGCTTACACCTAGTTTGTCAACCTCCCCTTGTAATTAGTTGATTCATAGGGAACTATGTGCAAGCTGTTCTTGTAGAAATTTTTCTCTACTTAAGAGTGAGTCACGATGATAGATATGGGAAGAATATGATAAAACCAAAAGGAAGATCTGATAGATTATATAGAATGCTTTAGAGAACGCACCCTAGACATTCAAGATATTTTTTATGAAAGAAAACTGGTAAAGATCTATATCTAAGGGATGTTCTCTAAATATGCTATGCACTTGGAGAATGTACGAAGGACAGATAACTTTGTTATGAGGTAATAGAAAGAAAGTAGCAAGCTTAACAAAAGAGTAGCATTTGTGTCCTTGACTAGGAGTGAGCAAGGTACGTGCAATCCTCGACCATTAGCTGCAGGATGAAACTATCAAGTTGCTAAGAGTTGAGTGTTAACTGATAGAGAACGAAAAAAGAAATCCTAAATATTGTCAGTTTCATAGAACAGTAAATCATCCTACTAAGGATTATCGAAGCTTAAGAAAGATATTTCACGAAAGAATTCAAAATGGGGAGCTTGTCATCGAAGATAATAACATTTACAATAACCTACTTCCAAGCTATGATACCCATGTGATAGCATATGAGTGCTTTAAAAGTGATTAATGATTTTCCATGGATTAAAAAAAAAGGGTTTAATCTATGGCATTGCATTTGTAAATAAAGAACAAATTTCACTACTCAATAATAAAACTTTTATCATCTTACTTATCTTTGTATATTATATCTTATTCTCTTAAGCCCAGGCGCGACGTCCTAGCATCTCGGCTACAATGCCTCAAGCCCAGGCGATGCCCTGGCATCTCGGCTCTCACATCTTAAGCCCAAGCGATGCCCTAGCATCTCGACTCTCACACCTAAAGGCTAAGCAACACCCTAGCATCTCGGCTCCTACGCCTCAAGCCCAGGTAGTACTTTGCCATCTCGGCTCTTACGCCTAAAGCTCAGGTGGCGTCCTGGCATTTTGACTTCTATGCCTTAAGCCTAGGCAATGCCTTAACATCTTGGCTCCCACGCCTCAAGCCCAAGTAACGCCTTGACATCTCAGCTTCTACACTTCAAGCTGATGCGATGCTCTAGCATCTTCTCTTCTACGCTTTAAACCTAAGCAATGCCCTGGCATCTCAACTTACATGCCTTAAGCCCAGGTGATGCATTGGTATCTTGGCTCTCATGGTTGAAGCCTATGCAATGCCCGATATCTTGGCTTCTATGCCTTACATCTAGGCAATGTCCTAACATTTTGGCTTCTATACCTTAAGCCTAAGGCAATGCTTTGACATATGGCACTTATGCAGGAACTATTTAAGTAATGATGTACTGATAGATCCTAGCCTGTCATGCTTTCATCTTATTCATGTAGAAACCACAATTGAGTGCAAGTAGTGATGGTAGCAAAGATCTTAGTCTTTTTCAAGAAAACCATATGCTATAGCTTTATGGCGATATGGTCTACTTGCCTACCTATCCAAGTTACACCTTCTTAAGGAAGGAAGACCGAAGATGAAGGAGAGGCAACTCTCTCTTCTCTTAATTTTTGAATCAGAACATGGACATAATGATGTTGATCCTACAGTCTCGTGGAGACTCGCTGCCGAATAAGCTTATTGTAAGCGAAGCTTATTAGGGCTTGTTGTATATGAGTCTTGCTATGCTTAAGGCTTACTGGGACCTACTTCATTTAAGGACTATTGAGCAAGATGCTCACTGCGCTTGAAGCTTGCTAGGGCCAGCTACCTTGAGGCTTTCTTGCTTTGGGCTCCTCCATGTAAAAGTTAATGTTCTTGAGGTGTACTCACTCAAGGGCTTGTTGCGCTTAAAGCTTACTCATAAAAGGTAGCTCCTTACAGGAAGAACTAACTAACCTATGCTAATTCTTGAAGTAAATTTTTAAGGTTAATTAGAGGCGATTAATTATGACACCATTCATACCTACAAAGATGGAAAAAGAGCATATGAAGGTATTTACTCTTTCTCACAACTTAGCCTTAAAACTTGAGGCATGTCCTTCCTTCGCTCTTCAAAAAAGTATGCAAGCCAAGAAGCAAAACATGACTTCTTCTTCTTAGTGCGAGTAGTTTGCAAAGCACCAATTAGTGATGTTTGAAAACTGTACTCTTTATGAGAAGACGTTATGGTAGTAAGGTTTGCTAGTTCGAAGCTGCGCAAATTCAACAGTATAGCTACATCTTCTAATGTTGTAGTTATCTCACCCCTCCCCCCCTATAAAGTGATAAACGTATGGGTCTAAATACTTCAACGTGAGATGATTATCAACCATACTTCCATTCCACTCATTTGCGGGAACTGCAACTAAGTAGAAGTGGGAATAGCATGGAGGACTTTTGCCTTCTTCAGTAAAGTAATGTATTCCAGTTTCTCTGCAATATACGCTACTAAATCATCCCGTCTCGAAGGCGACTCCTTCAGGAATGAGAATTAGGTGTTGGAAAGAGGTAGCTCTCCTCTTGTTTCTAAAGCGCAACATTGAATCTCACCTGATGGTGTCTTTAGAATCGGCACGAGGCTTGTGCTCGATAAACTAGAGACCACCATCAACGCGAGGTATTGTACAGGCTTCTTGGTGCTTGGCTTTGTCCTTGAACATATCTTTAGAGATAGTCTCATCAAACCATTTATCTCGAGGACATAAGATGGGTGGTGGACATTTATCTTGATGTATCAGTAAATTCTTCATTTTCACTACTTCTATGGTTTGACTTGAATTGGTTTCCTTCTCTTTTCCTAAGAGAACAAAAAATTAATATATTCTTCAAGTCAAGAAATCAATGCTCAACAAGTTTCTTTGACAATAAAGGTTATTTAGCCTTATTGCAGCTATTTAAATATATATTAAAATAATAAAATAAAATAAAATGTATATTATATATATATTAATTTTTTATAGATTTTTATACATTACTTATCAATTTATATGACGTGTTAATATTATTTTTTTTTCTTTCGTCATTCATAATTTTACGAAATATTTACTAATTTATTGAAATCAAGATACTTTGAAAGTTGAAAAAGTATGGCCATATCTAGGTGAAAGTTAAAAAAAAAAAATTATACTGTCCCATTTTTTTTTATCCTCTTCACGATTGCAAAAAATCCAATGATAATCAACTCTTATAATGGAATCCTCGTGTTCTTACCTATTTTATTATCTTTTAGCTATATGTTTCTCGAGGATAAAGTTCTATTGTTTCTTTAGTTAGTATTTATATTTATGAATAGTAATCCATTTAATTTATTATTATACTATAATATATAGCTTGATTGGAGAGAAAAGTGGATATCGTTTAAAAATAAATAAATAAATAAAATTAAAAAAAGGGCTAATCAAGAAATGTTACATAGTAAATCCAATAGAATTTGTACAACAGATCAATTACAAGTGGTTTGTCAAAGCATTTTTATCTTATATCAAATTCGATGCTCCATAATATATATATCTATATATATATATATTTATAAGGAAAAGGGAGGATGATAGTCTCATAATACATAATGGATGAAATATTTCATATAGAGATATTCGTTATAAGGGCAAGAAGTATTCAACCATGTTATAGAGTATGAATATAAAAGGAATCTAATTTAGCAAGGAGACGTTATATATATATATATATATATATATTAATCCAAATAGCATCTTTTAATTCATGGAATAAATGGAAAGATAATACCTTTCAATTGAAGAAATTATGGAAAACATGTATAGTTCATATAGTTTTGAAAATATCACAGGAGTGAAGTTTGCTTTCTAAAAGAAATTGTCGATTCTCGTACAAAGAGTACATCATGGCAAAGAATCTATCATTTAAAAAATAATAATAATAATCATTAAAAAAAGAAAGAAAATACCTTTTCTGATGATTGATAATTGTTGAGATTGTCTTCGTTGATGATGTGTACACTACGTTCTTGTGGGAAAAATCATGAAAGCTGCAAGCTATAGGTTAAAAAAAGTAGTTAAAAAAAAAAAGAGGAATAGTCAAAGAAAAATAGAAGAGAAAAAAATATCATACCTTGTTGTTTGTCACTGGCTTCTTGTTGTTGATTTTTTTTTTTTGTTTCCACCAATCTATCAAACGTAGCAACAAGTATGTTAGAACAAGTAATGTCTTACCTTATTAATATAAAGATTCAACAAATGGCTGTGAACATGTATAAATACATGTTGCCACCAATGTCATTGTATTGTGCAAGGATAAGTTCTAGAGATTTAAGTGGGATTTGATAAATTTAAATGGTTTTGTTGATATTTGATTTTGCAAATAAGATATTATAAGAATATTATTCGTTGTTATGGAAAAGATTTAAAAGAGATTTCATGTATTGTATAGGGAAGTAAAAAATATTAGATGGTGTTTTCCTTTGCTGTACGGTTTTCTTTTAATTTGGGCATGGATATCTAGAAATATGGATGTTTCATAAAAAAAGAAAATAAAAATAATAACAATAAATAAATAAATAAGTATCGTATTGTACTACTGGGGCCCGCACCCCCACGATCTTTTTGATAGGACAATATAACTCTTGCAATCTTTGCGAAGGGGTAGATGCTGACATTTCGTTTCGCAACGCTCCGAAGCTCCACTCTACTTCACAACAGCACTGCCCCATATACTGAGAAGAGCCACTACATACATATTATTTGGCAAATTAATCTCATGAGAGCAATAAGTCAATAGTGTAATACAAGTGCATATCGAAGTATGTATTCTATAGCAGTAAAATAAATACTAGCAGATCATGCTCAACTTGCCAGTGATCCAAGAGATGCATCGATATAAATATTAGAAATTATCAAGTAAGCAAAGTCAACATTTAGTGCGTTTACATAACAATTGAAGAAACAACTTCTAGAAATACCCAAAACCCCCTTGAATGTGTTCAAGGGACTTTTGGTCAGAAGGCAAAATATAAAGGGCTAAAAATTGTTATATTAGTTATTGAGATAAGCCCATTATTTATTTAGGTGTGACTCATTAGGCTAGGTGACAGGGCCTAAAGAGTTCAGTTTACTTTGGGATGATTCAGGAAGATTTAACTTGGTAAGCTTGTAACAAGGATCATTGGATTCTGCCTTCAACCTTTCTCAAGCAGGCTCATACACTTATAAGAAAGGCTATTGGCTTTGGGCCAATTAGCAAGCTCATTCTAAATAACCATGAATCAAGCAAGCTCCATCTCATTCACTAATCACCTAGATGATCTGACGAATGTTATTGTGCCTAGGAGCCTATAAATACCTAGTATTTCCTCATCATAAAGGATTCTTAGAGAGATCGAAGAAATGATGTTTTACTGTGAAAACTTTGTTCTCTAAGATCAAATCACTTTCAGGTAAAGAATTGATCTCATTCACTTAAGTTACAAGGTAAACGCCTAAGGTTCCTTAAGGCTGCCTTATCCGTCACTTGTGCATTTAAGACATTAAGATTATCTGTTTCTCCTCCCTATCTTATTCTCACTTAACCATCCCTTCAGATGACAGTATTGTGTCAAGTTACTCATGCAGTACGCACATAACCACTCCAATCAAACCCCTACATCTTCAATTATGAAACTGGATTATCTAAGTGGGAAAGTAGTTTATTGGGCTTAAGGTGTTGATACTGCATCAACTTAGTTGATACGTTAAACACCATTAACTTGCTTTAACCTTTAGTTAATAGGAATGAGTTATCTTAAGGATTTACTATTGATAATAAAATCACTTGATACACTAGAGATATTAACTTATCACATCATGTACAATTATATGAGTTGTATAAAAATTGAATTTACAGTTTGTGAGTATCCATTCGAGTACATAAGTTATCGATGTTTCATGATAGTGTGTATGTTATGAACTTAATATTAGCTAATAAATAATTAATGAATGTTCAAAGTACATATAGATGGGTCATTAGTTCGGTGGAATGTTGCCTATTAGAGGGTAGATATTTGGAACAATATGGCTAGTAATTTATGTACCGAAGCCACAAAGTGGATTGACATGTACTAATATGGTGGAGTTATAAGTGATATAAGCTAGGACATCCAAATAGAATTGAAATGGGCCATACTAGTGTTATGAGACACTTCTATGGTCAGTTACAGTAGACTGAACTATTAACAGCTAACATGAACAATTAATCAAATATGAGACGATTAATACTTAATAGATCTTTAGATTTGCAAATATGACTTTAGGATCACTCCATATTTCAAAATTGATTATTGAGGTCATATGATTCACATTTTCAAAATGAATCTAATTCATACTTTTTTTCAAATATTAAATAAGAGAAATTATGTTGTTGTTGCTGCTTGTTATTGATTGTTGAATATAATAATGAAGTCATGCTGGCATGAAACGTTTATGTGTTTGCATTTAGTCGAATCTATACTGGGCATTGATGTTGACTGATGTTTGGGAATTTCATTTCATATAATGAGTATGTTATGACCACTAGATTGAGAATAGTGAGTAACAAAACTGCATAAAATGATTGTGAAATATAAATAAATTTAATTAATTAATAATTCTTAGTTATTATGTATTTGTAGAGTTTGTATGAATAAAAAGGTTCTATTCAAGAGAATATATTACTTGAATAAAAGATTTTGGAAGAAATTATATGTATACATATAATTGTGAATTTAGTATTTATGAGCCTCATACGTATAGGAGTATGTGGTAAAACGATAATGTCCTTCAGTTATAGGTGTTGTAAGTAGAAAACATGAAACTTTATTGGAGATAAAGATGAATCAAGTTTGATTTTACTCATCTTCTCGTCAAAGATAATATATATATATATATATATTTGCGAGCTTTCGTAATCCTGTTATTGATTTAAGGTGGTTAGCTAATCACAATGATTGGTAATCGTGTTTAATGGTTGAATTGTACTAGCAATAGAGGTAGTTATGATTTTCTTATTGTCATTTATGTACATTTCACAATTTCAATATATTTTCAAATTTATCAATCAAATTAAAAATATTTTGGTTATTAAGTACATAGACCATCAAAATTAACCAAAAACAATGATACCCAAGTTTTAGGATCCCAAGCTAGACAAATCCTCATTTTAATAGTAGAATCTATTACAAAATAAAATATTTTTGTAGTCTTTACTTTACATGATCTTCATTTGCATAGATTACACCAGTTCCCAACAATCCCACTAATATTAACTCTATGTTTGATGTATTTTAAGATGTGATATTTTGTAACAAGAATAAAAGGAGAGTAGGGAATAAGTTAGGTAAACATCCTTTTACATTTAAAGAACCTTTTTCTTAATCTTACGACCATAATAGCTTAAGCTACATCCATTGCTTCAAGAACTCAAGCTAACTATATTCCTTACTCTAGGTTTGCTTAACACTAGAGATTTGGCTCATAACTTTCATATTTAATCTTCATCTCTAACCAAATGAAAATACTCAATAATTAGGGGATTTATTAGGATTCTAATGGAAGGTATCTCGAAGACATAGGTTTGGTTATCATTTTATAGGAGATTCCCTTACTATAACTTAAGAACAAGGGCTAAACTCGCTCTATGAGCTTATATCATCATGCTAACACAACCTTTAGCTCTATCGCAACCTCCATTTGGCTTAGTTATTGCTAGAATGTACCTTAATAAGAGAAGCGACTTCCTTACTAAAGTTCTATCTTTTGTTTCTCGAAGGAAAAGGAGGAGTACCTTTCTTCTGTGTTGTTTTTCCTTTTTCCTTTTTTTTTTTTAAGATTGAAACTAATTCTTGCTTTTTCAAACATAAGTTTGCTTGAATATAATGATTCTCAGTTTTTGAACAACTAGTATAGGTTGTCCAAAAACTTTACATAAAGAGTGATAGGAATTTTCTCTCCCTTTTATTTTAGGGTGGAGGGGAGGAGAGGGGGGTATATGCAACAATGGTACTCAACCAATGCTTCAATTGAGGATCCATCATCCCTTTCAAGAACCAAATTGTTCCTACTATTAATCTTCACAAATCTTCCCTAATTTGCTCTTTCTCAATGAGATCGTTAGTACATCAACAATAAAGGGAGTTCCAACACCATAAGGGACATAGCTAGAATTTGTTAATGGCATACTTATCCTCCATTTTTTAAGAATAAGAAGATGTTGGGTAATGTACCATTGTTTTTCCAAGATTACATTGAAGTGGTGATCAATAACAAGGTGAAAGTAAAAGAAATCATCCTTTAAAGCATTAAAAGAAAATATTCAAATGATATGATTCAACCTCAAACCTATTTGAATGTAGCAAATAACAATGGGGCTCAAGAATTAATGTATATTCGAATCATTGGAGTTAATAATCATCGATATGCTCATTTACCCAAAATTTTAACATTTCATAGTTTTTATATAACCCTTGAGTAGTACTTTGAACCAAGGAAAATGGAAGCTTTTTATCCCAAAAAAATCCCATATGGGTGTTGATCTAGTATTTAGTTCCCTAGGTTGCCATAGAAGGTAGAGGATATAACTTTGAAATTGGGCTTCTAAATACAGGAAAGATGGGTTGGAGTTTAAACTTTAGTGGTTAAGGGAACATGGAGAACCACAAGCTTAAGCACAATATTTCTATAGTTTAGCTTCTCATTCATACTTCTCGACCCTCTTGAACAACTTCTTTACTTATTTTAATGTAGTATCATCAAAGGTAGAAGTATTGATAATGGTTTTTAAGAGAGTAGAAGGGTACAAAGACTATTCTCCAAAATTGAGTACATCATAAATAGAAGGCCTTATAGCTTCATTGACTCAAGGTCCAAAATTTCCTCTTCTCTTAGGTCAAATTCTTTCTTCATAAGGTTAATAGTTATACCAATTGTCTTATTACCTAAAAATGGACCATTAACAAGAGTATTGGACCTAACAACCAAAGCAACTTAATTTTAGTTAAGGAGATAACTTGAAGGGAATTAAGAAGTTAAGGTGTGGTAAAAACCATCCTTAATCTTTAAGGGAATGAAGAACTAATCATCCCTAGTGTTGAACAACAAATTGAAGAGTAAAGAAGGAGATAGGAGAAGAAAAGGAAATGGAGAAAGAAAGGGGAAAAGAAAGGAAGGTGAGCAATCAAAAGAGACCTAAGAAAAGAAGTTTCTTAAGAGGCCTAAGGTGGTCTTTTAGAGAGAAGGGAAAGCATTTTCTCTCTCTCAACAGTTAATCTTAGTTGTCTATCTTAAAGTTATTTGATGGTTAAGACGTCTAGAAATAAAAGGTGTTACTTCACAATTGAGAGGCTTGAAGCATTAGCAAATTTTGAATAAACAATGATACTATGTTGAAACATCTCTATGGAAGATCAAAACACTTAAGCTGTCAAGAATGAAAGAAGAATCTTTAAGAACACTAAGTTTGATTTATTGTCTCATGTGCACATGTCACAGGATTGATAGGAATCAACCCCCCCTGGACCGATCATAAGAAGCTGAGCTAGAGGACTTCAAGGGCTCGCACGGAAAATATTAGCTTTAAGCCATAGCCGAGACAGGGACTCCTATCCTAATCTAACCTCCTGCCAACCCGTCTCTCAGATCCTCACATGTGTCTAACATGCTCCTACCTAACAGTGAAGTCTTAATCTAGAAGACAGCTTAGAACTAACCGAGCCAAGCTACCTACCTAACCCATTGGCGTCTGACTTCAAAACAACTGACTTTTTTGCTAAGCTAATTAACTCCAACCTGATCCAAATCAAGTTGACCCCTGACTCCCAACATTTCTTATTTCTGCTTATGTATCATACTCCTAACGTACAGCCATTAAATGACATGTGCTTTTTGATACAACATTTCAAAATGATTCTTTCTTTTCCGTACTCGATATGCTTTGTCCTTTTTAGTATGATTAATGTAACGTAATTGTAAAATACCTTTTTATCTTTTCATAAGTATAAAATAACCTTAGTAGGCAATAAACCCTCACTTTCCTACGCACACATTCAACTTTCAATACAGATTTACTTACTAGAGTAACCTTAGTATACTTGTTATCATTTAACTTTTACTTATTTCTTTTAATAAGGAGTAGTGGCGAGTAAACCTTAAATTCAGACCAGTGTGTCATATCGGGTGGGTTATAGGCCGAGTAAGATCGAGTAGTGAGTCATATCCAATCGGTAGCTACCCAAACATTGCTAGTTTTTTTTCTATTTCCTTTTTAGTTAATTCATTGTAGTGCTTCTCCTCGTGTATGAACTTAGAGAAGCATCAGGGATGGGAGGTCCACCCATTCCTTATGTACTCATGTGGTGCTCGACCATCCTTTACTTCATATATTTTCTAATATTATGAATGGCGACCCAGTCTTTTCCCATCATATCTTCCTAAGATTGTTTCAACCCTTTCTAACTTTAGGAGTATCGACCAGCTGTATCACCATCGTCCATATGATTGGGAGGCCCAACTTCTTTACTAGTTTCGGCTTGTCGTGGCCATCATTAGAATAGTAGTATTAGCTTCCAATTAGTTTGCTCATAAAAAACCAACCCCGCTTTAAGAGACTTCCTTACTCCACAAACAAATCACTTATTGATGCTACTCAAGCTTACAAAAAACCAACCCCACTTTAAGAGACTTCCCTACTCCACAGACAAATCGCTTATTGATGCTACTCAATTAAGCTCCAAGTTGAATAGTCCTACTTCATTCCAAAGCATGGATCATGACACATACCTAAAAGATTGAATTTACCTATTCCTCCTCTTAGGCTTGTTCGTAGAACGTCTCTAATTGAGATTGATGACCGTTCTATGTTCATCATTAGTTACAACAACAACCTCCATACAATATAATCACGGGAGCCAACAAGACTTTAAATAGCAATACAACTACAATTCGGAAGTCATGTTTTTATTCTACTAATGCTTTTATTTTAGGTTCCTTCCATGGAGTAATAAGTAATTGTGGTATTACATTTGTTAGGAAAAGGAAAAACATATAGGGACATAGATACCTTATAGTGTAACCAAAATACAATGACCTCTAAACTTTTTAAAAATTTAAACTTATAACTTCTTTTTTATTATTATTATTTATTTTAACTCAAAGAAGAATAGGATCTAATACGGTATTCAAATCGAAATCCATGTTTGTAAAATTATATCCAAAATTTTATTATCGTAATAAGCCATGAGAGAGAATTTGCAAGTAATATAAAAAAGAGGGTAAGGGTTGTTTCAAAAAAGCCAGGGATCGCTGTCTTTTTATTCCATTCAGAGGCTTTAAGTGTAACTTTCCTTGTTTTTAATTTTTACACCGCTACACTTATCTCCATTGTGGAGTTACTGGTGTAATCTTTTATATTTTATTTCTTACACCTCTGCGGTCATGTCAAGCTTTTATTAAATATAATAATAAATTAGGTTTCATAATATTTTATGTATAGAATAAACCAGTTAAGTGATAAGATTTCATTATGATAAAGTTCCGTCTCGATGTTTATAACATATGAATAATTGTGTTTGAGAAACCATCTATTATTATTATCATCTCGTACTCAAATATAACTGATGTCTATTCATGACCGTGGTTTAGGTTCCACCGGCAAACTGAAGCTCGTGCATAGGAGGTTATGGCCAGTGAGCAATGTCTTGATATATTGTGGATATAAATATTAAAGAAAAGAAAGCAATAAATAGATTACTGCCAAAAGCAAAAGAAAAGGAATATATCGGATGATTGATGATAGCTGTTTGAGAAAAGAGGGAGGAAAAAAAAAAAAGAATATTTATGCTTTATCCATTGGTTACTATATGCAGATAATTTCGGTAGGATTTTTCGAAGTACGGTTTTCGGAGCCTTCCGAATAAACTTCACCGGTAATCTGGCTAAAAAGAAAAACCGCCCCGTAATTGAAAAACGTATAAATTAAATGCTATTAATCCTTCTCATTTACTTTCTTCAATTTATCCTTTTAAAATATTATTATTTATAATATCTAGTTAAGATTATTATAAAAAAATATGTCATGACAATATTAATACATTTCAAAAATCTATATAATATAAATTATTGATTTGTGAAATTAAAGATGTTGATAGAATATTTTAAACATGAATCTCTTTGATCTACACTGATCTCCTTAAACCGTGAGCCAATTTGATTAGACCCATTGCTAACCTAATTACCTCACTGGCCGACCTTTTAAAGAGTCTCCAAACATATCAACTCCTCTAATCGACTTGCTCGACTTTGGATCTAACCTAACAGTCATTAGGCATATGAATAAGGCACAAAAACTTAAATGTTATGGCTCTATTGTTCTAGAACACGTCAAACTCTATGCTCCCACTACTAAGATTGTGTAAACATAGCAACATGCTACACGTGTTTTCTTGATTTACCGCGGCCTTCCTCTATAAATAAAACCAGGTACTCTATCAGTAAATCGCCTAGACTCTTTGCATACTAACATCCCATTCATTTTACTGAATGGAATGAGAGGAGAATATAATTAGAATTCTTAAAAAATATAATAAGAATGTAATACTTATTATTTTATTTAATTGGATTAATAAATAACTTAATAATAAACACGCAATAGAAATTTAATGACTAAATTACCCTTAATCCATTATTTTTAGGTAATTCTAAATTAATAGGTAGTGGTAGTGGAAATCGATTGCGGGGATAGAGGCAGTGGTAATAGTTGATGGTGGTTGTAAGTGATGGTGATGGTGATAATTAATGGTAGTAATAGTGGCAAGGGTGGAGGTAGTCGCTAGCAGCTTAGAGGGAGGGGGGGTAGTTGCGATGGTCAATGATAATAGCAGTGATTAGAGGTGGTGGTGGTGGTGATGATGGTGGTGGGTGGGAGTGGTAGCAACAGCAATGGCGATGGTGATGATGGTGGCAATAAGGCGATGGTAGTGACAATAATAACGATGACGGTGTTGGTGGTAATGGCGATAATAATTGGTGATTAGTGATGGCAACGACAATAACGATGACGATGGCGGTAGTAGTAGTGGTAGTAGTGGTAGTCGGTGGCAGTCGGTGGCAACGATAGTAGTAGTGGTAGTCGGTGGCAACGGTGGTAGTAGTAATAGTAGTAGCCAATAGCAGTGATGGTAATGGTTGTGATAGTGGTAATTATCGTTAAATTGATATGAGGTTATTTTTAGAAGAAATATAAAATTTTACAAACAATCGTGATTCTTTAGTTGAATTAAAGAATTTCTATTACTTGATTTCATGTAATATGGATTCTTAAAGAATTACGATTCAGAAATAAAAAATTAAGTGAATGCTATAATAAGAAATAAAGAGGGAATGAAATTCTAATTCACTTTAAGTTAACGAGGCATAATTTTTTTTTTTTTTTTTACATTTTAGTTTGCTCTATTCTCATATAAATACTAGCTTAAATATTACAATGAGTAAACCGAATAACATTTCGACGCTCTTTATAGTATTCTGTTTTGCAAACTTATTATATCCTCGTATAATGCCCAATAATCTTACCATAGAATCTTATTGGTGAAAGAGGGAAATTAAAGAAAGGTAAAAGAAACACATTTTTCATCAGCCTTTTTGCTGATAAGGTCGTTTTCTGATTATTTATATACTTTCATTACGTTGCAAGCTTGTATTTGTGCTTTTAACACTTATCGCAAATAATAAAACAATTTATTTAAGGCAATTGATAAAAATAAAAATAAAATTCAAAATAAAAATAAAAATAAAACTAAACCGAAAGTAAGAGAAAAAACAAAATATAAATATATATATATATATGAATTCTTTTATGATGTCAGCTTTTATATTTTATGAGACTAATCTCGCTATTTATTTCACTCCTAATTCCTAAATTATTGAATTCCTGGTTTATTCAATAGCGAGACGAAAGAATTTTCCACTGTACTGAAAGGAAAAGAACATCATCGGGAACTGCTTGTCACCTGCGGATGAAAAAGACCACTTTCTCTGCTTCGTCGATCTGCTATCGAGGCCAGGGGTCCTTGGGGACGACAAGCACGTCTGTTGTAAATGTTTCAACCCAGGTGACGTGGATTAGCAGTGGTTGAATACTCAATGAGGATCGATCCTTTACTTCCTTGATTTGAAGTATCGTGAGTAAATAGAAGTAACGTTTGGATTTTCACGAAACTAGAAGTGATCTAAAATTCGATTAACCTTATTTCGTGTTTCATTTTACCTGGAATGATAAAGATTTTAGAGAAGTTACAATTAGGTTTTGGTTCAATGTAGAGAGAGAAAACGTAATTTGGATTTGATTCAAGTAATATTGATTTAAATTGATTATTTTATTAGATAGCATACATTAGGTCTCATTTAACCAGGTTAAATTGGAAAAGAGGGAAAAAAAAAAAAACTAAGCTATTTTTTTAATCCTAATCTATTGATTTAATAAAATCTAGTCAATATGTTAGATGGATTTACACCATAAAGCCAAAAAATAAGATTAGATTTGATTAAATTTAGCCGCATCTCTCTCTTGGTTCCATCCCTGGTTGTTTTAATGAAGAAGACAATCTAATCACAAAAATCATACAGTGTACAATTTCCATTGTTCAAGGCTCCAACTTAGGTGACCTCACCTCCCTTACACCCCCTTAACACTAAGCCATTGCTAACGAAAATATTCTTAAGCTTTACGCGAGCGCAGGTTGATTTTAGATTTAAATTGGTCTGGCCCAAATCAAGCTCAAGCTGAGTGGTTATCGAAAAATTTAAATTGCAATATTATTAATGAATTAATGTAATACACATATGTAAAAATTCATCTTCAAGTAGAGTCAATTCAACAGTTTTTGGAGCTTCGGTTCGTCCATGGTCCAATTCGTACTAAAATTGATTTTTTAATAAAATAGTCAATTTTAAGTCTAAATAAATCCCGTTTGAATGAATGATCTTAATGTTTGATTTTTTTTCTTATGTTAATTTTATTGATTCTTGTAATATTGGATGCTAATATATAATTTGAGTGATTAATTCTTGTTTTGACATGAAGTTTGGATATGTATGTGTATATATGTTTCTTGCCAAATATAAATGGGTATGAGAGTGCTTGATTTATACTATCATGTGTTAATTAGTTAGATTTAGCTCTTAGCATGTAATTGAAGGTGATTTTGATTAGAATTGAGCAATTGAACTTAGGTCAGTATGTGTGCCACTTCTCCAACTTGTTAATTGATCCAATTGCCATAAAAAAATCATGATTTAGGATTTTTTTTAATTAATTACATATCGAATCAAATTGATTTTGATATAGATATGAGTATATCTAGATTATGTACATATTATGCTTGTTGAAATGGTTATGAACATTTACTTATTTTAGTTTAATTGGATTCAAATGTTGATTATGATATTAGCATGTTGATTGTTGTGCAGTTTAATTCTTGTTGTAATCTTAATATGTTGACAGAATTAGAATTGAGTCAAGTTGATTTATAAAGTTTGGAATTATTTAAGAAGTTGAGTAATTTTCCAAAATTTTCGGATGTAAGGTTAAATATGATGAATATGAAGATGGCTAAATTCAAGTGTTACCAACACAAATTCTTAATTGAACGTAAAGTATTCTTATTCTACTTCATTTTGATCTTTTGAACTCAAATTATTCAAATGAAAAGTATTTATGTTCTTATTATTTTTACAAAATTTGAAGATATTCAACTTTATTCTTAATGTTATCCCAATGTTCATCATGCTCTTGACAAAAACTCAATTTTGATCTTCTATGTGAGTTAGGATTCATAAAAAACAAGTTGTTCGTAAGATTTGAGATAATACTTGATTTGAATTGTTCAAACACCCTACTTCCATTCATAATTGTTGTTGATAGGATCACATTGGTAGAAAGTCATGTGATTATGCTTTGAGTTGGTATATAATAGGTCTATAAAAAAGAAAACAGTAAGGGATGTTAGGGTGCTATCCAGTATGGCTATACGGATGCTTAAGTCAATAGATGTTTGTAAGAAGGTAGATAAGAGAGCTAAAGAGTTTAGAGTAGGCTAAGTATGCAAAGAGGTCAAGGTGGTTTACTATTAGAGCGCTTAGGTTATTTATAGAAGAAGGCTACCGCGGATCTTAGAGCATGTTCAACATATTAACACATTCACTAAGTCTAGTATATGAAATCATGCATGCTGGCGTGATCCAAGAATTTAGAGATATGATTGTAAACTTGGTCTTGGAGCCTTATTTACTTGTCTTGTGATTGTAATGACCATCTTGATGCCACGTCAAGAGTTAGAGAGTGTCTAGTCCTTATCTAGAAACTCCTTGGGTGAATCAGTCACTAAATAGAGCAAAATAGTTGATAATGGATCACATTGAACTTAGGCTCAATTAGACTGGCCTATGGCTTAAACGGATTGGTGTAAGTCTAAGGGAATTATACCCAAAATCTCCTATTAATAATAATCATCAAAATTCAAATGTCATGAATCAACAACAATATAATTGGAATCAAAGATTGGAACCAAAGTTCTTGGAAAAGTTGGTTTGATCTTTTAAGGACAAATATAACAAGTGGAAATGTCTTTGTAAATAAAACATTCTAAATTAAAAATAATAATAAGAAGAGTAATTAAACAAGGAAAAATAATAAAATAATAAAGGAACTAGGTCCGTTGGTCACATGAACCAAACCGGTCTATTATGTGACCGGTTTAAGTAACTAAACCGAAATACCAATAGAATTTAATTTAATTAGAATAATTCATAAGATAATTAATTAACTAACTAATTAATCTCAATTGGGCCTAATCAATTTTAATTCTAAAGCTAAGTTAGGCCTAACTACCTAATTTGACTAAACTTAAATCAAACAAGACTTAAAACATAAGTACAAGTAATGGGTTTACATTTAACTAATAAATTTAATCATTGGACTTATCTAAGTAATTGATTTTATAAATATTTAGGTAAATATCACATATTGATTTTATTAATATTTAGGTAAAGATCACATATGCTACCTAAACATTACCTATCTTTACAATAACTTCATGGATTTTAAATTGCCAATTCAGTGCATTAACTTTATTCATTTTCATAATTAACTATGTGAACTTACCATTTTTGTAATTAATTACATGAACTTTGCTCATTTTTGTGATTAACTACCTAAATAGGTGCTATAACTAACCTAAAAAAGTTTGTAAATAGTAAATTGACACTTTTAAATTTTAGGTGTTTACTTGTAAAAATAGATAAATTTAGATACCAAATGTGACTTTAACCCATTATTATAGCATATAAAGCTAGTAATCGGTTTCCAATTTCAGTGTTTCGACTTGGTTCTTATTTATGGATTTTCAAATATATAATGCCAAATTGTGTAATGTGTGTGCTTATTACGAGTTAAACTAGGCTAATACGTAAATTTGTAAAATTAACTTGTATAATTGTTTATGCTTAGTTACTTTGAGTTAGTGAGTAATATCCTTAAACTAGGTTTATAGCCATGACCATAAATATTAAGAAGCATTTATGCGTTTAGGCCATTATAATATGTGGCTAGATGGGTAATTAATGAGAGGGAACTATGGCTAGTATAGATAATAAGAATATAAGGAATCTATAAAGGGTGTTATACAGGGGGATGAGACTTACATATAAAACGTTATATATGGACCATGATCATTAGACGCTCATTTAAGCAATGAACTTTATACAAGATTACTTTTTGTTTAGATTTTGGACTGGGATCTGGGAAAACTTGTCAATATTCAATTGCTTGCTACAATGGGATTTGGACCGGTTCATGTAATGTCGAGAAGTTGTAAGTTACTTCAATTTTCAAGATGCTGAAAATATGTTTTCTGTTTTTCTTAAGTTAAATAACCTTAATGAAACTTAGTTGTTGTATTGGAATTAAGTATGCATGCAAGTGGTACAGTATATGAATTGTAAGGCTACTACGTACTAGGTTTTTTGTAACTCACTCTTTCATTCTAATTTTTCAGGTTGATGCCTATATGTTGACTTTACTTATGATGAGTTAAGTTGTAGGCTTGATAATGGGGATTAGGCTAGTGAGTGCAATTCCAATAGAGTTCAATTCTTCTTCTAATGATTAAACCTCTTACTTTGTTAGCTGGACTTTCTGCATTACTTTTATCAGACTCTGATACTATGGCTATATTGGACTTATATTATAAGCTTTGTTTGTTTTAGACTTTCATATTGTAGGCCTATGAGCCTAAAACTTCTATTCAGACATCATGATAAATAAGATGATGTACTTTTAGTAAATTAGGTTTCCGAAATTGAACAATGAAAATGATTTTTAAAATAAAAAAATTGGACAAGGATTTTCTAATGAACATCATGCAAATGATTTAAGAAATTAGTGAAGGATTTTATAAAGTAAAATTAGATAAAATAAAAGAAATTGATGAAGGAAAACTTAATGAGTTTTATTTAAGTAAGATATGTGGCATATAATCGTTACCTTTTTAGGTTTCGGGCACAACAGTATTTCCCTCTTTATTTAAGGATCAATCCCATCTTCAGGGGTAAAAATAAATTTTTCTTCTAGTCCATCATTCTTATTTAGCAAAAATGTTCTCAACAATTATAATATAAAAAGGGATTTTAGATAAAGCCTCTACCAAAGCGAGTTTGACCTTTGATTTTTGTCAATTTATAGAATTTCGAGGTTTATATTTTCTTTCCTTTATTCAGTTATGCAGTATTAGAGGGACATATAAATTTTTGGTCTTAATTCTTGTCTTATTTGAAGTATTGTCACATATTAAATCCTCTTGATTATCAAGTTTGAGTGATCCAGTTTGAGTGATCAAGTTTGAGTGATTTTTCCATCTTAGACAATAGATATTAGAACATAGGTTATTTTGAGGTCTGTTGTTGCAAATTAGGTTTCTTGTATTACTTGGCACTCAATTCTTATACTTATAGCAAATCATTTGTTGTTGTTAACATTAAAAGTAGATTCTTATGATATTGTTTGATTACTTCCCTAAAATATCAACGAACTCGTTTAGCTTTGAATTAATCAAGCTCATAACATCTACCTAATGAATTCCCTCTTTCTTGTATAAATCTCTCTTACTCACCAATTGGTAGTTAATGGTGACAATTCTTCAAATAAATAAAATGCTTTCCCTGAGGACATATTTATGAGTGTTTCCTTAATCGCTACATCAATTGTGGTTTGAATCAAATTGCTCAAACCATGTAAAAGCCTTGAACTAAGAGCTAATCTAATAACTCATGATGAGGGTGTTGGTATCTTAATTCATTATAATGCTTAGAAGATTCATAGAGGGACTTACAATCCCATTAATTGAAACTTGTAAGTAGTTGTGAAGTTTTTGCTATTTTCCAATAATGAAAATGTTTTGCTAGAAAAACATTTAATAGGTTGAGCCATATAGAGTGTCTAATCATTGATATTAAGCTTTTCCTTGGTTTTATCACAAGGTGAAAAAGGGAATAACACAAGATGAGTAGCATCTTCTCTAGCTTTATTAATTTTATGTGTGTTGCAAATGCTTTGATAACTTCTCCATGAAATTGGTCTTGCTAGTCCATCCCACATTAACTTTGGGCATGGCATAATCTCTACAGGATTCACCATTATTTTTATCCCCATTCCTCTCATTCTTGTCATCCAAAAAGATTTCATTAGAACTTTCATTTTATTAAATTCTTCAAAAATCACATAAAGTTGTAAGTGTTCTTTTTTATTTCAAGATCTTATGATAGACCTTCCGTATTAACCTTGTAAATACTAATTAAGTCATTCATACAAGCAAAAAAGAACCAAAAGGAAGTCTACAACATACAACAACACTTGCTATAAGCAATTTTCCAAATTAACTAGATTTAGAAAAAGATAAAAAAAAATCCTAAATTTAGTGAGAACTAATGTTGAGATTAACTCAAGTAGTTGACTTGATCATGTAAAAGAGTCATGATTAAAGGAGAGAACTAGATTTGACCGACCGTTTAATTGAATCGAAGTGAGTTGAACATTGGAGTTAATTTAGGTTTGATAACATTAGTAAAAACCCATTGTTTATAACAAAAGCATACTAACAAAAGCTAAAAAACCTATTAAGCTTGAGTCTTATTTTACATCATGAATCATCTATAGATTTTGCTACTCATACTAATAAGTAAATGACAAAGCAAATTCCCAAAAACATTCAAATCATTTGTTGAAACAAATATAAAGTGCTTCTATTACAAGATATCAAAGAAAAAACAAGTAATAAGAACAATAAACCTTTGATGTGAATGAATTCAAACTACAAATCATGGATTAATTAAATCACCATAAGAAAAGTAAGACAAAGTCAAGAGTTGGTCAAGTACGTTTGGAAGTAACTTCCGTAGTTGTCAAAAGCATTGTGGATCAGAGGCCATATGTGCTAAAGATGGATTAGAAGACTTAAAGTTCCAAAGTTTCATTCGATTTTCTTTACTTTGTATCATTTAACTTCAAGAGGCCGTAACTTTTCGCATATGGAGAGATATGGAGGTTATAATATATTTCTAATAACTAATTTCAGTCTACTTTTGTATGGACTAAACTGCTTCGCCATTTGGTAGTTTTAGGAAATAGAATTTTCTAGTTTTGGTAATAAATCATGCGGATAAGAATATTGTTTGTCAACGTAGACAGTTCATCTTGTTTATTTTGTTTCCTTATTTTGTGAGATAAAGGTATTTTTCGCTTTATTCATTTTTTCCTAGGCTTAAGGAATTATAAATACCTCATATATGATTGTAATTTTTAGTCTTTTATCAATAATACACCTTTATTCTCCATACAATGAGTTTATTACGCTTCTACACTGCATCATTCCTGAAGAATTTATTTAAAAAATGTAAAAATTACATCAAATAACACTATCATGCATTGATTATGACATTAGGGTTTAAGGTCATCGAAAGAGAGAAAAATAAGTAGTTAAACATTTGTAAAGTGGCTACGGTTCAAGGTAAAATGTTATATATAATGGTTGCGTTGGGGTAGTAATATAAAGGTTTGCCTTAATAAAGAAACTTTTGCTTTCAGGGGCACTTTGTTTGAATGCTTTGAGTGGGAATTTGAATACATCTAAATAAAATCTTTACTTTGAAGTTCTAAGATGACTCCACTATGATGTCTTTAGATCATTTTAACCTTAAGGGAGGGTTTCAATTGAAAAAACTCAAGAAGCATTTGAACAAAGCCCTTTTTTCTCCATAGATAATGGGGTTAATTCAAAAGCCAAGTGCAAACGTTCTAATAGGGTCTTCAATACTTCTAAAACCTCCCAATTTTTGTCTTGTTTCTTTACTTAGCTTGGCACTTAATCTTCTTTGAGTAGCCATTTTTTAATGATTTTTACTTACACATCCACTAAAGCACATCTTAATTCATGTAAGAACGTAAGCTAAAATTATATATTTTGAACACTCATGAGTAGCCTAACTTATATTGGCTGATGAATTATATATTCATGCTAATTGGTAGTTAATTCTTACTAAAGATGTTTAAGAACCCTAAACAATAGATAATGGTTAAGTTTAGTGGTTTGACACAATTGTTAATATAAACTTCGATTATGACTAATGTATCAATTAGTTTATGCAATCGTTTATCCTAGGAAAGTTAATGTGATTGTCTTTTTACTTGTAACCGCTTAAGCGGTATGATAGCTAATTTTTCATTGAGAAAGATACTTTAGTAGATATGTGAATAATTGGAATGTGACTCTCAAAAACTTTTGCAAGAACATAAGATTTTTCGATAAACAAATAAAGGTGGCATTTCATACTCCTTATAGATGCCTACATTTTATGATATTCTTTATTTATAATTATTGTTTTGCCTTTATTACTACAAAATAACTATTTCTGTATTTGGTTTGTAAAATGTTATACATTTTTTTATACAAGTAAAAAAGTTATACAATAAAGAACGTTTATCTTTTTTTAATAAAAAAGAATATAACAAAAGAAGAGGGGGACATAGACATGAGCTCTCATAAATACAATGCACTAGTAGACTGCATAAAATAAATAAAGGAGTATTAGTTCCCTTACAAAAAAACTCTTACAATATAAAGAATAAAAGCACAAGCAAAAGAGAGTTACTACCGAAAGATATAATAACCTGTCTCAAAATTACAAACCAGCAAAATTGAAGTAACAACAAATAAGGCAAGGAGTAATCAAGTTGCAAGAGTCTTGTAACAATATTATAAGCTCAATGTTCAATTGAGATTAGTCATTGAAAAAGAAATCTGATTGCTTGTCCCTTGTATGTTTAGCTAGCTAGTAAGGCACAACATTTCTTTCTCTTAAGAATTAATACTCTCTCTTCTCTAAAAGAATTGCTACTCATAAAATGTAACTTTTATTCTGAAAATGACCTTAATTATAAAAATAAAAAAGTAATGAATTGTTTTTCTTCTTTAGCTTTATTTCATTTAGGTAAAAATGCAGTGTTGGTATAATGCTTTTAGTTATTCAACGATTGAAACATTGGATTAACTACAAATGGAATATGCTTAGTACTTGTCTTATTATTCATTGTGATTTAACCCTTACTTTATACTGCTTTAACAATGTGTAAGTTCACATATTTAGAAAGAGTAACTATCAATTAGTTGAGTTTGCATTTAGAAAATTAAAATTTTCCTTTTGAAATAAAGTCAATTAAGGCATAAATAGATAAAACTTATGCATTCCTAATTTGTTTGAGATTTAATTTTTAAATTAGAGATATATATTTTTAAATTTCTTAATACATTGACTTAGGTAGCATACATAGTCAAATCATTATTAGCATGATAATTTACTTTGATTTATATCTTATCACCTTACATTCATGATGATCCTTTAAAAATCCTTGGGTTTTCCATATAAGTTTGTAAGCTCTTGAATAAATTTTCTTATCGAATCCATCCACAAAAAATCTTTCACATCAATTGTCTCTAACTCTTGTATTCTCTAACTTATAAAATTTTCCTAAATTTATTAGAGATAACTTAACATATGTTTTATGTGTAACTTCATTACATTGCATACACTTTTTCTTTGTTAAATTACTTATTGAGCTTTTAGCTTACCCCTTTGTGAATTTCCTTTTTCCATTGTAGAAGAAGTTTGAGCATTACAATTATGATCTCAAGGCATAACTAAGTTCAAATCTAGTGTACCAAAAAAGATTGTTGTTATAATTTAATCATATAGGTATAGTTTTCCCATAGCATTAAAGTTTTGAAGTTGTAAAAAATTGAAAGTAAAAGATATCAATGTGAGACATGACAATGATGATAAATATTACAAATTCTAAATTAATAATTCTTATAAATCTTAGCATGCTTATGTTATAATATGAGTATGTGGTAGATTGCTCACCTCTTTTAGTTTTAAGACATGATAGTTTAGATAATGTCAAAACATAGGGTCATAACTTGTAAGGTATGGGGGTGTAGATACAGATGTAAAGGTCACGGACATACTGCGTGAGAATTCACGTTACACGTGACTAGAAAAATGACTTAAGTGACTTGTGTGGAATGATCAGGAGAGAAATATAGGGAGAAAGAGTAAGTAATCTCAATAAGGCTGTAATACTTTAATGATAAGTAGAGGAGCTCGAATGCATCAAACTCTACAGATGATGAAGAATGGGGTAGTGTTTCTTAAGGCGTTTGAGTGTTTAATCTTTTACGGCAAGAATTCGGTAGAGTAACAACATTAGTGCCAATTCTCCCTTATCCAAATAAGAATATTAATGGGGTATTTATAAGAAATGCTAGTTGATTACATCTGCCAAATTATGATAATGAACAATGGTTAAGGTTGAAGCTCTTTACTAATGGATTTTAAGTAGGTTATTTTCATGGTTTAAGTATAGATAAAAGGTTAGATTGAGTGAACCAATCCATCGAGCCTTCCTTCAAGCCTACTATGCCGAAACTTCCCTGACCATCCTAGTAATTTATGGGCTTGGTTCTTCAAGCCTTCTTACCTTAGCCCAAAGAATCAAATCCATTTAATCAATGGGTTTGAAGCTTAATATTAAATTTAGCCATCTATATACGTAAACTAAGGAAACATCTAATGAATGATGAGATGGCGAGTATGAGTAGATATAACTTAAGTGTTGCTCCCTCTCAAAAGTTTATTTTATTATATTTTATGTGTTGTTAATATATTTATCTTATAAAGACTTTTGCTTTTACTTAATATAAGACCCACAACCAATTACTCGGAATTCCGATCAGTTAAAGGATTTGATTGAGTCTAAATTATATAGTAAAGATAGAAATATTAGTATAAATGATCTTGTAAGTTTGAATTTAAAAAAATAATTAATAAAATAAAAGAATATAAATTTTTCAAATTTTAAATATATTATTCGTTATTTATCGAAAATGCATAAAATGCATTATGATAATTAACGAATTACTAGAGATAAATTATATGCATATTAAAAATCATAAAATAACCTAAATAATAATTAGGAATATTTATTTGTACTATATATGAATTTATAAGTAGGTGAAAATATGCGTAGTTACTTAAAATAAGTGAAATGTGCTAAAATAATTCTAAATAATTAAAGAAAATTCATAATTAATTAATAAAAATAAATAAAAATGAGAAAAATTCTAGAAAGTGGTCTTGGCAATCTAGAATTGAAGAAACAAAATCATTTAATCAAAATGCAACAAATAGAAAGTGAAAAAAAAAAGAAGAAGAGATAAGGTAATTGTCTTGTCTAATTAATGCACAATAATTCCCCAAAACCTCCATAAATACCCCCAAATTTTTCAAAAGCTCATTTTGGATGTCTGAAATTGTAGAAAATTAGAGAGAGGCAAAATTGAGAGTAAATTAAGATTTTACAAAAAATTATAAAAAATCTGTGCAGTTAGGTCTTTAAAAGGAAACCCACATCCAACGACTACTTGGAAACAAATGCCACCACACTACTCCACCACCACCGCCCAACTTGGCCAACATGGTGGCTGGAATCCCAACAGCTAGGTGAGTCCAATTCCAGCCTGATTTTGTAAAATTTATTAAAATTACTAATTTTGCCCAGAAAATTACTAATTTTGCTCAGAAAATTATGAAATTTGTTATTATGATGTTTTATTATATGTAGATTTAGAAAAAAAATAGTGATTAAGTTTAATCACATTTGTAAATATAGGGTGCTTAAAAAATTGAACAAAACCGAACATGTTTAGGATTAGAAATAAATGACCTTAGGAGTGTAGTTTTGAGTTCAAAATTTTTGTATAGACTATTTAGGTAATATAGAATAATGCTACAAAGCCTATTTTCAAAAATAAATTAATAAAATTTTTAGGCCTTAAAATGATGCATAAAATGAGTTATTTTTGTTAATTAAGTAATTAAATAATTAATTGCTGATTTAGTGCATAATTATATATTTTAGGACATTGAAATTTGATGAAGTATGATATTTCTATCCTTTAAGGTGTTAGATGTAATTATTAAGGTATTATGTAGTATATATGTAATGAGTAAAAATGGTAAATTTTAAGTTAATTTTATAAATTAGAGCAATTAAGTGTAAAATCTAATTTAGGATGAATTTAAACATTTTAAAACGTTAATTGATGTTGGGAGATGGTAATTAGAGGGATAGGTGATAATACATAATATGTAATTATTGGAAATATAATAAATAAAAAATATTAGAATAAAAATTGACATTATATAAATAATAGGAATATATAATAAATCTGATAGAAAACTTAAATTTAGGTAATTATATGAAAAATATAAAAATTTCTCACATCAAGAGTAAATTCAATATACTAATAAGGATTTAAATGTACCGAGTATAATAAATTACTAACTATGAATGATTATGATATTTAGTATACCCGAAAATAATGTGATTAATTTCACATTATGAGTTGAAATGAGTTTCTAGGGTTTGTGTATAAAATAGTATTTAGAAATTGAATAAGAACCTAATTTAAAAATTGATGCAGAAATTGAAGCAAAACCTAACCCCAAACCCAGAATAATTGTAAAAGATTTGAGAATCTAGATAATTGGACATATTAAATCCTAAACCAAAGATAACAATAAATGTTATAAGATAAAAACTAATCTATAACAGTTATATGAAAACCGAAGCAACGTTGGTATTATAAAGATGATCAGTATTGGCCTGAACGAAATAGATCTCAAGTGAGCAAGCGAAAAAGTCCATATAAGTTGGGATTAATATAGTATTGTATTTTGGAGGCTTGAAATTGTGCTTATTTTGAGTTAATGATATGATTTTGATTTGCTGCTTGGTTTGTATTGTATGATTTATATAAAGTAATTAATCACCCTAAACTGGACCTAATCAAATATACAACCTGTAAATATAAATCAAACCTGTATAGCAATCTATTGAGGGAAATCTAGAATTCTCCAACCAAATACCGACCCCTTCGAAAGGGACAACGCTGGATAGCATAATGGGTTTCTTCTTCATCCTTAGTTGAACTAAGTGACAGGTGAGGAGGTCGCGGCAAGGGTGGAGTCAATGGTTTGAAGGTAATCGCGAGAGAAGCGGTGTCTCCATTGCACAAGCTTGAGTTTATTCGTGAGCTGTTGCATTAATAGCAACTCCTCAACCTAGATTAGAGCGGACGCAATTTCTTTAATCTCACGATGAGCCGGACAACGTCATACGATGACATTTGCTTGAACATGCATTACATCCAATGATTTAGTTGATAATTTTGTTTGTGTTGATAGTATAGTTTTAAGTCATTCATCTTAACTTATTGAGCTGTGGTTGTTTACATTCTTATAGTCGTTGCTGCAGGTGCTAGTGATGAAGCGGCCTATAATCACCTTGACGCTAGCAACTGCGGGATCCTAGGGAGTAAGGATGCAAAAGGAAGACCAAATTCATTCTCTAGTTAGATTTATTTTAAAGCTTTTAGTATTAGTTTACAAATTACTCAATTAAATTGTGATTAGATTGCCAAATCTTATAAATACACTCAGATTAATTTAATGTAAATATTTATTTTTCTTAAATTCATAAGTAAGCAATTTATTTAATTTATGAACTGTTTACTTCAAAACGGGTTAATCGTGGACACCTTGTATAAATCAGGTTTAAGATACCGGCTGTATGGTTAACTTCTATCTTATAATGGTTTATACGGCGGGACTATTATGACTCTGCCGTTTTAGGGCGTGACACTTAGCTTTTGAAGATAATAGATATATTATCTCAAGTTTTGATAAATTTTCTTATTCGTTGTTTATGGTTGCTAAAGGATTTAAGTACATAATTAAATGGTTGTTGCTTTGTGCTTGATAGATAATAGTTTAATAGTGAACCTAATAAAAAGTGCAATCATAACTTGATTATAGTTTATATTTCAATTGATGCTAAAGGATCTAATAGGATGTTGATTTGAATAAACCACCTAGTGATCAGTATAGCACAATTGCTTATCCAGGAGCCTCATATCAAAGATACTTAGTTACATAAGTACTAACATCCTTGGTAGGTTACTAATCTGGTTAATACCAAAAACTACGTTAATACATTGGGAAGAAGTTGCAGTCAAGTCATTTTTTTGGTATTATTAGGATTTATTTATAAACACTTATAGTAAACTAGTATGCTAATAACTGGTTTGATATTACTTTGGGGGATGCGACTATTGGCTTCGATATTGGCATTATTATATATAGTCATGAGTTATCCAAGTTTAAGGATGCCTAAGCTATGTTGTTTGCAAATTAATTTGAAGATAAACAACTTATTTGTTACATTATCATAAGGAGTATGTGAGTAACCTTAATTGCATGTTATGTACTTTCATTTCCTTTTTTGGCTAACTACATATTACACAACTGATGGTGAAGGGGGTGTCATGCCCCGAAATAGCAGAGTCGTAACAGCCTCGCCGTGTAAACCATTCTAAGATAGAAGTTGGCCTTACAACCGCTATCTTAGACCTGATCTACATAAAGCGTCCACAACTAGCCCTCTTTGAAGTAAACAGTTTGTAATTTAAATAAATCATTTACCTATGAAAGTGAGGAAATATATATATACACTATAATTCAGTTATTACTATTAAAATTTACAAAATTTCTCTGTAATATATTTCCTAGTTATTATATTATTCAGAAATGAAAAATTCTAAAGCTTAGACCTTAAAAATATGTGTTTATTTTTCAAATGTTTTTCTTCACTCCCCAAGATTCAGCAGTTGCTAGCTTCAGAGTAGTTATATGCCGCTTCTTAGCCAGCACCTGCACGACATCTATAGGGATATGAGCAACCACAACTCAGTTAGTTAGGATGGAGGACTTAAAATTATACCATAACACAACAAGGTTATCAACCAACTTATTAGGTGCAATGCATATTCAAGCAAATGCCATTGCACGACGTTGTCTGGCCGGTTATGAGATTAGAGAAATTTTGCTGGACCTAATCCGAGTTAAGAAGTTGCTATTAATGCAACAGCTCATGACCAAACTCAGGCTTGTGCAATGAAGACCTCGCTTTTCCCATGACTACCTTCGAATCATTGACTTTACCCTCACCACGACCTCCTCTCCTATCACTTAGTTCGACTAAGGATGAAGAAGGGACTATTATGCAATCCTACGCTATCCCTTTTGAATGAGTCGGTATTTGGCCGAAGAATCTTAAGTTTTTACTAATGGGTTGCCATACAGGTTCGATTATGATTATAAATCGTATATTTGATTAGGTATAGTTTAGGGTGATCAATCATTTCATACAAATCATACAATACAAGCTAAAACAACAAACAGAATTATAGTATCACTTATAATCACGCACCACTTATAATCAAGTACATGCACACCACAGACTATCTAACAAGCACAACCAAGCAATATTGCTAACACTCTAATTACCATCTCCCAACATCAATTATTATTTCAAAATCTATAAATTCATCCTAAATCAGATTTTACTCCTAATTACCCTAATTTACAAAATTAACTTAAATTTACTATTTTTTCTATTACTCATTTACTACATAATTAACCTAATAATTACATCTAACACCCTAAATGCTACAAATATCATACTTCATCAGATTTCAACATCCTAAAACATATAATTATTCACTAAATCAGAATTAACCATTTAATTACTTAATAAACCTTAAATTACCCATTTTATGCCTCATTTTAAGGCCTAAAAATTATCTAAATTTTTCGAAAATTAATTTTTGAAAACGGGCTTCATAGTATTGCTCTATATCATCTAAGTAGTCTACACAAAAATTTTGGATTCAAAACTACACTCCTAAGGTCATTTATTTCTAAACCAAAATATGTTCGGTTTTACATGATTTTTAAGGATCATATATCACGAGACATATTTTTATCAAAATAATATTTTTCCTAAAAACTAAATACAAAAATATTCCAGAATAACAAAATGCATAATTTTATAAGAATATTTACTATTTTTTACAAAATTACATAAAATTGGGTTGGAAATCGAACTCATCGGTCTAGGTGGCTCCGGCCACTGCCGGTCGCCGTAGCCTTGTCAGCCGGTCTAGATGTTTCCACCACCGTGTGGTGGTGGTGGTGGCCGTCCACTCCCATCTGCTCGTCTGATGCTGGTTTCCCTTTATAGCCCTAATTACACAATTTTTCTTATTATTTTTCCTAACAATAATTTTTCTCTCAATTTCGCCTCTCCCTATTTTTCTCACTCTCTAAACTGACCAAATGAGATTCTGAATTTTTCTTGCTATTTATAGAGCTTTAGGAAAATTATTGTGCATTAATTTGATTAGACAATTGCCTTATCTTCTTCCAATTTGACTTTTGTGTTGTTCTAATTTAATTAGCTAATTTTTTTCTTATTTTCCCCAGCTACCACAACCTACATTTAGATCATTCCTTATTTTTCCTGATTTTTCCTTAATTAATTATGAATTTTTTAAATTATTTAGTATTATTTTAACACATTAAGCGTATTTTAAGTAATTATGCGTATTTCTACCTACATGTAAATTTATATATAGTATAAATAAATATTCTTAAATATTATTTAGGTCATTTTATGATTTTTAGTATATATATAATTTATCTCTAGTGATTCGTTAATTATCGGAATACATTTTATGCATTTTCGATAAATAACGAGTTATATACTTAAAATTTAGAATTTTTTTATTTTTTTTTATTTTATTACTTATTTTCTTAAATTCGAATTTATAAGATCATTTTTACTAATATTTCTGGTTTTACTTATAGTTTAGGTTTGATCGAATCTTTCAACGGATTGAAACCCTGAATGACTGATTGTGAGGCTTATAGGAGGCATGGCATAGCATGTACTTGTCTTTACATAATTTCGTACTAAGCATTTAGGTCACCCCTTGTATCTTATTTTTTTAATCAGTACAGGAAAAGTTTGAACGTAATAATCACAACCCTAGAGCTTAAGATTAGATTCAACGTTAATGCACCAAAGAAGATCATAAAGTTGTTTGTTATAGTTATTCTTCGGATACCATTATTGCTTCTTCTTTGGAAAAATTATGATGTAAGATAGCAGAAGCAGATTAATTTAAAATGGTGGTAACCATACATAAGAATGCGGAATTTATTAGAAATTCTTGAAAGATTTGTTACAATTAAAGGTGAGAACTTAGTTTTCATCTAGATATGCATACTTGGATTGCTGTTGCATATAAGCACGAGATCATTGTGTGCATTGATCTTAGGTCATGCTCAAAGATTGAGGGATTGATTTCGAAAACATACATGCAAGAAGCCTGAATCAATAAATGACTAAATACGACATGTTCTCTAGAGATTACCGAATCAAGAATCATTAGGTACTTCCTTATACAACCAATGTGATTGATCCTTAAAGAGCATATCATTATTTGTTATATACACATTAATCAAATTGTTATTTAGTTGTTTCGAGTTGTTATTTGGTGTGACTTGAAAGCTTTCAAGATGTTGATGGACAAGTTAAGGTGGAATCCTTTCCTTTTTCTATTGGAGAGCATATGTCTCGGGTCACTCAAGTAGAGTGGCTTGAAAAAGTTTGTGGCTATGGTAGTAATTAACTAAGTCTAAAATTTTTAAGGAGTCAAGAAATTTTTAAGCATTAGTTGGCTTATTGAATGAAGCTAATTATTTAATTAGTATGTTTATGCCTAATTCGTAGAATTGCAGGCGATACAAACTTTTGCAATCTCTCTTGTTTAATTTATAGACCCAATTTCCTTGATCATTTCAATCTAAACTAACTGCTAAAGAGTAATCTGCATGCCTAGTTAAGCATCTCTCTACCAGGTGCATCTCTTGTCTGCTGAATGCTTCCGAAATTCCATTTACTAAAAATGGGCGAAGTAAGGAGAAAAAAAACAATAGTTCTGCTAGGAAGCGGACCCATGTCTCCGTAGATGATGGTACAACACTTTACCAACTCCCAACATCCATTATAGTTATGGCATTGACCTTAAAAAATAAAATAAAATAAAAAATATATTTTTCCGACTTTCTAATGTATAAGTTAGATTATTATTTCAGGATTCTAGCGGGCCGTTCCTATGTATTATCCACTCCCTTCTATATTAATTTTTTAAAATGTTGAATTTTTTTTAGAAAAAGTGATGGACCTCATGAATTCTCCTCTTAAATAAAATCTATATATACATTTTTGAATATTTGAAAGCTTTTGGGTACCTTTTTTCTTTTTTCTTTTTTCGGTTATTTTCTAATGATTTTAATCGCGGTTAAGGAACTGAACCATTATGAAGGGGGATCGACTTAGCCTAAAATGGTTTTTATGTATTAGATAGATTAAGACTGGAAATCGTATTTTAGTTATTTGATATGCTAAATGTTGAAACAAATTTATACTATATATTAATACCAATCAACATTCATCCTTAAATACATGGTTTGTGATCCACCCAAAATAAATAAGTGCAAAGTTTTTTTAGACAATGGGTGAATTTTAGTTCTAACAGAAGTAATCAAAATGGAAGCTCAAAACTTATAATAAACATCAAACATTTTTTTTCCTTTCCAACTAAATCACGTAGCATACAAAATTTTCCTGTGGGAGTAAGTTTGATCTTCCTCTATATTAATTAAATAAAGAAATAATAACAGTACTGCAATAAGATTTTGAGCTATTGGGCAGTCTTGTTTTAACGAGAACCTGGAATCCTTAATCTGCCAATAACAAGATTATAAAAGCGAATATAATAGATATTTCAACAATTTGATTCTGAATTAAATGGTTCCATCCAAGAACTAAGATAATAACTTGTTTTAAGATTTAATAATTATAGAAGATTAAATTGCTTTTTTTTTTTTAGAGATTTTTATACAATTTCTTACTTGTTTTTTATAAGGTCGGTACAATTGATTTATATTTTCTTAAATCTAAACTATTGAACTAAATTATAAATTAAACAGTTTAAATTTAAAAATAATATAAATAAATATTGTGACCGAGGATTATATTGATTCGATCAAATCAAAGTAGAAAATAAAACTATAAAAACTTCATTATTTTAAGTAATGAAAATTCGATGCCAAAACGCATTTATTTGGGGTTCTAAAAAATAAGTAGCTTGATGGTAATTTAAAAATAAATTTTATAAAAAAGTTAAAAGTATTTTTTCATTTACATTTTGTAGTAGCATCGTCTATGTTTTTCATTTTCACTTGTTACGTCACCAAGTAACTAACGTGTTTTTGAAGGCTTATTTTTTAATTTTTAATGGCGACTTACTTCCAGCAGCCGCATTTATTCACACTCGCAAACAACAGGAGAAGGGAAAGGTTATTGTAGACAGGGGAATTAAAAAGGAGAGGTTGTCAGAAACGGGACCCAGTATATTTATCCATGACATTCGAGAAGGCGATGGGTAATCCCTGGCTGCCATCCCCAGCCGACATGGATTAAGTTATCACGTATCACACATAACCATATATTACATGTGCCAACAACTTTATTTTCGTAGATCCTGTGTTATGGGACGATTATTCAAAGCTAACTCTTTGTTATTCATATATAAAATATCAAGACAAGACTATTATATATATATATATATATTTTTTTTTTCGGTGAGGAACTATTATATATGTTATTAAAATTTGCACCTAAACAGTGTTTTCCTCATTAAATTTACTATATTCCTTAAAGAGTGCGACAAATATTTATTGGTGAAAAGCAGGAAAGATAATTGATATAATAGCCTCACTAAGTAAAACTTTGATTAAGTATATTATTTTAGCAAAATCAAATTCCAAACTGCAACAACAAAAAGAAAAGAATACAGCAAATGCATATATAATAATAATAATCACGTTTGATACACGAGAATTATCTAGAATAGAATGAAATTAGGATCGAAATGATGAGAAATCATAGTAATATTTATAAAAAATATCTTAATAATTAAATGTTATAAATAAGTTAAAGGTTAAATAAATAATTTTAATTATTAATAATAAATAAAAAAAATAGAATTACGATTTTATTTTTTCAAAGGTGTAATTTAATTTTTACTTGATATTGAAATCATCAATTTTATAAAAGCATTACATTTTAAAACATAAATAAAGTAAATACAATCTAGAATCACGACTTTATTTCGATCCCTTTATCACGGTGGCATAAGAATTATTATCTTGAAATAGGTTGGGAATACTAGACCAGTAGGAAGCCACGTCAAACTTCAGAACAAAGCATTAAAGGGTACCTTCTTGTTGGCTTTAATGAGCCTGTTTTTCATGCATCAGCGGCAGAGCTGTTGCCATTCCACAGCGAGTACGCACTTATTGGCAATTGCATTAACGACTCGCGAAGAAGAAGAATTTCCTTGGTTCTTCCTCGAAAGCAAGTATTAATACCTTCTAGTTATAGTCGCGAGTAGACCCTTTCTCAAACGACCATTGACTTGATCACGCTCCTACGGACGTAACCACTCTTAGCGGCCCCGCGGGATGTCCCACCGGGATTTTCCTTTGATAAACTCGGTTTATATAAACCATATTAAAATATAGCATCCATACTAAACCATATACATATTGCAACGTTTTAAGATTTACCGGCTATTTTTGTGCCTTGCATGATAAATTTTAACGATTATTGAGTTTCGGTGTCCAACAATTGAGACCGTCTGAATGTAAATTTTCATAAAAAAGACAAATTTTAATGAGTATTACTCAAAATATATATATATATATAGAGTGACGTAACTATCAATCTTATTTATGCATATGGTAATATAAGTGGTAATAGTTTTAAATTTTATTTATTACCATTATTACATGCCAGCATAGGAAAAGTAGTTGTACACACTATCTATATATACACACACATATAGCATGTCAATCCTTTCCTATAAGAACCGTAATAAGAGAAAAGTTTTAATAATATTAATACATAACGTAAATTGATAAATAATATATAAGTATTAATAAAATTTTGATATATTAAAATATACTTATTACTTTTTCAAAAATGTATTCTTTCATTTTTAGGTATTTAAAAATCACTTTTACTTTTTAATAAAAAAAATTATTTATATTTATATTTACATGTTATTTATCTATTTATATAATATATTAGTACTAATAAATCTTTTTTCTCATGATAAAATATATTAAAGTAAATAAACCAAATAAATAAACTAGCTAGGAGAGAAAAGTTTGTGCAAAGTATTAACTTCACTAACGATAATACCCACATGAATTATGGCGAAATAAGTAAGAATAAACAACAATTGGATATTATAAACATCACAAGTATTTATTATTGTTATTCTAGATCGATCGGGTTTAATTTGATGGGGGATATTAAGTGGCTATCCTTAGTTCTCCGTTTCTCTCTCCCTTCCCGGGTGATGAGTCGATCCGCCGGAGACAAAGCACATGAGTATTCATTAAATTATATGGAAATATTACGCCACAATCCGTACGCCAACTCGGGAAGAAGTCGTAATTCGAGCAAAGGATTTCCAGGTCTCTCTTTCAGTGTCAATCAGTGGGTCCAAGCTTTCATTTGGGTAGCTGGCGCTGTTTTTCTTCATAATTAATTCTTTCTTTTCTTCCCTTCTTATCATGTCTTGTATCCCCTCACGTGAATTTTTTTATCATTTTTCCAAACATTTGGCAAATAGCAAGGTCTAAAATTGAATTTATTGGAACGTGATGAAATGAAATAATATGAAATTAGTTAAGTTAATCAAGTATTTGGAGAATATAAGTACTTAAAAATAATATATAGGTTTAAGTATGCAAAGCATTAAGTTGATTACAGTTAAGTGTTAATTTTATATTTATAGAAGAGTGGAGTTGATAATTGGATAAAAGTTAGCAGGTAAAGCTACATTCATTAGTATTGGAAAGTAGGGTCACTATATCCGACGTGGTCCACAAGTATAGGAGTTAGTCATTTGATTTAGTCTTTTGGTTTTTTAGTCTTATCCAAGGTCTTCTAGTTGTTAAAGGTCTTTTAGAGCTAGATAGGACATGTTCTGGGCCTAAGCCAAAAGCAGCTCGTCAGAGGCTGCGAATCTTATTAGGTTAAGATAAGTTTGAAGAGTTCATATCCAAAAGATCTTATCAACGTTAGTAATAAAAGAGTAAAAAACAAAAATTCTGTTGGAATATGATAATCTTACTCGTAAAGATTAAATCAAACCAACTCATCTAAGTGTTATCAAATGAATATTCACAATAAAATAAAAATTCCATATCCCTCATAATTATCTAAGGCATACACATAGAGATGAGTTCCATGACTTTTAAATATCTATTACCAACTGTTGAGAGATCGTTAATAAAATCCGTAAAGCAATTCATAATTGGAATATGTCTCAGGTTTAAGCCTGCAATTTCTTTCGTGATTAATAAAAAGGGTCTTGGATATTTCTATAAAATGAAACTAAAAGGGACCATAATTTAAAGATCGTTGAGAATTCTAATTTTAACTTCTAGTTATCAAGATGATTTTTCCAAAATTTGCAACATATTTTCGATTGATAAAGATGCAACTAAAAGAACAAAGAAGAGCAGTTGGTAGCCCAACAATCTCCAAAATGGGTTGGAAAACTTTTAAAATGTTGTTGGAATTAACTCAGGTAATTAATTGCTTCTAAAGGACTTTTAGGTAGTTACTAAATCGACTTTCTTTTTGGGATGATTACAAAAAGAAAAAACAAAATGAGAGCAATGAGGGAAGATGATGAGAAGTCTACGGCTGGTTTTGATAAATACTTCAATTACAAGCTACAACGTACAAAAAAAGAAAAGTGATATGGTAATTTTTTTCGGTTTTTTCTATTAATTAGATCATATTATATAGAAGAATAAAACTTGATCTGTATCATTGGAGGACGTTTATTTACACCAGTAAGTTACAATGCTAAATTAGAGGGTTCTTTTTTATTTTTTTTCCATATTGGACTTGGAAAGAACACACCAAAGGATTCAAGCAAAAAAAGTGAATGGACAAAGACAATTTTCCTTTTCTCCTAATCTTCACATGTGTTATCGTGCATACACAAGAACGACAAAAAAATATTGTAAAGTAGAAGAGCGGTGCGATTCTTGTTGACTTTTTATTTGTTACTAAATAAATTAAGGTTCTTTCATTGCATGAGAGAAAGATGAAAAAGAAACAAACAAGCAAATCTATGCATAGTTTTTTTTTTTTTTTTTTCTTTTGGGTTTATTGCTAACAAGTAATAATTAGAGAAAAAAAATCGTCTTTTTATTTATTTATTTTATTTCTTATAGAAAAGGACGGCAAAAATGAAAAAAAAAAAAATCTGTTAATGAACATTTTTTCTTATTTGCTTATTAGAAAGATGCTAATGGCCGAAAGATTGATTTTACTGGTAGGAAAAGAAGTTTTTTTTCCCCCTTTTATCTTCCTTGTTTGCTATTTACAATGAGATATGAAAGAAGAGGAAATACAAGAACCATAACTAAGACTTACTATAGTTCGGTCAACCTCATGATCATAAATAAAATAAAATGGTTACTTCTCTCATGCAAAAATCTATTCCTATGTTTAGTTGGTGGAATAGTTAATTTATGGAGTTGCTATAATTACTAAATGAGTAAATTATAATTTTTTTATAAAACTAGAGGAATAATTAACATTTACTTTCTTCTAGCATATTTTGGTATCTGCCCATGAAGCCTTCAAGTATTCATAAAGAATAGTTGTTACTTCTCCATGACTAAAAGAATCCTTAAGCTCGACTCCTATCTTAAATTGATCTAAATCAAGTGGAAATATAGAAAAAGACTCAACAGGAGTCACGATGCTGTCTTAGAAAGATTTGAAAAGTCATTTTCTATATAATATTTGTATATACGTGAAAATAATTAGAAATTACAAAAAGAATGAATAAGAAAGTCTTAAATATTTACTATTTCTGTTTGGGTCCATAAATCTATATCATTATTTACTTGAATCTTTCAACTTTTTAAATGGACCAATCTTCTGTTAATGCCGCTAATTTTTCCTTTAATATAACTACAACGTGCAAGAGGGAAAAAAATCTAACTCAAAAAATTTAATTTTTCTATTCATGTCATTTAATTTTTCATTGCTAGATCTTGCTAAGGAAAATGTAGTGAAGATTTAGAAAAGCTTTAACAAAATTCTATGTGAAAATCCATGTACTTGTTGCCTAATCTGATGAACTTAACGGTCTCCCAAGTTGCAAGGAACTATTGGTTGATTGGAACTTCTTGGGATCATTGACGTGATGCCTTCTAAAAATCTACATGCACTTATGTATTTAGGAACACTCACTTGCCAACTAGTGCTAGCTGACCTAGGTTATGAGTTTTTATGTTTGTGCTCAAATTTTAAGCTAGGGTTTTTAAGAGGAGGGCAACTGAATAACGTAAATGGAAAGAGAAAACATTACGGTTACGGCCAATCCTGTAAGGTATGGACTCAAGTATTCGTCTAATAGCAGCTATTGTCTACTCAATGTAATGATAATTCGCTATAAACCATGAATCACTTTGTGGCATGTACACTGCATAACCCAAGCTCGCTTTATCTATCATTACTTTGCATAGTTTAATGCAAGATAAGTTACCATTGAAACATCCTCTTTTTTATGGTAACTTAAAACTAAGGATCTAATAGTGACGTTGTAGCATTCTGCTTTGGTAATAGACTTTGAGTAACTTTCATTTAGACTAAATGGTTAGGAAATGTATATCTTATTTCGAGAAGCATTAAATATATCCTCTTAACTCACTGCTGCCATCTCTTTGCATTAGTTAAGTATCCAACATGCATCATTTAATTTAAGATTTTTCATTTTGCATGAATTACCATGTGTCTTGTAAGAATTATAGGTGAATGTAATGATCCTAAAAATGGTTACTTAGGGTAGACTAGTTAGCACCACAGCTATCAAGGAGGAGAACGAGCTGGAAAGTTTGGGATTTTAGCAAGGATTAGAGGCTTCATTTGGACACTTAAAATGGGTTTTGAAATGAAATCGAATAGAATACATCCCTTAAAATAGGGAGTTTGTCTTAATATTCCTTAAGACATTAGCTATTACTTAACTTCATCTTAATTCTCTTATGGGGTATTAGAATGAAGTACCATTGGAACACCAAAGTGAAAATATTGCCTAATTTATGTCCATAAAGCAAACTTGTTTCTTCATATGGAACTTCATTTGAGTAGATCAAGGATCTACGTCTATAGCTTGGGCCTAACTTCTATAAGTAGCCTATTGTTCTAAATTGTAGCCGCCTTATGCATGTTTAGTTCTTTATTTTTATTTTATTTTTTTGAGTAACCTTATATCCTAATAACGTAGCTAATGCTATATCAGTACATTTTTATGAAATTTTTGCATGTTCTTAGTAGAATCATCTAGGATTGCTAGTCATGTATTCGTTGTTCTTAGTTTTTTGTGTTAAGAAACTACTCCAAGTCTAATTTAATGAATTTTTAAAGTATTTTAAGTTATTGGGTCCTTTGAGTAGGTAAAATTTTAGAAGATTCATGGTATGATGTAAGACTTGATACTCAATGAATTCTAATTTTATTACTAAGTGCTGACACTTGATTTTTGCTCCAACTAAGGCTCAACGAGCAAAGCTCATCACAAGAGACATCAAAGTGCACTTGAGTAAACAACAAGCTCAACCCTTATACTACGACATGCTTAGGAGGCCATATAGTTACGATAAGAAGGGTGCAAGCTGTAGGCAAACCCATCCCTAGCGAGCTTATCCCTAGCACTACGACCTGCTCAATAAGCCATATGATACACACTTAAGCGAGTCGCCTCAATTATCGAGATGGCACTAGCTAACCATTCGACATGAGCTTGGGTCTCAACTTGATTTCTATCAAGCATATACTAATTCCTTCCTTACCATCTTAACTTGACTTTTGTCTTTAACGCATGTTCCCCATTATAACTCATTAATGAACATTTGACATCTTTAATACGATCAACACATCCAGCATCCATTGTAGCTGTTAGACCTTTAGATTGCAAATTTGATGGTTTGGTCAACCATAACATACCGCCTATAAGGCAAGTCCATGTCTTTCGCAAAATGCATTATTCGCCGGTGGCTAATAAAGATAAACCTCAAATTACCATGTGTTTAGGTAGCTCATATAAAAGGAGCTGGGCGTTGTATGGTAAGGTAGAACATCCCATTTCCTTTGCTTTGCCTAGAATCCTCGAACCCCATTCCTTCTTCTCTCTTGATTCAACATCTATACGCTATACATACATTGGGCAAGTATTATCCCTTAGGTCTTTAGTGCCTGTTTCCTCTTTCTTTTGTTCCTCATTATTAACTTAAGCGTCAGAGGGCTCTCATGACCACACCCGCAGGGAGCTTTTTTCCAGGTATCGAGGTAAAGCCTAAGCTCGTTGCAATCAAACTCCACGTTAAGCCCACTCATCTTAGTTGATCCAACGATGATCGATACTAAATTTTCTTTGAAACATCAAGTTTTTACTAAACATAATAATAAGGTTTCAAAATCTAACTAATTTAGAATATCGTTTGCTAATCAATTACAACATCTAATGGACGATTTTGCAGTTTAGCGTTAGTTTTAGTAACATGGGATTGGGTTAAACAAGGTTGAGAATTTTGAGTTTTTCTTATGCAACATCCGGTTCGTAATATCTTTAATGGTAACATGTTGTTGATAGTTAAAAGAGAGTTGAAGATTGACAATTTTACTAGATTAACAGAGACTAGTCGATAATTTTGAGAGCAATTGAAATTGTAAGTAATCCCCTTTTGCTGCACCTACTAGCATAACTAAAATTGAACGCGTGAAGCACTGCATTGTGAATCCAATTTGCTCTTTGGATTATCTTCTTTTGTTTTAACTAGTTTATTTTAATTCAGTTGAGACAAGAACCTCTTTCGCATATTGGATAAATAAATAACTAATGTAATTTAGTAGCCAATCACAATACTCTTCGTGGGATATGGTGATATTGAGTCTAAAAAGAAACCACAATTTGTATTTACTTACAGCGATCCAATAGGAATTCGGAGAAGCAACCTAAAGTTGATAAACCTTCCAAGCCACCCAATAGGAATTCCGAGAAACAACCTAAAGTTGATAAGTTTTATCCTTCCAAAATACCTCACTGTGCCAGAAATGGAGGAGGACAACAAAATTCCTATCATTAAGGCACGGGTGGGGCATTTTCTATTTTTTATAAGTGCGAGTGCAATGATTGATCTGAAAAAGGGGAAAATGACTCTCTTAAAGTAGGCGACGAATAATAATACATATATATGTAAAAATGTAAAGAAAATTCCTCACGTTGTCTGCCCTGTCTTTTCTACTCGAGATAAAAAAATATAAAGAAAATTTATACGATGCAATAAATATGAAAAAATATATATTATTAATAATAGATATATCTAAAGTTATAAGGAGCAAAAATTCAGGTCATATAACCAGAGAAAAACATGATGCGGATATACAAATTGAATAAAAAAAAAAAAACGTAAAAACTTCAGCAAGTTTTTTCTATAGTTCAATTAACTAAAAGATAACAACTGATAAACCATTATCTTATTAAAAAGGGTAAATTGAGCTTAAAATCCCTAAGAATTGCATGTACTCTTTAACTTTTTCAAAAATTGGTACTTAACCTCTAAAACATGTATGAGCCCCATTTTTTTTCCTCTTTTGATTAAGTTGTGATATGTGAAATAACTTTATGTTAAATGCTTATATGACATTTTTCTAACTAATTTAATTAAATCTCTCCATATTATTTAAATTAATATAAGTTTTTTAGTTATTTTTGTAGTTTTAATTAGTTAAATCAACTAAATATATAAATAAATTACCATATAGATATCTAACTATTCTTATTTTGCAAATGACAACTTAGTCAGCATTGTGTCGAGGGGGATATGCTTGTTTCCAAGAGTTGGAAATATTAACTTTTAAAAAAGCAGGAGATGCTTGTAATTTTCAGAAGTCATCCTGCAATTACCTTAGTAAAAATCTTATTAACCGGCTGAGGGTTTGTTGTACGTACGTTCATCGTACACAACCATGCAGTGCAAGATACCACATGGTTTGGGAATCCGCATCCCCATCTGGCCATCCTTCCGTGCGGAACCACAGAAAATTTCCCGTCTACAATCAACGCAATGGTCCATCTGAGTGTTATTGGTAATTTAGATCATTAAAGTCCACTCAAAAAGTGACTTGTCGACTCCACAGTTCTTATCGTCTGCAAAACCAACCCACTCCTACATGACCGTACCTAAGACGACGTAAGCCACCCCAGTGCCATCGACAAGTGCTGTATATTTGCGATTCCCCCACAAAACTTCTCACTCGAAAACAATAAATCCTTCTTTACTATATGATTTTTTTTATTAATCGCATGTTCTCACGTAAAAAAAAATTATATGAACTAATAGTCCTTTAAGATATATTTTATACTAATACATTCTAACAGTCTAATCCATCGTTTCACCATCAAAGTTGGTTCATTAAAGCATGAATAATGATAAGTCTTTTTTAAGGTTAACAATTTCTATCAATAGATTGTGTTGATATTCTTATTCATAACAAATTCTTATTAGTACTAAAAGCATATGAAATTGAAAAAAAAAATTACAAATAATTAAGTTATTATATAATCATATTTATTTCTATCATAATTATATCTTCATCATGTTATCCATTGAGTTTTTACTTAATAATAGTGTTTCATAATTTTATCATATTTATATGCGTTTATATCCATATTATCATATAAGATCAACAATTGCCAACCCTAATCTTCTGCATACTTAAAAGTATGGTTTTCTTCCCATGAGAGCTGCTTCTATTTTGAGTTTTATCCAAGTTAGTGCCGTTATATATGCTACCATGGACACTGAAAACGAAGTCATTTGAGTACTAAAATTAGTAAGAGTCGATTTTGGGGACCCCGGTCCTCCCTTACAAACATATCCAAATTCGACGGCATATACTCCCAAAGATTTCCCCGTAGGAATACACGGGGCTACACTGTGGCCCTCAGAATCTAAAAGAGGATTCAACTTGGTTGAGAAGAAAATATTAAAAAGAAACAAAATCCCTCTTTATTCTCTTTATTTATTCAAAAGATAGATTAACGGTTACTACACATCACAAAATCACATTAGCTGTCCCTTTTATTTGTCGCTTCACCATCACGTATAGTTAAACAACATCGTGGAAAATCTAACTAGTGGATGACACTCTACCCCAGTTTTTGAAGTATCGGTTTGAATTATTTAAATGACTTAAATTCGACTCTTATGTGAAGTAGAATAAGATTAATATTCTTTCTTTATCAATTATCTAAACGAGTATGGATTTACTCTCTTTAATTTGTTCAAGTACTATAAATAATATCGTTAAATTTGAGTTGATTTGTCCGATAGAATTCAATTTGATCTTACCTTTTTATAGATAACCGGTTCGATCTAATTATAATCTAACTTCTAATCCAATCTTTTTTATTTTTTTATCCTTTTATATATCCAATTCAACTATTCAAACCGGATTTGATGATATTTATCATAAATTAAGAGAGAGAAAGTAGATGCAAATACTAATAGTTGTATTTTATTAATCATATCTTCACCCATGAAAATGTTTTTTTTTTTTTTTTTTGTCAATCTGATCGTCCCGCGTGGGTCATACAACGCGGATTTCAGGATGCAAATGGCATAAGAGTGAAGATTATGGGCACACGTGGACACATACTCCCTCTACTTAATAATGCTACCTGATTGTTTAATCATTTAATTAAATATATTTAATTAGTATTTTTCAGTACAACCACTACGATTCAATAATGACTTATACTTAACAAATGCCAATCGACAATCGTGCCACGGGATTGGATGTCCTTTCGATATTTGATTACGTTTCGAATTTTTTTACTACTACGCGATAGAACATTCCATGTCGGGGTCTATTATAGTAATCTGTCGTGATCTATCATTCTTCTTTTTTTTTTTTTCTATTGTCATTTTAGGGTGACGAGAAATGATTATAGTTTAGAGTCTCCAAATGGACCCCAACGTAAGAGACAACTTTTGTTAGAAACATATATTCTTGGGATTATGGCGTGATCCGTCCTTTTGGGTTTTCTTTTTTTTCCTTTTTTTCCTGGGGGATTGATATATCAATGCATGATGCTTGATGTCCTATCATTTGATTATAATATATAGGAATCTTTTCTGCTTATTTGCTATTAGGTGGGGTTATCTTTTGAATTTTCTTGACTAATATGTTATATATGTTAGTTCCTTAGCTTGCTGACCAAGTATAATTAGCGGAAAGAAAGGGTAGAAAAGATTCAAAAGTACCAAGAATGACTGTAAATACATCCATAAAATTGGAAGCCCGATGAAATCAGTAAGTTTTGGAAACCCCATATGTCCCTAATCCTTTGTTGAAACCAAAAAAGATCGTCGCTTTTTAGATCTTATTTGGATAGTATGTACTTATCGTTAAAAGTAATAAAATGTTTCAAACATTGTTTTAAGATCAGTATAATATGGCTAACTCACCCCTAAATTTTTTAAGGACTTAAAACCTTCAACTTTGTCCAATAGAGTTGCAAGACTACTGTTATAGCAAAAGAAAAACAAAGATGTTCTCTCGGTCCCCGCCCCCACCTCCTCCCTACCTCCCTAAGCGTCAAAGGTCCTCTACCCTACCATTATTGTGTGAGCTTTTCCATAAATTGGAAGGTAAGAGTTGTCTTAATTCATTAGAATATTCTATAAAAATTCCTAAATCATATTGGTCTAAAGTTCTTCATTCAAGGAATCAAAAGGTGAATTGTTGGTTGAATGGTGATTTTAGTGTTTTCAGAGCTTAGTATTAGAGTATATTTCCGCACCAAGTAACCACTTACCCTTAATATCTAGTTAACATATATAAGTAGACTTGTTCACCTTGCCGAATCGGTCGGAAACCATCAATTCGTGGGCCAAATAAAGCTTGAACCATAACTAGTCCAGCTAGTCACGGTTTCGAACCGATTTATAGACTCTTAAAATATTTTTTTTAATATTTAATATTTTATTTTTTTATTAATTTTAATAATTTCTAATTTTTTATTAATTTACAACTTGATATGATTTCAATTTTTATGTATTTTTTCCCTAAACGTAGCCTCATTTCTCTTCTTTTTTGTTATTATATTAGTTCATTAATAATTTCTAATTTTTTTATTAATTTTTTTCTTAATGTAATTCCAATTTTTTATTTTTTTTCTCTCAAATTTTAACTTTTCCCCATATTTAAGGTATTAATATTTGACAAGTTTTACAAAAAGAACTTATATTAATATAAATTGAATTTTTCATCCATCCTAATATATGATCAACTTATAATTAGTCCTTTATAATTAATTTGATGATATTCTTTTTAGAGGGTGAACCAGCCAAACTAACCTACCGATTTAATAACAAGCCACATTGTTGGTTCATTGCTTACTGATTTAGGCAGTTCTTATCCTTTGAACCACTTAGGCCCTTTGGGCCTGACGTTTCAGGGGATAGTTTAAGCCCGGCCAGTTTCATACTGGTTTATGGTTTGAAATTGGCTCTTACATGGGTCTACCTATAAGTGCTTATTAATCCCTAAGTACCGGTACCATGTAAGGTACCAGTTGTTGTTGACAAAATTATAGCATAGAGCTTGTTTCTTTTTTCTTTTTTAAATTTAACTTAAGTAAAGCAAAGAGTGTCATTTATTCCCTACAAGCTTTCCATAATTGGATGAAACCAAAATAATCATTTCAACTTCTATTTTTTTTTTCTTTTTTCAATTGCAGACAGTGAATGTCAAGCAACGTTTCTAATTATAGAGCGGCTATATTTCCAAAATTTATTATTCTTTTTTTATGATTTTTGTCTATAAATAGTGGTATAATAGTATGAGTTTTACGCTCTAAACATTCATTACAACTTTACATCATTTTATAAATCTATCTACTTCCAATTTATATAAGTTATGGAATCCAATAAGCCTCCTAATTTGCTACATTTTGATCACTCTCCAAATTCATAAAAATCCCCAAATGCATCCAAATTCACAAGGTAGGTCATATTCTTCGTTTAGTGCATATTTTTAAAGCATACCAAATTCTTCCCAATTTTCCGCCGATGAACCAAATTTCACAAAATTTCCATTACAACCTGATGAGCACGACACCACCATATTTCCTATATGTTACACACCCTTACTTAAGACTATTTCCTCAATCGAATTTCGATGAAACACCATACACACCAACTAATACAAATTTGCCTTATTAGCAATTTTTTACAAGAAAAAATCGTGATGATAAGATAAAGGAAATTGAATCGATTGAAGGTTATAGGAAAAAATAAGATCACAATGATGATAAACTTTTGACTGACGCATAGTTGAGGGTTACTAAAGATCTCATGGTTAGAAACAATTAACCATTACAAACTTTCTGACACTTGGTTCATGAAAGTTTCAAAGAGGGACAAACCTTAAAGAATAGAACAAATTAAGAGAAATGCATGTGGCATCAATGCAAAGCCCAATGGGCAAAAATATCAAGGGGCGTGACGAAATTTTGAGTATACTATAACCAAATAAAAAGATAATCACAAAGCGGGAAAAACCAGTATAATTATATAAAAAATGCTCACAATCTTTATAGAGAAAACAAGAAAAGGCCACGCATGGCTAAACATTATTAGATAAAATTATGTAATGAACTTAAATGGATGTCTCAAATTAATAATTTGAAGAACTTTCAAAATAAGCAGACCAAGATCAATACATTCGGTAAGTATAATAGCTCATTTTCTAATCATGATTTACTAAACAATGATGAGGAAAGTGAGCAAATCACTCATCCACCTAGTAAATCAGTGACAAAGAGGAAAGAAAAGAAGAAAATGGGAATAGAGGAGGACGTTAATGAATTAATATAAGAGCTACAACACTTAAGTGGAATAGACCATAATAGAGTGAAGTTGCTTTGAAAGACAATTTAGCAAAGAGATAAAGAACTCAAAATGTCTAAGGATAAAGAATATCGCAAGATCAAGAAGGAACATTAAAAGCACCTAGAATGGGAACGATCAATAATGATTACTGATATTTTAAAGATGGATGAGGCGCAGAATCAATGGTTTAAAAAGATGCATTGGAAGATTCTTAACAAGAGAAGGAATTCATGATTATTTATTTAATGCAATCTATGAGATTATGTTGATGCAATTAGAGAATTTAATATTGCTTAATTTATCCATCTAATATGAATATTACTCTTAACGTAGTTGGAAATTTTAAAAATTAGCCATTGTGAATTAGCTGGTGCAAACTAGCCTTTGTAAAAGTTCTTTATATATTCAACAAGACAAAACTTCACGCTACACTCTCACATTTCTCATTTCTATTCACATTTGTATTATTCTTTGTCATCATTCAATCATTACGGCAACAAGTAGCTCAAGCACCTCTAGTAACATCAATTCTAAGTAAAACAAAAGTAAGGAGGCCATTAAAGAATTTATTTTATTGAAGCTAAGTGTTTTGCAAAGTGACATAATTGGGAACGCATGTGATATACTACTACAAATATCTAAGATTTCTTCATTTGGAAGACATAAGAGCAAGTACATAGATAGAGGTTGTGTCAAGGATCACAACCATCTGTACAATGAATATTTGTCAAAAAGATCGATATAAACAGATGAGCAATTTCGTCAAATATTCCAAATGAGGAAGGTCATATTTCTCTGCATTCTTTAAGCACTTCAAGATTATTCTCCATATTTTAGACAAAAAAGGACTATCACCGATCATCATGGTCTTTCATCACTAAAGGAGTGCATCGCTTCTATTTGAATGTCGGCATATGGAGTAATAGGTGATGCTTTACATTTATACTTATGAATAAAAAATGTTTTAAGAAATTTGTTGCGGCTGTTATTACATGCTTTGGTGATGAGTACTTGTGAAGGCCTAATTAGGCCAATATCAACCCTTACTTCATGTAGTTGAGTAACAAGGATTTTTAGGTATCCTAGGAAATATAGATTATATGCTAGGAAGTATAGATTATATGCATCAGGAGTGGAGAAACTGTCTAACTAGCAAGACATGTAAGGAGACGATGGTTCTCCAACAATCATGCTTAAAGTTGTTGCCTCATATGAGACTTAGATATAACATGCATTTTTTGGTGACCCAAGCTCCAATAACGATATTAATGTGTTGGATCGCTCACTCCTATTCAATGATGTGATGGAAGGACCTCTATTGGCTCACTACATTGTCAATAGCAAAAAATATAATATTGGATATTATCTCATAAATGGTATATATCTAGAATGGCCCGTGTTTATCAAACCTATTTCGTATTTGCTTAGTCCAAAAGAGCAATTATGTACTAGGCAACAAGAAGGATATAAGAAAGATGTTGAATGAACTTTTGAAGTTCTACAAACTTGTTTTGCTATAATTCGTAGCCCTTCATGTATATGGGATCAAGAGGTTTTAGGCCAAATTACGAAAGTATACATAATATTATATAATATGATTGTTGAAGATAAACAAAATATCTACGATTTTAATTTTGAAGTTTCAAATTATAGGTTGAGAGATAAAGCTGATCTTGTACCACATGTCTCTCATAACTATATTGTAGAGTATCTAACGTACATCCAAAACAATATTCAACTACATTCCAATCTAATTAAGCATACATTGCAACGAATTAGACCTATTGCAATACAATGAATAAGCATAAAATATTGATTTTCATAACATACTAGCTTGTCGGCTTTTCTTTTCCCTTTCTTTTTTTTTATTTTAATTTCCTTTGTTATGTTGTTCAACTTGTGCGAATTCAATTTAGCTATTGTCCATGTTGTTTTTCAACTTGCATGGGTTTCAATTTAACTATTTTCAATGATAACCATAACTTTATTTACTAAATTAGTCATCCTTGAAAAATTAATGTAATTTATTTATCCATTGATGCATTCCTAAATTAGTGAATTTTTTCATCCATAATGATAGAATTGTTTTTTTTTCTTTTTTTTTTCCTCAATGATATAATTTACTAAACTTTAATATTTCCTATATGATGATATGTATTATTTTCATCCTAAAAATATTCTTGTAAACTTTTGCTTTTCACATTGATTTATGGATGATCGGATCCAATATACATGTAGAGACAACAACTCTTCTTATTTCAAATTATTGAGTTTTTTTTTTTATTTTTACTTAATAATAAATAAATTATAAATATAATATGAAATATTAATGGAAGGATTTTACAAAATTTAATTTTTATCTTAAACATATTTTACATATTATTTAGAAAGTAGTGATAATATAATGTCTACAAAAGAATAAAAAAAATTTAGTAAGTAATTTTTATTAGAAGCTTCTTTATAAAGTGGAGAGTTACTTTAAAAAGATTAGATATTTGGGTGTGCTAATATAGTAGGTTAAGTACCTCCTTTAAGCAATACTTTATAAATACACCCTTAGGTAGTTCCCTCATTTTATGTTATACCTTGGGTGCAATACATGTTTACTGATTTTAAAAAAATATATATACAATTACAAACTATATAAAAAAATTATCAAAATATCGTTATTATATTGTATTTTAAAGATGCGACATTCTATTTATATTAATGTCAAAATGTGACATTAACATTTGTATATTGTAGTCATATTGCATATTCAAAATACAATATAGGTATAGATATATTAATGTCGAATCTTGAAGATGCAACATAAGTGTAAATATACTAATAACACATTTTATTAGTATTATATTAGTGCCACATTTTGAAGATACAACATTAGTACAAATAGTTATATCTCATCTCAAGATATGACATAGTATTAATATTTTGATAATATTTTTTATCTAATTTATATTTGTGTAATATTTATTAATTTTGATGGTAAACACACAAATTTCTGACTATATCTATGTTAAAGTAACTGCCCTGAGCTCCTAGCGTAATTTGAAGTCAAATTAGAAATTAGATTTCCATTTACCTTTCGAGTCTATAATCATGAATGGGAGAACAATACTATATGTAATTAGGATCGAAATCACAATTTATTGTTTTTGTCAATTATAATTTATCAATTGTTAATATACTACAAAATTGAGAGAGATCCTAGTTAAAGTTTAGAATTTTGTAATAGAGTGTTGTTTTGGTGTTTTTAGGATAGTTTGAGTGCTTCAAGACAGGTTTTAGGATTAGAAAATCAAACTAAGGAGGGCCCAAGATAAGTCCTTGATAAGAGGAATTGAAAAGTAATGTATAAACACTAAAGCAGTTGACTACCTTATGATGTGGGCAACCACATTGTTGAAATGGTCAATTGGATTTCATTTGGGTCAACTACACTAAGATAAGGGGAAAAGTAGATAACCATTTTCTCACGTCATTTGTGGTTGACCAATTTGGATTATTTTCAAAGCTCTTAGATTAGAAAGCAATTATTTAGCATAATTAAGGTGTCAATCAAGTGTCCAGTGAACAACAATAGTTTGCCTTCTAATTTGGACTTCATTTAAGTTGGTGATTCGATTAGGTATGTAGAACATGGTTATTTGTTGAATCTATGTAATATATATTTGCTATTTGTTCGTGCGAGGTTGGCAGCCTGCATAGATCATGGACTAAGTGTAATCGCCTAGAATGAAATATTCAAGATGAAACAATTGATAGTTTAGGCATTAAGGCTATTAATGAGGATAAGCAGGTCTTTAGTATTGCGATTGTGGCTGACATAGGTTGGGATTTTAAGATGAAATTATTAGGTCATTTACCGTGGCGAATGCAACACTATGGTGGACCTTTGATGGTGAACTAGGATATTGATGTTTGATGCAAGGGCTGAACTCAATATGAGACAATTTTTGACCTTAGACTTTTGGTATCTTAGGATCCAATCACTCCGACTCTCAGGTTCTCGTCGTGGATCGATCCGTGGAACAGTACCGATAGTTGTTTGTTCAACAACTACCAGTTAATTAATTAATTATTTACCTCCTTACTTTCAATCACAATTGTTGAGTTTTCTTTTTTTTTTTTTTTTTCAATTTTTCACAATTGGGCTTTGTAGTTTACCCATATTCCTTGCTTTTTATTTTAGGTATCGATCACTTTCAACAGACCAATACTTAGGATTATCTTGGATATGACCTCTGCTTTGAAACTAAGGAGTAAGGATGATGTAGTGCACCAGATGACTGCAAGCCATAAATGGACTTAGTATAGATTTGTATGGATTAATAATTTTTCACTCACTATATATTTTTGGAGACATTTATGTGAATATGAACTTTAGCGTCTCTTCCAAATTTACAGTTTGGCATACATTATGAGACAAATTGATAGTTTAATAGTATACAAGAAAGGTATATATGTTGATGTATTTACATTTTACGAGCTATAGTATTAGCTTTTATGCTCTGCATTTTCTTCCGATCTTACCCTGTATAGGAATATGTGATAAAACTTCACATCCCATTACTCCAACAACGTGATAAAATTATGAAGATATAAGCACTTATGAATTATATGGTTCAAAAGTAGTAAGCTATATGTTTTTTATTTCAAATAGCACAACCTCTCATTTTAATGCCTTCATTTATCTAATGTTATTGTTCTCCAATGTAGCATGCCTTGGCATTGAATTTTGCTAGCGTGCACATGATGGGGAGTCTGATATAGCATAAGACCTTAAATGTGTGTTCGACAAATCTAAGTTGTCTGTATAAACAATATAAATTCAAATCCTTAAACGCATGCTTAACAAATTCAGGTTATTCTTTCTATAAATAGTACCTATTTGTTAAATGAATAGGTGAAAAGTTGGTTTTAAAACGTATATGAGTAAAACATACATGTTCACAATAAATATGGTATATGTTATTAGGATTGAAACTTGTTAACTAAATAATTAGAGAATCTAGATGCAATTTGTAAGAGAGACCGAGAAAACCTACTTATAGTATATACATTCATATCAAACTTAACCGAGTAGAATCTTAGTAATTATTAAAGTAGGTTCTAAGTAGCATTTTTCTAAAACTTATTCCTACCTGATAGAATATAAGTATAGTGTCTTCATAGCATGTATCTAGCCTAGATCCTATATTCTAAATAGGTTATACTTTTCAAGATACTCCATTCCTATCCCGTAAAAATTCTTTAATAATATTAATAAACAAAAAATTGATAGTAGTGGTTTATTTATTTCTATCAAGAAATATTTTAATAAATAGAAGAATAAAGGGCCTAAACTCATATGATAGATACCTATACTTAACTTTGCCTCTCTCTTGTCACTCTTAAGTTTTAATAATCCCATTTTAAGCTCAATGTGGTTCGTACCATTCTAAGTTCAATTCAGTCTATTCTATAAACAGCTTTTATTAATGTACTCTTCTTTTCTAGTTGTTTACACATATCATCTTTTTATTTTATGACATATGGAAAAAAAAATTCTTTTCAAGTTGAAATAGTAGAGTAATAATATCGTGAAAAAAAAACAAAGATATTTGCAAAATACATAATTATTAGCCAAGTGTAAAAAGTAATCTTTTAGTATTTAAAAAAAAAAAAACGTAACCAAAAGCATTATTAAAAAAATGAAGTTGAAATTTTTAGAAAAATAAGAAAAATTTCTAGGTTTTAATGAGTATCCTATACTCCATAAGTTTTATAAGATATAGTTTCTAAAGTTATCTTAAATTGGTATAAAGTAGGTTTCAATTTGAAACTCAAAAATTTAAAAATCGATACCTATAGAATAGGGTAATGGTAAATCATACACTACTCAACTTGTATAGGCTCAATCCAAATAATCAATCATACATTTAAATTGTTTATTTGCATATGTATAATCACTTTTCACATATATAGACTCCAAAATTCTACATATTCATAAATTAATATAAAATACACTTAAACCTCTATATAGAACTTGCATCTACATTCTTCGAAAAAGAATCTATTTTTAAGTAAACGCATAGGGCTTATTTAGTTAATTAGTTTTGATTTTAACATGTCTCATATTACCACTATTGCATGCATGTTTGACTTAGATTATTTGTAAAAGTAATTGCTCATTGGCCAATTGAGGTAAAAAAATGTAAAATATACACTTTTAATTTTCAACGATTTATCACTTTTCTATTTGAATTCAAAACTTTTTTTTTTCAAGTCAATAAAGTTTTCAAATGTTTATAAATGATGACTTGCTATTCTATCCGCTTTGACTTGTAATAGTGTTTAATTCATTTAAATAATTAATTCAAATAAATAATATAATTAGATATATACAAATTAAGTAAATTAATATAAATAATATAAAAATAAAAAATAAAGAACAGATGTGCAAAAAATTGTATAAACAAAATAGAATTGATCACTTCCAGACTATAAGGACCCTCCAAAACTGGTCATAAACCATGGACTGACCTTAGGATGGTTGAAATAGCCACTAAATAATAAGCGGATGATTTAATCTAACCATTACCTTAAGAGGTCATCAATTTCCTAAAATAGTAGGTAGTTACCAAGCAACTCAATTGAGTTTTCACCTTTTCTATTTTTAATTATGATAAGGAGTTAAGGGTGGGTTAAACAACCCACTTTTATATCTGTATTGTGACCCATCAATTATTTAGTAGCAAAATAACTATTGTTTACTTTTTGGATTATTTTTATTTTTCTTATTTTCTGATTTTTGTTATTCTGTCTAATTTATATTATTTTATTTATTTAAATGAGTCTTTTTTCTTCCCTATGAGTTCTAGTATTAATAGGTAAGAATGCTAATTTAATTTTTTAGATAAATCAAGTTCAGCTAGGTATAATTTGTGGATAAAAAAAGTTGACAGTCAAGGACTCGAAAAAAAAAAACTTATTTATGTAGGTTATGTGAGAATGCAATGTATATGTAGATTCTTAACAGGCTTTAAGCCTTCTTGAGTCAGTACCCTATATTAACACGTGGCATCTTTAGTATTACGTGTTCTAGGGCTTTAAAAATATATTATGCACAACGGTAATTAAGCTCGTTCAAAATGTTTTATTTAATCAAGTGATATATACTTAGTCATATTACGAGGTTTCGGAATCCTCGACGAGATTACATGTCAATCAAGGTTTTAAGGATTGAAGATGAAATTCAAACGTAAAAGTTGTGGCATGGAGGAAGATATACATTATACATTGATCTTGAAGGGGTTATAAAAAGGGGAATGATTATTTCTACAAGTTGCATAAATGCTGTTGACCTTTGCTAGGGTTGTCAATCGAAGGAAATCTACTTAGTGGAGGTGCACATGGATTTTCAAGGTGGAACTCGAAAATAGAGAAAAGGAATGTATGGCTGACAATTCACTATATATCGCATGCTGTTTCCTGTTGTTACCTATATACCATTCTATGTTTTATTGTTTTCTTAATATTAGCATTCTAGAATTCATATTCCAAGAATAAGATTTTAGGTAGTATCAACTTTATTCTATCTTGTAAATTATTTAATCACTTTTAAATAGAATCTCAGGAAAAATATTGAAATATCAATATTTATAAAGATATTAGAAAAAATATTAATTTCACAAGTTACTATTACTTTTTTATTACAATTTTTAATGACACTTTGTATTTTCTTTCGTTTCATTAGTATTCAACTTCAATCTACAAAATTAAAGGGGGTATTAAACGTGCTAAATATAGCCACACTTCGATTTCAAGTGTAATTATTTAAGGTTAATTATATGAAAACCTGATTTCCAAATCATGATAAGAGAAGATAAAAATAAAATAAAATAGCGTTCAGGTAAATCCTAAAATTATTTGGAGCTCCTGTTTATAGGAGAAGGAGAGCTAAGAGGAGTGGCGAATGTGATTAAAGGGAGATATTATAAAGGCCGACAAGCTTTGTTATGGTACCGAAAATCTAGTTACGCTTCTCTGGTTGCCATCGAACCATAGATAGGCTAGGAAATGTCAAACATTTCATACACATTACAGCCTGGACCCCTCTCACGAGTTTTTGGACACATTGATGAAAGCGACTTTCGGACTAGGACTACACGTCTAAATCAAAAAGACTTGACTATAGAGGCAATCGAAGCGAAGACAATGTGATAATGGATCTAGATATTCTGTTTCCATCCGCATCTTATTCAATATGCATGAAAATAAAAGTATAAAGAAAATATATACTAATTCTCGGTTACGGCCTCAAAGCCCAAAATCAGCAAAAGCTCAGCATGGCAACCGTAAGCCCAACGTAAAGCAAAAGCCCCATGATCAAACTTTAAATTTTAAATTTGAGCTAGACTCAAAAATGTATATGATAAATTTGATATCAATTTGATTAATTAGATTAAATTTAAATATTTTATAAATTTTTTCTATCTAATATCACATCTGCTTATATTTAAATATATTAAAAGTTATTCTATTAATATATTTTACACTTAATTAAATTCATAAACCTGACAAACTTAATATTTTAAAATTTAAATTTGACTCAATTTACTATTTAAAAAACTTGAACTTAGCTCGAGTTTGACTCAAACTAAGATCGAATAATTTAATGTAATTTATTTGCACCTCTAAATACTGTACACAAGTGAAACCCTCTATATTTAGACGGTCCTAAAGCATTGTGACATATTAAACGTGAAGAGACAATCATAGGGTAAGATGCAAGCATACCCATCCTTCAACTGCCACGTCAAGTTTATACACTACCTAATGGCAACCTACCAGGCCTTAAACCTAACCACCTGATCCAAATTCAGTAAGCATCAAGTGTAAATACCAAGCTTTAGGTACCTGATGGGGACATGATTACACATTCATTCTATGTCACTTACTAGCTTTTTATTCTTTGCAATCAACTATTACCTTAAACATAAAAGTGGCATCCTAAAGGAAATTCCTACACCTATTTTGACGACTTTCTTGTTTTGCAGGTTCAGGTGTATCTAGTACCAAGGTAGATAAAAAAAAATCACCATTAATATATATATATATATATATAGTTATATTTATATGGTCTAAATATTACCATAATTGTGGTGTTTGGATAAAGTTTTTTTTGCTATAATTTAGAGTTTTCTTTCGTATTTTTATTAATCATATATTCTTGCAATAAAGATATAGTATATTTTTTTCTTTTTGATATACGGTAATATATACCATACGTATGGAATTTCACCTATTCAACAACAAATTCATATTTTTCTAAACGGTTAGCTAAATTTCATCCACTGAAAAATAAATTCGTCATTTTCCGACCAAGTAGGTGAATTTCGATTGTTTATTGGAATTAATGAATTTTATCAATCAATGAATTTTTTATTTCTTCCTTATCACGTCATTACTATGTATTGTACAAAATCCAAATCCATAAGTTGTGAAATCTGAAGGGACCCAACAATAATACAGCACGTCATCGTGCTTTATTAGCCAGAAATCATTGTGATTGACGAAGCATAAAGCGATTTGATACGGACATGATTTGTGATTTTCAGGGAATTACTTATCCCAAAAGTGGGCAGACACAAACCGACATTATTGCAGATAAATAGAAGTCAACATTGACTTGATTATTTTTATTAATTATTATTATTAATTAGGGTTTCCATTATAACTTTGAAATTTTGTGGGGGTTGTTCGCCCACGTAACAACAACTTAGAATTAACGACGAAAAAACAACACCGGTTTTTCAATTTTCTCTGTCTGTCTGTCTTTTCTTTAATTGTGTTTCAGGAAAAGCAGCAAAGCTTAAAGATTATCTTGAAAGATTCTACTCGATATTGGTTTTATTTATTAATATATTATATATATATTTTTCCCCCTTTTGAGGTGGACCCCATTTTTCGATTGTTGAGAATTTCAGTACATGCATTAGCACAGTGTTGGTGCATTCTGTCAAAACGCACTTACAATAGAGAAGAAGACACGCGGGATAGTACAAGGGATAACTGCGAATTCTATTAAAATGATTTTTACTGTTTTCGGTGCCGCTAAAATAATCAAAAGGGGGTTTAAAAAACTAATTTATTTTTTTTAATTTTAAATCTTTTAAAAAAAATTTGTTAATTATTTTGTGATGAATAAGGCATGATCTAAGTATTTGCACATGAACAAAACTACTAAAACTTGGTGTCTTTAGTTTTTTAATAGATTTAATATATTTCAAACTCATCCTACTAATTCTTTAACTAACATCTACTAACTTACAAAAATTTTGTCCATTACTTAACATATTATATTTAATCTTCCCACATATAATAATCTAATTGTAGAGTGAAAGTTATTATCATTTATATGAAACTCACTATATAGCACACTACACCCATAAAAAAACATATTCCATCATCCATGTATTAAATATTGTTTGTTATATTTTCAAACTAAATTTTGTTTTTCATATTTTCAAATTTCAAGTATGAACAACAAAAAGAAAAAGTGTAAAATACAACAAGAAAAATAACAAAATAACAAAGGAAGCATTCTTCTATCATGGATTAAAAAAAAAAAAAAGAAAGAGGATTGAATTTTCTTTTACAAAGCTCTTGCTACTTTTTTCTTTAGTGTGAAAAGTATCGATAGTAGTTTATTCATATTTATTAATAAATTTTTTTATTTCAACATTATCATCATTGTTGTAATTTATTGATAATTTTTGTAATCAAACTAATTTTTACGCTTTCTTTTTAAGGATTGGAGATATTCAAGAAAAGGTTAAATATTTAGAAAATGATATCATTTTTCTTCAATATGATATAATCTATAATTTTATTTTGTTTATTATTAATTAATGTACAAAAACAACAATTTGAATATTGATATATATGATTTTTTTTATATATATTTTTTAGTACACCAAGTAGTAATATTTAGTGGTTCCTCTTTAATAGTCATCTACGCCCAAGTTAATGTTCTATCTTCCTGCTCCTACACCTAGTAAAAGTCTCACAAGAACTACAGTAACACTCAAATTTTATCGCAAAAGTATCCAAAAGAAAAATAAGAAACACATGGAAAATCCTCTCAAATTTCGCTTAAAAATAAAGTTTTTTATGCTTTGCTTCTGCACTTCAATGTTGTTAATGAATAATAAATAAGAGCAGATTCGTATATGAGCAATTAAGATTGCAAAATAAGCTTTTTCTTTTCTCATTTGTGTTGTTTTATGTGTTCAGACTTGAGCTTCAACTTTATATATTTAATGTCTTTATCAACAAGGATGGAGTAGATTTCAAATTTTTTAGGCAAAGTTGCTGCTGGATGAGGTGAATGTACTCAAAAATTTAAACCCATAAATACCGATAACCGAATCCATCAAACGAAAAATATCTTCACGTTTCTTTCCAAGGAAATAGCTTAAGAACTTGAAGAATAAATCCCACAAGAAAAGCTTCATCAATCTCATGAAAATCTCTGATTATCGTATGAAGTTTGAAAATCCAACAAGGGATATATCGAAAAAATTAGCAGCTTATAACTCATTAAATTCAAAATGGGGAAGTGTTGTTTTTTAACTTTATTACTAAACTTTTTGATCTTTTGTATGGGAGAATCGAGCTCTTAGCATTTTTAAAATCTTAGAAATGAATTCTTTAATTAACTATATTAGTTTTCCATTCACAACATGACACGTGATACCATCTCATTTATATTTATGCATGTTTTATATTAAATAAATAATATAATAAAATATAAAATAAACAAACTCATAATAAAAAAATAAAAAAAGAGAGAAATTTACAAAAATTTCCAAAAAAAAAAAAATAGTTCCAACCATCCTAAAAGCTAGAGGTGACAGCCCCTTTACCAAAAAAAAAAAAAAAAAAAAAAAACCCAACCTGAGATGTGGATAGCTACCCACAACTGCCAGTGGACGTTCGGGTTAATCTCCACCCTTGGACGGCCGAAACATTTATTTTTTTTATTTACAACTTTTTCCCTTTTTTTAATTTTCTGAATTTTCTTTTGATTTTTTATAAATTTACTTATTTAATATATAAATAATATTATTATTTAGTTATATGTACCAACCAAAGATCACCATATGTTTTTTCTTAACAAAAATATCGATTGTGTTAAAAAAAGTACTTGTTTGTAAATTTTTACAAAAATTAAGGACTCAAATATAAAAAAAACAAAAAACAAAAAAGAAAGTTGAAATTGAAATATAAAAACTCTGAAAGTTGATGACTAAATTTGTACTTATCTAATTTAAAACCGATAATTCTTAAACAACCTGATGTTGACGACATCAATTGAAACTTGAGCTTAGCGGGGATTTGTAGAAGCGTGTACGGAGCAAATTTAAATTTCAAATTTGGAACCAAAATCATGAACCCACTTAGCATAACTTCTGCTATAATCCGGATATATTTGCTCTCAAATCCACAAAATTCTCTTAAAGTCTTTAATTTCAGAAATTGAACATAACTGTCAAAATCTGAGCAAGCCAAACTTATTCAATAACAGAAATCCAGTCTGATCTTTCGAATGAGGATCATATGATATTCCAATAGCAACAAATCTATTTCTTAGATCAACTTTTAGAGGTTATTCAAGTGATTCAAGAGTTGAAACCAACCATTACCTAAAAACTTCATATCTTGATCCATGAATTCTCAAAAACAATTCAATTGACTTGGCTATAACTCGAACTTTAATATAAATTAATATTTTTTTAATTTTCAGCTTCCAATAGTAGAACGTAGCTAGATATATTATCTAAATATAACCAACAATTGGAGCTAGGTCTTCACCAATTTATCTTCCAAAAATAAAATTCAATATTTGAAGTTTAATACTTCTTACTACCATCTTTACGTTCATCTAAGTAACTTTCATGCTCAAATAAACACCTTCTATGTTCACTTTAGTAGCTTCTACATCAGCTAGATTACCTTTTATGTTTTTTTAAATATTTTCTATACTTACTTTTGTGTTCATTGGACATTAAATAACAATTTTTTCAAACAAAACAAAAGGGTTAGTAAGCCACTTTCATGTTTACCATCAAAACTAACTTAACATTCATCCCCTGTTTTGGTTAAATTCTTTTATTTTTTAAACATTCTTTTCCTTTTTTATGACAAGAAACATTTTCTTTTTTAAAAAAAGAAACTCGATATAAGTACCGTATTTTCATATTATTGGGGAAAAACTTAATAAACCTTTAACTTGTCATGTAACTTGTATAAAATTTTTGAAGTAAATCAATTTAAGAATGAAGCTAAATCTATAATTTTGAGTTATTTCAATGTTTTTCGAGTAAGTTCAATCAAATATTTTAAATCTTAATTTTCTTCCTACTTTTTTTATTAGCAAAGAAATTATTCAAAATTTACTCCCTTTAAGCGATTGAAATACACACTAGATTAATAAACAAATAACCAACAACACGAAGCTAGCTGAAATTGAAAGAAAAACTTAATTATCATTTAATATAATTAATACTAAGTTTATAGACAATTGATGAAGAAAAAACAGTTAGTAAGAAAGGAGTTTTGTATTTCTCTAGTATAGATTATGGAAAAATATATGAAAATAGCATATTCTAAAAAAATTGTACAAAAGTAGTTGCCTTCACTATCCATTGATTTTTTTAACTAAAGAAGCGCTATGTATACGCGCCTTCATTATTCACTAAGAAGGCGCGTCCTTACCCGTACCTTTAGTGTGGATTTTTTTTTTTAAATTTACTTTACATAACTAATTAAGCTATTAAATAAATATACGTCCCTTTCACGTACCTTCAATATCACTACCATGCACATTCAAGTGAGGTTTCACACTCTCCCTGGCTAAATACTTTCAATTTAGCAAGTTAATTGCTTATTTCACTCCTAAGTTGAATTCATGCTTCATATTCTCTTTTGCTAAGTATACAACCAACGAAAACTATTAATGAAGCGGGTCGACTTAAATGATTTACTAAAATACTAACTAAACCTATTAAAAGCAACTATAGTATAAAGAAAGTATATATATATATATATATATATAGTAAACTATCAGTATTAAGATAATAGCAATATTGTATAAAAAATCATTTTAAAAAACTATTTACACGGTAAGTAATAAATGTTGATAACACATAATAATCAGACTAAGTAATATAAATATAGTTTTTTGTAACTACTTCTTCCTAGATCTAGTTAATTGTTTTTCAAATACATCCACACGTGAGCTTCAGGAGTGTCGAAGGAGATATGGTTCAAACTAGAAGCATAAGCGGGTAATGCATTAGTACCAATCTAACCTAAGTCGATAAAATGGCAAGATCCCAATGGCATAGAATCATCATCGTATCCTTAACCACGTACCTGTGCTGGTTAATGTCCTCTCATGCGAACTCTAAGACCTGTACACGATCGAAGGGCAAGTAGAGGAGCTAGCTCAGCTAGTTGGTCAGAAAATAATATTAAACCCCCGTGCTCCTCGAGATGGTGAAGGCAACCATTGATGATATAATGAGCAGCATGAACATCATTTACTAACCTCGCCTGACGTAGAGTATCCATCTATAGTTGATGAAATAGTTAATATTATATTCATATAAATTGTTTTGGGAAAAATCATAAGATAAATTGAAGGAAAGTTTATTAAGTGTCCCATCATAACCTCATGATGGGTAATGTATCAGCGTATATAATCCCTATACCAATCATAGCAAGTTAGATCGACACCCCTTAGTCCCTAAATATCAACAACTTACAAATGGCGGTCTACCCATGTTGATATGTATCTCTGATGAGCAACTGACCAATCAATGTTTGTCCTACCTCTAAGGTCGATATAATGTAGCTTTTCACTGATATGAACGTCGACCAGTATTGACTGGAAACCTCCAAACTGGCGTATAACATAGTCGAGGAAATAAAACTCTACAAAGTGAAAACATATCAGTGGAACCTGGCTATCTAGATAGCTTGACCAATACTACAAAACAAAGATAGAAGATCGATAAGATCAACAGGGTACGGCTCTCACATAACCTACAATGCATTTAAAAAGAAAGTACGTTAATAATTCATAAATTTTTAATGAAAATCAACAACAAAAAAAAAAAATTCAAGAAATGCATCACTATGAGATGTCTTATCGTACCTATACAATTTTACTTCTCGTTAGAACATTTTATTATACACTATAACTGTAAACACCTACACAATTTCATTTCTTGGTAGAACATCTCATTGCACCTACATAATTTCATTTCTCATTAGGGCATCACTAATATATTGATAAAATCACATACAATCTATAGGTCGTATATATATATATTTACATAACCACCACAACTTATATAACTATATATTACTCTATGAATAATAAACAAAATTCAATATGCATGATACGAAAATATAAACACTAAAAAAATTATCATCTAATTATATTTCACATAAATAATATAAATATAACTGTGCTAATAATGTAATTTATATTTAAAAAAATTATTTTGAAATAAAGATAGTCGAAGATTACTTATAAATGGGTTGAGGAAAATAAGGTAATACTATTACTTGAAAAAGGAAAATAAAGCCACGTTATTGCTCTAAGAGAGAAAATCAGATGTTTTAAGAGTTTTATGTAATTGGAGGAAGTGAAAATGAAGGTTGAATACCAAAATCGGGGTATAAATAAGGAGATGGAAGGCGCATGCAAAAAGTGCGCCTTCTTAAATACAAGGAAGGCACGCCTCTGGGATGCGCCTTCCTTAATACATTGAAGGCGCACTCTTAGCATGCGCTTTCCATGTAACTAGGAAAGCGCGTATTGAGTTTAAAAAACTCATAATCAGTAATTCGCGTGTAGCTTCACTATATCATTTTTGGACTATTTTTCAAAAACCCTCCATTTTGTTACATTTTTTCACAATTTGTACAATAGAAGTAAAAAACTCGTAAGAAAGATATCCATAGTATTGCTGTGATTAAAATTGACAAAGAAAAACAAAACAGATAGATTACTTACACTTAGAGCAGGATGAACTTACAGATTTCCAAATCGAGTATAAGGGGACCTACACAGAGTTTGGCAAATTTCACTTATCAAGAACGATGAACTTTAGAGTGGAAGAAAGGAACAATCTAACATGCAAAATTATAGATGAAGTGAAAGGAAAAAAAAAAGTCCTTTGTTTCCAAACTATGGTCTGCAAGAAATTTAGTAATGGCTCTATTAGACTAACTACTTTGCTAATTACTTGGAAAGGTTAACAATTACAGTTCAAAACCCAATATTCCACCTCAAAAAGTGAAGGATACAGAGACAGCCATAGGGACACGACTAAATTAGGTTTTGCGAGAAATGAAATCTCCCAATTTTCTGTAGCTTTAAAGTGTGAGCAGCAAGCAAATTGTTGATGTCACCAATTTGAGATTCGAGTCTGACCATATGAACTTCTTACACCTTTTACCAATACCCTGCAAAAAGTCTGATATACCTCAATGAAGAAAAAGCATACATTGTTTGGCCTTATACAAGACTTTAACCCAACAGGGGAAAAGCTCCTGTGTGATGGATTTCAATTGGGTATGTACCAAGGATTAAATGAAAGAGAAAAGAAGGAAGAAAGAGATAAGAACCCAAACATAAGAACAAATTAAATCTCAACCCATTTAAGAGAAAGTGTAAACGAAGCCCAATTTTCCAAGAGAATTTTAGCCTCCGATCACTCTAATATCCATTTGGTCCAAACAGTAAAGATTAAAGAAATTGACTATGTGAGTTATTCTACCTGCTCCAACATCATTGACATCACTTCACCAATGATATAAAGTAAAATTAACATCGTTAATTCATATGAAACAGAATATGTTAACCTACCTTTTGTTATCAAAACATAAGCCCCTACAGTCGGAAGTTTAATATATACAACCTCACCACCAAGAGCACTTAAAAAAAAAAAAAAAACTCGATGATTGTCGCCTAGTTATAGGTGGTAATTTCAATTTTTACCAACTTTTTTTACTATTCCTTATATATGATGAGGCACAGCACATAAAAGTCTGCAACTACAATCTTCTCCCAAAAGTCGAACTACACTTATAAATTTTAGATAAAATAGATCATTCTCTAATTGTACTTGTACTTAACCACAAGTAGGCATGATTTTATTCAAAAGCCTGTCCTTCTAAGATAAGTAAGAACCTCAGATTTTACCATAAGCAAAATCAAACATCTTTAATTTTGAGAAGGCACCACAACCTAAATACAAAAGCTCAAAAGGATAGAGATTTTTCCCAAAGAATGCATTCATGTTCATACAAAAATCATAACTAATCAATATGCAGTTGAAAACCCTTCTCTCCTCCAACACATGAAAAGGCACAAAATAAAGTTTTTTAACCCAAACCTCATGAAGACATTCGCTCATACTTCTATCGAGCTTGAAATTCGATTTTCTTTATTAAATTTCATTTTCTACTTTCTAATTAATATTAAATCCTAACCTATTCAATATTAATCCTCGACTAAAAAAATTAAAAATTCCAGTTCTTTTTAAAAAAATTTTGGAGTTGACACCTGATCAAAGTCAGGAAAAAGAAAAATCATGATCAATTAGGCGAATTGGCCATAATTTGGTTATCGGTCTTTAATTTTAATTTAATACAAACCAGAAGATTACGAATTTAAGAGTTAACCTATTAAACCCTAACAAGTACTACTATTTATTTTTCGAAATTAGGTTTATTTTTCAAATTATCTTTTTTCTAATATTTTTAAGGAAAATATAAAAACCAAAAGAAAAAAAAAATTAAGTTTCTACATATTTTATTGTCATCCAGAAGGTACTTACGTACCCACTAGTCAGGATTAGACAATCATAATTCTTTTCGAAAACTTTAATATGTTGGTTGATTTTAATTTTAAAAATCAACCGAATTTACATTTTAATTGATTTGATTCATTTTAAAAAAACTAAAGGTCCTAACTCTCTATATCTTTTATTTTATAAAAACTCTCTAAAAAGTCCTATTTTTTAAAGGTTTTTTATTGATTTTTATTTCAAAAATGAATTTTCTAAGTAAGGAAATCTTAAAATCATAATGCTAAAAAAAGTAGTTTTCTATATGAGGAAACTCTAAAAAAAAAAAAACTAATCTTAACAAAAAAAAAATTCCTAAACTAATATACACAATTATCTACCTAAATAAAATAATTGCATATAATACACTTAATTAATATAAACAAATACTAAAACTCCTAAACCGATACATTCATATATTATATATTATGTTATCTGATAAATAATAACTAATAATAAAATAATAATAATATATATAATATATAAAAAAATTGAAAAGAACTGAAGAAGGCCGAACCTGAGCTTGTTGTGTTTGTAATTGTTGTTCAGTGAAGGACGAAGGACAGGCGTTAGAGTGCTGCAACAGTTCGGGCTTGGTCGTGGGTCAGAGCTTAATCAGCTTGTGTTGATCACGCGCGCAGTAACGTAGCCAAGTATGTATTCGTGGTCATGGTGCATGACTGTGGTGAGTCGACGTGTTTAGGGGCTACAGTGGCGAAAAAGATAGTAGACTACCGTTAGCGTTGGTTGTGTTGAACGGTCGGTAGAGTTAGCGTCGGAGTAGCAAAGATTGTTGTTCACTGTTGCGCAAGTGTCGTGCTTAGTTGATGGGCTATAGTGTACAGCAGTTAGGTTTGGAATTAGCTATTGACAGGTACGACTACAGATCCTATGAAGCGCAACGGTGTGCGACTTGAAGATGATGGGCGTGCTGTGATCTGCGTAGATGCTTGTGTTCGTGTGACCGTGGTTGTTCGCAGTGAAGTTGTAGCATTGGAGATGGCGTGTCGGATGCTTGTGCGGTCAAGTGTGTGCAGTAGCTTGTCGGTTGGCATTAGGCAGTACGTTTTCTGTACTTGGAGCTGCTGTAGCTAGAACTTGTGCGATCGATGGGCTTATGCAGTAGAGTCTGTATGTGAGTAGTGTCAGTGAAGAGCTTGTGTATACTGGTGTGTTCATTAGGAATTGGCTGGAGGCGGTGCAATAGGTGTTTGAAGGCGCACAATAGTGGGTTTAATTAAGGCTAGAATCGAGCAGTGGGGCTGGCGTGTTTGTGCAACATGCTTTATGATTCGAGAGTGAGAGCGTGCGAGGCGTGGACAATGGTGTGTGGTGTTTATTTCAGTCACTGCTCGACGTTAGCAATAAGAATTAGCTAGAGTCGATCAACGTGTATGCTACTCCTGTGTGTTTAGACGCTGCTAGCCATGCGCGGTCGAATTGTCGGTAAGTGGACGTGGTCTTGCTGTTAGACGGATCGAAGAGAGTGCTATGCAAGGGGATTGATCAGGGACGTGGCGTTGGACATGGTGTGTACTGCTGTTTGTGGATGGGAAGACAGCGCACCTAGAGTTGGATTGGTGACGTATTTAGTATTTAGGCATGAATTAGAATGGTGTCAAGGACTTGTACGGTTGGGGACTTGGTTTACGTACTCGTGTGTGTGTGTACGAGAGTGAGGACATACAAGGGATGATTCAGCGTGAGCGAGGACGTGCTGTGTTGTGAATTTCAGTAGATGGCCAATTTATTATGAACGTGAAGGACGAAGAATTTTCAATTCTTTTTGGCATTGTATATTTGTAGCGAGGGTACCATTGTTTTTTTGATTTTATGTTGTGCACATCATATTTATATAAAAAGCATATAAATATCCAGCGAGATTTGAACTCATAATCTCAAATTAATATAATATTAATATTCTAATATTTATGTTAGCTTATACTTTAATATTTCATATAATTAAATTGTACTTAAATTATGCAACTCTCTAAAACTATTTGAACATAATCAAAACTAAACTAATTGACCCTAAAATAAATTATTTTTTAAAAATCTTTATAATTTTTTCTTTTCTTATCTTTTTATATTTTTATCATTTTTTCAAAATTTTCATTTTATTTTATTTTTGAATTAAGATCCTTTTTTTAAAAAAAAAAACTATAACTAAAACAATCAGAAGGCAAAAATGGAGTATCTACGACTTTTGATTAAACTTCAATTTACCAAGAATAGGATTCCATAAACTCCGTAATCAGATTCCATTGTTTGATGATAAAAATAAGTTAAGGATCACTTCTCCTATTCCTTATAAATATTGGAATCACATTTCTCAACCAAATCTATGAGGACAATCTCATTCTTCTGTAGCATGTCTCTCCTTCTCCTCATTCGATCTATTCTCTCTCTCCCCCCTTTCTTCCCTCTATTCTTCTTGATGTGCGTTCCTTTCTTACTCTTACTCATAATTCCAAAATGTATATCAAGTCGTCCGAATAAAATAACAGCATTCCATCTTTGATTATCGAGCGAATTTCAAGGAAATTGATCAAAGGAATTGGATTCCGATAATCGAATCCAGACAAGGCGTAATTATTTACTATTTCCGTGCTATGACATACATAGTTACATGAGAATGCACTAAACTCAACTTATCCCATTTTGATTCTCACTGTCACGGTTAGTAATCTCTTTGGCACAGCAAGAAATGTTAAACCCCATACATACTAAACCCACCTGAAGAAGCTACACCCGTGTGTGGCTTCGAAAAAATCGATTCGATCGTACATTCAATAAGATACGATGGAATATACAAAATTTCACATAGTCGAACGATATAGACGGGAACATAAAACATTATTTCATGGAAGTAGAGATAACAAAAGAGAAAAAAGGTTACCATCTAGAGAAACCCTAGGAATATGAATGTAACGGTGTTGAAGTAAGAAATGGAACCTAGACCTAAGGAAGAGCTAGATTTGACCCATGAGTCGGCTTAGACCCGGCCTGTTGGTTATTGGATCCGATAGGTTGGTGACTCGAGGGTGAACCGGTAGTTTAACTCGCCAATTCAATAGGGTTTAGTGAGAAAAAAAAAAAGATAATTTTTTAAGAAAAATTTCAACTAATTAGTACTTGCTATTTTTTTTTTTTACCTATTTTATGTATTCAACACTTAGATTAGATAATTTAAAAAAAAAAACCTCTATCGAATCTTTTAAAAATCTATAAGTTAGCAACATTGTTATTATTTTGGAAATTAAAAGTGTTAAAATAAAAATTAGTTTGTACGGTATAATTTTTTTTAAAAAAAATTGAAATAACTAACCACATAACAGGACGGTTTTTCTTGAATATAAAAACTGAGCAACGTACTGAAAGTTTTAAAAAATATATAAAAAATATTCAGAAACCACAATTACGTGATTTTATATACCAGATACGTAGGTAAGTGTTAATGTAGCATGACAAAAAAATTAATTTTAAAATCGTTGAAATATAATAGTTGTATTCTCATTATACATCTCATGTACAATATAATTTTTTAATTTATGATACAACACTATTATGTAACGAAAAATTGTATAAATGTTTATTATTTAAATTTAAATTTCTTTCAAATTTAAAATTCATATATGTTAGTACGCATAATTCAAGAAAGGAGAAAAATGAAACTACTCAGAAAAGCAAAAAATGTAGTAAAAAAAAAGATGGGTCACAATCCAAAGAACCGTCCCATGAATCGATAGACCTATTAAACAGGCTTGGAATTGACCTTAGTTGAGCTAGTTATGGTTTACTGGCTCTTAAGCTCATGATCAAGCGAGTCCGAACCGGGTTCCATCTGTCCTCAAGTCCAGTGGAACCTTGCTCCATAGAAGACACCTTAATGCCATTGCAATCTCTGTCTGCAAATCAAGTGTAAAATATAAAGGCAAGGGTCATCTAAACACCTAAAATGATTACATAGCAGTAATGATCGAAGAAATTATATAATCGAACCTTAACAAAGGCTTAAAACTATTACTTAGTAAAAATTACTTAAAAATTCAGTCACAATGTCATTTATATAAACATTAAATGGAATTATTGGTAAAAAAAAATCAAATGGAATCAGTATTTCTTTCATAAACCACATTATTCAAGGAAAAAAAAAATAGAAAACTTTTTTAAGAGAAAAAATCAACTTCAATAGTGAAATTTATGTAACATTTGGTTATGCAATTTTATGACATTGGACTTAACAAAAAATTTTATTCTATAATTGATTTATAACTTTGTTTGGTAACTAAATAAAAAATTGGGTTGATAAACTGGACAAAAGCTCTAAATTTTATCACATCTATACCATGATACAAAAATAAAATTCATTGTACAAAATCAAAAATATTTTGCATTCTCGAAAATACTCCTTCATCTTATAAGATTGAGTTAATTAATATTATTTTTATTAAATATTACAAAAAATTATTTATTTTATAATATAAATAATTAATTTTTTAATATAAAATTTATATTAAATACTGTACAAACCAAAAGCTTGTATTGTTTAATTTTTTTTTATACTTATCTTATTAAGTTCTCTTTATCTAATTTAGTCCCTATAACTAAGCGCTACCTTAATTATGCTATTGATATTTTGTGAAAGATAGGGAAAATAATAATAGCTTTTAAGAATATGATAACTACAAAGGCATGATAGAGACGCATCTTTTTCTTGTTTTACTAGAGAACTTTTTCTATTTAACAAAAGTAAGGGGAAAATGCATAAAATTCTCCTAAACTTTACCTCAAGTGTGAATTTTCCTCCTAAACTTTCATAAATGGGCAAATAATCCCCATAACTTACTAAAACTTTGATTTTGGTATATAAATACCCCTTAAATTTTTATTTCGGTGTATAAACACCCCATAAACTTTAGTTTTGGTGTGTAAATACCCCGTAAATAGCACATAGTTTAAGGAGTGTTTACATACTAAAAACCAAAGTTTAAAGAGTTATTTGCTAATTTATGAAAGTTTAAAAACTAAAAACTACACTTTGAAAGTTTAGGGAGAAAATCCGCACCTAAATTAAAATTTAGGGAAGTTTTATACAATTTTCCCAAAAGTAATATGCTAATTGTAAGGGTATAGGTATGGATACAAAAGTTACGCGTGTGCCGTGTGAGAAGTCATGTTATACGTAACTAGGGAAATGACTTAAGTAACTCACATAGGATGATTAGGAGAGAAGTATAGGGAAGAGGAGTAGGCAATCTTAATGAAGCTCTAACATTTATGGTGACAGGTGGAGGAGCACGATGGCATCAAACTCCAAGATTAATGAAGAACAGGATTGAGTTCTTGATGTGCTTAAGCGTTTGATCTTTAAGACAAGGTTCCAGTAGAGTAATAGTATTAATGAGAGGTTTTCTCTTATCCAAATGAGTATGTTAATAGGATATTTATAAGAAATGGTAGTTAATGACATCCATTAGATCATGATGATAATCAATGTTTAAGATTAAAACTCTTTATTAATGGATCTTAAAGAGGTTATTTTCATAGGTTTAGGCCAGATAAAGGCTTTATTTATTATTTTGATATAAGTTAAACCAAGAAAGGTTGGTTCATACGAATCAATCCAACAAGCCCTATTCCAAGCTTACCATTCCAAAACTCCATTAATCATCCCGGTAATTTATAGGCTTAGCTCCTTAAATCCTATCACCTTAGCCTAAGAAGTCAAATACATTTAATGAATGGGCTTAAAGCCTAATATTAAATTTGACCCTCTACATTTTACCCCTTGACTAAAGTCTTTCAGATAAAGTCAAAGGGGTTTGAGCATCGAATGAGTCTTTCATACAACTCAGGCACGTGTATGCTATTAAATAGTTATGTTGCTGCCAAATTCATTAAAGAGTTGCCTTAGTACGCGATTTTAGAATACCTCTTAACCGTATGTCAAGCCTTAGTTGGATTAAATTGCACGTTACCCCCAAGACAGCACTCTGAAATAAATCTCCTTAAGCTTTCTCTTCCATTAAGTTGAATGTCACGCCTCGAATAGGAGAAGTCATAACAGTCCTACCGTGTAAACTATCCTAAGATAGAAAACGATGTCATAGTTGCTATCATAAATACAGTTTATACAAGGCGTACATAACTCAACCAGCTTAAAACGTTCATTTTGAAACTTGTTAATAACTAAACATGTGATAGCTTTACAAAATATATGTTCTTTACAACTTGTTGTCTCGTGCCACAACAGTATTAGATAAATATTTCACATCCAAAGTTAAAGTTTACAATCAGAGTTTATCAAGAACCATAGGTTTTATATGTTTGGAAACTAGTGGGCATCTTAGAGAATTCCCAGTTAGTTTCCTCAAAAACTAAAAAAAGTCGAAAGCTTAGTTTAGTTGATTCTTTGTTCTTCGCTTTCCCAAACAGTAACACACTAACTTGGGAATGGTGATATCGAAACATCTTAACCTCACTCAGCACTTACAAAATAGTCTATAGGGATGTGAGCACAATTAGCTTAGTAAGTAGGACGGAATCATAAGAGTACCATACAATCACAAGTAAAGTTATTAATGATGATGAAATGCAATGTAATCAATCAAATAAAACATCACACAATGTTATCCGGTTCATTGTAAGGTTAGAGAAATCACATATACTCCAACCCGGATTGAGGAGTTTCGTCGTAACTCAAGTCAAACCAAATCCGGGCTTGTGCAATAGAGAACACCCTCTTCCCATGGCCACCTTTGAGCTACGGCCCCCTACCTTTGTTGCGACTTTCTCGCTTATCGCTTAATTCGATTAAGGATGGGGAAATGACCATTTCAACTATCCTCATCGAAGGAAGTCGGTATTTGGCTTGACACTCTTAATCGTTTTCCTTAATATATGTTGCAAGTAGGAAGTGGAATTAATACAATGAATTCAAAAGCAGCACAGGAGCTATTAGCCTTAGGTTCGTAAAGCGTACAAAATCTGACACTTTATAGCATTAGCCACATTTTCCCTCCCCTGGATTTTTTTCCGTATGCCGAGGAAAGTGCCTCACCTTTCTACAATGAATATCCAATTTCATTTTAGTCAAATAGACATTAGTTTTAATCAGGGGTGACCAAATAAGTTCATACAGTATAGAAACAATGCAGACATGCAGAACAACACATCAAAAAGTTCAACTCCTGTCATAATCGAATATCATACACACACACGACATACGCACAGTTAATTAACTACAAACATAGCAAGAAGTACTCTTGGATCTTCAGATACTTTAAAATAGTATCTCACAAGCGGTAAAGCCATAATCCCAACTTACTTATTTAGATACTTACTATTACTGACTCAAGTCATCAACTGTTTTTGTATTGAAAGATCCTATTTACACAAAAGACCCAAATTTAGTTTTCGTAATAATTACGAACACATTAGGGTTTAATCTAAAACATTTATATATATATATTATTTCCACAATATATAGTCGTATTATCATTATATATTAAATTAAGTTATTAATTGTTTATAATATACGTCATCTATACTATTACGTATTATATATCGTTTCGATCGTATTGAAATGTACTTTTAATTTATTAAATTATATTTTAATTTCAATAAGGTTACCGAAATACGTATATTCTAGAATATGATAAAGTTATAGATTATGTTACTTAAAGTTATCTGATTTTAATAAAATTAGTGTCGTTGGGTTTGTATAGACCTAACGACACGTTTTGCGAATCCTATTCCTAGAAACGACTTTTAACGGATAATTCGAGTTTTTAATACAGTTATATGTATCTATAGGAATATTATCATATTATACATAATTTACATTATTAAATTATATTTTACCTAATTTGTCTATATATCATTACAATATGAGTATTATCCAATCCTAATATATCTAGAGTATATCTTGATTAAAAAAATCCATAAATATAATAAAAATATTAATTTAATCCCAACTGATTAGCAATCATGCACATAGTTTTAATTTAACTATTTATTTCATTTTAACTTATTATTATTACAAACGCCCTGACTTGTAGTTTAAGCCCATTTTATTAGGTAAATCTGTACTAAATAGTCTGTGTTAGAAAATAATTCCCTGAAAATTTTTATAGACTCCTAAAAATATAAGGAATTTAGTTATCACTTGATTTCAAGTTTCTGACCTATTGCCTATATATTTGTATTTACGATTTTATCTATAAATTATCCTAAATTACTTAATTATGATTCTTTTTACATTAAATAAATTTCATTCTGATCCCACATTGTTATTATTCACTAGACATTAGTACATGCCCATTTCATCAATTAATTTCATATTTTCGAGCTATTTTTAGACCAAAAAATGCAATAAATATTAAAAATATTCAAATCAAAATTTAGGCTACATAGCAATTATCTACATATCATACACATCCTACATAAAAATTTTCAACTAAAAACAACATCATTTAGTATATTTATTTTACAATTTTAAATTCTGATGAATGGTAGATTTCTTAAGAAAGTATATGAAATATTACTAATTTTTCAAAAATAAAAATATTACATGAAAGCATATTCAAAATAACCTAAGTATAATTTTTTTTTTTTCACGATTTTCTAGGTGGTTTAGGTATTTTTAAAAAATTAATGAAAAACTTAGTAGAATTTTGACCTAGCTATTCTTAAACTCTCCAATAGACAGCGACAGTTGGAAGTGTGTCAAACAACCTAGACGCGGCGTGGGCTAGTGGTAGCCGGCTGGGTTCGTCGTCAGGTAGTCGTCTGGGTCTGGTATAGCTAGGGCATAATAGTTACCCTGTTTTTTTGTATCTTCTTTCTAATTTCCCATGATTTTTTCTAAATTTTTCTTTTAAGTATTTCTTATTTGTAAAGTTGGGAAATGAAGCAAGGAAGCTTATTTAAAGCTGTGGGAGTCAATTTCTACCCCTTTTGATTTTTCCTTCTTTACTTTTTCTTCATAAAAGCAAGTAAGAGGTGGCCAAATCCTACCATCTTGCTGTTGAATCATCATCCTTAAGCTTTCCCAACTTGCCACAGTGATTTCTAGGAGTTCCGGCTACAAATTGAGTTATTAGGATAGGATTTTCAATTATTTTAGTATTTTAGGTATATTTTATTAACATTTAGTTATTTAGTAATATACAAGTATATATATCATGTGTATATATCACGCGTAATATATAACTTTACTCATATAATTGAGTTTTTAACATATCTTTTATTTTCAAGATATATTCTTTTAATAAATTTCATGTTTTCAATGAAAAATATATAATTGCGTAATTTAGGGATAATTTACGGGTATAATTATTATTTATACCAGGTATATGTATAAAAATACGTGTATGTTCATATAGTAAATTATATTATATCATGTTATTTTATAGCTCAATTAACTTATCTCTAAATTCCTATGGTAATCTGAGCTCGATTTTATGAGTTCTGAACATTTTAGTACTCTATTGAATAATCTTACTTCTAAGGGTAAAATTGGGATTTTGAGTCTTTATTTTCAAAATCTAACTTTATTGTATCACTTCAAGTAACTTTTCTATCTTATTTACAAAGTTTGAGCTCAATTGGATAAATTTCTCCAAAATTTTCTAAATCTAAGTTCGGTTATCATAAACTCAATTTTAAGAGCTTACATCGAATTTATAGGTTAAGTTCATGTTACCAATCTCGTTGGGCCGACTCCATGTACCAATATTTCCCTGATTCTCTTCTTATATAAGAGTATTCTTCTCTTAAGATCTTCACATATCATGTAAGCGCTTTATGTTAACCAAACTTTATTTGTTATGCTACGATTAGTAAGTACGACAATCTAGCTAAACGAAATGTCAAATCTTAATATCAGATATTCTTCATCCAACTTATTTGGTTTATGTTGCATATACCCTTCTTTTCATCTCTTTTGTCTTCATTTGCCTCATAGTATCAAACTTTTAAATATTTACTACATCTTGGCCCACTTTACCAAATAAGATACATAAGCCCATCTCTTAACTCTTTCACTCACTATAGTGGAACTTCGTGGAACTTCCTTGATTAGTAAGCCCTAGCTCTCACGTATTATCACTTCTTTAAGCAGTATCACCCACATATCACTTGAACAAAAGAAGCTGCTATGTTGTTCGTTGCTTGGTTACAGCCTACTTTGCTTCAGCTTAGACTTCACAAATTCAATCAACCTTTATAGCATCACCCATCTCAATTACTTGAAGCTTGAATAAACGGCTGCAACTATTAATAAATTTGGAGGAAAACTTGCAACCGTTACTCAATTTGGAATTTTTTAAATGTAGGTATGAGGGTGTCATTGCTGTCATGTGGAGGGTTCGATTACAAGCTATTCATTTTAGAGCAATTCATTGTTGTCATATGGAGCACTTGATTAGGTGCTAGTTAGGTGCTTCAGTTTCTTATGGAGTACTAGCTTCTACTATTTTTCATGCCTCTTGTTGATTTGGGATTGTAAATAACTCGGGTTACTTTGAATACACATGTGACCTCTTAATATTAGTTGATGCGCATTATTTTCATCTTTAAGTCTTGCTCGTGAATTTCAACTACTAAGTGCTCAGTTATGAGTAGAATTTCCATTTTTTTTTAATTGTATCTTGTTTTCTTCCTTTTCACTTAAATCTCATTGCCGCTGTATGCTCGACCATTGATCTATTGTGTATAGCTCGAACTAGTTTCAACTCGTCCAAGTAATAGCTGCTCAATTTAGAACTTCTTCCACTTGCATAGAAATAAGTTTACTCATTTTAGCTAACAAAATGAATTCTTGATTTAGTTCATCTACTCTTGGTTAGCACATGGATAAGCTCGGATCAGCTGCTTGTCAACTCCAGTATATCCGTTGTTGTTGTTTGTTTACGGATCTAGTAGCTTAAAGCTCGAGTTTCTCATGTTTCACAACTAAGCAGCTCAGTTTAGGAGAAGATAGAAGTGTGTAAGGCCATTCGAGAAGAGTAGGGAAAGCATATCGAAGTTCAGATGCTGCTTGTTGTTGAACTAAGTCAACGGTCTGCTACTACCAACATAGCTATCGGTATCAACTGCTAAATTTTGGATGTTGTCAACATGAGGGGAGTGGTGGGTTGGTCTTGCTTAGAGAAGGAACTTGGACAATTGTTGCTGAATAAATTTGTGCAAAGTTGCTACTAGTCGTGTAGCCATCATGTGAAGCTTAAGTTTCTTGGAGTTTGCTTACAGTGAAATTTTTGCTCAAAGATACACGCTAATATTTGGTTGCTCTCTGTCGACCTTAATTGGCTATCGTTATGTATTTGTTTTGAAAATTGCAAGTTTCTAGCTGATTAGTGGCTCTTGGTTCAGTTGTTTAGAGCACCAATTGGGCTCTACTTGCTTGCTTCCCTGGAGTTTAGAAAGTAATAAGTTAAATGCTACTACTATAATGCTCTGTTTTAGCTACTATCCTATGTTGGCTGCTTAACTTCAGTTCAAGGATCTACTGTAAAGTTTTTTTTAACGAAGTTGCTTGGCTTATTGTGACAGGGGCCGATCATGTTTAGACTACAGCTACTACTTCTCTATCTTCGTTTTCTACTAATTGAAGCCATGGTCTTTGGATGAAACTTGGTTTAATGTAGGTGTGCGAACTTGTAATTCAAGTCTTTATTAGCTTTACTTGCTTCAACTCAACACAAAACATCTTTTGGAAATGAAGACATGGGATGTAATTAAATTTTAGTCCCTTAAGTGCTAAATTTTCCCTATAGTGTGCTATTATGTTGAGGTGCTCTATATCAACTAGGTCTTGAAGCTTACATGAGCTGCTATGCCTTGCTGATTGGATCTTCTATGATGAACCGTTGTCTTAACATAAGGGCTTGTTGTTGTCTTATTGCTTTTCCAGTAGCTACTGTAGCAAAGACTTGTGTGTTCAAAAATCGAAACTCAAGCTGAGTTGGTTATGTCCATGTGTTGAAGTTGCTACTCATGTCGATCTTATGAATCTCAGCAATGCTTGTAGAATGCTAACTAAGTACTTTTGCTTCCAAAGTTGTTTTTGCTATCTAAAACGAATAGGAATCATCACATAAATGTCTGCCCCTCGTCCTCGATTTGTGTTCTTTCATTCTTTTCCCCATCGTACAGCAAGAGGTATTAACATTAGTGATATCAATAGAGAAGTGATGCTAGACCTCTTTTCCTTTTACTTTATTCCTTTGTTTTTTATTACTTTTTCAATTTTTTTTCTTTTTTTTTTGTCGTAACTAATGTTTATTTGTTTTTTTTTTCTTTATATGGACAATTTCACGAAGCTCGGTAGGTGTTTGATAAGGTAACATAATCTAACCAAACATCCTTAATTTCAATAGCTTTGAAGAGGTTAGGGACTATGTTGAGCAAAGACCTGTTTTAAGAAAAATATTAGACATGAAGATAGTCTACGTGCTGACATCTCTCTTCAAATTTTCCAGAGTTAACTATGTTTCATTATATGGGTTTATTTTTTATTTCTAGTCTACTATTGTAAACAAGGAAGTAGTAGCACTCTTGGCTTTGGTAGAGTTTGGAGTAATTAATTATAACATCCTTCTCCTCCCTTTTTTCTTTAAATTTTGAAACCGACATCTCCTCATTGTCCATGCTTTGTAGGTAATATAATCAACATTTGAGAATTTGGTTTAAAGAGGATCTCTTCACTACCCGGATTGTAACCGCCTGCAATTGAAGACCAAAAGTTTATGATCGCAACTTGAGAACCATATCTTGAATTAGCAACAGTCAACAAATCGGCACAATTTAAAGAAGGTAGACTCTTTACCACTTAAACTGTAACTATTTGTCAACCGAAGGTCAAGAGTCTACAGTTGTGACTTAAATACCAATCTTCATTAATGGGTAATAGCAAAAAGGTATAATACTTGGGTCACGCCTCTAAACCAATTGTAACTTAAAATATGGATTGAATCATAAATCCCAAGTCATAAGGACATGCATACACGAACACATGAGAATCGACCATGGCTTGAGTACATACGGTTTGGACATGAGTCTCAAACATGAACATAGGAAAGTAACATGCTTGAGTTGAACACAACCTTCCTCTAACATAATCGCTTGTAAGGGAATACGTGAAATGAGCCTGACTCTCCCTCAATACAAACACTTCTGGGTTAATCATACAAAATAACTATGAGGCTTCCATACAACCATAAAATGTGAACTTGAACATAAAACGTGAATATGAGCTCATGAGCATTGAGCGTAGATCCACAAACTCAGTACACAAGAACAAGACATAAATCTTGTGTATAAACACAGGAGCATCAAACACTTCAATTCAACGTAGTCTCTTTAATATGAGTATATGTGGGCTTCTAACATGAACACTTTTGAACTTTTTACATGAGCACACATAGGTTAAGTATGTAAATTGAATATAACACTTTTGGTATCTAAGTTGAACATAAGTCTCATCATGTGCGTTGAACATAAGCTTTGATACATGAGCTTCAATCATAAGTGAACATAAGGGTCGCACATGAACATTGAATGCGAGAGTGAATGCAATCTCAAACATTAAGGTTGAATATGAGTAAGTAGAAGCTGTAATCACAAGCCTTGAATGTGATTTAATCATGAGAATCAAACATAAGCATAACCATGATGTGAGCCTTTAACTTGACATCAAAATGTAATACTAGCCTTGAGCGCAACCTGAGATTTTAACATGACATGACCCCTAGACACGAGGTGAGGTTTGAATACGATGTAGGCATGAATACGATGTGAAGTATGAACATTGTGCTAGGCATGAACACCACATAATCCTTGAACATGATGTGAGGCTTGAACATGATATGAATCCTGAGCACCACATAACCCTTAAACACAACGTCAGGCTTGAATACAATGTAAGTTCTAAACATAACCTGAAGCATAAACATGATCCGAGATCTGAACGTGACGTAAGGTTTGAATATGATGTAAGGCTTAAGTATGACGTGAGGTCCCATCACATGAGTTGAACATAAGACATTGGTCATTAATCTTCTAACTTGGATACGTGAGCATAAATAAGTACAACATTTGAGTTGAGCATGAGTCATCCGATATGAACATAGGTGAGCCAAATCTTCGAGTTAAACATGAGTCCTTAATAAGGCTTCATTTCTTGTACTGCTTGTATCATTTTTTCTTCAACTTCCCACTTGCATAATTGCACGATTTCTATCCCATTTGCATTTCACTTTACTAACTTGCTTACTTTTTTTTTATTTTCACATGTAATCACCTTTTTCTCCTCCCTCAAGTGGTAGCAATTGCATATAGGCATTGCTTCCAATTTCAAGAATTGATTGGAGAAGGCAACATGGCATTGTACAACAGTAGTCTCTTGTGTTGAACAACTTTAATAGTGTTATCCTTAAAATTGAGCAAAGGGGGATGTAGTAAATTAGTGTAATGAATCAAACATTAGGAGTACTCACGTGTTAAGCACCATGTACGCATTGAGCCTTGTGCATATGTGCGCTTTGAGCATCGTGAGCACATGATATCAGGTAAGTATACCTATCAGTTTTAATATTGCGGATGTAAATCCGAGTCGATCTCTCAAAGACTTCGAGTACTAATATTAACCTTAGCTTTATTATCTAACCGGGAAATTATGAAGGGTTGAATTAATTAAAAATACTAAAATTAACAAACTAACCTAATTATGAGACTTGATTAAGCAATTTAAAAAGCGATAAAACTAAGAACGACTTCAAGAAGGTAAAGCGTATTTAGGAATTATTTCCCCTAATATTTAACATGTGACCGCTTAAAATATATTCAATTCAATTTCTATTATTCTTGACCGGAGGAATTCACAATTAAAGTTAATATCTTTCTCAAGCCTATTAACCTTAATCCTAAATTATTTACCGGAATCTTTTCACTCAGTAATATAATTTAGAATCGCATTAATGTATAATGAATTCCCACACAAAAGAATGACTTTCCGGAAGAAACATATATCTTATCTTTAAGTATATATGTAATTCTCTCCAATTATGTCAAAATCTTATTACACGTGATTTCTCAATCATCATGCATAATATCATCTATTGATACTCTAGAAATATTAATTAACGATTAAATAACATAATTAACTCAAGAAAAGATAAAAACTTTATTGAAAATTATAAATCCACCCAAGAGTCACATGAAACCTTAAGTTCCATAATCCTAAATACACGAATTCTAAGCTATCATAATGAAACTAAAAACAAGTTCCAACAAAATTAATAAATCAAACATGAAAAACTCCTTTTGTTGATGATGAATCTCTTCAATCTTGAAGTTAGATGTTACTTTCGCCTTTTTTCTCTCTTTCTCCTCAAGTCTTCTCTCTTTTGAATGTCTAATCATTCATGCGAAACCCTAGTATGTCCTTTTATAATGTATTGAAAGATTTCCGTTTTCATCACCAGACATGGCCTGGGACACAGTCGTGTCCCCAGGTAGTGTAACTTTCTGACTTCAGCATATTTTTCTGGATGGACACAGCCTGGGGACACAGCTGTGTCCCAGATTATGTAACTTCAAAACTTTATAACTCCTTCATTTGAACTCTGAATTAAGTGAAACTTGATTCCTTTTCTTCGTTTTCGATCTAAAAACGCGTTCAAACCTTAAAATTAAAATTTTACTCAATTAAGTATCAATTTATTTAAAGAAAACAAAAAATGTAAGGAAAATATTATAAAATTACTATGTGAAATGTATTTAAAATAAGAGTTATTAGCACACGTGCATCAAGCTCTGTGAATACATACATATCGGATATCATATATAAGGAGTATCGTATAAAGAAAATATTATATGTAACAATCATCGTTACACAAGAATAATCTTTTTATATACTGCATTCATTTATAATTTACCTCCCCTAATTATTAACATGTAGAAAAGGGGCAAGTTAATAAGTCTTGATGTACCTTATTCCCTCGTGACAACATTAAGGACCTAATCTTGCATTATAGTATGCTAGTCTTTAAAAGTCATTATACCGCTTATGGTAGGCATTAACTTAAGCCTCGTTTCATATGATCTTCTTAATTATTCAATTGTAAATCTTATATCTCTTTATAAGTACAAGTTGTACTTCAATATGTAGAATCGATAGTAATGAAGTTCATTGACTATCTTTCGCGATCTTTTATCTCCTTGACACTTTCATCAACTTTTATGAAAGTATCTTATCATTATGCATTTGAGGGCAATAGCTCTTTACTTAGCAATAGTATGCTAAACAAGAATGTAGTAAGGCAGTCTCGATCCTCTCAATAACTTGCAATGTCTTAACAAATAGTGAGAAGCTTATCTTAGAAACTTCATGCACTTAGCAGCAATGCCTCAACTAAGTAACCCCATTGTTTAGCATAAAGTAGTAAGATTCTCTTTTTTCTTCTTAAAAATGACACCACATGATAGGGAGTAAAGGCTCAATGTAGTTGTACTACTGTTAAGAAATCATGAGCTTCAAACTTTTATTGACATAACTGTAAGCCTTAAATATAAGCCTTATAACTGTAAAATCAGACTTAATACATAAAGCAAAAAGCAATCGGTTAAAAGATCTGATCAAGCCTAAATTAGAAAATAAACTTAGAAATATTACTAAAAATGACCCTATAAATTGGAATTTAAGAAAATAAGTAATAAAATTATAGAATATTATGATATCAAATTTTAAGTATATTACCTGTTATTTATTGGAAATGCGTAAATTGAATTCTAATAACTAACGAGTTGTTCAAGATAAATTATATGCACACTAAAAATCATATAATAACATAAATAATATTTAGGAGTATTTACTTATACTCTATATGTATTTACGTGTAGATAAAAATACATAAAATTACTTAAAATGTGTGAAATTTGCTAGAAAATTGCCAAATAATTAAAGAAAATTATAAAAAAAAATAAAGGAAAAATAAGAAAAAAATTAGATGAGTGGGGAATGATCTAGATTTGGGTCATAGAAGCTAGGGGAAGAAAGAAAAAAATTTAACCAATTAAATTAACACAACAAAAAAAGCAATTTAGAAGAGGATAAGCACTTGTCAAGTCAAAATTAATACACCAAAATTTCTTTAAAACTCTATAAATAGCCAAATTTTTATAAAAGCTCATTTGAATAGTTTGTGAAGTAGAAAAATTAAAGAGAATAAAAAATTAGAGAGAATTAAGGTTTTATAAAAAATTAGTACAATAAGAGCTATTGAACTGAACCCACAAACCATCACTACCTAGAACCTAACCACCGCCACCGCCACCGCCACCACCACACCCCATACCCACTGCCTAAACTGGCAGATACACCCTAGATAACCGTTGGTGGCCAGAAGTTCAAAAGGTCGGTGAGTCCAAACTCTAGCCAATTTTGTATAATTTATTAAAATTATTAATTTTATTATTAAGATGTTTTATTGTATATAGATTTAAAGAAAAATATTGATTAAGTTTAATTACATTTGTAAATATATGGTGCTTAAGAAATGATGCAAAACCGAGTGTAATTTTGGACTTAAAATTTTTGTATAAACTATTTAAGTAATATAGAACAATGCCATGAGGCCTTTTTTTTTCAAAAATTAATTTTTTTAAATTTTTAGGTAATTTTTAGGTCTTAAAATGATGAATAAAATAAATAATTTTGGACTAATTAGGTAATTAAATGACTAATTACTGATTTAGTGTGTAATTAGATGTTTAGGGATGTTAATCCCTGATGTGATAACATAATCATAACACTTGGAGTATTAAATGTAAATATTATGAGAATTATGTAGTAAATATATGTAATTATAAGAATACGTGAAGTTGGGATTATAATAAATGTAAAATAATAGGTTAAAATGCATAATATAATAATAATATTAATACGTATTAAATCTAGTACAAAACTTAAATTTAAGAAATTATAGGAAAAGATGTAAAATTTTTTCACATCGGGAAGTAAATTCGATACACTAATGAAGATTAAAATATATCGAGTATACTAAAATATTGATTTAGGACCAAAAGTAATATTTAGAATACTTAAGCTTAATGTGATTAATTTTACATTAGAGTTCAAAACATATTTTTATGATTTATGTATAATACTCGTAGTTAGAACTGAATTAAAACCTGAATCGGAATTGGATTCGAAAATCGAACCTAGAACTAACTTAGTATAAATCGGTAGTAAATAATATGTATATATGAAAAATTGAAGAATTGAGCTAAATCGTAACCTAAAATATATATATATATATATATCATCAAGAGATAAATACTAAATAACGTATTTATATTATAGGACATACGGAGATAAATCGACCTGCAACTAGTTAAGTAAGCAACCCAAGATTACAAGTAAGTTAGGTTTAATACTTCGTTGTATTTTAGAGCATTCGAAGATTTATGATTGTATTTGATTATGTTTGTAAGTAGTTATGTACGCATGTGCTTAAATATCTGATTTTGTGCTGAATCCTATGTTGTATTTGATGATTGATGTATATGAACTGATATGAAATTGTTTGATCACCTTAAATCATACTTTTGATACCTTCAAAAAAGACAACACTAGAAAGCATAAGAGTCTTTTTCTCATCTTTAGCCGAACTAAATGACAGAAAAAGAGGTTGTAGTGAGGATGAGGGCATTGGCCCAAAGGAGAGTCTTGGGGGGAGCGGTGTTTCCATTTCACAAACCTAAGTTTATCTGTAAGTTGTTGCATTAACAGAAACTCCTCAACTTGGATTAAAAAGGGTGAAATTACTCTGATTTCACAATGGACTAGACCATGTTGTGTGATAACATTTGCTTATTGCATTACATATAATTAATTGCCCGATAACCTTGTTTGTGCTTGTTATACTTTCATGAGTCTTTGACTTAACTTATTGAGCTGTAGTTGCTCATACTTATATAGATTCTCTTGCCGATTTTGACTTCTAATTGCTATGTCGCAATACAATTATCTGAGGTTAATTCTCTTTTGAAGTCATAGGGAGTGAGGATCAAATGGCTATATGATCAAGTCTTTTTAAAGTTTTGATAGTACTTTAGGTATATGAATTGATGTATGATATATAATTTAGTAGACTGTTGTAATATGTTGATTCTCTTAGGAATTCTACGATAATATGAATATAATTATACATATATAAATGATAGTTCTAACTTTTTACGTAACTTTTAGTTTAAATCTTAATTGAATTGTTTACCTCAAAGTAAAGAATCATGGATGCCTTGTGTAAATTAAATCTATGATAGGAACTGTGAGGTTAGTTACTGTCATAGGTTGGTTTACACGGCGAGACTGTCGCGACTCTATAACTTTAAGGTGTAACAATAACTTCTAGACTGTTTAGACTATTTGATTTAAGGGGCCTTTTGTACAATAGATATAATTGTGAAACCTCTTAGACTCGAAGATCTAAGGGATTTCACATGTATCTCACATATTGAAGTAAGACTTTTGCCTGTTAATGATAGTATATAAAAAATCCTTTTTAAGAAGTATTCAGTTACGCATAAGTTGCGATGGTGACATTGATTGCTTAAGATCAATAGTTCTTTCTCATTAGTCAAAGGGGTATTTTTCACAACTTAACTGTATAACATGGTTTACTAGGATGTTACTTAAGTTTGAATGTTAATATGTTAAAATGCTCATCAATAGCATTGCTTCTACTACTTGACAGGAAGAAACATAGATATTAGATAACATGAAGGCTATACATGATTACCATGATGTGATGTACATTTAGGAGCTAGTGCTCTCATTGGTTCGCAACATATTAGCTAAGCTCATCATCGTATGCTTAGGAGACCGTACTCTTATTAGCCAGTAATGATGTGTAGTTTATATATTATGTTAATTATTACTTTCTTTTGTTCGATTGGGTGGTTGAATTTCTCCCCATTTATACATAAACTATTTTTGGAAATTAACTTTGCATGCTAAGGAGACTAATCTCTTACTTTATAGCAACAATAGTAATAAAATAAAGATACCCAAACACATATCACATTCTCACTAGAAAATATCAGTGATGGGAAGATGAACTTTCATTAATGAAAAGCAATCATCATTGCACATACATATGAAATGAAAACTATGATAAAACTAGTGAGGACACATCCTAGCTACCAATAGTTCTCGCACTTCTTAACTTATAATGTACCTTCAGCCTTCATAATATCATTGGTTTGCTTTCGTTTCTTTACACTCTTGTAACAACCACACATCCTCTTCTTCTTAAATGCTCGAGTCTGAGCCTCTTCCTTTATAGTTAGTTGTGCTTCGGGGGGTTCCATTAAAGGTGTTTCCCTTTCATTCTCATGTTCGTAAAAAAATGTTGCTTTAGTGAAGTGAAACTCATTAATTCTGAATTGATTTTTTGTTACAGGAATGAAGATGTCTTGCTTATTCTAATGACCCTTTAAGCATTAATGCCTATGTCCTTTCTACAAGAAGATGGTAAGATACAGGCGCATTGATCACATGGAACCATGTGGAGCTGTGGATAAGTTCAATATCAAAGTTTACTTCAATACGCCCTATTGTCTTCATAGAAGACTCGTAGAAGCTATTTAGTGTGATTGGTTATCTCACTAAGTTTTGAATATCTATCTTCGTAGCTTTAAAAGTTGACATTGACATAACATTAAGTGAAGATCCATTATCAATAAATGTCCTCCTGATAAAATGACCATTTAGCACACTTTCCATATATAGAGGGCGATTATGGTTAGGATTCACTATACAAATGTCAGCATTTGTAAATGTAATTGTCCCTTTATTCATTGAAATGATTCCCTTTGTGGGATGTAATATAAGATATTTCTTATATTGATCTTGTGAGATCTTCGTTAAGTACAGTTGCTGCCTTGAGCTAAGGATCCTCATCAAAGCCAAGTTAATTAAAGAAATCCATAACATTTGCAGTTTTCAACAAAGAAAGAGTAGTACTGTCATCTTCATTTGTCTTAATCTCAAATCCTTCATGCTTAACTTCATGTGCCTTAATTGGATATATGTTCATAGTTTCTGTTTTTATGGGATCACATGTGATAACATTCACAACACCACGATGGTAATCAATGGTTAAAATTGAAACCCTTTATTAATGGATTTTAAGTGAGCTATTTTCATAGGTTTATTCCTAGATCAAGGCTATATTTATTATTTTAATGTAAATTAAGTTAAGAAAGGTTGGATTGAATGACCTAATCCAACAGGCCCTATTTTAGGCCTACCATGTTAAAACTTTCTTGATCATCTCAGTAATTTATAGCCTTGGCTTCTTAGGCTCTATTAAGTCAAATCCATTTAATTAATAGACTTGAAGCACAATATTAAATTTGGCCCTTCACACCAATTACTAGGAAAAGAAAGAGCAATGCAACACTTTTTATTTGTTTAAGTGAAAGTTACAAAAAAAATAAATAAAAATAAGTGAGGGAAATGAGAAAAGACAATAAAGGCAATTATGAAAAGAGTGGGGTAGGAAAAAAATACTAAAACTATGAACTAAAAATGTAAAAACTATATATTAAAGTGTTCGAGACAATAACATTTATCAATAAATTGTTGGCTTAAATATTATAAATATAGATGATGTATGGATGTCAAGATCTAGTAGATTCCAGGAGAAAGCTCATATGGTCTTAAATGAAAAAAAAAAATTATATTGATATATTTTTTAAGAATTAATTGAATTTAGCACATTTCATGCAATATATGAAATGTATTCATACAAATGGAAAATTCAAATGTTATTAGAGTAAAATGTTTTCATAATCTATATTATTTAGAAGATGAATTATTTAGATTACCACTTGAATTTACCATATTAGCCATTATTGTAAAAGATAATATCATTTTGGTTAGTAGAATTGAATAGTGCAAAAAAAAATTGAATAACACAATATTAGAAAAACAGGATAGTAACCATCTTATATCACATTTAGCTTGTGTAATACTCAATACATATTTTTATAATTAGGAAAAATTGAATATAATAAAAATTAATAATTTATATTATAAGTTATAAGAAAGTTCAATAATATAATTTGTGAACTTGGTATAAAATTATCTTTACAATTTCAAATATATATCTATTTTGTACTATAAAACAATTTTTTTACCATCAAAAATATTTTTTTTCATAATTAACATCAGAAAGATAATCAAACTCTAATCCGCTTGAATCCTTCAAGCGTGGCCGCACGACCGGACCGGTTCTTGTGAGGAGGAAAAGGATAGAGTAGAAATTTCATATCTCCGCGGCTAGCGGCAACCTCCTTCTCGAACTCTCCCTCTCATGGCGATGCCCACTTCTTTATCTCTTTACAGCCACTTCCATCGTATAGGTAATTTTGTTCATCAATATAGTCATGCAAAACTTCTGATTTCTCCTTCTTTTTATTTTTTTTGGGTTTATTAATGCAATTCATTTTCTTAGCATTGTCTCTGCAAACTTCGCAGGATCGCGTTCTTCCACGACTCTGGCCCAGAAATTCAACACCTCCGTAAGTTTCCTTTCGATTTTAATGTTCATCGAATTGCATATTGACTAGTTTGAGTCTCTTCAGAGACATCAGATAAAATTGGAACAACGGGTTTGAATGAGCAAACAATACCAGAAAATTACAAATGGCTGTGTGCCCTCATTCATCATGGTTCTTTTGTCCGACACGTAGAAGCTTTTTGTAATCGGCCGTGAAAGTTTTGCAAAACGATAATGCACATGGCATGTCACGATTAATGAATTCATTTATTCTGGACAAGACATCTTCATTTGTTTAAGTCAAAGAGGTAAGACCTTTATGGATTTGTTGTTGCTTAAAAGAAATCTTGTGGTACCTGAAAGTGTTTCTTACGGTAGGAGAGAACCAAAACGTGAAATTTTTAGATGGATTTGACATACTGAGGTTGAAATTTGAACAAAGAACTAGAAGGGTGGAATCTGAACGAATGGATGATAATGGCCATATTTTTAATTGGTCTCAACTCGAATGACGACTCTTTAAGTCCTTATATTTATTATTTTTTGTTGCTCTATCCGAGGATGTCGAACAGTCAGATAATTGAGGAAAATTACTGGGAAAGTATTTCAACTTTCTTTTTCAATTCAATGTCTGAACTTGTCAATCATGCTGTAGCATTAAAACATTCGAAACCTCTTCAGTTGTAATCACCAAAAAAAAAAAAAAAAAAAGAAAAGAAAAAAAACTTTTCTATTTTGCAATTTATTATATGAATTTTTCAAAACTTAAATGTTAGTATCAGTGAAAGACATTGATGTTTAAATTCCATAGTTAAAACGCCTAGACAGCTAAATAGCAAAGACATGAGAGCAGAGAGCTTTACAGTAATTATGCACACTATTTGACGTCAAGCGTTGAGTTTGCCGACTCCACATGCAGTAGCATGATCAAAGACTCAAACTTGCTCATGTTTGAGCCAATTATGACATATGTCAAAACTTCCCTGATGTATTTTCAAAATCTCTCACAGAGTCTCCTCTTGGTAAGAGATGCATTATTAGAATTTGTTAGGCTTTTAAAAGTGTATTTGAAACTATTAGATGCAGCAGGGATGCAAATTTTCTTATTTGTATATTGATTCTAGTTTCATGGTAATGCATGTAACTATGATCTTTTTATGTTTTCATATCAACAGAAGAACTTCGGGCATCTCAACGAAAGAAAACTTGGTAGCACTTTGCAGGCCAGAAGATGTAGCATGTGCTGTTTGGGAAACACAGGTCCTTGCTGTGTGGATCTTGCATCGTCAGACACAACCATTTCTGATAGTTTTGGCACTTTAAGTCTCAAGGTTGATTTTCTGGATTTTCCACACTTCTCGAGAGATATGATTCAAAAATTAGTAATTGCAGACTTGGATCCCGCTACTGCAAAGCTTGCAATTGGGATTTTGGGGCCTTTCCTATCCGCTTTTGCCTTCCTGTTTATTTTAAGAATAGTAATGTCTTGGTACCCAAAACTTCCTGTTGGCAAGTTTCCTTATGTTCTTGCCTATGCTCCCACAGAACCACTTCTCATCCCAACACGAAAGTTGATTCCCCCTCTTGGAGGAGTTGATGTCACTCCGGTGGTTTGGTTTGGACTTGTGAGTTTCTTAAATGAAATACTTGTGGGTCCACAGGGGCTTCTTGTTCTTATTTCTCAACAGGTTGGCTCATGAACTCTGGTGGTTTGGTTTGGATTTGTGAACTTGCTAAGTGAAACACTTCTTAGGTCTGCAGGGAGTTGTTCTTGTTTCTCAACAGGTGGGTTCAGAAACTTTTTAGGATGCTGGAATTATATACTAGAAATATACATCATTCATTTTGGATGAGCTCCCCTCATCCTATTGTTGTTTTTCCTTTGTGTATAGCTTGTGCATGTGTAAATGCTCGGAGCATTAGTGCTTGAGGTTTTACCTCACGTTTTGAGTATAAATAATCTTCTGCACAGAGTTTCTTTATATGTTTCTTGTCTAATTCACATTGTGATAGTTTACAAGAAATGTCTCTGCTGGCTACTTTAATACAGTGGATCAATTTCTCATCTTCTCTGCGTTACCTAATCTTGCGTTACTGATGGATATCGCCTACCATGTTTAGGCAAACCATGTTTGAGTACTCTAGTGTGAATAATCGGAAACTCATCAAATCTCTGAGACTATCTAAGTTTTTTATCTGTATATTATAAATCCACCGGGTAAGAATATTTATTTAATACACAATTATTTCGGAATTGGGAGTTACTGGCAGCTGTTTATACGATTAAGGTCTGAATGCATATTGAATTAGTGTAACTCATATTCTTTCCTTGCTAGACTAGACCTTCACTTGTACTTTGATGGATTTAACTTAAGTAGAGGTCAAAATTCAATTGTTTAGGAAAAGCGAAGTCATTTCTGCGTTCCATCATGCTTGTTGCCACCAAAAGCAGTTTAGCACTTCTCATGCAGGTGGGTGTTAGAGTGCATCTGCACAGCGGCCTGTGGAATCCGGTAAGTGGTTGGTGTTGCTATACCGATTTTAGCAACAGCAAACTTCCAACCTGAAACAATAGCATTTATCATTGTTGCAATGAATGGACGCACCAGTGTCCATTGATTCAGTTAATGAAAAATCAATTGATTCGAATTTAGTTTTGTTGTCCTGTGAACCCTCGAATTGGCTAGTAGCACTTCAGTTCCCCGTGAACCGATCGATCAGTTGATCCGAAGCCATTAACACACTCCAGCGAACTAATATCGCTTGGTACCTTGGCTTATGGATCAGCAGAAAAGTTGCTGTCTTGTAAAGGCAATGATCGTGGAGAAGGTTTGCAATTAGAGTTCTAGCATGTTTTCTCTCTTCCTTAAACAAGTTATGTTTACCATTTGATTTTTTTTTTTTTTTTTCAGAAATGAGGCCCTCTTAGTGATAAAATATGCAATGAGTTCAAGATCTAGTCGAAGGAGAAATCTGTAGGTTTGGCGATTAAAGCCGTGTAAGGATGGCTCCCTGGGATGGGACAGCATGAATCAGCCCACTCTTCATTCTTTTAATGTAACAGAATCCCAAACTGGAATATATTATGATAACTGGGATTGATTTTACAGAAAGAATGAGATGCACTAGAGGCATCCTGCTATAGAATCAAATGACTCGATGTCAAACAAGACGTTTGGAGATTTAATTGCATGACAGAAAGCAAGTCATAACAATCACAAAGCAGCCCCTGTAATAATTTTGTTTCCCTAACTTCCATCATCAATGCCCTCAGCGATACATTCCGCAACGGACAGGCACTTCGATTACCAGACGACCATGGATGCATAGCCAGATCCATCTGAACCAAGCAGGGAGACGCAGTTTTGCATGAGACAGGATTGGCACAAGAGCAACTAAGTTCCATAACTGTCGTCTTCCGCTGGTAATATTGACCTTTTTAAGTAATTATAATGACAATACTTGCGCGTGTGCTTGCCTGCATATGAATAATTACGTAGATCATCTAAGAGGACTGTAGGAAGATTCATCAGGGTTGCTATTATTTTCATCCTCACAACATAGGATACATCGCAACAGCGAAAGAACTGCAGAAATCATCTTCTTTCCACTGTAGATAGGAAAACGTTGGCGGCTCAGGACATCATCGATGGACTGCAGAGGAGATGCTAACGCTTCAGGTAATGTAACAAGGTCACGGCTTATAATGAATTCGAGGAAGTGGTTGAGGATGAAGAGGAGAAGAAACTTCAGTCAACGGGTATCAAACCGGAATGACAGGTAGTGGGATTGGATCTGGACATTAGCGTCAATTAATCCCTATCTTACTTGCACGTAACGAGAACATAGATAACGTGTATATGTGCATGTCTGTTTACCTAGTCTACTTGTATTATATATATATATATATATATATATTAAGATTTTTTTATGATTCGATTTTTATTCCTTACATATCTATCTAACCTTTTATTTCATTTTTAATTTACATTTTTTTAATATAAACTATTAATCTAACTGCAAATTCAACTATATATATATATATCATAAACTGGATCGATTCTATTAAAATAAATGATAAAATAATAAAATCTTACTATGTAATAATTATTGAAGAGAGAAAATGGAATCCTTATAGATAATGATCATAGCAATGCAGAGTGTCTTTAAAACATTATATAGGTTTGAATTGAATTAATAAAAATAGGTCATAATTTTTGGCCAATCAGTTTAAATAAGTTATAGCTTCTTTGAAGCCGAGGTGTCACATGTCATTTTATCAAAATGATTCCTTAGCGTAACAACTTATTCTCGACGGTTGGTATTACTTCAATAATTACACTACTTAAAACATTGAAAATATATGTATATATATATATATATATATTATATTATATAATGTAGTTGGGTGAAAAAGGCTTCTATTTTTTTTTTCATGCAAATCCTCGACATTTACAAAAACTTGCGGACATTTAGATTTTTTACTAGTATATGACAATTGACAATCTCTAACTTGGTTAATTCAAACAAATAATATAATATTAATAAACAAAATCTTTAAAAAATTATAAAAAACGAAAAAACTTTCAAAAAAAAAGATAAAGAAATATTTGTAAATTTTGGAAAAAAAAAAAAGGGTTTTAGTAAGCAAGGTGGGTCGATACACTTTTAGACACCAACGCCCGCTTATATTAAAAATAACAAGTGAGAAAGTCCGATCGATTTGAAATCACGTTGCACAACCTGTGGCTTGAGGAGAGACCTAGGTGGTAAGCGAGCTGGCATCGGCCCAACTAGTCGCCGTTACGACTCTTGGACTTGCTGCCTCGTGCGTCAGTGATGCCCTCAATTTTTTAAAAAAATTAAAATTTAAATTAAAAACAAACCAAATTTTAAACTGAAAAACTTGAGATCAAAAATCGTGTAGCCTTTAGCTCATCTTATGAAGAAATTATTGAAGATATGTATTTTTTTATATACAATCATAGTCCAATTCAACTTGTATTGTTAATAAGATTATTAAACTCGCAATTATACCTAAAATTGTTGAAAAATCTATAGAATTGTAGTATGAAATCAAAACATAAAAATATAAATTTTTATAACCTATATAAAATATCTTTAAAAAAACTATAGATTTGCTTATAATAATTACAAAAAACTTAAAATACATTATATAAATAAGTAAATAAAGAAATTTTGTTTTTTTTCGATAAAGAAATTCTTAATCTATAATCTAACATTCACTGAATCAGGATACATAAGGCCAAAACTAACTTCTTTTTTTTCATTATTTTATCTGAAAAAGTAATAAATTGAAGAAAAGTAAATATTTTAACTTATTTTGCGTTATTAATAGTATAAACTTAAATATATGATTTTTCTTATAAATTTTTCTATTAGAGTTAGAATCTAGATGAAGGCTATGAAAAAACGGGAATAGGATAAAGGGAAATGATTTAATGCATTAATAGTCAATAGGATAATAAAACTTTAATATATCTTTTTATTTTTGTTTCATTCTAACCCATATATGTAGAATTGTAAACTCGGTTAAAAATATAAGTTTTTATCGAATTTAACATGTAAAATTGGTTAAAAACGTATATTTCTATAAGAACGCAATTTTATGTACAAATAACTCAAAACAACTTCCTAAAATTATAAATTCGTAGAATCGTACAAGTAAAATTTTGATTTTGACAATTATAAATATTAATATTATGAAACAAAAATTCTAGAGGCTATTAAAAAGTTTAAAAAACAAATAGCAATCCCATATTACTAAGAATTAGATTTTTCTTTTAGTAAAAGTTTATATATAATGAACCAATGTTTTCTAAGTATATTTATTCATGGTGTTATTGATAGCAACACATTAAATATTATAAATAAAAAATAATTTTTTTATTCATATGGAATTAGTTTAAATTTTTAATATTATTTAATTTTTAATTTTAATTTTTATTATGTTATACCTTTTTCAACATTTCCTTCTATAACATTTTTTCATTTTTTTTTACTGATGGTAACTTATGACTTAGGTTCAATAGTCCTACACTGTTACTTGTTGATCCAACTTGGATCAACCACCTCAATGTAATCCCTGCAAGGTTCTAACCTGTGTCATCAAGCCATGATGATCTAACTAAGGAGTTTTATATGAATATTGGCCTCTTTCTGAAAAATAATATAAAAAAGGTCCCCTTCCAATAAATATTTCAAAAATGGTATAATGAAGGCATATACTTCACCTCCTTGTATCTTTTATATTGTAGGCGCATGTAAAAATTTTTGGAAAAACCTAACTAAAAAAGTGCATCATTACATGCACATTCTTTACATTAAAAATACATTGAAGGTACACTTATTGTCTATGCCATCGATGACCCCAACTTAAAACCTCAACAAATGCATGTTAGTCCTCAAAACAATAAAATGCACACAAAAAAAAAAAGGAGAAAACACGTGGGAGACTTGTGAAAATTCTAGATTTTATTTCCCCTCAAATTTTTTTGCCAATCAATTGTCTAAAACAAGTAATAATCGACGCATTATATCTTTTTACGTGTGTTTTTTTTTAGTAAAATTCATTATATTGTACTCACCTTATCCATACATGCACGAACCCTAAGTTTTGCAATTCGTGCATGTTTGATGGAAGTTTGTTATAGTAAGTGTACATTAAAATGATTGAGTAGTTGAAAAGACAAGTTGTGTGGTTTTTGTTATGAACATGCTAAGTTACATTTGGAAATTGTATTGTAATTGGCATGCTCGCAATGTATTAGATAAAAGTTATGTGAAAAGTTAAACACTTATGTAGTATAGCAAGATGACATGATGCAAATTGCTAAGTTGTCACTTGGTGGGGTTTTTATTCGATTTAATTCTTCAGTTGGTGGTGCTATTATTAGGTGGAAATGGATGGTTAGGTTAAAGCTATTATATATGCCAACGGAAATATTATAACAGGTAACTCGAGGTCGGAGTATGATAGAGAACCCATTAAGAAATTGAAGATAAGGAAGGATATGAATTTCTCCCACTTCTTCTAGAAGATTTGTAGAAGCGTTGAAATCGACTCAACTGGGGTTGAAATAGTGTACATACATCCTTTATCTTATGAGGAGAGAGTTGCTTATAAGTTGATATCATTAGAAACGATGAAGACATTAAAAATTTTATTAAGATGGCCGAGTCTTTAAGGAAGAGGGGTATGCAAGAAGTATATATTAAGCATTGTTGTGAATTGAGTGCCGGGTTAAACAGAATATACAACATGTTGACAATCTAACTTTTTCAACACCCCAAATGCAATCTATGATGATTAGTATGGAGCAGTCGAATTTTAATGTATCACATGAAGCGTACATGGATTTTGTCGAGCCCAAACATGTCGATATCACAAAGGAGCAACTTGACAAAGCATTTAGTCCGATCACCGAATACGAAGAGTATTATGACCCATATGTGGAGGGAATGCACATGGATATAAATGGTGACGATGATGAACATGAGGGGTGTAAGCCCTAAAGATCAGCTAAGTAACCGTAGGATTGAACTTAGAACCCAAGGTTTAGAGCGATCGGTTAAAGGATCCAATCACACCCAAATTATAACTTATTGAGAGAAATATTAGTAAAAATGACCCCGTAAACTTAAATTTAAGAAAATAAATAGCAAAATAGGAGATTATAAAATTTTCAAATTTTAAGCATAATAGGTATTAATTAGTGAAAATGTGAAAAGTGTAATGGAATAACTAATAAATTACTAGAGATAGATTATATGTATACTAAAAATTTTAGAATGACCAAAATAATATTTAGGAATGTTCACGTCTACCCCACATGTATTTACGTGTAGATAAAAATACGCGTAATTACCTAAATTAGCCTAAAACTAAGCAAATAATTAAAGAAAAATACAAAATAATTATAGAAAAATAAAAAAAAATTAGAAGAGGACAAGCTGCAACAAGATAAGGTTGTGGTCAACAAGAAAAAAAAATAACCAATAAGAATTTGACAAACAAAAAGCCAAAAATAATGGAATTGGGGCAAAATCCCATTAAATTAATGCACATTAATTTCTACAATTGTCTATAAATAGGGGAAAAATTTTCAAAAGTCCTTTGGTCAGTTTAGGATTTGAGAAAAATTAAAACACCGAAAAAATCGAGAGAAAATTCAGAAAAAAAAAAAGGAAAACTGTGCAGTTAAGGATTTTAAAGGGAACCCACACCAAACGAGGAGCTGGGAGTGGACGGCCACTACCACCACACGGTGGTGGCAGCGCTCAGGCCGGCTGACAAGGCCACGGAGGCCCGCGGTGGCCGGAGCCACCCAAACCGGTGAATCCAAATTCCAGCCCGATTCTTATGAAATTTTGTAAAAATAGTAAATATAATTAGAAAATTATGAATTTTTTTATTCTGGATATTTTTGTATGTAGTTTGTAGGAAAAATATTATTTAGATGAAAACATGTCCCGTAATATAGGGTCCTTAAGAAATCATGCAAAACTGAGCACATTTCAGTTTAGAAATAAATGACCTTAGGAGTGTAGTTTGGAGCTCAATTTTTTTCTGTAGGATGCTCATGTGATATAGAACAGTGCTATAAAGCCATTTTTTTAAATTTAATTTTTGAAATTTTTAAGTTAATTTTTAGCCCTAAAATAATGGAAAAATTGGGTAATTTAGAGTTAATTAGGTGATTAGGATATTAATTACTGATTTAGATAGTAATTAGATGTTTAGGGATGTTAATCTTTGATGTGGAAACCTGATCCTAGTATATGGAGTGTTAAGTATAAGTAATGAAGGTGTTATGTGGTAAATGTAAAAAATTAGGAATATATAGAATTAAAAATTAATAAATATGGAAAAATTAGGTTTAATTAGATAATAAAATAATGAAAATCAGAACATAACAAATCTGAAACAAAATTCAATTTTAGGTAATTATATGAAAAATGTAAATTTCTCACAACATGAGTAAATTCGGTACACTAATACGGATTTAAGTGTACTAGATGGAATAAAATGCTGACTAGGGGTAGTAATCGTATTTAGGGTATCTGGAAATAATGTGGTTAGTTTCACATTATGAGTTGAAACAAATTTCTAGGGTCCGGGTACAAAACAGTACCTAGAAATCGAACTACAATCTAATTTAGAAATCGATGCGGAACCCGAACCTAAACCCAAACCTAAAATAATTATAAAAGACTTAATACCTAGATAATTAGGCATATTAAACCTTAAACAAAACCTAACAATAAGCGTTATAAGATAAGATGAACTTATAATATTATATGAAATACTGAAACCACGTTCGTGTTATAGGGATGATCGGCGGTGGCCTGAGCAAATCGGACCTCGAGTGAGTGAGCGAGGAGTCGAGGTAAGTTGGGATTAATACGATGCTGTATTTTGGAGGCTTAAGATTATGCTTGGTTGTGCTTGTTAGATAGAGAATATGTGCATGTGCTTGATTATAGGTGATGCTATGATTCTGTTTGTTGCTCTGGCACATATTGTATGACTTGTATGAAAGGATTGATCACCCTAAACTGGACTTAATTAAATATCCGACCAGTAATCATAATCGGACATGCATGGCAACCCGTTAGGGGAACTTAGGACTCTCCGGCCAAATACCGACCCCTTCGGAAGGGATAGCGCAGGATTGCAAAATGGTCCCTTCTTCATCCTCAGTCGAACTAAGTGACAGGAGAGGAGGTCGCGGCGAGGGTGAAGACAGTGGTTCGAAGGTAGTCACGGGAGGAGCAAGGTCTCCATTACACAAGCCTGGGTTTGGTCGTGATCTGTTGCATTAACGGCAACTCCTCAACCTGGATTAAAGCGGGCGTAATTTCTCTAATTTCACGACGGGCCGGACAACGTCATGCGATGTCATTTGCTTGCACATGCATTGCACCTAATAAGTGATTGAAAACCTTGTTGTGTGTATGGTATAGTTTTAAGTCCTCCGTCCTAACTTACTGAGCTGTAGTTGCTCACATCCCTATAGACGTCGTGCAGGTGCTGGCTAAGAAGCGGCAACAACTACTCTGAAGCTAGCAACTGCTGGATCCTGGGGAGTGAGGAAAAATATTGAAGAATAAACACATATTTTTAAGGTCTAAGTTTTTATTATTTTTCATTTCCGAATGATGTAATGATATAGAAAAGTATTGTAGAAAAATATTGTAAACTTTAACTGCAATAACTGAATTATAATATATATATAATTCCTCACTTTTATAGGTAAATGATTTATTTAAATTACAAACTGTCTACTTCAAAGCGGGTTAGTTGTGGACGCCTTGTGTAGATCAGGTCTAAGATAGCGGTTGTAAGGCCAACTTCTATCTTAAGATGGTTTACACGGCGGGGCTGTTACGACTCTACCGCTTCGGGGCGTGACAAGGGGTCAATGGAACGTAATGATGGGGAAGATGTTGGTCTCAACGATGACAATGGTGAAGATGGAGAGGATTTAGGAGAACTTGAGGTAAATTCAGAATTATTTGTTAGCAATATGCTAGCTAGACTTGCTCTGAGGCGATCCTTTGCAAGCTTCATCATCCCTCTTAAGTACTAATGTGCACCACTTATTTTGAAGAGCTTCCACAATAAAATGAGGCAACGGGCAAGGTTGTTAGAGATCCTATTCCATTCTACAACAGTGAGTAAGACAACAATAGATAGACAACATTAAGACAAGATATTAATGAAATGTGTAGCAACATTAGCATGAGTAATAAATTAAGTGTAGGCATGTGGTTCAACAACAAAAAGAATCTCATAGATGTGATCAAGTCGTTTCATATAAAGAACCACTGCGACTTTCATGCTAACATATCCAATAAGGCAGTATATGAGGTCTATTGTAAAAAGAAGGAAGAAGGTTGTAAGTAGAGGTTACGTACATATTTGAAGAAAGTGGAGAGACTTTTCAAAATCATCATTTTAAATGTACCACACACTTGTGTGAACCTAATGATGGACCAAGATTACCCTCAAATTGACAGCAACATCATGGCGAGAAGCTTCATTAATGGTATACGAAATAACTTAGATGTTAAAATACTCGATCTTGCATCAAATATACAAAACTTGTATGGATATATTGTAAGTAATATGAGGGTTTTTTAGGTAAGGCTATTAAGATGGTTTACAGTAAACAGGGGAAGTCGTACAATGAGCATTTGGGGCTATTGAATGCAATAAAGGTAAGTGACCTAAGAATATAGGTGGAATGGGGGTAAACCACATCGTCGAAGCTAGGCAAGTCTTAGTTTAAGTGAGTTGTCTGGACATTCGGGTCATATATGGTGATTTTCAAATATTGTTAACCTTTGGTTTCTATTGAAGGCACTCTTCTTATATGACAAGTATAATCATAAGTTGGTTACATGTAGCATAGGCAGAAACAATTCCATCGTTCTATTGGCATTTATGCTTATAGATACAAAATCAGCAGAAACATGGGAATTATTCCTTTGGAAATTTAAGTGCCACGTGGCCGACTAGAAGGAGGAAACCCGTTACCTTATCTTCGATGGAGCATCTAACATCTAATGAATTATTGAATGCGTGCCAGCCTCCACTTGCAATCTTGAGATATTGTCTACGACACATTACATGTAACTTCAACATAGTCCACAAAAATCAACTATGTAAGAAACTTGTGTGGTTTGTAAGGGTCCAAGCCCAAGAGAGGAAATTTAAAGGCTTTATGGAGCAGCTAAGGTGAGTTAAGGAGAACATTCATGAGTGGCTTGACAGTGTAGGCTTGGATAAGTGGATACTGGCATATGACAGGTATTACAAATTTGGGTACTTGATGTCGAAGTGAAGGAGGTCAGACATAAGGAAGCAAAAGATGCAATTTCGAGTGGTAAAATTTTCACTAACTATTCCTTAGAGATGTATGAGATGTAGAAGGACTAAGCTAGTGCACATAATGTAGTATCATTCAATTTGCATAATGGCTTGTTTGAAATTTTGAGAGGAAATTGAATAATGAGGACTAACCTTAAGGGAGGAAAGAGGATGCATACAGTTGATTTTAGAAATCACACATACACATGTCAAAAGTGGCAAATATATAAAATCCTCTGCTCCCATACATATACAACAACCGCTAAGATGAAGGTCAATAGCAAAACAATGATAAGCCCATGGTATAAATGAGTAAATCAGATAGAATACTACCATTCCCAATTCTATTCGATTAGTAACAAGCTCAATTGCCTACGAGTGAGCTTCCATATCTGCACCTCAATGCAAACCTAATACACAAAATGGGTAAGGTTAGGCGAAAGCGGTATAACATGAAAATGGATGTTAGGGAGTGGGCTAAAAGAATAAGATGCAGCGCTTATAGGAGAGTATGACACGGTAAGAGAAGGTGTCTACAGTTTAATAAGGATGATATTACATTTCATGTATATGTATTAACACATATACATTGTTATGCCATATTTGTGAATGTTTACAAGGTATGTGGAGTCTGAACTTATCGATCTATGCATACTGAGAAGGTAAGCTAACCATCGTTCCTAGGCTGTTTGGGAGGGTTTAATGAGTAATAACATTCTTACATGGTGCTACTAATCCATACAAGCTGTACTGCTTACTAATGTGTTCATGTCTACAAGAGGCTGCCTATGCGCTATGAGTACGGCAGAGCGAGATGTCTATTCGGAAGGACGAGAAGGATATCTTAATACATCATCGAGTTGAGCCTTACGAATAAGAGGCTAGACTTTGGGGTATGGTACATTTTCCCTTTATCATGATGGATTAGTGACTTATCACGACCTTAGTGGAGAGATGAAGGCCGGAGACACATGCCTTTCACCTGCCTACCGGAGAGGCAACTATCATACTGTAAGATGTAGAGGTCCAATTCGAGCTTCTAATAGAAGGACTGGCAATAGCTAAGAAGATGAAGAGAAATGATGAGCATACTTAAGCAGATGTAGGCGAGAGGTTATTGGAAGTGAAGCCTGCTAGGATGAAAGGAGCCGGTATGTCACTTACATGGCTATAAGAATATTCCAAGATTCTTCCCGACAGCGCAAACGATGAGACAATTCGATAGTACACGTGTGCTTACATTCTGAGCTTGATTGGGGGATTTATCATCCAGCTTAATCCATCTGATGTTTCCACTATTATTGGAGGACTTCTCGGTTACTGGTCGGTTCAATTGAGGATCCGCATGATTGGCTTGGTTGTATTGACAGTTGTATTCTACTGCCCAATCAAATGCATATGAGATCAAAGGGCCTATCGTTCATCTACAGCTGTAGTCTTGGGATAGATTTCCATGCATCGCTTCACTTAATCGATATGGTTTATCGATTGTTGAAGGGAGGCTATTAGTAGCTAGATGGAGGGTCGTGCGAGATACGACCCAACACACCATGCATATCGTAGATGCACACTGCTTTCAACCTATAAACGATGCAATAGGTACGATATGTTAACTTATCTTCTATTTGCTTATGTTATCATACCTCACTCTCTACTCTCCTAACTATGTTTTGTTGCCTGGTAGCTTGAGAGCTATACTCGAAAGAGTACCTAAGTTTTGCAAGGCAGGGCGATACATTTGGATGGCTCATATCCCACTCATATGTTTTCACATCGTTGAGTGGTCTTTACCCAACCATGTCGTCTAATAGTTTGAGAGGTACCAATACCCACTACAGGACGTAGACACCAACGATCAGCTCTACCAGATAGACTTTCGTGGCAGGACCAATGTAGACTGGATCTATACCCATCATACCTACATCTAAGTATAGGGAGATAAGCATGGTTAAATACTGTAGATCCAAGGTCTTAGTGGTGTCAACCTTAGTTACTAGTTGTGATACTAGCAAATCACTAACCATTGCATCGCATACTAGGGAGCAATCATAGGCTATCTGGTAAGTGTCTATCTTATTGTGACATGTATTCTATACTTATTTTATGTTATGTATACTAATACCCTTATGTCTATTTATTCCAGGTAAACTCGCTTCGAGATGTACTTTAGCATTAAACAATCCATTCTCACTTGGCATTACAGATGGAGCGCTGCAATTCATCAAGTAGCACAACAGTCTCATACTGTACCTATAACATGAAAAGGGGCAACACCACCACCTTGACAATCATGATAGGGATGGGGGAGCACCTGTAGCTGAGGTTATGCCACCTCCTCCCACACCACCTAGAGGTAGAGCCAGAGTTCAGGGAGGTAGGGCTTAGCTCAATTGTGGCCATGGTAGCCATAATTAGGATGTTTTGTCATAGGGGCAACATTCAATTGACCTAAGACTCATCGGCTCTAGGTATGATACATGCATATGATCCGGAGTTACTTTCAGCTTAGGGATCGAATTGAGTTCTTACATCACTCTTAACTGCCATCATTAGATATAGCTCTTCACTTCGCCAGCTCTTCAGATGTGGCATTCAAGCACAATCCTCCATAGGTGAGGGCATTACTCAGATAAAGCTAACTCCTTCTACCAACCTAATGCCTCTCCCTGATTTTGAAGAGACACCAACCTAGCCTTCATAATTGTCAATTGCTAAAGTCATTCCCTAATGTCTCGAGCCATCAAAACATTCACCTATTATAGGAGACAATAGATGGACATTTTATTTATCACAGTTGATTATATTGATTTGAACAAGAGACTATTCTGTATATATACCTTTATTCGAATATAAGTTTAATCTTTATCGAATATTAAAATGTGTTGCACGCTCGCTAATACGTCTTCAGGGTCGTAAATAAGGAGGCTTCACTATAACGAACGAGAACAAAGAAAATAAAAAAGGGATTATCAAATCCAGGCAGCTACTAACTGGATATGACATACCAATCAATCTTACTCGGCCTAATCTTTACTTGATATGACATACAAGTGTTGATTAGGGTCATTTGCACACTATTTTTTACTAAAAAGAATAGATAAGAGTTAAGGATATAGAGAGAACACGAGGTTACTCTGAAAAGGATATTCTATAATTCAATTATGGAAGTATAATTGTCTATGTACATAATAATTGAGGTATTTATATGGCCTCTACTAGGGTTACATTAATGATGGAAAAGATATAATGGATAATGTAAGAAAAGATTCTTAGAAAATGCAAAAAATGGCTAAAAATAACAAACAATATTCTGTATATAAAAGGGAAAAAATCCTTTTGGAATGTTATACTAGAGAACATGTGTCAAGATAAGGTTAGTAGTGTTAGGTTTTATAGATTATAAAGAACATAATCCAAAAAAACTACAAAACCTATCCTATGATCCATGTGTAACATGTAATAAAATTATAAAGCTACCTTTTCCCTAATGAGAAGTACCGTCTCCTCCTAGGGTTGACGTTCAATTGAAATCTGAATCCGGTTTGTTATTTCAAAATGTATTCACCACAAGAACTCCAAATGTAATCTCTTTAGCAGTATCTACACATACATTAATAAGAACAAATTCTAATCCTTTATATGCTAGATAACTAGGATTAAAATTAGAAAAAATTAGGAAGCAAAAAATATATATCTCTCTCTTACCTCTTTTTAAGGTGTTTTTCTAAAAAGAAAATCATAATCATTTCTCCTATTTTTATCTCTTTTTTTAATTTTAACTAAAATTAATGAAAGAGACCTTTCATTTCATGAACTTTTCAATTACCACAACCTTTCAATTTTATAATAATTAAACATAAAATTAATGATAGACAACCTTTTAATTGCCATAAAGTTTTTAATTGCAATTGAATATGAAATTAATAAATTTCATATCCTTTTAATTACCATGAACTTTTCAATAGTAATTAAATATGGAATTAATAAATTTTATCTATTTATACATGAAAGGCAATAATAAAATATGTAACCTTTAAAGGGTACTTAATCGCAAATATACACTATGTGAAAAAATAAATTGTTTTTAATTTATTATTTCAGATTGATTTATTCTAGCTCTAAAATAAATATTAATTCTTATCAAAACTTTGTTCCCATTAATTGTGCTATAATGTATGACCCTCTAGATTTGTATACGTAAAGGTAATGTATAAACATAAATTAAGGTAACCGTCTAACAACAGTTATTGGTCATCCAACGTAATAGAAAAAGTGTAAATGAGGAACTACTATGAACCGATTACTATGTAGTTAAACCTCTTCATCAAATGATATTTTGATTAAATCATTGCATGTCATGTTATCAACGTTTAATCATTGTACTTAGTTTTCAAGATAAAATAAACTTAATAATACTTGTAGTGGCCACAAGTTTATAAGTCATTGTTATCTTAACTAAATAGCCTTGGATGTCGACTCTCTAATATAAGAGAGCGATGAATTCTATCTTGAGTCATCACTATTCTCTTTATATTTCATGTCATACTCAATAACCGTATTATTTACAATTCAAATAACGATTGTGTTTAATGGCATTAAAACACGACATTTTATATGTAGAATATATGAAGATCTCAAATTTAGGACTTATTTACGCTCGTTCATTTAGAAGAGAGACCAATGACATTAAACATGTGGTGTCCTCTATTAGCGAGTTGTGTTCAGTGTACCCACTTAACTTTGGGCACCTATTTGTATAACTTGGATATCTTTCCTTCAGTCTAGTGAGAATGACCTTATTTATACAACGTGTTAATCTAAATATTTATATGTCCTTTAGATATTTATTCGACTTATGACAACTTTTAGATACTACAATGTAATGGAATCTTACTAATAATACACTTTTATTATAATTCCATATATACTTTTATTATCTATGAAATTTTATTGTAAAATATATATCAGTAAAAAAGTATATAAATACAATAAATACTTGCCTTTTATAAATAATATCCATAAATACATAAAAAATATCTTGGCACATTATGCACAGATTACAACAGGTAGGTAGTGAAGCGGTTGGTCCTGTTGTTGTGAGTGCTGATACGGATTCCTAAATAGCTCATCACTTGTAAGATCCAACATAAATGAAAGCGGGAGAGGATTTAGAAATAGGGTTAACCTGACTTGGTTCAGGTCAGAGCTAAGATATTTAAGGGTATTCAAATCCTCTTTAAGTCAGGTAACTCGGTGGCTTAGCTCAGCAAGTTCCTGATGTTAAGCAACTCAAAAACTGTACCACTTTCCACTCGAGCTAGTATTTTTTGTGTAAGTCCTTGCAATCATTTAGCTTAGTTTCGGATGATTGGTTCAGGAAGTTGATTCTTATCACTTTTCATGTTAACAAAAACTATTGCATTATTTCTGACTTTGTTTATTTTTATGTAAAGTGGATGTATATCTTGTATGCTGTGTTTTATTCTTATGCCTTTCGGCAATTGGAGTTAGTGTATTGGATAGGGGAGTCTGACTGTTTGTCGTTTGGGTTTATATTTACATGACATAACGTATTTCGGGTGTAACTTACTTATTTTGTGTGATGTGCAAGTGGCTATAGAAGAAGGTGCATGCTTTGCATACATCTTTAGTTGAAAGAGCCCATATTGCATGCGTCTTCTTATTGGTAGATTTTCAAAATTTATGGCTACCATTCTGGTAATATTTATGGTTGGGGGCCTTTTTCCATATTATTTTTTGAAAAAAGACCCATATTTGTGTAAAACTCCTAACAAGTTAGTTCCAAGCTGAATCATAGTTTAGACCCGATCCACGCCTAGCTTACTTGGGGATAACTATTACTTCTCATGCTCAAAGAGTTATAGTTTTGCCATGCCTCTTTAGGGATTATAGTTGAACTACAATAAACACGTTTTAAACCATAACTTATCTAAACTTGGTTAGGTCAATACTGCATCTGTTTTAGTTGAGTAATCTCAAGCACTTCAAAGGTTTAAAAGAAAGAAAAAAAAAATAGACCTCTTCTTTTCTTTGCTCCTTATCCTAATGTATATGGATAGATCAAATTAAATTGTAATCATTCAATCTAATTTCATCTATCTGTATACACAAGAGCGAGAGGAATTATTCAAGACAACAAGATAAATGCTTGGGATTCTTGCTAAAAAACTTACCTCATTTTTAAAGCTATAACTTAAAACATATACTTGGGTTTTTGTATTTCTTAGGCCTCGATAAGATTATAATAGAAATGGATTTTATGGTGGTTAAAAACTAGATTGTTGGACTAAACCTTGAGATTACCTACATGCTTGGGATAAAGGGAAGGAGTAGGGTATAAAAAGAATTGCAGTAAAAAAAAGAAAGAAAAGAAAGTGAAAGGGAAAAGTTTTGTTTGAATATGAAAGAAATAGAAAAGAATGATTGTAGAGAAAAAGCCAATAAAATATTTTTCTGAATCACTCTTCATATATAAGAGTTTTATCATTGAAAGGGTATTATTAAGCTATTTTATGTAATTTCCTTCCACATATTCCTATTTCGTGGACACTAAGAAAATCGTTTATTTATGAATCTATCTCCTCCTTTTCCCTCATATTTTTCCAATTTTCCAAACAAGACATAAGTGACTTTTTTCCCTTTCAATCCCTTCCCTCAATTTCCTTCTCTAATCCAAATGTAGTGTTAATGCTATTTTGTGATGAAAGGTAATGTTTTTATAGCATATTTGGTTTACTTCATAAGAGTGAAATAAATAAATAATTCCTCGCTTGAAGTTTTGTTCGTGTATTTGGTTGATGGAAATTATTGATATGAAATGAGAAATTGTAATTCTTTTATAAGATTAAAAAAATAACTATTTTGTAATACATTTCCTAATTTATGCTTAATATCTCAAAGGAACTACAAATAACAAGTATTATTACTCTAATCCGTTTTTCTAAGAATCATCTAATATATTTTAATTCGTAAATTAAATGTGCTTAATGTTTGATTAAATGGAATCTATATCAAAATCAACGAATGCACCAAAGATCTTGATCAGCCGGCGAGTTCGGATGATGATCTTTCAGAAGATCTTAGGTTTCTTTGAGGGAAAACTATCTATTAGCGCAAAACATTTTCCTCGAAAAATATTTTCTTAAGAAAAGACAAGTTTTCTATTTATAAAAATATGGCACAAAACTTTTTGGGTGTTTAACTCGTAAATATTATGTAAGCAGAAGTTGTATCTTAATGAATTAATATTAACATATTACTATAAATAAATACGTGAAATATTTTATTTAGAAGTAAAGGTGCCAAACATAATGATCTGTAATATGCATTGTTTTTTTGGGTAAAAGTAATATGCATTGTTATAAGTTATTTAGTTGATTTTTATAATTTTTTTGTCCTTCATTTTTTTTTCACCTTTATATTAAATTATTTTCATGTTTAAAATATAAATTATAGATGACTTACAATAAAAATTAAGTAAAGAAACTCATTTGAAAAACAACATTGCGTTTTGAAGAGAATAAATCATTTTTCAAGCAAAGATTAGGATTTTCTCTTTGATGAAAGAGAGTTTCCTCTTATAATGGAAAATATTTTTAGTTAAAAAAACCTTTTAAGTATATCAAATAAGGAAAATAGATAAAATACCTCCCAAACTCCATAGCCATTGAAGCCAAAAATAAATAAAAATATCACGAGTTGGACCCTTTACTTTCTTCAAATTTAGAATCACTTTATTGTGTTGGGTCTAGCCCACAAAACTTTTAAGGTTGTCCACGAGCCGATCACCGGTTTGCTGCATACATGATGTATCACTACTTTATCTTTAGTAACTATTAGGAAACAAATTTCAACATAAAACGTTAATCTATTTTTCTATTTAAATCTTAATATTTTTTTTCAAATTTAAATCTTAATAATTTTTTCCTTTAAAAAAAAAAAGATTTTTGTTAACTCCTTGAAAATTTTTTTGTCTGTCTTCTAACATATACTAGCTTCAATTAATTGGTAATAATTAATTTAATATAGCAGTAATATTGAATATATTAAGTACATAATAATATAATTAATGGATGCCACACTTGCATTACAGGTGCTAAAAAATAATAAATTATTGAATAAAACAATATTCTGAGATCAAACAAATCAATTACATATAAAAATGCTCATAAAAACACAAATTTCCCTTTTTTTTTAATGAAAAATGAATATGTGTATTATTTAGTGATTCAATTGTATTTAGTATCAACTATTGCAAAAAATTTATAGAAAAAATCTTACCAATAAATGTTTTTCTCAACATAATAAATAATAAATAAATAAGAAAGTTTTAAGTGATTGTGCATTTAAATGATCTTAAATTTACATGAAAATTAAAAATTGTGTAGAATATGGCAGGATGCGAGAGTAAGATTGGAGTTGGATACGAAAGAGCAAGGCCAACTATAATTTAGGCTACTATGAAAATGAAGAGAGGGATAGAATGAAAAATTATGGAAAATATCAAATTTAGTTATATTACAATATCTTTATGGTATTTTTAGTATTGGTTTTGTCATTATATAATTTTAAATTGAAGGTCTAAATAGTAATTTTATAGAAAACGATTATTTAAAACTTTTTTTGCTTTAATAATATAAATAGATAAACAACAAAATATGAAAAACAAAGACAAAAATAATTGCAAAAAATTGTGTAAACTCAAGCTTTCTTTGTTGAGCACCTAAAGCTAATTAGGAGCGACAAATGTTAAGGATGAACAATAAAATTAAAGAGAATCCACGGTGGCCCTACTATTGTAAAAGTTGAAAGGTTACAACCTAAAGAGAAGGAAAAAGACTCGTATGGATTTAGATCTTTTAATTTATAAATTAATGTTGAAATTATCTAAATTTTTAAAATATTTTTTAATATGATCATTATGTTATTTTCCTTCTCATAATCTCCATTGTAATTTATATTTATGATAATATATTAAATAAGTAAGTTTCAAAATAATTAAAAGAAGATAAATTGGGAGAAACAATTCCAACACGTGGACACTTTACCATCTCCACTACTACTTTTCAAAAAAGCAAAATTTGGCAATTCTTTATCTTATATTTTTCACAAAAACTATATATAAAATATCTATATTATTAAAACACTTTAAGGCTTAAAGTAATCATTATGATTGCAATTGTAATTAAATCCTTAAAAGTAATCAATTTTTAAATTTTTTTCCAACTTTTAGATTAATTATCAATTAATTTAACAAAGTATATTTGTTAAATCATAATATATAAAAAATTAAGGTAAAAATTCTCTTTTGTGAAATACCTAAATACCCTCTCTCATCTCTTTCCTAATTTTATGAACAATTTACTATTATCTCATAGTAATAGCGAATAATGGATGTAGCCATAATAAATCGTGAGTTATGTATATAATAGTATATATGAATTTCAAAGGATAGATAAAATTAAGAATGAGAATTTTATATAAATTTCTATATTTATTTTTTATTCTTTAATCAAAATTAAAGTCCTTATTTTTTTATTTTATTATTAAATTCATGATCCATGGTGAGTTGAATTTCATGTTTCGAAATTATAATTTTATTTCAATAACATTAATATTTAATTTTTTTTCATATTTTCAATTCAATATGAATACATATATGTATTAATGTTTCACAGTAATAATTTTTTTATCTAAATTTTTTATATGTACACGCACACGTTACAAGTGCATCATCATTTAATATATGCAAAAATAAAAAACTAAAAAGTTGTCAAATACTAAAACCCTTTCCCCCGGTTAAAAATTTAAAAGACTTCTCCTTCTCTTGCAGCACTTCTACTTTTCTTATCCTCTTGCGTACCCAATCTACTGCAAAAGCTACTCAGTCTACTTACATCACTCACCAGAGAAGAGGTCTTCGTCTTCTACCTAGGGTTTGGCTTTGCTTTTTGCTGCTTTAAAGTGGTACCGTGCTTTTCTTGCTGAAGCTATTCTAGCTACTTTGAATTGGTTCTAGGGCGTTCACTATTATCATTATGATTATTTTACATGCAGAGATGGTAATTCTGTTAGAATCATAATAATTAGGAGGTTGATTGAAGCAGGAGCAGGATAGAATGTGGTCTATCTCAGCACCATCAGGTCCTTCTCTAACAGTCCTGCGTGATTGCACCCGAAGCTTCGACAAACTCTGTAAGCCGGTAATTTCGTAATCTTTTACGTGAATTTGGTTCCTTGCTGCAATGTTTTGTTAATTTGTTTGGGAATTGGGAAGTAGGATTGTGTTATTTATCTCCAGTGTCGGGTTTGCGTGCTTCTTAATGTAAAATGCTTTTCATCTGTTTTTAACGTGGAAATTGAATGCAAGTCTTTTAGAAAACGTCATCGCATTTCTGATTTTTGGTATTTAAGAACAACCTTTACACTCTGTTTGGTATTAGAAAAAGAACACGGAAGGAAAAGATATGGGAGGAAAGAATATGGAGGTAAGGAATTGTGGGAGTATTTGATTATTCTTAATGTATTTGGTTCGTAGAGGAAAGGAAAACGGAAGTAACAGTAAGGGATAAATTAAAATTATCAATATAACCCCAAAAAGAAGAAAAAAGGAAGCATAAATAGGTAAATTCAGTTCTTTTTGCCCCCTTGCCCTCCTCACTCCCTCCTATTTCCTTCCCTCTCCATTCTTTCCCTCATCCCAAACATAATCTTAATGTTACTGGGAAAAGTTCAGCTGTATGGATACATTTTGGCTGTTGTGGTATACCATGTCATAAAAACACATCCTCCCTAACATGTTGAAAGAGCAACATTATACATGCCTTTGCTTTTTATTAATATATTGAAATTATGATCTCTGTCTATTTACCATTGAGTGAAAAGAGCAACATATTGGTCATAGGGGACTTTACCGATACCTGGCTGTGAAATATTCCTTTTTCTAGCTATATAAACTGAACTTGCCTTGATAGGAGTTGAAAGAGATGTTGTTTTAGTGTCTTATCTTATATCTTCTGCTGCTAACACCGTCTCCATGATGAAATGCTGAATTCATATCTACTGTTTCAACAGTGTAAAGGACCATTTTTTGGCTCTCACAGAGCTTCGAGGACTGTTGCTTTCTATGGCTTGAAGAAGCCTCCTTATAAGCTTGTAAGTGTTTAACTACTTTTGTGAATGTCTTCATTTAGATTTGATAAAAATTTTATGGCATGGAAGATTAATGATAGGCAAGTCTGTCTCCCATTTCAGGTTTAAGCTTTCTTTTTGAACATAAACAGCTGCTGGTAGTAATCTGACTCTGATCAGATTGTGAGATGTTTAGTAGTTTTAAGATGGTGTCTGATATAGGTTAAGCATGAAAAAGGTCAACCCATTTGACGTTGAGCCTCCAATGGGGCTATCCATTTTTCTAATGCTTCATTTGCATAAGATGGCCTCCATATAAGTACTCCCTCAACTTGGCAGATTTCTGCACCCTATTTGGCATGCAGTAATGAAACTTCACGGGCTTGAATCTGGTTTTGTGTGGAATAAATGAAAAGAAAGTACAGTTAGCATTTCCCTTGTTCGTACTTTTCCTTCCTTTTTTTTTCAAATGAAACCAGGCAGGACTTATCAGCTTTACTATCTTTAATAATGGCCAACAAAAAAATATCTTTCATTAATTTGACTATTTTTGGGCTAATAGTTTGACTTTTGAAAGCCAATTTTTGGCTTTGAACTACAAATTGCCAAAAATTTCAGTGACTGCTTGAGTTTTAATACAAGTGGTGCACCATAGATGTTACACATGCCCCACCATGGCAGCATCCTGAGGTTCCTAACTAGTATGGACCAATTTAAGGAGCCCTTAATTGTCCATGAGAAACATAGCCATATAATCTTGTTCATCCGGTCACTTATATAGCTCAAGTGCAATCCCATGCATAGACAGCATAACTATTATGTGGATTATGTGTTGAAATGCTTATGGCATTGGGCAAATGATACTTTATGATAGATTCTTACCAGACCTCAACTTTTGGACTACTGAATACAACAGTGTGGTTCCTAAATTTCTGTGGTCAATCCTATAACCATTGTCATTTCTTTTGTCTATGATGAGCATCTTCTGAACAACATTCTTCTTTTTGTACCTTGCCTTTTTTGAAGGATGCTTTAGAACCATATATGAGCCAAAAAACACTAGAAGTTCACTGGGGAGAACATCATCGCCGTTATGTTGATGGATTGAATGAACAACTTGAGAAGAATGACATCTTATATGGCTACACAATGGATGAACTGGTTAAAGTAACTTACAACAACGGGAGTCCATTACCTGAGTTTAATAATGCTGCACAGGTATGTCTACTGGTAAAGAGTCAGCTGGATTATGTGCTTTTTCTTATTACCTACTATTAACAGTTTTTTTTTTGTTCTAAAAGAAAAATTGTTGTTTGTTTAATGATTCTTCAAATGTAAAATAGTATAAGACAAATGAAGAAAAGAATACTTGAATGCTTTACTATTCTGAACTTCAAAATGAATATCTATCCAGATGTGATTTATTATGTGGAACTAAATCTTGAAAATGTGTTTAAATTCTTTGCTTTAGGTTTGTCAGGACATTTACATTGAATTTTTCAATTTTGTCCACTATACGGTCATATGCTCTGTTAAATTCCCTCCCTCCCCCCTGCCAACGTGCATCCCATCCCAGCACAACACCCCCACCCTGTCAACACACAAATACCCAAAAATGAAAAAAAAAAGAAAAAAGAAAAAAGGCAAAGTACCAAAGCTTTTATATCCCTTAGTTTTATTTGCAATTTCCTAAATTAAAAGAAAAAGAATTGTGAACCTAATTTCTCTAGAAGAACTTATTTTCATCTAATTCTTTTGCTTGTATATTCAATCAAGAATTTATCTTTTAACATTTCTCTGTTTCATTATGTTCTTCATGGACTGCCCTACTACTCTACCCCATATAGCATCCCACATTTGCTGCTAGTAAACAAAGAGAGCCATTGATCCATAGGTTACATATATACAAGATTTTGATAGCCTAAAAAGGAAAGTAAGTTAGCCTAAAAAAGGAAAGTAAATTTCTATTTTGAACAAATAAATATTCTATACTAAATATATATTTACAATCTATAACACTCCTCCTTAAGCTGGAGTATAGATATTAATCATGCCTAGCTTATTACAGAAATAATTAACTCAAACCCCATTTAGAAGCTTTGTAAAGAGATTTCCTAATTGTTCTCTAGTCTTTACAAATCCTATAAAAATTAACCCTTGCTGAATTTTCTCACGAACAAAATGACAATCAATTTTAATGTGTTTCGTTCATTTATGGAACATTAGATTTGATGAAATATGAAGAGCAACCTGGTTATCACACCACAATTTTGCAAAAAGTAAGATGTTGAGCCCTACTTCTTTTAAGAGCTGATATATTACACACTGACTGTGCCATTACTTTATATTCTGATTCTACACTTGATTGAAATATAACCTTCTACTTATTACTTTTCCGTAAAACTCAATTCCCTCCAACAAAAACATAAAAACTTGAAGTAGATTTCCCGTCTTCCTTACATCTTGCCCAATCAATATCTGTAAAACATTCAATATCAGTATGGCCATGATTTTTATATAAAATACCACGTTTAGATGCTTCATTTAAATAGCACGAGATTTGCTTTACAGCATTTTAATGATTAACCATTGGGGAAGACATATACTAATTCACAACACTGACTGAATATGCAATATCCGGATGGGTGACCATAAAATAATTCAATTTCCCAACCAATCTTCTGTATCTCTCAAGATCTTCAAACAACTCACCTTTCTTAGTCAGCTGTAGATTAGAAACAATTGGTGTACTACATAATTTGGTTCCCAATTTTCCCATTTCAGACATTAAGTTAAGTACATATTTTTGTTGAGATAGAAAAATTCTTTTCTTACTCCTCATTACCAAAATACCCCAAAAGTATTTCAACATTCCTAAATCCTTAGTTTGAAAGTGACTATTAAGAAAGGATTTAAGAGCTGAAATACCTAGTGTTATGGCCAGTGATGATAATATCATCAACGTATACTATTAATAAAATAATACCAACCGCAAAGCGTCTATAGAAAACAAGATGATCAAATTTGCCTTTCTGTATCTTAAAACCTTTAATTACTTAACTAAATTTTCCAAATCAGGCAGGAGGACTCTGTTTCAAATCATACAAAGATTTATAAAGATGACAAACCTGTCTTGACTTCCCCTGAGCAACAAATTTAAGAGGTTGCTCCATATAAACTTCCTCGTGAAGATCTTTATGCAAAAAAGCATTTTTGATATCTAACTAATGCAAAGGCCAATTGTGGACTACTATCATGGAAATAAATAACTTGATTAATGTTAACTTAACAATAGGAGAAAAGGTGTTAGAATAATTTATTCCATAAGTTTAGGCATACCCTTTAGTGACAAGACGAGCTTTCAATTGAGCAATTGATCCATCAAGATTTACCTTAACAGAAAAAACTCAATTACATCCAATAGTCTTATTCCTTGTAGGTAAATTTACCAAATTTCAATTATTGTTCTTATCTAGAGCATTCATCTCCTATATCATTACATTACGCCATCCTTAGCGAGATAAAGCTTCATGAATAGTTTTAGGAATAGGAATAGAATCAAGAGATGCAACAAAAGAATAAGAAAAGAATGATGGATTAGCATAAGACATAAAAGAAGAAACAGGATACATATACCAACATTTACCTTTACAAAAGGCGATAGGAAGATCGTCCTTAGTGATCGGATCTGATGATAAGGAAACTGGTTTTGGACAAACATCAAGAGCTAGTTCAGATAAATACTTTTTGGCATTATCATTTTGCAATATTTGGATAGAAACATTAAACTGAGCCTTAATTTTAACACTAAAAGAATAAAAACGAGAGAATAATTTAGAACGATTTTTCATTAAGTACAACCAAGTTACATAAGAATAATCATCAATAAAAGTGACAAAATACCTAAATCTAGATTTAGATGTCATTGGACAGGGATCTCCATACATTTGAATGGATTAACTCAAAGGGAGCATTTGCTCGTTTATTGACTTTAGGACTCAAATTAATGCAATGATGTTTTGCATACTGACAAGACTCGCAATATGACGACTCTAAACTATGAAATTGAAGACAAAGTTTCTTTAACAAAAGAAAAGATGGATGACCTAACTGACAGTGAGCTTCAAATGGGGTGACAAACACTAAAGCAAGTGATTGGCTTTGGTGCCTTTGTGTCTAGAATGTAAAGACCTCCCGATTTATATCCTTTACCAATAGTCTTTTGCATCATAAGATCCTGAAATAGACAATGATCAGGAAAAAAATAGATATAGCAGTGAAGTAAACGAGTGAGTTTACTAATAGAAATTAAATTGAAAGACAGATTAGATAAGTTTAAAATTGAGGACAAATAAACTGATAGAGTTAGGTCGGCTATACTAGATCCAAGAACATGAGATGTTAACCCATTAGCTAAAGTAATAGGAGAACAGGAGGTATAGGTTTGAAAAGTAGACAATAAATTGGAATTACGTATCATGTGTTGTGTAGCATTAGAGTCAATGACCCATTTGGAAGATGAAGAAGTAAGACACGTGTTTGGTTTACCTAACTCAATAATGGCAGTAACTAGAGTAGATGAATACTTTAATGAGTCTTGATGTCATGAGAACTTGGTAAATTCGTTTGCAGAAACCATAATAGATTTGCCCAATGCTTCACTAGAAGAGGCAACCTATGCTGATTGGAATCTCTGACTCTTATTCTGTGATTGTCTACAATCACGCTTCATATGCTCTGTCTTATGACAATAGTGACATTCAATTACTCTTGAATTTTGTCCTCGAGTATCAACTTCCCTACCACTACTCTTATATTGTTATCGTCCCACTTCATGCTCAAAATGACGACTCACAAGAGCATTACTAGTTTGAACAGATTGAGGAGTCTCCATATGAAGTATCCGTCTATATGTATCTTACAAAGATGAGCTAGTAGAGCTAGAGAGAACATGAGATTTAGCTACTTCAAACTCAGGTGAAAGACCATTTAGCAAACTCATCACAGCCATTTGTTCCCTTTAAGCCTGTTGAACTGTCATATTGGGACTAAAGGATATTAACTTAAAGCCTGTTGAACTATCATATTGGGACTAAGGGATAATAACATGTTAAGCTCTTCATAAGTCTTCTTAAAGTCTATAAAATAGCTCGTTAAAGATTTATTCTGTTTCTCAGCACGATAAAAAGCTTTGCAGACCTCATAAATACGGGAAACATTTTCTTTTCCAGAATACAAGAAATCCAAATATTCCATCAATTCTTTAACAAATTCATAATGATTAATCAACCCAATTACCTCAGTATCAATAGAATTACGTATTTGCAAGAACAATCGAGTATCTTCCCTTAGCCAAGTTTGCTTTAATTACTCATCTGTAGGTGGATTATTAGTCAAGTGATCATCTTTATTAATACTCCGCAAATAAAGCCTTACAGTTTTACTTTAATCCAAATGGTTAGTCTCACTAAGTTTATGTTCTGTGATTTTTAACATCACAGGCAACATATTAGACATAACAGTAGATTTTGTATCCTCTTTTTTACTCATAACTCCAGCATAGAATTCCACAAATAGCAAACGATAGGTCTAAATAAACTTTCACTACAGATTAGTCTAGTTAATGCAAAAAAAGGCTAGACATATACCTAAATCACGTCAGCTTACTCTACAACGCCAATGCTAACAAAATATGCCAAAGAACAGTAGAACTGATGAACCACAAATCAGTAGAGACGATGCAACAAAACAAACAAGACTAATGATCAACTACGTGGACTCAAATCATGTCAAAATCACAAATCATACCCTAACAAATCCCTTCCCAAAGAAGTATTAATCAAAGGAACCGCAAACTTGGGCTAAACAATGTCAGGCGTGTTGAGTGACGAAATCGAAGAAGAGAACGGCCTCGTGCATGCCCTTACGCGCCGATGCATGAAATTGGTGGCAAAATGGATGGTGGCGTGTGAACGTTACGCGCGTGGCTTTTGGCCTCTTAACTTTCCAAAAACCCTCATTGACTGGTGAGTTATCTTCCTAAGCTAGCAGTGACAAAAAAAGGTATAATCGATAATGTACTCTCTTCACAAGTACACCTATGTGTGTTATGTGGTAGAAAAACACACTTCTCAAAATTATATTTTCTCATAAATAATTTTCTCTTGCTCTGATACCATGATAAACAAAGAGAGCCATTGAGCAAAAATTGTATATTTTCCATTGATCCATTGGTTATATATATACAAGATTTAATAGCTTAAAAACGAAGTAAATTTCTATTTTAAACAAGTAAATATTCTTATATTAAGTATATATTTACAACCTATAACAGCTGCAATCTTGTATTAGTTTTATTTTAGCTTCAACGGCATTTTGCACTTAGCAGTACTTCAAAGATGCCTCTCTATATGAACCACCCATGTTGTACCTGATAAATAATGATCCTTCAATATGTCTTGCTTTTTCATAAAATTGTATCAAGATGTCTGAAATGCTCTTTCTGCTCCATCTCTTAATCTATAACGGTTATTCTTGTATCATCAGCTTCTCTTCTTGCTTAAAGTTCTGCTTTGTAGTATTTATCTATTAACATAATCAGCACTTTATCCCTGATCTACTCACCATCCTCCTTTAAGATGATCTCATCAGCAAGCAGCAGAAATTGAACCTTGTGCTGTGTTGATTATTAAACATGTGTGGAGCACATAGTTTCTTCTTATTATTCATGAATCACTATCTTTCATTGCATACAGAACGGTATGTATAGAAATTCCCAAAGACATTCGAAATAAAGAGAGAGACATAAAGCTAGAAATATATCAAGTATATTCTAAAAATCACTTGAACACACTAAAACACTGCCCTTTACGTGGGGGTTAGTCATTGCACAGCTTGTTAAAACAGGCAATAGGCAGACAGTGGTCAGTGAGCAGGCAGTGGAGCAGTAGCAATAACAATGGCAATGACAGAAACAACAACTACAAAAGTAGTATTACTAGTAATGGTGGCAATGCTAGTAGCAATAATTGTAGTACTGGCAGTAGGAGCGTCAACTATAATACTGGCAATAGGAGGACTAGTAGTATTTAGAGTACAAGGCCAATGCATAGGGGTAGTATTATCGTGGGTCAGTGTCTAGCAGCTCCCATGCCATGTCGAAAGCTAAGTGAAATTATATGTAGAATAGGTTGGTGTATTTTTTGTGAACCACCATTTTGCTTTATCTAGAGAATGGTGTGAGATCACATAAACTCTCCAAATGGTAGGAAATGCAACGATTGAAATACTATTTCTCTTGACCATGAAAAGGAAGTTTGGCTTTTTCCTATAGCAACCATATCATGAAGTAGGATGCCTTTCTTTGATGCTGTGAGCTCTAAGTAAAGACATGTTTCTAGGTCTGGAATCATGATTTCTTCTGGGAATCAATGCAACCTGGAGGGGGAGACATGCCAAAACTTGGTCTTCTTCAGCAGATTGAAAAGGATTTTGGTTCCTTTAGCAATTTCAAAGAGAAATTTACAGAAGCAGCTGTATCACTATTTGGATCTGGCTGGGTTTGGCTTGTCTGTAAGTTCTTTCCTAGTAGATCCATTTAATTCCTTGTTGAGCTTCATGCCCTTCTAGGTTAAATCATCCTCAGTCTGCTTACAATGTTTTTGACAGTTTGCTGAACTGAGGACGATTAGAAAAGGCTGCTTTGAAATCAGTAGTTTTATTTTGATAACATGTTTCCTCAAAGTATATTGTCTTGAATCAGCATCTTGAGCCTTAATTAAGGATTGCTTTTACATTGCAAGTTACTCAATCCTGAAACTTTTTCATGCTTTTTGATTTGTTTTTTGAGTTCAAGTGCCCATGTGATCATTTAGATCCACAATAAACAGATTTAAGGTTTAAGCTAATAGATTTGACGTGGTTTTATATTTCTTAGTTAAATGATAGCAATTAGAGTGGAAAGATTGTGTTGGTAAGTCTATGACTGACAATCTTCTCAAAGCTAATATGTTTACTCACACATTATGTGTGTTGTCTATTAAATATATTGGTTGAGTGAAATTCTAGAATATAAGAGAGGCACTTGGACCGATCTTTGCTCTCCTACTTTACTACAATTTCTCCTGCTCTTCCAGGAGCACTGGTACCCTATCGCTCTTCCTCTACTCAAATGTTAGCTTCAGAGTAATAGTTCGTGTTTGACATGGGAAGGTACCAAGGTTTTCAGCTTCCTGTTTGGTCTTGTCACCTGTGGGCCTCATTAATGTTCTGGAAATAAAACTATAGACCTCATCTATCTTAGCTACTGGTTATAATTTAGAAATTGAAAATTCAGCTTTCTCACCTGCTAAATTGGTAAAATATGAAATTTCTCTGGGGAAAGGTAGGGTTTGGAATGTGCCTTATCAAATCAAAGTTTCATTCATAGGATCTGAATGTATTCAACTGCTACATATTCTTTGTAGTGCGAAGCTTTGCATTTGTATATCAGTTAGCCTGCCTTTTTGGGCTGAAGTTGTCCTGCTTGATTTTATCTAAATGTTGAATTACTGTCTTCTTTCAGTGAAGAGGAAAGAAAAACGGCTTGAGGTAGTTAAGACATCAAATGCTCTCGGCCCAATCGTGTGGGATGACATTGTATGTTGTTCCTGTTTCTTATACCTGCTATTTCTTTTGGTTAATTGTATGTTTATTTTATTTTCACCCTGAATCATGTAATTAGTGATTGTCAAGTTTGTGCCACTTTCATTTACTTTATCCTTGGGGATAAATTATGTTTACTAAATTAAACCCCGGAAACATCCAGCATTTTTTCATTTTTAAGTAACTGCATCATGGAGTTAAAAGGGAAATCTAAATTATTAATTGTTCGTGTGCAGCCCATTATCAACTTGGATGTCTGGGAAGTAAGTGCCCCTCCTCGCTCTCTCTCTCTCTCTCACACCGCACACATGCACACACCTGCAGGCATAGGAGTTTATTAAATGCAATCAATTCTGATCATGTGTTTCTGTTATCTTGCAGCATGCTTATTACATAGACTACAGGGTACCTATCATCTCAACTCCCTTTTCTTTTTTGCCATCAAGACTTTCTTCACTTAATGTTCACGATCCATTGCAGAGTAACAGCGAGGAATATGTTAATACATTCATGAACCACCTAGTCTCGTGGAATGTCGCCACCGGCCGCATTATACGAGCAGAGGCCTTTGTCAATTTGGGTGAACCAAAAATTCCAGTTGCTTAATGTGCTATCAGCTGAAAAAGTTGCTGTTTTGTAGTTTAGCGAGGATTCGAATTTCCATCACCACAGTTCCCTCCTTCAAAATGGGAGGCAGGATAGGGTTTTATCAATCTGTTTTTATGTTTTGCTTCTTTCTTTTCTCCCCGTTGTATTTACAGAGCGCACAGGATCTTTTTCAAGCTCGAAGATGAGTCTAGAGTAAATTGCACAATGTAAGAGGACAGGTTCTTTTCTTCCCTATATTCCACTTTTTCAAAAGCATCCAGCATTTTTGCATTAACAAAGCAAAATTAACAAAAAAAAAGAAAAGAAAGAAAATTGAACTTGCACTTTTAAAATCATATATATTGATGTAGTTTCAAGCTTCGCTATTTCCATGGACTTGGATTTGTCTATGTATATTTAAATATAATTGTTGTCTGTATTGCGTAAAACTTTGTTGCACAGAAAGAAGTTGTGCTGCTGCCTAATAATACCCCGATTCCCTTTGTGCAGTCATGAGATCTGTTTTTTTTTTTTTTTTTGCTGCCATGTTCACTGAATGCTTAACCAGGTGGAAGGATGCTGTTGGGATACTGTTCGCAAGCATTTTGATGTCCACCATGTAAAGATATAAGGTCCATGGCTGATTCGCATGAGAGGTGACAACCTCAAAAACTTGTGCAGAGTCTATTATTCCAAAACAAGCAATTGCTCCCACCTCGGCGGGAGATCCAGCAGACAAGTTCCTATTTAAACCACCACAAAGATTTCCGCGAGTATCCCTAGCTAGAACTCCAATAGCAGCAAGAGTTAGAGGAGGAATCGATGGCACCATCAAAATTTACCTTTGACCCCACACCCGCTGGGATAAAACCATTTCCAGCAAGGCTTATCTTGTGCATGCTATTCTTCTGTTGATAACTGCAGCTGGTAGAGCGAAACTACAATAGCAGCAAGAGTTAGGGAAAGCTGCAAGGTCACTGCATTTGTTACTTATCAATTCAATCACACACCTAACATCTGGTACTTTCGTTCTAAACACACTTACACGCCTCGATTTCAAAACACACCAAGATGCTATGCACAATTTAGCAAAAAATAGATCAATCTCTTGCTTGAAGCTGCCAAACCCGTCAAACTGGCCTCGTCCAATCAAGCTCAAAGTTTACACAAGCGTGAGTCCGGTATGTGCTTTTCAAATAGGTTACTCTACATAGACATAGCATTATTTGTTGGCTGCCATATGAAATTTTTATCAAGCAAAGGCGGTGCCATACCTACTTCCAAAATAACATTCCATTTGGTTGGACGAAGAAGCATGCATATTAGCAGAATCTGAGTTGCATTTGATGAAATAGTAGGCGGACCTTGTAGAGCACTTAAACCTGTCATGCGGCTGTACTAGGCGGTCTTCCATATCGGCATGTAATAACGAGACCTCTTGAATTGCATGCACAGTTGGCTGAAAAAAAAATAATGGTGGAGCTCTTGCAAGTTCCATGCTCTCACATCTTTGTCGAATCGATCATCAAGGGCTGGAAACGCACTGCTGGAGTTTAAAAATAGGCCTAGAAATAGGCAACCCGAGGATCCAACGTTTAAATACAACTCTAACAAATTCTCCATACTTTGTATTTGATAGGAGGCACCTCTTCCTGATTTTCAATTTTACCCTAATTTTCTCCTTGACAAAATCCCATGGCTTCACATTTATTCTTTCCCCGTAAGGTGGGCAAGCCAAGGTACTTTATTGGATTAACTGGATCTTCAACTCATGTACTAAATTGAAAAGGGGCCTTCTTGTCGAAGAAAATGCTAAACTTACCGAAATTCACACTCTAACCCGAGGAAATGCAATACTTCTGGATGATATCTTTCGGAACTTTCACATTTGCAACTAAAGCTCCTAAAACCAGTGAATCATTAGCAAATAGTAAGTGTTGACAAGATGGGAGAGGACTGCCTCAACCTCAAACCAATGAGTTTTTCCATTGCCTTCCTCATACTTCTTAACAAAATGCAATTTATTTGTATGATTTGTTTGACTACTAGCTAACTCAAGATATCTAATGAATTTAACAGAAGATATTGGCAAAAAAAAAAAAGAAAAAAAAATGTGGATTGAAAAAAAATGGCATTTGTGGAAATTCTGATTAAGCTGCTTTTGGTGTATTATCCATTTTTCGTAAATTTTTAATTTTCAATATTGTAAAATAACTCTTGAATCATAATTCTTATCAACCTATCAATAGATCAAAGATATTGAAGTAAGAGATATATGTGTTAAATCAATATCTTTTACTCCACTATTAGTTTCCCTAGTATAGGTTAAACTTCTATAATTACTCTCCTTTCTACTTTCAAATATCTTGTATCCCTATTTGTTTTGACTCTTCAATATCCTCCTCTCTCTCTCGAGCATGGATGCGCATGCGCATCCACTTGCACTTGCAGGGATATCCTACTAAATATCATCACTTAAAACTTGAGGAATACCTTTGAGTTGTGTACTTCTTTTGAATTAACATGTTGATACATGGTTTACCTATATTTTCACTAATAGACTACACATGCACAATGTGTGTACCGGCATTAACCATCTAAAAGGAAATAATATATATTTTTTCTTTAATTATTTGAATTAATGAATATGCAACAATGTTTTGTCTTCTCTTACTCAAAAAAAAAATAAATAAATAAAATTTATAACTCTTTGTGTGAGTCTATCAAATCGCATTTAGGATAATTATATCTAGATTTAGGACATTTGAAAAAAACTTGTTCGATTGAGCCCAAACTTACAATAAGGATAAAAAAGTCAATTGAAGTGACCCGGTAAAGTTATATTGTAAAAATAATAATCCAAAATCATAATTTTAGCCTTAGAAGTTTAATTATATAATATAGTGTAAAACTCGTCGAAACCTCTAAAATCGCACTCGAAATGTGATGGAAATTTAAAGTTAAATTCATTAAGTTATAAAAGAAAATAATATATCAAACATACTATATGAGTATAGACGTATTAATATGAATATACTCGGTTTATATAATAATTATACACGTAAATTAATGTGAAATTATATAATTATATATAATATGTAATAAACTCATAAAAATAAATAAGAAATATATCTTAAAAATAAAAGATATGTTAGGAATATAATTATATGTGTATAATTACACATTACATGTACCATATATATATGATATACACATGTATATTAGTAAATATACAAAATACAAAAATAATATATATTATTAATAAATACATTAAAATATCAACCAAATCCTATCCAAATTGCACCAAAATATCTGGAAAACTCCTAGAATTCATGGTAGCATCCTTATAGCAACTAAGAGTGATAGTTTACAAGCAAATCATCCCAATTGAGCCACCTCATGCTTAGGAATTTAGAGAGAAAAAGGTAAAAAATAAAATAAAATAAAAATAAGAGGAAAATCCCAAACAACCCACATTATATATATACCCTTCCAGACATTATTTTATACCTTTAGGATCTAAGAACACTCAAAAGAAAAATTTAGAAAAAAATCAAATAAAATAAAAAGAGAAAAAACAGAGTAGGGATCGAACCTAATCTAGTTCTCCAACCTCCATATAATTTATATTAAACCCCTCCACCACTTACCAATCTACCTTATACCTAGGCTCTTTGACAACCACTCATCCATTGCCAACCACTAGAGTTCCGATGAACAAAGCATCTAATATTGTGCTATGTTTTTCCTTCATTTTCTAAAAATAGTAAAATTATCCAAAAAATTATGAAAAAATTATTTTAAGGTTAACACAAGGAAAAGCACTTGCCATTCATCGGTTATTATGGCTTTAGATATACTTTTGTATGGTATATTTATTTTTGTAAAATTTCGAATATTTTATATATTTGCTTAAATAAGTTATTATTCATTCAAAATTTGAAATTCAAAATAAACGTACTAAATAATATTATTTTCATCTCAAAAATTTTATATAAAATACATATGACATTTAGTTAATTGTTATCTAGCCAGATTTTTAATTTAAATATGTATAATATTAATTGTAATTTTTAACCGTAAAAATAGTTAGAAATAGGGCGAAATTATGCAATAAATAAATTTTTATAAAATTAATTGATGAAATGGATGTCCATTGACTTTTGGTGATGCATAATAATGTCAGGATATATTGAAAGTAATTTTATATAAGATAACATTTTCATAATTAAATGTAATTTAGGGGTAAAAAGGTAATTATGTGTATGTAAGCGATAAATCCAATAGCATGAAACCATATATTGATTGAAATCCTCATATTTTTTGGAGTCTATCGAATTTTTAAGAAATTATTTAGCGACCCAAGCCATTTATTATAAATTTACTTGATAAAATAGCTTAATTGACCAATAGGAACACGTTTTTAGTAATAATAAGTTAAAACGTAATAGATATTGAAATAGAACCTATACATGTACATGCTGGTTAGATTTGGTGAAAATGAATTTTTAACTTATTTAGTGATAATTATATAACCAACTTATGATATATATATATATATATATATATATATATTAGAGTTAGATATTACATATATTATGAAGCTATATTAATAAATTATATAAATTATAGTCCATTTACATAAAATGAATATAATATGATAATACTTATAGGTATATGAGAAAATATAAACATCCTTTACAAATCATCTCTCAAAATGTAACCGTAAATAATAATATATCTTAAATATATATAATTTATAATGAAGTAAAAGAGTAAATAAAATCTTAACGTTTTCATAACTTTTACCAAAACTAAATCTTGGTTTTGTACATATAAGATCTCCCAATAAACGAAGCGTTGACAATACAAATCTTCCATAGTGAACGTCAAGACAGAGAAGTTAGGATCGTAATTTTATCGCTTGTTGAGATACTATATTAAAGTATTTGGAGGTTTAAGAGTATTTTTACTTGTGGTTGTAAATTAATTATCTATGTACATGGCATGTGTGTACTTGGTATTCTATTTGTGACAAAAGTTGAAATTTTTGCCATGTTGTTCTACATGATTACTTTGTTTTGTATTATTTGAACTTGTCCGGCCATTCTTAAGTGGAATTAATATTGATCTGACCATTAATTAATTGGACATACATAGCGACCATTAGGAATATTAGACCAAATACTAACTTCTTTTAATGAGTATAGCTGAAATGGTCATTTCCCATGTTTAATCGAACTAAATAAGAGGTGAGAAGGCCGCAACAAAGGTAGGGGTTGTAATTTGAAGGTAGTCACAAGAGAGAGGTATTCTCCATTGTAAAAGCTCAAGTTTGATCTGATTTCAAGCCACAATAAACTCCTCAATTTAAGCTAGAGCGGATGCAATTTATTTGACCTCATAATGGACAAAATAACATTGTACGATGTTTCAAGTAATTGATTGCATTGCACTTTATTATAATTAATAATCTTATTTGTAATTTAATGTACCACTTCTAACTCTGAGCATGTCCAAACTAAACTCACCTCGAAAGAACCCTAAATCCTACTCGGTAGTCACTAACCTGACTATACAATTTGTTTATTTCAGCTAGAAATTCACCCACCAACCAATAGTCACATATCCAAGCAATCATGTAATAGAATCTTCTATATAAGACGGACGCTTTTCTTGATTTTCTCTTTATATCCTTTTCCATTCTCTATATATTACTTATTTAAGACTTTACCCTTTTCGTCGTTTTCCATTTATAGTTGTTGTCTTAATATTTTGGATATAAATATCTGTTGTAAAGGTAACCGCACATGATCATATACACCTAAAACTAAATATACTTCTCTTTCCATTGGCAGTGCTCTCTATTTTCCCATTTACTTTACTTTTATCCTATACCTTAAGTAAAATTAGGTGGCAAATGCCCCCATTAAATCAATTGATGCGTCATATCAAGTTAAGTCTTGAATCCCAATAGTTTCCTAGTATGTAATATCCTTGCAGCAAATTGAGGTTTGCTTGCCGTTTCTTTGTTTCTCATGCCTTTTTACCCCTATTTTCGAGATTTCAACAAGTTTGGACCTACCCCTTATGATCAGCCTTATCAATCCTTAGCCCAATTCGTATCAATAGGCACCTTAACAAAGGATTCACAACACTATTTTTCAACTAAAACTCCACATTTCCGCTCCACTAAATAGATTTCAATCCAACAAATCAATACTAAGAACAATTAGTCAATATTACTTACTTTGAAATATTTCAAACACTTATAGTACTTTGGAAATGAAGAAATGAACCTCCTATAATTTGAACAATACATGATTTTAGATTGAATCCTCAGTAAAACCTTAAGTTCAACATTTCCCAACAATAACCCATAAAAGAAATCAAAATTAACCTCATGAACTTGCATTATACTCACCTTAAACACCTAAATGAGTTGTCTCTTGAAGATACTCAATAATTCCCACTTAAATCTCTTAGAAATCAAATGTAATCTATAAGAAATAAAAAGTTTTAGATTGCTAGAAGGCTTAACACGAATTTACTTTGGCTTAAGCTTCATTAATCTTACCTTAAACACTTAAAGCTTTCCCTTGAGGTTGGGTTTAGAGAGAGGTTTTTAAATTTTTACACATATGAGGAGTGGTTTAAGATAAGAGAGGCAAATGGTAGGGTTATAGAGAAGAGCCCTTAATTTTTATGCTAAAAGAGGAGTCTTTTAGTTTTTAAAAGGCAAAAACTATGGTTTAATAAGGAGGCATATTAGGCATGGTTTTAGAAACTTTAAAAATGTTCAAAATGCTCTTCTTTTTGGAAAACATTTTCTTGGTATATTACATATTTCTTATGAATTGAATAAAGTCTTAATGGCTATTACATTGTTCACTTAAGAAAAAAGAACATAAAAGAATATATATATATATATAATACAATTACAAATTACCATTTTACCCTCATCTTCTTCGTTATACACTCATAGTCCACTATATTAACGTCACCTACCTCATGACCATTTTATTCAAATCCATTTTGTTTTCTTTGAAAACTCAAAATCCAATTCTAATCCCTTCCCTTCTTTTTTCTTTTTCTTTTTTCATTTTTTTTCCTTTGTCTCAATAAACTATCCTTTCATTTTTTAAATTCATTGGACCATTTGAAATTAGAATTCGTTAGTTTGGTACTTTGTTAAATATGTCCACATTCCCTAAACACTGCGGTAGCATGTTTAGACCATACCCTTTTCATATTAAAGTTAGTAATGGCTATGTCAACATGAAAAGATTCGAACTTTGCTATGTAATATGTCGTGATCAAGATTATGATTCTGATTTTTATAAGGCACACCAATCTACCTACACAAACTATGCATTCTACTCATAATCGTGCCTACAAATCCACCTATCCCTTCCTTTCGATTCTAGACAAAAACCTAATGTCTACTTCCTCTTTTCAAACTTTAATCGCACACACCAAAGCAACAAATGAAGGTAAAGAAGAAAAAGGAAAGTTAATGGTGTTAGGTCTGGTGGTTATGGTGGTTCATTGGATTTGAGCCAGTTATGTGTGACTTTGTGGTGGTTCGTCGGGTTCCTAATGTTTGTGCATGGTGGTCTTTTTGTGATAGTTGTTTGCAGTGGTTGGTCGACGGTTGCTAATAGTGGTGGTTCGTCAGTGATTGTGAAGGTCTGGCGGTGGAGAGAAAGAACAAGAAGAAGAGTGTTGAGTATTTTTTTCTCTTTTGGAATAACAATTCTTAGTTAGAAGTCACGAATCCCAATTCCTAATTTTTATAAATTGCAATACCAAAGAATTGCGATTCATGTAAGCAAACAATATAATTGGAGGGTCATAAAGAGTAAGTGGAATCCCATGTTAGCATGCTATTATTTTGTAGTTACAACATCATTGATCCACTGTCATGTTTTGGTGTCACACTCTTATAAAACAAATTATTTTGCATGAAAAATTTGGTGTTAATTTTATTTTGATCTACTATTTAACCCATATATTTTAACTTTTCCTCTTAACGAGAAACATTTATTATTATACGGAAGTTGTTATTTATTCGGTGGTAGTTGAAGAGAAATTGTTTTTGCTTAAAAGTGGCTTTGTGGAGAAAGCCACAAGTTAGTTTATACTAGAAAATATGGAGTGAATAAATATGTGACAAGCATATATAGATTTATATGCATTAAAATTAAAATTTATAAAAATTTCTTATCCACATTATGAGTCCATTTATATAGTCTGCTAATATATATATACACTTTCCCTTTTTTCTTGCATTTATAATTTTTTCATTAATATCACTCTTTTGTATTCTCCATAATTATAAATTACTATCATCAGATCTTGCACCACATCTACCTAAAAAATAAAGCATAACGATCGAGTTAAGGCATAATGTTGTCGACTATAAAAATATCAAAAGTTTCTTTTTCATCATAAAGAAAAAAGTAAAAAAAAATATATGAAACAAAAAAAATTCCATGAAAAGGATTGATTGGTTTCATGTACAGTACAAGATTTAATTATGAGGAAAATGTAAATTACTTATCTAAACTTTAATTTAGATGTAAATTAACCATCTAAACTTTCCAAGTATAATTTTTAATTTTCTAAACTTTAATAAATTGACAAACATGTTAAAAATAACCTCTTAAACTTTGATTTTGAAAGAGGCTCTACTGTTCCAAACTTATTTTTGATAAGACCGGTCCTATTTTTTATTTCACCATTAATTCACACTATTTTAAATATTTTAAATTTGAATCATTGAATTTAAAATTCATTCAATAGCGAGATTTAAATAAATGAAAATTAAGAATAAAATGAAGGATGGTATAAATTCTACCAAAAATAAAAACGAGAGTATAGAAAAATCTTAATTTTAATGTCTTTTCTTTTCAAGAAAACAAAGATTCGAATCTATATCAATCCCAAATGGAAGACTAATAGCCATATTATTAAGTTAACAAAATTTAAGAAATAAATATTTCTAAAGTTAAGAATCGATCCGCACTTAAATAAAAGCTTAATGACACGTTCAGGGAATTGGAATTTCATTCTCTCTTTATTTCACCATTACTGGTTTATTTGATTTTTTATCACGAAAACCAAATTCCAAGTAAATCCCAATCGCTTCAAATCGAGTAATAGAGATTCTCTAATTTAACTAAGAAATCACGATTCTTTACTACTATCACCATCATCCCGCTATCGCCACTGCCGTCGTCACTCTCCCACCACCACCGTCGCTACTCGCACCATTATCGACCATGGTAATCACCTCTATCATTATCGCATTACCATCACCACCTATTATTTTTAAAATTAATTGAGAAAGAAATTAATTAAAAATAATTTAATTATTAAAATTATATTATATATTTTTAAATTATTTATAAATTTAATTAAATAAAATAATATATATTACACTTTCCCGGAATTTAAATTTCACTCTCTTTGTTTTGTTTTATGTATGAATTTAACGAGCCGTGAAAGAATTATTTATTGTTTTTCCTTAATTATTTTCTTTTTCGACGATCGATCCGACAGGAAATGGAGTCTGGCATGAGTCACTACTGCACTTTGGACGTATCGCACCATTAAGAAGCCCTCGTTCTCTCGCCTTTCTCTTTCCCTTTTGCCGTCCAAATACCTAGCGATATAGTCTTGAAAATCCAACTTTTCCATGGAAGAGTAGTATCAAGAATCAAACCACCACACCCAACCCAAGAAGAAAGACAAGTGTTGCGTTCTGAAGAGTAGTATCATTACGAAGGAAATAAGGTAATCGTCATTTCTTGGATTAGTGGAAAAAAAAAAAAAAAACTAAATCTTGGGGTTCCTTTTACTCCACTGAAACATCGCCACTGTATGTTCAATAGGTATGCAACTATTCATGTAATTGCTTCTTTATCCCTAATATTCTGGGAATGAATTGTGTAATTTGAGCTTCTCTTGCTTTTCCTTTCTTATCTGATAAAATTGCCCATTTATTATTTTACTGAAATAGATTTCTCTGTGTAATTTTTTTTTTCCTTCTCTTGAATGAAGAAGTCTGTTTGTGAGTTTGTTATTCTGGAAATGGGTGATCTTGGTAGTGATACTCTGTTAAAGAGATTATGCTTTTAACCTGTGTTTGTTTCGCTAGAAATTTAATAAACGGAGGTTTAGAATCGTCAAGTGATGGTGTGAGGCAACTATGGTAGGATTTGTGGATAATTAACCAACATGGAATATGGAAAATTCTATGGATCCGCAGGCCATGATTTGACAATTGAATGTCTTATTATATTAACTCCTATAATTATGTGATCGGTTAGATCATGTGCTGGACGATCCCATTAGCAGGACCGTAGAAGTTCCCATGGAATATGTTAATGTGAAATGGGGAAAAAAATAATAAAAAAGAAGAAACATTTTCATTTTCAGATAAAAGTAAATTATTTTCGATATTTTTCCATTATTGTACTTTGTGTTTGGTAACTACAACCACATACTGCAGTATGGGGGTGTGTTTGTCTTGCGGAAAATGTTCTTTATTTTGAATTTTATCATCAATATTTAGCTGTTGGTAAATCTTATTATAATAATCTCATGGAGCTAGGATTAGTAGTGGTCGTTGTCAGTAAGTGATGGTGGAAGGTGATGGCAATGCCTGGCCACTAGTGATGGAGGTTAACAACCATGAAGGATGCTCTTGAAAATGAAGGAAAATGATCTCATCTAATTTAAACTGGCAACTATTTTCTGTTGGCATTTGCAGTTATGGAGCACTGTCATCTCTGAACATCAGTTGCCACATTCATCTTCTATTGTCACATGCCCTTAAATTACGGCAACCTTTTGAGATTACTATAATTATACTTATCAATTTTAAAGTTTTGATTATAACCAATGATGAGAACAATCATAAAAATGTTTTCCACAAAACAAACACAACCTTACATTAATGAATATGTCAGAGTAAAAATTAGTCATGGACAACTCTAACTGGCGTTGAGGGTTTTCAGTAAGTTTTCTTATAAATGGATGCATCATATATATTCTAAAATGTAGGTTTTTGCCTTATTAAAGGTTTTTTCTCATGACAGAAAAGGATGAAGCGATAATGCTGGATTGATTTTAATCCTTGCTAATGAGGATAAAGTCATCTTGGTTATCTCATCAAATAGATGATCTTGATTCACAAATTAAGAATTTTAAGCTTACAACATAGTTTAAAATAAATTGTTCAGAATTGGTCGTAGAATAGGTGGTAGAACTAACAATGTAGGATTTTAGGCCCCAGATTCCCCTTTGTTTTGGTGACTGCTCTTTGTCGTCTTAGCTGCATATTGGAAATAATTATTGTTTTCCTATTTGTTTTACATTGATTTAGGATGAGCAGAGACAAGAATGAGGTTAATTAGGTGGAACTACTAGTTCATAATTTCTGTGGTTTCATAAGGTCTGCTTTTCAGTGTTTACTTTTTAAGATTATCGTGGTGCAAGGAACTGCTAATTCTGTTTTAGCACAAAGTCATGAATATCAGCCCTTTATATTTGAATTGTCTTGGTGTAGTTTGCCCTATTGAGCATATTATAAGAACCTTAAATGTGTTTTCTGCAGTTTTTTATTCGTTAAATGTGAAAGAGATAATTAAGTCCTCCAAGTATGTTTTATCAGAATAAGAAAACATTTTGCTCCATTAAATGGTTTTTCCATCAAGCAAAAAGAAAATTGATAATGGCATATCACAGAACTTTGTATCATGCTGTTGTTGCTTTGATTTCTGAACATAGCTGTACATCTACTCAAAAGAATGCTAAGGTGAAATCAACACAGAAACAAAGACATCTTCAAGAAGATGGTAGGAATGTATTCGATTGTCTGTATACTTGAATTATTTTAACGTTCCAGTTAGATATCATTTAAAACATGATATTGTTCTCATTCATCCCTCACTTCCAGATGTCATTCTACGACCGTCTTTGGCAGGATCTGGAGTCTCAGCTTTCAGTGATTTTGTCAACCACCTTGGCCTTGTATTCCGGTCTGAAGTGATTGCAAGGAGATTGTTTGATCATAATTTCAAGAGACTACTTCTAAGCAAAATATTGATGCCCTTGGTCTGATGGAAATGGCAGAGATATTCAGTTATACGGCATGGTGGCAGTTATCCCTGTTTCTTTTATCAGTTGTCTTCTTTCACACATCAGAATATGCCCTGGCAATTGCCTTTCATGGAAGGGCAAACGTAACTTTCAGCTCTCTTCTGCTAAGCAAAAACTATCTTCTAGCAATGCTCTTCTCCTTGCTAGAATATTTGGTTGAAATTTCTTTATTTCCGGCAATAAAAGAATATTGGTGGATCAGCAACATTGGACTTGCCACGGTTATACTTGGGGAAGTCATAAGGAAATTGGCGATTATAACTGCTGGCCGGGCTTTTACACATCTTATTAAAATCTACCATGAGGAGCATCATAAACTGATTACTCATGGAATCTATGGAGTTGTCCGTCATCCTGGATACTGTGGGTTCTTCATCTGGTCTGTTGGCACACAAATAATGCTCTGTAATCCCCTGTCCACAGTCGCATTTGTAGTTGTTGCCTGGACCTTCTTTGCTAGACGAATCCCTTATGAAGAGTTCTTTCTGCGACAGTTCTTTGGTCGAGAGTACGAGGAGTATGCTAATAGAGTTCCTTCTGGTGTTCCCTGTGTGAAGTAGGCGAAATCGGTGCATGCTGCATGATCTCTTACTTCCTAATGCCCTGGTTTATCAAAAGAAGACTTTCATTAGCCATCTTGAAGCCTTGATTTTTGTTATGTTGCAAGTCTTTTAAGCTGCCTGCCTTGAGTGTTGTTGTATGGCAGAGTTTGATCTTGATCCTCAGATGAAACAATTGTTCAACCACCAACTTTAGACCTTGAAGATGGTTGGCCCTGCATTTTCTTTCTTCTGCATGGTGTTATAAATTAAATCGTGGTGTTTTATCATAATCGTTCACCAAGAATGGCTTCTAATGGGTGTGAGATTCTTTTGTTCTTTTCTAGCAGCTAAAGTTAGGCACGCAATGCTCAATTGAGCGCTATTGCTGATGTTTGGCACACGCGACAATGTCACTGTTTTCCTTCAATTCCAGCCACGATTGCCATGAAACCAATAGAGATAAGATTGGTCGGTTACCTACAAATCTAAACCTTCCTACTTCTTTTGAAAAGCCCTTCAGCTGGAATCGATGGAGAAAGGTGATATTGTCACGTGAATGCGTTCCGGTTATGGAAGTCCCAACCGGCTTCGGCATTTGAAATACGAAACCAGTGTTGAGGCCTGGTAGCTGGAGAGTCGCCGTTCGCATGAATTTGAGTCAAGATTTTAGGCCCTTGTATCATCTCTTATGTTGAAAACGTAAGGGACAGTGATGTGTGATGACTGGTAGGAGTAGCAGTTCGTATTAAGGAGTTGCGTTTGTGGTTTTATTTTGTGCGCAATATGTGTTAGTGCAAAAAATACGTGAAATGAAATGGGGATTATGAATAATTAATTTACAATATAACCGGTTTTATTCATATCGCAAGTTTTGTCAAAGAGAATAGAAAGTTATAGAAAGTTTTTAGAAGGAATCGGAAAAGATATAAGCAAACATAGAAGCAATGCTGGAGAGTGTAGAATGCAACTCAAAAGTTTGTTGTCAAAGGTAGAAGCATTGAAAAATGGATAAAAATCCAAACAAGAAGACTGCGGAGAATCATAGAAACATGCTTAGAAGAATTGTGTGTGGAAGAGCAAAATAAAAATAGTTGAAGCTCTAAAACATAATTATGTGCTCAGAAGCTCCCATGATTATAGCAGAATGTTCACTACAAGAGAACAAAAGATAAAATCAATGATAGAGGCAGATGAAATCAAGTTAGAAACATCAAAACCATTGCTCTTCATGTATGTTTTACAAGTTAAGATCCAGTTCTACTAGTCTAATACATTTGACTTGCTTCATTATTAATGGAAGATTAAAATTAAGATTAACTTATGAAGGATGGAGATTAGATTTAAAAGTTGTCGATTACTTCAAGCAAAGAATTTCATAAATCAAATCTTAGTGACAACATCAAGAGTGCCATAATCGAAGTTTGAGATACAACATCAAGTATCATAAAGATTGACAAAGGATGTAGACATTTTAAAGACTCAAAGAAAGTCCTTGGTTAACTAGACTTGTCCTAACTTTATTTAAAATTCAAATGGGATGAAATTGTACAGATAAGTCTCAAGATATTTTCGACCAAAGTGGAGTCGTTAAGCATCGAATTATTGGAGATTTTTTTTTAGAGAATTATCGATCGAAGATACATCAAATTTACAAGGGACAAGCAACGAAATGAACAAAATATTTCAAATCTAATTCAATCTAGATGTTGTGAAGAGAAATATCAGGAGATAAGATAATCTTCAATTCAACAAATGATGAATACAAGTTTTCAAACATTCAAGTCCAAGAACCTAGGAAAGAAGCCAAAATAGTCATTACTATTCAACTTTGAAAACAAAGCAAGCTACTTTGAAAGACACATATAACTAGCATTCGGAATACAAGAGCCTGCAATTTATTCTAGCTAACTTTTTGTTATTCATTGCTCCGTAGAGAATTACCATGTGCTAAATTTAAAAGCCACATTCTACTTTTCCTCCTCCAAATTTTTTGTAGAAGTTAGGTGGCAGAGCAATGTTGATTGTAATCGTTGGTGGCCGTATTTGTATTCTTCATTTTTGGAAATAATATAATGACCAATTAGGAAGACCGAGTCCTCAATGATAGAGCTAGAAAAGTTGATGTAAATACAAGGTCGAATCATTATAACATTTTTACTTTGATCTTCTCTAGCCTTTCTCTATTTAATTTCTACAATTTTTACTTTACATATAAATTGATAAACCTTATGCCATCTTATATATAGTAATGAAAGAGGAACAATTTTCGAAAAAATTTGTATTTTTATAAGCAATCAATTTAGCCCTCTCTTGATTGTTTTAATTGGACCAACATAAATATTAGTCAAATTTAAATCAATTTTAGATATTAGTATTATCTTAATTAAAGTAATAATATGTCTTTTCCATATTCAAGTCCAAACAAGCTAGTGTAAGCATGTCAAATATGACTCTAAATCATATTCAAGCCTTAAAACTTCAACTCAAGCTCAAGAAGGTTGGAGCATAAGTTCAAGTTCTCCACTGCATCCCCATCTCTAAAGCAAAGAAAAAGACCCCACTTTTGGTCCATGTTAAAATGATTCACCATAACCCTAGCATCTGAATAGGATATATTCAAGGGTAGAATGAGAGCTAGCTTTATGACCTGAAAACATGGCCCTCCTAAAAATATTGGGACAAAGCTAGTCCTGACTTTGGCCCAGCAACAAGCTTTAGAAGCAATCTTTAGCTATTCATCCATGTCCTTTTCTGCTTTGTTGCTTTACATTAACAATAATTTAATTGATGCCACAACCTTTTTCCCTTAATCTGCCCATTCCTATTTCCTTATCATGTAATAAATAAATAATGAGAGAGAGAGAGAGAGCCTCCAATTCCATAGTTGTTAATGAAACAGAGGGAAACGACAAGGCTTTTTAAGCATCCTTGAATTTGAACCAAATTGGTGCAAAGACAAAAGAATGATAACCTGGCATATTTCCTGGTTTCTTCAAAGGCCAGAAGTAGTTTTATTTTAAGATGTTTCTTCCATCTTCTACCGGACCCAGGCATGTTATCATCAACGAAGTCTGCTTTGTAGTTATAACTATAAAAAGTTGTAAATTTAAAAAATTAAAAGGCCATATAAATACCATAAGTTATAGTATAAATGATTAAATAAAAGCCGTGAACCAATATCCTTATAGTTAAGTAAATAGTATGAATACTATTCTCTCGATAAAATTAAGCAAGTTCAAACCTACCTCTCACGTAATAATTAGAATTTATAATATTTTCAAATTACGACATATGAATTAGGAATGTTATTTTAACGGTAAATATTTTTTCCTTTTACTTTATTGTCTTATATCAAGATTTCACTCATTACTTTTTTTTTCATATGGTTACTGAGGATTTAAAATAAGTGAGTCTAAACCTATCTTGGAAGCACTTAGGCATTAGCTTTATTAGTTAGGGTTTTTTCATGATTGAAGTTGGGTCGAGAATCCCACTAGCACTTTTTGCTCCTTTTTTCTTCCTTGTCATGTGAAGTGTGAGCATATCACATGGACCATTTGCTGTACCTTAAAAAATCAAACCTACCATCCTGAGCTCACTTGTATAGTCTGTCTTCCTAAATCCTAGTCCGGACACTGCTGGTTTCGTATAGATGCAGTGTGCTCTATACAAACAAAGATTTCGTTTTTACTATGAGATGGGATGATCCACGTTAGAAACCCAAGTTCACCTTAATATCTGTAGAGAACTTTTTACGAGATAATATGGGACTCTGAACTTCCCTATTGATGGTACCATTCACAAGTGAAGCAGAGCTTGGTCCATACATAATACTTGGTTCAATTATTGCCTGTTTACTTCCTAGAATAGGATAGAGGGGGAATAAGTAAAAGTCATATCTTGACAATAATTATTACATTTCGAGTTTTTTTTTTTTGTTTAATTTTTTTGTTGCGGGGAATATTTTTGCTAATGTTTACTTTGCCTTGTCTATTATTGTATTAAATTAGGAGTAAAACCAAAAATACCAATATGCCCCTATTTGATCTTTTTATAAAATAAACAAAAGTTAACTAATTTCCTTTATTAATTGGAGACATAATTGTCCAATTGCTTAAAATTTTTATTTCCTATATAGAGGGAATAAAAGTTTTCAACCAACGAAAAGTTAATCACTTATTACAATCTCTGCTTATCGTGTGTCAAACATGATAATTAAAAATGATGGTTCTTAGTAGGAAGGTTATGGAAATGCCTATGCTTTGGTGTATAAGACACATTTCGTGAGGCTTCTAGGTAAGATTTGCGATGATGATTGTAAATTAGGGGATTTGGTGGAACAAGCATGTAATATGCATCTCATGTCTCCCATGGTCTTAGATAAAGCAATGTGGAGATGACACATTGAGATGATTTATAAATAATGATAAGGAGGAGGAACAAGTGATCTAAGAGTCTAAAACACACAAGTAAAAACTAATGAAGCCTAAAAGCTCAATATTGACATTATAGTTCTTGAGAGGTTAAACTTGTTTTTCATCTAAGCAATGGTTAGATTTTTTAAGGTAGAGTTCCAACAATAGAATATTGTTTATTTGATATCTTAATTGTATCTAGATGAAGAGGAATTCTTATGTTTTTAAAGAGTTGGACCATCAAAATCAACAACATCCATTAACTCATATTCATGGTCGATAGCCAATATGAGTCCTCCTCTTGTGGATCCTTCCATAGGCTCCTCTTTGATCAAAGCCTATAGAGAGTTTCGATGAGTATATGAATCTATCTTATACATATTGAAGTAGATGAATTGGTTTAATGATTCATGTTTCAAATTTACTATCATCTCAAGGACCTAACTCCTTAAGCTTTATCACAAGTCCAAGGATTGAAACCCAAATTGTTATTGGACTTAAACCTAATATTCCAATGAAGCCAATTTAACCATTTATATGGATGGCACGTAATATTACCTTATGAGCTTTTCTAATTTTTTAAAAGAAATTTAGAAGCTCCTATTATTTTGATAATTTCATAGTTGTGATACTAATTATTTTGTTGAACTATAAGGTTCTTAGTAATTTTAATGAAACAAAACTAAGAATTAAGAGTTTAAACAAGTAATATTTAACAAAAGACTCGAATTAGTAGATATTCGATTTCCTCATTAAAAATTATCTTTGAGTGTGATCTTGAAAGCCAAAGTTTGATTAAAAGTATTCTAGTGATTTTTATTTAAGCGTTTTTTTTATGCTTCTTCTTTAAAAGAGTTCAAATCCATCGTAGTAATCAAGTTGAAAGCCTTTTGGAGTCATAAAATGCCATAGACGTGATTTTTCACAAGAGTCTAGAATATGTGTAAAAGGTTCAAAAATTTTGTGATTTTCCCTGAAGCCTCGTTACTTGTTTTTCTCTTTGTTCTTATATTTGCTATCCTTTCAAGTAAGAGTTGAATACAGTAAACGTGAGATACCGTTTACAATCAATAGTAATAGCACTGTACTTGTATTTAATGAGTTAAAATATCTGTGTAATTAGCTCAAAGAGCCATTGAATCTGGTGATTAATAAAAAAAATAATATAAAATTCTTGGTTAGAGGTAATTGCATGATTATCGAAACTAAATAACAATTCAAATTCTATATTAAATTATTCGTCTCTTTCTCTCTTTACTTTATTTATTATTATATTCATTCATTTACGTATTCATTAGTTAATTTTCTTATTAAAGTTTATGATTTGCGATTAAACCCAATTCCCCTTTTGGATTTCCAGTATATTTTTATTTTCCTTCATTATGTTTATATTTGCGATACATTAGAGCTGGAATGAATAGACTTAGTAGTTAGCTTTTGGATGAATATGAATGCTAGTAGTGGGGCAATATAAATATATTTATCTACGATAAACTGGGCCTTAGATATTGAATACGGATGCGCCTCGAACTAGCCTGCGAGCTTGTACGGCGACTTATTACGTTACCCGAGAATTTAGGGACGCGTCAGTAGTCGTAGATATTTTCAATGTAATGGAAATATAATTATCCAAGCAGTTCCATGTGTACTAAGTTACTATTAATTTTAATCACAGAACGTGTACTTGGATGACAAGAGAACTCCCAAAATAAACACAGAAACACTCACCTCACGTGCAGGATGCGGCTAAATAGAAAAAAGAAAAGGATAATGGTCTTTTTTAAAAAAAAATATTTTTAGTGATTCTTGTCTATCGAGCTTGATTTCTCAAATTTTGTTTTCCTTAATTTTAGTTTTATACTAAGGTAAGATCACTCATTATAATATGCTTGATAAAAAATTTAAACAAAATTATGTTAAACTTTTTGAAAAATTCTTAAAGAAATGGTATATATTTTTTTCAAACTTTTAGCAGGTTTCGATCGATCGAAGTTGGTAAAAAAATGTAGTTTAGAATTACATGGTTGGAACTTTTCTAAAGTAGCTACTAGTTCATGTTTAAGAAAATGAATTTCTTTTTCAAAGAAAGCTAGAGTATCTAAATTGGGGAGTTAATTTGTCTAAAGCTGATTTCGTTCCTTTTATTTAAAAAAAAAATCTTTTTATTTGAATTTTTTTGTATTTATTTATTCTTTTATTAAAAACCCTAGGACCTTAGTTTGAAAATCTCTCGTTTGAAAGTTCAAAAAATCCAGAATTTGTGAAAATAGGTCGATCCATTTTTTATTCTCTTAAAAAAAAAAGAATCTCATTAGAAAATTACCAAGTGATAAAAAGATCATCTTTTATTTTCTCTTTTTTAGAACAAGATGCTACCAGACACTAGATATAGGACTAAATGTATTAAATTGCCTAAAAATCACAAAAGAAAAAAAAAATAGTCATACAGAGAATTACTACATTTAAATTACACGACAAAAATACGAACGTGTGAAGATGCATAAAAAAAATATCGTTTTTCAATAAAAAGATGTAAACTTCTTCTTGCATTTTCTTTTTTTCTTTTTTTTAATGACAAGCGCAAGATACTATCCTTATTAAAAGGTGTAAATTTTTCACACCGAAATTCAATTTTTATGAGCAAGTGATTTATTTTCATACAATGTTTATGTAAGATTAAAGAAGTGTTGGCAATGATGGAAGGCTATGCTTAGAAAAACCCCTCGACAATATGGGAATTCATTAGTGAAAAAGACGAAATAGTCCATAATAGTTAGCGTTACCCTAATGCAATAGCAACTTCGGATTAATCGATGTTTTAATTGAAACTTGAAAATAACTTTAGGTTTTCTCTTGTGTGGGTGTCACTAGTCCTCCGCTAGGCTTTATTTACATTCGATTTGGTTGAAATTAAGGTCATTTATAAAGAGAAGTTCTTGTATATAGGGTTTTGCAGAGAGAGAAATTTGAGATTTGTCTAGAAATAGTGAAGTGTAGGTCGATAAATAAGAATCCCAACTTATTGAGTTAGGGCTTACATCCTCTTTTGTTGCTTAAGTTTGTCAAAAATTGAAGGAATTCGATTGATTTATTTACTTTGTGAGTCATTTGGCTCTTGTTCCCTATTTTATGTGATTTAGAGCCAATTTTAGTATCATTTTCAAATTAAATATTTAGTGTGTGTTTAATCTTATTTGCAAATAAAAATAGGTTTGAAATTGCCTAAAAAGTTGAGCAAAGTTTAGTTAGAGCTGCCTTTCAAAAGACAAGAACTCTCTTTAACCCTTCAATAATCCTATACCTTATCTTATTCAATAAAAAAGAAAGAAGAGACATAAACTAATTGAAGATACTAAATTAGAATTATTGTTTGATCATGTTTCTTGTGTTCCCTCGCAGGCATAATCTACTACAATCAATCAAATTGATAAGGAAACTAGAAACCCTAGGGTGTCTTACAAAGCAAAAGTACTGGGATACTTAGGAAGTAATTATGCGAAGGTGTTTTCCCTAAATGATATTGATGAAATGGAAGAATGTTAAGAGGAGTCAAGCAATCCCATGAAGAAAGAGGACGATTCAACTTGCGATTTAGGCCCATGTATTAAACGCTTTTCTATCTCTTTTAAGGAAAAAAATGCATTCGTATGAAATGGAATAATTTAATTATTGTCAAACTTTATGGGCCTTCTTTAGGGTTTAAGTTTCTCTGACATAAATTAAAATTATTTGGAGTTTTGCTCCAGATTTCTCTAACATTAATATTGGATCGGGTTTCTATATCATTTCTTTTGCAAAGCCAGATGGCCTAAACTCAATTATTCGAGGTGGATTGTAGTTTATTAGTGGCCATTTCCTAACAATTAGGTGATGGGAACCAAATTTAAAGGCTTCCTACCCTCTTTTAATTCAATAGTAGTCTGGTTTAAGTCTGTAAGCTCCGCTTAGAATATTATGGTATGGAACTCCTAAAAATCGATCCTGTACTTAGAATTGACACTTTTATTACACAAGCTGAAAGATGCAAATTTGCCTAAATTTTTGTGTAAGTAAATGTTACACCCTAAAGCAGTAGAGTAGTAATAGCCCCCTCCCCATGCAAACTATTTTAATATAGAAGTTGACCTTACAACTGTTATCCTATACCTGATCTACATAAAACGTTCACGACTAACCCACTTTGAAGTAAACAGATAGTAATTTAAATAAGTCATTTACCTAAAAAAAGTAAGAAAATATATATACATTAGAATTCAGTTATTACAATTAACGTTTACAATGTGTCACCGTAATTTATTTTCTAGTTAATACATTATTCAGAAATAAAAAATTCTAAAATAAAATTTTAGACCCTAAAAATATATGACCATTATTCAAATGTTTTTCCTCACTTCCTAGGATCCAGCAGTTATTAGCTTCAGGATAGTTGTAAATCGCTTCTTAGCTAGTATCTGCAACGACGTCTATAGGAATGTGAGTAAACATAGCTCAGTAAGTTAGGACGAAAGACTTAAAACTATATCACAAACACAAACACAAATAAAATTATCAATCAACTTATTAGGTGCAATGTATATTCAAGCAAATGTCATCGCATGGTATTGTCCAGCCCATCGTGAGATTAGAGAAATTGCACCCACTCTAATCTGAGTTGAGGAGTTACCATTAATGCAACAGCTCACGACCAAACCTAGGCTTATGCAATGGAGACACCACTCCTCCTGAGACTACCTTCAAACCATTGAGTTCACCCTTGCCACAACCTCCTCATATGTCACTTAGTTTGGCTAAGGATGAGGAAAAGACTCATTATGCTATCTAGCGCTATCCCTTCCGAAGGGGTCGATATTTGGCTGGAGAATCCTAAGTTTCCCCTAATGGGTTGCTATGCAGGTCTGATTTAGGGAAATCAATCAATTCATACAATATAAGCCAAGCAGCAAATCAAAAATCATATCATCAGCTCAGAACAAGTACAATTAAGTACAATTTCAAGCCTCAAAAAGACAACATTATATTAATCCCAACTTATTTGGACGCTTCACTTGCTCACTCGAGATCCGACTCACTTAAGCCATTGTTGATCATCCCTATAATACCAACGTTGTCTCAGTTTTCATATAACTGTTATAGATTATTTTTTATCCTATAACACTTATTGTTATCTTTGGTTTAGGGTTTAATATGTCCAATTATCTAGGTTCTCAAATCTTTTACAATTTTTCTGGGTTTGGGGCTAGGTTCGGGTTCGGTTTCTGTATCGATTTCTAAATTAGGTTCTAGTTCGATTTTTGAGTACTATTTTATACATGAACCCTAAAAAATCGTTTCAACTCACAATGTAAAATTAATCACATTACTTGTAGATATCCTAAATACTATAATTATCCCTAATTAGTATTTTATTCCAGTCGGTATACTTAAATCATTATTAATGTACCGAATTTACTCCTAATGTGAGAAAATTTTACATTTTTCATATAATTACATAAATCTAAGTTTTCTATCAGATTTATTATATATTCCTATTATTTATATAATATCGATTTTTATCCTAATATGTTCTATTTATTATATTTACAATAATTACGTATTATGTATTATCACCTATTATGTACATAATACACATCTAATATTTCTATCACTCTAATTACCATCTCTCAACATCAATTAACATTTCAAAATGTCTAAATTCATCTCAAATCAAATTTGAACCTAATTACCCTAAACTACAAAATTTACTTAAAATGTACTATTTTCCCCCAATACTTATTTACTATATAATTACCCTAATAATTACATCTAACACCTTAAAATACTACGAGTATCATACTTCATTAGATTTCAACATCCTAAAACATATAATTATACATCAAATCAGTGATTACCCATTTAATTACTTAATTACCCATTTAATTAACCTTAAATTACCTATTTTATGTCTCATTTAAGACCTAAAAATTATCTAAAATTTTTTAAAATTCATTTTTGAAAAAGAGCTTCACGGCACTATTTTACATAAAAATTTTGAGCTCAAAACTACACTTCTAAAGTCATTTATTTATAAACCAAAACATACTCAGTTTTACATAATTTCTTAAGGACCATATATCATGAGACATATTTTCATCAAAATAATATTTTTCTTAAAAAATACATACTAAAATATTGTAGAATAAAAAAAAATTCATAATTTTATAAGAATATTTACTATTTTTATAAAATATTCTTATAAAATTACACAAAATCAGGTTGAAAATCGAACTCACCGGTTTGGATGGCTCCGGCCACTGAGTATTTCGGCCCTCCTAGGTGGTGCTACTACCATATGGTGGTAGTAGCAGTCCTCTCCCAATTGTTTGTCGGGTTTGGGATCTCCTTAAAAGCCACAATTGTATAGTTTTTTTTTATTTTTTCTAAAATCTTAATTTACTCTCAATTTCACCTCTCTCTAATTTTCTAAACTTCCTGATATCCAAAATAAGCTTCTAAAAAATTTGGGGTATTTATAGAGGTCTTAGAGAATTATTGTGTATTAATTAGATAATACAATTGCTTTATCTCTTCTTTTTTTCACTTTCTACTTGTTGCATTTTAATTAGTTGATTTTTTTTTCAATTCCAGATTGCCACGACCACTTTATGGAATTTTCCTCATTTTTTATGATTTTTATTTATTTTTTATTAATTAATTATGAATTTTATTTAATTATTTAACATTATTTTAGCACATTTTGAGTATTTTATGTAATTACTTGTATTTTTACCTACATGTAAATTCATATATAGTACAAATAAATATTCTTAAATATTATTTAGGTCACTCTATGATTTTTAGTATACATATAATTTATCTTTAGTAATTCGTTAGTTATCGAAATTCATTTTACGCATTTTTGATAAATAACGAGTTATATATTTAAAATTTGAAAATTTTATATTCTTTTATTTTATTACTTATTTTCTTAAATTTGAACTTACAAGATCACTTTTACTAATATTTCTAACTTTATTTAATAATTTAGGCTCGATTGGATCTTTTAACCGATCGCCCTAAATTTTATGAATCAAACTTTGGATAGCTGATTATGGGTCTTACAGTAAATTTCAATCAACTCTTGGTTCACTCAATTGTCATTGAAAATGTTGTGTGTAAATTACAATATGAAGGAATTCAGTTGTTGTGTTACAAGTGTGGGTACATAAGATACGGTGAAAAGCCATGCCTAGATCTGATTAAGATAGACAAAGCAACGGATAAGGATTAAACTGGGGTGCAATCTTCACCCTCATCTAACATGGGAAATCAAAATGAATCGAGAAATATGAATAGTGACACAAGATTGATTAATAAGGATCAAGAAATGGGGACCATTATTCAAATGGAAGATAACTCATCCTCTCCTATAAAACCTACTTCATCTATTTAAGGGAAGAATAATGATGATAATTATTGAGCATAGGTTTTAGATATAAGTAAAAAATCATGAAAGAAAAATAACAAAGAAAAGAGGCCAAAGATTTGCCTAAAGTTAATAAACAAATTTTAGCTCTTAAGGCATAGTCAAATCAAGCATTAAATGAAGAGGAGTTGAAGGTATTTTTAGACATACCAAAAGATCCCAATTGAGTATGAACTCATCTGAGTTTAGGAGGGAAAAGGACAAGAAAGAGAAGATCAAGGAAACAGTCATGCCAACCCATGACATCACCTCCTTGGTGTAGGAACCAACAGCTATTAATAATGATAGCGCTATAGTTAAGAAAGAAAATAAAGATGATAAAAGGATTATCAATAATAATGATGGTAATGTCTTTACTTATAAAGCCACCTATACCTAAGTTGAATCCCCTACTCATAAATTGAAAGGAAAGAAAAAGACTACATCACCTTCAAATTCTTAAACAAAGCAACATCTTAAGAAAAATTGAGCACAAAGTTAACCTGACCTTTAATGTCAAGTTGCTTCGCCTTCACTCAAACTACCCATTGTTAGAGGAAGTAAGCAAAGTACTGATGTTAAAGTAGGGAACACAAATACATCAAGCTCTGGTGGAATAGGTAAATGTTACCAGAATTTCTGGTCACGTTGTAATACCTCACATGGTGCCTAATAGGGGTAGTTTTACTGTCTCAGGGAGAAGTGTATCTAACGAGGCTAAGGTTGACAATAGCCTCTGGGATAGACTACTCAATTTAGTTCTAAACAATAGTTTATGAGGACAATCCGAAAATAGTAGAGCTTATGGACAATAAGAAGGATCATAGTGCAAGCAATCAAGATGCCATAAATGGACATTCCCAATTGGATACTGTCAATGATAGTGCGAATAAGAAAGATGGGAACTATTTCAATGACTTTCATAGTAAGCCCCACAACCAGATGCTCAAGGCTTTGATAAGTTGAAAAATCTGATTGAGCCTAAATTATAAGTAAAGCTAGAAATATTAGTAAAATGATCTCGTAAGTTTGAATTTAAGAAAATAAGCAATAAAATAAAAGAATATAAAAAGTACAAATTTTAAGTATATAACTCATTATTTATTGAAAATGCGTAAAATACATTCCGATAATTTTGCTAGAAATAAATTATGTATACTAAAAATCATAAAATGACCTAAATAATATTTAGGAATATTTATTTGTACCATATATGAATTTACATATATGTAAAAATACGCATAATTACTTAAAATACGCGAAATGTGCTAAAATAATACTAAATAATTAAAAAATCCATAATTAATTAAGGAAAAATAAAAAAATCAGAAAAAAATAAGGAATGATCTAGAATTAGGTTGTGGCAGTTGGAAAAAATAAGAAAAAAAATCAGCCAATTAAATTAGAGCAATACAAAAGCCAAAAATTAAGAGATTTGAACAATGTCTTATCCAATTTAATGCACATTAATTACCACAAAACTCTATAAATACCCCAAATTTTTCAAAAGCTCATTTGGGCAATTTGGAGAATGAGAAAAATAGAGAGCTTAAAAAATTTAAGAGAAAAATCAAAGAAAAGAAAAACTATGCAGTTAGGGCCATAAAGGGGAACCGACATCAGACGAGTAGCTGGGAGTAGACAGCCACCACCACACCACACGGTGGTGGTAGCACCTGGACCGGCCGACAAGGCCACGACGGTTGGAACTACCCAGATCGGTGAATTCGATTTCCAGCTCGATTTTGTGTAATTTTGTAAAAATAGTAAATATTCTTATAAAATTACGAAACTTGTTATTCTAGAATATTTTTGTATGTAGTTTTTAAGAAAAATATTATTTTGATGAAAATATGTCCCGTGATATATGGTCCTTAAAAAATCATGTAAAACCGAGCATAATTAAGATTAGAAACAAATAGGCTTAGGAGTATAGTTTGAAGCTCAAATTTTTTCTATAGAATGCTTAAGTGATATAGAATAGTGCTATGAAGCCTTTTTTTTAAAATTTAATTTTTGAAATTTTTAGCCCTAAAATGATGGAAAAATTGGGTAATTTTGGGTTAATTGGGTAATTAAGATACTAATTACCACAAAACTCTATAAATACCCCAAATTTTTCAAAGCTCATTTGGGCAATTTGGAGAGTGAGAAAAATAGAGAGCTTAAAAAATTTAAGAGAAAAACCAAAGAAAAAAAAAAGAAAAGGAAAACTATGTAGTTAGGGCCATAAAGGGGAACCGACATCAGACGAGTAGCTGGGAGTGGACGGCCACCACCACACCACATGGTGGTGGTAGCACCTGGACTGGCCGACAAGGCCACGGTGGCCGGAACTACCCAGATCGGTGAGTTCGATTTCCAACTCGATTTTGTGTAATTTTGTAAAAATAGTAAATATTCTTATAAAATTACGAAACTTGTTATTCTAGAATATTTTTGTATGTAGTTTTTAGGAAAAATATTATTTTGATGAAAATATGTCCCGTGATATATGGTCCTTAAAAAATCATGTAAAACCGAGCATAATTAAGATTAGAAATAAATAAGCTTAGGAGTGTAGTTTGAAGCTCAAATTTTTTCTATAGAATGCTTAAGTTATATAGAATAGTGCTATGAAGCCTTTTTTTTAAATTTAATTTTTGAAATTTTTAGGTAAATTTTTAGCCCTAAAATGATGGAAAAATTAGGTAATTTTGGGTTAATTGGGTAATTAAGACACTAATTACTGATTTAGATAGTAATTAGATGTTTAGGGATGTTAATCTCTAATGTGGAAACCTAATCCTAATCTTTGGAGTGTCAAGTATAATTAATGAAGGAATTATGTGCTAATTGTAAAAAATTAGGAATATTATAAAAAATTAGGTTTAATTAGATAATATAACAATAAAAATCCGAATATAATAAATTTGAAATAAAAATTTAATTTTAGTTAATTGTATAAAAAAAATTTAAGATTTTCTCATAACGGGGGTTAATTCAGTGATTAAACTAGGATCCGAATGTACCATAAGAACTAGAACATTAGTTAGAGACTAAAAACGATATTTAAGATATCCGAAGATAATACGATTAATTTCATATTATGGGTTAAAATGATTTCTTAGGGTATACATATAAATCTTTAACCAAAAATTGAGTTAAAAACCTAATTTAGAAATCGATGCGAAAACTGAACCTGAACCAAACCCAAACCTAGAATAATTGTAAAAGATTCGAGAACTTAGATAACTGGATATATTAAACCCTAAACAAAAGATAACAATAAGCATTATAGGATAAAATGAACCTATAATAGTTATAAAAGAAACTGAAACCACATTTGTGTTATAGGGATGATCGACAATAGCCTGAATAAGTTGGATCTTAAGTGAGTGAGCAAAGAGTCCAAGTAAGTTGGGATTAATACGTTGTTGTATTTTAGAGGTTTGAGATTATGCTTGGTTGTGCTTGTTAGATAGTTGATTGTGTGCATGTGCTTGATTATGAGTGATGCTATGATTATGTCTATTGTTCTGGCTTGTATTGTATGATTTGTGTGAAATGATTTATCACCCTAAATTGGACCTAATCAAATATACAACCTGTAATCATAATCGGATCTACATGGCAACCTATTAAGGAAACCTAGGATTCTCCGGCCAAATACCAACCCCTTTGAAAGAGATAACGCAGGCTTGCAAAATGGTCCCTTCTTCATTCTTAGTCGAACTAAGTGACAAAAGAGGAGGTCGCGGGGAAGGTGAAGTCAATGGTTCGAAGGTAGTCGCGGGAGGAGCCATGTCTCCATTGCACAAGCCTGGGTTTGGTTGTGAGCTGTTGCATTAATAGCAACTCCTCAACCCGGATTAGAGCAAGCGCAATTTCTCTAATCTCACGACGGGCCGGATAATATCGTACGATGGCATTTGCTTGAACATGCATTGTACCTAATAAGTTTATTGATAACCTTGTTATATTTGTGGTATAGTTTTAAGTCCTCCATCCTAACTTACTGAGCTGTAGTTGTTCACATCCCTATAGACATCGTGTAGATGCTGGCTAAGAAGTGGCATACAACTACTCTGAAGCGGCATACAACTACTCTGAAGCTAACAACTGCTGGATCCTAGGGAGTGAGGAAAAATATTTGAAGAATAAACATATATTCTTAAAGTCTAAGCTTTTATTTTAGAAGTTTTCATTTTTATTTAATAATGTAATAATTGAATTATAGTATATATATATATATATATTTTCTCACTTTCTTAGGTAAACGATTCATTTAAATTACAAACTGTTTACTTCAAAGCGGATTAGTCGTGGATGTCTTGTGTATATCGGGTCTAAGATAGCGGTTTTAAGGTCAATTTCTATCTTAGAATGGTTTATACGGCGGAGCTATTATGACTCTACTGTTTCGGGGCGTGACATTCATTAGCAAGGAGAAGGTCATAGTCATGCTTGACACAATCGAATATCTTAGCAAATTTTCCTTTAAAATGAAAGGTACTAAGTTAGTAAGTCTTAAAATAGTTTGATACAAAGTAATGGCTCAAACAATGGAAGAGGACTAACTTCTTACCTATATTCTCACTCTTAAGGTCATGGCATGGAATGTTAGGGGAATGAACACTAGTTTTAAGCAAGTAGCCATTATGGAAGTTATCAGTGAATATACCTTAGACTTAGTTGCTCTCCTAAAGACTAAGTTGGATTCTCTGAATGTATACACCGTTGCATACATATATTAGTTAGATAGGTTTGCGGTTAAGGAGGCTGAAGGTTAAAGGGGAGGAATTCTTTTACTTTTGAATATAGAAGTTTTGGATGTAAAAAGAGCAAAACAAACTCCATAAGAGTTCCATCTCATCTGCAAGGTTAGACTTTCTAATCTTACTCAAGCTGTTTTCGCTGTATATGGCTCTCTAAATCCTTCTTTTAAGCCTTTAGTGTGGGAAAGTTTCAAAAATATTTCTAATTCCTTTAAAAATTTGCCTTAATGTGCCTTAGGGGAATTTAATGACATAATTTCTCCCCATAAACAGTAGGGTTCAAAAAATTTTCAATTAAGCTAGAGCTTATAACTTTTTTAGTTGTATGAATGACTGTGGTCTTTCAGACATGAGGTTTGTTGGGCCTAAGTTCACATGGACAAATGAAAGATCTATCCCTTCTTTGATTTAAATGAGACTTGGTTGGGCTTAGTGCAATAATGAAATGAGGGCCTTATATCCTGTTTCTAAATTTTTTCACACAAAAAAATGGCACTCTTATCATCATGCAATCTTCCTTAAATCCCATCCCCTTGGTGTTTCTTTTAAAAGTAACATTTTCATATTTCAAACTATGTGGTTCTCCTATGAACATTGCATGAGTTTCATCCAACAAATTTGGTAAGACAGTAATAGCAATTGCTTAAGTATAATTTAGAGGCTACCTAAAGTGTTTAAATAACAAAATAAAATCTATTTTGGTTTGATTTGTTACCAAAAAAGGGATTTGCTTACGAAATTACAGGAAGTAGACTCTTAAATAACTCAATAGCTAAATGAAGAGCTAATAAACTTCAAATTCTCCTTAAAGCAGTAACTTGAGGAAGTTTTAAATAGGGAAAACTGCCTTTAGAGAATGAAAGCTAAGGTTAAGTGGATTGTTGAGGGGGTAAGGAATACAAAATTCTACTACGACTTTGTCCTTTCTCATAGAGCAAAAAATGGGATCGTACGGCTAATGGATAATGTTAGAAATTGGATTTATGACCAATCACAAATAGGTCAACTAAATAATGAGCACCTTTGCAATCTCCTTACTTCTTTAAAAATGGAGAATCGTTTTAATAACCCTTTAGTGATGTTTTAAGCTAATTACTTCTCTTTTGAGCAATTACAAGAGCTTAACCAACAAGTGACACTTAAGGAAACAAGAACTACAATTTTTTCTATAGGCTCTTGTAAAGCACCAGGAAAAGATGGCTTGCACTCTAGCTTCCATTAAAAGAGTTGGCATATCACTAATAGCTTAGTTGTTGGCTTAATTTCAGAGATTTATAGACCTATACCGATGTCTTATATCTTAAATAATACACTCATTTGCCATATGCCAAAAAAATGTACAAACTTCTTCTCTTTCTAGCTTTAGGCCCATCAGCTTATGCTCAATGCTGTACATGGTGATTAGAAAAATTCTAGCAAGCAAAATTAAGCCCCACCTAGCAAACATAATTCACCCTATACAAGCTAGCTTTATCCCTAATAGTAAAGCAGCTAATAATGTCATCTTACTTAATGATATTTTGCATTCTTACCATTATAAGAAGGGTAGCAAAGGTTAGATGGCGATCGAATTTCCTTTAGCTAAGGCTTTTGATACCATAGAATGGGACTTCATTTATTCATCTTTGTAAACACACAAATTTCCTAATTGGTGGATTAAACTAATGATGAGTTGTATCACTATAGTTACATCCGAGGTTAATCTAAATGAGAAGTTTCTTCCACCCTTTACTCTAACAAGAGGTATTAAACAAGGTAACCCCTTATCACCTTATATATTTATTCTTTGTATGGAGTTCTTGAGCAGGGCAATACAAAAAGAGGTGATGGATAAAAAATGGATACCCTTCAAAATTAGCAGAGTAAAATTTTGTGTCTCTTACCTAGCCTATGTAGATGATATCACACTATGTGTTAAGGCAGATATGGGAAATGCTAGAACTATAATTAGAATTCTTGATTGGTTTGCTTCTACTTTTGATAAGTGAATAAAGCAAAATTAGGAGTATTTTTCTCCTACAATACATCCCATTAATGTAAACAAGAAATAACTTAAATTATATAGATGAAGGAGTTACAAAGCTTTGGTAAGTATCTTAGATTTACACTGCATAAAGGCCTTAAACCCAAAGCTATCGATTTGAACTTCATAATTGGAAAAAACTAACTATAAATAAGTGGTTGAAAAGCAAGAAGTCTTAATATGGCTAAGAGACTTGTGTTGGTAAGGTCTATCTTACAAAGTATGCCTGCATATTATATACAAATAGCAAAAATTCTAGCAAGCGTTATCTAAAAGATAACATAAATAATATAAACTTTCTATGGTCTAGAACAAGCAACAAATGTAAAATGCATTGGGTTAGTTAAGATCAAATTACCAAACTAACTAAAGAGGGAGAGGGGGGAGGGGGGTGGAGTGGTTGGGTATAGTCTCTTAAATCTAAGTATTTAGAACAAAGCTTATGCAATCAAAAGATTCTTTGAATTTAAATCGAGGAAGGTTATTTAGGTACAACTCATTCAATCCAAATAGATAATGTTGAATATGTAAACTTCAAACGCTGTCCTGATTAAATTGTCTTTCACAATCAAAGAGCTTGGAGAGGCAACTTACTTAAAAGAACAATCAAATTTCATTCTTCCAGGAAATGACAAAGAGGCAAAATTCTGGCATGATTCTTAGGGTCGAGTTGGACTTATTAGAGGACCGATTCGAGGCTCATTAACTAAAGGAAGTTGTAATTTAACTGTTTAGAAGTGTTGGAAATCAAATTCCTCTTGGGATGACAAAAAAATTGGCTTTGATCTTTCCAAAATCCTCTTTCATCATATAGGTCCCACATACCTAAGTCCAACATAAAATGATGAGAGAATTCTCCACCAAAACTATAGAAAAATACCATCTCTTCGAGATATCCATCAAGCTCTAAAGGCTCCTATAAGTCCCATAATTAAGTGTTCGTAGTTTGATTCATAAGATTTAGGGCAATTGGTAAGTTGTCTAATTGAGTCTAAATTTTATGGCAAAGTTAAAAATATTAGTAAAAGTGATCCTATGAGTTTAAATTTAGAAAAATAAATAATAAATTATTATAATATATAATTATATGTATATTACCTGTTATTTATTGGAAATGTGTAAAATGAGTTTTGATAACTAACGAGTTGATAGAGATAAATTATATGTAGATTAAAAATATGTGAAATTACTTAAAATACTTGTAATATGTTAAAATAATATTAATTAATTAAATAAAAATCAAGAAAAATATAGAAAAGTGAGGAAATGTCTAGAAATGAGGTGTGGCATGCTAGGAATTAAAGAAAAAAATACAACCAAGTAAATTAAGACAAATATAAAGTGAAAGAGAAGAGAGGAAAAACCTCTTCAAGCCCCATTTTGGTCAGTTGAACATCAGAAAAAAATTAAGGAGAGTTGAGAAAAGAGTGTAGACACCTAATTTTTGCCCTTCTATAGTCTTAGTGTTTATTTATTTATTTTACAAAAAGGGTCCTAATTCAAAAAAGAGATAAAAATAACAAAAATTGACAAATAACGAAAATCGGATTCATATCTAATCAAATAGTTTAGTTAAATAAGATTTGAATCTAGTTTAATCAGATATAATAGGATTTGATCTGGACTTTATAAAAAAAAAAAAAACCACAACGGGAAAAAGGGAATCAACTTAATCAAAAGAATAAAAAGGATCGGCTTCATCCAAAAAAGTTGTGGACCGATCGTTAGGAAGATGCTATCTGAATTCCACCGATTGTTAAGAGCAACGGGACGCCATCTGAATGCAAAATTCCGAAGTCTCCATCCACGATCGGCCACGAAGCAGCGACGACAACTCATTGTTCCTTTGCTCCACGCAGCAATCCACGAGCTCCACGCAGCAGATTCCATCCACACCAATTGCTCCACGTAGCAGAAGTCTCCATCCACGATCTGGACGCCACACAACTCCGAACACTCCATTGCAGCCTCCGACACCTGATGATCTTCAATCCTTGCCGCTGGACAGTTCCTGACCGAACTCTGCTCTCACCTGTATGGCACGGCCTGAAATTACGCAGCGGCCACGACAGCGCCCCCTCTCTCTCACGTGACAGTCATCAACACACCCTTTATCACGCCTACTGCATACACAGCGATTGATCCCCTACCACATCCCCAATCCGACGATCTGCAGCAATCTCAATTCGGTGCTCAGGCTGGACTAAATTCCTACACGATCAGCACATACGTAGCTGCACCGCATATGCAATCAGTCCCACTGCGATAAGTACGATAATATGACATAACAACCAGCCGTGCAACGGAACGGTAGCACGACGACGGCAACCGGTGAATGGTCAGCCATCCACTGATTTGAAATCAAACGCGAGCACTCCCTTTATTACGCGATTAGGTAAGTTTCGTTAGTTAGATAGTTAGTTTTTTATCATTACTTATTATTTGATTATGATTATTATGGTTTTTATTACTATGTTATTAGTTCGTTGTTTATTTAATATAGTATATGTATATATGATTGCATTAGTTTAGGAAATTTTCAGCTATTCAGTATTATACATACATTAGTTTTAAAAATCTTAAAAATCAGCTTTTATATTAGGTATATTTCCCGACATTGTTAATTCGCTTAGGAGGATAATGGTTAAATAGAAATAGTGTAGATACATATTTATATATATATATATATATACATGTATATATTCGTCTAGGATTCTTTTAGAATTAGTTTTTTTTTTTAGAAATTCTCATATAGGAAATTATTTTTAGAAACAAAAATTAACAAAAGGAAAATTTTTTACAAAAAGATTATGGTGTTCTAAGGAGTCTTTTAATCACTTACGGGTTAAGGCCCTTTATTTATTTATTTATTTTTGAATAAACTAAATCAATTAAACACGTAAACTCAGTCAGTTTTCAAAATTAAAATCAACCAACAAATTAAAGGTTTTTTAAAACTACGATCGTCTGATCCGGTTAGCGGGTACGTAGGCACCTTAGGGGCGACGATAAAATATGTAATTTGTCTAAATTAAAAAATCATTTTGATGTTGATAAAATAAAAAAAATCTTTAATTAACTTCTTTTCTATGGTTGGACATCTTTTTTATAGTTTAGGTGTTTTTTCATAGTTTAGATGTATTTTCTATAGTTTAGATGTCTTTTTCATAGTTTAGATGTCTTTTCCATAGTTTAGATGTCTTTTTTTTCCATAGTTTATCAGACATCTTTTCTATGATTCAGATATTTTTTCTATGATTAAGGCATCTTTTCTATGATTAGGAAATTTTTTTTCTTTATTTCTTTTTTTAATGTTTTAAGCATTTTTTTTATATAAAAGTTTCATCATGTAGAACATTGCACATTTCGTAAAATCTTTAGGGTTTTTCTTGAAAATAAAAAAATTATCACTTAGTTATTTTTAAATAAAAATTTTAATTTGGTGCTTTTCAAAAATTAGGTTTTTTTTTTAATTAAGAATAAAAATTAGGCTTCTAGGGATTTTTCTTAATAAAAATAAAATGGTTAATAAAAACGTAAATTCAACCAATCATTTTTTATAAAAAGAATCAACACATTAAAGCTTTCGGAAAGAACTACGGTTGTCTGATCCCGGCTAGCGGGTAGGTAGGCACTCTCGGGGCGATGATAAAATACGTAGAAACTTTGTTTTTTTTTTTCCTTTTTATTTTATTTATTTATTTTAAATATTATAATTGAAAAAATAATTCTAATTTCGGTAAATAAATAGTGATACTTGTTAGGGTTTAATAGGTTAGCCCTTGAATTCGGAACCCTTTGGTTCTTCACTAAATTTGAAATCAAAGACCGGTAGCCAAATCGTGATCAATCCACCCAATTGGTTACGGTTTCTTTTTCTTTTCCCGACTTCGGTTAGGTGGCGATTCCAAAAATTATTTTTAATAAAAAACCGGAATTTCTCAATTTCTTTAGTCGAGGATTAATATTAAATGGGTTAGGGTTTAGTATTAATCAAGAAATGAGAAATCAATTTTAAACAAAACCGAAAAATCAGACTCGACAGAGAGAAAAAAACTAATTTTATAAAAATTAAATAAAATAATGTGCATTTAAGGCTTATAAAGGGAACCCACATTCAATAATCCACTGCAGAGAAACGGCCACTACCACCAGACAGCGAACCCCATTCTTGGAGCTACCGATAAGGGTGTAGCCACCACTAGTGCTTGGAAGTCGATTAAACAGTAAGTTTTGATTTCTCTCTCTAATTTGTTTAATTTAGTAAAAATATCAAATATACGTGAAAAGTTATAAAATTTGGTATTCTGGAATATTTTTATATGTAGATTTAGGAAAAAAAATATTAATTTGATAAAATTAAGGCTAGGGATCTACTGCTCTTAAAAAATGACTAAACTTGAACTGATTTTCGATATTGAAATAAATAACTTTAATGGTATAGTCATGAGCTCAAAATTTTGTGTAAATTATTTAGAGTATTTAAAACAGTGCTATAAAGAGATTTTTTAAAAACCTATTTTCGAAATTTTTAGATAATTTTTAAATCTTAAAATAATATACAAAATAGGTAATTTTGAGTTTATTTAGTAATTAAATTGATAATTACTGATTTAATGTATAATTAGATATTGTAGGATGTTAATTTCTTATGCAGTATGATGTTTGTAGCATTTAAGGTATTAGGTGTAATTATTAGGTGTATTATGTAGTATATATGTAATAGGTAAAATGATATATTTTAAGTTAATTTTGTAATTTAAGGTTAATTAGGTATAAATTTTTTATTTAAGATATAATTAGACATTTAGATATGTTATTAGATGATAAAGGATGATATATATAGTGTTAGATATGTGATATAAGTGTATAAAATGTAACAATACATAATATATGTATATAGGAATTAAATGGATAGAAAATATTAAGTAAAAATTAATGGTATTATAATATTAAGAATATGATATAAATTTGATTTGGAAGGTGAATTTATGAAATTTTATGAAAAATGCAGATTATTCTCACATCGAGAGTTAATTCAGTAGTTAAATTAAAAATATAGTGTACCGTATGAATCAAAATACTAATTAAAGACTAAATACAAGATTTATGATACTTACGTGTAATGTGCTTAATGTCACATAATGGTTTAGAACGAGTTCTTAGGGTTTGCATATAAAACCCATAATCGAAAACTGAATTAGAACTTAATTTAGAAATCGATTCGAAAATTGGATCAAAACCTAACCTAAATTGAGAATAATTTTAAGAAACCTAAAAACCCGAATAATTAAGTATAATAAAACCCTAAGCTATAGAAATAATAAGAGTTATATAATAAAGCCTATATAAGGTAGTTCTATGAAACTAAAATAACCTTTGTATTATAGAGATTTTTGGCGATAGCCTATTGCAAGTTGCACTTTAAGTGAGCAAGTGGGAGATCTAAGTAAGTTGAGATCATTATATCACTGTATTTTGGAGTACTATTTTATGATATTCAGGGGCTTAAGACTATACTTATTTATATTTATTAGATAGTTGATTGTATGCATGCCTATGTGTGTGTGTTTTTGGGTTTCATTACGTGATTCTAGTTTAATGTTTTGGATTATAATTGTGTGATTTGTATGAAATGATCAAATGCCTTAAACTGGACTTAGCTAAATATATGACTTGTAAGTTTAAAATGAACCTGCATAACAACCAATTAGAGGAAACATTTAAGGTTCTTTGACCAAATATTAATCCATTCAAAAGGAATAGCACTAGATATCATAATAGGTCCCTTCTTCATTCTTAGTCAAACTAAGTAACATGAGAAGAGATTGCGGTAAGGTTTAAGTCAATTGTTTAAAAGTAGTCATAGGAAGAGTAGTGTCTCCATGGCACAAGCCTGGATTTAATTATGAGATGTGGAAATGTGCGCTAAACTCATCAACCTAGATTAGAGTGAGTTTAATTTCTTTAATCTCATAATGGATTGGATAACGTCATGCAATAGCATTTGCTTGTACATGCATTCATTTAACTAATTCAGTTGATAACCCTGGCTATATTTGATGTGTAATTTTAAGTCTCTATCCTAATTTACTGAGTAGTTAGTTGCTCACATTCTTATAAATGTTGTTATAAGTATTAATAAAGAAGTGGCTATATAACTACTTTAAAGTTAGTAACTGTTGGATCATGGAGAGTGAAGATATAAAACCGAGGATCGGTCATACTCTTGAAGTTTGGGTCTTAACTTTAAGTTTTTTTAATATCAATTTATGTAGTACTTAAGTGAATTATGATTAAGCTACTTGGGTTATTTTAGTGTAAATATGTATTTTTCATATTTTCGTAGATAAATAACATGTTAAATTTAAGAACTATTTATTTTAAAACAAGTTACTTGTGGACGTCTTGTATAAATTGGGTTTAAAATAGCGACTATAATATCAACTTTTATCTTAGAATGGTTTACACAGTAGAACTGTTGCAACTTTGTCACTTCAAGATGTAACAACTACTCTTCATTTTGATATATCTTGCAAATGAATGTGCTCTTCAATATTTCCACCTAAAGTAAAACTCTTCCTTTGGAGGCTTATGTACCTTGCTCTTCCTATAGTAGCAAACTTATCTTTTAAGAATGTTACCCAACTTGTAACATGCTTAAGACGTAGTACAAAGGATGAATCACATATACATGCCTTTCTATTATGTTTGAATATTGCAATTACAGTTTATAGATGGAAAACTATTCCCTACCAAAGGCCTACGACAAATAATACATTCTTGAAGTAGTTATACACTAATTGTCACATTTCTAAGAGAAATCTAAAGCCGTAACGGTCTTCATCAGGGTGTTACTTTGCAATTATGCTCTAAAATCTTTGGAAGTAGAGAAATTCTATCATTTTTCAAAATAAGTAAGAAACTGAAGACTTCAATAAGGAAATAAGATGGTTAACCTATGAATTTTGGTTTACCTAAGAGTTACAAATAAGATTTATAAAGTTGATACTCTAAATTTGGCATGGAATCCGTTGCAACAAGGACGGATCTTTCTTAATACATATGGATCCTTCTTGTTAACAAATGGCTAAGCAATAGTTGGTGGCGTACTCGAGGACTACATTAGAAGGTGAATTTATGGTTCTGTAAAGAAAGTAGGCTAAATTTATACCCTCTCAACTAAGCTATTGCATTATAGTGGGGTTTGTATTATTGTATTTAGCCAAGTCAACTAGATGTTGAAATTCAGCTAGATTCACAAGTTGCTGTTAGTCTACTCAACGGTAATTCTAACCCTCGCTTGTTTTATGTGAATGTACTCATGGCATGTTAGAAAAAGCTATCCTAGATGCAAAGGTAGAAGATTAACATAGTACCAAGAGAAGTAAATGGCACGGAAGATGTACTAGCGACTTGGATGCAATAACAAGAATACGATCAAGCTACTTTTGTTTCTTTACCTTTATTTTGTTTTACTTTGTTGAAAAAAGATTATGTATCTAAGGGTTTGTTTAGAGAGAAGAAAACTCTCAATCCTTTATCTATGATGTTTGCTCGTAATGGCCTGATTGTTGGGTCATGTTCTTCAAGAGGTACCTATTACTCTTTTGCTTATACATAATGACATTAAGTTCTAGTTAATGAAGTTAATTTCCACAAAAAAAGAAATTGCCCAAAAAGTTTGTTATTTACTCGCTTAATTTTTTTCCCCTTTTATATATCATAAACTCAAATTATGGAGGATAAAGAAAGCATAAAAGGTCAATAATAGAAGATCATTTTTGAGCCAATAATTGGCTTGGCCTCTTGGTTTGAAAAGGTTGAGTTTGCACCTTAGATAACTATCGAATTTAATATGCATAGGCAAAAAATGACTTTCAAAATTAGGCCAAATTGATGGAATTACAAGCATTAATTTGCTTGTGTACTAGCTTGCACTAAAACTAATTTTTATATAATATGAACAGTAGCCCAAATTGCTTAACTTAATCCTATCTAATGCTCAAGCAAAGCAAATTGGACCTAATTAGGAACAACTAATTTTTGAAAAATTAATACTTTTTTATCGAATACTCTAATTTTGTAAGATCGTATCTGTACACTTTGATTTAAAAAAATTTTTACATCGCACTTTGATTTCAAAAATTATTTATGATGTTGAAAAATGATTTTCACCTCGTACCAAAGATACTTCAACCACTAAAAGGCCATATTTTTCAACTTTTATTTTTTTTTCGATTTTTATATTTTTATTAATTTTCTTTTTTTTTTGTCTTTTTCACATTATTCTATTTCTTAATTTATTTTTCAAATTTTCATATGTTTTCAACCTTTCCCTTATTTCACTATTTTGGGGTTTTTGTTATTTTTAACAAAAGCTAAAAAGGTAAAAATGAGGACATCTATAATGGACAAATCGAATGAGTTAAAAATTTTAGTATCAAGAACAACCTATACTAGATAAGTAATGATCTATAAGATTAAAAAGGAGGGGCACTAGTTTGGTGTGTATAATACATTTTAAAACTTTCCAATATTAAATTTATAAAACCGACCTTTATGTATTCTATTATATAACTTTCTAGACCTTAATTTTGATTCAAAGAAAGGGTTATTACTGTAAATAAAATTTCCCCAAATCACTTAATGACCCATTAACTTATTCCAATTTGTGTTTCTTTCGCATTTCAGTCTTATCAAATTGCACCCATGTTATGTTCATTCCGTTGGTCTTTTTATTCTCTTTATTTTTACTATACCCCTTTCCATGCACGAATAATTAGGAGTTGATGCAGTTTGATTTGATACAGTTTGTTCTCTTATAAAATTAAAGCTAATATAATGATTAGTTTTTTTTTTTCAAATCGAACATAATCATATGGTTCAATTTGTAAATTTTTTTAATCTAATTAAAACCAGTTCGGTTTATGGTTCAAATCATTTATATCAAAATTTTATTAAATATTTTTTTTAATGAATGTGAAATTTCAGATGGAATGTACTCAATTTAAATCTTAATAATCAACACAAAAATAAGATAAAAAAATAATAAAATAGAAAAATTTGATTAAATCTATGAATATTGATTGAAAACTTATAAAAAAAAGTAAAAAAAAAATTGTATGAATTTTTTTAATTAAATGATTTGGTTCGCTTTTTCATACTGAACCGTAAATTATTTATATATGATTGAATCGAATTGTGAACTAAACGGTTTGTAAAAAAATCGATTTTTTTGTTCAATTCAATTCGCGATTATTTTGCCGAAGCTTATGTATAACTCATTTTCTTGTATTCACCTCAAATGTGGGACCACAAATATTTTAGCAGCCATATACCAACATACTTGTATTTTCTTATGCTATTAAGGTGCAAATAAGTTTGGAATATTATATCACATTAACCAAATTACTTAAATAAATTTAAAAACAAAAGAAAATTGTTATAGTTGAAGACAAATTATCTTTGATGAATAATGTAACGACATAGACTACCGTTTTTTAAATGATAACTAATATATAGAAACTAAATACTTTATATATTTTATTTATATAATTATTTACCATTTATACCTAATGGCCGCATTGCAACACGGATATTTGGACGTGTTACTAGTGAAGTAAAATATGGAATAAGTGAAGAACTTTACGAGACGATACAACTCGACAAACAAGGAGGACGTTAGTTTGGTATTTAATTAATTTAGACAAGACACTGCGTGCGCCAGTCTCGACACAACGTTATATTCACGATTTATCGTTACATATAGCACATTTCGATTGGGCACCCATCGAGCAATCCATATGATCCACGAAGCTGCTGATTTTAATTTTAGCGCGCCCCACTCCCCTTACCTCCCCACAACCACAAGGGGACAATCGTATACAGACGCCACAAGTGGCTTCTCCACCTCAGCCACCTAACACCTTCATTTGCACTTGCCGGCTTCTTTGAACAAAGCGTGCCGCAATCAAAGCGCCTTTCTTCCACGTGTCCGCTATCTTCTGCCGTCCAATCCCTCATCCAACGGCCTCCCATTGCATGTTGAAATTTCTCGCAAATTATTTTGACTTTGACTCCGTCTACGGCTAGTAGTTGACAAATAGAATAAAAGATTTACTCAGCAGTGCATGTTAATAGTCACGTCTTATTTGTTTATACGCGGTGTATAAATACTTAATATTTATCATTTTTATATTTAGCTTTATATATGGTTATTTTAGATAACTTGTTATGGGAAATTAGCCTATAAGAATGTGTTTCAATATTCTAAATCTTGACTAGTAAAACACTCGGGTTCAAACATAATAAACAATTTTATAAATTCAATAGACGAGCATAGGTCTCGTTATCTTTAAATCATCACGGGCATTTATTTAGTCTCTCTTTCTATTTAAGGAAAAGAAAAAAAAATGTAAAAAATAAAATAAAATCTAAAAAATATTGATCTTAGAAAAATATTTGCAAAACTATAAGATTTGAAATCACCTTTTTAATATGAACTAAATCACAGTAACAATAAAATCACTTTTGAAAAAATCATTTTGGTTTTAATATAAATTGATTTAAAAGTGTTGAATTGTTATAAAAGTCGCCTCTTTAAAAAATGATTTCAGTTTAAATTAAAATCGTTTTTCCAAGAAGTAATTTTAAGTACTATGGTTCTGAAATTATTTTCTCAAGACTGGTATTTTTGGAATTTTTTATTAGTTTTTCCCTTTTTTCCTCTATTTTACCATTAATATATAAATATATATGTATGTATATATATATACATACGCGCGTGCGCAGGGGGTTTGAAAAGACAATTGCACATAAGGAAGTTTTTATTTAGTACTTAGCAAACGTTCAAATGGCAGCTCTTAATATCATCCTCCCCATTTTCATTGAGCCAATAATTTCAACCGTTGGCTTTAATCATTTGACTAAAATAGCCTCTCTTTGCTTTCTCTCTTTCTCGACAAATAGCTTCCCTTTATTCTTCCTCTTCCTCTTCCTCTTTTTTTTTTTTTTTTGAGTTATGTGGGTTCATATTTAAAATTTTGAAGTCGGAAAATTGAGATCCAACAAGGGATTTTCTTTTGCTTCAAAAAAAAAAAACCATATCCATAATTATCTATATGCATTTAATATATAAATTATTTTGCTAATGCAATCACCATTATGTTATTAACATGGGATAAGGTTTTAAATTAATTGATTTTCCACAACTGTCTCTATCTTTGACTTACAATTATGAAAGGGATTAACTCGTGTATTAACATTATTCGAATAGAATTTGGGAAAATTATAATCCCGCTGTGCAGCAATTATTATTTTTCAGAAAATTAAGACTCGGACTATTTTGTAAAAGTAATAAAATCCCATTTTTTTTATTTTATTTTTAAGGTAGACCAATTCCGTTTTTAAATTTTTGTCCAAATCATTGGACATATGGTCCAAATTAATGACTTTCTAGGTACACGAAAATCTCTCTAAATTAATTAATAATGTTGGGAACATGAGATTTTATTAATTAATCGACGAATTAATAATTTTTGAACTTAATTTAAAGAAATTTTTTTATTCAACTGTTATACATTTAATTATTAAAAAAATTAATGTACTTATAGATTATATGTAATAGTTATATCTTATTGGTTTATTTTATTTTTAAACAATATTCATTGTATTGACTAATTAAATAAAATTCAATACAAGTCACTTGTAACTACAGGTTCATTATACTAAAACTAAATACATGTTTAAACATTTCCTAAATTGGAAGTTTTTATTTTACTAAATTATCCTAATTATGTTTATAATTTTAGAGAATTATTTTATAAAAGAGTCTTCCTAAAAATTATTATCTTGTTAATTTTACAACATTACTAACTTTGTAAATTGGCCCAAGTTGGGAAAAAATGTTATTTTAAAGAGATTATTAATTTATTGAGTATTAATTTATGAAGATTTAATTGTAACTCATTTTTTCCTGGTTTAGAAATAATAATAATAAAAAAATAAAATTAGTGGTCCTTGGACTCTTGAATGGGCGGAATAAGTGCTTAAAGTTATTAAATTGCAAATACAAATATAAGTTTACTTTTTGTCTATTTTTCTCCTGTCAAAAACCACGTAGAACAAAAATTTCTTGGAGTCAATATGGACGTGAAAATGTTTACAGGTTTATACATTTCAAATCTTGAACCAAAAATCTTTGCAAGCATGAAAACTAATATAATACTTACCCTTTAGAAATTAAATTTGATAGTTTGATATATATAGGATACCTATCTAAAAGTTTTTGCAACTCTATCATATATGATGGAATCATTAAAAATTTAACCTTTTAGCACTTTGTCTCCAACTCACTAGAGGTACAAATGAGATATGCAGCAACAAGAAGAAAAGAAAAAAAGATTGAATAGAGGAACTCTCAAATATTTGAAAATCTTAGATGGATTGATATCAATGGTGACTCATTATTTCGATGAATAATTTCTTCGAATAGAAAAAGATTATGGAAACACTTACTCGAAATCTTATTTATCAGATTCCATTATGGAAGATGCAAATTTTTTTGAAGAATTCGCTGTGATATATTTGATCCATACATAATATCATAAAAAATGGATACAAATTTTTTACAGTTATTTAGTATCGATAATAGGTCTAAAAAACATATTTAAAAATAGCAAACTTAGATATTTATACTCTGTGGAGGTAAGTAACCACGGTATATATTTTTGGAATAAATTCTATATTGAAGAAGAAATATAAAATTTCAAATAATTAATAGTAATTTTTTTTACAAATTAAATTATAACTTGAGAAATTCATAATGTTGGGAGAGTAGGATTCACATTAGTAGGTTATACCTGTAAATGTACCAACACCATGAAAAATTAGTACACAAATCTTCTTAAATAATTTGTTGAGTCGTTGATTTGGTAATAGAAATGAAGTTTAATCCATATACATCTCATATGCATTGCCTCGGAATTTTATTACAAGAAAGTCCGGATGGAGTAAACATGAGGCATATAATAAAATAGGATAAACTAGGATGTGCTATTATGGTATGCTATTCAAAATATATGTTTTAAATTTATGAATAGAGTAGGACTAGTTGTCTTATCTTATTTTAGACTCGAAGCAAAAAAATGAAGCATTTATGTACAGCTCTATCCGGGGACATATATCATAAAATTATCCCATCCCATTTTCAGGATTTTAAACATTTTTTTGCTATTAAATGCCGTAAAAAGGCATAATAGAAATTTTGAGGATAAATTACAATCTCATTTACTTAAAAACATTCAAAATTATATAAACTTACCCAATTTTTAGAATATGATGCTTAAGCACTAAATTGATTACTTTTCTTTTTTACATTAATTGATATAGTTCTTTATTTCATTATTAACTTATATTTTTTTAAATTTAAATTTTTAAATAAATTATAAATTTAATAATTTAAATTTAAATAAATATAAATTAATAACATGATAAAAAATTAGATCGATTTCATCAAAATAGGAGATGTCTTAATTTTAACTATTCTTTAAATCAATTCAACATCTCATTTAAGTATTTTTTTAACAATAAAACCTGCCAGATCTATTTTAAAAATTATTAGAATCACATACTAATATAAAAGATCGACTTAGTGTTGTATTAGATGATTTTTAGTATTAACAATTTTCAACGGTGTAATTGCAAAATTCTAAAATTCCAATTTTCGATTTTGTAATTTTGATTATTATTCGCGCCTGGATTTTTTTAGTGGACATGCTATTTTCTGTCGTTTGTGTATCGGAAAAAAAAAAAACGCCGGAAATTAATTTCCTTTTAGAGTTCACAGAAGAAAAAATAGAAAATAAAAACTGCGGTTTGTGTCCCCAAAAGGAGGATAGAAGTGGAATTATGGAAAAATATTAGGTGCAATATCGTCATAAGGAGGACAGGTGTCAGTATGGGACAGTACGTATACGTTATGTTATGTAACCTTTTAAATTTGGTTGGTGCGCAAAATATGAAAATAAAGATAAAACTTGAAAATAAATATTTAAAAACTACAGTGAAACCAAACTTAATTTAATCCAATCAAAATTTCAAATTAATAAAAAAAAGCCAACATTTTTCGTGCAGCACAGAAACAAGGCAAAAACTTCAAAAAAGCACCAAAAGCTGCTTATTTTTCATCTCCCACATACTCTTCGTCTCTTCTCTCTCCTTCTCTTTCTCCACAAGCTTAGGATTGAATTTCGAAATTTCCTCAGTTTTCTCTCTCATTCTTTCTCGGCAACCAAACGGCAATCTTTAGTGTGAAAGTTTGCTCTGCGTAAGTGTTGCGGATTTCAGTCTGACTAGCCTGTGACTGATTCTTCTGCTTCATTGCTTAGATCGAAGCATTCAAGACTCGATAGTGAGATTTTCATCTCAAAAGCGTGTCAGTTGTTGTAAGGTATGCTGGTAGATAGAATCAAGTCGCTTCTTTTTAGTTTTTTTGATGATCTAGAGTTTGAATGGATCGGTTGAGATTTAGCTGATTTTTTAATCCACTTTAAGGACGTTAATTATAAGTTTAAGTGTTTTAGTGTTTGATTAAGTGAACAAAAAAATCAAATTACACTGCATTTTTAGTTCGAAGGAGGAAAGATTTGATTTTGCAAGGCATGTTTTAGGGTTAGATTAAGTGAACAAAAAAATCAAATCACACTGCATTTTTAGTTCGAAGAAGGAGATGTTTGATTTTACAAGGCATTTGAAGTGTCAAGTATTTTCTTTTTCCTTTCTTATTTTTTTGCGGGAAGTTATGAAATGTTGAATTATTAGATGGAGCTTTTGGAGAATTGGTCGTCAGTTACTGGTTTGCCAATGGGGAGGAAAAATTAAAAAAAAAGGAAATGAAAAAAGAAATATTGGGGAATTGAGCACTGCATTATTGAATCAAGATGCTTTGAGGAAGGGTCTGTATATGTTGAAATCTGGACATATGGTCCCCTCCACTACACTATTAGCGAGTTGACGAGTCATTTAGAGTGGGACCTTTTCAAAAGTTCTGTTTAAAAGTTCTAGGTGTAAAGTAATGATCTTTTTTTTAATGGGGGTCGTTATCCTCTTGTATCAGCTTATAGCTAGATCAGGTTATCTGGATTGAACTTCGTAAGCAGAATGTCTGGGAGCTTAAAGGTCCCACCGCCTTCACTTCAGTCCATCAAATCGTTGCCTGGAGATTATGGGTTTAGGGGGCTTTTGGCTTCTGATCACCATGAAATGGGTGGTCATGTTCGAACGGGAAGTTCTGATGTAATACCATTGGTCGTCCCTGAAAATGGTAGTTTTGTTGATAATGGTGTTACTGGAAGTGTTGGAAATGGTGGTGGTGATGAGGATTCACCCTACAGTGGAAAGGCCACTCCAGTTGAAGAAAGGCCTCCTGTCGGCAATGAGGAGTCAGATTCAGTGGCTTCACCATTGCCTTCAAGTTCGAATGCTTGCATTGACCAAAGGTGGTGTGACACCACCCCTTATGCTGCAAAGAAGGTATTGATTTTTTTTCTGTTTAATGTAATTTCACTTCCTTTTCCTGTTATCATAAAAATAAAGTAAGATAATAGCTTCCTGAATTATGGTTCTTTTTGCTTCATAGCATTCTGTGGGGAACATTGGATTATTGTCAGAATTGAAATATCTGTCAATGGAGACTTTAGTCATATTCAGTCCTGTGGCTTTGTTTCACCACGAGACTTCTTAACTGCTTAATTTTAATGTATCCCAAGCATGTCCTTCCATTCTCATAATTTATCTGAAAAGATGTTTTCATATACACATGACTTTCAAGTAGTAGTTCTCATTGTCCATGATATTGTTTGCCTTTGTGGCCAGGATATGCATTTATTCTCCTGAACTCTTTGTTTCTTGCTTTCCTATGGAATATGTAACCTGAGTGTAATTCCATTTAACTACTGGAAATTTTGATGAAAAAGTTGTTTTCTTCTAGAAAAGCTTTTGGGTGAAACTGACTTACCTCTGTGGGAATGAAAAATCATATACATACGGGGAGTATTCTTTAAAACCATCTTTTTTTTTAAGGAAATGGAAATTATAAATGTGGATGACGGTGAATCTCCAAGTGATAGTGAATGCAAGATCTCCATTGGTGTAACTTTGGTTTTTTATAAGGACAAGCAGAGTTTCAGCTTATTTCTGCTTGTTGTGATATTTATGTTGTAGTTCTGCCTGTCTTATGTTCAGATTGTCCATTTCATTGAGCCAACAGTTTGTCCATGTATTATTTGCTAAGGAACAAAACATAATTGCTCTGTGCTGTTTTCCTGATTTTCTTGCCTGATGTTTTGATTCAGAAACTTCAATCCTGGTTTCAACTTCCAAATGGAGACTGGGAGCTTGTGAAAATATTACCAACTTCGGGGACTGAAACCAGTATTTTGCTTCCTGAGGGGAAAGTGAGTGAAAACTTGGGTCATTCTCACTTCTTCTGTATATTGTAATTTGATATTTGGTTCATTTATCATTTGTATTCATTGTGCAGGTTCTAAAAGTTAAAGCTGATAATTTACTGTCAGCAAATCCGGATATCTTGGATGGTGTGGATGATCTCATGCAATTAAGCTATCTAAATGAACCATCGGTCTTGTACAATCTTCAATATCGATATAATCAAGATATGATATATGTAAGCTTCTTGTGGTGTCAAGTTTTCGAATTTCCTTACGCACCTGATCTCTATTGACACTCTTGTGTGTGCAAAATTGAATTGAAGACCAAAGCAGGGCCTGTATTGGTGGCAATCAATCCCTTCAAAAAAGTCCCATTATATGGGAACAATTACATCGAAGCATATAAGAATAAATCAATTGAGAGCCCACATGTTTATGCTATCACAGACACGGCAATGAGGGAAATGATCCGAGGTGGTTGTAGTTTTTAGTATGAATTTTATGACATCAATACGTTCTTCTGAATCAAATATTGTGTAGCATTCTTATCTTGTTTATCCTTTTTGGGTTTCAGATGAAGTTAACCAGTCTATCATCATAAGGTTAGTTGCATGATATCATTCCTCTTTTGCTCTCATTTTAATTTCTCTCTTCTTCTTTTTCTATCATGAAATAGATAAAAAGTACTGGGTTCTTTATTCTAGCAGAATACAGATGGACCTTTTGGCACATTTTTGTTCTTGGGGTTGTGGTTCTGGCAGTGCATTATAGTTGATCTCACACTTTAATTGCATAACCTATATCATATTTTGATACTTCCAGCTTTTGGGGCATTCTGCTATAGGGTTACCCACTGTCTGAATATCCCACCTATTCGCGGCCTAAATTTGTTTGTGACTTGTCTTTGCTACTTTCTGTTGATTCATATTTTATGGCCACCTTAGGCATTAGTTGAGTTCACATTTGGAGTTGGAGAACTCTGTTAGAGTTATGTGAAAAGATATGTCTTTTTAACCGTGGTGTTTCTGCCACAATGTTGTTTTGCCAAGGCTAACATCTTGAGCATATTTTATGATCATGGCATTCTAAAGCGGTGGCTTTGCTGCCAGACCATGTAAATAGCTTGAAGCTTATAGGTATCAGGGTATGCTTTGGTTCATCAAAATTTCCCTTGAGTGGTCCTTGCTTCTCCAATATTATGATCTTACTTGAACAGATTCTCCTTTTCCTCAGCAAGGGCATAATATATATATATTTTTTGGTTATCTGGCAACTTAGATGTTGATAAGCTATTTTCTCGATATCACATCTTTGCATTATTGGAAAATGGTAGTTTCTCCCTCCATAACTCTAGAATATTTATGTATAAGAATTTTGCTTAAAAATAAGTTGTAGGGTAATTTTCTCTTAGTCTAACGTTGCCTGGATGCTGCTGTAAAACATTGTTTGTATTTTCCAATGTTGGACTGTGCTTATGTTATCGCTGTGATTATGTGAATTTATCTGGATTTACATTGCAGAAACTTTTCTCTATCTTTGCTCTGAAAAGCCTTTCTTGTGTTTTGGTTTTGTCTTTCTGTGTATCTTTAGAAGTATTTCTTATACACTAACATGTCTTAGCTGCTCAGTGGTGAAAGTGGAGCAGGGAAAACTGAAACTGCAAAGATTGCGATGCAATACCTTGCTGCCCTTGGTGGAGGAAGTGGTATAGAGTGTGAAATACTAAAGACAAATCCAATATTAGAAGCATTTGGTAATGCGAAAACATTGAGAAATGACAACTCAAGTCGATTTGTAAGTTTACAGTATTTCACGGATTCTTCAGAGGATGCACGTATGATTCTATGTTCAGCCTGTGATTCTTCTACTGAACATTAAACAGGGAAAGCTGATTGAAATTCAATTCAGTGAAACTGGAAAGATTTCTGGTGCCAAGATTCAGACCTGTAAGAATTATGTCGATTTTGACTCCCCTTTGATGTTTCCTTATTTACAACTGATCGAATCTCTCTTTTCCTCTCTCTGTGCCCAATTTTCTGGCCTCTTCTTGTGCGGACAGTTCTCCTCGAAAAGGTAAGTTGTTTTATTCTACGGGAATATTATTATACATAAAAAAATTGTTGTTGTTCTGATATTTGATTCTATGGACTTTGTGAATAGTCTAGAGTTGTCCAATGTGCTGAAGGTGAAAGGTCTTATCATATCTTCTATCAACTTTGTGCAGGAGCTCCCTTTGCTCTTAGAGGTACTTATTTTTGGTGTGTTTGGTTCTTGATTCATTTCCTTTGTACATGGCACATTTGACAGAGAACTGTGCTTGGATTCATGCACTTCATTGCTAGTTGGTGGCACAAATACCATGATTCAAGAAAATGTTCAAACTTTTCTACATGACCTGTTTGAAGGAGCGATCTGCTAAGATGGCTATTGTGACTACTGACCTCAGAATTCAAGCACACATGTTGTAAATATTGGGATTCCATATGACTATAAATTGTAACCTTTTATGTCCAGCACATGTTAATTACATTGAATGTTTATAATGGGATGTAGTTGCGGTATGTATGCAGTTGCTCTACATAGAATCGGCTAGTTTACAAATTTTAGTTTGTTATGGTGTGAGTTGGATCTTCAGTGGTACATTTACATGGATACAATTTTTGATCGGAATTGATAAAACTTTGTATTAGCACAATGTGGGTTAAATTGATCACACTTTCATTTTTCTAGTCTGAAGCCAATAATATACTGGAAGTTTAATACTTTAGTCATGTATTTATTTGGTATTTTCCCTTTTATGAGAATTTGGTTACTTTAGTAATGTTGCATACATGTTGTACCACTATAGATTTGCTTAACAATTTAATCGACTTGTTCAACTGTAATTTTTTTTCCCCTTCATGCAAATACTTCTAGCCCCAAATTAATGCCCTGCTCCTGTCGGACTATTATAAGGCATTCAATGTTTAAATTTTCATTTCCTTTAAGTTAAGCATTTTTCCAGGTAATTTGGTATTGGATTGAGATAGGGTGTTTTAATCTTGGTTTTGTTGTTGTACCTTAAGAGCATGTCTGAGATATCACCCGACAGGCATCCTTTATTATTGTGTCAAGAACCAAAAGCTGCTTGAATGATGAACACTGGAACTTTATTTTCCCAACAAGTCTCGGTGTTTCCATGTATTTTATGCTAATATATATTAAAAATATGTCATGAAAACATGTCCTCTTAGTTTGTCTTCAAAACCTGAGTTCCCATTTATTTCCTCATGTAATGAACACAATGGATCTGAATTCTGAGAATTGGATTCTTTCATCTGTTATGATTGTATCGTTGTTAGTTATTTTGCTTTACTTATACTTATTTCTTATTACACAGAGAAACTGAATCTTATGAGGCCAGAAGATTACAATTATTTGAGGCAAAGTGATTGCTTTTCAATAAACGGAGTTGATGATGCTGAACAATTCCGTATCGTTGTGGTATATTTTGTACTCTTTTCTGTGTATTTCCTCTGGTGATTTGCTTTGTGTTCAACTAGAAGTGGTTTGTCTCAAAAAGCCTATTATTGCTTCTTATATTTCAGGAAGCCCTTGATGTTGTCCATATTAACAAAGATGACCAAGACAATGTTTTTGCAATGCTTGCTGCTGTACTTTGGCTTGGAAATGTCTCATTTACTGTGATTGATAATGAAAACCATGTAGAGGCTTTGGAAGATGAGAGTAAGCATTACTTTCTTTTACTGTGGAAAAATTATATTGCCCATGAGTTCTTTTAGTAGAAAAGCTACATGTGTACAATGTATATTCTCAGTTACTTGATTTGTTTAAACAACTCAATTGATTCCTGCAACTTATTGGTGTGGTTATTCAGTGTAGAGTGTTTAGTTCTCATATCATAAACAGTGGATGGACCATCACATAATGTTCCCCATGGTCCTGTGTACTCTTACTTACGATAGGTACCAAATTGGTTCTCATGAAAGATTGCCTGATTTAATATATATGAAAGCTTAATTTATAATATATGGCAGCAAATAGTTGTTTGATGGTGTAAGGAGCCTTTTGGGTTGGATTTCCTCCAAATAAATGAAATCATTTAACTCATAAGAGAGATGCCCCCAACGATGCATTGATAAGAGTGACAGAGTTTGAGAGATAAGCTTTTGAATTTGGTACTTAATGAAGGGCTTTGTCAGCCTATTGTAAAATTAAAATCCACGGAAACATTTTCTTTGTTGTTCACTAGTCATTTTTGTAATACAAGGAAATTTGAATTTTCTTTATTTTTTGCCTAGATAATCCTTTTAACAAGAAGGATATGTATTATTGTGTATTGTAAAATTTTTAAAAATTTTCTGCTACAGGCCTAAGTACTGTTGCTCGATTGATTGGATGTAATTGTCAAGAACTCAGCGTTGCCTTGTCAACTCGCAAAATGAGGGTTGGTAATGACACTATCGTTCAAAAACTGACATCTCCACAGGTAATGAAATCCCATCAGAATTTCATTTTACTGTTTCTGCCATTGTTGATGTTACTCATATTAAGTATTATTTTTCATAACCATGGCATGGCTACATTAGTAGTTATGGCTTGCTGTCATATAAAAAACTGGTGGACATATATTTTTAGTCACATAAATACTTGATCCTGAATTATCCATTTTAAGATATTTTACATTCTTTTTTATAATATCAAATGCTCATTTTTAAGCAAATAAAAAATACAACTCAATTGTGGACATATTCTAAAACATATTGTGTATCTTATTCACATAAAATAATGATTAAATCGGGATGGTTATATAAAAGAAGTGTATGTTGAACAATCCCTTGGATTTGAAGGCTCTTTCAAAGGAAACCGTATTGTTAGAAAATGGAACCTGATTTCACTTGTAAGAAACTGTTATGTGCTTTTAAGTATTAAAGAAACTGACTAAAACCAGGTTTGTATGAGAATGAATACTTGTTATCCAAAAACAATTCCATCTATTTATTGATTTTGTATTCAAGAAAAATCATAAGTGTGAAAGTTTTATTTGTTGAGTGTATCTTACAAGGATCAAACACAAACAACTAACAAATTGAGGAAGAAAGTTGACTTGAACTGCTTCCAATTGCATTAAAGAAGTCTGGTGTTCTTGACATCATGCCTTCTCTGTTATTTGAGATTCCATTGACCAAGTAGCAGCACAATGGCATCTGGTCAACTGCTCGTAGATTAGGTTGGCTGAATTTCCTCTGATAGTGAACAAGATTTTTTTTTTTTTGTTTTTTTTTTTTGTATTTTCAGAAGTGTTTCCTTATTCTCCCACTTTAGGTTTTCTCATTATTTTGAATTCTCTGGATTGAAGCTAAAGTAGGGCAAATTGATGGAGTTGAAATTTTCTGTGATATCTGATGGAGCATGATTGACGTTTTTGCTATTGTTCACCCCAAGAATATATTGCTGAAACTTCCTCCTTAGCAACATTAAGTTTTACCTATAACCCGTCCTTGTTGATTTTTACCAGTTTACTTACATTAGATATAAATCCTACCTGAAGTTGATTTAATAGATATAATGTACCATTGTGATCAAATTGTTAAGACCTTTATGTCATGCTTTTATTTTCTTATTTTCAGGCTGTTGATGCAAGAGATGCATTGGCAAAATCTATATATTCCTGTCTGTTTGACTGGCTGGTTGAACAAATTAACAAGTCCCTAGCTGTGGGAAAACGGAGAAGTGGGAGATCCATTAGCATTCTTGATATATATGGTTTTGAATCTTTTGATGTATGGTCTAACTTCATATTCCATGAAGGTTTCTTTAATTTTAAGTCAACATTTTTAATCATGTACATATTTGCTGCAGAGAAATAGCTTTGAGCAATTTTGCATCAACTATGCAAATGAAAGATTGCAGCAGCATTTCAATCGACATTTATTCAAGCTAGAGCAGGAGGTGAATTTTCTTCTCTAGTTTTGAAATATATTCCATTTGAAGAAATAAATATTTTTGAAGATCAAGATTATGTCCTATTGAAAATTTGTTATTGGAGGAAGTCATCAAGGGCGTCAGTCAGACATTGCCATGGCAACAGGCGGTCATCAAGCCTATGTATTTTTCATCAGTATAAAACTTAATAGAGCTTTTCTTTGTTGTATGTCTGCAAATTAGCTGAAAGGAGCCACTGTCAGTGTATATAGCCTATAAAATCAATTGTTGTAGAGGATGCAATCCATTGTAATTATTTTCCAGTAACTTCAATCTGCTTTACAAGATTCAGAATGGTTTCTCTATTTTGATTTGATTGTTTTTCCCTTTAAATGTATTATGCTTTATTAATTAATAGATCCCTTTTTCCAAATAGATGAAAAGGCAGTATAACTTGAATCTCCAGATTACATAAGATATGTTTGTGATTCTCTGATGTTTAATGGAAACTTCTCATCTGTGAGAAGATCGTGGAAAAAGCCAGGGATCATTCTTATTACTTTAGAAGCATTGTCTTCATGCAAGTGCCTTGAATCTTAGCAATAGTTTCCTTCTCTTTCCAGGAATATATACAAGACGGAATCGACTGGGCTAAAGTTGATTTTGAAGACAATCAAGATTGCCTTAATCTTTTTGAGAAGGTCAGCAGTAAACTATGTATCTCCTTGCCAGGGCTTCCCATCCCCCCTCCTCTCTTTCATTCTCTTCCTTTTTCATAGAATGATCTTATCTCTTCTGATTTGCTAGAAAAATGTCTTCTAGTCGCGGCATTCCCTATCTTTGGGCTGGTAAAAGAACAGTCATTTTAAGCCCTGTTTGTTTCAAGGAAAATCACATGTTAATGCAAAATGTTTTCCCATATTTATAAAAATATGTTGAAAAAACTTTTCCAGTTTTTGACTCATGGATATTATGCAACTTATAATTGTACATAAATAAATTAATATTGACATGTTATTTTTAAACATTTTATTGAAAAGCAAAAGCATAAATATAAACAATTGAGATACATATCTACGACCTCTTTAGTTAATTAAAATATTTTTATAAGTCTATAATTTTTGTGCTTAGTAAAGCTTTCTCATGTTTAAAATATAATTTATAGGTTACTTACAACAGGAATAAAATAAATATCTTCTTCCTATAGTTAGAACACTTGTGAGAACTAGATCGGAAAATAATATCCCATTTTGAAAAAAGTAAGTTGTTTTTCAAGAGAAGGATAGAATTTTCCCTTTAGCAGAAAAATGTTTTCGTTTATAAGGAAAAATATTTTCTACTTAAAGTACTTTTTTTAAGTAAAACAAATAAGGAAAAATAGAGAAAATGTTTTCCAAAGAATTATTATTTTTTTTTGCGACAAAGGAGGCCTCATTTAACTGTTCTGAAGAATGGAAATAAATCTTGTTTTCCAAACTAGCACTGCAAATTGATAATTCCTGTGGCACTTGTGTCAATGACAAGTTGAGCCCTTTCTCTCTTTCTTAATGCTCTATGAAGCCCAAGCAAATATTACTCGATCCCCTAACCACCTCCACTGCCTGCATTCAGTATCTGAAATGGTTTTCTATGAAATATTGTTGCAGAAACCGCTAGGATTGTTGTCTCTTCTTGATGAGGAGTCCACTTTTCCAAATGGCACTGATTTGACATTTGCCAGCAAGCTTAAACAGCATCTACACTCTAATTCGTGCTTCCAAGGAGACAGAGGCAAAGCATTTACAGTTTGTCATTATGCTGGAGAGGTACTCACAAATTTAGTACTCACAAATTTACTGATGCTTTCTGATATTTGTGAGCACATCATTTAGGATGTTGGATGAATATTTCTTCAGAGGAAAGCCCTGTTTTCTCTTTATAACTATCTTTTGCCATCATGTTGACATTATGAGTGTGCTTGTGATGACTTGCCTGTGGCTTGAGTTTGATAGGTCTCTGATAGCCGGTATATAAATGTACAGAAAGGTGGCTCTAGAGTGAACATGCCTGTGTGCTTTTTATTTTATTTTAATTTTTTGTAACACTTTGGTTCTAGAACTAAATCTCACTTTAGTGTCTACCTGGAGTGAGCATATGGATGATTCTGTCCAAAAAATTACTCAGTTTAAATCTCTGTTTAACTTTTCTTGAACATAAGGTTTATCTTTAGCTGACAAGTTTTTGGTCTAAATGATTCCTTTCTCAGGTTACTTATGATACAACTGGATTTCTAGAAAAGAATAGAGACTTGCTGCACTTGGATCCAATCCAGCTCCTCTCATCGTGCTCCTGCTCACTTCCTCAGATATTTGCATCAAATATGTTAACTCAATCTGAGAAGCCTGTGACTGGTCCTCTGTTTAAAGCAGGTGGAGCAGAGTCTCAGAAGCTGAGTGTAGCCACAAAATTTAAGGTATAAAGTTGTTAACAAGTACCTGTAATTTCTTGCTGTGGTTCAAGCTGCTAGGAAGTAGTCAAGCAAAAAACTATCCTGAGTTGAATCTATTACTTCTTTGGGACTCTTAACAATAACGAAGTAACCAAAACTGAATTTTCCAAGAATCTTATCAAGATGACAGATGCTGCTTGGGGGCCACTAGTCCAATTTTCTTTAATTTTATAAATTGAAATGATTACTAAATTAAAAAGTATAACTAAATCCATTAATTTTACAACTACGGCAAACATTTTTGCTTCTCAGCATATATCTATGCCTCCTTTACGGTTTACACTTTCTTAATGGGTTGTTATGGGATGTCCTTTCTTAGTCGTTTTCAGGAGTGAATATTGAGTTTGCAATGGTCCCGCTTTATGATTTTGAGATGTTTTTATGAGTTCAAGATGTTTCTTCGGGATTCTATTATTGTTAGATTCAGAGTTATTCAACTCATTATTTATTAGAGTAATGATAAGTTGGTGGACTTTTTACAATATTATTATCTATCTTGAAATGGTATAATATGTTGTAATCACACATTGATGCAAGAGGTAATTTGAAAACTTAGATAGCTGATGATTGAAATGGAGTATATTTGATAATTGGGATGTAGAGCCCAAGAAAACATTGAGATATTGCATAGAAAATTATATCTCTTTGTGAAATTGCCTTTCTGTTAGGCTTAATGCAATTACATGGCATGTGTCATTTGTCATATTGGGCCTATGAAACTCATGAAATAAAATTACTTGAGGATCTAATTGAGCCCTTTGTCATTGAATTGATATTTCCAAACTTAAATTCTTAGCTCATATGAACAAAGAGCATGGTTGGCAAACATCTATTTAAGTAGTCGGGCCCTTCTAAGTGATTCCATATCATTTGGGATTAGTCTGACATATATAATTGAAAGTGATTTCATTTATGGGTCTATTTTTGTTAATCAATAAATAAAAAACTAGACCATAATTACAAGTTTAAGTTTTCATATAAGATAACTATGGAGTCAAGTCTATGTGGTATCGGGGTATGTGGTCTTGAATTTAAATCCTTGCTTCATCATGTTGTTACTATTTAATTAAGTTGTCCAGATAAGCTTTCAGTCAAAGCCCCGACCCACAGGTAAGATGAAGTGTAAAGTAATAGATCTAAAAGTGCATATTATATCTATAAGTTTAACTTTTAAGAGAAGTTGGTTATGGTGCAAGATCGATGGTACTTGAGCTTGAAGACATGCATCATCATTTCACCCTACAAATGAGAGGGTGTTAAGTAATAAAATATAAAGCCTCATACCAATTTACAAGCTTAAGTGTTAGATGAGATTGATTGTTGAACTAAACCTGACACGGTATCAAAGGAAGTTGTGTGTTCAAATTTTTGCGCATTTACTTCGAAACTATTTAATTAAGTGGTTCGTTTGATGTACTATAAGTCAAAAAAGCCCGCAAGTAAGGAGGGTGTTAAGTAGTAATAAAGATAAAAGCACACGCCATTTATATGTTTAAGTTTTTAGCACAACTAGTTGTAAAAAAAAGTCAACAATTTTGTTTGATCAGCTTTTAACTGTGTAATGCTGAATTCCAGGGTCAGCTTTTCCAATTAATGCAACGTCTAGAAAGCACTACTCCTCACTTCATACGTTGCATAAAGCCCAATAATCTCCAGTCTTCTGGATTGTATGAACAAGGACTTGTTATACAACAATTGAGATGCTGCGGTGTCCTAGAAGTTGTTCGAATATCAAGATCTGGTTTCCCTACAAGAATGTCTCACCAGAAGTTTGCAAGGAGGTAACTCTCTAGAGTTTCTGTTGAATAATGTTCTTCTGGACTATGCTTACTTATTTTTTTAATCATTTATTCTTCTTTATTTGCTTTCTTATTATCGTGATTCTCATCTTCCATCAGGTATGGCTTCCTTCTATTAGACAGTGTTGCATCTCAAGACCCACTAAGCGTTTCGGTCGCAATCCTTCATCAGTTCAATATTTTGCCAGAGATGTATCAAGTTGGTTATACAAAGCTATTTTTCCGGACTGGTCAGGTAAGAAGTATCTTGGTCTATTTTCATCTTTTCCAGTTTTCTTGTCCTCCTTTTGTGGAATAGGGCTGGAATTGTATGTATAATGCCTTGTCACTGGGGAGATTGGCTAGATCTTATGAACAAGTGCACATCGTTCATTTTGACATGATGGTCATTTATTACAAGTACGAGAGTGAACTTCACTTCTGTCATTAGATTTGATGAAATATAGGGACATTCTGCACTTTCATACTGATTTAGTACAATACATTCCATTGGGTCCATGTAATTCTTCTCTCTCTGTCTTCTTGGCATTTTTCTATCAGGCTGTTTCTTACAATCTAGTATGGTCCATAAACATGAAGGAGCTCCTTCACAATATGATTAAGTTCATGTTTGGAATGCCCAAAGTGAAAATTGTTTTCCTGATTTGCACCTCTCACATTGTTGGAGATTTCTTTTTTTTTTCCCTTCTTTCTATTGGTACAAATCCTTTGAAACATCCTGGTTTGAGTTATTCTATTCCTAATTTTCTTTTCACTATTTCATTAACTTAGAGAACAATTCAAGTTTCCATTTCCATAGCCACAGCTTTTCTTTACAAGATCACGCATTCTTACCTGATTTTAAAAACTGAGAAAATCTTGAGATCTGCTTTAGCCTAACTTCGTTTCTCTTATTCTTGGCTAAGTTAGATTACTCCATTTAAGATACCTATGCTAAGTGCTACACTACATGAGAATTCATGCCATTTCCTTGTATGTGCCTTTTAAGCGTCTGTAGACTGTAGTAGTGCCATTCCAGTGGGATGGAATGGAAAGAAGATTGATGTACTGAAGGTTTATCATGCTGTATAGAGCTTGTTAGTGTTAGCTTCTGTTCTGGAAAGATCATGCACCTTCCATAATTTGTTGAAACTTGTTTTTAATGGTTTCTCTTTCTTCTTCTCCATTTTCTTCTTCTCCTTTCTGATTCGGTTAATTATTGAAATTTGGATTTTTTAATCTTACCATGACAACACTTTATGAAGATCGGAGTGCTTGAAGATACAAGAAATCGTACTCTCAATGGGATTCTGCGTGTTCAGAGTTGCTTCAGAGGACATAAAGCTCGTGTTCAAGTGAAGGAGCTTAGGAAAGGAATAGTAACTCTTCAATCATGTATTCCTCGTTCTAATGCTTGTTCATTTGCTCTTTTAGCAATTTATTGCTTATATTGGGCTAAGTGTTGAATTTGACCTATGATGCAGTCATTCGTGGGGTGAAAGTTTGGAAACAATACTCAGTCTTAGTCAAGAGACATAGAGCTGCTATTGTTGTTCAAAAATGCATGAAAAAGAGGAGAGAGATGAAAATGTTCAATAAACTCTCTGATGCATCAGTCGTATTACAGTCTGGTAGATCCGAACTTCTCTTGCATTTTGGTATTGATTTGTTGTCATTCGTTTGCAGGATTAGTTGAGCCTAAATTGGATAATTTGCATGCAGCGCACATTATCAGAGATGTTCAATCTTATCAATCAGATTAAATCAACATCCATAGATGTAATATATCCTTTTTTTTTTTAAACTTTTGCAGCAATTCGTGGCTGGTTGGTTAGAAGATGCTCAGGAAACATAGGATTCCTGAAATCTGGGGTGAAGGTACTGTTAACTTTCTATTTTTTTATGCATCATTCTGTTTATATGAAGGGAATCAGTAATTCAGTTCTATGAGTTGCTGCAAGCGAGGGGTGGCTCAACTCATTTTTTGTTACAACATTACTTCAGTTTCTGACCTGCTTTTACCTTTTTATCTCGTAACTGAGATAAACCATCAAAATCCTTTTAGTTCATTCAATTGTTCAAAGAAACTAAAACTCGCAGCTCATTGACCAATCCAAACCATTTATTTGAACAATTTCATGTTTGTAGCTTTGCAGTAACATGAGGAGATATGATCCCAAGATGTGAGGATATAGAGGTTTTAGATTATCATTTGGGAAGTTTAATGGAAAAAGAGGGATCATAAACACCTAGTGCAAGAAAGTAGGTTAGATTTGATTGGTAGGATACCAAAGTCTTTTTATTCAAGCAGAGATAGTGGAAGCTTAATGTTGAAGTTGTTATTTTTGAATATGCTGGGGCTTTGGCATAAGGCTTGAATAGGTTAATTCCAGTGAATACTCCCCCATTGTCTGAGAAATAACATGGAGGTTTTGAGTTTGAAAACATTATTCAATGGGATGAAGCCAATTCAGTTTCAAGACCCTGTTGATATATTGTTCTACAAAAATGAAATAGGTGGAAAATGAAAGTTGTATGAGAACCAAGCTGAAACCCAAATAACCTGATTTAGTACTTGTGAAAATTGAACATTGTAGTGTTGAGCCATCGATAGTTGTGGATATGCGAGAAAATGGTTTACTGGAAGACCTCAAACTCAAAAGAAAATAGATATATTGTGAGAACAACAGTGCTACTAATATGGGAACCGTGAAATTTTAAGCCGACAATAGTGACTTGTTTGTTATTGAAGCAGCATATGTTATGAAACCTGAAACAATTTGTTGCAACTGTCTATTTGAGAATATCAGCAAATCAATCTGAGCTGATTCATAATAATATTTCAGACCTGCATATGTCTGCAATGAAAAATTAGATTAGAAATGACTTAGACCAACTGCAACTTGAGGTTGCAGAAAAGATCCAGGTAGAAACCATCCAGTCTATTTTCCAAATTTAGGTTGCACTAACTCATGTTATTTTCTCTTTGAAGAATAGCAACTGCATGGATTAATGGATTACATTTTACATGTAAAAGAAATATATTTTATGAAGGGAAAATTGTTTTTCAAACAAATATATATTGCATTTCTCCTCTTTTTCTCCTGTGTTTGCTTAATTGTCAAGGCCTGCAAATAAATTTTTGAGTATTATATTACAGAAAATGTTGCATCGTATCTATTTTATTTATATAAAGAACCAAAATATTGATACCGACATCAAAAGCTGTTACACAGTGCGAGCTATTATGGCAGTTCAGTATCAAATAAACTAGTATCCCATTTGGCTGCAAGCTCTGAAGTTACGTCACATAATTCAGCTTGTAGAATGTCCATTATGATGCTCTTTGTTTTAAGGTTATCAGTCTTTTGAAATTGCGGTCAGAAGTTTAAATGAATGTTACATCTTAAATATTTACATGTATCTTTTGTTGTGTAATGAGATGAATATTGACTACTTCTCTCAGGGTGGTGAGCCTGAGGAGGTGCTAGTTAAGGCATCTTTCCTTGCTGAATTACAGCGACGCGTTCTCAAGGCTGAGGCTGCTCTAAGAGTGAAGGAAGAGGAAAACGAAATTCTTCACCAGCGAATCCAACAATATGAGAGCCGGTGGTCGGAGTATGAGCTGAAAATGAAGTCAATGGAAGAAGTTTGGCAAAAACAAATGAGATCGTTGCAGTCGAGCCTTTCGATTGCCAAGAGGAGCCTAGCCATTGATGATTCTAGAAGAAACTCAGATGCATCAGTTAATGCGAGTGATGACAAGGACTTCAGCTGGGACACTGGAAGTAGCTACAAGGGCCAGGAGAGCAACGGGATAAGACCAATGAATGCAGGTCTAAGCGTAATAAGCCGTTTAGCGGAAGAGTTTGAGCAGCGGAGTCAAGTATTTGGTGATGATGCCAAGTTCTTGGTGGAGGTGAAGTCAGGTCAAGTCGATGCTAGTTTGAACCCTGACAGGGAGCTGCGAAGGCTGAAGCAGATGTTTGATGCTTGGAAGAAAGATTATGGAGCGAGATTGCGGGAGACAAAGGTGATTTTGCATAAGCTTGGAAGCGATGATGGTGCTGTTGATAAGGTGAAAAAGAAGTGGTGGGGAAGATTAAACAGTTCAAGGATTAATTAATTTTTCTTTTTTCTGGTAATTATTTGCCTATTCCGGTAATTATTTGCCTGTTGCCGGGTAGTTAATATATATTTGTGAGGGTTGTTGCACAGAAGTGAGCATGGTTTTGTTGATACAGGTCATCTTTTAGTTGACAGGAGCGATACAAAGATGTAAAGTGAAGTCACAATGGAGATATATATATATATATATATATATATATATGATTTAGTTATACACTTGTTGACATTTGAGTTTTTATGAACAAGCTATTTTGCTGCTTGAAATAGTTGTCTGTCACTGATGTCAATGCCACTGTGCGAATTAAGATCTTGATACTGTTTAAGTTCAAAGGTGTATCATTTGAATTTCTTTTCCTTTTTTTATTTTTATTTTTTTGTTTTTTAAATTACAATATGTTCCATTTCATTGGAGACCTGCATCTATGGCACTAAATTTCAAGAGTTATGGCATATCATTTGAATTTCCAAGAGCCATTTATGTGTGGTGTTTAATGTAAAATTAAATATTCCAAGTTAATAATTTTTCATAGATATGTATAGAATAATAACAACAAATGGAAGTCTTAAGCATGTGTGACGTGGAAAAAGACTTCGTGCTTTAATAAAATATAAGGTAACTATATATATATAATATAAATAGGTAACTTTAGAGATGACGGTTATTTAAGTTTTAAAGAGATTTAATAATATAGATAATATTATTTATATATTATGTATGATATTGTAATATATAATGGTGTCCCACTTATATATCACAAGCAATCATTGAATTTTTTAAAATTTGGATTTCAAAAATGTTTATCATTCATCAGATAAAATCGTACACTCAGCTATAATAATCTATTAAAGCGATAAGCTATTTTTTGCAAATAGTGTGATTTCTAGAGGGTAGGAATGTGTAATATGGATAAATTTTTTTGATACAAAAAAGAAAAAAAAAATAAATAACGAAATAATTTGTTTAAGAATTGCAAGTCGAAAACACAAACTGATTTTTTTTTTTAAAAAAAAAATAACTAAGGTAGGTGTATTGTTTTATAAATGTACTAATGCATATACACATAAGTGACAACATTATAAAACATATATTTGCGCGCATTTCAATCAATATAACACATCAATATGACGTAAAATTGAATGTACACTTTGTCCAAGTATATAAAGCCAAAATTGGCTCTATGTCTACAACTCCTTAAACGATATTAATAACAGTTAAGTTACCATATGATCTCAACTAATGAAAATAGGATATTATATAATTATGGTTTTATCAAAGCCAAAATTTCTTCCAATTTCATTAAAGCTACCTCTGATTGCTCCAACAACCAATAGCATGCTATATAAATACATGAGGAGTGTAATATAATATTTAATGGCTCTCTTTTAACCACTTGTCTTAAAATTTACTAATTAGTATTAGCAAAATATTCATTATGATGATTTTATGAATCTATACTAATTCTCTTCTATAATTCATGTGCAAGTTAGGACTTTACTTAAAATAGGGTATTATAATCTCCCTCTAAACATGTGATGTTATCATCACTAGACATTAAAATCGGCCTGACTCTTTCTCCTCTATCAGTGTTAAATTTGATTTATTCTTACTATCTTTAACTTATAAGTCATCATAAAAGAAGCATGTTGAGAATCAAACCATGGCAACACTTCTCACCTTCCTTAATCTCTTCTTTGAATTGGGTTAAAATAGTGTCCTAATTGTCTACCTACTAATAAGAGGTTGGTTCTAATACCTTACGATGTTTAAAGTTAAACTAAGTGAATAGTTAAGTTAATAAATACTAATCGGTCTTTTTTAATCACTTGCAAAAAAATTTCTAATAGATATTGACAAAATATCCATCATCATGACTTTATAAACTCATTACCAATTTTTTTCCCTCAATTCATATGAAGCTTTACTTGACATGGGGTATTACAAAAATTATGTTGGATTAAGGTCTTGTACCATAATCTAGACACATTATAAGTGACTGTAAACAAATCTAACTTATTTCTTAATTGCATTGAGTTTTGCGTATGCATACCTATTTATAATAATATCATGTTGTGTTTGATGAATGGATCAGATATAAAATTACCAATTTTAACCTAAACTAGTTATACAAGGTAAAGATAAAAATCTCATATAACCTCCCTTTTACGTTACATGTGAGGAACCTTCCTTCTTCCTAGCTATAGCGCAACTGGAAATTATAATAAGAAAATATTCCTATGCTAATCAAACAATTCTTTAATTAGATCTTACTAATTAATAATAGGACCGGAATTTGGATTATATGACTTGAATCTTAAAAATTGATCGCAGGAATATCAACTAAACATAGTGTTAGGAAACATATACAATACAAGACAAGTGCATCTATAAATTTTAGTATAGTAAACGTGAGTATGAGTCGATTCCTTAGAAATCTCGAGTACTAATACTAGTCTTGAATCTATTATCTAACTAGAAAATTGTGATGGATTGAATGAATTAAAAATACTAAAATTAACAAACCAATTTAATTATGAGATTTGATTAAGTAATTTAGGAAGTGATAAAATTATAATGACTTCAAGAAGGCAAATAATGTATTTAGGAATTGTTTTTTTTAGTGTTTAAGATGTTACCACTAAAAATCTATCTAATTCTATTTCTATTATTCTTAACCGGAGGGATTCACAATTGAAGTTAACACCTTTTTCAAGCATATTAACCTTAATCTTAAATTATTTACTGGAATCTCTTTACTCAGTAATATAACTTAGAATCACATTAATGACCGATGAATTCCTACATACAAAAATAATAACTTTTTGAAGGAATCATGTATCTTATCTTTAAGTACACATGTTATTCTCTCAAATTATGTCAAGATTGATATTATGCATGGGATTTCTTAATCATCATGTATAATCACATGCATAATATCATAGATTGATACCTTAGAAATATCAATTAATAATGAAAACATATAATTGAATCAAGAAAGATAGAAAATTTATTGAAAATTATCAATAAATCCAATAGTCATATTAAACCCTAAGTTCCATAATTCTAAATATAAGAATCTTAAACTATTATGATGAAATCAAAAGCAAATTGTAGTGAAATCAAGAAGTAAAACATGAATAATCCCTTTTGTCAATGAGAAATCTCTTTAATCTTGAAGTTTGTTGTTGCTTCTACCTTTTTCTCCTTTCTCTCTTCAACTCTCTTTTCTTTTGAATGTCAAAAGTTATGTACAAAACCCTCATAAGTTCTTATATAATGTATTGTGAAGTTTATTTTTTTGTTACCAAATACAGTCTAGGATACAGATGTATCCTTAGGTTATGTAACTTACTGACTTTGGCACACATTTGAACTCTAAATTGAGTGAAATTTGATTTATTTTCTTCATTTTCAATTTGAGAATGCATTCAAACCTTGAAATCAAAATTTTACTCAATTAAGTACTAATTTCTTTAAAAACAACAAAAAATATGAGGAAAATGCTATAAAATTATCATATAAAGTGTGTTTAAAATAAGTGCTATCAATATACAACAAAATAGGAAATACTAATAAAGCTTTTGATTAAATTGTAAACATCCCTCCTTATATTTGCTTTATATATATATATGTTAGAAGTGAGCAGATAACCTTGTTATATAATGTATAAACTCATACTTACTTGACCATATAGGTTTTGGGTGAATATAAAGGATTATAGACTAGATCTTAGGTATAATTTTTTTGGAACCTACTTCTACAGCATAAGTTACAAATATAATGTCTTTGTATCTTGTATCTATATTGGAATATGTACTCTAAAGTCTAATGTTACGTTGAATATGTAAAAATAAAGAACGAAAGAACATTAAGATAACAATCTTTTGTAAATGCTTATGGAATGAAATGGGAATATAATAATATTTGTAAAAAAAAAAAAAACCTTTAATTATCAGAGGTAATAATTAGTTTAAAAGTTGAATGAATAATTCTAACTAATGATAATTAATGAGAGCGAAAAACAACCAGGATTCTTGCCTTCTCAAAAGTAGTATCAAACTCTTTCTTGAAACCAAAATTATTGATTCTATGAAATCATGATTCTATCTTCTAAAACATATTCAAACATGGAAAGGGAATGGAATCTTAAATCATGATTTATTCTGGGTCAATCTCATGTACCAAACATAATGTAAGATATATAGTGTATAAGCTTTAAGGTACCTTATATTTATCTTATGAAATTATTAAATAATATTTATAAATGAAGAAAAAGTAACAATACTATATTTTTTTCTATCAAGAAATATTTTACATAAAACAAAAAATAAAGGCCCCCTAAACCAAGAGCTACCTTCGTTTGTATCTCTTAAGTCTGAATGGTACCCTTTTCTTCCTTTTCATATGTTTTATATCTTTTCCAATTCTTCTTTTTCATTTGTTATATGCTAACCTTAGCATAGAAATGTCGCAACAATAAATAAGAATATTTACAAATACATATTTAAAATTATTAATCAAGTGTGAAAAGAAATTTTTTGAAAAAAAAAAAATGTAAGTGAAATTGCTATTAAGAAAAGATTGTAAAGTTAAAAATTATTTGAAATAGAAGAAAAACTGACTTATTCCTACCTTGTAGCCTATAGGTTTTACAAGGTAAAGGTTTCAAGATGGTATTAATATGTTATGAGATATAACCTATACTTATAGGATAGAGTAAGAATATGACTATATACCTTATTCATTTTATATTGGGAGCATTTATGTTCAATCTTTAAAGAATATATTTTTAGACCTTGTTTTACTATTTTATTGTTGGATAAAATAATATGAAATACTAAAATAATTTTCTATTGTGATTTATGAGTAAAATGAGCAACCCTTTTTCTTTCACTACTTAAGTTTTGGAAGGTATAAAGTGCTCAATTTAAAAGATACTGGCTTTAAGTGCACATACATGAAAATAAGGAGTGTATTTATGATTTATCTTGTTTTTTTCCCTATGAAATCCCAAATAAACCATAACTATAATATGCCAGTGCAAATGACCAAGGCTTGCCTCTAATAAGGTTGACATGGATTAGGCTCTAAGAATCAAACCGTCTCCAATAAAATAGAACCGGTGGTTCCACAGCATATGGAGAAGAAAATTCACGTAAAACCGACCCTTATCATCTGAACATTGATTTGAAAACCAGACTCGAGCTCGGAATCATGGAAGCCGGTTTTTAGGTCCGTTAAACCGGGATTTAGAACGAGCCAGCTTTAAAATGAGTTCAGAGAAGATTCGTTTTATTCCGGTTCAGTTCTTTATTTGCGTGCTCATCCGGATTTACGAGTGAATAGGAAGCTTTAACGTGGAAAAGGGCCGCTGGGCCACTGGCATTATAAACGACAGGACAAAAGTTCGAAACGACACATAAAAGTCATGAACGAACGGGTTTTGTTGGGGGATTGGGCAAGGGAACGAGGTTGAGGTGAGATAGATTGGCGTCGCGTAGGACTGATAATGTTGGCGGGTGGCTCTCGCATCTCCCTTCACCTGCGAGAATGTGACCTTCGTTTAGGCTTAGGGTTAGGGTTACCGTTTTACGGCACCGGATTCGTTCCTCTTTCCTCCATGAAACCTCATCGTTATCTTAACCATGGTTCTCAACACAGGATCAGCTCTTCCCCTTCCTCCAGCGCCCACTCCCAATCTCACAGCGAGCTTCCCCTTCTCTCCGATTGTTTAAGGTTCTACTTCTCCTCTTATTTCTTTTTCGTCTTCTTCTTCTTCTTTTATTTTCTTTTCCATCAATACTCATTGCTCCTGACATTAACTAATGTGTTTGCTTTCCTTTTACCAATTTAAAGTCAGCAGGAAGACACCTGCGAGTGCGAGCCTCCTCCCAGGGAATTATCCTCTGTCGCAGGTTCATTTACGTTCCTTTCTCATTTCTTTTCGTTGTTAACTAGGTAATATGTACCTGTTCATTCATCGGTTAACATATCGCTTTGTTATACGGATGAAACTTCCCTCAGTACTACTTGTGTTTCCGCCAATCTTATACCTCTTTAGAGGGTCAATATTGACAGATATTATAATGTGATTGGGGGAATACGGATGGAGACATGGAATGAATAGGAATAGGGTATTTTTGTTGTGGTTATTGCAATATAATTTTTTGAGTTGATCCCTTTCTTTATTTACTGGCAGCATGGTACTTTTGCTCTGCATCTTTGATTTGCTCTTACCATTGCTGAATTTTATGTGATGGGATGCTCTTTAACTTTTGCATCTAGATATGGTGTGTGGCTTTGGCGGCATGATTGCTATTGTTAGAGGATTAATTTCCTTGTAACTTGTTGCTCTTCACATGAATTTATACTGTAGTAGAGCCTTTGTTTTTTTTTTCATTGTTCTGTTTTTCATTTTTGTTTCAATGATGGGATTATGTATATACAAGTATAAATTTTTTTGATGGTACTTATTTTCATCTAAGTTTGACAATTATAGGTATCAAATGCGCAATCGTGCAATGCTCCTTATATTTGGCATATAAAACCGGTGTTCCTTACCTATACAATGTGCTTTTGATACACAAAATGGATAACTATAGCTATGTCTTGTTGTGGAGCCGGGCTTTTGTTTCTCTCTGTCAAAATGTCACCAGTTCCCATTTGTCAACATGAATGTTCATGAATGGGATTCAGAGAAGTAATTTGTTCAATTCAATGTGAATCTTTTCTTTAGTCTTAAAGTTGAAACATGTATTCTAATTTCTCTTTTTAGTAAAATGTAGATGTTTGCATTGATGGGTTGTTAGGATACCTAAACCTGTACAAACTTGTTTTCATGATATAACCTCTGTCAAACTTAAGAAAACACCACAACCACAAACTGCTCCCAGGAAAATGGAAGATGGAAAAGGGTTCAAGAGAACTCCACAATTACAAAGTGCTGACTGTTATGTTAAAGATGAAAATGATAGAATATTTTATATTTAATAATGTTTCTGTGCCATAAAATACTTCAAATTTTCTTAAATTACGTATGACCCAAAAACATAAAAAGGAATGGGGAAAACATTATATGCCTTGTTTTTCCTGATCTTTACTCCTACAGCATGGTTCCCATGCTTGAGACTTATTTTCAATTGAACTAGTTTGCACCCAATGTATTCCGTAAGTTAAAAAACATAGACCAACAAGGATTGTGAAAAGAAAGGCCATTGTAGACAGTGATTAACATTCTTCATGTTCTTTATGAAGCAATATCTAGGAATCAAGACATGTTTGTTTGACAGAAGGTTATCAATGGTTTAAAATTGGTTCATTTGGGGCTTTACATGCAAAGAAAGCAATTTAGTTGGGGCTAAGGATTTTCATATGGTTTTCCATGGGAAGCTATTATTCTACTCTGAAGATAATTAATGATATGCAGTAAGTGCCCAGAGAAATGAAGTTTCAATGTGGCTCATCATATTTTGTTTCATCCTCCAAAAAAGAGAGAAGTTTTTTAAAAAAACCAGAAATTTCTAATCCTTCATTTTTTTTTTTAATTTTCAGAAAAAAGCTAGAAATTTCTAGTTCACATTCTTGGATGCTTCTAGTGGATTGTATATCCCATTTGGTTACACAATTCCTACCCCAAGATACCTGCTCCACAGTAACATCTGGCAACCTTACTGTAGGTAGCTTTTACTGGAATAACCTCCTCTTAGGTTAGCTGCGTTATTATCTCTTCTATAAAACTTGCTCCAACGGTGTAAATGAAATATTGAAATGGTTTCAACTATTATTCATACTTGATAGCAATTGGTTCTGAATATTTAATTAGTGGTTTTAGTTCTTTCACCATTCTCATGTTATAATCAAGATATTCCTCTTTCTTTTCCTTTTATATTTCTGAAGGAGGTATAGTGGCCCTTGGAAAATTTGATGCTCTTCACATTGGTCATCGGGAACTAGCGGTTCAAGCATCAAAAGTTGGAGCTCCTTATCTTCTGTCTTTTGTAGGAATGGCTGAAGTACTTGGTTGGGAACCACGGTAGGAAATCTGCTTGTTCTTATATTGAAATGACTTGGTAATTTTTCATGTATTTGGCATTAGAGGATATAGTTTGATTATACCTATTATGATGTTCAAGGTGCAAGCTTTTATACCATATTGAGATGGCTTTTGGAACTCTAATTAATCAATCAACTGTGAATATGCTGCTGTATATTTGCATGCGTATTTATGTGTTACTAATTATGAAGAGGCCAAGAGACCTGTTCTCTTAACTTGTGCCGCATATTGCAACTCTAATATGTTTGTCTTCCCTTTTTGGCTTTGATTTTTATCAAGTTTAGATTGCTAATGAGTTGTTTAATTGTTGTGAAGTTTGTTAGTTCTCTCTTCATCTTGCCTTTGTCTTCGTTGATTGACTCCCCTAGTTTCTTTTGTAAATATGGTACTTGCTTCTCTTTCTAATATCAATCAATGAATTGCAAGATTTAAAATGGCATCGTTATTCGAAACTGAATAAATCTCTCGATCTTCACTGGCATAGTATTAAGATATTTGGTTATGCTCTTGATTTTGTATAGTGTCTGCCTTCCATTTTAAACTTCTATTACCTTGCAGGTTTTAAGATTGAGCTAATTTTTTGAGAATGTAAAAGACGGTGAAAAAAAAAAAAATGTTTGCCAGCTTGATAAAGGACAATGAGTACTAGTAATGATGCAAGGATGAGATGATGATTGTCCATATTTTATAGAACAATCGAATTGTTGCCTTGCTAAAATCTGAGTTCAACACCTTTATTTATTTATTTTTTTGACTTCATAGTTCTGTAATGATCTTAATCATTATGTTGCCTTCTAAAATAGGATCCCCATTGTTGCCAAATGCGATCGCCAGAGGGTGTTATCTTCATGGGCCCCTTACTGTGGTAATGTGGTTCCCGTAGAGTTTGAAATTGAATTTGCAAGTGTTCGACATCTCAGTCCTCGTCAATTTGTTGAAAAGTTGTCAAAGGAGCTTGGAGTTTGTGGAGTAGTTGCAGGTAAAATATTTGATCTGTGTGGAGCTTCAATTTTCTTATTGATCAGTATGAAGCCTTAAATGGTTTTCCTTAGTTAAAAATGGTTTATTTTGTTCTTGTATCGGGACTTTTCATGTCAATTTCTTGATCGATGTTTTGCTACTACACACTTATGACAGGTGAGAACTATCGATTTGGATACAAGGCTGCTGGTGATGCATCAGAGTTGGCAAGATTATGCAGAGAGTATGGTATCCATTCATACATAATAAACTCTGTGATGGACAAGAACCAGCAGTTCATTGACTTTGATGGAAGAAACTCAAAAGAGAGAGGACAGGTCTCATCTACCCGTGTTCGCCATGCTCTTGCTGGAGGAGATATGAAATACGTTTCTGATCTTCTTGGCCGCCATCACCGTCTCATAGTGAAGGTTAACAATCGAGAGGGATTCAAGGGTAGTAAGCATTTGTTATCAGCCCCCAAATCCTGTTTGTTAAATCTAGCACCAAAGGATGGGATATACGATAGTTGCTATCTTATCTTAGGTAAGGGAAGTTCAGTACCCTGTAGAATAGTATTAGACACAATGCATATCCATGTCGAAATGGATGAAGGAGATATATGTAATCATATTGGTTTTCAAGACTCAAACGTCTTGCAGATAGAATTTGGTGATTCAAGGTTGTGATTGGTAAATTAAATTCAGCCTTACTCTTAGTTTAGGAAGCTAACGATCTTTTACTCTATTAGCTCTTCTATTTACATGAAAAATAAAAGAGTGTATTATCATTTTGAGCGACGTTCATGATCTTGTAAACATGGTACAAAGTGTCCAAATGAACAGAGTCAAACAACCCATTAACAAACGATCTTCTAACCCTTATTGCATGCTTGCACTCCTGTCTCTTCAGCACCCGAGAGTTGTCCATCCAGATTGACCTTGGGATAAGGATCTCCCGGCTTTTTCTACAAATCACCACTTGAGTTGTCTTATTTTTCACTCTGTCACAAGATTGGATACTTACCCTCATCATAACTTTATTCTATAACACACTCCTGAAAACAGAAAAACCCTAGCTTTGTGATATGACACTAGTGTGCGGTAGTACGTGGTGTGTATTGTGTAGGGGTATGCAGAGTGCTGTTCGTGTATGTGTGTGTTCTGGTGTTGTGTTTTGGTGTGTAAATGTAAGTACAGTTTAGTCTTTAGAGGTTCGTATTGGTTAGTTTGTTAGTTACTTTACTATAAGTAGGGGATGAGAGTTAGGAGAGGTAGCGAGTCAATTTGTTAAACAAGTAAAGAGTTAGTGAGAGGAGATTGCTCCTGTGAGTTGCCCTTGCCTAAGGGCAACTATGTAACCAAAATTAGCATTCATGTCAATAAAATCATTCATTTCAGATCTATTAATCGCGCTGTTTGTGGGAAAATCATCCAAATTTTCAAAATAAATAAATTGACACGCATCGAATCACAATTTAAAGAACTTGAGAAAAGTAGGGCGATAGTTAAAAGGAGGAAAGGCCAAGATGCCTGAAGCACGGTTGAAGTTTAGAATCACTTACTTTCTTTAGATAGAGATTACAAGAACAATGTAAAAAAAAAAAAAAAATGCTTGAAGATTTATGGATAGCGAGCAGAAATAACGGTGTTACTCTTGGTGAAACTCCATCGAACATAACAGCAAGTCAATTATGGAGTTGCTAAATCTCCAAATCCGAATCTCACTAGAAATGGTTTAGAAGACGGTGAAAAACACGTGTTGTCAACAACGAAGGGAAAACCACAAATCAATAGCAGAGATCACGAGAGTTACCTAACCATACTTGGAACTGCGATTGAAGTATAGGAGGCTGAATTGGGCGATGAACACAAAATCAATGCTTCTTGTATTGTGATTCCATTGTTTGATGGAACAGATCCAGCAAATTCGATCTTGATGACCGATTAATGTTTTGATGTGCAACAAACAAGAAAGTATCAGAAATCGCCTTAGTTACTATTTGCATGAGAGGATAATATGTTCGCTAGTTGAGGATCATCAGGCATCGGTTTCCAGATTTAAACCGGTCGAAGTTGAAAGAAGAATTAATGAAGAGGTTTGATAGACCATTTGACAGCTAATCCATTCAAAAGCTTATCTTAACTTCAACAAATTTTATTGGTACGCCAGTATCTTGAAGAGTTTGAGACTTTGGCTTTGCAAGCTCCAGCAATTCTGGAATTACTATTGTTAGGGAGCTTTTTAGGAGGCTTACAAGAGGAAATCCAAGTTCACTTGGATATTTTTGTCACCTTTTACCTTAGATATGGCTATGGAATTAGCCTTGAAGGTAGAGAGGAAGTTTGGTTGTAGTATTTTCTTGTCCTCATTCTTTGACCAAGCTGTTGGACAATATGGAGTTAGGGGTGAAATCAGTAAAAGTAAGACATTTTATCATATTTCCTATTGACATTCTCATTTTTCCTCAATATAAAATCTAAGTATATTTCAATGTCAAAAATTTTCAACCTAAGAAGAGCTTTTCTATGCAATCAAATGCATGTAATCGGGGGTCATTGAAGGGCAAGTAATCCATTATGGTTGCTTCAAATTTAGTGGCAAATCAGGGTTAGTAGAGAAAAGGATGGTGAAATTCGCACTATCAACACCAATTGATAAACATGGAATTCCTTAAGAAGAGGGGTAAGGGTTTTTGTTTCAAATGTGATAAGCCATTTTCAGCTAATCATGGATTCCTAAACAAATCCCTTAAATTCATCGTGATGGAGGAAGACCAAGATGGCATGGGGTGAGATTCGAAAATGGTAGATGGTGCTATCTATAGGCCACACGATTAGCTTCAATGTGTCAATTGACGTAAAAAATACTAGGTGTTTTTTTAGGATGTAATGAAGACCTATTTGTGGACTCTTCGTGCATAAACTTGCTCTTGAGTAGCTCATATAAAAGACCTATTGAGTGAAGACCTCATTGGTGAGCTCATATGAAGACCCGATCTTGAGCTCTTCATAAATAGAGAAAACAATCATGGATAGTAGGTTAGCTTAGACTACTTAGCTCGACTAGGTCAACACATAGTTCTCAACTCATCTTAGACAAGTAATCTAGATTAGCTTATCAACTCATAAGCTCAGCAACTCATTTGCTCATCATTTTACATTGTTTACAATAATGTCACTATGGCGACTTATATTTTATCTTATTTACTAAAATACCACTAGGTATATATATGTAACATTTTGGACTTTTGAGATCATTAGGTAATACACATGAATATTCTCTTGAGAGTTCTCTTCTCTTTTAGCTCTTGTCAATTGCTTTAGTAAAGATTACTGCAAGCAACTCTAGTCCTAAATTTGTAAGTCACATCAAAATAGTATTTAGGTCATACAGTGTTCGTTTGATGTGTTGTTATATCTATACAAACAACTCGTGAATTGCTAAAACCTTATCTAAAACCTATAAAAAAATCCCTAACAATCTCATATGTTGAAAACCTTAAGATTTTTGTTGTTTTATTTGACTAATATCCTCGTGAAAACTTTCTTTGTAGGCATATCACTAGATGATATCACTAGGGTAGGCTGGTTGCTAAGTTTTGGGTTTCTTCTCTCTCTTTAAGGACAAGGACAAACTTAAGAGGGGAAAAGAACTAACATGACTCTCTAACTTACGAATGCCCTAATGGTTATAAGGCCAAATGATGGGGTTATGTCCATTGTTCGTGTTTAAAGGTATAACCTAACACATGCTACTATTTTATCTTTTAAAATGTTGCTCTAATTTATGTATATTCCATATGCTTAATGTGCTATCCATTAGCTCAATCACCTTCATCTTACCTAAGTTACTATCAAATTTAGATCTTAAGTCTTTGCTCAATTAATACTGGCTCCTACTTATCCTTTCATACACTAACCCTGATTTAAAAAAATTAAATTTTTTTAAAATTTTAATGTTGAAGTTGTATTTATTTATTTTGTATTCAAGTTCTTAAAGTTTGTTAAAATTTGCAAACAAGTCTTGTTTTTAACCCTGTTAGGTTTATTGTTAGGGAGTGGCATGCGGCACAATTTCATGCTTAAATAATTAGTTTGATAAAATAATTATGTATTATTTAAATAAATTGATAAAAAAGTTAAAAAATAGAGAAAAACTTGGAAATTAGAAAATAAGTTTTGACTATCCTCTAACATTGAGGTGAGAAAAAAATTGCTTACTACCCTAAGAGGGTTACGTGACATCTTTAGTTTAGTGAGTGGCACGACTCATTTTTGTAATTGGATTGTGACTCATATATTAATAAGTGTCGCCATCTAAAATTCGGAGATAACTATATAATTTTTTAATTTTTGTGCTAATTTTTTAATTTTTAATTAATACATAATTTTATTATTTAAATAAATAAATTATTAGGGCCAATTAGAGACTACAATGCACCATATTATAATGAAACTAGTAACGCCATCTAAAAAGGGAGCACCTTTATAAACTTTTGCAAATGTTGATTATTTGAAGGGGAAAATAAAAGTTTAGGATTGAAAAAAAATATTGTCAAATATTGAGGGCTAAAAGGTGTATTTTTTCCGTAGTAAAAAGATAATGATTTTTGGTGGTTCTATGATTGGACGTTGATCCTAAGGTTAAAGTAGAGTAAGTGGAGGGGGTTAAGCTATCTTGCCCATTTAACTTAAAAAGGAAAATATATATATATATATATATATAAAAGTTGGAACTAAAAATTTCAACCTATTTAAAATGCATGCTTTTTGGCTCGCCCTATTTAACTTAAGGGATAAAACAGGATACCCTTCTGTGGGGAGAGTTGACCCGTTAACCCAAATAAAAAAATAAAAATTCCATTAGTTACCTCACGTTTGCTCTAAAGACAGTAACTTACCGAATTGTCAATAGAACTAAAGATGACATCGGCAAGCTGAATTTGCAATCAAACTTCCAATGGATAGGACAACTAGGCAAATGAAAATATATGAATAACATGAATAATTTCCTAGGAAATATCAGCTTAAGTAGTAAAACTCAAATCATAGTATCCCATTGGAAATGGATTAATGAGAAAATGGAGAAAACGTAATAGATTTAATTCAAAAAATAATATTTACTTTTTATAGGTTTATTTTAAAAGATTAAATTTTGTATTAAAAAATTTCTTAACAAATTAATGGATTAACCTACTCAACTCACAACCCACTAAGTTGTGTTAATGGGTGAGTTCAAGGGTTAGCTCAATTAGGCCATTAACTCACTCTAGGATGAGTTGGGTTGAACATTCCATCTCATATATTAATAGGGCTAAAGTAGTGTAAGCCCATTTAATCTACAAGTTAATGTAGAGTGGGATAAGTTGATCCATTTATTCTACTTGCATAACTCTACCTATTAGCTATATAGAAACAACCATTTATTTTTTTGTTATGCAATAAAAGGTTATATTTTACTTTTTTAGATGTTGCACAGTATAAACCATCAGATGAATGAGTCTAATAGAATATAGAGCTTAAGATGTTAGAGGAATACTTGATGACACATTAGAGATTTTAGAACAAGGCACAACATAAGGGTCTAAGAAATACTTGATGTATATGCTAGTCTGTATTGAGTGAAAAGGTGTTGTAGATACTAAGGTTCATAGCTAAACCTATTTTTTTGAGTAAATAAACAAGACATGGGATAACTGGTAACTCAGAAGTGAGTACAATACATTGAATACCCTAAAAGTGAGGGTATTAGCATATTAGACTAAAGAAGTTGATTTTAGAAGAAGTTTCAGTTTTGTGCATAGGTCGAGTTATGTAAATTCAAGTTAGCTAATTAACATTTATTGAGTTTATATTTTAAATTTACAAGAAATTTAGGTTCTTTGGAGTATGGATAGATGAAATGAGTAATACATGAAGTCAAAGTATATTTTGATAAGCAATATTTGGTTGTTACCGATAGTGATTGGCTTTCATTGGGAAGTATTCAATCATTTTGAGGCAATAGTTGACTTCCATTAGTTGTAGTTAACCATCTAGAGCTATAAGTGATTGCCAGATACTGGTAGATAAGTGATAATATTTCTTTTTGGCTAAGTGTGATAGTATTTTAACTCATACTTTTTCAATTAAATTTATTAAATTTGTGATTCTAGTTAGAATCATTAGAGATTTGTAGAATCGAAATATAAAATTGAAATATGAAAACGTAAGTTTTTACGATTTATATAAAATAGCTTTGAAGAAGTTATAAATGTGCTTATAGTAATTATAAAAAAAAATTGAAATATATGATGGAAATAAAAAAAATGAAGAACTTCTATGAAAAAATTCTTAATCTCTGATCTAACAATAATCGAAAAAGGATTAGGAGAGTTAAAACTATTTTTTTTTCATTATTTTGTTTGAAAAAGATGATGAATTGAATAAAACCAAATATTTCAACTCCTTTTCAATTATTAATGATATAAATTTAAATATATGATTTCTTTCATAAATTTTTCCATTAGAGCTAGAAATTGAATAAAGGCTATGAATATTGAATAAGAGCTATAAGGGAGAGAAATAGAAAGAAAAAGAGAGAAAAAAATTAGAATAGGATAAAGAAAATGATTTAATACTTTAAAAATCAATGAAATAGTAGAAGTTTAGTTATATTTTTATATTTTTGGCCCATTTAACTCAAGAGCTTCTACAGTCTCGTCTATTATTTTGATGAGATTGGTCCAGCATTTCATCTCATCATTTATTTAATATCCACTAGATTTAGACAGTTGACAATATAATCATATTAATGATTTAAATTTAATGAATATTAAATCATTGATGTAATACAGGGTGATATTAATCTTGTAAAAATAATAGACGAGAAAATAGAAAAATCCTATATATGTAGAATCGATTAACTCGATTAGAAATATAAATTTTTACTCAGCTTGATATGTAAAATCGATTAAAAATGTAATTTTCTATAATAAAGTGATTTTATACACAAGTTAATTTGAAAGAACCTCATAAAATCTTAAACTCATTGAATTATAAGAGTAGAATCACGATTTTGATAGCTATGTTTTCAGTACTTAAGTTATTTCCTTTAGGAAGTTAGGGTTTTAAACTTCTTATAAATTATATATACATATTCTTATGTATACTGTAAACTTAAGATAAAGACCCGTGTAAATTTTAGTGAATTAGCAATAGACAAATAATCTAGTGATACCAACATTGATATTTGAATAAAATAGAATAGATAAAGTTTCGATTTCTTCTTTGCACCTGCTAAAGTTGTAATGTATATGTAATGTTGTTGGGAAAGGGTTAAAAAATAAAAAGAAAAAAAAGAAAAAAAGGAGCCTAATGAACATGGCTGTGGAAACATTGCTCCATAGGTTGTAACAACGCTATATTAAGCTATAACACTAATGGATTACTTGCAGTTTGGCTGTGATTTTTAACCGCGATTCCTATGGGGTCAGGACTGCCCGTGAACCAACAATATCCGCAATTCAACTTCTGTGAGAAGCAAACTATATCTTAAAAAGGGGTTTTAGTAAAAATAATTTGGCAATTACGGTTATAAAATCGCAATTTCTAGCTGTGATTTTTCTTTGAGCATTTTTCTACCCAAGTTGATTGATAATTTTTATAGAATTCGCATGTGATCGGTGGAATTGACCATGCGAATGCGAGTAGTAAAGCTGAAAAACACATGGAGGGGCGACTTTGACGGTTGTAAAATCGCAGGTTTTAATTAATTGCGTTTTATAAAATGCAATTACACCATGCAATTTTATATTCCGACTTCTCAAAAATCGCATGTGTTGTATCTGATTTCTTATTATATCGAGCTCAAGGCTAAAATCGCACGATTTTGCATTGGTGGGATTAGTTTCAGTGAACGTTTATTTAGTTATTTTCAAAAATAGTTTGCTTAAGGAGCAAATTCGCCTTTTCCTCTAAATTTCGTGCACTATATATTCTGTGGTCCCCATTTTCTTTTTTTTTTTTAATTCAAATTAGTTTTTTTTTTGCCAATATATACAAATTAATTTATTGGTTTAAATAAATAATAATACTGGGGTATTAAGTTTCATAGACTCGAAAAGCGAAATATAAGCATAATATAAAATGGATTTTTTTTTTTTTCATTTTTTATACTCATTAAACAGTTCATCTTAACCAATGCACTAATGGATTTGAATTTGATATCTTAATGCAAGAAGAGATACATCCATGCATAGAGAAATAGTCCAACCAGCTAGGAAGGAAAAATCATTATGTAAAGATGATTAACGGTAATAGGCATGGAACGGTGGCGGTGTGGCGCGGGATCGGGAACGGTATCGTATACTGATGATGGTGGATGGAGATTGGATCGGTGTTGCTTTCTTAATAAATTATATCTTTTATTTTATTTTATTTTTTGAAATATTTATGAAAATAAATTTACTTTTTTGATGAATGAAACTTTAGTTTAAACGTATCTTGTAACTTCTTTTACTAAAACCAGTGAATAAACGAGAAATACTAATAGGAAGATTTAAGCAGCGGTTCGAACTGATCTTGAACTGCTGGTTCACAGGTCAAGGTCATATTAAATTGTGACTAGCCCGTGAGCAGGCGATTCAGGACTAGTTCACGGCTCTTGAATTATTTATTTATTTATTTATTTTTTCTATATCCCCTCTCCTAAGCCTTTATATTATTTTTTTTTTCCTTCTTGCTTTACCGATTCTTTATCCATTTTTTTTCTTTAATCAGTTAAAAAAATATACATTAAAAATGAAAAAAACAATACAAAAAAGTTTCTTACAATATGAATAAGTGATATCCTAATATGATCGAATAGAATGAAATGATTGGAGGGAAAATATTTTTTATAATATTTTACAATTGCCCGTAAGGTGCTTACATGTCTGCTAATTGGAATAAGACCACCGCAGTTCTATTTGGATTTTTATAAAACCTTTAATTTGTTAATTAATTTTACATTTTCAGAAAAGTATTATAGTTTACGTGGTTATCCAAGTTAAATTTTTTGAATGAAAATAATTTTAGCCGGTCATAATTTAGAAAAACCTAATGCTATATCAGCACTTTTGGAAAAATTATGTCATTTAGTTTTTTTGGACAATTAGAAAAGAAAGATTTTTCTATATGATAAAATTTTTTCGTAACTGATGAAAATAAAACTTGCTATGTATCATCTTGAGGTAACTATTCATGTTCGTGAGTAAGAGTGGAACTTAGGGTGAGCTTGGGCTTCCATTAGATTGGTTTTAATCACTGAAGTAATTATTTTCCTCGCTTGATGTCCTGCATGGTTCTTATCATCTACAGCTCGTCTTGTACTAATCTTTTGTGTAAGCATTTACCTTAACACAAACAACAGATAGGGAGGCTCGATGTTCGTTGACGATAAGGCCTGTTGTATTAAACGTTTGCTTAACAGTGACCATTGAAGCCGGAGTAGCGAGTATTTCACATACGATGCGAGATAACAGTGGGTAGTCCCTTCTATACCTTTGTCACTACTCTAAAATATTGAAATCCTTGATGGAGATATTTTTCAAAAACTTAAAATTTGTATTGATGTAGTGTTGCATCTTAGACATTGGACTACCGGACCATTATTTGTTCAATTTTTGCACTAGTAATTGCTCAACCATAAAAAGGTAATGCCACTCCTTGGTAGGTAGCAAAGGAGAGACCGATGACTGGTCATGGTATTGACTTTAATAGCAATTGAGTATCTCCTCTATGTCAGCCGTCACTGCTTATACTTCTTATTATGCTTTTAAGTTGTACAGGTCTTGAGAATTCGTTAGATCTTGAATGTAACTATAATAAGTTTTCAAATACATTAGTAATAATTCCATTTTACAATGAGAGTCTAGAATAATTACTATAAGATAAATACGAGAAATTTCTTTATAATAAGTTAACCATTTTAACATCATATTGTATACGCATGCGTAGTACGCCAAGTATACTGATGGTTGACATAACAAACAAGTGAACACTGAGCCTATAAACTTGTAATAATGTTTTAGTAATATTATGAAAAACTTTGAAAACATTAAGTAATTGGATGCAAATATCCCAGTTACTAAGGAAAATGTCAACTCCCTGCATGTTGTACATTGCAAAGTCATATAGCAGTTCGCTGTAAGGAATTATGCTATGTAACAACTCATAAGTCGAGTTCCAGTAATATTGCATATCCATCTTAAACTTCCGAGGTCAAAGCTATACTGTTATGTAAAGTTGCAATGCCATCCTTGACACATAAGTTAAGAATATGACATGCACAACGTATATAGAAAAAAATCCCTCCAAATGCTGGTTGACAATAATTTTGCAAATAAAATATTGATGCAGTATTAGCAATTGTATCATCAAAACTAGTAGAAAAAATTTTCCTCACTAATCTATATTTATTTAGGATTTCTTTAATAATTTTACAAATGTTTTGTACCATGTATCGATTGTTAAATACCCTTAAAACCAATAGTCATTTATTAAGTTGCCAATTATCGTCTACTCAGTGAACAGTAGCACATATATAAGAATTATTACGAAAAGGATCCGTTCATATATCTGTACATATGGACACTTGTGTATTGAGGGAAGCAAACTTACTTACGAGCTCCCTCTTACCTATTTGATGAAGCTCTTATGTGTCTCAAGTTATTGTTCTGCGATTAAGTTGTCTTGAGCTGGGGTTAAACATTTTTTGTTTGTATCAACTTTGCTACTCTGATGCACTCGTATTAAATGAGAAGTGCATATTTGTTAGATACTGTGCCAGGTTATATTTATGTCTCTTTTCATCATAACTTATTAGCATTTGTCTAGATGAGCCACCACTTCAGGCAATCTGTTGTTATGTTCTATTTATTCCTACCTTCCCAGGATGCTTCGACCTTAAGTGCTTGTTAAGGGTACCATATCCCTCTCCCGTTTTCCATGAATAACTCGCATTAAAGTAGTTGCAAAATGTCCTCAAGTTCCCTCTTTCGTCTGTACCTTTACGGAAATGAGTAGTAAAAATATTAGACTTGCCGAGTTTAGGGGGCTTACCTAAGTCGGATGGTTTCAACCTGTTGGGCTTACATTATCTCATATGTTGCTCTTCTGTTTCGAAAATAATTTCTATGTCATCTTCCTCATCTTTGAACATGCTTGTGGGGCAACTCATTCGTAGGGGTTCAAATCTTGCGAGTCATGTAGGGACGCTCATATGAAGAGGTTCGAATCTAACATGACGTTGAAGGACACTCATGCATATAGGTTTGAAACCGGGAGGTGGCATACGTCGGTAACTTATATGTTAATGTTTAATGTCAAAGTCAGGAGATGGTGTGCATCGATTACTCATGCAATGAGAATTTATATCGAAGCTCGGAGGTGGTCTAAATTCTTCTTCCACGTTGTTAACCATATCGTATGTCCTTTGCTTATTCAGGTCAAACTCGTTATTTGGGTAATCCTGAACGTCCTCAAATCGTAGTGGCATAGATGGCGTATTGGAAGCTTCAACGCCTTTATCCTTATTTTTATCACCAAATGATGAACTGTGTTTTTTACTTAAAAAGGTACGGTGTAAAAATCTTTCCATTGGTGCAAATATTTATAAGTGAAAGACAGAAATAATCTATAAGAGAAAATAAGGCAGAAATTATATGGTGGCTATGTGTATATTAGCGTTATCTGTTAATGTAAATTGTTTTGTGTAGTGGAGTGAAGAATTATGCATAGAAATTTGTGGTTAGTAGAAAAAAAATATTTTTAATAATGTTTCACAACTAAAAAAATATTGAAGGTAAAATGGTTGCAGTTAAAGAGATTTAATTAGTTTATAGATTAAGTGTTTCTATTAGACCTGAAGTTGCTATTTATAAGAACAGAGGAATGTGTAAATGTATCGCTTTAATTTTGAAATTTAAAATTTTACGTGGTTTGGTGCTACAAATTTTAAATTTTGAACTATAAATTTTAAATTTGTAGCACATGCGGCGAAAGTATGAATTTGTAGTTGTAAACAGAGGACAGACGATAAGGGTAGGGATTTAGGGGGAGGTAAGGGTGGGGTTGGTCATTTTGACCAGCCAAATTATTATTATTATTTTTTATAATGTGACGGTCCTTGAACTGTCGAGTTAGATGGTTTCGCTTAGGCGAACTGCTCAGGCGAACTGCTCAGGCCCTAAAAGTCTGGTAATATGGTTTGGTTTGGCTCAGCCACTAACGAGTCAGGTCGGTTTACGGTTCGGAACCGACCTTTACTTAGATCTTCTAATTGGTATATTTCAGCCACTTAATCTGAAACTTGAGTCCTGGATTGATAAGGTGTTTACTATTATAGACTTATAAATAGTACCTCAATCTTAACAATCTATATGAACACTTAATCATGGGATATCGAAATTCTTTCCCCCACCCCACCCGCTTTAAACACGTAATGTCTTCATTGCAAGATTTTATAATTAGGCTTAGTTATTCCCCTTTTTCGGTATTCAATTTAGGTTATCTACTATCTATAAGTTATTTTGAAAGCATATACCACTCTAATGATACTTTACTTATTTGACGTCTTAGGCTAAACGTAGTTAATAAACCAAACTAATAAATACTAATGGGTACATTTTAAGTATTTAGCTAAAAAATTACAATCTTGTGTTAATAAAGTATTCATTATTATGGTCTTATAAATTAGTATCACAATCCTTACAATCCATATAAGACAACTAATTATGCGATATTCAATATCTCAACTTTGATTTTAGAAATAGCAAAAATAATATTTTATTCGCATCACATAACACATATTATTTTAGCATAAAAAAGCATGAATAACGTTTAGCTAAAAGTAATGAATAAATCAAATTAACTAATATTAATAGGTCTATTTTATTTACTTAACAAAAAAGTTATAACCTTATATTGATAAGATATTTATCACTAAGGTCTAATAAATTAATATTGCATTTTTTATAATTCATGTGAAATATTTAACCATTTGATGTCTAATATCTAAATTTTGATTTTAGTGATAAAAAAGTAATATTTTATTTGCATCGCATAAGACAGAATATTACAGTATAGGAAATCATGATTAACGCTAGGTGCGCTTGATAGAAAAATAATAATTAAACTGAACAGGATATCTAAAAACAGAAAACATTTTCTAATTTTATCAATGGTTAAAATTCAAATAGCAAACATCCCCATTATCCTAAAAATAGCTCGAAAAATTGTATGGTCCAAGTACGAGGTGGAAAGAGATACCGTCCAGGAGTTGCTTAGTTTTTTGCCTCAACAAACAAATGATGTGTGTAGAGGGTTATGGTGGGAATCGTGCGATGTGGGGCATTTAGAAAAAGAAAGTATGTCCTTAGGGATATCCTATTTTGCAATATTCACGGAGCACGTCTGTCATTTTACCTTCCCCACTTATTTTCTGGTGAAAGTGGACATGGAAAATTGGGTGGCCACAAATGCGAGAAGAATAAATGTCCATGTCACAAGAAAAAAGTATAAGGAATCGGCATATTTCTTCATCCCTTGTGGTTTATTCTACGGGAGGGATGAAATATCTCCTCTTTGGTTGAAAAATAGATGCACTTATTTTTATAAATATTGTTTATTTAAATTATGATATATAGGATTTATGTTTTTCAAAAATTGCACCAGCTTTTGTATCTATTGCAAATTAAGAATAAATTACATTTATCGTATTTGGTGATATTTGAAATTGCATCGATACCTTCCTTTTAAATATTAAATTGATTCAACACTTCGATATTTGTGATATCCATATAAGGGATCATATTTTTATGTGTTATACTTCCAAGGAAGGGGATTACTGAAATTAAATAGTGTAGGGATCATCCATCTCTAATCACTCCTCTTTACGCGGTTATGCACGAATAAAAAAAAAAAAATTTCACATATGAGACAAATTTCCTATGTGACGCTATTAAAGAAGGGAATTGTTGAAATTGGACGGTTCGGAGATCATCCGTATATTTTCCCTACGTGTAACCCATAAACTACATAGGGCAAGGGACAGATCAAAACTTTGTAACCTCATATTAGTTACAAGCACCCATAAGGATTATTAGTGGGATTATTCCGTTGGGCTTGATTGAGTAATTTTTATATTATTAGATTGAATGAAATTTTTTATTTTATATTTAATTTATAATTTTGTTTAGTGATTGGATAAAAATTAGATTGGTGGATTGGATAAAAAATCTAAATTTCATCATACTCATACTATGGTACAAAAATGCAATTTAAGTGAATAAAAAAAAATATTTTTCATTTTTATGTTATAATATTAAGTTAATTAATATTATTTTTATTAAATATTATAAAAAATTATTTATTTTATACTATAAATAATTAATTTTTAAATATAAATTTTGTGTTCAGTATTATATAAACCAAACATGATATATTGAGCTTGTACTGTTCAATCCTTCTTATTCTTGCTTTGTCTAATTCTCTTTATTCAGTCTAGTCCTTACAATTAAACGCTATTTTCTATAATCGAATTGAGAATCAAATTAAATTACAAAATGCATTTGTTTTTATATATTTTGATTTGATTTGTATTTTAGTTCAAAAAGGGTCCAAATCTACTTTAATTTAAGCCCAATTTCTTCTTACTTAAGAAAGAAAAATAGAAGCAACATATTTTAATTTTTAAATATCAATAGGATCAACTAGTAACCCTTATGGCAAAAATTAAATAAGAAACTCAATCCTAACCCTAAGACACCCTTAAGGCCTTTATTCCTTCATTTCACTCTTATACATAATAGTTTTTACAAAAAACTAGACTCTTACTTTCCATTTATGTTTTCATCGAGTCAACTCTCACCTCTTATCTAAATTTTCGTTTTACTTACTCTTATAATCTCATTCTTGTCTCTTAATCTCTCCCTCAATCTTAAACTCATATAAAGGTATAATTTGACTGGTAAGTTGTACCTTTTCTAAAAATAATTATTATCCATAATCATTTGTTTTTGCTATATATGTATGTATGTACGTACATATACTATTATAGTTCACTTATTAAACTTTATATGTATGTACATATACTGGGTTTGGGGCGTTACATATTCTTTTAGTGCCCATCCTACAACATTATACTTGTACACAAAAACGCAATAAGATTCATATTTATTAAAGAAGATAAAAGGAAAACAAATGAAAATAACCCGGCATATGCACGAAACCACCGTATTTACACATAAACTCATACCATCGCAATTCACGAGTTAATACACACAAACATGATGAAACGGGTAAAACACTACTTAAAGTTACATAAAACCAACATAGTTCAGTTGTTAAACCTTTTAAAATTAAAATCTTCCACCAAACTATATAAATAAAACTCACGGTGAAAAATGTGTATTGTGAATAGCAAAATGTGGTCATATAACCTCATTTGAAGCATTTCAATTTAGAGTCTCAAATTATTAAAAATGGTTTGATTCACTAAAGGCATATATCAAATCTTTTAAAATGCAGTTTAGCTTAGGTTGATCCCTGAATTGAACCGAACTAAACGTAAATATCCTTAATTATTTGTTTGCAATGGCACAAGGCATAGGTAGAGATGCTAATTCATGTTACTAAGTCATGTTCATGTTTAGTTTGTGTTGAGTTTATGTTAAATAAAACTCATAAAATTGAATGGAGATTATAAATAAGTTTGCTTTTAAACTATGTAAAATTTGTAGAATATTAGGGTTTGTAATGTGTTGTGGTGTTAGTTCTATATTTTATTTCTTTAGACATATATTGTATAAAAAATTATCATCCTTAAGTACGAATACAATCAACCTACATCCATTGTCTAGCTCATCATTCTGCTTGTCCTTCTATCTATTTTAACTCTTCATTTAAGTTGGTAATAGAGGTGAGTGGATAATACTATCGTATAAATAAACTCATATCCTATTTGATTGGATAGGTTTTGGGTATATATCAAGGGTCATAAGATAAATTCTAAGTAATAATTTTTTAGAATTTGTTCCTATTGGATAAGGAACATGTATGATCTTGAAGTCTATACTTTAACATTTATAGGGTAAGGGTTTCTAAAAACTCTTAACTCTAGGTCTCAGAAGTTGCAAGATTGATATTAAAATCATCCCCTTTTGATTACTTAACAAAAACGGCATGGAAAAACATAGAAAAAAAAAACTAATTAAGAACATGAAAGTAAAAGGAGTAAGAGAGTGAGAAAATTAGATGTAAGAATTATAATGCTTCGGTTTTGTGTTTATTGTGCTCTTTCAGCTCTACCATTGGGAATTTGATATTCCACATCTATACCATTCCACTATCCACTTTAAAAACTTTAATTAAAGAGAGATTACAATCAAAGTCTTCTTCTCTATCTCCTTAGGCTGTTTCTCTCCTAACACACTTTTACAAAATACAAAGGTAAACTCTCTTTTAATAATCAACTTAACTCTCAAAGGATAATGGTTACAATAGCTTTAAGGAATAAATACCGAATTCTTCTAAATGTAAGCACAGAATTGTAATGTAAAAATGAAAGGCTTATGAGTATCTTTTGATTTATCTTCTAATTTTTGGAAAGTATGGATTTATGAAAATAAATCGATCTATTTAATTCTCTATCTTTGAAATTTCAAATGACTTGATATTTTTCCTTTTACCAAATATACGATAATATCTTCTCAAACCTTGTCTCACGACAAATATATCTCTTCCACTTATTTTGAATTTAAAATTCCTCATAAATCTCCCCCAAAATCTTTAAATAAATCCTTATCTTTTATCTATTCATTTAAATAATATCCAAAACTTTATCTTCCTTTCAACGTCCAGGTTTAAAAATTCGAATTACGTCTTAATCCGATTGGAAGACCACCGCGATACGCTCCCAATTGCTACTGTCACGTTTTTGTTAAACTTTACCTTCCTTTCAACGTCCAGGTTTAAAAATTCGATGGTTTGTTTCATTAATTGATGATTGTATATGGATTACATGGATTTTTTTATTTAAACAAAAAAATCAAACGTTAGTATTATCATTCCAATTTTCCATTCCATGGTTCAAAACCAATTTCAAGTTAAAATCAAAACTTTCAGATCTAACAATAATAGAGATTACTTCGATCAAATTTGATCACTTTATTTTCAAAGGAAGGCATAATTCATAGGTCATCTTATGTTGACATACCTAAACAAAATGGGATAACCAAGAGGAAAAATGGTAATTTGCTTAACACCACTAAAGCCTTATTGCTTCAAGGAAATATTCCTAAATTTTATCGGAGAGAAGTTATTCTCAATACTACATGCATGATAAACAAGTTACCCTCATGGTTGTTAGATAACAAAAGCCTTATATACATCATCAACAGTTTTTCTTCCTCATTTCAGAACATTGAGTGGCCTCATACATAGGGTCTTTAGTTGTACTACCTTTGTGCATGTTCATAGTCAACATAGAGAAAAATTGGATCCCTATACACTTAAGTGTGTGTTTCTGGGTTATTTACCTACTTAAAAGGGAAACAAAAGCTATTACCACACATTAAGAAAATTTTACATCTCAACTTATGTTACATTCATAAAGTCACATCTTTAGGGGGAGAAAGTCAATGTTGAAGATTAGACTTTTAAGCCTTTTAAACCTCTTGACTTGCTTACACCTGCTTCTAAATTCTCATCCAATGTAAGTCTAATAACCTTTTCAGAAAGTCTTGCACAAGAGTTGGTCAAAGAGAGCCTTTTTTCAAAAAATAAATCTTCTCCAAAGTGAATAAGTGTAACTCATGTTTTTCCAAGATTTTCACATATATTCGAGAAGAGCAACCATTCCCAACCTATAATAAGTTCAAGAACCCAACTTAAGCTCTAACAACGAGACCATGTTAAGAACAAGTCATTTATAATTGAAAAACACATAGACACAATGATTTGGGCATTAAAGAATGCACCAAGAGATCCCTTTACCCAATATCTAACCATGTATCACTTGAAAACTTGTCACTAGCCTTCAAAAAACTTGTAGTAAGTGTAAATACCATTTCCATAGCCAATACTAGGCTTAAGGCATTATCAAAAAGAGAGTAGAGAGATGCTATGTGACAGGGATCAAGGACTAATCACTCGCTCCCGAGCTTGAGGGCTTTCTTAAATGGTTTGTCGAATTGTTAGAGGTAAGTTAAGTATCAATGAGCAATGTCTTCCCTAGTCCAATTTGTCGTGTTACTTGGCTCTCCACACTATCTAAGAAGTTGTCGAGGTAATCTATCGACATGTTGAGCTGATCCCTCCACAACACCCTAATCTAAGCACCAAATCAAGAAAATAACCATATTTACATTGTTGAGGTTAAGCTTACAATTGTTAGTAGCCGACCATTCAAGGCTGATTTGAATGTGAGTCGTCTCGCAAGACAACCCTTATCTAATCCAGCTATCTGATTGCCGAATTGTTGATGTCGACAAGACCTGATCAAAGACCCATCCCTGTTTGGCTCGGAAAGTTATTAGTACCACAGACTAAGTAAAAAGCATGTGTGTTGTCTTTTCTGACATCCGTATTGTCTTTTCTAATAGAAGATGTTCTTTACGCACGATTTCATGCTTTCTCTGTAAATTATTCTTCTTTTCTTTGCAGCTAGGGATCTATTTATGTAATTTTCTGTTATTTAAGACTAGCCTAACTAAGTACCATAAATACTCGCATATTGTAATGGCCGCATATACATCAATACAAATAATGTGCTGAATTTCTTCTTATTCCTTCTTAAGTTAAGTATCCTTTCTACATACTCTTAAGCTATTCTTATTTAGCTCATTGAGTGTGGACTAGGATTAGGACTAAGACTTATGTATCATATCAAGTGTGACCTGAGCTCGTGGGAGGTTTTGGTGTGTTATATTCATTATTGGTACATGGGAACCCCTGCTTATCCTTCGACTATCATTTACTTTTTGAGCTATCTTACTATTCGTACCCATCCCCTCGTTACACGTGATATTGGGTTCATGTGTTCATCTGCGAATCCATATCACCATGGGAGAGGAAATGGATGCTTTAGAGAAAAATAAGATATAAGAAATTGTTGATAAGCCAAAAGGAAAGAACATAGTAGGTTGTAAGTAGCTATAAACTTTGAAATATAAGGCAGATGGGATACTTGAAAGATACAAAGCAAGGTTAGTTGTAAAAAGGTACACTTAAACTTATGGTATTGATTATTAGGAAACTTTTGCTTTAGTAGCAAAATTGAATACTAGAAGAATCTTATTACCATTAACAGCTAACTTTGATTAGTCACTTTTGCTGTATGATTTGAAAAATGCTTTCCTCAATAAAGACTTAGACAAAGAAATTTACATAAACATTCCACTAAGTTTTGAAGAAGAAAAAGTAAGGAAATAAAGTTTTTCTAGCTAAAAAAGGCTCTATATAGACTCAAACAGTTTCCTAAGATTTGGTTTGGTAGATTCAGTGAAGTCATGAAGGCTTCAGGTTACAAGAAGAACCAAGGTGGCTGTACTTTGTTCATCAAGCATTCAACCTCTCGAGGGGTGGGGGGTTGGCAGTTATGGGTAGGAGGTAATTGCACTTATAGTATATGTGCTGTTAAAAGGAATGATGAGAAGAAGAAGCAGTAGTTGAAACAACAATTGACCAAAGACTTTAAATTAAAAGGGCCTGGGAAATTGAAGTATTTTTTTTGGTATTAAAGTGAATTACTCAACTAAAGGGATCTTTATATCACAATAAAAATATGTGTCTAATCTCTTGAAGGAAATGAGAATAATACAGTGTAAATTAGTCTTAACTCCAAAGTGTTACGCCCTGAAATCGCAGAGTTGCAACAGTCCCGTCGTGTAAACTATTCTATGATAGTAACTAGCCTTACAGTGCCTACCATAGACATGACCTACACAAGGCGTCGACGACTCCTCACTTTGAAGTAAACAGTCCGATTAATAATTAAACTACAATTATGATAAATAGTATAAATTTCTAATAACATGTACAATATTATATATATATGTCCACAGAGCTTTCCAGGAAGTTTTACATCACATAACAATTTACTAGATTACAGAATAACTACCAGTCTTTTATTCTTAATTACATGGCTACTCTAGTTAAACACTATACTAAGTAACTTGATCTTCACACCCCTGACTTCCAACAGACTAACCTCTGGGTAATTGTAGGGCGGCATAGTGCTTTGAGTGTTCAGAAATCAGAACCTGCAAAAGGATCTATAAGGGTATGAGCAACTACAGCTCAGTAAGTTGGATTGGAGACTTATGAATGCATATAAGCACAAACAGGGTTATTAAACAATTATTTTTATGAAATGCAACAATCAAGTGTCATCGCACAACGTAGTCCGGTCCGTTGTGAAATCAAAGAAATTTCACCCGCTCCAATCCGGGTTGAGGAGTTTCTATGTTATGCAGCAGCTCACAACTAAACCCAGGCTTGTGCAATGGAGACCCCGCTCCTTCCGCGACTACCTTCCATGTTATTTTGCAATCCTACGCTATCCCTTTTGAAGGGGTCGGTATTTGGTTGGAGAATCCTATAATCCCCTAACGGGTTTGCAATGCATGACATTATTAATTATTTGGGGTCGACAAATATTAAATTCCGTTTAGGGTATTCAAATAATTTCATACCAATTCAATCAGTCACAAAATCACTCACAATACAAATTCAACACGAATTCAAATACATCAAACACATGCGTAAACTACTTACAATCACAATCATATACAAGCCTAAGTCTCCGAGTACTACAAAACTAGTACTCTATTACAATAAGCAATAACCCAACTTACTTGGATTTGCTCGATCGCTTGATCTCTTAATCGCAAGCTGATTTTATCTCTGGATGTCCTATAATACAAATAGGTCTTTTTAGTACTTAAAATTTACGGTTTCATATTCTAAGTTATATTTTAATTCATTTTTGTCCGTGTATGCCCATTACGTCCTAATGATTCGTGATTCTATTTCGGTGTTCAAATCCTAAATGAGATTTTACACTTTGATTTCTAAGCCTGAAATATGCTTGAATCCTAATGTGAAATTAATCACATTAAGCTCGAGTGTCCAAATATCCTATTGGGTCGTAATTTGGTATTCTAATATATTTGGTACACGCTAACCCTAATCGCGGTATTGGATTTATTCCCGATGTGTAAAAATCTTACATTTTGAGACTTTTTCTTAAGATTAATTGTTATTTTCAGATTTATTATTTTTCTGATTTCTATTATAATATTATCTAAATAACTCTATTTTTTTTTAGATTTATTAATTTACAATATCACATATTACTAATTTCTTATATTACTTACCTAATTTCCCTAATTAACCATACTTAATACCTAAAGGCTAGGATTAGGGTTCCACTTCAGAGATTAACATCCTTAAACATATAATTAATATCCTAATCAGTAATTAACATCCTAATCAATAATTAATATCCTAATCAATAATTAACATTCTAATCACCTAATTAACCCTAAATCACCCAATTTTCCCATCATTATAAGGATAAAAATTAACTTAAAAATTTCAAAAATTAATTTTAAAAAAATTGCTTCATAGTACTATTCTACATCATATGAGCATCTTATAGAAAAATTTTGAACTCCAAACTACACTTCTAAACCTATTTATTTTCTGGTTTAGTCATGCTTGGTTTTGAACAATTTGTTAAGGACCCTATAATTTAAGATTTAATTAAACTAAATCACTATTTTTCCCTTAATCTACATACAATAAAACCTCAGAATAACAAGTTTCATAATTTTCTGGGCAAAATAACTAATTTTACAAAATTATTCGAAATCGGGTCATTGAAGAGACTAACCGGTCCAAAGCTTTCTGGCCATCCAAGCCCAGTCCAAGGTTGTCGGCTGGTCCAGGCGGTAGTTCTAGTGTAGGGTGGTGGTGGTGGTTCGGTCCCAGGTGGTGGTGAGTGGTTCGTTTGGTTAATCTGCACAGTTTTCTTTTCTTTTTTTCTTTAGATTTTCTCTCGATTTTTTCAGTGTTTCAATTTTTCTCAGATCCTAAACTGACCAAATGACTTCTGGAATTTTTTTCCCCTATTTATAGACAATTGTAGCAATTAATTTGCATTAATTTGATAAAACTTTGCCACAATTTCTTGATTTTTGGCTTTTAGGTTGTCCAAATGTTATTGGTTAATTTTTCTTTTTTCTGGTTTGAATCTGCCACGACCTGATCTTGGTTCAGCTTATCATCCTCTGATTTTTTTATAATTTTCTTTAATTATTTGCTTAGTTTTTGGCCAATTTAGGTAATTACGCGTATTTTTATCTACACGTAAATACATGTGGCGTACACGTGAACATTCCTAACTATTATTTTGGTCATTCTAAAATTTTTAGTATACATATAATCTATCTCTAGTAATTTATTAGTTATTTCATTACACTTTTCGCATTTTCGGTAATTAATACTTATTATGCTTAGAATTTGAAAATTTTATAATCTCCTATTTTATTACTTATTTTTTTAAATTCAAGTTTACGGGGTCAGTTTTACTAATATTCCTCTCAATAGTTTATAATTTGGATTTGATCGGATCCTTTAATCGATCGCCCTAAACTTTGGGTTCTAAGTTCAACCCTACGGTTACTTGGCTTGGCTTTAGGGCTTACACAAAGGATCTCAATTAGAAATTCAGAGAAGTTAAAGAGGAGACAACGATTGATAGAAAGATGTTTCGAAGATTAGTTGGGAAACTCGTATACCTTCCATGTACCTGACATGACATAGCATACATTGTTAGTGTGATAAATCAGTTCATGCATGATCCAACAAACTCTCATCTATAAGCTACTTGTTAGGTTTACATTAAATTAAAGGAAGTTCAAAAAAGGAGATTTCAGTTTAAAAGAGTGATAATCTCACATTGGGAGCCTACATTGATGCAGATTTGCAAGATCAATATTTGATAGAAAGTCAACTTTAGGTTACTATATATTTCTTTGAGGAAACTTTTTAACATGGAGAAGTAAGAAGCAAAATACTGTAGCTAAATCAATTGCAAAATAGAATTTAAGGCACTTGTTCAAGGGATTTGCGATTTATTGTGGTTAAAGATAGCTTTAAATGACTTGGGAATTAAATGGAAGAGACCTATAAAGCTTCACAGTGATAATAAATTAGTAATTAACATTACTCGTAGTCCCATACAACACAATAGGATGAAATACATTGAGATCAACTGGCATTTCATCAAAGAAAAGATAGGGGGATTTTAGTTTTATATCATATATTCCCTTAGGAAGGTAACTTGCAAATATTTTAACAAGGGATTAAATAGTATAAGTTTCCATGAGATTATTTTTAAGTTGGGATTAGTAAACAACTAGTCCTCAACTTAAGGGGGAGTGTTGAGCTTTAATTTTTAGCAAATGGTATTTATTTTTCTCTCTTTATCTTTTAGACATGATAATTAATGATATGTTAGGTAAAAGTTGATATACTAACTATTGTCACAACTCTTAGGTAAACATTGTCTACATATATTGGCATTTCTTGTAATATATTAATAAATCAAAAACATCGTTTTTTTTTTCTCTTCAAAATTTTTTACATAAACTCATTAAGAAATGCATTTAACAAGTCTTTTGAGCTATTCATATTTTCCATTTTTTCTGAAAATTTTCCTTATTAGGATCCATAAGGCATAATTTCTTAAAATTGTCTCGTCTAAATTCCATTTTTCTTCCCCTTTTGTTTTAATATGCTACATTAAAATGGCCTTGCTTTGTTTAAGTTTAATTTGTATACTTATCATCTTTACTGTACTTATTACTATAAATAAGTTGCTACTATATATTAAAACTGGTTTACGATCTACTTGTTTTTGGCTAAATGACACAATCGACAAAGAGGGAGTGTGATGTGAAAGAGAGAAAAGAACGAGAGAAGACAAAAAAAGAAAAAGAAGAGAGAAAAGGAGGGAAAGGAAGAAAAAATAAATTAAAAGAGGGAGAGATAATCTAAAATCGATAAAGTTTTGATTAAAGTTTAGATTATAATGATAAAAGGGAAAGATAATCCGAATTGGATAAGGTTTGAATTATATTCTTCGTCAAATTCAGATATATTAAATTCATTAAATCATTTGAATATTCTAAGTAAACATTTTATGTTATTATTATATTGATTTGTAGCATATTTGGATCATATACAAATTAATCCTATTAATTCATATCTATTTTAAAGTTTCTTTAAAAGAATTATTATTTGAATTAAGATGTGTTTTTAGTGAAACTTATATTCATTATTGTTTTTGTATGATAAAATTAAGATATTTTTTTTTATAAATTCTTTTAACCAAAAAAAAGTTTTAACCTCTAATGATTACCTTCTTATGAATAGATATATTTGCTAATTTTGTTTTTGTAATTAGCTTTTAGGATTTTTTGGGAAATGGAAAAAAAATTAGAAAAAATATAAGTCTTGAGAAAATAATCTTAAGAATATAGTAGTTGAAATTGCCTTTGATTTCTATTAAAGTGGAAATCGCCTCTTGAAAAGGCGATTTCCACTTGATTATACACCAGCGCACACTCTTTCTTTAGATGTTCCAACCGAAAACGAAACAATCTCTCTCTCTAAAAACCCATACATGAGTTCTCTTGCACCCATTGAGATTCATATTCATTTTTTTTTTCAAATCAATTGCATATTTTGCACAGCAATGCAATGTAAAACTTATCTTTAGAAAAAATTTTGGAAAACGGTATTAGAAACATGCGATTTCCTCATTTTCTCTCTTTAGACGACAACAAACAAAAAGGTAATTTTTTTTTTCATCTTTTGATTTGTTTTATGGACATGTAATTGCATGGAATAGCTTTCTTGTTGAAAATATCATGGAATATTGTTGCTTATATTGATTTTTTTTATGTACCGAATGTCACGCCCCGAAGTGGCAGAGTCATAACAGCCTTGCCGTATAAACCATCCTAAGATAGAAGTTGGCCTTACAACCGTTATCTTAAACCTGATCTACACAAGGCATCCACGATTAACTCGCTTTGAAGCAAATAGTTTGTAATTTAAATAAATCATTTACCTAAGAAAGTGAGAAAATTTATATATATATATACTATAATTAAGTTATTACATTATTCAAAAATGAAAAATTCTAAAACAAAACAAAACTTAGGCCTTAAGAATATATGTTTGTTCTTCAAATATTTTTCATCACTCCCCAGGATCCAGCAATTGCTAGCTTCAGAGTAGTTGTTTGCCGCTTCTTAGCCAGCACCTGCACGACGTCTATAGGGATGTGAGCAACCACAGCTCAGTAAGTTAAGATGGAGGATTTAAAAATATACCATAAACACAACAAGGTTATCAATCAATTTATTAGGTGTAATGCATGTTCAAGCAAATGCTATCGCATGATGTTGTCTGGCCCGTCGTGAGATTAGAGAAATTTCGCCCGCTCTAATCCGGGTTGAGGAGTTGCCATTAATGTAATAGCTCACGACCAAACCCAGGCTTGTGCAATGGAGACCTCGCTCTTCTTGTGACTACTTTCGAACCATTGACTTCACCCTCGCCGTGACCTCCTCTCCTGTCATTTAGTTCGACTAAGGATGAAGAAGGGACTATTATGCAATCCTGCGCTATCCCTTTCGAAGGAGTCGGTATTTGGCCGGAGAGTCCTAAGTTCCCCTAATGGGTTGCCATGTAGGTTCGTTTATGATTATAGGTTGTATATTTAATTAGATCCAGTTTAGGGTGGTCAATTATTTCATACAAATCATACAATACAAGCCAGAATAACAAACAGAATCATAGCATCACTCATAATCAAGCACATGCACACATCCAACTATCTAACAAGCACAACCAAGCATAATCTTAAGCCTCCAAAATACAGCATCGTATTAATCCCAACTTACCTTGACTCTTCGCTCACTCACATGAGGTCTGACTTGCTCAGGCCATTGCCGATCATCCCTATAACACAAATGTGGTTTCAGTTTTTCATATAACTATTATAGGTTCATTTTATCCTATAACGCTTATTGTTATGTGTTGTTTAGGGTTTAATATGCCTAATTATTTAGGTCTTAGGTTTTAAGTCTTTTACAATTATTCTAGGTTTGGGGCTAGGTTCGGGTTTGGTTTCCGCATTGATTTCTAAATTAGGTTCTAGTTTGATTTTGTAAGTATTGTTTTATACTTAAACCCTAGAAATTCGTTTCAACTCATAATGTGAAATTAATCACATTACATCCTGATCTCCTAAATACCATTATTACCTCTAATTAGTATTTTATTCCACCCGATACACTTAAATCCTTATTAGTGTACCAAATTTACTCTTGATGTAAGAAATTTTTACATTTTTCCTCTAATTACATAAATTCAAGTTTCCTATCAGATTTATTGTACATTTTTATTATTATCATATTATCAATTTTTATTATAATATTTTCTATTTATTATATTTCTAATAATTGTGTATTGTGTATTATGTACTATTACTTATTATGTATATAATACACATCTAATATTTCTATTACTCTAATTACCATCTCCTAACATCAATTATCATTTCAAAATGTCTAAATTCATCCTAAATCAGATTTTACATCTAATTACCCTAATTTACAAAATTAACTTAAAATTTACTATTTTTCCCTATTGTTCATTTACTACATAATTAACCTAATAATTACATCTAACACCCTAAATGCTACAAGTATCGTACTTCATCAGATTTTAACATCCTAAAACATGCAATTATTCACTAAATTAGTAATTAACCATTTAATTACTTAATTAACCATTTAATTACTTAATTAACCCTAAATTATCTATTTTATGTCTCATTTTAAGGCCTCAAAATTATTTAAAATTTTCAAAAAATAATTTTTGAAAATGGGCTTCATAGCATTGTTTCATATCATCTAAGTAGTTTACACAAAAATTTTGAGTTCAAAACTACACTTCTAAGGTTATTTATTTCTAAACCGAAACATGTTCGGTTTTGCATGATTTCTTAAGGACCCTATATCACAAGATATATTTTCATCAAAATAATATTTTTCATAAAAATTAAATACAAAAATATTCCAGAATAACAAGTTTCATAATTTTATAAAAATATTTACTATTTTTACAAAATTATACAAAATCGGGTTGGAAATCAAGCTCACCGATTTGGGTGGCTCCAGCTGTCGTCGATGGCCATGGGTGTGTCGGCCCACCTAGGCGTTGCCACCACCGTGTGGTGGTGGTGGCCGTCCACTCCCAACTGCTTGTCAGGTTTTGGTTCTCTTTTGTGGCCCTAACTGCACAGTTTTCCTTTTCTTTTTTTTTTCTTTGGTTTTTCTCTTGATTTTTGAAACTCTCTATTTTTCTTAGTCTCCAAACTACCCAAATGAGCTTCTAAAAAATTTGGGGTATTTATACAGCTTTGTGGTAATTAATATGCATTAAATTGGATAAGACATTGTTTAAATTCCTTAATTTTTGGCTTTTGTGTTACTTTAATTTAATTGGTTGATTTTGTTTCTTCAATTCCAGACTGCCCCGCCTCATTTTTGATTTTTTCTTAATTAATTATGAATTTTATTTAGTTATTTAGTATTATTTTAGCACATTTCGTATATTTTAAGTAATTACTCGTATTTCTACCTACATGTAAATTCATATATAATACAAATAAATATTCCTAAATATTATTTAGGTTATTTTATGATTTTTATTATACATATAATTTATCTCTAACGATTCGTTAATTATCAGAATGCATTTTATGCATTTTCAATAAATAACAAGTTATATACTTAAAATTTGGATTTTTTATATTCTTTTATTTTATTGCTTATTTTCTTAAATTCAAACTTACGGGATCATTTTACTAATATTTCTAACTTTACTTTATAATTTAGGCTTAATCGGGTCTTTCAACCAATCGAAATCTCGAATAGCTAGTTTTGGGGCTTACACCGAATTGTCTACATGAATATATTATACATGAACTCATAATATGTGATATGATGAAACTTATTTAGTATTAATGCAATTGGTTGAGTTAGTGTATTTTTGTATGAAAAAAAAGTCAGTAATTAATCAATTATTGTAAGTAGCATGCTTTTGTATATTAAATTTAGTTGTTGTGTTAATGGGTATTTATGAATGTGTGATTATACATATAAGAAATGGTTTGTTTCGGTGCTATGAATTTTATGGGGTTGATATGACAAACAAGTGAAGATGAATAACGTGAAGGTAGTTTACTATATTGATAGAAATATCGTGGAAGGGAAAGATGGGGTGCTCTACGATAAGTGTTTGACAACAGTAGTTGGGGTGTCGATTGGAGCAACTTATGATCAATTAGTTGACTAGATATGTAATTGACTCTAGGTTGACATGACGACTCACCGGGTCAATTTGATTCACAGATATTCCCTTGTAGGACGGAGTAGGGACATGTTCTATGTCGTTTCTATAAATGACAATTATAACGTCCAACAGTTATTGGCATCCTTACTAAGACATGATAGAGTAAGCAGTTCGATACAAATGTATGTTGAAGTTCATGAAATTAACTTCCTCGACAGTTTAGTACAATCTTGAAGAGCATGATGACAATGTTAAGGTTTAACTACAAACTCAAATATTTTAATCTCAATTGGTTCTACAAAGTGATATACCGAGTAGCAGTCATATGCCCAGTCAAGGTAACATACTGATCATGAGAGAATTCAATAGGGATGGAGAACGAACTCGCTTGTGAAGACATTGATGAAGACTTTAATGACATCGATTCTAATACTGATATTGGTTAAAGCAAAGGGTGGCTCTAAGAAGTGGAAGAAGATCAAGGGTTAGGTAGAAGAAATGATTGGAGGTAAGGGTTGACCACAGATGTGGACGCGATTGGAAGGTCAGAACTCGTGCCATTTTACATTGCAAGTGTTAGGAATGCACTTATATTATTCAAGTAGAGTGTAAATGATGGTGAATAGAGTTTCGGTGATGAATTTAAGGTGGGAATGTAGTTTACAAAGAAAGAACACTTACAAACAGCGGTGAAGATATATCATATTTTGAACCATCATGACTTTATAATGAAGGAGTCTGACCTTATTATTTGGTCTATCAGATGTGTTGTTGGAAAATTTTTGCTTTGCTTATTTTTTGTTTGTCTCCGCTAATATGCCAATCATCTTATTATCTTATTGTGAACATGCAAGTGCAGATTGATCCAAGATCGATTGATAGACCACTACTTCCCTTACAGCTATCCTATAGGTTTGAGTTAGTGTGGCATGGTTAGGTAATGAAAAATGGATAACTTACTAATGACATGTTCATTTGATGTAATGCTTGCAATACGATTCATTTTTCCTTAATCGTAAGAAAGTTACTAGCTCAAGAGTGGTAGGTATGAGGCAATATTCATATCTTGGAATGGAGAGGAGATACTTATAGATCTAAGATGATCTCCTACCTCGGGTAGTCGGTTTTGATTGGTGTAAGGCAAATGCCCTTCATATAGCTCGATTGGCACTTGATTAGTGTCTTGTTAAAGCGTTCGAGGGAGAGGATACATACATTGCACTTTTACACCGGTAAAATGACAATGATGTTGTAGGGCATTTCTCTACTCCTTGGTCTCCTTACCAATGGCAATGCTATTACAGGCATCATGGTGTTTATGGGTTGAGGTGATGTGTACTAACGCCTATTAGGACTTTGCTAACTAAAAAATGCTTTTAAAGGTACTCGAGTGAAATTGTCTTCCTTAAAGGATAATTTCACTGATTTGTTATATAATGCAGATAATATTGCTATCAATAGTATACCCGAGCACATATCATGTAGTTGATTGGGAGTATACTATTCTTAAATAAGTTTAACAACCAGGTGTACCTCATGTTTCTCCCTTTCCTCTTAGACCTTACTATAGTTAGACGCTATGCTTGGGGGACAGCATGTTTAGCATGACTCTATTGCTAGTTGTGTTTCACTTCACGGATGGATTTTAAAGAGACTAGCAGGCCGTTGGTAATAGTTTAAGTTTAGGTATGGGAGCATTCCCTACACATTGCCCCTTTACGCCACCAAATTACAGCATTAGTTGATGATTGACTACCATGAGTTGATGGGGAGTAGACTTTGATGTGATCGAGCTGTCCACATATGTAGTGGGTTAGTATAGAGACACATTTAATCGATAGTGTGCGAAGTAGGTAATTATCTTATAAACTTGATTACTTGTAGCTTCTCGAAGTGTTGTTAACTTCATATTTTTTTTTTCTGATGTGTTTTTAGGTGGTTTGAATACCTTATATGCATGAGGACATGGTTAGACTCTTGCATATTATTGGATAAAAGTGATATTTGGTTGGCCTGGGTCTTACTGATATGTAGAGGTGTACAAACGAGTTAAATGGGCCAACTTAATCTGGCTCACTTTAACCTATGGGTTAATCAAGCCAGGCTTATTTGGCCTGCTTTTAAACATGATAAAAAATTTTGGCCCTAACTAATTTAAAAAGAGGGTTAAACAGGTTGGTCCGCTAACCAAAGGTATACGTGTATTAAACGGGTTGACCTAAACCTTTCCATTTGGCCCATGAGTTAAATAGGTGAAAAAACCTTGCCACAAACCTATTTTAAAAGAAGGTTAAATTGGCTAATCTGTAAGCCCCATAATCAATTACTTAGGTTTCGATTGTCTGAAAAATCCGATCGAGTCTAAATTATAAGTAAAGTTAGAAATATTAGCAAAATAATCCTGTAAGTTTGAATTTAAGAAAATAAGCAATAAAACAAAAAAATATAAAAATTCCAAATTTTAAGTATATAACTCGTTATTTATCAAAAATGCGTAAAATACATTCTGATAATTAACGAATCGTTAGAGATAAATTATATGTATACTAAAAATCATAAAATAACCTAAATAATATTTAGGAATATTTATTTTTACTATATATGAATTTACATGTAGGTAGTAATACGAGTAATTACTTAAAATATGCGAAATGTGCTAAAATAATACTAAATAATTAAAGAAAATTCATAATTAATTAAGGAAAAATTGGGAAAAATCCAAAAATGAGGCAGTACAGTCTGGAATTAAAGAAACAAAATCAACCAATTAAAATGCAACAAATAGAAAATGGAAAAAAGAAGAAATAAGGTAGTTGTCTAATCAAATTAATGCGCAATAATTTTCCTAAAGCTTTATAAATAGCAAGAAAATTTCAGAAACTCATTTGGTTAGTTTGGAGAGTGAGAAAAATAGGAAGAGGCAAAATTGAGAGAAAAATTAGGGTTAAGAAAAAAAAAATAAGAAAAACTATGCAATTAGGGCTATAAAGGGAAACCAACACCAGACGAGCAGCTGAGAGTGAACGGCCACCATCACCACACGGTGGTGGCAACACCTAGACCGACCAACAAGGCCATGGTGGCCGGCGGTGGCCGGAGCCACCTAGACCAGTGAATTCGACTTCTAACCTAATTTTGTTTAATTTTGTAAGAATATTAAATATTCTTAAAAAATTATGAAACTTGTTATTCTGGAATATTTTTGTATGTAGTTTTTAGGAAAAATATTATTTTGATAAACATATGTCTCGTGATATATAATCCTTAAGAAATCATGCAAAACCAAGCATGTTTCGGTTTAGAAATAAATGACTCTAGGAGTGTAGTTTTGAGCCCAAAATTTTTGTGTAGACTACTTAAATGATATAGAACAGTGCTATGAAGCCCGTTTTCAAAATTAATTTTCAAAATTTTTAGATAATTTTTAAGTCTTAAAATGAGGCATAAAATGAGTAATTTAGGGTTAATTAAATAATTAAATGGTTAATTACTGATTTAGTGAATAATTATATGTTTTAGGATGTTGAAATCTGATAAAGTACGATACTTGTAGCATTTAGGGTGTTATATATAATTATTAGGTTAATTATATAGTAAATAAGTAATATGAAAAAATAGTAAATTTTAAGTTAATTTTATAAATTAGGGTAATTAGATGTAAAATCTGATTTAGGATGAATTTAGATATTTTGAAATGATAATTAATGTTGGGAGATGGTAATTAGAGTGTTAGCAATATTAGATGTGTATTATATACATAACATGTAATTATTGAAAATATAATAAATAAAAGATATTAGAATAAAAATTGATATTATGATAATAATAAAGATATACAATAAATCTAATAGAAAACTTAATTTATGTAATTATACGAAAAATGTAAAAAATTTCTTACATCAGGAGTAAATTCGGTACGCTATTAAGGATTTAAGTGTACTAGATATAATAAAATACTGACTAAGGGTAATTATAGTGTTTAGGCTATCTAGAAATAAAGTGATTAATTTCACATTATGAGTTAAAACAAGTTTCTAGAGTTCGGGCATAAAACAGTACTTAGAAATCAAACTAGAATCTAATTTAGAAATCAATGCGGAAACCGAACCCGAACCTAACCCCAAACTTAGAATAATTATAAAAGACTTAAGATCTAGATAATTAGGTATATTAAACCCTAAAAAAAACATAACAATAAGTATTATAGGATAAAACAAACTTATAATAGCTATATGAAAAACTGAAACCACGTTTGTGTTATAGGGATGATTAGTGATGGCCTGAGCGAGTTGGACCTCGATTGAGTGAGCGAAGAGTCTAAGTAAGTTGGGATTAATACGTTATTGTATTTTAGAGACTTGATTTTCTTGGTTGTGCTTGTTAGACAGTTGATTGTGTACATGTGCTTGATTATGAGTGATGCTATGATTCTATTTATTGTTTTGGTATATATTGTATGATTTGTATGAAATGATTGATCACCTTAAATTAGATTTAATTAAATATACAACTTGTAATCATAATCAGAATTGCATGGCAACCCATTAGGGGAAACCTAGGACTTTCTGACCAAATACTGTCCCCTTCGAAAGGGATGGACCAAGATTGCATAATGGTCCCTTATTCATCCTTAGTCGAACTAAGTGACAGGAGAGGAGGTCCCGGCAAGGGTGAAGTCAATGGTTCGAAGGTAGTTGCGGGAGGAGCGATGTCTCCATTGCACAAGCTTGGGTTTGGTCGTAAGCTGTTGCATTAATGGCAACTCCTCAACCCAGATTAGAGCGGGCGAAATTTCTCTAATCTCATGAGGGGCCGGACAACGTCTTGCGATGGTATTTGCTTGAACATGCATTACACCTAATAAGTTGGTTGATAATCTTATTGTGTTATGGTATAGTTTTAAGTCCTCCAGTCTAACATACTAAGTTGTGGTTGTTCGCATTCCTATAGACGTCATGTAGGTGCTGGGTAAGAAACAGCATACAACTACTCTAAAGTTGGCAACCGCTTGATCCTGGGGAGTGAAGAAAAATATTTGAAGAATAAACATATATTTTTAAGATCTAAGCTTTTATTTTAGAATTTTTCATTTTTGAATAATGTAATAACTGAATTATAGTGTATATATATATTTTCTTACTTTCTTAGGTAAATGATCTATCTAAATTACAAACTGTTTACTTTAAAGCGGGTTAGTTGTAGACGCTTTGTGTAGATCAGGTTTATGATAGCGGTTGTAAGGCCAACTTCTATCTTAGAATGGTTTACATGGCGGGACTGTTACGACTCTGCCGCTTTGGAGAGTGACATAATCCTTGAGCCAAAGTCCACTTGCACGCCTTTACTAATATGCTTCCATGTCATAGAGTTGCATTATCCCGACCGCATGACCCAGCAGTTTAACGAGATGTAGGAGATTCCTGCTTATCTAGACATGGGAAGAGTAATACATGATATAGATTTGAGGGGCCAGACTGAGATCAATTGGGCAACTAAACATGCGACATGGCTAGAGAAGTAGGTGGATTGGCAAAATTGGATTGTGCAAATTCAACTACCACTAGGTGTACCTTTAGATTATGTCCTTTGATAACAGTAGGTTATGCGTCGAGACATTAACAAATTGGGATCTTTCTGGGTGTATATGGTAAGCATCATTTCTTAATGCTGTTGCCCCTTCATTTCTCTTATTATATGTTATTCATACTGTTATCTTTGGTTTGTAGGCAGATTTTATATATAGACTGTCTCAAATGTTATATGAGGACATTATAGTCGAGCAACATAGAATAGATGATGTCATCTAGCAACTTAAAGACATTCATCTAGGCTATCTACTTGTGCCCAGTCTAGATATAGTGTATGGCGACTCCTTATTGTATGAGCCACAATAGGAAAGGTGACGTTTGGGATGTAGTCATGGTCGAGGTCGAGGATGTAAGCATGTCGGCTTCAAAATTCGAGAAGACGAGTCTCCTCCGTATTACTCGCCCTTAGCGTCTCTTATAGCACCTCATTTCTAGTTTCATACCTTGTCCAAGGAAGGCTTTAGCAATCATATGTAGATTCCCACCACTACGTTTAAGAGACGACTTGGAGGTCATGATGCTGACATGCGCAAGAGGGTTAAATAGGTCAACCCTACTCTAATCCCAATGCACTACACTAAGTCCGATACCTTCTAAGGGGATAAAGCATGAATCACTCAATTGGATATAAGTCGGATGGTCCAACCCCAGCTTAATGTAGGTATATGGGAGACACATGCCTACATATGTAGACAATATAGGTAGCAGTAGATTTTGATTGTTTGTATTTATTGAAAATTTGAACTTATGGTCAACATTGTGTATATTTTTTTAAATATTCCTAACTTTAACTTTACTTATGATTGTTTTCCTAAACTTTTATCTATCATCTGTACGTTTAATGAGTAATTATATTGAATGATTTTATATGAGTTACGAAGTTTAATGGTGCTTAACTTATATTTGTTCAATTTTGGATTGTGCTGGGAATTTCTAAAGATGATTAGGTAGTCTATCGTAGAAGGCGTGGAGTGTGGGATTGGATTGTGTGATTTTGAGTCGCTTGTTTATAAAAGCTTGTTTATAAAAGTTGTCTGATGTGCCAATTTTTTTGAGATTATTTCCTTAGAATCATATTGCTAAGTTTTTTTTTTCTTTTTTTTTTTCGGATTTTCTTTGGAAAGCCAAAAAAAAAATCCCAAAATATTAGTAGAGAATCTAAAACTCCAACAAAAAAAATAAATAGACCGTGTTACTATTTAATATTTCCCTTTTCTGTAAGAAATACAAATCTCTCTCTCTCTGCGCTGTTTCACTCGTAATCCTTTCTCACACATAAGAAGAATCTGAAACGCATTGGCATCTCCATTGCTTCTTCAGGTATGTCTTCTTCTTCTTCTTCCTTTTTTGAATGTTCTTTTTAATGTCTTTTCAGATTGATTGATTTTTCCTTTTCGTTTTTTGTTAGGATTATTTCTTTCTGTTCTAGGATTCAAATTTCCGAAATTGTCCTTTGATTTATTTAGCATCTCTCTTTTTTTTTTTTAATCGGTAAATCTGAAACCCATCAAATTTCGATTCCGCAAAGAGTTTTTAGCAGCTGATCGTCATTCTTCCACGAAATTCTTTTCTCGTTTCCTGCATTTCGCCATTTTCCATTATTTCTGGTGTCCGAGAATTAGGGTTTCCGAGATTTCTGATTAATCGGAATCTCTCAATCCCGGAAACTTATCTACATTGATGAAAAGAGGCATTTCCATCTCTCTCTCTCTCTCTCTCTTCCTCTCTAAGAAAGAGGACTATTGGTAGAATTTCGACAAATTAATTTTGCGAGAACCACAGTTTGCGTATTGAAAACACTTTTTTTTTTTTTTTTCACTTGAAAAAGAAAGAGATTTGAAATGTGACTTGACATGCCAATAATTACGTAAATTATGCTATTAAGGTAAGAGGATATTCTTTCTTCTGAATAGTATATGTTGTCTGTTCAGCACTGTCAAATTAGCACCTAACGACGGCAAAACGGTCATATCACTAGGCGTGCGTTTTTTATATACCTTTCAAAATTTTCGATATACCATATAGTGTGACCGATGGCGATGACCCTGGAAGGTTCGTCAAGGTTGGCTTCTTATGCAAAGATGTTCGTTTTTTTTGGCATTCCCATTTTGACCCTCCAGTCAACGCGTTTTGACAATTGAATTGAACGTTTCTTCAGCCGTAAATAATTAAAATGTTGTTATTGTTGTTGTTGGGGGTTGCAAATGTCTTTTCAGACATGCGGACTGTCCTAATTTATAGTAAAGTAATTAGCCATCAATCGCAGTCATCTATGATGTACGACGATATATCTTTGCCTATTTATCAGGAGTGATACTCTCCAAGTTGTTTTTTTCTTTTTAATAATATTTAAGGCATGCTATTTGCTGGTGGGCATGTTTTCTTTGTTTAAGTGATTAAAGTTCAAAAACTCAATTTTGGCACGTTTTTTGGTTTGTTGATTTGCGGTTAGGTGCTACAGTGACTTCAAAAACCGTTTTAAGGGCAAAAGAAGCTTCCTTTGTCGGTGTACGATGAATGGGCTGTCATGTACATTGACAGCCCAAGAATAGAACTCCAAGACCCGTTTTTATAATCAGGCAAGGACACTTATGCCAATTGTGCTTATGTTCATTGTGTGTTGGATTGCACGTTTGCTTCTATATCTTTGATTATTTGTCTTTAGCAACTTTGCTTTGTCATCTGTTGGTGTGTTGACTCTTTCTGTTTGTTCTATCCAGGCAAATAATTATAATCTCTTTTCATTTTCTGGGTCTACGTTTGATCAATCATTTCCGCTTAATTCCTATACTGTGATATTTAAAGAGGATTGGGGAGATTTGAGTAATTTATTTGTGATGGGTTCGTTGTCTGGAATTTTACAACGCCCTCTTGTTGCTGCTGCAGCTGTTGCAGCTGCTTCTGTTTCAGTTGAGTTACCAGATAAATTTTTACCTTCAAAATCAGATGCATATTCGAATGTGGAACATATCGAGTCTTCAATTTCTAGTTCAGCCCAAGAAGTGTATTCATCTTGGGTATCTGGAATCTCTGTTTCGAGGCTAGCTAATTTGTCATTTGTTACTAGAGTCCGAGTTCCGGTTCCTAACATAAGATACCCAGCTCCTAACCTAGGCAATGATTTTGTTCCAAACTTTTTATGCTCTTCTATTGTTCCTTCTTCCACCTTGCTCGATTTGTATCAATCTGCGGAGTTAGCAAAAGCCGCAAAACTGAGTGCATTTACAAAACCTATTCATACCACACCATCCGACCTCTTGTATAGATGGCATTTACCCGAACCAAGTGCTATAGACATTATGGGAACCTCGGATTGCTCATCAGCCAAGTCTAGAACTGTTGTTGTCTTATTAGGCTGGCTGGGAGCAAAGCAGAAACATTTGAGAAGATATGCAGAGTGGTATAATTCTATGGGGTATCATGCTATCACATTCACTTTCCCAATTTCGGAGGTTATGAGTTATCAAGTAGGGGGCAAAGCGGAGCAGGATGTTGAATTGCTTGTGAACCATTTGATAGACTGGTTGGAAGAGGAGCATGGAAAGAGTCTTGTTTTTCACACATTTAGCAATACTGGATGGTTAACGTAAGCTCTCTCTCCCTCCCTCTCACTTTCACTCTGTCTGTCTGTGACATCACACAGGCATACACAGAAAACCTCTGCACATCTTGTATATTTTTGGTCTCTGAGCCCATGCAGCATGTTTCTTATATCATGGTTTCTTACTTGCATTACAAATGAAGCTTGATGTAAAGGGTTCGATAATCATGCTGTAGATATGGAACTATTTTGGAGAAATTTCAGAAGATGGATCCTTCTTTATTGGGAAGTATTAAGGGCTGCATTGTTGATTCTGCTCCAGTTGCTTCTCCTGATCCGCAGGTAAGTCTTGACATGACTTAGGTAGAGGCAACAAGTGACTGACTTGGCTTATTTGCTGTCCTCATTGAAACTAAACCTTTCTCCAGTCTTCTAAACAAAAGCTGGGGCTGATGCTTTCCAGTAGTAAGGTTTCATTAGTAGACATGAGTTTGAAATATTAGAGCTGTGATTATAATATGAAGTAGGAACTTAATCCATTTTTTTTTTAAATCACTCCTTTCCAGAACTTTTTCACTTTAGTCGTTTATCATTCATTTTCAGATTACTTATTGAAATTCAGACCTCTGCTTTCTCCTTACAGTTGCTCGCATGTTTGCAATTTGGGCGACCTGGCAGATTGCTGTTTATGATAATTGTACAGATAATATATTTTTGTTTCCTTCCATAGGTTTGGGCTTCTGGTTTCTCCGCAGCTTTTCTTAAAAAATATAGCGTGGCGACGAAAGGACTGCCAACCTCAAATGATTCTGGTGTGGCATTGACATCTTCTACTGAGGCTGTTTCTGAACTAAAACCAGCAGCAATGGAAGCTGCTCTTCTCTTGGTGCTAGAGAAGTTTTTTGAGGTTATTTTGAATCTTCCAGCTGTGAATAGGTATTCTCTACTTCTATATGTCAAAATTCAGAAGACTAATGTAGGGAATGATAGTGATTTACAGTTCTATTGATATGGGTCTAGGTTTAATAGATGTGGGATACATATACTTGATGTGGCACATCTCCACAACGGAGATAGCTGCATTTTTAGGTATTGCGTACTAACAGCTGTGCTGAAATACAGGAGGCTCTCCAATGTGCTTGATGTATTGTCAACTCAACAACCAAGCTGTCCGCAATTGTATATATACAGCTCTGCAGATAGAGTCATTCCTGCTGGATCAGTGGAGTCATTTATAGAGAAGCAGCGGAAGCTGGGGCACGAGGTCAGGGCTTGCAATTTTGTCTCCACACCCCATGTTGATCATTTTAGAAATGACCCCCAATTGTATACTTCTCAGCTCAACCATTTCTTGGTGAACTGTGTTATTACCTGTTGCAGAAATGCTTCATGACATGGTGACGGCTACATTCTTTTCCCATACCTATTTTTTCTCTCAACTTCAACCCCCTTATATTGATTATAAATGATCCATTTCCTGAAAATTTTTAGTTCCAGAGGAAATGGAATCACCATTGCATTACGAAACTGTACAAGAACATGAACTGAAACAGAAAATGAATTCAATACAGTATACTTTTCATTCTATCTTATTGCTTTAGAGTTTTCTCACCTTTCTGATTGTTGAAGACGATGGAGGAATTTTGATGCATATTTTTAAAAATCCAATAGTGCATGTTACAGCCATACATCTGTCGTTTTTCTGCAGATAATGCGAGGCATGGGAATTCGCATATAGCCCATGACTCCTTTGTCCAGTAGGTTATTAGAGCATACGGTCTTCTTGTCTAGAATGAATATGGTGATGATAATAGATAAAAAGATATAGAAATATGGCTGATCTTTTTCTTTATCTCTTATCGATAACTTATTTTATGTGAGTCATACAGCGTCCTGTCTAGTGAATGCCTTCCAGGAAGTTCTAAGACTTTGCATTCATTTCTGAACGTGAACTGCACATATCCTGCCCAACCCCTCCTTGGGCCTGCCAGCCTTGTCTTCTTAATCGTTCATGTGGTGCTATGGAACTTTGTGCACTTAAGACCATATATATTTTTGAGGAACCGTTTCATATCCTTTAAATATCATATTAATATTTTAAGGGATTTTTTACTTTATTCCTGAGTTTATTTGTAAGAGTTTCTTAATGTTTTCTAACAATTTTTATGGGGTCCAATTGCAATATCTTTAACGAACGAGGGAAAGCAACGGCCAACTCATCACAGTTTATCCCAGTAGAAACTCAACTTGCGTCACATGGCTTTTGGTGGGTGCGCCAAGCCCGTTATTCATGCTCTTATATATCCTATGTTACGTTGACTGATTTGTCTAGGTAGAAGTTACTCTGTTTCATTGGTACTTGTGAATGCCATGGCAATATCTAACAGTTGGTTCACCAACAGGATGCCGGCCGAGGGCTATTTCTGATTTTATACTTGTATGTCTCACGATAAACACACCATATTTTCCTTTCAAAGATCGGGTGATAGAACTATATTTAGTTAAATTTGGCGATTGTGATATGGAGCATTGACATTTTAAATGTTCATGTGAAACGGCAAGGGCATTGTCCCAGATATTTGCACTTGGGAAGGTTGAACTTGCACAAGCAATCAGAATACTTTTTTTTGGAGGGGACTAGGTTCCTCTCCTCTCACCACACTATCCTCAATTTCTCCTGAAATAATCTCTTTGGTCCTAAGTTTTTAACAATATCCACTTAGAGTTCCAAATGTGTAGATGTGCTTTCAAATCCTAATGTGCTATTTTACTATTGAAAGAAAATGGTAAAATAGCAATAAAAATTATAAAAAAAAAAGAATTAAAAATAAATAAAATCCTCATGGATAGCTATGGAGGCAATCCAACTCATGGTTGGCCACCCATTTTTAGGGGATTACTAGCCACCAAATTATATGGATTCAACAACCATCCTAGGGGGTGGTTAGCTAAACCCTAATGCCCTTGCTTGATGCATGGGTGGCCATTCCGGGTTAAAAACTAATGGGGCATAACCTTTCTTAAAGAAATTAAAATAATTTATTTTATATCAAAATAAAATATTTATTTATTAAAATCAAAATTCTAAATTCTATAATATTTATTAATATTTAATTCTTTTAATTCTATAATATTTATTAATATTTTATTTTAGAATATTTATTAAAATTCTATAGAATTATATTAATTTAAATTCTATTCTAATATTAATGTAGATAGAAATATTTTAGAATATATAGAAAATATACATAAAATATATATATAAATTCGAATATACATATATAAATAGAAATTCTACATATATAAATAGAAATGCAAATTTAATAATATAAATAGAAATGAAATTCATTTTTCTTTTTTTTTTAATTCAATTTAAAGGGAGAGAGAGCGGGATGCAGATGGACATTCACATTCAAACGAGAGGGATTTTAGGCGAGTAGGCATCTTTGTAAAGCCCGCAGAAAAGGAAGAAGCGAGCTCTGGATACTGCAAGGATCTCTCTTGTTACCTGTGAGGTTGGACTAAGCGTATCCTATTTCCAGTGAAGAGAAATACAGTTAAGCAGAGCATATTTCTATTCTGACTTTCAACCATTGGAAGTTCTTCTCCATGCGGGTTCTATTCCAGTTCCCGTTGTCGTCCCAGGCTCTATCTTATTATAATTATAAAGTAAATAAAGTCAAAGATCTATGAACTAGCCCATGCTTGACTAGCCAAGCAGACAAACGACCCTGCATCTTTTTTTATCTTTCCCGCATTTTTTTGTATTATATAAGTAGTTCACATTTACTTTATGATGAAATTTATGATGCTGTTTGTGATTCTATACAAGGGAATCCTGCCTAATTCACTAATTCATGGGAAGATACTGAACTTTTGTATTTGAAAAATGTTTCATAAGCTATTTCTGAAGTAGAAGTAGATGGTGATTGATAGAGTAATGCTTGATCATAATTTCCAATATGAGTACTACGTCCAACATGAAACTTGTGGTTGGTAGTAAAACACCTATTTTGCTCGTGAGACCTAATTTGATCTTCATAGTGGGTTATCCATTTTATAAGTTGACCCATCATTATTATAAAGAAAAAAAAAATGATTTACCTTCTCTGTATAACTCATTATTTATACTTTGTTTTTTTGTTTGATTTCTAGCTAATTGACCACCCACTACCCTGGATGGATCATGCCATCCATTGGTAAAGATGGGTGGCAACTAGGTTGCATAAAACTAATTTGTGCCACCTAATAACTTTAGAGAAGCTCGCTATTATTTGGAGAGTGTAATGATTAATTGCTTGTCTTGACGAACCTTTTCTTAAGTGCTCAAAACTTCTACCATATAGAAGTAAAGAACTCATTGTTATCTCAACTGCATTACAAGAAACTCTAGAAAAGTCGAAATACGAGGGCACTCACTATGGAGTAAGCTTACTATTTAAATGATTTAAGTAATGTGCTCTTTACTTGGCTACCCAACGTTTATTGTAGGCATGATAGTTGGCACACCAAAGGTACATCTTTTGCGATCCTCCTTAGATAGTGGTTGGCATCCACCATTGTTGGATATTAAAAATGTGAAATAACCTAACAAAAAATAGAAGGTAGAGCGCTTGGATAAGTTTTTGATAAAATTATTAAATTTTTTTTTCTTTTTTAAGCTTTATGAAAAATTTAACGCAGCTTCCATAGAAACAAGTATTCCTATATTACTTTCACATAAAAGGAGAAAGATTATAAAAGTTGATACATAAATATATAAAGGAATTCAACTGTCACCTTCCACTTTTACCTCTTCCAACTCTACACCAATATTACATAAATAAATAAATTAGTTACAACTTAACTTCTCTCTTTTAATGTGTATACAAATCTTTCTAATACCACACGTAAGTAACAATTCTCTCTTATTTCTGATGCCTCATAAAATGGAACCCTTGCCTATTTTAGCAAGTTTACTCCTCTAAAAAGACATGAAATATAAATGTTGCAACAAATCTGTTGGTAGTTCAAAATATAACTCTTATAATCTCTTGATATTTACCTTGACGATGGTCACATTTAAATGCCTCATTAGTGGTCACTAAGAAAATTGAGAACGCGGCTTCATATATAGCTTTGACAGAGGAATATTTCTTTGCAAGGAAATCGAACGAATGGGAAAGATTTTCTTCACTTTGCTAGAAATTATTATATATGAAACCTTTATCAATTTTTTTTTTTCTTTTTAGATCATTTGTTATAGTATCAAATATAAATCCTTTGAGTTCTAAATAATTTTTATTTCAAACAAATATGTTCTGTCTTCAAAGATTTAACACCATATGATGAAAGATGAGTGTAACACATGCCTATTGAATTTTTAAAACAAAATTACACATATATAAATTATATAAAAAGAATTACCTAAATATTGTTGTATAATCGCATATAAAAGATACACAATATCATAATTTACAAAGATATCACATATTTAAGTTGTGATTTAATGAATTGAGTAATATCACTAAATCACATTTAATATATGTGATTTTATTAACTTTTTTGTTATTTGTATTAATGCACGACAAAGATAATAGGATGGTCTAGTGATTAATTGGCATGTTGGAATTAAATAGATTATGGGTTTGAAACGTAGAGGAAGCATTGTTGTTTTTTTGTTTTTTATTTTCAAAATGCGATATTAATATAAAGTAAATATATGTCATATATAAGAAATGAGACATTAATATAAAATCAAATAGCATTTATTACATGCAATTTTTCCATGATATTTTATAATTAATTTACTGTAATTGGTATTTATATAATATTTATTTTTATGGTAAACATATAAATTCCTTAATAAAATAGCTAACTCAATCAAATCCTTTTAAGATAAAGATGCATATCTTTAGAGAATTTTCTTTGCAAAATTTGATTTCATATCCTTTAACAACTTAAATATTCTTTTTTAAGTTCTTGGCTTAAGCGACTTCGACGTTGAAAATATACCCTGTAATTAATTTTTAAATTATTTTATGAGCTAGGAGTGGGACTTCTCCTTTGACTTTCTCATGGTTGTACTCAAAGACATACAAGCACGTTGTTAAAAGAAATTTAGTAATTGTATCTTGATCAAAATATATGGAACAAGACATGTTGTACTCCCTTTTTGACGATGATAAAATCTCTATCATTTTAAACATAAAAAGTAGATATCGTGAGGATGCTAGGGAAAAAGAACACAGACAATGCCCAGAAATGTAAATAGAACGACCAAACAATCATAAAATTAAAGCTCTCCATGAAGTGTGAATTTTGTTGTTCATTGTTTAAAGTTCATTTTTATGTTTATGAAATCTTTCTCTCAAATTGGGCAATAAAATGACATAAAATTATGGTAACTGGGTACTAATATAAAATATTGACTTTGAATAATATTAGAGAATTGGCCCCAAAAAAAAAAAAAGAATAATATTGATCAGAGGTTCAATCATAATTAACAAAAGATAAAAATATTTTATACTAGTAGATTTCATTTTCTTGCGTCTGACGGGTGAAAATTGTAGAAAGGGAAAATATTGTGTATTTGAGGCTGAGGTAGGAAAGGATGGGGCGGGTAAAGGGCCAGTTGATGGAAAGAAGAAGCAACATGTGGTGAGGTACACAAATGGTGATCGTTCCAACCTATTGCAATTAAAGAAAGTAGAATAGTATACGATAAAAGCTGTAAATACAATAGTTTGATAAGTTAAACTGCGTTTAGTCTTACATTAGTGTGTTTTAATTGAAAAAAAATTCAATAATATTAATACATCCATCTCGTGAGTCAATATAAATCAATAAGTAGCATATAAATATATATAAAATTTTGAGATATGATAATAAAAAAATATATTTTTTAAAAAATATTAATTATATTTTTATATATAAAAATTTTATTAATATTTACGTATTAGTTATTAATATATACAGGATATTAATCTAAAATCCGAGAAGCATGGGATCAAGATAAAACAAATGAGCAAACCATGGCTGCATCAGCCTAGAAACTGTCGCTTTAGTTCAACAAGAACTACTTCATTTGATTGAGGTGACTTAGCTAGGGAGTATGTCATTAAAAGAAAACAAAGGGACTGCAGTGTAGTTTGATAGGAATTGTACCAGGGAATTATTATTGCCTTATAAATGGTAAGTGGTGAATAATATATTAATATTAATTAAAAAATTTTAGCTAAGTGATTGAAGAAATGACTTATTAGTATTTATTAGTTCGATTATTAATTATTTTTTGACTTGAGAAATTAAAAATATTATTGGAGGCAACCTTTTACTATTATGTAAACGATTTAAAGACCTGTTTTCACTTAATTTAAAGAAGAAATCTGGGAGGATAAGAAGTGTCATTAAGGTGTGATTTTTGACGTGTTTTAGGATAATTTATAGGTTAACAGTAATAGAAATAAATTAAATCGTACATTAAAAAGGGAGGAAGAATTGAACCCAATTATAAAGTTTTGCAACTTAATCATTGAATGTTTAAGATAGGGCGATTGTAATGCCCTATGAGATATAGTATTGCATGAGAGAATTGGTATTGATTTATAAAGATTAAGAGTGAATAACATGCCAATATTAATTAAAATCTTTTTAACCAAATAGTTGGAGGAAAAAAGAAAAAAAGAGAAAAACCATCGGTATTTATTGATTTAGCTATTAATTATTTTTAGTGCATGTTTAGACGGAGTCATCTTATGTTTGAAAGAAGAGACTATGATTTCGATATGGCTAAGACAATACCTATGAAGATTCTTACTAAGTTTTGTTAGATGATATCCAATTTAATGGGATTGAAGTCTCTAATTTATTGTTGTGTTTTTCTTTTCTTTGGCCAAAACGTGATCTTTTTGTTTCTTTCTTATCCAAAAATTTTCCACCCGCTTTCTTTCCTCCTCTCTAATTCTTTCCTTTTGCTTTATTTCATTCCTATTTCTTTCCATCTTTCCAAACATTGTCTTTCAATTAGGAACAATTTTTAAGTATTTATAGAATTAAGCTTTTGACTATATTTGCTATGTCACGTTGATGATTAATAGCTGAAATGAATTCTCTAATTAATGGATTTCTACATGAGCTTTTGTTGATTCCAAGCATGGTCTCTCTAGGTGTATGGGTATTTCTAAAAAAGATAAAAACAAATGGGTTAATCCCAAATCTCTCAACCTGGTGGACTTGATTTACTAGACCTTATCATATCATACCAAAGAATTAAGTTTCGAATATTATTAGGTTTAAAGCCATTAAAGGATTTTAGTCATTTACAATTGTATAGGGAAAAATGGAAAATTGAATCTTTTCTAAAATCTTTCCACTTTTTCCTCCATTTTTTTTAGGGAACAAATTTTGATGAAACTATCAAAATGCTTCTACCAAAAATTCCATTCTGTTCTAATATTCCATATAATCAAACAAGGGGAAATGAATGAAATCCCTCCTAGTTTGATCAGTTCTACATCTTTCTCTGACCTTTCTTAGTGTTACCGGGGCCTATGGCCTGGTTGATATTTATTGAACGGAATGAATCATTGTTGTCAACCTAAATAAATAAATAAATGAATGAATAAACGCATAAAGAAATATTAATAGCACACTTAGAAAAAAAAAAAGGAGTTAATTAAAATGTAAAAAATTAAATTATTTTTTGGGTAAGTATCTTAAATCTTAATAAGTGGTTGGTTCGTTAACATTTAAGTGGTACAACATCTGCGCTTTGCTTCGGATGTAATAAATACGTAATGCTACGCAACCACCACGTCCACCGCCACCAACACTCTCTGATCTTCTTTCTTAAAAGAGACGACTGAGAAGAGCGAGAGAGAGAGAGAGAGAAGTCACAGTACACAACATCCGCTAAATAGTTATATAGTTATTAATTAACCCGAACCTTAACCTAAACAACTCTAACTATCGTTTTTTGGGTTAGGGTTTGCACTTCTCATTCTTCAATCAATGGCTTCTTCGCCTCCAATCGACCATGGTGATGACAATCAGCCTAGGGTTTGCGTAAACAACTTCCTGACAGACGATGAACTGAGGCTTATTTTAGCTAGACTCGATAGCGAGAGGGATAGAGAGAGTTTTGGATTGGTATGCAAGAAGTGGCTCCATTTACAAAGTTCAGAGAGGAAAAAGCTTGCTGCTCGTGCCGGTCCTCACATGCTAGAGAAATTGGCCAGCCGATTCTCTTGTGTAATCGAGTTGGACCTTTCGCAGTCGGTTTCAAGGTCGTTCTATCCTGGTGTTACGGATTCTGATCTTAGAGTTATTGCATCCAAGTTTAGAAGATTGAAAGTTCTCAATTTGAGTTATTGTAAAGGTGAAAGTTCTGATTTTTGCTTAGTTTAGTATGAGGAATTCAAATTCTGAAGTTGATTTTTGGATTAAATATGATGTTCTTGAGGAAAGTAGTGGTTGGTCTAAATAAATTGTGGGTTTTTATTTTTATTTCATTTGTAGCGTGGTTTTTTTTTTTCTTTTTCTTTTTGATAAATGATTGCTATATTAATAAATTGATTTATACGTATTTTTTCTTTTTCATTACGGTTTGAGAAAACTCAGAAGCAACACTGGATTTTTTTACAAAATATGATAAGGAAAAAGGAAACCTTGATAAACAAAATAATTTACCTTTAATCAGTAATTCTTGTATTTTTCTCATAATATTATGAGAAAGCAATCTTGTATTTTGTGCTACTCTGGTATTGTCAATATGTCCAATATCTTCATTAGAATTTAGTTGTGATTGTTTTAGATGGACTTATTACATTCTAAATCATGAATTGAGCTGAAATGTACTACAATTTTATGGTTCAGTATGGAAATGATAAGAAAACTGACCTGCATTTGATGTTTTGATTTGGTTCTATTGGCGAAACTAATTACACCATGGCCACTCCTTAACTTTTTATGAGGATAATTAAGCACAGAGCTAAAGTAAATGAAGGTGATTTATCAAGTCTAAAAAATGTAAATGCCAGAAGACTCAACCAAGGCACATAAAGCCAGCAAGAAACTATTACGGTCCTGTATTATAAAGTTCTCTTACTGCTGTGCTTTAGCTTTCAGCTTTCAATTTCTAATGAAATTTTTAGAAACTTCTTTTTAGTCTTCTAAATTCTGCTTTTGGTCAGCTATGACGGTGATGCCTGTGAATTCAGAGGTCACGGCTCATAACTTTGAGAGAGAGAGGGAGTGGAATTCAGAGGAGTGTCAAAATTGTCCTTAGATATATCTTGTGCTTTTATCTTGATTTTTTTTTTAATTACGAGGAAAACAAAAGGATGATGAAGCTTTTATTGTAGGATGCAAAGTTTCCTTTATATTATATCATTACAACATTTGCATGTTATAGTGATGTCGTGTCGTTGTGGTGTTGATTTGTGGCACATTTGTTTGTAGCAACTCTTGTAATATTAATATAGTGTAAATTTTTTGATTTTCAAAAGGTGAGTTTGGAACAAGATGGTGCTATGTGGTGGCAGTGGCATTGGCTAGTCTGGTTAACGTGCCACATGAAATTGGAGTAATGGATATTGTTCTATTTGTTTCTAAAAACAAATTCTTTCGAATGGAAATTTCCTTTATTGGATAATGTATTTTCATTTTTCATATTTTATTTTTGTGGTTTTATTGTTATTTATAAGTTGTCATTGCATATGGTTTTAGGATTTTTTTTTTTATAAAAACGTATCATATTGAGGCCCCATTCTCTCAATAGAGCAGAAATTAGATGCTAAACCTTGTTTGGTTGGGTGCTATTTTTGTTCTGTATTGGCTCAAATTCATGGTGTAACTTGTGTTTTTTTGTTCATGAAAAAAATCACTCAAATTGTCTAGTTTTTTAATATATTAAGTGATTAAGTTGTAGTAATATGATTTTAACCTCTTTACCTGTTTATTAAGTGCAGTCCGGCTTGTACACTCTTTGGGCATAATATGATTTGAATGGTTGTTGTTTTCTTCTCTTGTGCAGATACACATACTCAGCTTTTGAATGCTTAAATATAAGATCGATATGTTGCCAGTAAAGTTTAGTATTTTTCTTTGTTTTTTGGTCCCATTTGTGTCTTTCTTTGTTGATAGTTTTTCTTTGAGTTTCTTCTTGGATAACATATTCCATTGAATAAAAAATTTATTTGCTGATATTAATTGCTAATTGGGATATTGATGTTATTGTTTGTGGATGATGAAAGTGATGTGATTGCAATTCCTTGTAATTTGCCCCCTGGTTGAGTACCTGGAGGAGGCATTTCTTTCATTCCATCGTTTAACACTTTGTTTGAGTAGGAGATATGGAAAATGGAGGGCAGATTATGGAAGGATATGCATCGAGGGTCATAAATCATGTACTTTATAATTTTTGGTTAGGAAATCAGCTTTCTGTTTCTAGTAAACTTCCAGCTGTGAATGCTGAAGTGTTCTTTGTTGCAAAAACAGTGGCTAGGAGAGGTCATACTTACTCATTCGAGTTACTTATATTATCTGTTTCCATCTTAAATGCTACAATTGTTTGGTTGTTGGGCTTTGGAATAAATCGATATTATTGAATTGCAGGTATAACTGATGTTGGGATGGCAGAACTTGGAGCTGGTCTTTCTTCTTTGCAGTCCTTAGATATATCGTATTGCAGGAAGATTACTGACAAGGGAATAACTGCTCTTGCTAAGGGCTGTCCGGATTTGAGGAGACTACATCTTGCAGGCTGCAAATCTGTCACTGACATTGCACTACAGGCTCTTTCTGCAAACTGTAAAAACATAGAAGATTTGTGCCTGGAAGGATGTACCAATATAACAGACAATGGGATCGCAGATCTTGTTCTTGGATGTCAACAAATCAAGGTCTTAGACATTAATAAATGCAGCAATGTTGGTGACACAGGGATATCAAGTGTTGCCAAGGCCTGTTCATCTTTTATGAGGACACTGAAGTTGTCGGACTGCTATAAAGTCGGAGATGAATCCATATTTGCCCTAGCCAGATCTTGTGAAAACCTTGAAACCCTATTCATTGGTGGTTGTCGTGATATTTCTAATGATTCCATGAAATCTTTAGCTGTAGCCTGTGGAAAAAGTCTGAGAAGCTTACGCATGGATTGGTGCTCGAACATATCTGACTCTTCATTAAATTGCATCCTCAAGCACTGCAAGTATCTGGAGGCTCTGGATATCACATGCTGTGAGGAAGTGACTGATGCAGCTTTTCAAGGTTTAGATGATGGTATTGAGTTGGGTTTGAGGATTTTGAAAGTTGGTAATTGTAATAACATGTCAGTGACAGGAATTGGCATCCTCTTGGAGAAATGTAGCTTGTTGGAATATCTTGATGTGAGATCATGTCCGCTTATTACGAAGGATACCTGTGACGAGGCTGGATTGCAGTTTCCTGAACGTTGTAAAGTGAATTTTACAGGGAGTTTGCATGAGTCGGATCTGTGGCTCCGATAAGCCAACAGAAGAAGGCTTCTTATCCCATCCAGTCCAGTATCCACATTTATGACCAAAGGATAATATGCTCTCCGGCGCTGACCCAGTAATGCATTGCCTACAGAAGCTTGATGGGGTTGCTACTGGTAGCCTGGGTGTTATGGAGCCAGGTATCGGGGTATCCTGCTACTTCGCTCTCTTTCAGATTTGCACATAATAGAAGTGCTATGCTCAAGGTGGGAGATGTTTGGTTTGTCTTCAGCTTAAAGACTAATTTCATGTATATTGCTTTATGTATATTAATCTCGTGTTTGATTTCATATTCTTTTCCTTATAAATTGCTCTATCTTTGTAAGATTTACCGACATGCCGTCAATGATTGTGACTGTTTTAGCCGTTTGATAACGTCATCCTTGAAAAAAGGATGGTCGGTCGTCTGTCTGTTGGTAATAAGTGTTATCTGGTAGTGATTAAACCCAAAGCAGGAATTCAGGTGTGAATTTCCTTTCATTTCAATATTATTGGTGTTCCCAGAGCGGCATCAACTGTTTGAAAGTACACGGGCTTCTGTCTCTGGTGATTGATCAAGTATCTTTACGTATTATCTAAAAGCTAAAATAAATGGTTCTTTGGGTCAAGCTCGTACAGATCGATCAAGCAGTTCTTTCTTTTTTGTGGGCCACCTAGATCTAGTGGATCATAAGGAGATTTTGGATGAAATGTTCAGAAACCATTCAAATTATGCTCATCATTCGCGATGCAAAGTGGACACAGCAAGTTTTGAAAGCTGGAAAAGGCAGTAAAGTGGTCGGTGCCACATTTGGGATATCCCTGCTTGCAGATGCAGTTTCAGGGGTATATATGGATGCCATTGGATTGGAAACTTTTTCTTTTCTTAATACTAATTATACACTTAACAAGAAAAAAAAAGTGTGTAAAAATGAAAAGGTTTCTTCTTTTAACTTTTGATATAGAATTATGCAACATCTAACATTTTACTTACCATGCAGATTATGGATTCTTTTACGACTTTATTTTTTTTATTTTTAAGGGATTGGTCTAGTTTTCCATTTTACTTTTGATTTATACTTTGATAAATCTAAAAATTAAATTAATTGTAAATTCAACAGTATAGATTTAAAGAGATAAATCAATGGTGAGATAAAAGATTGGATTGTTCTCATTAAAATGAAAGAAAGATGAGATTGTAAAAACTCTTTTAGAGGGTGGATCATTGTCTGTCTTGTTGAGGAGCTCCATAACAAGGGACTTTGTCAACTGTCATTAGCTTATCAGTGATTCGGTAGTTATATGAATGATAATACGAACTAATTGATTGCTCTCTCTTTTTTTTTTTTTTTTTTTTTGTGCCTTTCTTTCCTTTATGCAATTATTGAACATTTTATTAAAATATTGCAAGGTTAAAAAAAAAAAAGGAAAAATTTCAGATCACGTATAAACTTTTGCGGAACCTTTGTCTAGATACACTCTCTTCGTTTCCGAGCCTTAGTTGAAAAAGGTTCTTACCGGATGAAGGAGGGGAATTTGGGATTTGTCTTTTGGATTTTGTAATATGTGCGAGGGATTTGTGGATTTTTAGGATCACGTGCATGTATCCTGACATCCACTAAGCACTCGATAATTGTAATGGAGAATGTATTATGTTACTATTCAAATAAGAAAATCATAATAATTTTGTCGTATAAATCAATTTAAGTTAAAGGCTAACTATCTAGTCGTTAATTTAAATATAGTTTATACTAGGTATTTATTACTTTTCCACTTCAAGGCATCCAATTTTAAGTGTAATAGATATCAACTTGTGATGTAATTTGCCAAAATAGCTTCAAAAAAATAACTTTAAAAAAAAATACTTATGGCTCAAATAATCAAGGAAATTAAGTTTTATAAATTATTTAGGGTGTCATGTTCTAAAAAGGTAAAGTCGTTACAGTCCTGCCGTGTAAGTCATCCTAGGATAGAAAATGTCCTTATAGTTGCTATTCTAAACCTAATTTACACCGAAAGTACTCAATTCTACCATTTTGAAGTGTCTAATTCGATATTTGTTTGATATAAACCTATAAAGTAATTCGTTAAAAATAAACTTGTAATTTGACTTTATAAAAGAGTGATAATAAATCTTATAGGTATATATCATTTCATATACAAATCAAAATATTGAAAACTATTAAGCCCCTTAAGGAATACTATTAAGTTTTCCTTAAAAGATAAGAAAGTTATTGTCACGACCTGAAGCAGCAGAGTCGTAACAGCCCCGCCGTGTAAACCATCCTAAGATAGAAGTTGGCCTTACAACCGTTATCTTAGACCTGATCTATACAAGGCGTCCACGACTAACCCACTTTAAAGTAAATAGTTTGTAATTTAAATAAATTATTTACTTATAAAAGTGAGGAATTATACATATATATGTTATAATTCAGTTATTGCAGTTAAAGTTTACAATATTTCTCTATAGTATATTTCCTAGTTATTACATCATTCGGAAATGAAAAATAATTCTAAAATAAAAACTTAGACCTTAAAAATATGTGTTTATTCTCCGATGTTTTTCCTCACTCCCTAGGATCCAGCAGTTGCCAGCTTTAGAGTAGTTGTTTGCCGCTTCTTAGCCAGCACCTACATGACGTCTATAGGGATGTGAGCAACCACAGCTTAGTAAGTTAGGATGTAGGACTTAAAACTATACTATACTCACAACAAGGTTTTCAATCACTTATTATGTGCAATGCATGTGCAAGCAAATGCCATCGCACGACGTTGTCCGGCCCGTCGTGAGATTAGAGAAATTGCGCCTGCTCTAATCCGGATTGAGGAGTTGCCGTTAATGCAACAGCTCACGACCGAACCTAGGCTTGTGTAATGGAGACCTTGCTCCTCCCGCGACTACCTTCGAACCACTGTCTTCACCTTCGCCGCGACCTCCTCTCCTGTCACTTAGTTCGACTGAGAATAAAGAAGAGACCATTTTGCAATCCTGCGCTATCCCTTCCGAAGGGGTCGGTATTTGGCCGGAGAGTCCTAAGTTCCCCTAACGGGTTGCCATGCATGTCCGATTATGATTACTGGTCGTATATTTGATTAAGTCCAGTTTAGGGTAATCAATTATTTCATACAAATCATACAATATGTGCCAGGACAACAAACAGAATTATAGCATTACCCATAATCAAGCACATGCACACATTCAACTATCTAATAAGCACAACCAAGCATAATCTTAAGCCTCCAAAATACAATATCGTATTAATCCCAACTTACCTCGACTCCTCGCTCACTCACTCGAGGTCCGATTTGCTCAGGCCATCGCCGATCATCCCTATAACACAAACGTGGTTTCAGCTTTTCATATAACTATTATAGGTTCATTTTATCCTATAACACTTATTGTTAGGTTTTGTTTTGGGTTTAATATGCCTAATTCTCCAGGTCTTAAGTCTTTTATAATTATTCTAGGTTTTGGGTTAGGTTCGGATTCGGTTTCCACATCGATTTCTAAATTAGGTTCTAGTTCGATTTCTAAGTAATGTTTTATATTCCAACCCTATATATTTGAAGTATTTTATTTTATCATATAAGTTATAGTAATTTACTCAATAATATCTAATATACATAGATATACTATTATTTATATTATATTGTTTCATTATATTGAAATGTACTTACTATTATTTATATTACGTTCTAATCATAGAAAGATTATTGTAAAATGATATTTTCTATAATATTATAGAAAACATCTATTTTATTACCTCAAATGATCCAATTTTGAAGAGAAGACCATTGGAGTTTGAAGTTGGTCATCATGTGTATATCAAAATAAGCTCATTCAAAGGACTCAGACGGTTTGGTTCAAAGGGAAAACTGAGTCCACAATACATTTGTCCATTTGAAATATTAGAAAAAGTGGGCAATGTATCTTACCAAATAATTTTACCTCCAAGTTTATCGGCCTATCATAATGTATTCCATGCATCCATGTTAAGAAGATTCATTAAAAACCTGAATGCGATAGTGGAAATAGAGCCAGTGGAATTAACGAGAAATTTTCAACTGGTGAGACAATTCATAAAAATATTAGATAATCGGGTTCAGAAGTTAAGGAATAGAGATATAGAGTATGTGAAGATTCAATGGAATGAAGGTCTAGACTTGGAGATGACTTGGGAACCAAAAGCTGCGATGATGGAGCGGTATCCATGGCTTTTCTAACTTCCAGGTTAGTAAAAACTATGCATATTATTGTATTTAGTTATTTAAGTGCACATTAGATATACAGAAGTTTTGAGGACAAAACTTTTTTGAAGGGGGGTGGAAATGTAAGCCCTAAAGTTAAGGTAAGAGACTGTAGGATGAAACGAGCACAAAATTTAGGGTGATCGGTTAAAGGATCCGATCAAACCCGAATTATAAACTATAGAGAGAAATATTAGTAAAAATGACCCCGTAAACTTGAATTTAAAAAAATAAGTAATAAAATAGGAGACTACAAAATTTGCAAATTTTAAGTATAATGATTGTTAATTATCGAAAATGCGAAAAGTGTAAGTTAATACCTAATAAATTACTAGAGATAAATTATATTTATACTAAAAATCATAGAATGACCTAAATAATAATTAGAAATGTTCACATGTATTCCACATGTATTTACGTGTAGATAAAAATACGCGAAATTACTTAAATTGACCAAAAACTTAGTAAATAATTAAATAAAATTATTAAATTAATTAAGAAAAATAAAAAAAATCAAAAGAGTGTGGATTTATGCAATTATGGTCGTGGCAGGTCAGAATCTGAAAAAGAAAAATTAACCAATTAGAATTAAGCAACACAAAAGCCAAAAATTAAGGAAATGGGGCAATACCATGTCTGATTAATGCATATTAATTACCCAAAATGTCTATAAATAGGGAAAAATTTCAGAGAGCTCCTTTGATAGTTGAGCATTAGAGAAAAATAGGAAACTTAAAAAATTCGAGAGAAAATCCAGAAAAAAAAAGAAAAGGAAACTGTGCAGATTCGGCTAGTGAACCAAACCCACACCTCATCATCACCTGGGACCGAGCTGCCACCACTACACCACTCCAGTCCACCTTTTAGGCTGGCCGACGCACTTGGATCGGATTGGGTTAGCCAAAAGGCATCGAGCTGATGAGTTCCTTAATTGCCCCAATTTTGAATAATTTTGTAAAATTAGTTATTTTGCCTAAAAAATTATGAAACTTGTTATTCTAAGGTTTTATTGTATGTAGATTTAGGGAAAAATAGCGATTTAATTTAATTACGTCTGAAAATATAGGGTCCTTAACAAATTGATCAAAACCAAGCATGATTAGAACGATAAATAAATAGGCTTAGGAGTGTAGTTTGGAGCTCAATTTTTTTTTCTGTAGAATGCTTATGTGATATCGAACAGTGCTATGAAGCCATTTTTTTTTAAAATTAATCTTCGAAATTTTTAAGTTAATTTTTAGCCCTAAAATGATGGAAAAATTGGGTAATTTTGGGTTAATTAGGTGATTAAGATACTAACTACTAATTTAGATAGTAATTAGATGTTTAGGGATGTTAATTTCTGATGTGGAACCCTAATCCTAACCTTTGGAGTATTAAGTATAGTTAATTTAGGAAATTAGGTAGTTATTGTAAGAAATTAGTAATATGTGGAATTGAAAATTAATAAATCTAAAAAATTAAGGTTATTTAGATAATATTAGAATAAAAATCAGAATAATACTAAATCTGAATTAAGATTGAATTTTAGGTAATTATATAAAAAAGTAAGATTTTCTCACATCGGGGATAAATCCGATACTCCAATTAGGAATAACGTGTACCGAATAGTTTAGAATATTAAATTAAGACCCAATAGGATATTTGAATACTTGAGCTTAATGTGATTAAGTTCACATTAAGATTCGATTATATTTAGGACTTAGGAATCAAAACTAAAATCAAATTTAAGGTCTGAACCTCGAAATAGAGTAGAAAGAATTATTAGTATATAATAGGTATACATGGAAAACAGAGTTAAATTATAACTTAGAATATGAATCCGTAAAATATAAGTACTAAAAAGACCTCTTTGAATTATAGGACACCCAGAGACGAATCGGCTTGCAACTAAGTGATCGAGGGATTGAGAAATTCTAAGTAAGTTGGGTTATTACTTATTGTAATAAAGTACTAGTTTTATAGTACTCGGAGACTTAGACTTGTATATGATTGTGATTGTAGTAGTTTACGCATGTGTTTGATGTATCTAAATTCGTGCTGAATTTGTAATATGAGTGATTTTGTGATTGATTGAATTGGTGTGAAATTGTTTGAACACCCTAAATGAAGTTAAATCTTATTCGACCCTAATAACCGAAAATGTCATGCATTACAACCCGTTAGGGGATCATAAGATTCTCCAACCAAATACTGACCCCTTCGAATGGGATAGCGCAGGATTGCAAAATGGTCCCTTCTTCATCCTTAGTCGAATTAAGTGACAGGAAAGGAGGTCACGGCGAGGGTGAAATCAATGGTTCAAAGGTAGTCGTGGGAGGAGCGACATCTCCATTGCACAAGCCTAGGTTTGGTTGTAAGCTGCTGCATAACATGAAAACTCCTTAACCGGATTGGAGCGGGTGAAATTTCTCTGATTTCACAACGGACCGGACTATGTTATGCGATGACACTTGATCGTTGCATTGCATGAAAATAATTACTTGATAACCCTGTTTGTGCTTATATACATTCATGAGTCTCCAATTCAACTTACCGAGCTGTAGTTACTCATACTCTTATAGATCCTTTTGCAGGTCCTGATTTCTGAACACTTCAAGTATTATGCCGCCCTACAATTATCTAGAGGTTAGTCTGTTTTGAAGCCGGAGGTGTGAGTGTCACACCCCGGAGCGGTAGAATCGTAACAGCCTCGCCGTGTAAACCATCATAAGATAGAAGTTGGCCTTACAACCGCTATCTTAGACCTGATCTACACAAGGCGTCCACAACTAACCCGCTTTGAAGTAAACAGTTTGTAATTTAAATAATTCATTTACCTAAGAAAGTGAGAAAACTTATATATAATTCAGAAATGAAAAGTAATAACATATGTATTGATTCTTCAATGTTTTCCTCACTCCCCAGGATCCAGCAGTTGCTAGCTTCAGAGTAGTTGTTGTCGTTTCTTAACCAGCACCTGTACGACGTTTATAGGGATGTGAGCAACCACAGCTCAGTAAGTTAGGACGGAGGACTTAAAATTATACCATACACACAACAAGGTTTTTAATCACTTATTAGGTGCAATGCATGTGCAAGCAAATGCCATCGCACGACGTTGTCTGGCCCGTCGTGAGATTAGAGAAATTATGCCCACTCTAATCTGAGTTGAGGATTTGCCGTTAATGCAACAGCTCACAACCAAACCCAAGCTTGTGTAATGGAGACCTTGCTCCTCCTGCGACTACCTTCGAACCACTGTCTTCACCTTCGCCGCGACCTCTTCTCCTGTCACTTAGTTCGACTGAGGATAAAGAAGGGACCATTTTGCAATCCTACGCTATCCCTTTCGAAGGGATAGGTATTTGGCCGGAGAGTCCTAAGTTCCCCTAATGGGTTGTCATGCATGTCTGATTATGATTACTGGTCGTATATTTGATTAAGTCCAGTTTAGGGTGATCAATTATTTCATACAAATCAAACAATATATGCCATAACAACAAACAGAATCATAGCATCACCCATAATCAAGCACATGCACACATTCAACTATCTAACAAGTACAACCAAGCATAATCTTAAGTCTCCAAAATACAGCATCATATTAATCCCAACTTACCTCGACTCCTCGCTCACTCACTCGAGGTCCAATTTGCTCAGGTCATTGCCGATCATCCCTATAACACAAACGTGGTTTCAGTTTTTCATATAACTATTATAGGTTCGTTTTATCCTATAACGCTTATTGTTATGTTTTATTTAGGGTTTAAGATACCTAATTATCTAGGTGTTAAGTCTTTTATAATTATTCTAGGTTTGGGGTTAGGTTCGGGTTCGGTTTTCACATCGATTTCAAAATTCGGTTCTAGTTCGATTTTCTAAGTAGCGTTTTATATTCTAATCCTAGAAATTCGTTTCAACCCATAATGTGAAATTAATCATATTATTTCCCGATCTCTTAAATACCATTATTACCCCTAGTCAGTATTTTCTTTCACCCGGTACACTTATATCCTTATTAGTGTACCGAATTCACTCCTAATGTGAGAAATTTTTACATTTTTCATATAATTACATAAATTCAAATTTCCTATCAGATTTATTGTACATTTTTATTATTATCACAATATCAATTTTTATTATAATATTTCCTATTTATTATATTTCCAATAATTACCTATTATGTATTATTACCTTTTATGTATATATTACACTTCTAATATTTATATCACTCTAATTATCATCTCTAAACATCAATTATCATTTCAAAATGTCTAAGTTCATCATAAATCAGATTTTACTTCTAATTACCCTAATTTACAAAATTAACTTAAAATGTACTATTTTTCCATATTACTTATTTGCTACATAATTAACCTAATAATTACATCTAACACCCTAAATGCTACAAGTATCATTCTCCATCAGATTTCAACATCCTAAAACATCTACTTATTCATTAAGTCAGTAATTAATAATTTAATTACTTAATTAACCTTAAATTACCCATTTTATGCCTCATTTTAATGCCTAAAAATTATCTAAAAATTTAGAAAATTAATTTTTGAAAACGGGCTTCATAGCACTGTTCTATATCATCTAAGTAATCTACAAAAAAATTTTGGGTTTGAAACTATACTCTTAAGGTAATTTATTTCTAAACCGAAACATGCTCGATTTTGCACGATTTCTTAAGGACCCTATATTAAGAGACATATTTTTATCAAAATAATATTTTTCCTAAAAACTACATACAAAAATATTTCAGAATAACAAAATTTATAATTTTATAATAATATTTACTATTTTTACAAAATTACACAAAATCAGGTTAGAAATTGGACTCACCGATCTGGGTGGCTCTGGCCACCGCCGGCCGCCATGGCCTTGTCATCCGGCCTAGGCGCTGCCACCACTGTGTGGTGGTGGTGGCCGTCGACTCCCAGCTGCTCGTCTGGTGGGGGTTCCCGTTAAAGGCCCTAATTGTACAGTTTTTTCTAATTTTTTTCTAAACCGAATTTTTCTCTCAATTTTCGCCTCTCTCTAATTTTCTCTGATTTTTATTTGGCTAAATGAGCTTCTGAATTTTTCTTGCTATTTATAGACAATTTTTGTAATTATTATGCATTAATTTGACAAGACTTTGCCCATTATCCTTGATTTTTGGCTTTTATGTTGTCAAATTTTTATTGGTTTATTTTTCTTTTGCAGATTTGGACCTACCACGACCTGATCTTGATTCATCTTATCCTATTCTGATTTTTTATAATTTTTCCATAATTAATTTATAATTTTCTTTAATTATTTACTTCGTTTTTGGCCAATTTAGGTAATTTCGCGTATTTTTATCTACACGTAAATACATGTGGGGTACGCGTGAACATTCCTAATTATTATTTTAGTTATTCTAAAATTTTAAGTATACATATAATCTATCTTTAGTAATTTATTAGTTATTTGGTTACACTTTTCGCATTTTCAGTAATTAGTACTTATTATGCTTAAAATTTAAAAATTTTATAGTCTCCTATTTTATTACTTATTTTCTTAAATTCAAGTTTACGGGGTCATTTTTACTAATATTTCTCTCGTTAGTTTATAATTTGAGGTTTGATCGGATTCCTTAACCAATCGTCCAAAACCTTAAGTTCTAAGTTCAATCCTACAGTCAATTGGTTTAGCTTTGGGGCTTACAGTGAGGATCAAGTTACTTAGTATAATGTGTAACTAGAGTGACCTTGTAGTTAAGGATGAAAGACTGATTGTTATCATTTAAATTAGTGGACAGTTGTGAATATGTAGAATTTCCTAGGAAGTTTTTTGGACTTATATATAATTATACATGTTTATTAGAAATTTATACTATTTATCATAATTGTAGTTCAACTTTTAATCGGTCTGTTTACTTCAAAGCGAGGAGTCGTCGACGCCTTATGTAGATCATGTCTATGGTAGGCACTGTGAGGCCAGTTACTATCATAGAATAGTTTACATGGTGGGACTGTTGTGACTTCGGGGCGTAACAGTTAAGGATAAAAAAATGACTATTTCGAATATGATAAAAATTCTAACTATTACCTTTAATGGGTTACGATGCATATTATGTTAGATATTAAGTCGAGTTTGAGTTAATTAATTTTTTAAGATGATTAACCAAGCTTAAACCATTTAAACCTAATTATGTTAATAGAACAACTATAATATGAAGCTTAGCTCTCATTACAGCAAATTAGATCTTAAACACAAGCGTTGCAAACGTACAAATAGTTAACTACAAACATAAGCAAATATAAACCAAAGTTTTCAGATATTTTAAAATAATACCCTAAAATGCTATTAAGCATTAATTCTACTTACTTGTACTAAAACTTACTTTGACATATCTAGAATATCGTGGCTTCACTTATTTAGAAGTTCTATATATACCAAAGCTTATATTCAATAAAATTCCATATATATATTTATATATATACACATATATATTTGAAATATTTTATTTTATCATATGAGTTATAGTAATTTACTTAATAATATCTAAATATGTAGATATACTAATACTTATATTATATTGTTTCATTATATTGAAATGTACATACTATTATTTATATTACGTTTTAATTATGGAAAGATTTTCGTAGAACAATATTTTTCATAATATTATAGAAAACATCTATTTTATTACCTAAAGTGATCCAATTTAAGTAAGGTCATTATTGTTATGATCCAAGGGGGTTAGTCATGGCAATTGTTATATACCATATAAAGAACTGTAAATTGATTTATCTTACAATCGACAATCCTTTATGTAATATATAAGGCTACAACTATAACTAACAACCAAAAGTTGCGTAGGTGTAAGTAATATCATTTCATGATAATAATAACAAGTTAATGAAATGTCAAGTTAATGAAATGTAATACATATCTATTTATATAAAAATTTACAAATAAGAAGTCTATAATAGTATTTAATATCAACTAATATCATCTCATTACATCATAAGATTCAAAATTTAAATACACTATTATCAGTACACTCCTATCATATCTTACTCCCACATCAACTCTTTAATGTAAAACTAACCTTGGGTATGCGACGGTCTGACTCCACAAACAAATCGACCTGCAAAATAAACTATAAGAGTATAAACTAACTAGCTTAGTGAGATAATTCCTTCAATCATACAGCAATCAAGTTATATATCAATTAAATTCAATTAAATGAATACATAATAATCAATATGCCAAATAAATACATATAGGTGACTAGGTATTGCATGCAACTCAAATTTAACACCCTCCAAAGTTAGGGTTGGAGATATATCGGCACTGTTAGATCCAAGTATCATATTAGAACTTATGTCATAATGAAACTTCGTATTTTGTATTTAAAATGTAATGGTATATCTATTCTCAGTTTTTATTAAAAATGAGTTTTACATATGATTGTGAGTAGGTTCACGCAGCTTTTACTCACCTCTAAACGAAAGCTTTTGGACTCAATCCTTAACCAGGCAATTGGCACCTGTAACGCCTAGTGATCCCATAGGTCAGGGTAAGATCATATCGCACTTGTCTACAGTACGAAATCTATAACAATCAAATAATTAACCCACGTAAGGCCTTTTGTTACCTTTGTATGATGTAATTATCGGAATTAGTTATGCGGTGTATGATTATGAATGTTCCGAGTTAGTTCTTTCAAGTCGAGTAAAATTAGGTCCTATTATTTAGTGATCAACAAGGTCACAGACAATCGGTTCTTAGCTAATCTACTATACAATAATCAATATATTATTATACTTTAAGATAGATTCACTATCAACAAATAGTATCATACACAAGCATCACCCAACCCTACACAATATTCGATTATTAATCATGATTTATATTCACTAATTATAAATACAAGTAAGAATGGAATCATTAAAAAAAACTCACTTAACCATAATTGACTCAAGGGTTGTAATAATTTGATGGTAGCTTAGGGGTAAAGTCGAGATCACCCCGCGAATAAAGAATATAGAAAATAATAAGTGTAGGAATTTAAAACTAAATTAGTATTATAATTTGTACTGTTTACTTAACTTGGTTATATGAAATCGCCGATTTGAGTTTTTTATCAAATTGTATATAACTTTTTTGATTTAGCTTAGATCGTTATGAACTTATAGTCCATTTTAATCGTTTTCAAATGTTTTTTCTCGTAGCGAGGTTCGTTTTAGACGTTGTAACTTACAGTTTGGATTGCAATATAAAAATATCACAAAATTTATTTTTTTAATTTAAAATGTTAAAAAATAATAATTTAATTTAATTTTTAGTATATTTACGATTTAATAATTATTTAAATTGTATAGTTGATAATTTTCTTATTTTAAGCTTATTTTACTCTAAATAACTTATTTTTACCTATTTTTAAGATTTTATAATTATTAATTCAATTTTTTATATTTATTACTTTTATATTATTATTATTATTATTATTATTTATTATGAAAATTAATTAATTTATAACAAATGGTGACGTAGCAACATGTGAGAATACCATGTGTCTAACTTGTATATTTTCCAGCTTTTTCCATTATTTTCTATTTTACGGTATAAAAATATATTTGTTAAAATACTTATGATTACATTTTATTAGATTGCTAATTTACTTAATTATTAAATTTTTCTCTAAATTTACGGTACTTATGCATATATATATTTACTAACTTAATTTATTTATTAAATTATTAATATAATATATTGTATGCATTATTTAAGTATACTCGTATTTTTATGTATATGTCACTATTTATATACATACATTTATACATATACTATACTTTATGTAATAAATTATTTTGACTTTAATTAGATATTATATACTATATGTATAATTATAATATTGATTTATTTGTATTTTATATACATATATACTTATACGATTGTATTAAACAAATATATATATATAAAATATGGAATATAACTAATAATATTATACATACATATAACGTCCAACCTAATACATGTATAAATATATACAAAAATTCTTGTAAAAATAAAAATACCAAGTATAAGTATACATACATATACTTACTATTATATGTGTACTCATATATATACAATAAATACTATGTTTATATATACATGTGTATATATTTATGCCACCCTTATGTATATATAGATTTAAAAAATAGCTTACATGTGTACATAAATATTAGAATACATAATACATAATACATGTATATATATATATATATATATTGTCGAGCCTAGTTTTTCACCTTCGTGTTTTTCTTTTTTTCTTTTTTTTATAAAATTATGTCTTCCCTAAATTAACCAGTATTAAACCCTACTTATTTAATATTGATTCTTAACTAGGGTTTAAAAAAAATCATGTTTTTCAACTTGAAAAGATTTGGAGTTACCACCTGATCAGAGTTAGGAAAAGGGGTTAAGTTATAACCAATTGGGTGGATTAGTTACAATTTAGCTACCGGTCTATTGATTAAAAAACTAAGTTATAGAACGGCTATTTTGAAAAACTAAAGAATGTGGATTCGGGGGTTAGGACTTTTAAACCCTTATGGGTACCATTGACTTTCTAAAATTAACTTTAATTTTTGAAAATCACCTTTTTTTTTTTATTTTATAAGACGTAACTCAATTTAACTATTCTAATTGGACAAATGAAATAATCTAAGAAAAAAAAAGAAAAAAGAAAATTAAGTTTTTTTCATTTTTATTGTTACTCTGTAAATGCCTACGTATTCGCTATTCGGGACTAAATGTACATAGTTTTTTTAATGAAAACTTTAGTGGGTTACATTGATTTTAATTTTTAAAAAAAGGTCAAATTTACATTTTTAGTTCAATTTAGTTTATTTAAGGAAATTTAAAAAAAAATGATAGTCCTAAATTGAAATTTTCATTTTTTGAAAAATCTAAAAAGGGCCCTAATTTGAAAAATGGTTTATTTACTTTTATTTTCTTTATTTTTCTAGAAAATTAATTTTTCTAAGTGATAAACAAACAATTATTTATTCTTATTTTATTTTCCCTCTTATTCATTTTTTCTTTATCCTATTTCATCACTTAATTTATTTATTACTTATTATATCTTATTTAATTTTATTAAACTAATAAAATTACTTTTATTTCTCTTTTTTTCTTTTGATTTACTTTATATTTTCTTTTCTTTCTTTTTCTTTTCATTTTTTCTTTTTTGATTACATTTACATTATAAGCAAGTAAATAAATAAATAAATAAATAATTTGAAAAAGAACCGGACCAGGATGGACTTTTGGATGCCCGAGTCAGGTTAGATGTGGATTGGTTCTGGTTGCTATAACGAGTAATAGGGCAAATCTTTGAGTTGAGTCGAATCTTGGGTTCCTCTTCAATAGCACTAGCAAGGCACGATTTAGCTTGATCTAGCTACTAAATCGAAGGGGAAAAGGGGTTTTTGTGTATTTCCAATTGGAGTTAGGGTGGGGGTGAGGTGGTGGTAGAGAAGTTGCCTTGGTGTTTGGGGGTGGTTTGGATGGTGTTGGTTAGTAGTGGTCAGTGGTGGTGCTGTTGGAGGTTGCTAAAGTTGAAAGGGGAGTGTGGTGTAGGGCTTAAGGACGCAGGGAGAGTAGCCGCGGGCTAAATTCGGGGTTAAGGTGATCGGTGGTGGTGATTCGAGAGGGGGTGGTTTGCTATAGTTAGGGCTAAGTGGTGGCTTCTTTGGTTGAGTGGATAGGGGACACAGCGGTAGTAGGGGTGGTCGAGTTAGGTAGTTGACGGAATGGGGGTCGCAGCTGTAGTGGTAGCTGGGCTCTAGTTTGGCTAGAGAAAGGAACTTGAAGAGAGAGAGATTAGTAAAGAGAGAGAGAAAGAGAGCTTAAGAGTTGAATCTGAACCTTGGGAATGGCTGTGTCCTCTATGATTACCCCTGATACCCTTTATACACTCAAAATTAGCCTAGAAACATGAAAAGTTCAAATCGGAGTTAAATGGGAAAAACCGAAATTTAAGTTTTTTTCCAATTTTTGGAGCTCAGTTTAACTGAGTTAATGTATAAATCTGGACGTGTTCTTGATCACTATTAATACTAAGCTATGTCTAGCTTGCAATTTTGCCATTGATTTAGCGAAATTGCAACAAGAAAGGGCCCAAAAATCGCGTTGATGTGGGGCAATCTGAAGAGAAAAGTGCTGGAAATTCGGGGAAAATGAAGGAGGGAGGGGGAAAGAGAGGAAAACAAAAGGAAAAGGAAAGAAGAGGAGGGAAAAAGTAGGTTGATGTGGCGCCACATTAGCTGTACTAGCTAACCTTAACTAGTGACACGTGGTAACTGATATGGTACTCCGCATGGATGCCATGTGTTGCCATGTCAGCAAGGCCGTCTAATCGATGATGCTAAGTGTCAGGACGTGTGGTGCAATAAAATCCTGACACGTAACAGCGTGTTAGTCAACAGAAAATAAAAAGCAAAAAAAAGAAAAAAAAAAGTGCATCCCTACTTTTGCTAAGATTCAAACCCAAGACCTCATACTCAAACCCCATACCTAATCCATATGTGTAACCATTAGGTTGTTGGCATGTACCTTATCCATATATGTAATTAAATTGCACATATGGACTTGGTTAGCTTAGGCTAGATTTAAATCTATACATAAGTTCAACGGCTCAACTTCTAAACTAAAATTAAAATTAAAAAACTATCATAACAATATGCTATTTTCTAAAATCTTTTACTTGATCTTAATTTTTTTTTGTTTTTTTTTTGTATTTTTTTAAATTTCTAAAATTTTAAACTTCATTTTCTAACTTTTTTAATTTTTTAAGGTTTCTTTCTAAAATTTTCTTTCTTCTTGTGCTTTTCCTTATTTTTGAAAGTTTTTGTATTTTTCCATGATCCTTATTTTTTAAAATTTCTTAATTTTTCAGGTTTTCTTTAATTCCCTAATTTTTGTGTTTTTTTTTTTTAGTACCTAAAGAGAAAAGAAATAAAAATAATAAAAATAAACAAAGGGGGGTGGGGGGTTGGTTGGAGGCAAAAATTATATGTCTACATATATCATATATGTATACTTATACTTATATGTCATATAAATAAATAAATATTATGTATATATATACTCACATATGTTCACATGTACACATATATATATATCAATGCCTAAAGAAATATATAGTATATCTATATTATACACATACATATACATACTTTAGACCATACACACAAAATACATATACCTTTGTGCATACATACATGTAATACATAAAAAAGAAAAATAATTAAATACCCAATATATATGTATGTACACAGGATAAAGTATATATATATATATGTATAAAAATTAAATATTAACCTACCTAGATCCTTTAGTAATTTAATCAATCCACTTGGTCTTCTTCTTCTTCTAATGAATTTGTATTATGAGCTTTGTTTTGGTTTCTTTTGCTTTTCTTTTCTTTTTTGGTTTAGTTCTCTTCTTTCTTTTTTTTTTCTTCTAGATTTTTGCAACTTCGAGACGTGTACAGTGGTGGGATATAAAGCAATTGAAATAAAGAAAAATCAAGAAACAAATCTTAGCAAATCACCTTTTAATGAAGATAAGACATATGTTTTAAAAGATTTATCCTTATTTCATAAATTTGTGACACTTGTAATTATTTTTTTACACATAGGCTACTGTATTCAAGTGCTAAAATTCACGTGAGAATAAGAGAAAGATTGGGAAGAAAGAAAAAGGAGAGAAAAAAAATAAAATTAAATATATGTAATTTTTATAAACATAAAAATCATAAAAGTAACAATTATAAATTAATTTTGGGATTTTATAAAAATTTATTAATTTAATTGGTATCTGTTACGTTTATAATTTTTACGAGTTATTTTAACGTTTTCGTTAAAAGTTTTATGCGATGACGCGATTTAGTCGGTAATTGTAATCGACTACGAATATGTCACTATTAAGTTATATTTAATTATTTTATAAACTTAAAGTCATGGTTTTAGGGTTTCGATCACGTTTGGGTTCAATTTCGAGTATTTGCGTGCACATTGGATTTAAGGTTTTTGTATACAATTTAAGTTTCAATTAATTTCTAGGGTTTTTATTATCGATACTATATTCGATTTCTAAATTTAATAAAAATTTTATCGTTGCTAACCTTATTGACTTATGATATAATCTAGGACACTCAAACTTAAATTAAGTTTTAGACTACTGATTATATAGGGTTTACATTCTTCCCCCTTTCAAATAAGTTTTATCCTCAAAACTTAAGATGCATACCTAGTTCTACAAATAAGTACGGACATCACCTCTTTACTTCCTCTTTTGCCTCCTAAGTTGCTGATTCTCATTCATGATTTCTCCATAACACTTAGACATAACGAATCTATTTATTTCTCAATTGCTGTTCTTTATTATCCATGATTTTCACTAGGTGCTCTTTGTATGGCGAGTTTTTTTTGTAGTCTTACTAGTTCCAACTCAACAATATGGTCGGGATCGAGAACATGTTTCCTCAAAACTGAAACATGAAAAACATTTTGGATTCCTAATAGATTAGGTGACAACGCTAATCGATGAGCTAGATTCCCGACTCATTCTAAGATCTCAAATGGACTTATATATCTTGGACTTAGTTTTCCTTAGGCTTTAGCACAATGAATACTCTTCATTAGCTTTACTCTAAAATATACATGATCTCTAACCTGGAATTCTAATTCTCTTCTCTTCAAATCAGCTTAGCTCTTTTGTCTATCTTGGGATTCTTTCGTTTTCTGTTTAATCACCATGATTTTATCTACTGTTTCTTGAATCAGATTTGGACCTATTACAACTTTCTCTATATCATCCTAGAAAAGTAGAGATCGACACTTTCTCCCATGCAAAGCTTCATAAGGTGGCTTTGTATGGGTGAGTGATAACTGTTATTATAAGCGAACTCAATTAAAGGCAAATGGGCATCCCAACTTTCCTTAAATTCTATAGTACATGCCCTCAGCATATTTTTTAAAGTTTGTATAGTCTTCACGGTTTGTCCATCAATTTGAGAGTGATATGCTGTGCTGAACCATAGCTTTGTTTCCATCACTTTTTGTAAACTTCCCCAAAACTTCAATACGAATCTAGGATCTCTCTCTCTTCCCCTATTTCTCTCTCTCTCTTCCCCTTACCTCGTCTCTTTGTTAGTAAAATGCATGGCTTAAAGCCTCGTTTTATAGGCATGCCTTCATCGCCATTTGTTTATGACAGTTATGTTATTCTCTCTTTTTTTTTTCCAGTTATATTATGTTTTATTTAATATTCATCCTAACTTTTAAAATATGTAAAGAATATTCCCTTTCTTTACAGCCAGCATTAAAGAATAATTTCTAGTCACAATTTTCTTTTCCTCCATATCGTTATTTTGAATAAATTTTAACATAATTATTAGTAAAAATATTTGTAACAAATAATATATAGTTAGGTTTAATTAATTATTTACAACTTATTTAGGTACATTTTATACATAATTTTGCTTACTAATATTAATTATTAAGATCATGTAGTTGATCTTAAAAGATTTATCATAAGTTATATTTAAAATTCGAACCTCTACGTTACACTGATTATACCTGATAAATTTAATACTTCTAAGAAAATTTCATATAAATGAGTTTAAATTGAAATATTAAAACTATACAGTTATTTCTTTTAATTTTTATTACCTAATTACAAGGATTCAACTTAATTCTAGAAACGTTGTTATAAATAAAAATTTCTAAAATGAGTCTTAAGCATTAAATTTTCAATTAATTTTTTATTAATTTATATAATTATATATCCATGTTTATGTGTAATTTAGACATTTCCACACCGATGAATATTTCCAATCAATTTAATGAAAAGAAGATATTTGGCTAACTAGATTTATACTAATTCAATAATTTTTATATATTATCTCATATTATTAGTAATATTATTATATTCATTATTTTATTGTCAAGATCTATATTTACATGGTTATTAGTAACATTAATATGAATTGTTTTACACATATTGACCTAACTTATAAGTATATTTTTCTATAAAGAATATAAACTACTTGAAAGCTGGCAGGTCGAAGTTATGTGGTATTACATATTATATATATTTATTATATATACCAAGTATGTTCATAAATATATATATATTCATATAATCTATTATGCTATATTATTTCCTTTATAGCTTAATTAATTTATTTTTAAGGCCTCGTCGTATTTCAAACTCGATTTTAAGGGTTTCGACGAGTTTTACGTTATATTGAATAACTACACTTCTAAGGCTAAAATTATATTTTTAGAATGTTATTTTTAATACCTAATTTTATTAGGTTACTTCAACTAACTTTTTTAATTTAGTTGTAAGGTTTGGACTTAATAGGAGAAGTTTTCTCAAAAGCCCTATTGGAAAAGTTTTATTGAAAGCCCTAAATCTAAATACGATTGGCTTAAATACGACTTTAAAGGCTCACATAAAGTAAATCTTAACTATTTTGATCATATTTTTGATATTTTGTTATATTTTTTACTTTCAAGCTTACAAGAATTCTTCAATTAGGATTATCATGTTCCTCGTAAGTCTCTAGTCTAATTAAGTGCCAAAGGTTTGGACATATGAATGAAAGACAAGTCAAATTCCTCAGAAGGTGAAATACCAACCCGAACCAAACATATGAGAAAGGGTAAAGATTTGGAAGGAATACGAGTTCAATCAAGTGCCAAAGGTTTGGACATGTGGCTGGCCAATGTTTAAATTGAAGGACTATGGTCCTTAAGGGAGATGTTTCAATGTTGGAAGTGGAAAGTACCGATGAGGAACTAGAGGAAGAGTACATTGCTGAGAAAGAAACTTCTCAGAAGAATGAACTAATTGGGGAGGATGTGTTTGCCGAATAATTGGATCAGTTGATCCTAGTTATCCGACATGTAATGAGTATGGAACGTTTACGCAAGGAAGAGTAGAGGGAGAACTAATTTCATGTCACCTATAAGGTGAATGACCAGTTGTGTGCACTAATTGTGGATAATGATAGTTGCACTACTATGGCATTAGCCGATCTAGTTACGAAGTTAAAGTTGCCAACTATCGCACATCCGAAGCCGTATAAGTTGTATTAGCTGAATGAGAAGGGAGGACTACATGTCACTTAGCAAGTATTACTATCGATTACAATTGGAAATTACTCCGATGAGATCCTTTGCGACATATTGCTCATATACGCATCACACGTATTATTAGGCTAACCATGGCTTTATGATAGAAGAGTTATACATGATGGATACAAGAATACCTATGTATTCGAGAAGGATGGAAGGAAGATTACGCTCAACCTGATGCTACCTAGTCAAGTTAACAAACTGCAGGAAAAACTTACTCGATGATCGAAGAAGACTTTGATGATGAGAGGATTTGAGCTCTGAGAGGCTACTTAAGTCAACGAGCTGACCTTCATGTTGGTTAAGCGACTTTTAGAGTTAAGGGAGTAGGGTAAACAACCCTTAGAAGTAAGAGAGTCATTGAATGAAAATGCCGATCTGTTTCCTAAACAGTTACTCGAAGGGTTACTCCTTGTCTTGAGGTATAAAGTATTACATTGACTTGATACTTGGTGCCGCCTGCCAAATAAGCTAGCTTATTGGATGAGTCCCAAACAAGCTTTTGAATTACAATGACAAGTTAATGAGCTACTAGAGAGAGGGTATGCAAGGAATAGTCTCAGCCCTTATACTGTTCTAGCGCTCTTAATGCCGAAAAAGGATGGTACTTGGCGGATGTGTGTAGATAGTTGAGCTATGAATAAAATAATGATCAAATATTAGTGTTTGATCCCTAGGTTAGAAGATATGCTAGATGAACTTAGTAGAGCTAATATCTTCAGCAAGATTAATATGAAGTCTAGCTATCATCAAATTCGTATGAGATTAGGAGACGAGTGAAAGACCGCGTTCAAAACTTGGCATGGACTCTATAAGTGGATGGTTATGCCATTCAACTTATTGAATACCTAGAGCACTTTCATTTGATTAGTGAACCATATCCTAAGAGATCTGATAGGAAAGTGAGTCGTGGTGTACTTCGACGACATCTTGGTATATAGTGCCAACTTGTTTAGTCACTTTGAACATCTCCGTATCATATTGGATGTCCTCTATGTCGAGAGATTATTTGACAATCTTAAGAAATGTTGGTTTTCCTAGGAGGAAGTAGTATTCTTAGGTTATGTAGTAAGTGGAGGAGGCTTACAAGTAGACAACAAGAAGATTCGAGTAATTGTTGAGTGGCTGACTCCTACTACTTATACCGAGCTGAGAAGTTTTCATAGACTGGCTTCCTTCTATAGAAGATTTATGAGGAAATTTAACACCCTCGCCGTACCCCTTACTAAGCTGACGAAGGAGAACACCAACTTTAGATGGGGAGAAAAGAAGAAGAGAAGCTTTCCCAAGGTGAAGGAAAGGTTGACCTTTGTACCTGTACCTGTACCATCTTTGCCTAACTTCAAGAAAGTATTTGAGTTAGAATATAATGCGCCAGGCATTGAGATAGGCACTATCCTAATGCAAGAAGGCCAACCAATCACTTACCATAGTCAGAAACTCAAGGGACCTCAATTGAACTACTCTATGTATGATAAAAAAAACTTTTAGCACTCATTTGAGTACTCGAAGTATGGTAGCATTACTTACTACTAAGATAATTTGTCATATATATTGATCATGAGTTTCTAAGGTATCTTTAAAGTTAGACCAAGTTGTCAAAGCAGTAAGCGAGGTGAGTTAAATTCCTTGAGGGATTTAATTTTGTCATCAAGTACAAGCAAGGGAAGAGCATTTGTAAGCAAGGGAAGAGCATTTGTAACCACATTGCTCTTTCAAGGACACATGTGCTCTTGGCTGAATTACAAACTTGGTTGTTTGGGTTTGCAAGTATCAAGGAGTAGTACTCTAAGGATCCATACTTCGAACCCATACTTGGGTGTTGTGCAAATAGAAGGATAGTAGATGAGTATCATATGGAAGATGGGTACTTGTTGCGAGGAGGAAAATTATGTGTACCGACTTATTTACTGAGGGAGTTGCTGATCAAGGAAACCTATAGTGGAGGACTCTTTGGATACTTTAGGGAGAGAAAGAAGTATGAGCTATTGAGTAGGCGTTTCTTCTGGTCGAAAATGAGGCGAGATGTATACTAGATTATTGAAGGTTGTGCTACATGTAAGAGGGCCAAGTGCCGAGCCGATCAAAGGAAAGCAATGCCTTTGCCTGTCCTAATGAGACCATGGACTGAGTTGAGCATAGACTTTGTTTTCGGATTACCATGAACTACCCAAGGCAAAGATTCTATAATAGTCGTCGTAGATAGGTTCAGTAAGATGGCACACTTTGTGCCCAACTCCAAGACTAATGATGCTTTAACAATTGTTTTCTTTTCTTATAGGAAATTGTTTGGTTACATAGCGTGTCGAAAAGTGTAGTATCAAACAAAGGCTCAAATTTCTTGAGCTATTTCTAGAGAATTCTATAGCGACGGATTGGGACTAAACTACTATTCAATGCTTCTTATCACTCCTAAACGGATGGCCAAACAGAGGTAATTAATCGAATTTTGAGATCATTGCTTCGAGCTATAGTAGGCAAGAACTTGGATTATTGGGACGTTTACTTACCAGTGGTCAAATTTGCTTACAACCGAACAATACATGACACCACCAAGCAAACCCCCTTCGAGGTTGTCTATGGTTTTAATCTTGAGTTGCCTCTTGATCATACCATTGTGCCTATATGTGAGTAAGAAGACTTGATGTGAGAGTTAAAGCACATTCCCTTGAACACATCTATGATAATGTTACTCAGCAGATCGATCAAGTCGCTAAACGAATGCAAGTGAAGGCCAAGGGTAGGACGATTAAACAATTCTAATCTAAAGACTTGGTGTAGCTGCACCTGAGCAAAGACAGGTTTCCAAGCAAGAAGAGGAATAAGCTATCTGCAAGGGCTAAGAGACCCTTCAGAATCCTTTAGAAGATTAATGACAATGTCTATAGGTTAGAGCTGCCCGCATATTATGGGGTTTTGGACTCCTTTAACGTTACCAACCTCAGTCCATATCACTCTGATGGAGAACTGAGTGAAGATTAGTTGGATGTAAAGTCAAATTCAAATCAACCTGGAGGAAATGATAGAAATTCGGCTATTAAGCCTTTAGCCTTTAGCCTTTAGTCGAACTTGAGGGCTAAAGGACCTAACAAGGTGAATCATCCTGCTTCAGCTAACCTCTGTTAATGCCGAGTTTTTCCTTGCTACCGATCAACTCTCTATGCCGAGCTGTTTGATTGTCCACCTCTCGAAAGTTGTATGCCGACTTGAAGAATGCCCAAATTATAGCTAAACCTCATGCACCTGCTCAATTATGTCCGAGCTGAACACTTGCTCAACATCACTCTTGTTGAGAGATTGAGAGACCTACCTTAAACTAACCCTCAACCACTTTTGTTCAGACGAGTCTATGCTTGCTTGGACACTCAATCAACTTGTACTCTTTTGTCTACATCCTCTAACAGTACTACTAATGTATTGCTGCCACATATCTGAGACCACTCATAAAATCTACTACTATAATCATTGCATTTTCCGCAAAATATTCTTTTTAACCCTTTGTACACTTTATATTATTCCTTTAGGACAATACCCTTTTGGTCTTTTCGTTTTTAGACAGATTGCCTTAAATTCTCGTACCCCTTATACATGTAGCCACAAAGATCAGATTATCATTAATACACTGGATATTTTTTCTCTTATAAACATTATTTATTTACTTTCATTTCATTTTTATCTTAACCCTTAAGTAAGGTTAGGTGGAAAATACCCTCATTGGACCATCTCGTGCGTCATATCTAGCTATACTGTAAATCTCGAAAGTTTTATTAGTGTGTCAATCTTTTGGCGCTATTTGTGGGTTTTGCTTACTTTTTCATTTGTTTTTTGTCCTTATGCGCGTTTCCCCATCACCCTTTCAAACTTTCGGTAAGCTTACACCCATTCTTGCAACTGGCCTTGTCTGTCCTTGGTTACAGTATGCATCACTCTAGGTGCTCAAAATTGCATATTGATTTTCAATTTTTTTTCTTGATTTTCCTCTTTGATTAATTTTTTTCACTTAAAATTTTCCTAGATTCTAATTTGTTTGTATCATTTTCCGAGGAGAAATTTTTTATTTTTCAAAGCTTAATTGATGAAAAATGATTTTTTTTTCTTTCTCCTCATGCATTATGCCCCTAAATCTACACTTAAATTGCATGATCATTCGATACCATTTCTTAACACCCGTCCCCTAATGCTCCACACTCCCAATTTTACCCAATCTAACTGCCTTAGGTATTTTTGATCATTTTTAAAATTAATTTAATGAATTTTTTTACTTTAATTTAGCCTAAAACGCAATTATTCGGGTATTTTAGTTAATTACGGATTTGTATTATTATATAAAAATTACACCCAATGTATATATATATATATATATATATATATTACACTCCATATGTTATTTTGGATTACATAATGTTTTTATTATATATATATAATTTATCTCTAAAAGTTTACAAACTAATAGAATCTAATTGATGCATTTATGATAAATAATATGAATATATAATTAAATTACATTATTTAGCCATAGGATGTCTTAAACTAATATTTGGAATCTACTAGTAAATTTTTAAGTCATTCAAGTTAATTTTATTTATACCCTAATTTATTTACTCGAACAACAATGTGAAATTACGAGACTCATATAACACAAGCATGCATTTATTGAATTTGATTGTAAAAGTATGAAAATACAAATGATGTATTTGTAATTTTTTTTAACTATATAATATTACACAACTTTGATAGGGGCGTCTTTTAGTCCTGCTTTAACGATGGTACTGCGAACCAGCCAACACAATTAGTGACCTAACAATAGTCTTGTCTTTGTAGTTTATGTATATATGTGGTTTTGATGATTTCAATCGTAATAATTTTGCGAATCTAAACAATCTTATAAGCTTAACAAAATTAGGTATGCCATCTATGATTATTGCTTAACGTACTAGAAAGTAGCTTCACTTGAATATGTTTTATTGCTGCCCATCCAATATTCTTGTTAGAAGCGACTACTATCTCCATCGTCACCACAATGGGAGGTGCTGTCCTGAATTTTCACTAAAGGAGTAATTAGGCTTCAGAGCCTAATGATAGAGAGAAAATAGACTTGCAAAAAAGAAAGGAGTGAGAAGAACAATTGGGTGTTATCTAGTGATTCACTCTAGTGCTTAAATTAGTGTTTGTAGGTGGAGAGAGCAAACACAAAGAGAGCTTAAGTGTGCAAAAAGCTATAAATTGACATTACTAGAAGGCTTCATCCTCTATTTATAGGGAATGGAGCTTAAATAGAGTAGGGAAGTGTATTCTCATTTGATAGTCGTGATCTAGATACTTTGGAAAGTAATTGAGGACTATTGACGATTATCTTTACCATTCTTGCATAAATAGTTTTGAACTTCGTAGGCTAGATCTAGCCAACCTGAGCTTAGAGGCTAAGGTCCCTTGCGCTTAGGTAAGGATCCCCTATGATGATGTGTATCTTATTGGAGATATCCAAGTTGCATGAAGCTTGATAGGTGTGACTGGAAGTTGGATTACGCTTGAGGAGTTTGACCCATGCTTTAAACAAGTCATATTGGGCATGGAAGGTTTATGGTCAAAGTGGTCTATTAATAAAATGCTCGTATATAGATTTTTTAAATGAATATTTTTAGTAGTTTAAAACCAGAAGTATCACATCATATCATTAATATTTTTATATTAAGTATTTGGTTTTTTTAACACGAATGTATTACCATCTAATGTCTATAAATACCGAGACCAACTTCAGTAAAGAAAATGTAAGAGAAAGGTTAGAGTCGTTAGTGAATGATCACTTTTAACTTAATTTTTTTTGTTAAGTGCATATCAATTAATAGAAATTCTTCATCTATGCAAAATTGAAAAAGGAAGAAAGGGAAGAGAGCACAGCATGAGTTATAAGACCGTTCCGTTCCTCAACAAAAACTCCCCTACACTGTCAACGATAGGGTTGAGTCTTTACATTTCCTCTATTTGCACATTACATTTCTCTGGTCACCGGCAAATGACTAATAATTCCATATATATATACTTCTTACGATACTACTTGTTGAAGGCATCCGAATGTTTTTTGAAAGTTCAGGAATCCCATAAACCAGAACTCAAACTCATCTACAGTTACAATCTGCAAGTACTTCTGCGACGGGATCTCTACGTTTTCACTCTGATTGGCTCCATGTATCTTCATCAATGGGATAGAAACCTGCAAAGAACGTAAAATTCAATCTCAGAACACGAATCTAATAAAGAAAACTTGTTTAAGAGCCATTTAACAGAAATTTGTTAAGATATGGGCAGTATTTCATTAATTGATCGGTACCTTGTAGTAAATCCTGACAGATTCTCCATTTGGGCAAGACAGTTTCAATGATTTCTCGCTGCAGAAGGCGATTTTGTGGGTGGAGATGAAAAGGAGGCCCGCTATAGGACCCGAAGTCGTCGACAAGTAACATTGTGAAGCTTTGAGTAGCTTCTCTCCTTCTGTTATGCTGAACAGTTTCCTGAACACCTTCTCCATTCCACCCACTTGAAGAACCCTGGCTCCCAACCGCAATTTTGCCTTTACTGCTTCCGAAATCTTCCCACTCAATGGAACTGTGGACGCCGAAGATAAATAAAGATCAGATCAGATTAAAAAGAACCAATCCACCATCATTCTTAAGAAATGATTATTGCTAGGATTGATTGAATGTTCTGTTCAAGTTCTTATTGCTCCAAACGAAATTGATGAATGAATAACTCACCGTGCTCGCGAACACCATTGGCGAATACGTCAGCCTTTTTCCCCAGTTTGTTCATCCTTTGAAGAACCGACTTAGCTTGCTTGAACCTAGACAGCTCTTTCTCTGAAGAATTGGAGAGATATTTCCTGGAACTTTCTGCAGGTAGATATGTCTTCATTAACTTCTTGTTCAGGCAAGCTACAGGGTATCCTAGAACGAGTTCCTGAATCTGCTTCGTCATGATCTTTCTTTCTGCTGCCTCTTTCTTGTCTGCGAGGAATGTTTGTTTTCTCCCTCTGATCTGATTAGAAGTCTCCAAAGCTGCGTTTTTGCTTGTAGAGCCTAAGTGGGATTCTCAATTGTATTTAAAGAGCAAACTTAGGGTTGGTAAAAGTTGATCTTTTTGTTGCATGACTCATCCTTCGATCCTCAGTCGACTAAAAGGAGCAGACATGAACGTGTAATCCAAATTCTTTTATGAAAGATATGGTTTCCTTTCTTCTTTTCTAGAAAGCACCTACTGCAATGTTAGAGATTTTCTTTTTCTAATCTATTTTTGTTTTTTCAAGGCTATACAACCCGATTGTAATTTTTCTTTTTTCTTTTTAAATGGCTCGATATTTTTACCATGTATTTGAGAACAGGGATAACTAACATGTTATCCAACCGTTATGAAATGCTATGATATTCTGTAAAGTATAATTGGAGAAAGATTTTTAATATATAATATTTATCAAACTGGGGTTATAATAAGCTTTTAACACTATATTTGGAAAGAGACAAGGAATTAATAGGGAAGGAAAAATGAGAGAAAAGAATTAGAAAAGAAGGAAAATAAAATGAAAAAATTAGTGTATTTTCTTATCTAGATAGAAAAAAAGAAAAAAAGAGGAAAGAGTGAATCTGTGACGAATATTTTTTAAGATAATGTTTAAAAATATTTTGAACTATTTAGTTTCGTAGTTTTTTTAAAAATGCTAACAAGATTTTAAAAAATAAAGTTATAATTGAAATTTCTAGAACTTTCTTTCCTATACTGAAAAATTTCCTTTTTAATTCTGATCACTCCAATTTTCCTTTATTTTCAAATAAAAGAAATTTTTTTTGAAATTTACACTTTTTTTCCGACTTTCCTTCATTCTAAACCATGCAAGGAGCTGTCCCAGTTACGTAGACCTTAAATTTGGATTGCGTTTTTCTTTCTTTTATATATTTTTGCACACTCTTTAGTTAATAGTTAGTGTCATAGAGTACTAATTATTATGGATTAGAAAAGGAAATTTATTATATTCATTAAGATTGATTAAAGGTTTTAAATTAGAAAGCTTAAGATAATTTTCGGAAGTTTTTTTATTGAGATTCGAATTCAATTTATCCTATTAAAATATTAGTATTCATACCATTAAATTATAATGGTTTTAGTAATATTTTAGAGTTGATAATATCTCTTTTTTTTAATCTCAATTTTGATCAATTTTTAAATGAGTAGTTAAGATTGCACCTGTCCTTAAGCTAATTGTGATATCATTTTCTTCATTACACACACATAGGAATAGAGTAAAAATTTTAAATTTCCTTTAAAAAAATAAATAAAAAAATTCAACGGATAACAAAAATTATTTGTATGTATATATAATGATGGGTGAAATAATATTCATATTTGGGCATGTGCTAACCATAATGGACATTTAAAAACATATATATCTATATATATATATATGAATATATCATTTTTGTTTAACAATATGGTCCCGTGTTTAAAAATCGATCAATATTTATCTGTTATGTTTATATATACACGACCTAGACCCTATTAAGATACTTCCTTTTAAATTTATACCTTACACGTAGATGCGTCGACATGTTAACCTTTTGAGCTGGCATCGTTGCTTTCTGACGCCAGATCTTCTAAACCTGACACACTTACTTACATTGAAAAGATCGGAAGGGTATTGGTCATTTGTATTTAATAATATGCTTCAACATTAATCTACGAGCCTTCATTAATAAGGTAAGACAGTAGAACCTTCTTTTTCTTTTTCAGGTCTTTCCTTTTCTTTGTCTTTTTCCTTTATCAGAAATTTTCTTTTCAAAAACTTTTCTTCTGTAAACCCTTTTTAGAGAAGTCGGGAATGGGAGCCATGTGCATCAAGGAGGGGAAATAAAACTATTGGCTTGGTCGGTGGAATCTGACCATGTTAGTTAAGATTGAGAAATTTAATGATGTAATCGATTTTGATTATTTTTTTTGAGTAAAAAAGAAAAATGGATTAAATATGCATTTTTTATTTATATAATATCAAAGCATAAAAACAATATCGATACCTCGTTTTATCTAAAAGAAAATATATTATTTAAATAATTATAAAACAAAGAAATTACAACAGTATTATCATTGGAAGATATTTAGGATGTATTTTTCTTTTTTTTTTTTCAATTATACATATTAAAATTAAGAGTAAATGAATTCAAATTTATTGAATCACTTAGAAAGATCGATATTTATATTTTCGACACTTTGAAAATGATTGTATGGAGCAATGTATTTATCATTACTTAATAATCTTATCATACTGATAACATACTATATTTTATCTTTTCTTATTTGGTACATAATATATTTATAAAGTTATTTTAATAGTTTTTTTTTCAAACACACGTGTATAGTGTTCATTGGTCTAGTTAATGTAGGAGTTGGAGATTTGGTGTGCTATTTTTTCTTTGACTACTTTTCGCCTTAAGTTCATGCATGTTATGTGGGGATTCGGATGTGGAAGGTTTCCTTTTGGGCCGCTCATGGAATATTAGTTGATTCGGTTGGCTTAGTGTAACTGACCCAAAAAAGCGTCTAATTATTCGGATTTTCTCTCTCTAACCGAATTGCTTTAGAAAGCACAACATTTAACAATCCCAAAAAACTTTTGACCGGCATCGTCGATAAAACAAACCAACTACATTGGATTGGTGTTGTTGTTGTGGGTTTTTTTTTTTTTTCTTAACTTGTCTTTTTCATAGTATCTTATTTGTATTTTTTTTGTTTGGATTTTGAAATTTTTTATAATCTGTTTTGTATTTGTTTTCATTTCATAATTATGATAAATATAAAATTCATGTACTTTTAAAAGAAAAAGTTTAATTTTTTTTTTATATATTGGAAAAGTGAATATAAAGTGGATTTTTAATAAAAAAATGAAGTAAATAGTAAATAAGTTCAATTTCATAGATATTTTTTAAGTTCAAACATATATTCATCATTTTGGTATCTTATTTTGGTAAAAAAAAAAAAAAGAACAACTTGAAAATGTTACAAAAAATATACTAAAAAGATGAGAAAAAGACAATGCTTATTTGCAAATTTAATTTGTTTCATCGGAACTTGTGTTTTTTTGTTCTAAATTGTAAATACATCCCTTTATGCTTATTTCACATTTACTTTTGAAATTTACCAATTACATTGCCAAATCTCTAAAAAAGAAAAGTACATTAAGACTCCGATGTTTAACTAGTTAATCCTTTTAGAGTATATCCATAGTAATAAATAATCCATAAGTTATTTCTTTCCCCATTATAGATAAGTTTAGTTAGTTGTTCAAGTAAGAAAAGTGAATAAAAGAAGAAATGACCAATCAAGAAGAATTTTCTCCATTATAATATAATGTCAAAAGTACTATATGAACTTTTGGTTTATTTTGATTTTAGCATTAAATTTTGAAGTTGCTAATTGTTATTTATATCTAATCGAATTTTTGCTCATCAAAATTTTACACATTGAGTTTGAAGTTATAATATTATACTCAATCAAATGTATACTTGCCAAGTCTATTGATTTTGCAATTGTCAAAAAGTTAGATACAAGAAATGCTTATTCATTGAAAAACATGTATATAGAACAGTAATTTTGATCAGTGAAAATTTAATTAAGTGTGATATTTAGTGGTTTTAAACTTCAAATATGAAATTTTTATAACCATTGAAATCTCAAGCTGTAAAACCTAAAATAAATCAAAAGAGAAAAAGTTTTAAAGATAAGGGTATTTTTGTAAATTTTAAAGAGGTCTTGAACCTTCCTCATTTAAAACCCTAACCCTTCCCTTTAACCCCTCTTCATTCTATAAACCCATGGTTGCAAATTTTCTTAAAACCTATGCCTTTACATTTCTCAAACCCTTTCATTCTCCTTTCTTATAATTTCTCTCTTTAATCCTAGTTAACCAAGGTTCTTGAGCTTTCATTTCTCAAGCAAAATTCGTGCTAGAACAAGGTTAAGGTGAGTTCAAGACTTTAGACTCCTTTTTCAAGTTCACCTCAAGAAAAAAAATTCTATTCTAATGAGTCTTCTTATGTAAACTCTTAAAATCCACATTTGTATGGTTGGATTTTCAGTTTATACATTCAAGTTCACCTTGCATATGGCTTTCCAACTTGTATTCATCTACTCCAATTAAGTATTCTTCACTTAACTTCTTATTCTCTAGTTTAGAGTTGGTTTTCTTAAAGTTGTTGATGGATTTGATAACTAAATGAGTGTTTGCGTTGAAGAATGGAAAGAAAGGAGTGGTTTAAAGTGTTATTGAAGATGGAATTTTTGCTTCATTAGGGGGATACAACCTATGACATAGTCGTGATGTAGACCATGCCCTTACCTATGTCTTAGTTTGAGATTTTTTTATTAGAAAGTAATATGACCAGCAACATGGTCATGTTGCTTTCGTTAACTGTATTTGATAGTAGGGAAAATGGTTACATTTTGAGATGACCAGTAACATGGTCATGTCGCTAGCCATGTTGAGTAGTGAACTTCATGTGTAATCTCTTTTTGATTATTTTTCTTAACCAATCTTGATTTAACCTTTTCCTAATCTTAATTATGAGTTCTACTTAGTTTACTTTGTAAAATTTCCAACATTTACCAAAAATTCTCAAATTCTTTAAACTTAATTTAGTATTTTGATTAACTTTAAGCAATTTTTGCTCCCGAATATCATTTTAACCAATTTTAATGAACTTTGCCTTATTTTTCCAATCTAATATAATAATTAGTATCTTTCAAACTATACTATCTAAATTACCTTACTACTTCAAGCTTACAATTCTTCTTCCAAATGTTTCCTCTAACTTATTTTTAATTAAAGTTTTGAACTTTATCCTTGACCTTAATTGTAGTACCCTTAGGAGTTAGTTGAGTTTAAAGTGTTGTGAACAAAGTTAAGTTGGGTGTTTTAAATTAGAAGTTCTATATAGAATTAGATTTACGATGGATTAAGGAAGGCTTGCTGTCTGAATTTATCAGTCTCTTGATTTAAGTGCCTTGTTGAGTATGGTTTTTATCTTAGGATTAGGATTCTAGACTTGTAGTTTGTTTACTCAACTTTTTAAGTACTTAATGTATACTTATTGCTTGTGCTTGTTATCTAGTGAGAAGGAAACCAACTTAATCCATACTTAACCTAAAATCTTGTTTGTTGGTTGTGCTTATCATGGCCCGTTCTTCTGTATAAGGGTTAGATGCTAATCACACGTAGGGTTTTCCTAGTGGACTTGCATGTAAGATAATGCAATTAGAATTAGGTATCATATTTCATGAGTATTGTGGTTTCAGCTTAATCGACACCATAGTACATATGTAATAAAGTGAAAGACTTATATTATATTTTATTTATCTATATGTATAAAAGATCATAGTATGACTGGGTCATACTATATTATATTATATTTTTATTTTAGCATTCTTTTTTTATTTTTATTTTTATTTATGTATTAATTGAAGAAATAAATAAATAAAACTAAGATTCCTTATTTTGTTCTTTTTTTTTCTTTGTCTTCTTTCTTTCTTTCTTTCTTTTTTCCTTTTTTTCTCTTTTATATTTTTTTTTTTACAATTACAATGAATTTACGAAAATTAAATAAATAAATTTTAAAAAATTACAAAAACTGAATTAAAATAACAAGGAGAGAGCTAGACTTGGATGCAATATGCAAGTCAAATACTGGGCACTAGAGTGTTTGTGTTGGGTCGGATTGATGCGAGTCAGGTTCTCATACGAGTAGCACGTGCGTCCAGCAAGGGAAGAGGTACAGGGCATTAGGGTTGCTTCAAGGGTGGTTCTAGGTGACAAAATGAACGAAGAAATTGGGATTTGTGTGTTTTGAATTGGAGAATGGGGAGTAGGGATGGTGCCTTGGTTTTTAGAGATGATTTGGGTGGTGGTTGGAAGTGGTGGTTTAGGTAATGCATGGTGGCGGTTCGCTAGGGTTGCGAGAGTAGTGTGGCTAGGGGTTTCAAAGCACAGTTAAAATCAACTGTGATGGTTGTTTTAGTTAGAGAGGGGTCGAGCTGCTAGTTTTGAAGGAAGTACTGGTGATTGGGTTAGGGTTTAGCGATAGAAGCTTGGCAACGTAGCTTAAGGGTTATGGTAGAGCTTGGATTGGTAACATTAGAAAGCTTAGAACTTCATGGTGTTAGTCGTGGTAGTAGATTGACACAAAGACCTTCGATTCAAAGCTTAGCCTAAAGAGAGAGAGAATTTGATCAGAGTTTGGTTTTAATTTAGAGAAAAGATTTAGGGAGAGCAGTAGTATTACTAAGGTGTGACTCTTGGCTTTACTTCTAAGATAACCTATAGAAAGAGGGTGGTCAGAATCATATATCAAAAAAAGTAAGAAGATTTTGACTTAATTATAAGATCTCGTGATGAGAATATCACATGTTTTAGTCAGGTAGATTAAGATACCTTACGATTAAGTGTTCTATAAAGATTATGGAAGGTTGTAGTACTAGTTTATAAGGTTAAGATAGTAAATATCTTGTTAAGACAAGATTGCAACTTTTTGGCCAAGTGAATGAAACGTGCCATTAATTTTGTTGACTTGTTTATGTATTACTACCTTCAAATGTTATAGATTTAGTATTTAGGAAATTTTCTAGAAAATTTGCAAAAAAAGTTGAGTATGATGATATGATACAAATATGATGTTCATAACTATGCATGTTGTTTGAGTATTTTAATGATTGATATTTTAGCTTATTTTAAATGGCATGCAAGGAATCATGTTCAATTTAGACTGTTGATGAAATTAGAGTTGATACCGATGTTGGATTGAAGTTTAGAATGAAATAGAGTAACTTTGATGAATTAATTAATTTTCTGAAAAAAAAAAAAAATTGAATGTAATGAACTTAGCTTGAATAGAATTAGTATGCTCATGTATTTTTGAAGATGTTGACATGAGATTAAATGAGTTTTAAACGTGTGTATGCTTGATCTTCTAGAAACTAATAGAATAATATATTACATATTATTCTGTTATGCTTTTTCCAGAAAAAAATAAAAATAAAAAATGTTGATTATAAAGGACATAATTTGATTATGATTCGTGATGAAGTACCAAACTGCAACGTTGAAGTTAGTGCATCCCCAAGTTCATCACTAGACACTTCCCCTACAAAGTTGGTGAAACTGTATGCTCACAGGCATGACATGAATCCATATACTTCACGTCCATCACGCTGGCTAGAGTAGGAGGAACCTCCTTAAGGGATGTCTGTTTACTGGACTTGTTCATATTCAGGATGCGTCAAATGGTCGTTATTTTATATATAGATACCTATCGACAAGCACCCTTTACTATAGGTAGCAAATGGGGATCCTTCTTCTTTATAACCTCAACCATCGCCAAGAGTTCTTCCTTAGGATGGTTATGGTTAGGCTTTAAATAATATTTACCCCATCACACCCATTACTAGATGCGGGAGCAAACCCTAGGATCTGTAACTTTGTGTTCGGTGTTCTCGCATCCTCTATATGAGTAGAAGCAAAATTAGTAGCATAAGGTTCCAAAGAGGAAGAATTTTCAACATTGACCGTATTATCAACAATTATAGCCTTATCCTTGTCTCTTCAATCTTTATGTCATTTGTTTAGGCTATGTTTCATTAAGTAGTTTTAGCCTTTTCCACATTTAAAGAGGATTTGGCTTTACCTAAGATTGCGAGTTAAGACAATATAATGTTAAACTTGAACTCAACTTAAATGGAAAAACTTAGAAACTCGAACTCGATCGAGCTTTAATTTATAAAGTTCGAGCTCAATGCAAAATAAAACTTCATAAACTCAAGTTCGACTTAATTAAGCTTGTTTAAATTTGATAATTTTAAAAGATATTATAAATTTAATTAAAATAATAATAATATTTAAACTCGACTGAATTTTTTACTAATATTTGTGTTCGATTCAAGTTCAATTAAGCTTGCAAACTTATCGAGCCAAGCATCACAAAACTTAAGTTTGACTCCAAAAGTTGCTCAAGTAGTTGGAGATCGAGCTCAACCTCAACTCGACTATAGTCGAGTCAAATTCAAGTAAATGCTATGGAGCCGAACTCACATAGTGCGCGAGTAAACTCGTCTCATCTATACTCTTGATTTTATGAATCATGTTTATCATTTTGAGATTTTTCTCGTTTTGACTCTTTTAAGATGGGGATCTAGAATAAAAGTGGCCCATGTTAAAATGGTAGGAGCAATGATAAGACGTGTTTTCAAATACAAATGATTGGTAACAGTGCTATTTTTCAATGCCTATCCAAAGAATGTGTGCTTTCTCGAAATATCAACTGAAGGGTGAGATAGATTTGCAGTTGGTTCCTCCACCTTCAGCAATATTCTAAAATCTGAAGCTGAAGCAAATACCATTGACTTATCAAAAATGTGGATAGGTAAATTTATAAAGGAAATCCAAACCGGTGCAATAGGACGTTCTTGTTTGTGTGTGAAGTAGGAAACCACTTGACAACCCGCATGACTGATGAGTTCATATAGTCCTTGCCTTCCTTTCCTTGATTCTTATGTAATCTTTGCTTTATTTTTTATATATTTGAATTTGTAATTTCTCTAAAATTTTAACAAATTAATTTTATAAACTGTATATTATTTATCATTTTATTTACATTCGATATACTAATTTCGATAACTATTAATTTAAAATTACAAATTAAAATATATATATATATATGTCTGTATCTTATAAACATTTATAAATAATATATTTAGCAACAAACTTCGGCGGTAGATTCAAGTGACATGTAGCTTGCCCACATAGTAAGCAATGAAATTTTACCACTTAGCTTCCAGTAAATAAAATATTTTTCCGGTTAAGCAATTAAGCAATAAAATTTTGCCTTAAACGAAAATATTAAGATATAAAGAAGTTGTTAGTCAGACAATGCAAACAATACACTCTTTTCACTCTTAAATTCAAGATCGTGATTTTCGCTATTTTATACTAAGAATTCCAAATATGAGTGTTAAAATATAGTATATAATATATATATATATATATATATTGTCGAAAATGTATAAATGAATCGGACAAAAATTTGTTGTAAACGTTAAAATGCCAACGACATGGACTAAATTCCACAAAGAATAACCACATCAGACACACACTGGAAATGGAGGTGGCTGCTGTGCTCATGCAGCGGCAACGTGAAGTTTAGATCATTCAGGGTCGCGCTTTACAAAAATAAGGGAAAGAAAAAGATGATCGAGTACTAAAAGCTAAAAGGGGTGACTGTGCTACAGTACAACTCTAAAGCCAGGGTTCCCTTATTGAGTAGTATACCATTTATAGGACTAATTGGAATGATGGAGATGTTTATAAGAATTATTGTAATGGAGATTCAACTGGATATTTCCATGACGGGATTGAATAGCCCGTGCACTTAGGGGTATCTGTGGCTAAATGACTTAGATGCTCTGTCATGGCCGCTTTTCACCAACAAAGAAGAAAATAGGGATAATTTAAATTTTAATCTCCAAAGATGAGATGTGCATGAATGAGTCGTAAGTAGTAGGCCATGTTAAACAAAACATGCCAGCTTCATGCAAAAGGTCCCAGTGTTTCTGTACACTACTTCCTTTTCTTTTCTTTCAAAAGTGATCTAACTGCAAGATAATAAAAGAGATCATCAGCAGTAAAAGACCACTAGACTAGGCACATGTGCAGCTGAATCATCACTGAAACAGAATCCACACATAATTCCAAGTTGATGATGATGTCAGACTAGGGAACGCTTATGGATCTACTTTTATCTTCTTCTTCTTCTTCTTTTTTCTCATAAAAGTGCCTATCTTCTGCAATATGGGATCACAAAGGCCCCCATTCCTTAGTATGAATTTTTATGATGAGTTGTCATATAATACGTGACAGAAATAAACTTATAAAAACACACACACACATATATAAATATATATATATATATATAATGCTTCCATATGGTTGACGATCATGTTGATAACTTAAGCAACATATAAAAAGAATCGTGCTACTAAGTAAGATTGAGAATGATCAATGATATACAAATAAATGATTCCATATCACTCATCAATTCTACACTTTCTTTTCTATATAAAAAAGATGGTTTTTAGGCCCTTTGCTGGTCCTTTCGCACCATGTTCAAGTAAAACTTATTGATGGTGGTTTTGTTTTGATGAAAACCCTTTTCGGAATTTTTTTTTCAATATTTCTTATGGTAAATATTTTATTAGAGTTGTTAGATATAATCGTAATAAGTGGTTTTGTTGGAAGAAAAGTTTCATTGGTACTACTATATCACGTGTTTGGATTAGTGGAGTTTTGTTGTTATTTGCATGTTTTGATGTGTTAGAATTTTATCGGTGTTTGCATGCCACTCGTTCATCTGTATGGCATATATGTATTATTGAAACTTCTCTTATTGTGTTAGGATCCTGATTTTCTAAAATTACTTTATTTTTTTTAAGTTTTCTAAAATTATTCTCTTAAAATATTGATATGTGTAATTAATAGTTGAGATTAGGATAAACAAAATTAAATTATGATAATATCACAAAATATTTCTAAGATTTAGAGAATGTTAACCATTGAAATTGTTAATTTATTGATTTGTGGTGGTACTTTACCTGCTGATAGCTTTTAGCTACAAGAAATGGTAGTAGGTAAAGGTGTGATAATCGATTATTAGTGATAGTTATTAATAATAATGAAAAATATCAACCGAAAATAATAATAAGGTAAGTGATTTCTATTTTCAAAATAAGGAAAGTATTTTCCTCGATTCTCATCATAGTTAATTACTTGTGGCGAGTTGCAATTATTACCACTGTCACCATCTTTACACCTTTAGAAGCTACCAGCATTTACAATCTCTTGAAATTATGATATAATTAATAGTGGTAATGTTAAGGAAGCTATTAAAACTTGGGAGTGTTTTTTCAATTTTATAGCTAAAAAGTTGTGACATGTTATACATAATTGAATTTTTATTTGTCAATTTTTTTACTTTTACCTAATATCATGCTAATAAACTTTTATTTGTCAAATATATAATCTCAATCATCTTAAGAAAAATGATATAGTAAATTCTCATTAGATAAAATGTATAAATATAAACAATTAAAAATAAGTTAATAAATTTGATAAGGAAAAACTTCCATTGAGTATGATGTACGAAATTTAACTATAGTTTATACCGGCAAATATTGAAGAAAATCTGAAAAACGTCTTTTTGCAAAACAAACAACCAATAATCATGGGCCTACTAAAAAATTTGAATAAGGCCTCCTATGGCCCAAAGGACGGAGTGTGGATCCACATTCCATATGTTGAAGTGCTTAAGAGGGATTTTATATTTTTTATTTATATTTTTCAAATAGAGCAGCTATATACGATTGTATGTAAACAAAGAATTTATATAAATGCATGGATCCATTCTTTCTTTATTTTTTACTCTTTTTTTTTTTTTTAAAGTTGTATTTTTTAAGCTATAGTATATATAATTATTTTATCTAATTATTTACCATCAGTAATGAGGTAACCTCTTTGAATAGTATTAAATATATTATTCATTATCAAATCGTAGCTCCTAGGAGATGGGAATAAGATTCATCTATATGTATGTCGAAGAAAATGACCTTATCAGTGATGATAAGTTGGGTGGTTTTGAAGAGCAAAGTAAAATACATATTTAAAAGGGATTTCATCAACAGCTTTCGGTGTGGGTATTCACTGCTCTTGACGTAGTCATTCAGTCAACCGACAGCAATCCGATTTGGAACAGATTTTACAACTTTTGAACATTGATGATGATTCATTGACACGACGCCACGACCATGTTGTTAGTGCATACTGTTACTAGCAATATATGATGTGTTCATGATGTTGCACTTGTCATATCCCATTATCTAATCCTAAAAGCAATACAATACCTGTGCTTTCCTTCAAAGATAGATAGCAAATGGAGACTTGATGAGTCAGAAAGTTGTACATCCAGCTTAAAAGGATGGATGATATATGCACATCCATTACTTTTCTTTCTTAAATAGGTTTTTGTAGAAGCAAAATTTCCTACCACTACCAATTTTTTTTTTTTTTTATTTACTTGATATTATTATGTGAAGAATCAAACTCAAAAGATTAATACGATAGAGGAAAAAACTTATTATATATTCATGTCTGCTATCTTTTGACAGTTGATGCATGGTTTTATCTTATCTTATCCTACCGAACACGTTTGAACCCAAAAAAAAAAAAAGAAAAGGTACGTCTTAACTTTTTCTTTTTGTAAAAGATAAAACTACATACTACGTTGGCAATACATATCCATGTCTGCTACTTTATTCTACGATGATTCATGGATAAGTCATGAAATAAAATAGTAGACACTATCACCCAATGCATTGCTTCTATTTAAATACAACTCACAGAATTATCCAACACAAAGACATACTGAACTGAGCTATTAAGGTTTGGAGATTCTATCCTTTGTACAAGTATTAAGAGATTTCCTGAAAATTTTCCTTTAGAGACAGTTCGTGCAATATCAGCTAGCTGGTGATCAACTATGGCTACAGCAATCCAAGAACTTGCTGTTGGAATCCCAATATCTTTGAAGACGGTGTTACCCGGATCATCTTCCCGATTCCTGACCAATTCGACTGCGAATGAGCTTTCCAGATATAAACAGCCAAATTCCATGCTTCAAAAGATGAACAAGCTTGGAAAGAAAGCTGATCTTTTCGCAATTGGTCTGCAAACACGTGGTAATTTCCCACCACCCTATAACAACCAAAATGATAGTTATGTTTGACATTTTTAATACTTGTGCCTTGTGGACTATGAACATTCTCTTATGTGGTACTAGAACAAAAAAGAAGCAATGATTCACCATTTGATATTGTTTCATCTTAATTGCTATGCAGTCAGATTGAATGGGATGATGATATCTGAGACGGTGAAGGGTAAATTGAGGTTGGGAGACAGAATTCTTCGATACGGGGGAATTAACAAGGTCTTCAGGAGATTATTCACTGCCAAAGAGGGGGAGAAACTACTGAAGGCTTCACAATGTTACTTGTCAACAACTTCCGGACCTATTGCAGGCATCCTCTTTATCACTACCCAAAGGCTTGCATTTTGCAGTGAAAGAACCTTAAGATTATTCTCTCCAGACGAAGAATCTCACAGGATTTACTATAAGGTATCAAATATCAAACTCATTCGATCATATCAATCCATTTGGTGTCGAAATTATCATTACCCCCGAAAGTTTCATAGGATTACATTTATAATTCCGAGGTTTATGTTCAATTTCATCTTGTGCAGGTTGTGATCCCATTAACAAAATTAGATTCCGCCAACCAATGCGAAAGCGCATCGAGCCCTTCGGAAAAGTACTTGCAGATTACTACTGTGGATAATTTCGAGTTCTGGTTTATGGGAATTCTAAGTTTTCAGAGGACATTCAAATGTATTCAGCAGCTCGTTTCACAAGAAGCATCTATATAGACTAGACATTCTTGTTCTGTTGATGTAGGAGCATTTTTAGTTTCTAGATGTATATACTCTTAGAAAATTCAGTCAAGCTCAACTCGATTGATGACAATATGTAAATAATTTTCTTTTAATGAATCTCAATCTTTCAACGATTTCTTTCCTTCTTTGTAGCAATAGATAGTTTAATACATAATGAACCCATTTGTTCACTTGTGAACCTTTCTGTAATCCTAATAGACCTAGGGCCAGGTGGACTATCAGGTCATGGTTCAACTTTGAATTGTGACCGGCCTGCTTAGGACTGGTTTTGGATTAGTTCCTCCAGCTTGGCAGTTTACGAGTTAGTTTATAGGCCCATGAATTGGATCCTAATTTTTTTTTTTCTTTTTATAGTTGCAATATATATATATGTAAAATATGTACATTATATGATATACATATGTTATATATGTTAAACTCTATTATATATACAATATATATAATATATTAATATGTATAATATATATGCTAATATGTTAATGTGTATAATATACTATATATGTTAATGTTTATAATATGTATAAAAATATATGTAATATAAACATATATGTTAATATAATATATATGGAAATATAATATAAATGTAAAAGAAAAAAATCCAATTCAAATAGATTAGAAAACTTAAAACTACCTAGATCTTCGTAAATTAATCGGTCCTCAACTAGGTTAAATTTACCATAAGCAAACTGGTTCTGGTTGATTGAACCGATAGGTTGGTTCTGCACTAATTTACAATTCAAAATCAAATCTTCCCGATATCTAAATCCTTGATGGTCCTTTTCTTTACCCATTACCATAATTTATGCGATTTTCTGCCCCATTACGATCTATTTCAACCTAAGATAAAGTTGCAGTTCGTCTCGAATCAACATAAAATCTGATTAGATTTGATCAAAAATCCGAATTTTTTAACATTTTTTTTTTTTTTTTTGCAATGTGTCTTTATTTGATGCCCTGCCAAGATCAGGATTGGCAAATCCTAAATCACATTTTGCGTGGTCCAAATGGTTCTCTCCAACTATGTTTTGTGTTCGTTATTTCTCCGCTTGCATAATTTTCAATTTCATCGTCTTCACTCTCGTAAAACTTGCATGGTAACCGATCTCCTGCTAGAATTTGATACCAGAACTTAAAACAGTCTTACATCATTTGTGGATATACAACACAGCATTCTCAACAATTTTTATGTTTTTCTTAGCGCCAGTGCTCTTTCATTTATGCCACACATATGTCGATAACTTCTTCTGAAAAAAAATGGACCGCAACAGGGACAATTGTAACAGATTCCATAAAATTTCTGGATAATAGGAGAACAGAAGAGACACTTAGAGGAGGCACGTATGTAGAATGCTGTTCTTAAGATTTCTATACATCCTAGACTAATTTTGCTAAGGATTGGTGTAAACTCTCCCAAAGTACACTAAGTGTGTTAGCGAGAACAAAAGTTGCAAATTTTTGTTCTTGATTATTACACAAGATTGTAGAACTTTGAAAGGATGATGTTCTTTTATTTTGATGTTGTGTGCTTGAGAATTTTAAAGGAGAATAATTGCGTAAAATTCAAGTAAAACATGTTTGAAAATAACAATTTATATTTAAACCACCATTGATCAAATTCAAAGAGTTGCAACCTTTGCTAAGAACATGACAGCCATCATGTCCATATTTTTAACGGGACTAGTCCTACTTTTCATCTAACTTGTGATTTACTATCAATTAAATTTGAACCATTAAAAATACAATCAATTCAATAGTTGAAATCTAATAAATATGAAATAAAAAATTAAACGAAAAGCAGAACCAATCCAATCATAAACATTGATGAAAGCGTAGAAAAATCTACTATTAGGTTGGGGTTATGTCCTTGTAAACTCATTTTCACTGTCCATAATGAAGTTACACAACTCTTGAGACCTGAATCATTGCACTTATTTGCTCAAAATCTCAATGGTTGCACCAATTCATGAAAGAGTTCGACTAACCATGGAAAATTATGGGCAGTATCACGATCAAGATTTTGACAGTGATCTTCATACGATTATAAAATTATGCCAAATGAACGAACTACGGTCAAAATAATAGTCATGATCCTAACCGTGCTTGTCTAAGCTCTCGTAAAGTCATATCGCCAAAAGAATCATGAGCAAGGTCTTGGCCTGTGTGATCCTGGCCATGCTCTCAATTTTCACACTTTATTATAAATGAGAGAATCATGGCAAGACCTACCCATGCAGTTCTAGTTGCTCACAATTCTTTATTACCGAGGTACACTACCTAAACATGATCATATTCATGACTAGATTCTCATATTTGCATTTGTTTACATCTAAATCAAGTCATCTCTCACTTTTCAGTCACTAACTTATATAATGGGTACTCAATATTCAACAATAATTAGAAAAGTGTATATTGAGGTGAAAACTTTCAGTACATTTGCCCAATTAATCGCTATTTCTAAGAAGGAACTTTATATTCCACTAGAAAATATAGTATTAAGCAAACAGTCTCGGCAGATAAGAATTTGTGAATATTTCAGTCTCATGTATTCTTAACAATTGATTTTGCCATTAGACCAATAAAATAAAAAAAAAAGAAAGAAATTTCTATAATCCATAGATCTTGCCTCATTTCTAAAAAACTTCATACATTTTTCAACGATCCGTTGAATTTATACATTTTATCTAATGATTACATGATTTTCCAAAAGATCAGTTTAATATAATATAAATATATATATATATATGTACATACATATACACTATATAAATTACGTCTAGCTCATCCAAACTTCTTGAGAGATCAATTGTTGGATGTATTTGTATGTTTTCTGAAGACTCCGGACTCCCATGAACCAAAAATCGAATTTATCCACGGTAGTAATTTGCAAGTATTTCTCGCACAGGTTAGATGCATTTTCACTCTGGTTTGCTGACTCTATCTTTGTCGATGGTATCATCACCTGCAACCATGTGAACTTCGCTATAAGCCTTTTGGCTCATATGAACTCAAGTGGCAATGTAAAAATGTTTCTGTAAGATTCTAATTTTCAAACCTTGTAGTGAATCCTGACTGATTGTCCATTTGGAGAGGACAATTTTAAGGATCTCTCGCTGTAGAAAGCAATTCTTTCGGAGGAGACGAAGAGGAGGCCTGCCAAAGGACCTGAGGATGTTGACAAATGACATTTCGCAGCCTTTAGTAGCCTCTCACCTTCCCTAGTATCGAATTGCTTCCTGAAAGCTCTATCCATGCCGCCTGCTCTGACAATTCGGAGTCCGAACCTCAACTTTCCCTTCAGTATTTCAGATATCTTAACGCCGAATCTCACTGCATAACAGCAAAGAGTAAAACCAGATTAGAAAGCTAGCCAATCCATAGAGTCTAAATACTAAACTTAGGTATATGGCGTGTGTTTTCATATTTATTATTACTTTAAAACTTCATTTTCCTTGTTGGCTGAAACTATCTCTGAAGCGTGTAAATAGTCTATTTGATTGCCTAGGGATGAGACAAAGGTGTGCGGATTGAAACTATTGATCTTATGCGTTTACCCCAATTTAGGAGGAGTGTTAACCAAAATAAATATAAAACCATACCACATCTAAAAGTTTAAGATTGTACGTATAGATATATATATAGCATGTGCTTTTGTGATTATTACTTAATGGAATTTGCATTTGATAGAAACAAGAAAATGAGAAATACCATGTTCCCATAGATGACTTGCAAAGACATCGGCTTTTTTGCCTAGCTTTTTCATCATTTCATGTGACTTTGGTTGTTTGAACTTGCAAGGCTCATTTGTTGTTGATCTGGCATCAGATGCACTAGAAGCTCCAGTTAACAACCTAGGCATCAAACATGCCTTAGTTGGATGTGGTATTGAAAATGATGGAATCCCAAGAGCAAGTTCCTGATATTGTTTCGCCATGGCTGATCACTAGCAAATTTTCCCTCCCGGCGACAAAGTATATTCAGTTATTCGGTTGTAGTTGTAGTAGCTAGGATGCAGTTACCTGTATAGCCTGTAATGGCAATGAATGATCTTTCGGGTGTATTTAAAGAGGTAGGTGCTTTGCCAACTTCAACTTTTTTGTTGCATGACTCAGACATTCATTATCAACATAATAAAGGAGCAAGCATGAAAGCATAATGCACATTACTTTATGAATGAAGATATGGTGTATGCTTTTCACCTTTCAAAAGAAACCAATACAAGCATCTAGTGTACTCTCATCTTTCATCTTTGTTCAAGCCGCGGGTTGATATCTGCCTACAGATGCTAATGTTCTAGTTTCCTGCATAAAGTTGCGACGGTTTGCTTTTTTTCTTTTTTTCGTTTTTTTTTCCTAAAGTGATCAACTGGAAGATCATAAAATACATCATCCGCAGTAAAGCCCACTAGACTAGGCACATGTGCAGATGAATCATCACTGAAAAAAGGAAAAATAAATAAATAATAATAAAAGTTATGAATCCAGACATAGTTCCAAGTTGATGATGGCTGATTGGGGAAGGCTTATGTATCTACTCTTTTTTTTTTTATCTGATGAAAGTGCTTATCTTCCACGATAAGGTATCACAATGGCCCCCATTCCTTAGTATATGGATTTTTATGATGAGTTGTGATATAATATATGTGACATAAGCAAACTCAATGAAAACACATGTATATAACACTTCCATTTGATTGATGATCATGTTGATAAGTTAAGCAACATATAAAAAGAATCATGTTAATTATTAAGTAAGATTATATACGAATAAATGATTCTGTATCACTCATCAATTCTTCACTTGGTTTTCTATATAGAAAAGATAGTTTTTACACCCTTTGTTGGCCCTTTCGCACCATGTTCAGCCATATCACTTATCAATTCTTCACTTTATTAGAGTTTTTAGATATAATCATAAGAGGAGGTTCGGTTAGGAAAAAAAGATCTGATAATACTAAAATATCAAGTTTTTGGATCAGTGGCATATAAGTATCAATAAACTTTTTGACACAACTGATTATATTTTCAAATGTTAGAATTTATTACGTGACATATTTAGTATCATTGCAACTTCTCTATTTGTGTTGATATTCAATTTTCTGAGATATTTTTCTCAATGTTTTCTAAAACTATTCCCTTAAAATGTTATGACGTATAATCTATAGTTGAAATTAGGACAAATAAGATCAAGTTATGATGATCTCACAAGATATTTTAAAAATCTGGACAATATCAACTATTGAAATTGTTAATTTATTGATTTTAGGTTGATATGAAATTGAAGTAGGTAAAGCTGTAACTTTCAAGGATTAGTGCTAGGTAGTAATAAATGATGATAATAATTCCAATTGAAATCATTTTTCTCATTTTCCATTACAATTAACTACTAGTGGTGAGTTGAGTTGTAGCCATTGCCACTATCACCATCTACCATTTACATTTTTTAAAGCTATTAGTATTTACAATCTCTTGAAATTACGATAGTAAATAGTTATAGTTAGACATGTAATTGAGTCGAGTCAAGTCAAGATGACATAGTGTTGAGCTCAAGCTTAGTTGAGTTTAAAATTTTGACCTCAAGTTCAACTCAAAAGAGCATTTGATAAACTCAAGTTTGACTCAATTAAACTCATTTGAGCTCAATTCATTAAAAAAAAAAACATTTTTTACTATAATTATAATAATATTAATATTAAAACTCGACAAACATTAATATTCAACTCGATTTTGATTAGGTTTGCAATCTAATCAAATCGAACACTACGAGACTCGAGCTTGAGTTCGACTTGATTAACTACGTAAATAGCTCAAGCTCGATTAGCCTCAAGTCAAATCCAAGTAAATGTCGAGTAGGCCTCGAGTGTAAGAGTATAAATGCCGTTTACACTCTTAATAAGACTAATGTTAGAGAAGCCATTTAAACTTCGAAGTGTTTTTCCAATTTTATAGTTGAAGTTGGAAGTTGTTACATGTTGTACATTATCGAATTTTTATTTGTTAAATTTTGTACCTAAAGTTTGAAGTATTTAATATCATACCATTCAACTTTTCCTTGTCAATTTTATAATCTCAATCATCTTAAGGAAAATTAATTAGTAAATAGTCGTTAAACAAAATGTACAAATATAAACAATTAAAGATAAGTCAATAAATTCAATAAGGAAAATCTTCAATCAAGTATGATGTATGAAATTTAACTATGGATTAGATCGGAAAATGTCAAAGAAAATCTAATAAACGTCTTTTTGTAAAACAAACAACCGCTAATCATAGGCCCTAAAAAAAAAAAAAAAATTGAATAAAGCGAATTAACCATGTCATTGATACTTATGTCCAATCACCTATATAGCCCGAAGGATGGAGTATGCATCCATATTCCGTATATTGAAGTGTTTGAGAGGGATTTTATATCTTTTATTTATATTTTTCAAATAAAGCAGTTATATGCGATTGTATGTAAACACAGAATCGTAGCAAAGAGATTGTTATATAAACGCATGGGTCTATTCTTTGTTTGTTTTTTTTTTTTTTTTAAGTTGTATTTTTTAAGCAATAATATAAATAATTATTTTATCTAATTATTTACCATCAGTAATGAGGTAACCTCTTTGACTAGTATAAATATATAATTCATTATCAAATCATAGCTCCAAGGAGATGGGAATAACATTCATCCATATTTATGTTGAAGAAAATGACCTTCTCAGTTATGATAAGTTGGGTGGTTTTGACGAGCAAAAGAAAATACATATTTAAAAGGAATTTCATCAACAGCTTTCTGGGAGGTTGGTCACTGGTCCTGACGTAGTCATTCAGTCAACTGACAGCTATCCGATTTGGAACAGATTTTACAACTTTTGAACATCGATGATGATTCGTTGACACGACGCCACGACCATGTGGTTAGTGCATAATATTACTAGCAATATCTGATGTGTTCATGATGTTGCACTTCACTTGTCAAATACCTTTATCTAATCCTAAAATCAATACAATACCTGTGCTTTCCTTCAAAGGTAGATCACAAATGGAGACTTGATGAGTCAGAAAGTCGTACATCCAGCTCAAAAGGATGGACGCTATATGCACATCTATTACTTTTCTTTCTTAAATAGGATTTTATAAAAGTAAAATTTCCTACTACTACATTATTATTTTTCTCTTATGATTTACTTAATACTATTACTATTTAATTATAAGAAAAAACTACATACCACAAAAATCTATTTAGAAATCTCTCGCTTTATCTCATTAGATATCTCTTTCTTAAATACAATTGTTTACTCTCAATGAGAATACCAACCATTAATATTGCGTCTAAGGAAAGAGTCGAATTCAAAAGATTAATACAATAGATAAAAAAAAAATCATTTTAGTTGAGTATTTCACTTAATCCATGTAATTATGGATCCGCAACATATTACATATTCATGTCTGCTATCTTTTGACAGTTGATGCATGGTTTTATCTTATCTTATCCTACCGAACACGTTTGAACCCAAAAAAAAAAAAAAGAAAAGGTACGTCTTAACTTTTTCTTTTTGTAAAAGATAAAACTACATGCTACGTTGGCAATACATATCCATGTCTGCTACTTTATTCTACGATGATTCATGGATAAGTCATGAAATAAAATAGTAGACACTATCACCCAATGCATTGCTTCTATTTAAATACAACTCACAGAATTATCCAACACAAAGACATACTGAACTGAGCTATTAAGGTTTGGAGATTCTATCCTTTGTACAAGTATTAAGAGATTTCCTGAAAATTTTCCTTTAGAGACAGTTCGTGCAATATCAGCTAGCTGGTGATCAACGATGGCTACAGCAATCCAAGAACTTGCTGCTGGAATCCCAGTATCTTTGAAGACGGTTTTACCCGGATCATCTTCCCGATTCCTGACCAATTCGACTGCGAATGAGCTTTCCAGATTCAAACAGCCAAATTCCATGCTTCAAAAGATGAACAAGCTTGGAAAGAAAACTGATCTTTTCGCAATTGGTCTGCAAACACGTGGTAATTTCCCACCACCCTATAACAACCAAAATGATAGTTATATTTGACATTTTTAATACTTGTGCCTTTTGGACTGTACATCGTCTTCTGTGGTACTAGAACTAAAGAGAAGCAATGATTCACCAATTTGACATTGCTGTTTCATCTTAATTGCTATGCAGTCAGATTGAATGGGATGATGATATCCGAAACGGTGAAGGGTAAGTTGAGGTGGGGAGCCAGAATACTTCGATTCGGGGGAATCAACAAGGTATTCAGAAGATTATTCAGTGTCAAAGAGGGGGAGAAACTACTGAAGGCATCACAATGTTACTTGTCAACAACTTCCGGACCTATAGCAGGCATCCTCTTTATCACTACCCAAAGACTTGCATTTTGCAGTGAAAGAACCTTAAGATTATTCTCTCCAGACGAAGAATCTCACAGGATTTACTATAAGGTATCAAATATCAAACTCATTCGATCGTATCAATCCATTTGGTGTCGAAATTATCATTACCCCCGAAAGTTTCATAGGATTACATTTATAATTCCGAGGTTTATGTTCAATTTCATCTTGTGCAGGTTGTGATCCCATTAACAAAATTAGATTCGGCCAACCAATGCGGAAGCGCATCGAGCCCTTCTGAAAAGTACTTGCAGATTACTACTGTGGATAATTTCGAGTTCTGGTTTATGGGAATTCTAAGTTTTCAGAGGACATTCAAATGTATTCAGCAGCTCATTTCACAAGAAGCATCTATATAGACTAAACATTCTTGTTCTGTTGATGTAGGAGCATTTTTAGTTTCTAGATGTATATACTCTTAGAAAATTCAGTCAAGCTCAACTCGATTGTTGACAATATGTAAATAATTTTCTTTCAATGAATCTCAATCTTTCAACGATTTCTTTCCTTCTTTGTTGCAATAGATACTTTAATACATAATGAACCCATTTTTGTTCAGTTGTGGACCTTTCTGTAATCCTAATAGACCTAGGGCCAAGTGCACCGTGGGGTCGTGGTTCAACTTTATCTTGAATCCTGACTGGCCTGTTGGTTCATCAGGCTGCACAATTCAAGGATTGGTTTATAGGCCCGTGAACCGAATCCTAAATTTTGTTTTTCTTTTATAGTTGCTATATATATATGTGTGTGTAAATTATGTACATTATATGATATACAAATATTATATATGTTAATATCGATATAATATATATAATATGTATAATATATATATATTAATATGTTAATGTGTATAAATACTATATATGTTAATATAATATAAATGGAATATAACATAAATATAAAAAAAAAATTTTCAAGCCCATCGCTTCAGGTAGATTAGAGGGCTTAAACTATCTAGACCCCTATTAATCGGTGCGTCCTAAACCGGTTCTACGCTAATTTACAAATCAAAACCGATTTTTCTTTATGTCTAAATTCTAGATGGTCCTTCTATGCAATTTTTATACGTCACTACGATCTATTTTTGTTACTATTAAAATAGAAAATAAAAAAATATGGAATATAGAATATCATTTCATATGCTAGGAAATGGTAGAATATTTTAGACTTTTCTTAAGCTTAGGAAAGGCCATTATAAATTTCCAATACATCTCCCGTCAAAAACTATGAATGAAAAATGCCAAAAAGATTATTCCCCAAATTATGTTACCTTGTGTGCTGTTTTCTGTATCAGAAAACCCTTGTTGCATTCAGCAAATTGGTTGTGTATTCGGAACCCACTCCTCATCTTTATTATTTACATTGCAATTTCCATTCAATCCATCCATCGGAACACAAAACTTAACAAATTTCATTTACACCAAACTACTAGAGAAATTTCACCACGCTTCAATATCAGCCTAAGATAAAGTTGGAATTCGTCTTGAATCAACATAAAATTTGGTTAGATTTGACCAATGACCCGAACTCATGAACTGTGTTCTTTTGCAATGTTTCTTTATTTGATGCTCTGCCAAGATCAGGATTGGCAAATCCTAAATCACATTTTGCGTGGTCCAATTGGTTCTCTCCAACTTTGTGCTGTGTTCGTTACTTCTCCTCTCGCACGATTTTCAATTTCATCGTCTTCACTCTCGTAAAACTTGCATGGTAACCGATCTCCTGCTAGAATTTGATACCAGAACTTAAAACTGTCTTACATCATTTGTGGATATACAACACAGCATTCTCAACGATTTTTATGCTTTCCTTACTGTTTTTATGCTTTTCTTAGCGCCGGTGCTCTTTCATTTATGCCACACATATGTCAATAATTTGTCCTGAAAAAAATGGATCGCAACAGGAACAATTGCAACAGATTCCTTAACCTTTTACATGTTAAACTTGATAGAAACCTATACTTTTAATCAAGTTTATAATTCTACATAAATGAGTTAAATAAACTAAAATTAAAAAGATGTAACTACGCTTCTACTATCTCATTAACTATTAAGATATTAAATCATTTTCCTTATCCCATTACAATTTTTTTTCCCTCTATCTCTCTCTCCTAATCCCTTCATCAATATTCATAGTCTTCATATGGATTTCAGCTCCAATAAAAAAGTTTATATAGAAAACCATATATTTAAATTTATACAATTAGCAACTCAAAATAAGTTTAAATATTTAGCTTCCTTCAATTCAATATTTTTTTTAAATAAAATAACTGAAAAAAAAAGTAATAAGTTTCGACAATACTTATTCTCATTCCGTGAATATTAGATCATAGATTAAGAATTTTATTATAGAACATGAAGTAAAATTTTTCGTTTCTTTATTTCCATCATATATTTTAAGCTTTTTATAATTACTATAAATATATTTATAGTTTTTTTTAAGTTATTTTACATAGGTTGTAAAAACTTACTTTTCTATATTTCAATTCTATAGACTCTCTAGCGATTTTAAATAGAATCGTGAATTTTACAACCTTACGTTCTACACTAAATTTGCTAAGAATTGGTGTAAACTCTCATAGTATACACTAAGTGTGTTAGTAAGAACAAAAGTTGCAATTTTTTTGTTCTTGATTATTACACAAGGTTGTAGAACTTTGAAAGGATGATGTTCTTTTATTTTGATGTTGCATGCTTGAGAATTTTAAAGGAGAATAATTGCATACAATTCAAGTAAAAGATGTTTGAAAATAACAATATATATTTAATCAACCATTGATCAAATTCAAAGAGTTGCAACCTCTACTAAGAACATAACAACTTCTACTATCTTGTTCATGCTTTTTACAAGATTAGACTTGCCTTCGATCTGATCTTTGATTTATTACCAATTAAATATGAACCATTGAAAAGATAATTAGTTCAATGATTGGGATCCAATAAATATGAAATCAAAAGTTAGACGAAGGACAGAATTAGTTCTGTAAAAAACGTAGATGGAACCGTAGAAAAACCTACTATTAGGTTGGGGTTATGGCCTTATAAACTCATTTTCGCTGTCCATAATGACGTTACATAACTCCTAGACTTAAACTATTGCACTTATTTGCTCAAAATCTCAATAGTTGCACCAATTTATGATAGAGTTCAACTGACCATGGAAGATTATGGATAGTATTACGGTCATGATCTTGACCATGATCTTCGTAAACTTATAAAATTATAACAAACAAATGAACTACGTTCAAAATAATAGTCATGATCCTGACCATGCTTCTCTAAGCTCTTGTAAAGTCGTATCGCCAAAAGAATCATGAGCAAGGTCGTGACCTGTGATGCCATGCTCCTTAATTTTCACACTTTATTATAAATGAGAGAATCATGGCAAAACTTACCCATGTTGTCCTAGTTGCTCACAATTCTTCATTACCAAGGTACACTACTTGAACAAGATCATATTCATGACTAGATTCTCATAATTGTGTTTGTTTACTTTTAAATTGATTCATTTCTCACTTTTCAATCGCTAACTTATATAAATGGGTACTCAATATTCAACAATAACTAGAAAAGTGTATATTGAGGTGAAAACTTCCAGTACATTTGCCCAAGTAACCGCTATTTCTATGTAGGAACTTTATATTCCACTAGAAAATATAGGATTAAGCAAACAGTTTCGGCAGATAAGAATTTGTGAATATTTTAGTCTCGTGTATTCTTAACAATTGATTTTGCCATTAGACTAACAGGAAAAAAAAAAAAAAAAAAAAAGAGGAAGAAGAAGAAGAAAGAAAGAAATTTCTATAATCCATAGATCTTGCCTCATTTCTCAAAAACTTCATACATTTTTCAACGATCCGTTGAATTTATACATTTCGTCTAATGATTACATGATTTTCAAAAAGATTAGTCTATATATATATATATATATATATACACGTACATACATATACACATATATAAATAGCGTCTAGCTCATCCAAACTTCTTGAGAGATCAATTGTCGAATGCATTTGTATGTTTTCTGAAGACTCCGGACTCCCATGAACCAAAAATCGAATTTATCCACAGTGGTAATTTGCAAGTATTTCTCGCACGGGTTAGATGCATTTTCACTCTGGTTTGCTGACTCTATCTTTGTCGATGGTATCATCACCTGCAACCATGTGAACTTCGCTATAAGCCTTTTGGCTCATATGAACTCAAGTGGCAACGTAAAAATGTTTCTGTAAGATTCTAATTTTCTAACCTTGTAGTGAATCCTGACTGATTGTCCATTTGGAGAGAACAATTTTAAGGATCTCTCGCTGTAGAAAGCAATTCTTTCGGAGGAGACAAAGAGGAGGCCTGCCAAAGGACCTGAGGATGTTGACAAATGACATTTCGCAGCCTTTAGTAGCTTCTCACCTTCCCTAGCGTCAAATAGCTTCCTGAAAGCTCTATCCATGCCGCCTGCTCTGACGACTCGGAGTCTGAACCTCAACTTTCCCTTCAGTGTTTCAGATATCTTGACACCGAATCTCACTGCATAACAGCAAAGAGTAAAACCAGATTAGAAAGCTAGCCAATCCATAGAGTCTAAATACTAAACTTAGGTATATGGTGTGTGTTTTCATATTTATTATTACTTTAAAACTTCATTTTCCTTGTTGGCTGAAACTATCTCTGAAGCGTGTAAATAGTCTATTTGATTGCCTAGGGATGAGACAAAGGTGTGCGGATTGAAACTATTGATCTTATGCGTTTACCCCAATTTAGGAGGAGTGTTAACCAAAATAAATATAAAACCATACCACATCTAAAAGTTTAAGATTGTACGTATAGATATATATATAGCATGTGCTTTTGTGATTATTACTTAATGGAATTTGCATTTGATAGAAACAAGAAAATGAGAAATACCATGTTCCCATAGATGACTTGCAAAGACATCGGCTTTTTTGCCTAGCTTTTTCATCATTTCATGTGACTTTGGTTGTTTGAACTTGCAAGGCTCATTTGTTGTTGATCTGGCATCAGATGCATTAGAAGCTCCGGTTAACAAATTAGGCATCAGACATGCCTTAGTTGGATGCGGTATTGAAAATGCTGGAATCCCGAGGGCAAGTTTGCGATATTGTTTCGCCATGGCTGATCAATAGCAAATTTTCCCTCCACGCGACAAAATATATTCAGTTATTTGGTTGTAATTGTAGTAGCTAGGATGTAGTTACCTTTATAGCTTGTAATGGCAATGAATGATCTTTCGGGTGTATTTAAAGAGGTAGGTGTTTTGCCAACTTTTCTGTTGCATGACTCAGCCATTCATCATCAACATAGTAAAGGAGCAAGCATGAAAGCGTAATGCACATTACATTATGAGTGAAGATATGGTGTGTGCTTTTCGCCTTTCAAAAGAAACCAACACAAGCATCTACTGTACTCTCATCTTTTATCTTTGTTCAAGCTGTGGGTTGATATCTGTCTAGAGATGCAACTGTTCTAGTTTCCTCCATAAAGTTTCGACCGTTTGCTTTTTTTCTTAAAGTGATCAACTGCAAGATCATAAAATACATCACCAGCAGTAAAGGCCACTAGACTAGGCACATGTGCAGATGAATCATCACTAAAAAAAATTAAAGTTGTGAATCCAGACAGTTCTAGTCTGATGATGGACAGACTTTGGGAGGCTTATGAATCTACTATGTCTTTTTTTTTTTCTTTTTCCCTCATCAAATACCTTCTACAAGTAATTATCTTCTTTTCCTCATAAAATTGGGTATCGTCTTAAACAAAAATGATCTCAAATCTTCCATGGGTTTTCCTTAGAAAATACATTATTGTATTTTTCACCCTTTTTGAGTTCTCTACACCATAAAATTGAAGTAAAACTTGTGGTTGTTTCTTAGGAGACATTTCTTGAACTTTTTTCATGGTTAAATGACATAATTATAAAAAAATATGATAGAAATCTAAAGAGGTTATAGTCCCAAGCAGATTAAGGTGGCCTGTAATGACTGATTATGATTGCTAATAGTCACAGAAAATATTAATGAAAAGATGAAAATGATTTTCATCTTTAAAAGAAGAAACAGCTTTCCTCATTTTCCATTAATAATTTTTATGGTTGTAACAAATTGCATTAATTTTGGCTATCGCACCTCTTTCCATCATCACTTACTACAAAAAGCCACTTATATCTCTGATCTTTTGAGATTACTATGACAATAATTGGTGATGATAAAACTTTGATTATCAATGTTAAAAAGTACACGGGGTAACTTATGTGAATGTAGCCCTATAACATCATGATTAGGAGAATATGAAGTTATAGTCGATTGTTTCTTGGTCATTTGTCCAATCACACACATGACCATCACTTGAAGTTGAAGGAAGGAGTACGAATCCATGGTCCATATATAGTTTCCTTAATTAGCACGCATAAATATACATACATACATACATACATACATATACATATATATGTATTATTCCTTACTCAATCACCCTCCAATGTGACAGGAATAGCATTTATCTACCTATCTATCTATTTATCTATAAGGAAATGCCCTTATCAGTTATGATGAGTGCTTTAGTTTGAATAAGAAAATAAATTGATATTAAAATGAAAATTGATCAACGTCTTTCTAGGTGTTACTGATGTAGATCAGTCAAAAAATAGCTGTTTGTTTTATAACAGATTTTAAAACTTTTGAACTTTAATGAAGGTCGTTCATCAGCACCATGTGCCTAGTGCATATCTAGCTACGTCTGATGTGTCCCTGATGTTGCATCACTTCACTTGTCAAAAGCTTTAAATAGAAATCTAATCCCATAGTCAACACTTGTACATTTATTTTTAAAATACATGTGTAAGATGGAGAACTGAGTCAGAAAGATACAAGTCCAGCTCAAAAAGGTTTGCAATATGAGTGTGCTCCCTTTTGGGGATAAGTGGCTGCCCTTGAATAGAAAAAAGAATTGAAGAAAAAGCACTGGTGCTTATATGTAATGAATCTTTTTCCCCATTACATACCCTCACTCATATCGCCGCGATCATTTACATACTGCTACGTGTAAAAAGTAAAAGAATGAGTAAATGGATTCATATATAGGATAGCATACAAGCGATTGTGACATTAATGGAGACAACAAATGGTGATAAATAAATATCATTCTTAATCTTGAAACAATGAATTCAATCTATCTAAATTATCTAATCTTATCTTCTTTTCATTTTTTTTTTCCCTATTAGTCCAATCAAACACATTTGACCAATAAAAGAAAGGATGATATACACATCACTACTTTTTCTTTTATAGAAGGTAAAATTACATGCAATATCTTCATTCACTAAGTTGGCATTACATGTTCATGTCTGCTACTTTATCCTATGATGATTCATGTACAAATCATGGTATAAAAAGTGAACTATATCACCTATAATGTATTGCTTCTATCTATACGCAACTTAGAATCATCCAAGATAAAGCCATTCTCTCGAGTATTGCTTGCAAATTAAAGAAGAGAATTCCTGAATATTTCTGTTGAAAACCGGGTGCGCTATATTAGCTGGTGATCAACTATGGCTAAGGCTGTCCAGGAACTTGCTGCTGGAATCTCAGGATCTTTGATGACATATTTACCAGGATCGTCTTGCCGATTTTTGACCAATTCAGCAGCAAATGAGCTTTCCAAATTCAATGCTTCAAAAGATGAACAAGCTTGGGAAAAAGTTTGATCTTTTTGCAATAGGTCTACAAACTCGTGGTAATTTCCATCCCCCTATAGCAACTAAATAAAATCCACATTAAAGAGAGGAAATATTTAGAGTATAAAATCAGCTTCCTAGAAGTTTCTATGATATTCATGACAGTTATATGTGACATCTTTAGTTTCTTTTCAGCTATAACATTTTCTTATGTATTATTAGAACCAGGAGGATCGATGATTTAGCTTTTAATTCCGTTTCATCTTATCGATATGCAGTGAGATTGAGTGGGATGATGATATATGAAACGGTGAAGGGAAAGTTGAGGTTGGGAGTCAGAATACTTCGATTCAGAGGGAATAACAAGGTTTTCGGGAAATTATTCAGTGCTAAAGAAGGAGAGAAACTATTGAAGGCTTCACAATGTTACTTGTCAACAACTTCCGGTCCCATAGCAGGCATCCTCTTTATCACTACTCACAAACTTGCATTTTGCAGTGAGAGATCCTTAAGAGTGTCCTCTCCAAACGAAGAATCTCTTCGGATATGTTACAAGGTATGAGCTATTAGACTAGCCATGTCAAAATTCATTGAATTTTATCAGATCGAATTCATAGTTGGCTATAGATTTGAGCTAAAAGTTTAAGATGTTTAGATGTATAATTCCGAGCTTTATATTTGTTTTCATTTTGTCCAGGTTGAAACCCCGTTAACAAAAACAGACTCAGCCAACCAATGCAAAAGTGCATCGAGCCCATTAGAGAAGTACTTGCAGATCACTACTGTGGATAATTTCCACTTCTGGTTTATGGGAGTTCAAAATTTTCAACCAACATTTAAATGTATTCAACAACTGCTTCTACATGGAGCATGTGCAAGCCAGACAGTCCTATGCTGTTTTATGACCTAGGAGGATTTCTGTTTCTAGACGCAGAATCTTAGAACAAACAGTAAAGCTCAACTTGATGGTTGAAAAATGTCAATATATCTATTAATAGATCATGACGTTTCTATACACAATGCGGTTCCATTTCGTTCATCTGTGAACCTAAACATTGTCATTATATCCAGCTTCTCAACTTCAATGATATGCAAAATGTAAAGCTTGAGTGTGTGGCATTGTTAGTTTCAACACAACTAGACCTAACCCTAGGACATAATGAATCTGGAGGCCTCACTTTTCACATCTCCATATATCACAAGAGGCACAATCAGGTTAACTAAAGTGCAATGGGGAAGGCAGGCCATCATGAGCTTACTGCTTGGATTGCCTTGACTGAGAGGGATTTTCTTTTCATACACATCTTTAATCCGAGGCGATTGTTTTTACTCCATCCTTGTCCATTATGAAATTATCTTCCCCCCAGTTCAATCTATCTCAACCTATGATGAAGTTTTAATTCATCCGGAATCATGATAAAATCCGATCCATCTTGACCAAAAACCAAAATTCCTGAGCAACTCTTGCACGGTCCAAATGGGTTTTTTTTTTTTTTTTTTGGTTGCAACAACATCTATGGTTTTTCAAGCCGGGAAACTTTTAGGCCGAATCTTTAGATTATGAAGGATGTGGCAGTTAGATCAGATGGTATAATATGACAAATATTCTGTTATTTTATGGTGTGTTTGTTTTGCAGAAAACAACATTTGACCATTTATAGATAGATATTTGTTATAATCAAAGCTTTTCAATTACCAAGTATTACTAGTTTAATTTGAAGAGGTTATACACAGTAACTGGCTATTAATTGTGATGGTTAATAATCACGGAGAATACTAATAAAATCTCAAGAAAATTATTCTTTTTTCTTTTTTAAGAAAAAGGAAATTATTGCCACGGTTTTTTATCAGTATTCTCAGTAATGGGTAATAACCAGGGGTGAAATAACAGTAGAATATAAATTCAGGATCTCCTGCTATGATACCGTATTGAGGTTAGTACCATAAAATTGATTTAAAATTTTAAAGTAGGGACATTAAATTTATTATTTAACAACAACTATCACCAACTATCTGCTATTATCTTCATCCTCCCAATCACTAAAAGCCTCCAATAACACCAATATCCATTATATATATATATATATATATATATAAATTGTTGTTGGGGATAATCAAGATCAAAAATCTTGTTTAGGTGTATTAATAATGGACAACAACAAAATAAAGTAAATAATAAAACACAAGAATTTATGTGATTTGGTAATTAGCCTACGTCCATGGACAAAAAAAAGAAAGACATCCACTAATAATCAAAAGAAAGTGGTATAAATATAAAAGAGAATAATATTCAAAACCCTTAACCTAATTACACTCAATATCCTTAAAAATTAAATATTTTCTTTCTATTATTTTCAACTCTCACACACTTCAACTCACTCACCACTTATTCTTGGATGCAAGATGAGTTACCATATTTGCATATCTACAGATTCCACAAATTCACTTGTGTGAATTGCCATAAATTATAAAGCCTAATTTTGGTTTAATAGTGTGTGAATTCTTTTTCAATTTCTTCAACAAAATGTAGTTATTTATTGTGAAAATAAATTTACCCAACTATTTTGTTCAAATAGCCCACCATAAATCATAGTAAATCAAAATTTATATTTACCATATCAAAGGGTCTATCATAAATCTTGACATTCATGCAAAAATTCAAGTCATATTAACAATTACTATTTGTAGAATTGAAGCATTCATCATTTTATATAAATACTTTGTAAAATGATTTCTATCACCTTAACTTTCATTTTCTCCGGTGCAGATGACAATCCATATTGCTTCTCCTCTTGCATCTTCTTCTTCTTTGCATTTTCGACCTCATTGTATTTATTCTTGTAAAAGTTGCACGGTATCCATTATCAAAGCCCAATTTGATACCATTATTCAAACCTAGATTTGTGCATGTTTCATATGTATACTTTAAGCTACCAGGATACAAGCTGAATTCCTTTTTGGATAAACAATCATCCCTCTAAGATTTAAACATGTGGCTTTACATACAACACTCATGGAATCAGAACCAAAGCTGGCATGTTCCTATTATTCATGGATCTTAAGATCTGTCTCACAATTAATCAGTTGAACAAATTTTTATATGGATTCGACGTTGGCATATAATCAGACACAATGATCTTTTATGTCTTTATGTATTTGTGGATCAAATACATGTAGTGAGTGGAGACTTTGCTGATATATGTATTTATTGATGTATCCATTTGCTAATGGCATTGCTAAATTGTCCCTTGATCAACAATTTTCAGTTGATAGTATTCATATGTTGAGATTGCTCCATACACCATTACTAATATATTCGTGTTTAGGTTCAATCAAACACTAAAAAATGCCTTGAGCTATTCCTAATAACAAGAATAAGATGGTTTCTCCATCCTATCAATTCACCCTTTTGTCTTATTTTAGCAAGCAAATTTAATTATCTAATTTCGTCCTGGTTGATAATCTTGCAATACTCAGAAGCTACTCTCTTGGACAACTTTTTCTTGCTAGATTATTGACAAGTTTAGGAACATGATCTAATTATAACTTTCTAAGCACCAATAGTCTTTCATCTATGCCATGAACATGTTATCAATTTATCCTAGAGAAGATAGATCATAATAGGGATTAAAAGAGGAGATCTCCTTAGCTTTTGTAAACCTTCTCAATTTAGTTCAAATTGTTCCTAAGGACTCAAAAAATGCAATTTTTTTTTTTTTTTTTTGAAAAGATAACTCAATTGACACTTTCACAGAGTACAGTATTAAATAGAAATTTAGAACTTTCAGTATTTTAACTCAATTAACCTTATTTCCAGTCGGGCAACACTCTACTAGATTATATACAATGTAGAATGACATGAAGAACTCTAGCGGATATAACGCATTTGTGAATGTCTTTTCTCATGTATTCTTGAACAATCGATTTCCCCATCAACCTACGAAGTTCGCAGCAAGCGAAATATAGTAATATTTATGTCTATACAAGAGGAAGCAATTGCTAAAAACCAGATATCATGCCCACTTCACAAAAACTTTTTACAGTTATCAACAATCAAGTTGAATTTCTACAATTTGATCTAAATATTATAGAATATCCTAGACTAAAACATAAAAGAAAAGGAAGAAAAGAAGAAACTCGACTAATTTCACGGTACCTAACTCCCTTATTAGGTAAATATTCCCTATAATGTCTAGCTTATGCAAACTTCTTCAGAGATCGATTGCCTAATGTATTTGTATGTTTTCTGAAAATTCAGGACTCCCATAAACCAAAAATCAAAGCTATCCACGGTGGTAATTTTCAAGTACTTCTCGTATGGATTTAATGCATTCTCACTCTGGTTTGCTGAGTTTATCTTTGTTAATGGTATAATGACCTGCAACCATATGAACTCAAATGATAAGTCTTTGGCTTATATGAATCAAGTGACAATATAAAAACTATATCCATCAAATTCTAATTCTCTTAACCTTATAGTGAATCCTGGCTGATTGTCCATTTGGGGAGAACAGTTTTAAGGATCTCTCACTGCAGAAGGCAATTCTTTCGGAGGAGATAAAGAAGAGGCCTACGAAAGGACCTGAAGTTGTTGACAAAGAACATTGTGAAGCCTTCAGTAGCTTCTCACCTTCTCTAGTGTCAAATAGCTTCCTGAAAACTCTTTCCACACCGCCTGTTTTGACAATTTGGAGCCTGAATCTCAGCTTTCCCTTCACTGTATCACATATCTTCCCACTAAATCTCACTGCATAACAGCAAATAGTAAAATGAGATCAGATCATAGCTAATCCATGGTGTGTTTTAGTACGGCCTATATCATATAATCACTTATCTCATTGCTTCAGCATTTTTGAGCTGCAAACTCAAATATGAATATTTTAGGAAGGCCTATATCATGGGAACCTAGGCAACTGAAGCTGTTCAGTTGCACAGGGACCTCCATAGGCCGAATGGAAGCTGACCCTGAAGGAACCTGACTCTCGGTATCAAGCAGTTCATTTATCTAATTTTCATTTGATAATAACACAGAGAATGAGAATTACCATGTTCCCACAGGGAACTCGCAAAGACATCAGCTTCCTTGCCTAGCTTGTTGATCATTTTAAGGACCAAATTCGGTCGTTTAAACTTGCAAAGCTCATTTGTTATTGAGCTAGAGGCATCAGAGGCACTGGAAGCTCCAAGTAACAGGCTAGGCTTCCTACAGGCCTTACTTGGATGTGGTACTGAAAATACTGGAATTCCAAGAGCAAGTTCCTCGTATTGTTTCGCCATGATTGACGATCACCAGAAAATAAATTTTTCCACCCTGTTTGCTTGTAATATAGTAGCTAGAAATATAAGAACATGTTTAGCTTGTAATGGCAAGAATGATCTTTGAGGTGAATTTAAAGAGGAAGGCCGCTTTGCCTACTTTTTGATTGCATGACTCAGCCATGGATCATCAGCATAATAATAAAAGGAGCAAACATGAAACTTGGAATGCACATTACTTTATGAATGAAGATATGGTGTGTTTTCCTTTTACCTTTACAAAGAAACCAATAGAAATTTTTAGTATAGTCATCTAAGCCCGAGGATAAGCATCTGCTTTTTCTTTCATTAATAAGGGAATCCATAGTTAAAAGTAATATGAAATTGAATTCTAGACATCCAATCAATTTTTTGTTTTTTTTTTTCTAGCTATTATACATGTAAGTTTGGGAAAAAAGGGAATTAAATCCAATCTATTCCAATTAGAAAATCAATATTCATGTTATTAAAATACAATGGTCTTAGCAACCCTCAATCAACTTAATCTCATACTTATGATTACACAACGGCAATACATGTAAATGAATGTAAAAAAAAAAAAGACATTTATATAAAACATTGGTTACCACTAAATGATAACTTTCATATAAGATTGCATGGAATCAAATAGTCAATTTTCTTTGCTGACATCATCGGGGATATTTACTTTTGAGTTGAAACTGCAACTATCTGATGTCTTTTCTTATTTTAAGGTATTGTCTCTGAAAATTGGCTGGTAAATATTTAAGTGAAATTGGGTTTTGCATAATTAGATAAGCGTGCAAGACAAAGAATAATGAGGAGTGTCAAGTATTATCTAGCATGATCATTTTAATACTTAAGTTAGATTGGTATGCAAAGAGAGTAAAAGTACTCGAGAGTAAAAAGTAAGCTCTAATATGCAAAGTATTTGGACAATGATCTTGTATTTATAAAGTAGTAAAGTCAGCAGTTTCTCTCGGTTTTTATAAATTAATCTTTTTTAAACCAATTAGTATTAAACCATACTTGATTAATCTTAATCCTCAACTAGAGTTTAAAGAAAATCGGTTCTTTAACTTTGAAAACATTTTTGAAGTCAACACCTGACCATAATCAAGAAAAAAAGTTAAGTTATAACAAATTATAAGTTATAACCAATTTATAGCTATCGGTTTATCAATAAAACCAATTTTTAAAACAGTTTCCTAAAATTAAGATCTAGATCTGGGGGCTATTCTATTAAACATTAAACAGGTACTACTTTTAATTTTCTGAATTAATTTTACTTTTTAATATAACCTTATAATGAAATCTATCTACATGCAACTTAATTTAATTCTAAAAAGATAAAGCAATCAATTATTTACAAAAACATAGAAAAGAAAAAATTTTGAGTTTTAAGTCGCTCTATACTTACATACAAGTGCCTATATATCCGCTATTCCAGATTAGATTTTCGTAGTTCGTTCACGGAAACATAACAGGTTAATTGATTTTAGTTTCAAAAAAAGGTAGAGTTTACGTTTTTACTCATTTCGATTTATTTTAAAAAAAATTAAAGGGTCCTAATTAGGGTTTTACTTTTAGAAATTCTAAAATGCCTTAGTTTTGAAAAAGTAGATTTATTTTATTTTTAAAAAATTTCTAAGTGACAAACAATCCATTTATTTAATAATTTACTCATTTACTATATTCCCCTCTTTTTATTTTCTTATAATTAATTTATCCCAAAAACAAAAAAATAAAAAATAAAATTAAACTCATTCTTCTTCTTTTTTCTTCTCTTTTTCTTTTTCTTTTCTTATTTCTTTTTCGATTTCTTTTTTTTTTTTGTTACAATACAACGATAAACACTAAACAAAAGTAACAAAGAAACAACATAAATAAATAATTTAAAAAAAAATACAACAATTAAATTGAAAAAGGGTTGGACCCAAAACAAAAGGGACTCGGATCAGAGTAGTAGCGCGGGTCGGATTCACAGGTTAAAGTCGGGTTGGGCGCTAGATTTTGGTCAAATTCAAGTCAAATGACCCGACTATGTTGGAGAAGAAGGCAGCAGCGTCGAGGGTGTTATGGAGGTGATTCTGATGACCAAAACTTGCTGGAGAGGCTAGTTTCACGTGAGTTTGATTGGAAAATGGGGGTGTAAGGCGAGTGTCTTGGTGTTTGGGTGGCATTTAGGTAGTGGTGCAAGGTGGCGGTCGCAAGTGGTGGTGATGGAGCTTCTTAGGTGGTTACTGGGAATAAGTGAGTAATTGGGTCTTGGGTTTTCAGGTGCGAGGGTGCTAATAACATGGTTAGTTCAGCACAAGATGGTGGTCCAACTGAGGTTCACGCGAGAAAGAGAGGAAAAGAAAAGGAAAGAGGAGGGAAAAAAGTGTCTCAGCCAATCACTGGCTGATACGTGTCCCATACGCCCAAATGGAAAATGAAAACACTTAGGGTCCTTACAACGAGTCTCGAAACTTTGACGTTTATCGTATGCATGTATATTCTTTCCACTAGGTTGTTGGTTGACATCATATTTACTTATGCAAATAAATTATACATATAGACTAAACTAGGTTAGGTTAGATGTGAAATCTAAACCTACGGCTAAATGATATTTATTTATGACTTAAAAACTATTTCTATTCTATTTTTAAAATTTTTTTATTATTTTCTATATTTTCAAAATCCTCTATTTTTTATTTTTTGTGATTTTTCTATTTTTTTTCTTAATTTCTTATTATTTTTTAAATTTCTTAATTTTCTTTTCTTTTTTTGTATTTTTCATAATTTAGGACCTTTATCATATTTTTAAAAAATTAAATAAAATAAAATAAAAAAGGAAGAGGCAAAAATTAGACATCTACAAGTTAGCGAATGGAAACCGCATTCACAAGTTTGGAGTAATGGAGATAACATACAATGTGTTCTACAAATGTAGAAGATAATTATTGACTTAATCATTTAGTCTTATCCTCAATTTTTTAGCAGTAGGTGACTATTGCAGCTAGGTAAACTACACTATGGGTTTAGATTAAGCTCAACGATAAAGATAGGGAGGTTAAGTCTAAAGAAGTATAGCTTAAGCCATGAGCTCAATCAGATTGACACAGGTCTGAGAGATCTAAATCCAAAAGACCTTATCAAAATAAGGTACATTTTGGTACAGTATATAAGAAACCAAATGCATAGTCCAAGAAGAAGATTAGTGCAACAATGGCTAAAAAACCTGAAGCATGAGCTTGAGTAGAGCAATCACTAGTGCAGATCTTGATAGTAGTAGTAGCAAATATTCAAATGAGAACTTTGAAAGCCGAAGAGAGGAAAGGTTCTATGTAAACGGTGCGATGCCTTCGGTGTCATGGGCTATGCTTAGGTTATGCTCTAGGCGCTCACAGATGATGCTTAGGTAATGCCTTGGGCGATGCTAGGGTGGCCTTAGGCACTCATGGGCGACACTTAGGCATCAAGGTGTATCTAGTACCAATATGGAAAAGCGTAAGATCAACACTCAATAGCCACTTGAACAATGCCCAAGTAGTGCACGTACAACGCCCATGAGCTGCCAAAGGGCGTCCGAGGGGGAGGGACGAATTGAAGCGAAGAAAAGCTAAATCTCAGTGGATTGTGGCAGTAAGATCACTCTACCACTTACAATACCTCGTAGCGTATTTAAGTCGTTTGCAAAAGATTTTACCCCATCGTTTGGTGGGAATTGCATTTCAAGGTAACCCTCTGATTTAATTTGATTTAAAAAAATTGGGATCTTAAATTTAAGTTGTATAAAATCTAATTTATCAACATATTTAGTAGAACTTTGTCATTTATATATATGGACGTAGATAAAAATAAGCTCCTAATTCCTTAGGATCTTAATAGAAAATGACAAAATTAAATTCTTAATTCATTAGAATCCTAATAACAACTGTTATAGTAGACATATATTTTATATGAATTATAGGATTAATTTCATGTAATTTGTTCTCACGTATAACAATAATTTTGTTGTTTCCTGTGTAGGCTATAAAATTCTTATTATCCCCTATATATTGTGTTGATCTTATATTAATGAAATTAGGGAAAAGAACTATATTGTGAAAAAGAAATATAAATTTATGAATTTTCTTTAGGATTTACTTTGTGAATTGGAATCCTAACTTATCACTCAAAACTATTATAATCTAGTGGTATGAATACTTATCACCCACAAGGATGGATGAAGTTTAAATGCCCTCTCCTAAGTTGTAAATTATAATGTAGTTAGTTAAAAAAAATCCTAACTTATTATGGTTGTTAAATGATAATAGCGAATTATGGAGGAATTAAAATTATATCTCTTGTAAATCAAACAAGGCATAAACTATAACCAAATATAAATTAACAAGGCATCAAATATCAGTGTGTACACAAGGAAAAAAATTAAGAGAATGAAAGTAGAAAGCATTCAAATGCTAAAAGTTAATGCGAATTAGTCCCCAGAATTGGGCTTATTCTTAGACACCACATCTGAGGTGCACATGAATCGGCAGTGGCCTATGTTATGCAAGTTGTTCAAGCAGCCCAATTTTTAGTTTGAAAACAGAGCATGCGGGTGGAGCCGAGCCGCCCTTTAATGGTAACAAATTACCTCAAATCTACGCAAAGTTTTTAATTTTAGTATTATTTAGCATGCATTTCTAATGCATAAAATACTCGTGTTACATCATGATATTATCCTTTTATGATTTCATTTATATCAATTGAATTTACAACCTTTTATTTTTTTTAGAACTACCGTTTAAGTATTGTTACTTTACTGTATTTATATGTACACATAAAAATACCACAATCCTTTTTGGCTTATCAAAAAAAAAAAAAAAAACACAATTCCACTGCCGATTCATGTACACCTCAGATCTAGCATTTGAATGCTTTCTACTTTCATTCTCTTAATTTTTTTCCTTGTGTACACACTGATATTTGATGCCTTGTTAATTTATATTTGGGTATAGTTTATGCCTTGTTTGATTTACAAGGGAAAGCTAGGCTAATGCTTGACATGGACCTGCCTCAGCAGCATCCAAAAGCTTCTACCCACTGGAAAAAAAAAAAAAAAAAAAAAAAAAAAAAGAATAGAAAAATCATCTTGTCTATTTTTTTTCTTTACATTTCTTTTAACTTATTGATTGTTCACAACTTTTCATATTTACTTATCTCTTTTGTCGATAAATCATATAAGATATTATCAACGGCTCTAAAAAAGGGTTCCACCTCTTTGGATGGCAAGATTACCATTCTTTCAAACTACGAATATAATGATGATTTAATGCAGAATGAAACACGAATATTTATATTATATCGTATCGTGTCCGGATTAAAGATAAATTACCCGCCTGATCACTCGCAAGTAGCAACAAATGCCTCCTAAGTCCGGGACTCCGATCCAAAAGCTTGCAGTACTAGTGGTATCAAAAGTATCCATGTCAGCACAATTTATTGATTAAATTACTGCCCAAGTTGACCGGCACTGCTGGTCATGAAGAACATTATTCAAACTAATACAACGTGGGATCTGGGTTCTACGCCTTTCCAAACCATTCAAGTCTCACATCACGTTGAATGATTTTTTCAGGAATTCTAGATATGGTTATAACGTGCGGAAATGTAACTGGCTGAGTCAAAAAAGGTTATTTATTTATACTTCTACCGTTGTTATTGTGATTAAAAATCAAAGTCTTCCAAGTCTTCTTCGTCAACTGAAGAAAAGTCTTCGCAGCCCAATCGATCATATATTCGGCAGCCGCCATTAATAAGCCAAATGCTTCCATTTCTCACTCAGAAGAACAGTCTTCTTCTTCTTCTTCTTCTTCTTCTTCTATCTCCCTCTCTCTCTGTCTCTGAACAAACAATACCATCATCCATGTCTCTCTTCTTCCTCATCTCCCTCCTCCTGCTCTCTCCTTATTTCCCCATACAACCAACTTCTTCCTTGACCCTTCTAACCTCCTTCAACGCCTCTTCTCCTCCATGGCTTCCAACTCAAGACAAGTTCCTAGTCTCTCCCAACTCCAATTTTACTGCTGGATTCAACCCAGTTGCCAATACTTCAAATAGCTACACTTTCTCCGTTTGGTACAACATCTCCATAACCACACCCCTTTGGTCCATTACTCCAAACATTACTCTGGACAATTCTTCTTCTTTGACTATCAGCTCCAATGGCCGACAGCTCCTCCTTACCTCTTCATCTCGAAACTTCACTATCGCTGAAACTCCCACTTCAAACTCCACTCAGCTCAACTTGTCCAATGATGGTAATTTGATGTTTGGAAGTTGGCAGAGTTTTGATATTCCTACCGATACTTTGTTACCAAAACAAAACTTGACAAGAAAAAAACTGACGTCGGGTGATGGTCGATTCACTTTTGATGCAACTGAGCTTATTTTCAATGACTCCGACTCCTATTGGACAACAAATAATGCGATCCAATCTTTAAGTTGGAATGGACAAATCATCCAAGCAACCGGAGCGACGATTACGTCTTCAGATTTTGGCGATTCGCGGCCCCGAAGACTGACGCTTGGCAATAATGGTAATGTTATGACCCAAAAATCTACTAAGTTAAATAGTAGGAAAGAAAGAACGAACATATTAATTAATTGTTCAGCAAGTCAATTTGTTTGTTGGAGTTTTGTTGATCTTGATTGTTAGAGAATTAGTTTGGTCCTTCACTAAAAGCATAAAATAGGCTCTTCATTGGTGCAATTAGTGAAAACAAAGAACTCTCCTTTCTCTCGAATTCTCTCTAATTTATTTGAGTCAGTACTTCATTTGAATGAAGGACGTTACTTTCTTGAACCTCATCTTACAATTTGTTTTCCACTTCTCACAGGTAACCTCGTGTTATATAGCTTTTATGAGAATGAAGGTCAGTGGAAAAAGGTTTGGGAAGCAGTGTTTGAGTTGTGCAAAATCCATGGCTCTTGTGGGGTCAATTCTATATGTATGAGTGATGGTGGGGATGACACTTATTGTGTTTGCCCACCAGGGTTTAGACCTGATTCGCCTGATAACTACGACTGTACACGCAAGATCGAGATCAGGAACCCTGCAAACACTAAATTTGAACCTCTTGATTATGTCAATTTCACAGGAGGGTCCAACCAGACTACTCAACAGGCTGCAAATCTCACTGACTGTGAGGCTAAATGCAGGGCACGTTCGAATTGCCTTGGGTATATGTTCAGGTATGATGGGAGTAACTATTGTGTTCTGCAGTTAGATCGGCTTCTTTACGGGTATTGGTCTCCTGGGACGGCTACTGCAGATGTCACGTTCCTAAGATTGGATAATTCTGAGACAGATAAGTCCAACTTCACAGGATTGACGAGCTTGTTGGAGACGACATGCCCAGTCAATATTAGTCTTCCTATGCCACCAGATGACTCCAATACTAATGCTAGGAATATAGCTATCATAAGCACATTGTTTGCTGCTGAGTTAATCTCAGGACTAGCATTCTTTTGGGCATTCCTGAAGAAGTATATTAAGTATAGGAATATGGCACAGACTTTAGGTCTCGAGTTGCTTCCTGCTGGAGGGCCTAAAAGGTTCACTTATGCTGAGATCAAAGCGGCCACCAATGGATTCTCAAGTCTGATAGGAAAAGGAGGTTTTGGGGATGTTTATAAAGGAGAGTTAAGTGATAAGAGAGTTGTTGCTGTCAAGTGTCTAAAAAATGTTGCAGGTGGAGATGCCGAGTTCTGGGCAGAGGTCACAATTATTGCTAGGATGCATCATCTTAATTTAGTGAGGTTATGGGGGTTTTGTGCTGAAAAAGGTCAGAGGATTTTGGTGTATGAGCATGTGCCTAATGGATCTCTTGACAAGTACTTGTTTCAATCAAGTCGCAGCACAAATGAGTACGAAGAAATGGGAGAAGTAGCAGGGGAGCGGAAGCCTGTGCTTGATTGGAGTGTTCGGTACAGAATTGCATTAGGAGTGGCCAGAGCTATTGCATATTTACATGAGGAATGTTTGGAGTGGGTATTGCATTGTGACATCAAGCCGGAAAATATACTTCTAGGGGATGATTTTTGCCCAAAGATATCAGATTTTGGGCTGGCCAAGTTGAGGAAAAAGGAAGGTGTAGTGAGCATGTCTAGGATGCGGGGCACGCGTGGATACATGGCTCCTGAATGGGTGAAGACAGATCAGATCACTCCTAAAGCGGATGTTTACAGTTTCGGGATGGTACTGCTGGAACTTGTGAGTGGAGTGAGGAATTTCGAGATGCAAGGATCATTGGTTGACAGTGTAGATTGGTATCTACCTGGATGGGCATTTGATAAAGCTTTCAAGGAGATGAAAGTAGAGGACATTCTGGACCGCCAGATAAAGCATGCATATGACAGTAGGGTTCACTTCAAGTTGGTGGATAGGATGGTGAAGACAGCTATGTGGTGCCTCCAAGATCGACCGGAGCTCAGGCCTTCCATGGGAAAGGTTGCCAAGATGTTGGAAGGAACTGTGGAGATTATGGAACCGAAAAAACCCACTATTTTCTACTTAGGAGATGAGTAGGTTGTGTTCATGCTAAAGCAAATAATTGTAAATCTTAATTGTATGAAGCTTGTAGTAAATGTCGTTGGCAATGGTTGTTGTAGGAGGTAAAATCTCTTTCCGATTTGCACTATCCTTTCCTTGTATTTTAAGTGTAACTCTGTAATGTAAGCAGCCCCTTCCCCACCGTATCTTTGAGCCGCAAGTCAATATTAGCTTAACTACTATTGTAAGCATATGGAGGATTTACCAAAGAATACTTCTTGACGCTTTGGGGAGAAGAATGTCTAGTGCTATGTGCAATTCAGTATTCCCGCCTGATCGGACGCATCATTCCTCAAAAGTTTCATGCTCTTGCTTACACCAAGCGCGACTACATTCACAATTTCTGCATTCCAGTATCATTCCTTTGAGTATAGCATATTTCTTACAGGGAAGATCCACGGTTCCCATGATGTCACTCGCAATCAAAGCTAACTCGATGATCTTCTTCGATTTATAGTTTCAAGTTCAACTTATTAGGCGTTACGCCCAAAGATTTCCATAACTTCCATGCAGATTTTCAAGGTGTAATCCATTGATTGAAGTCATTCTATCCAACAAGGTGATCTTCGCGTGGATACGCATTTCAGCACATATACAAAGGAGAGAAAGGTTGGTTAACATATTGATCAGATCATGAGATGCAGAAATTCAATGTTTTGATAACTGAATACTATCTCTTGGAATCACAACTTTAAAGATGTCATAACCATCGTTCCGAAGAACCATTTCAGACAATGCTTTTTAGACACATTCACCAGCTAATGCACACAAGAAACAGTAGCATCTCATATGGAAATTCGTTAAATGAAATGCACCTTGACGGCATCAACTACTCTTTCCATTTGCATTGCACGACTTCCTTTGACCAAAATAACGTCATGGGGTTCCGATAATTCTATAATTTTGGGCACTAATAAATCAGAATTACGGGCACTTATAATATTTATGCTTTCGTTCCTCTTCTCGGAAGCTTTGTAAAATCAATCCCGAACCACTCCAACTAATTCAATAGTTGAATCGCAACAATATCTTATTCTTGTCTCATGAAACTCCATCTCCATTGGACCGAGTTCTAACATGTCTCCAAATATGGCGACCCTTTTGTCATTGCAATCAAAGGCTTTCAGCAAGTCAATGGCTGCTTTGGTGCTCTTGGGGTTGGCATTGTATACATCAATTAATTTAATGCAATTTCTTGCAACTTCAAGCACCCCATGCCTGTCAACTGGATTAAATTTCGATAACGAGAATGCAACCTTGGATAAAGGAACTCCAAGTTCAGACACTACTGCTGCAGCTGCACAAGCATTGACAGCCAAATGTATGCCTGGTGGAGGAATCACAAATTCTACCCTGCATAGATAACAATTGAGTAATCAGGATTCCTAAGCAACTGACGTTTTTTGGAAATTTTCGATGATAATTCTGCACTGGTGATGAAAATCTAAAATAAGGATATAAGAGTTCATCATCTTAAGTTTTGAGGGGAAAAATCCACCGAAGAAGAATATAAAATGAGATCAGAAGAAAACCGTTTCTTTTACAGGCAAACCGTTACTCTCAGAATGTAAAACAATTACTTACTTCTGTCTTGAACTCGATAAAACAACTCGACGCAGAGACGTCCATCTGCACTCTCAGCTTCTACTAGCCAAACGTTGCATCCCTTCTTTCGGCCAAAAAATACGCACCGGTACAAATGCTCAAAGAAAGGCACCTTAAACCACACAAAGAAAATTTCCCAACAATAATCATACAGATATAAATTAGAAAGAAGAAACCCCATTTTACATGAAGAAAACTAAAAGACTTATTCATATCATAGACTGTATAAATTCAATCAAATGCTTAGGATCCTTACGTTATTAAATACGACTCACTTTCTTAACACCATGAGGGACAGGTAAGCTAGCAACTAATGGATCATCAGCATCCAAAACACATACATCATAGTTTATGAAATCATGGGCATCAAAGTTTTTACCTTTGATAGCAAAGAATCATTGGGAGGGTAGAAGAGTTCTCGTGTCTGAAGAGATTGTACCGGGTGGCCCCCATTTTACTAGTTTGCCTCCCAACTGCTTCAGCGATTTCATGAGCGGTCCAAAGAGGTAAAGCTTGATGAAGTACAAAGAGGAGTGTCTTTCGGGGAGTTTAAGGTGTTCTGTTAAACAAAGAACTGAATTTTCCGTGCTTGGAGTTGGAAAGGGAATTAGGTTATTGGGAATATAGAAATGTGCTTCTAAGATCAGTGAGCGTGTAAGTTGGTATCGTGGTCATGTGAATCCCCATCATGCCGCTGCTCATAAGATGAACCCCTTTTGGAGTCAATATAATAAATAATACACTCTTAACAACCAGAGCTATGCAAACGGGACAGATATATGGATAAAAAGAAATATGTAGGTTGGATTTAAAACTTTTTATTCATTTAAATGCAGATTTCTTTAACTTATTCCACTTAATTCGCAAGTTAATACAGATCAACTTCCCATTAACCCATAGAAATTAGCAAAACAAAAAAAAAAAAAAAATGTAGTCTGTATCATATTGGCTAGTGGTTAAGTTTATTTAAGAATTAACTTGCTCAAAATGGCATGACATGAAAACAAGAAGCAGTCAGCAGTGCAGCCACCATGCATCACCGATCTATGCTTGTGTACAAAACTAAATATATAAATGAATTACTGCGATGCCAGAACTTGGTTTTCGCATGGTAAAAAATTACTCGATTAGCCGGCTATCTGTGACCACGGACGTTTTGGCATCTTTCCCTATCTTTTGACAGGTCAAATCTTTGCTAGATACATTTAAAAACATGGTCCGTAGCGATCACTTTTTTAACGTTAAAGCCAAGTAATGAAATGGAAAAACGATATACTATACAAATATACTGTATTTATATTTTTGTATGCCAAGTGGTATCTTTATCTAAAGGTTCTGAAGAGATTTTTGCTCAGAAGCCATACGGGAAGTACTCCAATGAAATGGAAATCTCGATATACTACACAAATACACTGTATTTATATTTCCATATCTCTATTTGTGTTAATTTAAAGATTTGACATGCTTAATCTGCTAAATAGTGAAAACAAGTCAAATATTACGGATTAATGGGTTAATCCATTTAACCTGTCAACTCACGGAGCAATAGGTTAGGTTAAAAGTTACAATCCGCATATTAAGCGAGCTAATACGAACCAATCTATTTAACTCAGGATAATATGTTGCTTAATTAGCTTGCACAACTCTAATCAAATTATAATAATAAAATAAAAAAATAAAAAAAAAAAAGTGGACAGACCACAATAAAAATATGGAGCATGTATGTAAGTGGTTTCGAAATCTATATATTTTCATGGAGTCTTGTTTACACATTGGCAAATTACGGATATCTAAATATAAGTGTAATTAATTATTTAATTAATCTACACATATAATATAATAATAAAAAAAAACAAATTTATTTTATGGTTTAATCTATGTGGTAGTTATTAGTATTAAATTTAGTTTTTACATGGCTACCTATGGCTTCTTTCTTTGATCATACTTACATTTACAACAACTTTTTTCATATTTTTATAATTTATTTATTTTTATACCTTCTTTAGGGATGTAAATCAAAATTGCTTACACTTTGCTATCGACGAATAATAATATGAAGATTTGCCCAAATGTAAGTTGGTTTTGTAGTTTCTTGGTAACTTAGCTAATAATATTAACTACATATATTACATTGCCTTCTTAAAATACATGAAGTTTTTTAATATGCCTTATTGGTAACTAAAACAAACTTCACAATGTATGAAATAGAGGCAAGCAAATAACTCTACCTTATAGAGCGTCACCCGTAAGTTCCGAGTAAATAATGAAAACCATAATATAGGTTTTGGATATCGATTTTTCATGTCTTCCTCTAATAAGATTTTAATATAGGTATGATTTGTCCATATCATATCATAGAACCTGTACTCGAAGGTATGAAGAGTATCGATTCTAGTGTACCATGTATTTACCCTTTAAAATTCATCAAACAATATAATATATAATAAGCGAAAAAGGATCTTATACTTTCTTCAAGCAAGAAAACTAAAAAAATAAAAACTATATTATATTGATGTAAAAAAAAAAAAAAAGGCTCAAACTTAGTATAAACCCTTCTTAAGTTAATAATCAAAACCTAAAAATAGCAACTTTAAACTTTAATAGGCAATATTTGCTATTAATTCTAAAGAACTTGTATTTTCTTTTCTTTTATGTATGTACTCATGTTCATTTTGTTATTTAACTATTTTGCTAATAAAAAGTATCATTTAATATCTAAATTCTATCTAGCATTTGAAAAGCAATATTTTTGTATGGAAAATTAAAATATTTAGGAAGATAGGGAAAATCTATAAGTTCAATAGGGTATGTAACATCCTATAAGTCTTAAAGGGTACAATATCCAGGTGGTTTCATATTGTTACAGAGTAGAGGTTTTTAATTCCAAATATTAGAACCTATATTTACAAGACAAGGTATAGTTAGGGTTTTCATATCATACTCACCATATCCCTACTCACTCTTAGTATAAAAGAGAATTAAGTAAATGATTTCATTAAATACCCACTAAATAAAAATATCAAAAGTCTACTTAGTAGTGAAAGATAAGATGGCTTGGAGAGCGGAAGTTAGAGAAAAGAACTCTATTAAGTCAATTTCTAAGTTGTTGTTCATGCCAACAAACTCAAATAAGAGAAATACTATGTGTAATAATTTAGGTAAAAATAGTGAATAATCATATCAAAAAGATACTATTAGATATTTTTTTAACCACTTAACATAAAAATTTCTAATTAATATTGACAAAATATTAATTTCCATAACCTTATAAAGCAATATTAGTTCTCTTATATGATTATATGAAACTTTATTTAAAATAGGTATCATAATCACCACCATCCCCACACCACCACCACCACCCCCCCCCCCTCCCCCGCGCAAAATCTACCCTCCTCTCCTCCTCTTCTAAACACCCGATGTCCTCATCATAGAATATTATAATTAGGTTCAATTATTTCTTTATTTTTGACGTACAACTTTATTTATTTTCATCATTCCCAACTTATATATCATCCTCAAAAGCATGCCAAGAGTCATGATGCAATAATGCTCCCCACTCTCCTTGAACCTCTTTTTAGAAAAGAGATCAATGCTTTCCCATGAAATGGTGCAATACCCTATTTTTCATGCTGATCTGAGTTCAATACTTCTTATTTAAATAGGTTAATGGAGTGAACATTTGTTTGGTTAAAAGAAAAAATGGAAAGGAAAAAAAAAATAGATATATATATATATATATAGAGAGAGAGAGAGAAAATCAAGTATGCAAGTATAAAAATTGTTAATTAGGTAACATTAATATCCAAATATTATAAAACATATGGAACTAAAATGAATTTTTTCTTTTTTTAAACAGACTTACCCAAAATGATTGTTTAAAAAGAACAAATTTATGAATAAATGGGTGTAATAGTACAACAATGCTAAGTACTTTCATTTCCACATTCAAATCGGAATGAAAGAATTGCATAGAATAATGTAAATTAACACAAATAGAGATATGGAAATATAAAACCCTAATAAATTTCGTACTAAAAGCAACCAAGTAACCATCAGAAAATGATAGCACATTGCGATATAGATAGACGCAATATTATGTCTTGTTTTATATAGTCGGCAAAGGACAACCGTTATTTTCATTATATAATACTGGAAGTATCTTTAGCAAAGTATTTCAATTGGAGATCATCCCTAAATATATTCATATATGCAAATATTAATATATATTTATGAAGCCGTAAAGGAGTGGCAAATTCCAAAACAATAAATGAAGAATGGCTTCCGAAGACTATTGATCAACCAAAACATTTGGCTGATAAGAGAACAAACTACATAGAAAATCTTTTAAGACCATGTGGATCCTCCTCAATCCACAATAACTCTTTTCTAATCTTTAGGTATGACATCAACATCCTAAAAAACTCCCCAAAAAAAAAAAAAAAAAAAAACAACTCACTACTTTATTACTAAATTTCTGCATAAAAACTATTTAAGATTTTTTAAATACTTTTATGGATCCCAAATAATACATTCTAACCAATTAAAATTCAAAATTAAAAAAAAAAAAAAAAAAAAAGAAGAAGAAGAAAATAAAGTTGCTTGTCTAAGCAACTTTACTTGGCTAAGTAACTCCTTACAATGGACAAACAAACACTACGTTGATTACTTAGGCGTGGCAATTCGGGAGAAGTAACTACCGTTCAGCATGGTCTAAATAAGAGATTGTTAAAAATTTTAGAAGCGAGCGAAATTGTTGGAACGTTTTAAATATATATATATATTACAAACGGGTCTTCCCAAAGCAACTCGAGTACAAGCCGTGGATAAACTCAAAACCAATGTTCCAGATTTGACAACAATCAAGTTGCACTTAGTAGTTGAATACAATGCAAAGCTGCAGAGTAACTTTGCATACATTGAAGGAAAGCTAATCTAAACCTTCTAAACCCCTTGTGCAATTAACTACCTCCACTGTCTACCGCTAAACCTCTTTGATACAGCAAATCTCATTAAATACTTGGAAAACATATATAGAATTTGGAGTGAAATATGGCTTTTACTGCAACTAATTTAGCAATTCCAACTACAACACATTGAAGTCAAAACAAACGTGTAGCATTTTAGCAAGTTCAAATATTAAAGTTATGTTATTAAGAAAGGAATCGATTGTATAATGGAAAAACCAGGATAATTTAAACATACCTACTGCAGTTTACCCCGCTGTTATCTTTGTGAAGAAAACTGTATCTTCATACTCTAACTGCTTCACCTATTAATTTTAAGCACCTTCCACAGAGACATCACTGGATGTACTGGATGGGCAGGGTACTAAAGCAGCATGTATGTCGCGCCAACAATTGATAATCAATCTTATGAAGCAAATTGGAAGGCCCTTTACCTGCTATATTAAGTAGGCTACACGGTCCACTTATAATAGTATCTAGAAGCACAATGGAAGTGCCATAGTGATGCCCAGCGGAAAAGTTCTTTACAACATTTCCCAAGGAAAACTACAAATCCTAATTCAACCATAGAATTACGATACATGACAATCATAGACCAGAACTGATACCCTGAAATAATACATCATTTGCAAATGCCTATACAGATCAACATAATCGTGATAAACCCTATCTTACATTCTGATGGAACACTGAATTGATGGAGACATATTATTGGAGAATAAATGCCTGTGCTTGCTCAAAAGGGAATTTATTCACATAAAATGAGAGTAGCTCCAACTGTATCAACCAAAGGAGTACGTCATATGAAGCATTTTTTTTCTTTTTTTTTTTCTGGTTTTCATCAGACAGTAAGAGTTACCTATGAGAAGACGCATGTGGCATTGTGTATGCCATGGAAGCCATGTTCATTGGAGCACCGGTGACAACTGGTCCAGGCACAGGAGCCCTAACACCATAAGCCAAGTGAGGAGGAGCTTGGAGATTAACTGGAGTGCCAACAGCCGACACAAGAGGGCCACCTACTGGTTGCCCAATTGTTGGACCACCATAAATTCCAATACTAGGAGGTCCACTTGGAGGATGAGTTGATTGTTTGCTAATTTTGCTAGAAGAACCACCACCAGCAGTGCTATTTGTTTGACCAGTTATGGGGGCTTGGGCTACTGATACATCTCCATTCCCTACACTGGTAATGTCATGAATACTTGACCTTCTCCTGTCTTTATTCATTGAGTTCAAACGAATGAAGTACTTCTGAGCATGGCTTGCCACTTGTGTAGGTGTTCTTGTAACAACAAAGTTTCGGGATATACTTCGCCAATCACCTTTTCCGTATTTATCTAAGCCCAGAAGAAATAACCTGCTTCCCACAAAATTATCTTAATTACAGCAGGTACATGATCAGAGAAAATGCTGAATTGCGCAAAGGAAAAAATGGTGGAAACCAGAAAGCATAGCGGCATCATTTGCAACTTGCACAACAAAATTTCACCGAACATGATCAAAGTCCACAGCCTGTGCATTGATATATTTGAAAGCAAAAAATGCTCAAGCAACTTCCCTGAATGCATGCGTTTTCAAGAAATTAACCACTTCTACTATGCATTTACACCATATAGCATAAAAGAGTAAGTAGCACATGAGACATATCTGCAGTCCCATGCACTGACTTCTGATAGTATTTCATTCATGACTATATGGTGAAGAAACTTCTCCTATCTCGATTGTTAATCAAGACAGCGACCACATTACTTTTTTTCCTTTCTTTTCTTTGAAGAACAAATTATAGGGGCATGAATTCCAGTAGCCTCCCTCTCACATCGCAAATAACCCATAGCACAAAACCATGAGAGTACATTATTAACTAGAGTTTCAATTCTATAAAAATAACACCAGAAAACTACATCATCAGTCATGCAGACCAATGGAGAGTTTTTGTACTCTTAGGCATCGGTATAGCCTTCTGTCCCTAGTTTCAATTTACTTATCCAATAAAAAGAACACATTGAATTCCATCTATGAAGCAGGGATACAGCATAATAATTCATGCAGATATGAATAAAAGAGGCAGAACTTTATTTTTTTCAATTAACAAGGTCCAACTGGCACCACACCATCATTAAAAACAAGTGTATCTTTTTTAAATATAATTAAAACAGTTTCATCTTAAAGCTACAGACCATGTTGCTCTATGAGAATTTAGGGCATATATCAGGGTTTCTAGCAGCATGCACACTGGGGCTTCAAGTGGAGAATAATTAAAGCATTTTCTCAAATCTGTTCCACAGATACTATGTCCAAAGGGGTGTGCCCTCATCACCTCCCTGCTACTAAAAAACTTTAAAATGGACTTCGAAAGTCCTTGTAATAAGAAAAATGGAACAATTTCTCTGTTTTCTTTTCTTAACAGGAGACCAACCAAATTTCTCCATCATAGTCAGATTGCATGACTAGTAATCTGATGAGCCCATATTTCTATTTATTACGTCCTATTTTAAGTAGCACACAACACATAATGAATCATCCAAGTTTTTCTGAAGTAGATGCAATCAAGCAAGCTGCATAAGCGAACATAACGTACAGAAAAATGGGCTAATCCAACCAGTTTTTCTTGCATAATCAAAAGAGCCATTGGTTTCTCTCCATCGGATCAAATCTATAGTTTAGAAGCAGAACTAAACATCTTTTTGGACACACTCTTTCTTAGTGCTTTCCACTACCAGTAAGAGGTAGATTTTTGTGCTTGTACATTCTCCTTTTGATAACCCACCCTCACTCTTGCAACCTAGATGCACCACAGCACTTGATGCCAGTATCTACTACTTTAGGAGAGAAAGGACTGAGAGGGGAATTGGAAATTTTGATCAAAGTGTGAATCAACTGTTAAGAAGGATTGTAGCATCTATGTCATTTTTGTAACTCTAAGCAAAAGAGTTTGCTCCCTTCCACTTCCATTTTTGCATTTACATTTAAGAAACCAAGAGAGTATCATTAGACATTTCATTAGTTTGAGCAATGCATTAAGTTCTGACAGCCACATGTCCATATTCTCATATATTTGTCTCAAATTCCATGTATTAGAACAGATTGAAAGACATGCCATCTCCTTCCCTTTCTTCATTTACTCCATAGAGCCTTTGAAGGACATACATATGTATGTACGTACATAAGCATATATATTATATATACATATACATACACTGCCAGAGAGAAAGCCATGTTAGACCAGATTTAACCCTGATATGTAGATCCTTAAAATTATTGGATAAAAAGAACTCCCCGAGTTCTACATGATCACTTATTTTACAGAGATTTTTCACGCTATACCATCCTGAAGGTTGGCAAAAGCAATTAACCCAAGATGCAACTCCCTATAGGACCTCAGCAATAAAATAGGATTCTTTACCCTCTTCAACCAATTTGCTTCACTAATCCTGCAACTCTCATATGAAACCGAATCTCATCATTCCTACCCATTTCTATACATCCATTTTTTCAGTTTACCAGACAAAGAAGTGATATATAAAAACTTGCTAGCAGACTGATGAAGAGCCTGTCGTTGTCATATCCAAGAATCAATTTTGCTCCCTCTCAACATTTTTTTGGCTATACCACTCTGTGGTTGGCACAAGCAATTAACTCTAGATGGAACTCCCAAGGGACCTAATGAGCTTGCTAGTAAACTAATTCACCACCTTCTTCATTCAATTTGCTTCTCTAAGCCAGCAACTCCAATCTAAAACCAAATTTCATGATTCTGATCCACCTTCATATACATATTTGACAGTTTACCAGACAAAGAAGTGACATATAAAAGCTTGAGAGAAAGCTGACGTAAAAGGCTGTGGTATCCAATGAATTGCACTTCCCATGGGGTCCATCTCAAACTCACATTGAATTTTGACCAAGCTACTGTTTTGGTTTAAGGGTGAAGGTGCAAGTAAACTCCTGTCAAGATACAGATAGCCATGGGGTTGAATAAAGACTTCAAGAACAAATTCAGGAGATCTTCTTTGGGAAATACAAACTAATGAGCAGAAGTCATTCATTTCCTATGCACCAATTTATAAAGGGGTTTTAACTGAGAATAAATGATGACCACTAGGAAAAGGCTAAAGACATAATTTTCTTTTATGGGGCAATTCTTAGTACGTAGTGTTGTCAGGCAAGATGAAAACATAATGTGGGGAGGACAATGAGAGAGATTGCTGCTGCCTGAAGTGATACTGAAGAAATAAGGGCATGCAGGGTTTCGCCACATGGATCAAAATATCCAATGCAACAAAACTCTTAGCTTCTCAATCAGCCAAGTCATACAAGATGAATGTACGGTCAAAACCAACACAGGGCCTATGGTAACATTACCTGTATGCCTGGGCCACTCATTTCTGATACAAATATCTTTATCGTTTCTCTCAAATCTAGATTGTCATATAATTCGATTAACAAAGATTAACCATGCCTTTGGCCAAAAAAAAAAAAAAAGGGTTAACCATGCTGGGAGGTTTTAAAAAATAGAAATGATTACAATTGTACATGTAAAATTACATATAAATATTCATTCAAGCACCTCCCTTATTAAGCATGATCTTCAAACACACGACTCTTATATTCTTCCATAATCAATAATCTCACATATCTGCAACAGGTCTAAAAAACTGAATTTCAAGGACATTACTTGCAAAGTACAAATGAATCAGAAACCAAAGTTAGATTGGAGCAGAATAAAAAAGTAATATTCACAATCTTACCATGAAGGATTTTACATTATTTGCATATAAAAGATGATTTGTAACATGGATACGACACAATTGCACTTGAATATTTTACCCTGTGAGAACTCGTGTTTTTATGAGGGTCTAGAAACCACTTGTGTACTGGATAACTGATAGATAATCCATGAGACAGTTGATTATGGAGATGCCTTGCATAATTCTAGAGCTACAGAAGACATCAACAAATAAGATGATCTCACCTATGTTCATCTTCTGTCCAAGCAATTCCCTTGCGACGTTCCTGATCTGACCTTGAAGCCTTTCCTCCATGACTGGATTCACCATTAGATTGCCCCACATGACCATTCTTCTTTCCAACATCATCACCAGCCTGACTTGTAGAACCTTCTGACAAAGAACTATAAGTGGGCAGAACAACACAGCCCGATTCTATTTGACTGACATCATCAACCAAAATCCCATAATGATGTTTAATATCTTCTATGGTTTTTCCAGGTACTTCCTCAGCTATCTTCTCCCATCGGTCTGATATATCTTCAGGGTGAGTTGCAAGAGCATTCTCAAATGCCTTATCCTGCTCCCTAGTCCATGAGGAGCTGCTGCAGGCTGCTTCATCCACAGGCATCTACTGATGGCTAAAACAAAGGATCTCAACACCTGGTTTGGTTAATGGAAGATTCATCAAACTGACAAGGGTTTTAGTTGTAGAGTAAGAACTCTAAAACCCTAAAGTCACCTAAATCTGGAATAAGGATCTTTCTTCAATAAATATCGCAGATAATGTTCCAAGAGTCAAAGGTAATTTGCTCCAAAGAGGCAATTTCAGAGTCCTAATATTCGCTGACCTAATCATATATGGAGAAGCCAAAAGAACTCAGTTAGCCCTTAGAAATATCTTAAAGCCATAATATCGGGCGTGGACTAAACGGCAGCAGCAACAAACAAACAGAGTCAGCAATTGATTGCTGTAACAAACTCAATAGAAGGGTAACTAGAGTTGTGAATTGATTGAAAAAGAGAGTAAGAAAACGAAACGAAAGAGAACAACCCAGAAGTCTCAAATGGATAGAGATGTCATTCACTATACCACTTTCACGTCATTAATATCCCAACTTACCCTACAGCCCACTGACAAGAACAAGTCTTTAGCGCAGGCCCACAACAGTTTTACCGTCCGGTGCAATTCCTTGAATCTTCAAACCAAATTTAGCCGCAAGAATTAAGACTTCCCTATTAAACTCTCTTACTATTTAACTGACAATAAGTCTTCCACTAGCAATAACACCCTGGTGGTCCATTAACGGCCTTATATAAAAATTTTGCACGGAAAATTACAGTGGAACTTTAGATACAGCCAGTATTCAAGCATATAATTAGATATGAGGTGCATCGTATAACTGCTGAGATTGGTAAGAAACAATTACTGAACAACTACAAAAATTGATTTAACAACAAGAAACTCAGCAAAACAGATCAAATTTCCATTTTTTTTTTTTTAATATTGAACTAAGATACCCACATCCCATTTGAGAAAGAAAAACCATCCAACCACATTAAAATTCCCATTGAACAAAAGCTAACACCAACCCCAAACATTCTTTAAAGATATGAAATTAACCTAAACAAGCACTATAATTAAAAACTTGTACTACAACTGACTCAGAAATTAATTATGCTAACCTTCAATATCTGCCAATCTCATGAAAATTTCTCCAATGTATCTCCATGTACAAAAGAAAATACAATCAACTCAAACCACAAAATCATAAGAACCCAGATTTCAAGACCAAATAAAGGCCCAGTAAAAACAGAACTGAACCATCCAGAATCTAGATAAACCAAAAAAAAAAAAAAAACACACCACGTCAAGACAAAAAATGTAATGGGTTAGAAAGATTCCAAGTCTTGGGTGAAAACTGCAAGGGTTAAAATTGAAAAAACATATAATTAATGTAGATGTTGACAAGTGATCATGAAATACAAAATTGGAAAAAGAAGAGGTATATAGAAATAAATAATTAAAGGGCAGTGACAGTATAATGATGGGTCAATTGGTCCCATCCCCCAACAACCCAGACACTACTTGTACCAACAGCTGGTCTTGAAAGAACCCTTACCCAAGTTGCTAAATCGCCTTCTTTAGTCTTTACCACTCTGAAAATGACCATCACCATTTTTCTTCCAAACTTTCCCTCATTTTCTCCCTTACCCAACAACCCCAGAATGTAGAACTAAATATTTAGCTTAGTTTGCAAGAGTGGAGAGTCAAAGGCATTGTTGTGTTTGTGGCAAACACAGTAACATGCGCCTGGCTGAGTATGTATCTGTCGTTTATGTTTTGGGGCCTATACATGACGTAAGATGGTACTCTTTTATATTGTCATGGTAACTGTCAGGCTCGGTTTCGCAAAGCAAAAAAAAAAAAATATATATATATATATATATATATTCCATAGACCTAGGAATTAATATGATGGGTTTGTATCATTATTTATTTTTATATTTTTAAATTTAAATAATTAAATTTACAGGTTATTCAATAATTTAAATTTAATAGTTATTAAATTAAAGGTAAAATAAATAACAAAATCAAGCTTAATTTAAAAAAAAAAAAGAACGAAACGGGAGAGGAAGTGAAGCTAAATATTTTCTTAAAGAGATGTAAAACCATAGTTTTTTAAATTGTCTATTTCATTTGTTTATATGAAAAAATATTAATAATTATCTTAAAACACTTGTTAAAATTAAATAAAAACTTTTATCTTTTTATACATTTATTTTCTAAAGCATATCGGATAGGTGAATTTAAAACCTTCACAACCATTCAAAACATGAAATTTTGTATTCTTACTGATTAGGATAAGCATGCAATTTCAAACCCTTCCTGCACTCATTTCTATTTTATCTCACGGAATTTGTGTGCTATTGTGGCGAAAGTTTACCCTTAGTTCTTCCCTTTTCCTTTTTCTTTCCATTGCTTAGTATGTTTTGTTGGTGTAGCAAAATAAGATTGGAATAAAATTATAATTCTATAATAATAGAATAATGCTAGACTTAACTTGAATAGCTATAATTAAGCATGACTAGATAAGTTTGCATACCTATTTGCATCATATTCAATTGGTTAGATTTTGAATTGATATTAAGAATCATAAAACATTAATTTTTTAAGACGTACTCTTATAGAGGTTATAGGATAACCTGTATTGGAACTTATACTCTATTATATATAAAAGATAAATTATAAGGTATCCTTATTTGTTATTTAAATTTATCAAATAATATAATATAGGTATGAAAATGGATCTTATATTTTCTCCAATCAAGAAAATAAAAAAGTATAAAAACGATATCAAAATGATGTTAAAAAGAAACAAATCAAATCCAATACAAAACCTACACCTTAAGCTAATAACCAAAACTAAAAATAGTAACTTTAAACTTAAAGAAGTAATATTTGTTATTAGTTCTATAAAACCTATATCTTCTTTTTCTTATATATATATATATATATCCATTCACTCACTATTAATAGTGTTACTTTCATTCACTTGCTATTTAATAGCGTTACTAATAAAGAGTGTCATTTAATATTTAGGATTTATATAATATTTGAAAAACCACCATTTAGGTTCAAAAAGAGGAAAATATATATATATAGCTACAATTTACTATAAAAAGATATTAGAAATTGAGATTTATAAAAAGATAAAAAAAAATTATATGTTCCATGAAATACCATGTACCTTACAAGTTTTATAAGATATAAGTTTTAAGGTAATTGTAGGATACTATAAGTTACGTTCTAGTTTTAAAAGTTTAGAAACCTACACCCATAAAAATAGGTATTGGTAATGCCTTATACCGTCTATACTAGCTCACCCTTATCTGTGGTTGGCAAAATTGAAGTGTTATTCCTTTATTTAGTTGACATAATGATTTTCAATAAAGAGATTTTAATAACTAATAGAGTACTAAAATTTCGATGTATATAGCTCATATAAATTTTTTTTTTATAAAAAATATAATAATAAACTTATTTTGTAATGTAAACATATATAAATAATCAGATCTCAATAAAAATATATTTTCAACACATAGACAAATGTATGTACAATAATTACATTGTGGTTTTTTTTCACTTAATATATATAGTTATTGTTGATAGTGATTTCTTTATAGGGTTAGAGCCGACTAAAATTGAGTGGTGTCTAACCTAATTATCCATCTACACTCTACTCTTTTCATTGTTTCCAACTTCCTTTAGGTTACTCCTAATGTGATGATTAGCGTGGGACAATTAATGAGCTAAGTAAGTCCAAAGTAAACAAAACAACCCGACTAAAGTGGGTTGGATTGGCCTTATATAGCATGGGATAACTACCTATTGCTCGACCTTTGACTTGATTAGTCCCAAAGATTCAAATTTAGGCATTTAGCATGAACAATTCGACTCTTTATCTAATAATTGCCCATCAGCCACCATTATGTTAGTTATGTCCTCTAATTTCAGGAAGTAATCATAAATTTAAACTTAATGTACATGCAAAGTTTTAGAGACAAAGATTACAAGGTTTGAATATACCCTCAACTATAAATATAGCTCGTATGGCGACAAGTAAGTTCTTTTAGATACTTTACGCTCTCTTTTAAGCTTTCCTCTTATCTTAAATTCTTTTATCTGATTTAAACATTGAAGTGACCATGCTGAATTCACTCAACACTCCCTATAGCCTCATTTTTCTTTTCATTTTGTAGAACAATTTTAAGCCAGATGTCCTATTTTCGCCTCATACCAATTTTGAGTATCAAGGATTACAAATAACTTCTTCTCAAATAGTTCACATAATAAAGTGTAGGAATGACGTACACAAGCTTCACCTGTTGAAATCAAATAACAGGATTATCTATCAAGAATGTATACATACCAACTATACAAAATTGAAACAATTTTATATAAATTGAAAAAAGAAACGCTATAATTTTGGAATTGTTATTCCTAAAAGTGGAAGCCAAAAAGAGTATAAGAATAAGAACATACGAATCTCTTTTATTTCTCGAAAAGATAAAGATGGAATAGTGTTATTATAATATGGTTATTCCGAGGAAAAGAAAAGGTAATAAAGTATTAAATTGCTATTACTGGTTCTTTTAAATGCAATTGCTATGGCATATTTTATATAATATGAATTTCTTATTATATGCCATTTAAATGCAATTAAATCTAACAATACGCATTTTACCAAAAAAAAAAAAGTTAAGAATGGAGTAAAATTACAATTCCACCTATCAAACATACTTTCCAATTTGCCCTGCTTCATCTCTTACCAGACATACTGCAATGGTGAACGGCACTTTATATATATATAAAATAAATTTACATGGTTATTTTGGCCACTAACATATTGGCTACCTTCAAAAAGTTTTTAGTAATACTAACATATTATATGGATCGATAAACGATATATAAGTATCTATAAAATTTTAACGCGTGAAAATATAATTATTATTTTTTCAAAAAATACATTACTTCATATATATATATCAAAATTTTATAAGTATTTATACGATATTCATCGTTTCACGTGGTATATTAATATTATTGAATCTTTTTTCATTGTGAGGTCAAAAAGAAAAATAACTAGCTATCTTATTTTTCATTTTAAGCTTATTAAGGGGTAGGACTTGTTAAGGGCTAAGGAAGGAAAAACAATTGCTAATTTTAAAAGAAGTAATGAAAGTAAAAAGTAAGAATTAATGTTTCCAAATGTTTATTGAATAAAATTAGAAAAAAAAAAGTATATTTTTAATGTTAAGGTTTGACCCATTTTTTATTTGAGTTTTATTTTTTTTTAACTTGAATTCTCAACATTTTTAATAAAGGATTATTTTAATATTGTTAGTTTTTCCGTTTGCATTCATCTTTGACACAATTTGATTCATCCAATCATTAATTTTAAATTACCTAAATTAATAATTTAGTTGATAAAAATTTAAAAAATAAGGGAAAAAAAAGAAGAGGTTTAGAAAAATAAAATATGGGAATTTGTCCATCTCAAGACAAGGAGATGGCTAAAATAGCTATTTACCCAATTGTAAGTTGCAATCCATATACAAAAATAGGTTGTTCAACTAACCAACCACCATCATGTTTAAGGCCAAAAAAAAAATAAGGGAAAAATCAAATTTTTTTAAGATTTCAATGGTGGTGGGCATGCTTACCACTCCTTAGGTTGGCCTACTGTTAAGTTAAACAATCTACTTTTCTATATGCATCACAACCCGTCTCATTATAAGTGGCTATACTAACTCTCCTAAAGTTAGTAGATGGCTATAACTTTTTTTTTTGACTTTTTTATTTTTTATTTTATGATTTTGATTTTATTATTTTTATTATATTGTCTATTTCTATTTTTTAATTATTTTATTTATTTAAATTAATAATATGGATGGATTAATTCATGCTACATGTATTTCATTTTAGTTTATAGGAAAATAAGTACAATCATTTTTCAACTTTTATAGGAAAATACACCTTTAGTTTATAATTTTTAACTACTTTCCTCTTTGCTTAACATTTTTCAACTTTTATAAATTAAGATTTCTGTTAATTTTGTTAGAATGTTTCGTTCACCATAACTACACGGCAACTCCTTATTAGTAGATAATAATGAAGTTATATAATTAATACTATTAAATACTTATCGATTAAACAGAAAAGAAAAAAATAAGAAAAGCCACAAGGTGTAGGGAAAAGGAAAAAAAATGCAAAAAAAAAAAATTACAAAAGTGCAATGTCTTGAAAAATAATCCTAGAGATACCACAAATTGAACTCACCTCCTCAAGAGGAGATTTCAATGAAAATTTTACGTATCTACTCAGCAGCCAATTAATTTTTGTACAAATTATTTCAATACACCCATATTTTCTATTTTCATCTACCCCTCCACTTTATATTTAGTCAAACATATATGTGATTATATTTGAAAATTGTATTACCTTAAATTTAGTGAAGCCTACGCAAGATATTAGTTGAAAACGTATTTGGAACGTAATGTTTAGTAGACAATTAATTTTTTTTAGTTAATCAATGAAATTATATCTAATTATTTATTTGTAAGATGTCCGGTTATGTCCAAGTTCGATACTATATAAATACATATTTTGAATCGATATCGAGAACTATAAATAACTTTAAATTATGAAGAAATGAAACCGGTAAACAAAATGTAAATAAACCATTGAAATGTGTAAATAGTGTTTCAAAAATAAAGAAAGCAAATCAAAATTGAAATATATAAAGCTAATGGCATTGATGCCGGCATCGAAGCAGTAGCTGAACATCCTAAGGTTCTACATTGTCTTGTGACTAAACCATCTGAACTGCATCTAGTTGTGTAATCTGTCTACCGTCTTAACTAGAAGCACTTGAGAACGATCTATGCATAGAGACCGGAGAAGCGTGCATTTGCATGACTCCATCACCCATATCATACTACATATCTCTAATTGACTTCCTTAATGGTGCTGGCGAAGTGTGAAACTGACTAATGGAGGCCTCTCCAACAATAGGGGTATAATACATAAGATCGTCGAAGCTCTTCCCGAGAAATGGCCTACAGAACTTAAATCCAAGTGGTCCAGGAGACACTAGCAATGAAAAGTATGGAAGAGAAGTATCATTACGAATCTCAACATCAAACTATCTACGTCCTCAGCCCTTCACTCGACGACGACCACGTGCCCCACATCCCCTACCTCTCTATGGCTCATCCAGTGGAGAGTGGTCTTTGTCGACATTTGGACTGGATGGAGTTAGGTCTCTTAAGTGGACTCCAATAATACCTTGGATAAGGTCATATACTCGATAATGCTCAGATAATATGTCCCTATATAACATGTGCGGTACTCTATATGTAGGCCTCACAACCAGTCACTTAGGGTTTCAATCGGCTGAAAGATTCGATCGAGCCTAAATTATAAGTAAAGTTAGAAATATTAGTGAAATGATCCCGTAAGTTTGAATTTAAGAAAATAAGTAATAAAATAAAAGAATATAAAAATTCTAAATTTTAAGTATATAACTCGTTATTTATCGAAAGTACGTAAAATGCATTCCAATAATTAACGAATCGCTAAAAATAAATTACATGTATACTAAAAATCATAAAATAATCTAAATAAATTTAGGAATATTTATTTGTACTATATATGAATTTACATGTACATAGAAATACACGTAATTACTTAAAATACCCAAAATGTACTAAAATAATAATAAATAATTTAAAAAATTCACAATTAATTAAGGAAAAATCAAGAAAAATATATAAAAATGAGGAAAAGTCTAGAAGTTAGGCGTGGTAATCTGATATTGAAGAAAAAAATCAACCAATTAAAATGCAATAAATAGAAAGTGGAAAAAAGAAGAGATAAGGCAATTGTCTTATCTCATTAATACACAATAATTTCCCTAAAACTCTATAAATACTCCAAATTTTTCAAAAACTCATTTGGTCAGTTTGGAGAGTGAGAAAAATTAGGGTTAGGAAAAAAAATAAAAAAACTATGCAGTTGGGGCTTGTAAAGAAAACCCAAACCCGATGAGCAATTGGGAGTGGAAGGCCACTACTACCACACGGTGGTGGCAGTGTCTAGGTGGGCCAACACACTCATGGCCACCGACGATGGCCAGAGCCACCCAAATCAGTGAGTTCAATTTCCAACTTAACTTTGTGTAATTTTTTAAAAATAGTAAATATTATTAGAAAATTATGAATTTTGTTATTTTGAAATATTTTTGTATTTTGTTTTTATAAAAAATATTATTTTGATGAAAATATGTCCCATGATATATGGTCCTTAAGAAATCACGTAAAATCGAGCATGTTTCGGTTTAGAAATAAATGACCTTAGGAGTATAGTTTTGAGCCTAAAATTTTTGTGTGGACTAATTAGATGATATAGAATAGTGCTATGAAGTCCGTTTTCAAAAATTAGTTTTTTAAATTTTTAGATAATTTTTAGGCCTTAAAATGATGCATAAAATGGGTAATTTAGGGTTAATTAAGTAATTAAATAGTTAATTACTGATTTAATGAATACTTATATGCCCGATGAAGTATGATACTTGTAGCATTTAAGATGTTAGATATAATTATTAGGCTAATTATGTAATAAATAAGTAATAAGGAAAAATAGTACATTTTAAGTTAATTTGGTAATTTAGGGTAATTAGATGTAAAATCTAATTTAAGATGAATTTAGACATTTTAAAATGATAATTGATGTTGGGAGATGGTAATTAGAGTGTTAGAAATATTATATGTGTATTATATATATAATACGTGATAATACATAATATGTAATTCTTAGAAATATAATAAATAGAAAATATTAGGATAAAAATTGATATTATATAAATAATAGGGATATATAATAAATCTAATAGAAAACTTTAATTTATGTAATTATATGAAAAATATAAAAAATTCCCACATCAAGAGTAAATTCGGTACACTAATAAGGATTTAAGTGTACCGGGTGTAATAAAATACTTACTAGGGGTAATGATGGTATTTAAGATATTTGGAAGTAATATGATTAATTTCACATTATGAGTTGAAACAAATTTCTGCAGTTCGAGTATAAAACAGTACTTAGAAAATCGAACTAAAACCTAATTTAGAAATCAGTGCGGAAACTAAACCCGAACCTAACCCCAAACCTAGAGTAATTGTAAAAGATTTGAGAATCTAGATAACTGGATATATTAAACCCTAAACAAAACATAACAATAAACGTTATAAGATAAAACCAACCTATAATAGTTATATGAAAAATTGAAATCACGTTTGTGTTATAAGGATGATCGGTAATGGCTTGAGCGAGTTGAACCTCAAGTGAGTAAGCGAAGAGTCCAGGTAAGTTAGGATTAATACGTTACTGTATTTTGGAAGCTTGAGATTATGCTTGGTTGTGCTTATTAGATACTTGGTTGTATGCATATGCTTGATTATGAGTGATGCTATGATTCTATTTATTGTTTTAGCCTGTATTGTATGATTTGTATGAAATGATTAATCACCATAAACTGGACCTAATCAAATATACGACCCGTAATCATAATTGGACCTATATGGCAACCTATTAGGAGAAACTTAGGATTCTTCGGCCAAATACCGACCTATTCAAAAGGGATAGCGCAGGATTACATAATGGTCTCTTCTTCAGCCTTAGTTGAACTAAGTGACAGGATAGGAGGTCGTGGCAAGGGTGAAGTCAATGGTTCGAAAGTAGTCGCGGGAAGAGCAGTGTCACCATTACATAAGCCTGGGTTTGGTCATGAGCTGTTGCATTAACGACAACTCTTCAACCCGGATTAGAGCGAGCGTAATTTCTTTAATTTCATGACGGGCCGGACAACGTCCTACGATGGCATTTACTTGAACATGCATTGCACCTAATAAGTTGATTGATAACCTTGTTATGTTTATGGTATAGTTTTAAGTCTTCCATCTTAACTTACTAAGCTATAGTTACTCACATCTCTATAGACGTCGTATACGTGCTAGCTAAGAAGCAGCATACGACTACTCTGAAACTAGCAATTGCTGAATCCTGGAGAGTGAGGAAAAACATTTACAAAACAAACATATATTTTTAAGGTCTAAGCTTTTATTTTAGAATTTTTCATTTTTGAATAATGTAATAACTAGGAAATACATTACGGTGAAATATTGAAAACGTTAATTGTAATAACTGAATTTCAATATATATATATATATATATATTTTCTTACTTTCTTAGGTAAATGATTTATTTAAATTACAAACTGTTTACTTCAAAGTGAGTTAGTTGTGGACGTCTTGTGTAGATCAGGTTTAAGATAGCGGTTATAAGGTTAACTTATATCTTAGAATAGTTTATACGGCCGGACTATTACGACTCTACCGCTTCAGGGCGTAACACTATATATGAAAACCGCCTGCATTTTAAACTCAAAATTATAAGTTACATATTAATTGAAATATAAAAGTGTAAATTAAAAAGTAACTGTACAAACCATATATATCCAATAAGCCCAAAACTGTCCAATATATCTGCGGATAACTTGTTGGTACTAGGAGACATAGTTAGGATGTACACCAAGCGGTGGTCAAACCTGAGCTATCCAGTTTCGGCAATCCTATCCAAGCTATATGGTGGGTCACCTAATTTATATCTGTCCTGCCCCTCAAATCGATACCATGCAGAGCACGTTCCGTATCAAGCTAGGCTGGGATCTCTTGCATCCCGCCAAACTATTTATCCACAAAGTCAGGATAGTGCATCTCCATGATGTAGAAGCATATAAGTGGTATAAGAGCTAGCCAATACCAACAATAAGCTAACAATCTAACTATATCATTGTGATTGTATGGAATCCAAACAACATAAATTGATGATCAACAATGAGGATGAAAAAAGTAACAATCTGACTACCTACACTGGCTGATATATTTGTGGGTGACTTGCTAGTACCAAGGAACATAGTTAGGATGTAAACCAAGCGGTGGTCAAACCTGAGCTATCCAGTTTTGGTAACCCTTCCATTGTACTATCCAAGCTACATGGTGGGTTACCCAATTTATATCTGTCTTGCCCCTCAAGTCGATATTATGCAAAGTATATCCCATATCAACCTGAGTTAAGATCTCTTGCATCCTGCCAAATTGTCAAGCCACACAGTCGGGATAATACATCTCCATGATGTACAAACATATAAATGGTATACGAGCTAGCCATACACTACTCCTATACCAACAATGAGCTGACAATCTAACGACATCATTGTGATTGTATGGAATCCAAACAACATAAATTAATAATCAACAATGAAGATGAAAAAAGTAATATTTAGTAAATGAAGAAGGAGAATAGTTTCAGTAAATAAGCATCTACTCTGGACGCTAGCGATCGAATACATCTTTATACTATCCAACCATATGCATTGGCAGCTCAGTTACATCAAAGTCCACTCCCCATCAACTCATAAGTAGTCGACCATCAACAGCTGTCATAATCCAGCGATACAAGGGAGTGATGTGTAAGAAATCCTCCCATGCCCACACTTATAGTAAAGCCACGCTAAGCAAGCTGCTCTCCTCGCGTATCACCTGGTCATTGTAAGGTTTGATGAGAGAAGGAAGAACATCAGGTGTACGATATTATTAGACTTATTTGATAACAGTATACCCCCGATCAATTACATGATATGTGCCCTCGTGAAATACTGCACTGTCTCCTCGTCCACATCAAAAGGTAAATCGGTGAAATTGTCCTTCAACCCTGACAACTTCAATCTGACAACCTTTAAGGCACTCTCTGGTGAACGAATTCCTAATAAGCAGTAACATATCTTAGCCTACCCAATAAAAGCCATCACTCTAGTAACTACAAAGCCATCACTCTAGTAACTACATCGCCATCGGCTAGCAAACCTATGAGTAAAGATATATCCTGTAGCATCACCGTCATCTTGCCAATGTAGAAGTGAAACGTATGTGTCTCCTCCCTGCATGGCTCAACCAAAGCAGTAATTAAGTGCCAATCTAACTATATAAAGGGAACTTAGCGCACACCAGTGAAGCTTAACTACTCTAAATACAAGATCATATGTGGATATATCAAGATCTCTTAGCCATCTTGATGCCTAAATATCACCCCACATCTACGGTACCTGAGCTAGTAGTTTTCCTGTAAATAAAGAAGAAAAAATATTATTACAATCAGTATAAGAAATAAAACAAATTGTAAATATGTTTTCCATTTACTATTCCTCACTAACTCAGATCTATAAATGGCTGCAAGTGAAGCAGTGATCCATACGATAGTCTTGGATCCATTTGCTCCTACAAGTATAAAAGAGGAAAGAAAATATGTAAGCATGCTAGCAAACTCATTTGGTAAAAACAAAAAGTTAGAAAAAATAACTACTTCTTAAATACACTGCCATATATATAATCAATCAATATTACCATGGATTTTTTTCACATTCAATAAATGAACTACCGATGGATTCACTCAACGTTAGTTGTCTTCCTCATTATGGAATCTTCTCCTATTATGTCTATCCTTATCACATAGTTCACATGTGTAAGTTAATGGTCCCTTTCGAATATCCATCTCATTCTAGAATCGTTTTGCTTACCTGAATTCCTAACGCTGTCTGATGTTATAACGGGATGTTATACAGGAATGTCAAAATCTGACCAACTAAACTTATCAGCACAGGGCATAAAGGAACGCGCGTATACATGTAGCTAATTTTGTATAGTGTACCAATACCTAATATGTGCAGCATTGTCCATACTCATTTTTCCCATAACACAATTATAGCGTATGAGTATAGAATTTTGTATGTTTGCTACTTATTGCAAGTACACCATGCGGCCCTAAAGGTAATCGTATAGCTATTCTCTCCTTTTTGCTCGTGTACCGTTAGTCTGGGTGCTGTTATGACCTCAAATATTTGCTCTTGTAGTAAAAAATCACGACTCGATGACCAGTGGCCACTTTGCGCCACCTATCAAACTTGCTCTCCACAAATTTGGTTAACACTTTGCCAATACCCATTTACTCCACTAACTCGATCTTACATTTATTAAAATAGTTGTTGCAGTTGTAGAAAATTTTCTTAAGTAGTACCGCCACGGGCAAGTTTCTAACTTCATGCAAAGTACTATTATAACTTTTTGCAATATGGGTCGTCCCATGACCAAACCGAGCTCCATCATCATACGCCAACGTCCAAATTTTATGATGTAGGCCTCTAAAGTAAGCTCTAGTAAGGGGGCTCATAGTTTTGGTCATGTTATAGTAAGTGCAAAACTTCTAAGGTTGCAACTGGTAAGCGATCTTCTTTATCATCTCTTTGCACTCTTTGTTCTTAACCCAAATGTTGAAGTTACTGGCGACATGTCGAATATACCACCTCCAAGGCTAACCCCTTGGTCATATTGCATTCTCACCCTATACAGCAGATTAGATACTGGCTTGCCAATCCAAAATCAAACATATATCAATACGATCTCTTATAATGTGCATGAGCACACACTTTAGGAACCAACTCCAACTATTGAAACGTTCTTCATCAAATAGGGCAAAACTAAATAGGATTATGTGATTCTAACCATTAACTCCTATCGCAATCAACAATTTATTTTTGTACTTCCTAAACGAGAATGTTCTGTCAATCGTAACTACAGGTTTGCAATGTATAAATGCCTTAATGCACGGTCCAAATGCCAAGAAAACTTTATCGAAGAGCACATGCCTAACAGTATCACTGTCTCGCCATCTCTACTTTACCATAGAACCGAGATTAGCCTCTCGAACTGCATTTAGTAAATGTAGGAACACCGCATAAGATTCTTCCCACTTACTATAAACTTGTTCAATCACTTTGCGCTTCATTTCCCTAATTCTCTTGATGTAGACAGCATAATCATTTTACTTGCAAATAGTCACCTATAAATGTTTTACCTTAATGCTTGGTGACACTTGAACATCCTTACTCAAAAAGTAAGATAATGTATTAGAGTTCAATTTCGAGTGGTTCTAGCTAATTACAGGATTGACGTACGTATGTGGACCCGCAAACCTAGTTATCACAAAGTATCTTGCATGTTGCTTCTTACAAGCTCAGGGTCACCACTTACAACCCTTTCCCAATAGACCATAACGTTAGTTCGGACTCCTTTACGATAAAGTCACGGTAGTTCATAACATAATGCAGCCTCACGGCTGTCTATAGATGCTTTTTACTCTCAAATTGCATGGCTACCTTCAATTCATCACTGAAGCTCCATTCATTACCGCTTATACTATCATTAACCACTAATCCATCCCTATACTTGACATGTGGAAAGGTACAAGTTCTGACATCCCGACTATGTCCATAAATGTTAATAACCCATGCCTCTAATCGTTCTATCCATGTAACCCTTGTGCTTCTTCCACTTCTTGCAAGCAACATTCAGTCGGACCAACGTATACATTACAATTTGTATCATCAAAATCTTAATCAATGTTGGCAAATGCCAATTCATTCTCTACATCAGTATCTTTATTTGACTCATTGGTAATTAAGACATTATATTCACTGGACATGTGACCGGTGCTTAATACATTCCTCAATGGGACCGCTCGAGATTCGAACACCCCAGTTTTAACTTATAGTCCAATATCATCGTTATGCCGTCTAACATCATCCTCGACTGCAATAGGGGCTATCAGTGGTGAGTTTACTTCATGAATTTTAATATATATTTTCGTAGAACCGCTAACTCCACCACGCCCTACTGAAGAAGTTGTCACACCCCGAACAAGAAGAGTCATAACAGTCCCGCCGTGTAAACTAATCTAAGATAGAAGCTGACCTCACAACTGCTATCACAGATACAATTCACACAAGGTGCACAACTCAACCAGCTTGAAACGTCTATTCTGACACCTGTTAATAACCAAACCTATAATAGAACTTTTACAAAATACCTGTTCTATACAACTTGTTGATAAGTACCACAATAGTATTTATACAAACGTTTCACACCTAATGGTAAAGTTTACAATCGGAGTTTATTAAAAACCACAGGTTTTGCGGTCTATATACAATAAGTTAGGAAACTAGTGAGCTCCAGAGAATTCTCAATTAGTTTCCTCAAAACTTAAAGATAAAGTCAAGAGCTCAAGTTCAGTTAATTCCTCGATCCTCACTTTCCCACACAGCAGCACACTAACCTGGGAACGGTGGTACCTAAATATCCTGTCTTTACTTAACACCTACGAAATAGTCTATAGGGATGTGAGCACAACTAGCTCAGTAAGTGGGACGGAGTCAGAAGAGTATTGCACAATCACAAATAAGGTTAAATAATTATAATAAAATACAATGCAATCACTCAAATGAAACATCGCACCATGTTAACCGGTCCACTATGAGGTTAGAGAAATTACATTCGCTCCAACCTGTATTGAGGAGTTTCATCGCGACTCAAGTCAGACCAAACCCGGGCTTGTGCAATGGAGAACACCCTCCTCCCATGACTACCTTTGAACCACGGCCCCCAACCTTGCCTCCTCGCCTGTCACTTAGTTTGACTAAAGATGGGAAAAAGACCATTTCAGCTATCTTCATCAAAGGAAGTCGATATTTGGACTAATACTCTTAATCGATTCCCCTAACGAATGTTATGCATATCCAATTTCATTTTAGTTGAATAACCGTTAGTTTTAATCAGGGGTGATCAACAAGTTCACATAATACAGAATCCATGCAAATATGCAGAACAGCACACCAAGGAGTTAAACTCCTGTCACAACCGAGTATCATCCATACACACAACATGCGCATAATCATCTAACTACAAACACAACCAAAAGTACTCTTGAGTCTCCGGATACTTTAAATAGCATCCAAACAAGTGGTGAAACCATAATCTCAACTTACTTGTTTAGATGTTTGCTATTGCTAACTTGAATTGTCAACTGTCTTTGTATTGGAAGTAACTAATTACACAAAGACCCAAATTCAGTTTTCGTAATAATTACGAAAACATTAGGATTTAATCTAAAATGGTTATATATATATATATATATATATATTATTTCCATAATATACAGTCATGTTATCACTATATATCGAATTAAGTTATTAATTGTTGATATTGTACATCATATATACTATTACGTATTATATATCGTTTCAATCGTATCGAAACTCACTTTTTCTTTATTAATTCACGTTTTAATTCCGGTAAGGTTACCGAAATATGTATATTCTTGAATATGATAAAGTCATAGCCACATAACATATCCCCGGTCTTGCTTACTAAGGAGCATCTATGAATCAGCTTGATCCGATGTGTTGTTATGTCAACTCGAAGCCAATTACGATCATTCCAACTACCTAATCATACGTAGCCCTAAATAGAATGTCGACTACTGTTCTCAGGCGCCTATTATACCGCATCCTATCATCTCCTTCCATAATATTTCCACTAACATAACAAACGAATCTCATATTATCCATTGTACACCTGTCTACCACATCAACTGCATAAACTTCAATATACTATATACAACTATTACCTTACGGTAGCAGACACTAATTTCTTTTCATAATTAATATTATGAAAGCTAATGAGTCTTATTACATTAAATATTAGTAAATAATAATATTTATATTATTTGTTGTACTACTATTTTTTTTACAGCTATTATTATAGAAGTTAATAAATATAATTTACAACTAATTTCTTAGTAACACCATTATATATACATTATAATTTACAATAATTAGTATAATTTTTTTTAAATAAGATATCACATACTTAATACAAATTAAAACGACTATAAAATTACCATTATACAATAATATACAATCATGTATCAAGTCATAATACTGTTTCTTCAAAAAATATATACTTAAAACAAATCAAAACGGGTAAAAATCATATATTTTCGTACTAAAGTTTAAAATAACAAATCACATTCAAACATATACACTTATCCCATAATTTATTAATATCCAACAATGTATCATCATATATCAAGTCATGACACAGTTTCTTCATAAAACATATATTTAAAACGAATCAAAACAAGTAAAAATCATACATTTTCTTATTTTAATGTCTAGACAGAGAAAGTGATGATGACGTACTGATTATCTCCCTGTTAACAAAAAACTTCCCATGATATCGATTAACACCACACAACTACTCCGATTCTATGATTGATACGTAAAAAAATGGACCTAAATTGTTAATTTAGTGGAGTGTTTTCTCGGATGGTTGAAGAGAGAGAGAGAGAGAGAGTATAGAAGATATTGTGCATGCAGAATGAGGAAGAAGAAGGAGCAGGTGGAATACATGTCCATGGAAATAGCTTAAAATCACATCTTCAATAGACAATTTCAAGTACTATATTTTTGAGATAATTTTCTCAAATACTGCATTTTCATAAATTTTTTTTTTTCTTTTCCCCCATGTATAAGCCATAACCAAATGGAGACTCTTCGAGAGCCATCGAGTAAAAGAAACATTCAAAAAACTATTATATCTCAATCTTAAAAAGATTCAAAAAAAAAAAAAAGCTCTTATATCACTTTTGATACACAAGAATAATTTTGGATGAAATGTAATAATAAATCCCTTCTTATTTTCATAAATGTCGATAAAAATAAATGGAATAAGATGTTTATATAACAAATACTCTTATATCACGTTTGGTTTGCAGAAATAAGCTAGAAGAATGGAATCGCAATTCCAAATCCAAATTCTATTCTCATTTCCTATGTTTGGAAGATATTTTAAAGTTAAAACTATCGATTCTAATTAATAGGAGGATTGCGATTCCGCCTTCATAAGGAGAAATTGCAATTTCACTCCCATTTCATCAATTACAATTAGTTAAAATTACTTTTCTAATCTTGAAAGAACTATAACATGTAATAATTAAGTACGTTTTCAATAAATAATTCTATTTGAGTATTTAATATCATTCCATTCCATTCTATTTCATTTCAAGGCTATCTTCAAACATATATTGTTTTGATCCCCGATCAATTCTATTCTACTCTATTTCAAACTATCCATTCATACTCAGCATGATATTAATTATTAGATGTCATAATTAGGTTAAAATTAAATAAATAATTTTAACTAATGATAATTAAAGAGTGCAGAATGGAATTGTGATTCCATTATTTAGGCAAAATTATATTCTCTCTTAAAATCAGAATTATCCATTCAAAATAATCACAATTTTACCTTTAGAAAAGGGAATTAAATCTAAAATCATAATTCCATTCGAGATTTGCATACTAAACATGATATCAATAAATCTCTTAGACCGTGTTTAGAATGACGCAAAGAATTGGGAGAAGAAAAATGAATGAATTTTCATAAACTTTCCTTATTTGAAAATGAAAAGAAAATGAGAGGAAATAAATTTAAGAAAATAAATTTTCTTCAAGCTCACATTTATTTTCTCCTCCATAAATCATAACAATTTACGAGAGAGAGTTATTAAAATCCCAATTATAACTTTTCTTTCAAACATTTGTTACCATGGATGATATACTAATTAGACAGTAAAACATATTTTAAAATGTTAGCATGGAAACGTTCATCACACATGCTGATTCTTTTCTCTTTTTCCTAATCGAAATAAGTAAATATACAAATTCTTTTCTTTAATTCTTATCATAAAATTGATCAAAATGAATATTAAGATGGTGATGTAGGAAACCCTAACAACGATGGTTCCGGCGAGGGGGAGAGCTAAGAAGACAATATTCTAAAAACTCCAAATAAACCTTTTGGGAGTGAGGGAATCATGGGAAATGGGTATGCGGATTGAGAAGCAACAAATGGCAGGTATGGTAATTTAAAGGAGACGTAGCTCCTCGGATGGCGCCTCACTAAAGCTGAGTGAAGCGTTACAAGGAAATGAAACCGCGAAAGATAAAAGTTACTGAAAGGGATGCAACAGTGGCGATTTTAACGAGAGACAGGGTCGTGGACACAGGTGGCTGCCGGTAATCCTAGGATTGGGTGGTCAGATTCTATCTTTCTTATTTTAAAAAAAAGAAAAATTCTTTTGCTAATTTTTTTTTTTATTATTATTTTGTTAGTTGCTACATACTTAATAACATTATCTATTTAGATCGATTATAATCAATTTATGAAGAGTTACTGTGTATCAATAATAACAAAAGTCTTAATTTATCAAAGTTAGAAAACGACAAGTACTCGAACAGAAAAAATAAAAAGTTAATGATTAAGTTATGATACAGGAATCGATACAATCTTGGCTCAAAGTTATCCGAATATCTAGTGCGACTAATTGTTTCAAGTTAGAAGTGATGTCTGCATAGGCATTAAAAAGCATATGGAGAAGTTTGATTGATACATCATCGGTATTATATTTTCACCTGAAACTAGGGTCCAATAATCAATTTCCTAAATGATTTCTTAAAGTGTCTTTTTCCTTAGTTTTAATTATTTCTCTTTATTATTATCATGAAACCAATTAACGTTCAAGATACATGAATGAGGATAAACTCTTGTTGTGGGCTAGACAACACGAGGAGCTCTAGAGCTACCGTTCAAGGAACCCAATGATGTATGTATGGTGCATAGGTGGGGTAAGGTTCACGAGAAAAAACAAGCACAGTCACATGCCCTTTTCATGAGTCCATTTATGATTTAACGAGGGGAAGAAAAATAAGCAAAATGTCGGCATATTGGTTCACGGTTTAACCACAAATCCAACTTGCACCTCACCTGCCGCCACGATCCTTCGTTTTCGGTCAAATTTCGACTGCTAAATAAATCATTCCTCCATACGTAACATTGAACTCCCAATATTAAAATATAATCACTAAAATATATTTGAGCAGGAAAATTTATAAAACTTATAAGCTCGTTTTATTTCGGATTTCTCATGAATCTAATACATTTTTGTACTGATACGATTATCACTAAATTGAAATACGAGTGAGCCACATGTTAAGTAGTTTTAGAATTTGCTCTTCCGCTTCCTCTTATCACTGATTCCTTTATCTTGAAAAGGGATTTGGTTGGTGACAAAGAAAGAGAAAGATTATTTTCATTCAGAACTTTGCTTAAAAGATGGGAAAAGTTTAGGGTGAAATAAATTGGAAAAGTTGATATCTGGTTTTGCAAATGCATTTTGATTTTGGTTAATTTCTTGTATTTCTCTTGTCATTCTTTAGCTCATGGGAAAAAAAACCACCAAAAAAAAAAAAACAAAAAAAAGATACTTAATACTTACCTACTTTTTTATTTGAATTCTCAATTCTTTTACATATATACAAAGTTATACCAACACCAATCCTCTTTCCCCTCAACTTCTCTATTAAAGTCACTACTCTAGTTGCACTGCATCTATTCCAACACTTTTCTTAAAGCATGGTTCCCATGCTTCCCCTTAATTGATAACCCATCTCTCTCACTCATCAATCCAGTCATATACATTATCTTTTATATATGATGGTAAAATAACAGCGATTTTGCATGGTGTGCTTCATTATTTTTTTGGCTCATGATTAGTCTACTACACATTTCTATGGATAGGTCAGCAATGTTGGAGTAGCAATAGGATTTTATTTTATCGTTGAGGATCTAACTGAAATCAAACCATCTTAAAAAGTCCTGATTTAAGTAAGTGTATAGGAAACATAAACAATTACATCAACATGTACATGTGTAAGGAATAAAGCAATTCTCATTGTACCAAAGGATAAGATGTCCAAACCCTACGTGCTCGAATTTTGAGTACACTAAAACAATGGGGGTATGCTAACGATACAAAGGACGCCTAAAATATATTACCCATTGCATTTTATAGTGGCGTAGAGAGTTTCTTTACATATATTTCACGTAGTATCTGTCGAGTCGCCAAACGTAACTTATTGATTTTAAGAACAGAAAACCTTTGGAAAGTCATAGAAGAAACTACACAACTTTACTATGACCTATTTGCCATTAAACAAATCGACTTATATTCCCTTTACCTTTCTTGTCTCAATACTACTTATCTTTAGCCCTGTCCTACACATGCAAACTGTAAGCCAACGAGTCATGATGACCTATGAAATTTATTCCTTATTATTATTATTATTAGCTACCAAAACAAGTTACAGAGGATTATCGATCATTAGTATAATATGTATGAGTAACCAGTATGAATGTAAACATCACACACCACACATCTATCATCTTATTTAGACTAATCAATGTCCCAGCAGCTTAGCTTTTACGGACTTAATGAACCAATTATTAAGTCAAGTACTTATGCTCTATTTTTAAAATTTAAACTTTTATTGTTATGAGTCGTTATTGTGATATAAACTTGATTTGTGTTTATTTCTTTATATTTATGTGTAGATACATTTATTTGTCAGCCATTTTACTGTTAGACCTTAGATTTGGAGTTAATGTGGTTATCTTTGAGTCTGGACACATGATTCATGCATGAAGATTTTTTTAGTTCAATTTATAGATCGATCCCCCATATTAATTTGATTTACAAGCATAATGAGTTCAGAAAAAGAAACAAGTTATAAATTTGGCATCACTAATATGCAATATAGGATGAATTAGGATAGAGATACGTAACTTTCTAGATTGTCAAACTGAATCCCAAAAACATTCATGCACTTGGGAGTTGCCTATTAGTCACGGATGTGTAGGTTGTAGAATTTTAATTAATATTCAAGTGATTTGAAAATATTCAACCATAAAATATGTGTTCCAAGCTCTTGAAATTTCAGTGTTATGGAAGTCCTAGGTGGGACCAGGTAATGATCCTGCTTTTTATGCTTGTCTCAAATTTGAATTCTTATTATTTCTCGTTGATTAGGTTAATTTAGTCTATTTCTAGTTTCAAAAACCAAATTGTTTATACCCTCACTCCTCACATGCTTGGTTATCTCCAAGTGTGCGTCCACAGTGCATTTAATCCAATTGATTACAAGGATTAGGCCTCTCATGGGCTTTAACGTCAGTAGCATGGATTAGGTTTTTTATAGCCTTGTCCAATTTTTCTTTAATCCAATTCAATCTCATAAGTCACTTCTTGGTTTTAGGTGTACCTTAACATTTCGATTAATTTTGACTCAAAAACCACAATCTAAGTAATTCACTCAAAATATCTCTCGATTAAGTTCGTTTTAACATCAAATGAAATCAATCGATTGCAAATGGTCCAATATAGGTTTTCCCAACCTTTAGACATTTTAATATAATCCAAAACTCCTTACTATTGTGTACTATTCTCTAGATACCAATTATGTCGATAGTGTTGCAACTAGGCATAAACTCATTGAAGCTTGTTTACCTAATGCTCTTAGGAAATAACTAAGAATATCATTGAGGCAAATTCAGAACAAATTTTGCGAAATCCCAACTCAACCTAGTGTCTTATAGAGCTTCCCAAAACCGATGAAGGTATCTTATAAGGTTTTAACCCTGTTTTCAAAACAAAACTTGCCCCTATAGGGTTTTATAAAATCTGTTCTAACCTACTAATGAAAAAAAAAAAAAAAGAAAAAAGATTCGTAAGTGTGTACAAAAAATAAAGTAAATATCATATAGTTTGTTTTGAACAATAAAATAATTGACATATGGTTATTTAAGACCAAACTAACTTCTTTTTACTTAAAATTAATACATGATCAATGAAAAAGGAGATAGATGGAGATTGAGAAATGTGGTTAACCGATCGAGAAAGAGAGAGAAAGAGAAAGGGCTAGTTTTTTTTTTTTTTTTAAGAACAAAGCATGAAAGAGCCAAAATATCTTTTATTAATTATTATATTTTATTATTTACAATTAATACTAAATTACTACTATAATATATGTATATATTATTTTTAACCAAGTTTAAGTTTTCCATCGTTTTTTTTTTTTAAATTCCAAAATATAACCTAAAATCATATAAGGTGTGAAAACCACTTCTAAAGTCTGTCATAATATCCAATAAGGTCAAATCTTGTAGAGTTTTCGGCAAATCTAATAGAACCTTATAAAGATTCACTTAGTAGCATCCTTAATAATAATCATTGTATAGATCAATCGTGAAATTTATAGGCGTAATTACTTCTTACATTCTTAATGGATAATGTATGATTGTATTACCACAAGTTTGCTTTTTTACGTAGGTGACAATAATAACTTAGTTGCAATTGCATGTTGTCAAAGCAATTAGAGTTATTTATGTCTGACCAAGCAGCCTAGGATATGCAATCGAAGATTAATAAATCCAGTCTCAACTCAGCACTTTTTCTCTCGAGTGCTTAGAGTCATGCCTATCATTAGCTTGATAATGACATATGGAGGAATTATATTTTATTGGCATCAAAGCAGCAAGATCTACGCATAGAGTGCACAGAGATGTTAGGTCTAAAGACTTGTTATACAAAGTTTATTAGACCATTCCTATCGCTGGTTGCCTTGTACATGTTCCCGGGCAAAGTCACGAATTGAGGGTTTCTCCAGCGATAAATGCAATTTAGCCGGTATTGTTTCACCTTTTAACGTTGCTCTGAGCAATAACTTTAAAAAGTAATTTTTGTTATGTTTTTAATTATTTTAAAATTTTGATTGGTTGATAATATATATATTGGGATCCACAAAAACTTTTAAAAAATTATTAAAGAAATTTTATGAAGTAATTTAGAGATAAGATTGTGAATTTCTTAAAAATGAAGTTACTTAATATATTGATCTAACATTTAGGGTTCAAAACGAGTTGCTATAAGTTAAGAATGGTTTTAAGAAAGAAACCATGAAACGTGGATACAGTATTCTTAGAACTTCCCGTGTTTGCAGCTATTCGGATTATGAATCCGATTCCATGGCAATTAGTAGGACTTGAGACAAACATAAACAACGTCAGAATAAAGAGGAGTAGGCAACATACGATGCGCTCGAGTCCGCAGCACTGTCTCCTTCCTCATTTGGCCCGCAGCGTGTCAACAGTGAATCTACTAATCTTGCTCGTCCGTCAACCTATTCGGTTGCTTGGTCGAAATTTTCCATAATGGATTAGTACAAGTTGTTCGCCTGTTATGATAAAGTCATATCGTATGGGGATAACAAGATAAGCATCATGCACGGATGGGTTTCCTTCTTTCCATTGATAGAGGAAGACTATCATACGGTTGTGTGCCCTTTTAAGTCTATCATAGTAAATATTAACAAGACTTATAAAATACAAATATAGAGCACTTGAATGAATTTTTTTTTTGTAAATATTGACTATCATATTGCCTGGTAGAAATTTAGGAAGGAATTGGGATTTGCATAACTAAGTGAGCCTACAAAATAGAGAACAATAAAGAGATATCGAAGTATTATTCGGTATGGTTACTCCGATATTTAAATTAGCCGTGTATATAAGAAGAGTAAGAGTATTCAAATACAGAATATAGACTCAAGTATGTAAAGTGTTAAATGATTTATCGTTGGGTAATGGCTTTGCATTTATAGAGAAATTGAGCTAACAATTGGAAAGGAGTTAATAGGCGAAAGCTACGTCCAAAAATATTAGATGGTGGAGCCATGATTTCCAACATGGTTCGCAAATATTGGAGGTAGTTATTTAACTCAATCACTAGCCTTTTTTATATTCTTCCTTACCATAATGATTATTATGGTTAGGCAAACCGCATGATGGGTCTAGGTTAAGGTAGGCCATGAGGAGAAAGGTCGAGTGTTTAAGGGACACATCCTAAGCCATAAACTTTATCAAGTCAGCATAGGCTTAAGAGACCCATATCTAAGAAACCCTATTAATACTAATGATACAATTAAATTTTGAAAAACTGTAAAAAAATTATATAATTTACTTTAAAATCTGAAAGATGTAAAATTAAATTAAATTTTGATATAAATGTATGTTGTATATATTCTAATTAAAAAATTAAAAATAGATTAAGAGTTCTACCGGAACAAGTTTAGAACGAGTTTTGTAACCCTATTCAATACTTTATAGAACTTTTGAAAACTTGTCCTAAAATCCTATAGGGTTTTTATTTTATTCTCGTATCCTATATTATAAGTTATTTTTTAATTTTAACTTATTAATGACCTAACCCGTCCTATACATTTTTAATCCCATGTTTTTGTTTTCCATTTTTTTTATGCTAAGTCATTGGGCCTCGTAGAATATATTCCAAGCTTTAACCATGGTAGGAAGACCATATAGTATGTGTTTTGACTATAGATAAGGAGCTAACCGATTTACTGATAATTATTTATATGTTTTTTTTTTTTTTAAGAAAGAAAATATGTTAGCACCAAATCAAGAAGTGTTAATGAGGGGGAAAGCAGTTTCATTCTATTAATTATAAACATGAACCTACTAAATGTTAGAAAGAAGTGATAGCAATGGTGTCTATTAAAGATTTTGCTGATTGAAAGATTAACGAGCATTCTTCCTCACGCGTGTATGTAGCTGTTGATGTTAACTTTATAAAAAATTAGAACACAATGTCAAATGCGTATTGTTCTTTGCAATTTCAATGTAAAGAGGTTCTTTCTAAGGAAGTTTTAGGCAAAATATTATTATTATTAATTACTTTCAGTAATATGCAGTATTAAATAAACATTAAATCATAATTTTTTTATGGAGTTTAAATTTTCCCATCAAATTTTTTGTAGATTCAAAAACCCCATAGAAATGTCGATGGAGATTTAAACCTCTTCCCAAAAACCCGATAGGGTTTAACAGATGGGACCTATCGAATACCCATTGGCCGCCGGTGGCATCCCTAAAATTCAACAAATGAGGAAAAAAACAAGAAATCCTTATTGATTGAGTCAACACTGCCGGCAAGAGAGGGAATCTCGAGAAACATAGAAAAAGGCATAATAAAGATGCGTTAACTCCAACAACATAAGAAAACATCAGACAAAAAATAACACGTCATGGAGTGCCCAAAGGTATTGTTATCTGTTAATGATATATAGGCCTTAGCTAAGTATTCCCAATTTCGTATCCATCATCATTCATCAAGAAGGGCGTAATGAGTGAAGAAGTGAAACTTTTCAGGACATGGTCGAGCCTATTTGCTCTAAGGGCTGTTTGGGCACTAGAGCTGAAGGGTGTTAAGTACGATGCTGTACTGGAAGATCTCTCCAATAAAAGTGACATGCTTCTGCAGTACAATCCTGTGTATAAGAAGGTCCCTGTACTCCTCCACCATGGAAGGCCAGTGGCTGAGTCCCTCGTTATTCTGGAATACGTAGACGAGACGTGGAAGCAAAACCCTCTTTTGCCTGCGGATCCTTATGAAAGGGCCTCGGCACGATTCTGGGCCAAGTTCGGGGACGAGAAGGTAAGTCAACGGTTATTATTTGCATTTTTTTAATGGATCCTGAGATAATGGATCCTAAAGTTAGGTCCGTTTTCGTGGATTTCCATTAAATTTAACAAATTCATTTATATTCATTGGTAATATTTGATAGGTTGTGTATGCGATATGTGGCAAATGTTAAGAAACTTGGCACATATAATGTATGTATGCCAAAATTTCCATTGATAGAGAGGTATGAGATTATACAATTGTACTATATGTATCCCTATTATGTAAACTAGGATCTACAAATTTAGAATGGAAACCTATCTTTGATATATAATATCCATCTTAATACCTTTTCGATTTTTATAACATTTGATAAATCTTGAATTAGATAAATTTCAATGTTTAATCTTATTTATCTCAATCTTAACCAATAACATTACAACTATTACTAGAAAATACATCATACTATTAAATTATAATAGCCTTAACTTAAGAGCTACCGAATATATATAACTATATGCTTTCATCACCCCCAACATTCCAAACTAATTAAAATTTCACAAAGCTTTAGGTTTTAAGCGGATTCTTATGATACACCTTTTTGGCTGACGATATGATATTCCATTTTGGACTTTTTGTAGGTGGTGCCGTCAATATGGAGTGCTTTCAAAAAGTATGGGGAAGAACAAGAAGCAGAATTGGCTGAAGCAACTGAGAACCTGAAAAGGTTGGAGGAAGGGTTAAGAGGCAAGAAGTTCTTTGGTGGGGAAAGTATTGGATATTTGGATATTGCGTTGGGTTGGCTGGCCAACTTAATTGATGTGTTTGAAGAGATAATTGGTTTAAAAATTATTGATGATGAAAGGTTTCCACTTTTGAAGAAATGGATGAAAGAGTTCCACAATGCCCCGGTGATAAAGGAGACCTGGCCTCCTCATGACAAACTAGTCATCAAGTTTCGCGCACTTCGTGAGATTCATAGTTCAACACCAAAAGCTGAGTGAGCAGAAATGCAATCCAATTATGTTTCGTTAATAATAAAATAAGATACAGTATATAAGTATAAGGTTTTAAGTTTGAGACTCTGTATCGTTATTTACTCTAATATTCAACTATTCAGTCTATTTAATGGATTTCTGTGAGATGGCTCAACCTATAAGTTAAGGATGATGATAATAAAGTAAAGCCCATGTAGTGGTCAAATTTTAAGTTCTTAGATTAGGTAAATTATGGATTTAAATAAGGAAAAATGAAAAAAAAAAGGAAAAATGTATTCAATGTTTACCTAAATTTCTATATGAGTTCTTACTTCTCTTCTTTTTCTTTTTTTCCTTCGGTATTCGAGTGCATAAGGTTTTTCAGGTTTTACAAAAGAGAATTTTTGTTAAATATTCCATCCACCATAGATGTTTGTCTCTTATTACCATTGATCCTTAGTAATTAATTTAATAAAATAGTATCGTTATATGTATTTAACTAAATTAACTAATTAATTATCATGTAAACTTCATTAAAGAGTTAATAAGAGTCAAAATAACATTTGAATATGCACATAGTGATAGTGAGAGGTCAGTTAGGGATACAAAAGAGTCAAACTTACTTACAAATTACTTCATTTTGTTTTTTCTTTTTTTTTTTACTTAGATAGATTATTAATTTGAACTTAAGTTTCATAATATTTGGATCTACAAGCTTGTAAAAGTAATTAAGCTTAAGTTGAGCTTAGTATAGGTGAAGTTAAGTTTAAGAATCAATATTATCTAGTTAGATAGAACTTCTTTTAAATAAAATGAACACTTAATTAAGTTAAACTTGACCATCAAGTTGCAAATTGAGTCAACCTTAAACTTAAAATTCTTAGCTTAATCAAGCTCGAAATTTCTTGTTTAGTTCAACTTAAACGTAAACTTAATACTGCATTATTTCAACTCAATTTGATTACATATAAAGAGCCTAAAGTTGTCTCTCTTCGTAGCTTTTGATTGTCTTCCACCACCTTGTCATCATTATGTAGGCATACCTTTGTCACTTAGTACTCATTCTTTTTGGACCTAGCCATGCATCTTGCAAATGAAGTGTTTGCATGTATTATAATTTACCAAGCATCTACTTGCAATTAACTAACATGTGATGTTTGATTCTTTTCTTAGTTTTTCACAAGATTTTATTTTTGAAATTTGAAAAGGAATTACCTAGACTCAAGCACTAGTATTCACCAAGCATGACCTACCTAAATGTATTGGTTTATAGGTCCTTAGATGAGGGGATTGGGGGCGGCTCATGTGCTTCAAAGATGTGATATCCCTTAAGAATAGAGTTAGGAAACTCTTATTGACAAAGCACCTTATAGTGTTGGTAAACCCGTCATCGAATGCCTAATGCATAGATTTTACAAGTTTGGATTTGAACAACCGGGTCAGTGCTAAGCAATGAGTCCCATCCAACCCTTCCTATGTCCAACTCTAATTATAGGTAAAGTTTTTTCTCTTAGACATATGGGACATATGAGACTTGATGGGGTGCTTGGCATAGAGATGTGAGGTTGATGATTTGTCATGTGGTAACATGTCATGTCTACCATGTAGTACACATGCACTAATGTTGTGACCTGTATACTTTAATTACGCATGTTGATTTTTGAATTGTTAGCAAATCGAATTATTTTTTCAAATTATGCTATGATTTTACTATATTGGTAATTTTAATGTTTGTCAATGGTATTGGTGTGATCGATTTGTTGATTTATGTTGAGTATCAAGATTCGAGTTAATTTATTAAGAATTTCAACTTATTTCCATTAGGAGCTTCAATTATTGAAATTTCGATTAGGGTAGATAGCTTATCTTTGAACCAAATAATCTACAACTAATGTAATCGAAATTGGCTCAACTTAATATAGTCATAATATTTTGTGACCATTCGTATGCCTACACACTTAACATGATATATATTTATAATTAAATAATTACATATATAATATGTAAATAACTATAGATATGCTTGAAATTATGAATGCACAAGTTGAACGAGTAATATATTTAAGTCAATCCATTATTCTTTTGAAGTTCCATGTTGCTTTTCTTTTTAATTTGGGAAATGTCAAAACCATAACCTAAAATTTTTGTAATTTCATATTTAAAATTCAAAGTTTGTGCTTCATCTAAATGTATCCCTTTTAAAATGTTTTTAAACCAACCCGCTACTAATGGGACATAGGTATAATGTACCCACTTGAACCATATCTTACTCAATCAAGTAGATTCCGACTGCATCTTAATTTTCGAAAACCTACTCTTATAAAATAGTGTATAATTATGATGTCTTCTTATATTATACTTACCCTAAAACGTGTCATTATAGGTGGGCAACAAGTTGGCCCAAAATCGCTGGTTTGTAGGCTCAACTATGGTTGAATCATAATCGACTCATGGGGAAGTGGTTCCAAGTTGCTTAAGCCTTTGAACGGTTTTTTTTTTTAATATTTAATTTTTTATTAATTTATTTTTTAAATACATTAACAATGTCTAATATATTTAATTTTTTATTAATTTTTTTAAAATACATTAATAATTTATAATAATATGATCTCCTTTTTTTAAGTATACTAATTCATTAATAATTTTTAATTTTCATCTTAATACGATTCTAACATTTCTATTTTTTTCTCTCAAATTTTATTTTGACAAGTTTTACAAAAATAAAAAACTTATATTAATTGAAATTGAAATTGAATTTTTCTTCTATACTTAACACATAATTAACTTATTATTAGTTATCTATTATTAGTTTGATAATATTATTTTTTAAAAATTATCATTCATCATCACAAATAAAGTAACTTTGACATATTGGATATTATCTAACTATTTTTTTCGACTTAATAACCTCCATTTTCTCTTTCTTTTTCTTTATTTTTTCAAAAGGGATAAACCGGCCAAACCTACCCGTCGGTTTAAGCAATTATACCCTTTTAAACTGCTTAGACCCTTAGAGTTTGACGGTTCGAAGGGACGATTTAGAACTAGCCATTGCCCAAATCTACATCTAACTTATTATGGGGAGTCTTATACCAACTATTTTAAATTTATTAAATAATACAATATATATTAACGAATGGAAAGGAATCACATGCTTTCTTTAATCAAGAAAAATAAAAATAAAAAAAAGCAATATTATATTAATTTAAAAAGCAACAATTCAAACCTAATATAAATCCTAAACCTAAAGCCAATAATTGAATGCTAAAAATAGTAATTTCAAAAGGTAATACTTTTATTATTTCTAAAGAACCTTATATGTTTTATTTTTTTCTTTTGTCCATGCATTTGCTAATCAATCATTCCGCTAATAAAGAGTACCATTTAATGTTGAGATTTCGTATACTGATTGAAAAGTAATTTTTTAGCATGGAAAAGAAAAAAATATGATGAAAACTTGCTATAAAAAAGTATGAAATTAAAATTTATGGAAAGATAGAGACAATTCATAGATTTCACATAATACTCTTAATCCTTAAGTTCTTCAAGGTACGAGTTTTTTTGTGGTCCCACCATATTAAAAGGTAGTTCTAATTTCAAAAAATTTAAAAACCTGTACATGCAAAATATGATACTGATGATGTTTTATATTCTATCCATCTTGTATTTATGCACCCTTAAATGGAGGACATCTCTTTCCAACAATAGTAGACGGCCTAATATATATAATATTAAAAGTGTAAGGTATCGGTTTCAATATCACACCTTTAAGAAATCAATCTTTTACTAATAAGTTCCTTCAATTGTCATTGTAACTTAATGTGTACTTCACTTTGATTTTTTTTTTTTTTTTTTGTGCTCTTTCCTTTATGTTACGTTTTTCACTTTATGTAAGGAGACCATATTCCAGCAAAGCAGGAGCGAAACCGTAAATTTTTTTAATTCTCATAATAATTTCTGTTTTTGCATTCCAAAATGTTTAGCTTGGCATGGGCCCTTAAAAGAAATGCTACCAGCCCATTACACTGCCAACCCATCTGTTTGTCATTTTTATTACGTTTTTGTCAACACCCATCTCTTTTCCTCACGCACGCAGACCCAAAAGACACTTGTGCGCTAATTATTTCTATCCATCCAATGAAATAAACCAACTCTTCGTTTGCTAACCCCTTGGATGGGGAATTCGACAAGCTTTTTGGTAGCGTTTTTTTTTTTTTTCCCTTCCTTAAATCTTAAAAAATTTGAATATGATATGTGTGTGTGTTTGTGTGTATACCCTAGAACATCCTTATAAGAGTAAAGACAAAGATCTATTTTTCTAATGAAAAACTCTTTTTTTTTTTTTTAAGACTGTTAATTCTAAAATTAAGCAAATTTACACTTTTTGATTCATCACATATAATTGCTATCTTTGTCATAAGTACTAATGTCTTTATAATAATTTTCAATGTTCTTACCACATTCAATATAACTAACATAGATGAACAAACGTGAAATATACAAAATGATGTCCCACCTTTTCAAAACTAATACAAGAATTCCTTTTGTTGTGTCCAATAATGATTTTGTTTTATACAAACAACGATAAATATCAAGCTCATCAAATATCTATTTCTCAACAGAAAACGAAATCCATATAAAAAAAATATGGAAATTAATAACGGACGTGACAGAGGGACTATTTTTCTCTTCATGAAAAAAGTGCAGGGTTGAAATAGAAAAATTAAACGAATAAAAGGTGAAGACTTCCAAAAAATAAAAATAAAAATAAAGATAAAGATCATAAGTTAAATGACTCAGATGGAAAACTAGCCAAAAGTGAAGAGCCATTATTATAATCTCCAATCTCCATTGAAACATCAATACAAACATCCAATTTTAAAGAGAAAAGGATTAATGAAAAAGCCGATCCAAGCAAAACCCGAACTGAGTAGAACCCATGCCATTATGAAATAAATTATGAATTTCTCTGGTCAACTTAGAATACCATCAACTTGGATTATAATGGCAGTGTTTCCTATACACTTCTTAATGCATTACAAAAATAAGCTCTTGTCATAAACTCTACGCTCTCTTATATATTAAGCATGTCTAACAATTACCCAAGTGATTCGTTCATGAAATGCAACCTTCGAGCATTACCGGCTTTCAAGAATAAATTACTAATTTTTTTCGAAAATTAAATGCATATTTCACATAAAAAATAAGGTTTCGCGAAAAGATGAAATCTTATTCTAGGCTTCTAGCCCTTGTAACAACTATCCCAGGGCATCCATTATTAATTTTCTTAATAAAATAAAAGAAGAAATGTTAACAAATATCTTCAAACTCTTATTAAGATATCAAATAAAAAGCTTTTCACATTTACATATATTTGCAATTTTATAAAATGTATAATTAATATTGGGAAGAAAAAAAAAAAAAAAACCCTTAAGGAGTAGATTGAAACACCTGTAATTGATCCAAAGAAAAAACAATCAATATGATACTTGATATATTAAAAAGAACGTGTTAAGGAATGTTAATGAGGAATATCCAGTTTCAATACCCTCGCTTTCATCATGTGTTTAAGAGTACAAAGGTGTTCCCCCTAACAAGTGTTTTTCAAATATTCATAAAAAGTGTCTCAAGTACATTTATTAAAATGTCAAATAAAAGAAAACCTTATTTTTGTTTACTCAAGTATTAAAAAAAAAAAACAAAAGGAATAATATTAAAATCAGTACCTAAATTTTGTGTGTGTATTTGAATTTCACACATGAATTTTGAAATTACTTAACATCACACATAACAAAACTTTTACCTATCAAATTTATTACTTCAATTATAATTTATATTTTTTTTACCAATATTTATTTAGTGCATCATCTTATGAAGTGAAGGTAATAAACTTGACAAATAAAACATCAATTAGGAGTGACATGACATTTAGTAAATTCGGATATTAGGTATAAATTTGATTAATAAAAATTTAATTAAATATAATATTTAATAATTGTAAACTATAAATATAAAATTTAAAAAAAAAAACATATAATATCATTATAACGTTACGCCAAAACGAAATAAAAAATTATCCGGTTAAGGCTGACTACACACGGTGAAAGATACAAGGGAAACAGGGGAGATTTCGAAGAAAATCACTAGAGAGCTCTTTAATGAGGGAAGGTAGACATGTAGCAGTTGCCAATTTAAAGCGAGTGAGTTAAAGTTACGCGGTGGGGAAGTATGCATGCCTATAGTTTGGCGGAAGCAATGACAACAACTTTCAGTTATTGACAGTAATAAGGTCCGTCTCGATTATGTAATAGTCAGACACTGTCTAGTCCAGGTTTTCATATAGTGTCAGTGTAGCTACTACTAGCTAGGAATGTTTTTTAGGTCATTTAACTCATTTATCATAATTACACATAACGGCCAGGTAATTAATTGTAATGTGTTTGCCAATTTTGGCTGATTCTCTTGCAATTATCGATGGACGCTTGCTACCATCAGTCAGGTCAAAACTTTATTATCTAAAGAACATAATTAGGATAACCTTGGTGAAATAATGAAGTTGCTCAACCCTTTTATTCTTCCTTCCTCCTTAATTAGTCCGTAGTTTGATTTCTCCATGTTTTGTCCTCTTTATCATTCCATGATCTTATATGATTTATCCTCTCATCTTATTATATTTTTAGATCAATCTTATTTTAGATTAAGAAGATACTAAAAGTGAAAATAGATTTATAATATTTTAAACTTTAACTACCAATGCGATCTAAAATTTTATTTTTTAGGTTAGTGATACGATCTAAAATATTAAAGTAATGATTGATGAGAAGAATTTAGTTAAAATAGAATGGAACATTACAAAAGAGCTTAGTCTCATGTCCATTTCACATATTTCGATAATCCTTTCATAAAGAAATGGTCGTGTGAAATTGGCATTTGAAGGCATGGTTATCATTCAAGGTGGTCATTAAAGGTATCTTTGGATTAGAAAAAGGAAAGACAAAGAATGAAATTGAGGAGGCAAAAAAAAAAATTATCTTTTTATTTAGAAATGCATATAAATGAAACAGAATGAATTTATAAGAGAAACTTTAATTTATGAAATGACTAAAATCACCTTTTACAAAGAAGACATTTTCAAATTCTATGAAGCTTTTTGTATTTTAACAAATTTAAAGAAAATATAAATCTAATTTACTTTCACTCCGCAATGCTTTCGTTTCATTCTTTGTTTGTACAAATAATTATTCTCTCTTTACTTTTTTTTTTTTTTGTTCCTCTCTAATTCTTTACTTCTTTCCTCTATTCTTAGCACATTGTAGGTTTTTTTTATCACATAATATTAAATAAAAAAATTCCATTTTGTGGAAAAAGAAATATTATAATTGTATAAATATTTCTTATTGTTTTTCATTAGAATAGTATTATTTGAAGACATTAGTATACATAGCTCTTACACCACTTTACTAATTAAGTGTTCAATCCTAATTTATAGGAGGTATTTTAAGATATAAACATGGAAAGAATGATAAATATACGGTACATAGGATTTAATGCTCCCACAACTATATTCCATACAATTTACATAGCTCTTTCACAAATTATCCCTATTCAATACACATAACCAAGTACATAGAGAGTTGCAATCGATCTGGAAACACCTAAATGAATCGATCAATTGCATGAGGTTGCTAAGAGGTATATATATATATATATATATATATATATATAATCAGAGTACATCTTTGTTGTTAATGGAAAAAATCAAACAAACAAGTATACAACACATGATCCAATGAGGGTTTTCTATCTACTCCAGATTTAGGTTTGCTATTGTTTGGTTGTACTATGTGGATGGGTTTTGAAATCTTAGGAAGGATCATACCCATGAATAATGATTATAAATCAAAATCACAAACAAAGGAATGAAAAACGAATAAAACATTAGTATTTGAATTTTTGCACCTGATACTAAGTAGTTGAATTAGAGCATAGACATATCTTCTCTTACATTCATTATGGTATTTCATGTGATTTCAATAATATTTGTTTAAGGTACAATACAATAGGGTTTTATATTCTCACATTAGCAAACTCCATTTGTAGCTTGTTCTCTCTATATATCTATGTTCCTCTAATGAAAAAGCCCCATGCATATTAGGTAATAAAAAGCATTAATATAGCGAGATTGTTGCTTTAAAGAGAATAGTAGGTATTTAATTAACCATAAGCAATTTCGAAGATCTATCCAAGACATACACCTCTTCATATTTAGAAACTTCCCATCACTTGTATATTTTGCTTTAATGGGGATTATATGCATTGCAAGTTTTAAACAATTTAAAACACTAATTAGATAGATAATTTATTTATTTATGAAACATTTCATGTGAATGGAATCCAATATAAATTATAAAAGATGTTTGATAGTCGTATATAAAGACAAACAATGAATAAAATAATAGTATTCAGTAAAAACTTTTGGATGAATAGTTAAAATGGATCCATTAGTATTTATTAATTTAGTTATTAATTATCTTTTGCTTAGGGAAATAATTCACATCTTGAAAATGTTTTTTTCCTCGATAGATCGATGCGAAAATGAGTCAAAATCAATAACCATACTCCTAAGGGAAGGATTTGTAGAAGAAAATTTTTCTTATTCCTCTCTCCTTGAAGATCAACCTTAAGTCATTTAACCAAGTAAGTCGATGACTCAAATGGGTGAGAATGGGAACCTTATCATACTAAGAAGCGAAATTTTCAAACTTTTTGGGGCATAAATTATCCCTCCTTTCTTTTGTGGTAGATACATATAGATTGTCCATTTGAATATGAGATTTCACAACAAGAACACCTTCTTTAAACTAACCAGAACAATGAGAAGGAAAAGAAGTTAAGGAGATGGTTGGAAAAGTGAGGAAAAGGGAAAGAAAAACAAATAGCGTAAAAAAAGTTTATCTTAGATTCACAAAAAGCATTCACTTTAAATTTAGAAAGAATTGCAAAGAATTTAAATAAAAAAAATTATTTAACTCTTAAGATAAACGGCACACTTTTAAATTATACCAACATTTAATTTATGATTAATTAGTGAAATAAAAAACTTTATTGTTGATTCTCCTTCCATTTTTACTCATTTGAATTCTTTTCTTATCCAATCAACACTTTATTTTTACTCCCATCCTTTCACCTCTCTTTCCACCTCTTTGAATTCTTTTGGATTTTCAAGGAATAAACTAAAAAAAAAATGAATATTATACATCATAGGTTATGTATGCAATGTCTAATTATCATGAAATTTTAATATATATGGTGTGTGTAAAATATGAGCATTGGTTATTATAGAAAGTATCTACTCCACTACCATAAGTAAGAAAATCTCATTACTACTTATAAGTTCTGTATATGTATATGTGACGTATAATATTTCATGAATTTCTTTTCAAAATGTTTTGCAAATACCATGTTTGGCTAATTTTTAAAGAAAAGAAATCAATGAAAATGGGTAAATGAAACCAACAAAAAAGAAATATTATATTTATTTTGTGTTTGGATACATAAGAAGAGAATAGGAAGAAATAGAAACAAAATTTTCCATTTCCATTATTTGGTTCACTAGTATAAGGAAAATCAAAGGGAAAAACTTGACCCTCTTTACATAGTCACCTTAAATGTAAAGAGTTTCTCTATAATTTAATTCTCTTTTCCACTCGTTTTCGCCACTTTCGCTTCAATTATATTAAAAATATCAAATGGTTTTAAAAGAAAAGTAAGTTTCCGCATATTTCTATTTTTTTTCATTAATTACCAAATACGGAACTTTCACTCCCTTTCATCATTTTTTTCTAGATTTCCTTCCCCTTACATTATGTTTGGCAAAAGGGAAGGAATAGAAAAGGAAGGAATTGTAAGCCCTCTAATCAAAAGTTTGGAGTCAATATATAAAATTTAGGACAATTTGGTAAATTATCCGATCGATTTTAAATTATACGAAGAAATTAGAAATATTAATAAAAATTGATCTTGTAAATTTAAATTTAAGAAAATAAGTAATAAAATAATTAAATATCATAATATTAAATGATAAGCATAATATACCCGTTATTTATCAAAAATGTGTAAAACGATTTCCGATAACTAATGAATTGATAGAAATAAATCATATGCAAAAATCAAAATCATATAAATAATATTTAGGAGTATTTACTTATACTATATATATATTTACGTGTCGGTAAAAATACCCAAAAGTATTCAAAATACTTGAAATATGAAAAAAAATAATACTAAATAATTTAAAAAATTATAAAAAAATCAAATAAAAATAAGGAAAAATAGGAAAAAGTGAGTAATTATCCAAAATTTGTCGTGGTATGCTAGGAATGAAAGATGAGAAATTGACCAATCAAATTAAAACAATTAGAAAGCAAAATGAAAAAAGATAAGAAACACTTGACAAGTGGAAAATTAAAGAAACACTTGAACCAGCCCTATAAATTCACCAAACTTCAACTGGAACTCATTTGGTTAGTTAGTCATCTAGGAAAAATAAAAAGAAATTAGAAAGAGAGAGTTAAGTATTTTTAGTAAAATTTGTTAAATTAGTGTGTAATTAGGACATATAAGGTGACACTAAACTTGACAACCAACTAGAATAAATCAGCCATTACCACACCTTACCGCCATTGCCCCACCTTGCCGATACAGTTTGAGTTACCACTAGTGGTCGGAAGTTAATTGGACAGCTGAATCTAATTTCCAACTTGATTTTGTTTAATTTAGTAAAATTATTAAATATGTTTAGAAAATTATGAAATTTGATAATCTAAAACTTTTTAGATTTAGGAAACAATATTACTTTGATAAATTTACATCTAGAAATATATAGTACTTATAAAATCCAGAAACTTGAGCTTATCTTGTATTTAGAGATAAATAACCTTAATTGTGTAGTTTTGAGCTCAAAGCTTTTATATAAGCTATTTAGAGCATTTAAAACAATGCTATGAAGAGATTTTTCATAAATTAATTTTAAAAAATTTTAGATAATTTTTAGGTCTTATAATGATATATAAAAGAGTGATTTAAAGCTTATTTTGGGTATTTTAGTGACAATTTGATGAAAATATTAATTTGGTATATAATTAGATGTTTTAAAATGTTAATTTATTATATAGTATGATATTCATAGTATTTAGAGTATTAGATGTAATTATATGTATTATGTAGTGTATATGTGTAAATTAATAATATGTAAAATTGGAAATATAATAAGTAGAAAATATTAGGTTAAAATTGATAATATAATAATTATAATAATAATTTTGATATGAAACTTAAATTTAGGTAATTATATACAAAATGTAATTTTTTCTCGTGACGAGAGTAAATTCAATAGTCAAATTAGAATTATGATGTACCTTATAGGCAAAAATACTGGTTAAAGGCTAAATATAATATTTAAGATATTCGAATATAATGTGATTAATTTCACATCATCATTTGGAACGAGTTTTTATAGTTCATGTATAATACTTATAATCGAAAATTAAATTAGAACCTCAATCGAAAACAAATTTGGAAAACCGATTTAAAAACTAACCTATAATAGATCAGTAGTAAGTAATATATATATATATATATATATTTGGAAAATTGAGCCAAATTATAATTTAAAATTTATATGTTATAAGGATATAAATACTAAAAGAGTATTTATATTATAGGACACGTAGACATTAGTTGACCTGCAACAAGTCGAGTAAGCGAACCAAGGATTTCAAGTAAGTTAGGTTCAATACATTCCTTTATTTTGGAGTACTATATTAAAGTACTTAGAGATTTAAGATTATATGTGGTTGTACTTGTAATTAACCATATGTACATATGCTTGTGTGTCTTTGATTATTTGTTGAAAATTGATGTTGTGTTTTGGTGATTTGTTTTGAATCGAGTAGAGTGAGATTGTTTAGTCACCTTAAACTAAACTTAATTATATGTGATTTAAATATCTCAATTAAATATGCATTATAACCCTTTAGGGAATAGTTAGAATTCTTCAATCAAATATCGATATCTTCGAAAAAGATAGTATTAGATAGCATAATAGTCTTTTCTTTATTTTTAGGCAAACTAAGTGACAAGAGAAGAGATTGTGGTAAGAATAAAGGTAATGGTTGAAAAGATAGTCATGGGGATAGTAGTCTCTCCATTTGTATAAACCTGAGTTTAGCAGTGAGCTGTTACATAAACATTGAAATTCCTCAACCTGTATTAGAGCTAGTAAAATTATTTAGATTTTACAACAGACCAAACCATATTGTGTGAAGGAATTTACATGTTATATTGAATTTAATTAATTATTTAAAAACCTTATTTGTGTTTGTTATATATTCTTAATTCTCCATCCCGATTTATTGAGCTGTCGATTGCTCGTATCCTTATTAATCTCATTGCAAGTATTTATTGAGATGCCACATTATAATTATCTCAAGGTTAGTTTTTTCTTTTTTTAAGTACCTTGAGAGAGTGAGGATCAAACTGACTGAACAATCGAGTCCTTTGGAGGTTTATTATTAACTCTTAGGTTTATATAATGGTTTTATAATAATTTACTTATCAAACTTTCATGCCATGTAAAAATTTTCTAGGATCATAAGACAATATAAGTATCTTTATGTAATTTTGACTTAAAGTTTCTAATTATATATATATATATATTGTTAGTAACTATGAATGAACTGTTTATTTTAAAATAAAGAATCATGGATACCATATGTAAATCGTATATACGATAGTAATTGTAGAGTTAGTCAATATTGTAAATTGATTTATATAGCGAAATTATTATGACTTTACCTTTTCATAGCGTAAAAGGAATTAGGAATGAAGGAATTGGAAAGATAAAAAATATAGGAAGATTTAATTCTTTTTACATATGTTTGTTTAGAGAAAGAAAAGAAATGGAAGAAAAACTAATTATTACTAAAATATAAACTAATTATTACTAAAGATATAAAAGATATAGTATTAAATTACTAAAATACCCATAATAATTAACTATAAAAGACAAAATAAAAAATTTATTTAAATTTCTAAATTCTCCCCATTTTCTCTCTTTTTGAGAGGAATCAAATTATGGTAAGACTCATTAATTTATTTTCTCCTCTTCTTCTCGATTTTCCTTTTTTTTTCAAATAAAAAAAAAACTAATCATATCCCTCGTAATTCATTTCACCCTATCTATTCCCTTCCCTTTCTCTCGTTCCAAAAATAGGGTCAGAATCCACTCAAACATGGGATAAAGTCTAAAAATCTCTGAAAAATGTTGTGATAGGGGCTTGTCCTTAGGTCAAAATAGAATCCGAGGATGGATTTTCTGAAAATTGAGAGTTGAAGATAACGCCAAAGAGATGCGGTCCAAAAGGCCAGTATAAACCCGAAAATGACGGCTCAAAGGGTTATACGGACTGCCCCTGGTCCGTTGTTGGCTGCTTTGCAGGACGCAGTGCGACTGAACCAGATGTTCAGAACAAAACACCAGCCAAGGCACGTCTTTACATGCCCAATAATATCTCTGACCAACAACCGTAAAAGCATATGACAATCAGCTCCAACACCTCAATGGATGTCCAGCGGCCTAATTTTTGAAATTTTTATGGTTGTCCATTGCACAAATAAATGAAAATGATAATTAAATAAATAAGCACTGGTTTAGCTTAGCGTGTATAATCTAGTTGTATCATAATCATCCCTTGATTTCTAACCTAAAAATCGTAATTAATAACCGTAAGTTTTTAAACTTGAAATGGCATTTGATATGTTCTAAGTCCATTTCTATTAAACTTATTTAAACTTGGTTATTTAAGAATTCAATATTTATATCAACTTTCATATTATAACTTGAAGCCAATTTAAAATCTCTTCATATTTAAGCTTGATTGAGCATATTTCTACTCGCAAGTTCATTACATTTGATTAGGCCAGGAAAGAAAATCTATCTAATTTTAAACTTGGCTCAATATATTATTTAAGCTGCTAGTCTTGGCTCGACGTAATTGCATTAGCATACTCAGGCAAATATCGAAATTAAACTCGAATGCTTTATGGCATGTCTCGTCATTTACACTCATAATTGTAGCATTCAACGGCTTGTTATTGCCTCTTACATCCAACATTACAACATCCAACAGCTCATTTATATCTTAAATAAAATGGAAGGGTATAGAATTATTATTCTTGGAATAATAATTACAGGTTATTGCAGCTTTTTTTGGCTCGTTTATGCTCTAGTATAAATTTGTATAAACTTTTAGTGAAGGAAAAACTTATTTGATTGTTTGATCTACTTCATTAATTGCAATACTAAATTAAAAATATGATGAAAAAGAAAAAACCAATATACTCCTATATTGCGGAATATATAAGGAATAGTCTTTTTATTGAGGGTATAATTTTCTTGTTACTTTAACTTTTTTGGACAGAATATAAAAAAAAAAAAAAGAAGTCACTTTATAATATAACTACTATTCACTGTAAACATAGAATAGAAAAATTACTTGAAATAAAATTTTTCAAACCAATTTGTAAGTAAATAAGATAATTAAAAGTAGAATAGAAAGATTACTTGAAATAAAATTTTTCAAACCAATTTGTAAGTAAATAAGATAATTAAAAGTAGAATAGAAAAATTACTTGAAATAAAACTTTTCAAACTAATTTATAAGTAAATAAGATAATTAAAAGTAGAATAGAAAAATTACTTGAAATAAAATTTTTCAAACCAATTTATAAGTAAATAAGATAATTAAAAGTATTTTAAAAACTTTTATTTTATTCCTCCCCTATTAGCTCTAAGTGTTTTTGAACTTCTACATGTCGAGTTGGGTGGTGTCTCCCGGAAAGTGTCGGGAATTTGGAATGAGCGAATCATGAGGGAAAATTATATTTCAATGCACTTTTCGAGGTAGGGAATCTTAGAGGAAGGTAAATCTTTTACTTATATTCTCGAAACGAGAGATGAACGATTTGTTTTTATTTTTAAACAAAAAGAGAGATGAAAGAATTTGAAATTATAATTTTCCCCAACATATTCCAAAAGCAATAAAAGGACATATTAGTCATTTTATACATAAAAAAGTTCTTTTTTTTTTAACGTTATTTTTGTTTTCAGTACATTCTTATTTAGAGAAATGAGTAGTCCATATCCTTTCTTCACTTACTTCTTGCGACTTCTACTTTCTTCACTTACTTCTTGCGACTTCTACTTCTTTGTTAATGGATGTCTTATTGGCAAACATGAATCTTTTACATATGTTCTGCTAAAGGATCTAAAATTGAGAAGTAAATAACAAAAGGGCATATTAATTGTTTTATACATAAAAAAAAAAGTTTTAATTTATCATATTTTCCTTCTAATTACGTTCTTACCCTTACTTCTTATTTCTTCTAATTCTTTGTTAACAGGTGCCTTAATAACAAATGTCAAAACTAGAAAGGAACTTTCCGCACTTTTCAATATGGATTACATAATTTATAAAATAAAAATATATAGAAAGGCGAAAAAACTTTTTTTAACATCTTCATAGTTGTTGAACCCAAAATGAATGGGTTTGTTCAACTGGGTTTGACACAAATTGAAGGCAATGCCATTCAAATAGGAGTATAAAGTTTTTGCTTGATACGGGACCCTTTTTCTTCAATGAACATGTTCTTGCTTTATTAATACTTCTAATGGCTTAGCGTAGTTAAACATTGTATGCCTATCATTCGGTGAGACATGACTAAAAGAATTATACATGTAGACACCTAATTTTTACCATTTCATAATCTTAATTTTTATTTTTTATAAAAAGGGTCCTAATTCAAAAATAATAAACAAAAAAAATTAATAAAAGATAAAAATAACAAAAATTGACAAATAATGAAAATACCAAAAAAATAAGAAAAGAAAAAATCATAAAAATTTTAGATTTTTAGGAAGTAATTTATATTAAGAATAATTAGTTTTAGTTTTAGTTTAGTTAAAAATTTTATTTTAAAGATTCAGATAGTTTAAATATAATTTAATTGTAATTAATATTAAGATATAGGCCAATGGCTTAACGGATAAGGATTGAGGGTATTGAGTAGATTTAGTTTAAGATCATGAGTTTGAAACTCAGCAGGTCTTTATTATGGGGGGATGATTCGAAGAATTCTGGAAAGTTGACATCCTGACTCTCCAATCCCAAGAATCTTCGCCGAATTCACTAACACTAACACTAACAATTTGCAAATAAGTAGTTGTTGACAATAAAATATAATTGTAAAACTATAATTTTTAATATTGTTTTAGAATTCTTTACGTAGGAAAACTTTCTTTTTAATGAAAATTAACAGTGAAAAAAAAAACTTTTTTTTATGGCTTTTAGAGAATTTTTATAAAATAGAATAAAAGGATTTGGTGAATTAGGGCCTTTTTGGAGTTTTGAAAAACTGAATTGATAATAAAGTAAAATCGATCGGTTTTCAAAATTAAAATAAATCAACACACTAAATTTTTCAAAAGAACTATAATCATCTAATCCCAGCTAACGGGTACGTAAGCACCTTCGAGGCGACGATAAAATATAGAGAAACTTAGGTTCTTTTTTTATTTTAATTTTTATTTATTTTTTAAATTATAATTTAAAAAATAATCCTAATTTCGGCAAATAAATAGTGGTACCCCGTTAAGGTTTAATAGGTTAGTTCCCGAATTCGGAACCCTCTGATTCTTTGTTAAAATTGAAATCAAAGATTAGTAGCTAAATCGTAACCAATCCACCCAATTGGTTACGGTTTCCCTTCTTTTCCCGACTTCGGTCGGGTAGCAACTCCAAAATTTTTTCTAAATAAAAAACCGGAATTTCTCAATTTCTTTAATCGAAGATTAATATTAAATGGATTAGGGTTTAGCATTAATAGGAAAATGAGAAATTAATTTTTAAATAAAAGAAATCGAAAAATCAAACTCGACACCACATCAGCAATTTAAATGGTAGAATGTGTCATCAAGTGAAAAAGAATGAATGAATGGCAACGGCAAAATATACTAATTTATTATAATAAACTGTTTCAAAAGCTATTTGCCTTTTGTATTCTATATTTTCATTCATTACATTTGTTGTTAGTTTCTTTTTCTGTTATAATCAATATTAATTATACTTATCATTCTTCTAAGTTAATTTTTCGCTTATAGGAGCTCCAATTATAAAACGAGCCTAGATTGTTTCTACTCCCAATACCTATAAACTTACCATAAGCATGGATTACGACATTTTTAAGTTTTTAGTGTTGCATATGTATTACTTTCACTTATTATTATAACCACATGTTACCATGTTGGTAAGTTTGAATAGCCAGACAAGGGACGAAGAACTAAATACTCCACCCTTAACGAAATGTTATAAATAGCAAGCAAAATTCTAATTTAGCCAAAAGCAACCAACAATTCAATTTTTTCTCTAATAGATAGTGCATTAGATAATTACAATATCAACATACACACATAGGTTAGGCTTATGGTCCCAGCATAATCATCTAGATTCCGGGGGCCTTATGAAGGCCATCCCCATTTACAGTACACCATAACCGGTCTCTTTTACATGAATATATATCACTTAGTAATAACTTGCAAACAATACGTGGAATAAAAATAAGTGCATCTTGGTAATTAGATAGTAGAGCTTCAACAGCTAACTTATCAATTATAGCATTTGTTTCTCTTGGTTGGAATGTTAGCTTGAGATCTTCAAGGTGCATGAACAAAGTCACTACAAACAAATAAAGCATTAGCAAAATATTTACAAGGAGTTATCTCATAAAAGCCAAGTGTATAGCCACTTTGAAGTCTATTTACACATCTAATTTCTAAATTTCTATTTTACTTTACATTTCTAATGGGCTGATTTTGGTTCATGAATTTAAAAAATAGTGGTCCGATTTAGTATGGATCATACATAAACGATAGCTAAAGCTGACATGACTACATTAAAATTACCTTCTGGAGAGGTTTGTTTAATATTCAAAAACTTCTGAGTGGCCGATATTTGTTTGAACAACCTGGGTTAATTCTATATTTGGTCTTGTTGCGATTCGAATTTTATTGAAGACCTAAAAACTTGTGAATAATTGTGGATTCTTGGATCTGTTTACCATGAAAAGATTTATTGTTTTTTACCTTGCTTTACTGTCTTCTAACTTATGTTCATTTAGCATTCACATAAAATGACTTACAATTGGCTACCTAACGTTTATCGTAGGCATAAACCGATACACAAAAATAAAAGTCCCCATAGCTCAACAGCAAGGATATCGATTCTTCCAAGTTTTTGCCCATATTGAAAGATTCATTATCCAACGCTATCTATAACGACACCTTAACTATTGCTTGTTGAGAGGAGTATTAGAAGGCATTCGTGTTGAGTTTTGACCAATTATCGGGTAATGCTTGGCATGAATATGTTTGTAAGTTGTACTTGATTAAAACATTTTTTATAAAGAAAAAAGTACAAAAAAACCCTCAATACTTACCTATTTTTTTCATTTCAGCCATTAACGTTTTAAAATTTTCATTTTAGTCCTCAACGTTTACAAAAATATTCATTTTAGTCATTCCATTAGTGTTATCGTTAATATTGATACGTATCGTAATCTTATTTGTTGAAATAATTAATTTAATTAAAAAATGAATAAAATATATATTATTTAAGTAAAATTTATAAAAAAAAAAGTTGAAAATAATAGAAAAATTACTAGAAAATAGGGGAAAAAATAAAAATTTAGAAAACTAATTATTTTTATTAATATATATACTTATCTACACATATATAAGTAGTAATATTTATATTTAAATAATTTAATAAATCTTAGAAAAATTGCCAAAAATAAAAACTAGAAAATGTAAAAAGAAGAAATTTAGTCACCCAATCACCCCCCAACCTTAGTTAACCAGATTTCGACTGAAATAAATAAGCGAGTCTTGAGACCCAATGGTGGCTTAAGGTGGCTACCCAACCCCTAAAGGGAAGCAAGGTCATGCTACAACCCTTAGGTAGTGGCGACCATTGCCCTATGCTGCTAAAATTATATATATATATATTTATTTATAAAACAAAAGCCGATCAAGCGGATATCAGGTCCTACGATCCTATCTCCATCTGATTAGGTTTTGCACATTTATTTTCTTTTTTTTTTTTAATTTTGGCTAGCTTAGAGTAGTTTGCCACCAATTAAGAGGGGGTCACGTGAACAACCCTGCTTTATCAAGTAAATAACCTTGTCGTATATGGTATCTATCTGAACCCTGCTTTATCAAGTAAGTTTCAAGCAGGTAAAGAAGGTTAAAGGATAAGTTTTGAATAGCAATTTCTTGTAACCTACTCCCATAAAGTATATAATGTTACGATATCCTATACCCATGTTAGAACATATACTATAAAGTATACAAGGTACAAATTTCAAGATACCTTGTATTTACCTTGTAATTTTAATAAATAAAAAATCGATACTATTGCTTTCTTTTTTTAGACTTAAAGAAAATAACGACAAAAACTTAACCTATAGTGAAAACCCAAAAACTATACACTATTGTGTCTATTGTCTTATTCTTCTTCCCTTTTTTTTTTTTTTGGTAAAACCTTCTATCTTTTTTTACTATCTTATTTTTATGTTGCTTGTTTTACCTTTTTATCAACTATAATCTATAAATGTATTAAAACATTTTAATTCTTAACTTATCTCCAATATATTTTATTAGAGTTACTCAGCATGTGATTTTTGTATTCGGCATATAAAAATTTTATGATTTGATGAAAAGTTCATTTTGATGATTTATTTGAAAAGAAAATATAAAAAAAAAATTAGCAAGACCTAATCAAGGATTGAACATTCCCAATTATAAGAATATGTTCTATTCCACCTACTGAAATTTTATATAGTTATAGTTAGATGTGTTGTAATTATAAAAACCTTTTAAATTATTACTATTTGGTCAATAGTGTTGTTATAAGTTCGATATTAACTACTTGACTGCATAATATTTCGAAAGAAGATAAAGTTAAAAAGGAATACAAATTATATAAGACACCATGTAGAATTTATAGGGTACAAGGTATAAAGTGATTGCTAAATACTATAAGATAAGTTCCAAATACAAAAATTGGAAAGGTACAAGCAAAGTTTTATATCATATCCATCTTGTATTCACTTATCCTTGTTGGCCACTATTAGGTTGCAACCCATTCCTTTACTATGACCAAAATCTAGCCACCTAAAGGGTGGGAGGTAACCGAAGGCCTCCTGTAGGGGATTGTATAAAGCCCTCCCTACCCAACCCTCTTTTTTCTTTTTATAGTTGTTTTTTTTTTAATTTATTAATTTAAACTTAGTATTAATATATAAATATGTATATGAGTATGTATATATACATATATATAGATATATATATATAACTATTATATACATTGCATAAGGGCTTTGAATTTTGTAGAATTTTTTTTTTCATTTTTCCTATTCTCTGTATATTTTTCTATATATTTTTTATTATTTTTATTTAAATTTATATTTGGACTAATTATATGTTGCTACATATCTACATTAAGGGAAAACCTAATTGAATATAATGGAAGAATTTATTTGATAAAAAGGTTAAAACGTTAAGAATTGAAATAAAATCATTAAAACATAATTACTCAAATAAAAAAGAGGTAAATGTTAAGAATTTTCTTAATACTTTGATCTTCGATAAATGTCATGTGCATAGGCTCTAGCTAAACCAAGTGTATTAGGTTGATAAGCGCACCCTTGCAAGAAAGAGAATTTGGTTTCTATTCTTCTAAATCTCCCTTAGTAAAAACACTAATTGAACACACATGGGAGGTGGCGGTTTATTTTGTGTATTTTGTGCCTTTTGAATATTGTTGACAGCTGAGTATGAATCTCCATATTGGGGTCTCAAGCCACTTTAAAGCTCTTGAGTAGTTGCTGAGTAGAGGGACGTGTCCCGAAAATATGCTGGGCATCTTCATTTGAATGCAAACATCTAGCCCAGCCTCTTGTTGTATTGTTTCTGGAATAGAGATTTGTAGATGTAGGTAGGTAGGCAGGCCATTAAGACACATACGCTAGAGTAAATAATCGGAGTCTATGGGGTCGGGCATTTTCCATATCCATATATGCCTTGTCGAGAAAGTAGACTTGCCTTTGTCTTGTCAATGGAATGGGAAAGCCAATGAGTGACTCTTTCCATCTTGAACGGTGTTATCAAATATCATCGACTCTTAAGAATTTTCTTGTTTTTTTTTTTTTTTTTCAATTGGTCCATGGATAAGTGATCTCATCATTCCTCGGAATAACCATTTCTCAAACCAAAAGTTCACATCGTTACCAATTCCTAGGAAGATTTGCCTTTCTTATTTTAATACATTATATCCTTGTACTAGTCCCTTTTATACTGGTGATAATGCTTTATAATTTAAAATTTCTTTGACCCAAAGATAATCGTTATACTTGCATCTGCATAGTAATGCCCAAACTAATTTCCTGTCCGGGCTCTTTTCATTGCAAAAGACTTTATTTCTCAAATAGAAGTTTGGGATTCCCAGCCCTCTTTGACATTTTGGTTTGCATAACTTTTCCCATGAAATCCGGTGGATTCCTTTTGCTTGTTGTGTATCATTCTAGAGGAAGTTTCTTAATACTTGCTCCATTATCTAAATGGTTTTCTTAAGGGATCGTGTCAATTTGCATGTGATTAGAAAGTATGGAGCTGAGCATCGCGTTGATTAGGATCGCCCTTTTCTTTATGTTCTAATTTTTTCTTTTTTCTTTTTTTCTTCTTCATCAGGAAATCAAAGTCTTTAGTTTTAGGTTGACTAACTTTCTTAAGAGGGAAATATGCCTACTGTACCATCTCAGAGATTGGACAATGTCTAATGTACAATTTGGATTTTGATTCAATGTTAATTTACTATTGAACTTGCCAGTTGTCAAATTTAATACCCAATTTAAACTTTGCATGTTAGCAATAATAACCGAGACATATAATTTAATATTTGATTGTCTAGTCACTAATTTAAGGCAATCATAATGAAATATATGTACCCAGTGTAAAGAAATGTCATTGTATTCAATAGAGGGCTCTAGCTGTTATACATTTCAACATTAACTATAATTAAAATTACAAAAAAAAAAAAAAATATTGCGACAAGAGGGGGGGAAAGATTCGTCCGAAGGAAATTAGTAAAGCAAACACTCTAGATGACTGTCTCCTTCTTTAATATACCAAAAAATTTTCAAGCCTAAGTATGGTAAGAGATTTTTTTGGCGCACAGAAAGCTAGCTATCTGAGGGTATGTTTGTGGGAGGGGTACCTAATGGAGTACTTGGGTTGTGATATCAGTATTTTAAACATTTCTTAAGCATAAGTACCTCTTAACTTTATAAAGAAATGTTTCAACAACTTCACCTTCTAAATTTTTAATTCTTTTACCAATTTTATATTAACATTATTTTTCAAACCAATATATAAAATATGATTTTTTATTATATATTACATTAATAATACTTCATTTATTATTTACAAAAATATATATATGTATAAAAGAAACTGAACATGGTGTGTTGCTTCAAAGGCCAAATTAGCTTGGATGTTTAAATGTCTAATAAAGTCGGACAAAGGAAAAAGAGAGAAGGCATGCTTATTTTTAAGTAATATTTGATAAAGAGTGTTTATAAAGAATTATTTAAAGAAAATACTTAATTTATCGCATCAGTATCCCAAATAATTAGTTCTTTTGAGCAACTCTCTCCTTTATAAAGGAATATTTAATGAAAGTTACCGATTGAATATTTTAATTTTTTTGTCGATCCCATATTATCTTATTTTCCAAATAGTACATAAAATATATTTGAAATAAATATTAAATTGTGTAAAATTCTCTTATTAATATTTGATATTATAATTATAAATAATTTATTTATTATTACGTATAAATAAAAAAAGAACTTAATAATTTAAAATAAAAAGAATTTTTGTCCTTGATCAACGGATTCATGAAATGAAATTGAAAAAACAACAAAGAAAAAATTAAAGAGGCTAAATTGGTAGCAAATCCAATATGCTCGATGATGCAACGTGGAAACCATACTGCACGGATGAAAAACATCTTTTTGCATTTTTTTCAATTGAAAAAAAAAAATAAATTAATGAGACATGGTCAAACTGCCAAAATATAAAAAGCAAAAGATACGATGTGACAAAAACCTATATAAATATACTTTTATAAAGGAGATAAGAGTGTTTAGTATAGGAATATATGTAAAACGCCCTTATAAACGTACCTTAGCATCATGACGCGAAGGTTGCAAAAAGATAAAGACCTTTTATTTCATCGTTCAAAAAACGACTCGAATCAAAAGAAGAAGGAACTTATGTCTCAGTGATGTTAGCACTCTGTGAAATTGTGAATTTTCCACAGCCAAAATCTCTTGTATCTAATGTCGTACAAGTTATATCTCTAATTTCCGAAACCCCAAAGTTTCAGGCTTTTGCGTATTTCATTTTTCATTTTTCTCTAACATAGCTACTGCCATGAAAAATGGTGCCATACATGTAATACGAGGTACAACAAACAAGAGACGAGCCTCACATTCATTTCATCACATGAAATAATCATGTAATAGAATCCGAATTTATCAATAATTGAATAGACTCATAATAGTTATTATGGTATTCGCTTGAAAAAAAAAACCATAAATAATAAGTATAGAATATAATTAAAATGATCATCTTATCCTCATCTTCGACCTTTTTCTTTTCTACATACAGTACATCGCCGTCACAATCATTGAGATTTTTTGCCTTTTCAAAAAGTGCATAACTCCAAACTTGAATTAAAAGAAATAACTTGAAGAACCCACAAAACCGAACACAATTTCCCCGTAAACTTTTGTTTTCAAAACCAAAAATTGAGAAAGGAGATGACAGTTTCAACTAAAAAATCTTAAGGAAAAATGATTGTAAGATGATTTATGATGATGAAAAACAAACCAAAAAGAAGAACTTAACTTTCAAAGTGTATAAAAAAGCTCAAGATAACTGTGGTGTATATCTAGTTCTCTCACTATAGTCTATCCTAATGGAGTTCTCTCTCTTGGTGGTAATGGATTTGATTCTCAGTAGTCGTTTGTAGGTGATAATGGTAGATGTAATCTTTACATAGTCAGTAATTTAAATCTTAATTTAAATTTGAGTGTCTTAGATAATGCCTTAATTCGATAAGGTTAAATAAGATAAATTTTTTATAAAATTTAGAAATCAAATATAATATCAATAGTAAAAACCCTAAAAAATCGATTGAAACCTAAATCATGTACAAAAACTTTAAATCCGATATATACGAAAATACTCAAAATTGAACTCAAACTTAATTAAAATCCCTAAACTATAAATTTAAGTTTATAAAATAAATAAATACCACTTAATAGCAATATAACTATGGTTAATTGCAATTATCAACTAAATCACGTAATTGCATATAAACTTTAACGAAAACGTCGAAATAACTCGTAAAAATTATAATAGTAATTGGTACTAATTAAATTAATAAATTCTTATAAAATCCCAAAATTAATTTATAAATGTTATTTTTATTATTTTTATGTTTGGACAATTTACATATAATTATTTTTCTTTTTCTTTCTTTTCTTTTCTTCCTTCTATTTTTTTCTTGTTTCTACGTTTAGGTTCTAGAAACATGAGCAGCCCATGTGATATTTTTTCCCCCTCAAAGTGTTACTTTTACAACACAAAGCCAAATGCAATGATGAAATCGTCTTATCCTTATTAATATTTGATTTACTTAGATTTATTCCTTTAGTTTTCATTTATATTTGCTTCATATTTCCACTATATGGAAAACCTGGAAACAAAAAAAGAGAAAAAGAAACCAAAGCAATTTCATGTACACAAAAACCGAACCGAGAAAACAAGGAATAAAAAAACTTAGAAGAAGAAGAAAAAGAAGAAGAAGATGATGAAAAACAAAAGGATCCTATCACCCTTTTTTATTTAAGTTGCTAAAGATTTAGGTAGGTTTATTTATTTTCTTTGTACATATATGTATTCTATATTATGTATATGTATATTAAGTATTTTATTTATTTATTTATTTACATGTACATATATGTATGCATGAATAGATATATATATATATATATATGTATTATGTATTTTCTTTATTTATGTATATACATATGTATGCGGTATATATATTATTATATCTAATATACGGTATATATATAGGTATAAATAATAATACATATAGTATGTATTTCCCTACATATGTATGCATGTGTATATCTATATATATATATATTTAGTATTTCATTATATAGTATATGTATGTATATGCATATAGTATATGTATATGTATATGTACTAGGTATTTCCTTTATATACGTATATATACTTAGTATTTTGTTTAATTAATTAAGTACATATGCGTAATTATGTATATATATATTTATTATTTTTACTATATGGGGTATATATATGTATACATGTATAGTAAATATATGTATATATACTTAGTATTTCAAATTATAAGAATCTTTGTATATTTATACATATATATAACTGGACGTAAAGGTATATATATATACATTATTATTAATAATATTTTGTATTTTAGTGTATATACAAATACATAGTACGACTGTATATGTACATGAGTATATAAAGTATAAATAAGTGTATATTATACTTATACATAATATAGAAGTAAGGTTAGAATAAGTTATTATATAAAGTATAATATACATATAAACATATGTATATGAATAGTGATATATATGTAAAAATACAAGTATAATGAAATAGCATACATAATATACTATAATATTAATTTAATAAATAAAGTAAGTTAATAAATATATGTATACATAAATACTGGAAATTTGGAGAAAGATTAATTAAGTAAATTAGAAAATTTAATAATAAGTATTTATATATATAATTATACTGTAAAATAGGAAAATTATGAAAACTATGCAAATATGACACGTGGCACCCTCACGTGTTACTACGTCATTATATATGCATAAATTAAGTAATAATGCTACAATCTTAAAAATAAGTAAAAACAAGTAATTACAGTAAAATAAGCTTAAAATAAGAAAAATATCAATTATAAGATCTAAATAATTATTTAATTGTAAAAATACTAAGAAAAGCTTAAATTGATGTTTTATAGCATTTTAAGTTAAAATAATGAACTTTGTAATATCTTTATATCACAGTCAAAACTGCGAATTATAGCGTCTAAAATAAACCTTGTTACGAGAAAATACGCTAAAAAACGATCAAAATGGATTATAAGTTTATAAAGATTCGAACTAAATTGAAAAAGTTTTATACGATTTGATAAAAAACTCAAATCGACAATTTCACGTAAATCAATAACTGATTAAGTTAATGGTACAAATTATCATACTAGATTAGTTACTTAATTCCTGAATTTATTACTTTTCATATTCTTTATGGTCAAGTGATCACGACTTTGATCCTGATTCACTATCAGATTACTACCACTCTTGAGTTGAGCATGGCCGAGTATATATAGTTAGTGAATATAAAGCATTATTAATAATTAAATGTTGTGTAGGGTTGGTTTATACTTGTCTATGATATTACTTGTTGATCATAAATTTACTTTAAAGCATAATAACGTATTAATTATTGCATAGCAAATTTAATAGGAGCTAATTGTCTATGACCTTATTGATTACTAAATAATAAGACTTAACATTTTTCGACTTGAAAGAACTAAATCGAGTCACCCATAATCATGAACTGCATAACTAATTTCAGCTGTTACATCACACGAAAGTAGTGAAAAGCTATACATGGGTTGGTTATTTGATGTTATAGTATTTCATACGATGTACACATGCGATATAACCTTACCTTGGCCCACGGGATCATTAGGTGTTGGAGGTGCCAACTATCTAACTAAGGGTCGAGTCCAAAGGCCTTCGTTTAGAGGTAAGTAAGGACTGCATGAACTTACCCACAATCATACGTAGAACTCGATTTTAACAAAAACTGAAAATGGATATATCATTATATATTTACTATAAAATGCAAAGTTTCGTTATAATATAAGTTCTAGTATGATACCTGGATCTGACTGTGCCGATGTATCTTCAACCTTAATTTCAGATAGCGTTAAATCTAAGCCGCATGCAGTACCTGATTGCTTGCATGTATATGTATGGCATGTTGATTGTTCATGTATTCATTTGATCGAATTTAATTGATATATAACTTGACTGTTGTATGGTTGAGGGAATAACTCATTATGCTCTTGTAGCTTATTCCCCAATAGTTTTTTTTTTTGCAGGTTGATGGATAATTGAGCATAGGTTAAGATTTGAGAATCGAGTGTAAAAAGCTAGAATTAAAAAGATTGTTTATCTCATTTGCAGCTTCAAATGTAAACACCACTTATATATTTAGATTTTATAGCTTCAATAAGTTTAAATATAAGTTTTTACTACTTGATCTTATCATTTGGTAGGGGATACCAAATCTCTGCAGTTCTGAGGAACTGTGGATTATTAAATATCTATAATTATTTATATTTTACAATATGTCAACAAATTAAAATAAAAAACTCTAACGAATAATTATTTAGAATTTTACAATCTCTTACTTATAAAGCAGTTTTCATATCATGAATGCATACTTGATATGAAAATTTTAAGCAATCTTATTAGGCCCCCTTTAAGGTTATGATAATGGATTTGGGTTTTAGCGGTTGTTGGTAAGTGATGGTGTAAGGAGTGTTGCGGTAGTGGTAGTAGATTTGGGTCTCGGTGGTTGTTGTGCGGTGATGGTGGTAGATTTGGGTATTAGCGGTTATTGATGGGTAAGTGGTGCCGGAGTGCTTTGACAATCTTAGTAGGTTTAGGTCCTAGTGGTTGTAACTCGGTAATGGTGGTAGATTTAGGTATTAGTAGTCGTTGATGGGTAGTGATGCTGGAGTGCTTCAATGTTGGTGATGATATGATCTAGAAAGAAAGATGACAGAGGATGTCACTTAGGTACTGCATTGCAATTCTTTGTTTTAGGTAAGGAATGGTGATTCCTTATTGTAAACCCCAAAGCTAAGCCAATTGACCGTAGGATTGAACTTAAAACTTAAGTTTTGGACAATCGGTTAAGGAATTCGATCAAACCCCAAATTATAAACTATTGAGAGAAATATTAGTAAAAATGACCCTGTAAACTTGAATTTAAGAAAATAAGTAATAAAATAGGAGACTATAAAATTTTCAAATTTTAAGCATAATAATTGCTAATTACTGAAAAGGCAAAAAGTGTAATCTAATAACTAATAAATTACTAGAGATAGATTATATGTATACTAAAAATAATAGAATGACTTAAATAATATTTAAGAATATTTATTTGTACTATATATGAATTTACATGTAAGTAAAAATACGCGTAATTACTTAAAATACGCGAAATGTGCTAAAATAATACTAAATGCTTAAAGAAAATTCATAATTAATTAAGGAAAAATTAAGAAAAATCAGGAAAAATCATGAATCATCCAGAATTGGGTCGTGGCAGCTGGGAAAAATAAGAAAAAATTCAGCCAATTAAATTAAGACAACACAAAAACCAAAAAATAAGGGATAAGGCAATTGTCTTGTCCCATTTAATGCACAATAAATCCCCTAAAGCCCTATAAATAGCAGGAAAAATTCAGAAACTCATTTCGACAGTTACAAATCAGAGAAAATTTGGGAGAGGCAAAAATTGAGAGAAAAATTCGAGTTAGAAAAAAAATAAGAAAAACTATGCAGTTAGGGCTTTTAAAGGGAACCCCCACCATACGAGCAGCTAGAAGTGGACGGCCACCACCACCACACGGTGGTGGCAGCACCCAGATCGGCCGATAAGGCCACGGTGGCCGGAGCCACCCAGATTTGTGAGTCTGATTTCCAGCCTGATTCTTGTGTAATTTTGTAAAAATAATAAATATTATTATAAAATTATGAATTTTGTTATTCTAGGATATTTTTGTATTTAGTTTGTAGTAAAAATATTATTTTGATGAAAATATGTTTTGTGATATAGGGCCCTTAAGAAATCGTGCAAAACCGAGCATGTTTCGGTTTAGAAATAAATGACCTTAGGAGTGTAGTTTCGAGCCCAAAATTTTTGTGTAGATTACTTAGATGATATAGAACAGTGTTATGAAATCCGTTTTCAAAAATTAGTTTTCTAAATTTTTAGGCCCTAAAATGAGGCATAAAATGGGTAATTTAGGGTTAATTAAGTAATTAAATAATTAATTACTAATTTAGTGAATAATTATATGTTTTAGGATGTTGAAATCTGATGGAGTATGATACTTGTAGCATTTAGGGTGTTAGATGTGATTATTAGGTTAATTATGTAGTAAATGATTAATAAGGAAAGATAGTTAACTTTAAGTTAATTTTGTAAATTAGGGAAATTAGGAGTAAAATCTGATTTAGGATGAATTTAGACATTTTGAAATGATAATTGATATTTAGGGATGGTAATTAAAGTGATAGAAATATTAGAAGTGCATTATGTACATAATAGGCAATAATGCATAATATGTAATTTTTGAAAATATAATAAATAGAAAATATTAGGATAAAAATTGATATTATATAAATAATAAGGATATATAATAAATCTGATAAGAAACTTGAATTTATGTAATTATATGAAAAATGTAAAAAATTATCACATTAGGAGCGAATTCGGTACACTAATACGGATTTAAGTGTACCGAGTAAAATAAATACTGACTAAGGGTAATGATGGTATTTAGGGTATCGGGAAGTAATGTGATTAATTTTACATTATGGGTTGAAACGAATTTATAGGGTTAGAATATAAAACACTACTTAGAAATCGAACTATAACCTAATTTAGAAATCGATACGGAAACCGAACCCGAATCTAACCCCAACCCTAGAATAATTATAAAAGACTTAAGACCTAGATAATTAAGCATATTAAACCCTAAACCAAACCTAACAATAAGTGTTATAGGATAAAATGAACCTATAATAATTATATGAAAAGCTGAAACCACGTTTGTGTTATAGGGATGATCGGCGATGGCCTAAGCAAATCGGACCTCGAGTGAGTGAGCGAGGAGTCGAAGTATGTTGGGATTAATATGATGCTGTATTTTGGAAGCTTAAGATTATACTTAGTTGTAATTGTTAAATAGTTGGATGTGTACATGTGCTTGATTATGGGTGATGCTATGATTCTGTTTGTTGCTCTAGCATGTATTGTATGATTTGCATGAAATGATTGAACATCCTAAACTAGACTTAAGCAAATATATGACCAGTAATCATAATCGGACATGCATGGCAACCCGTTAAGGGGACTTAGGACTCTCCAGCCAAATACCGACCCCTTCGAAAGGGATAGTGCAGGATTGCAAAATGGTCCCTTCTTTATCCTCAGTCGAACTAAGTGACAGGAAAGGAGGTCGCGGCGAGGGTGAAGACAGTGGTTCGAAGGTAGTCGCGGGAGGAGCAAGGTCTCTATTACACAAGTCTGAGTTTGGTTGTGAGCTGTTGTATTAACGGCAACTCCTCAACTCGGATTAGAGCGGGTGCAATTTCTCTAATCTCACGACGGGCCGGATAACATCGTGCGATGGCATTTGCTTACACATGCATTGCACCTAATAAGTGATCGAAAACCTTGTTGTGTGTATAGTATAGTTTTAAGTCCTCCATCATAACTTACTGAGTTGTGGTTGCTCACATCCCTATAGACGTCGTGCAGGTGCTGGTTAAGAAGCGGCAACAACTACTCTGAAGCTAGCAACTGCTGGATCCTAGAGAGTGAGGAAAAACATTGAAGAATCAACACATATATTATTACTTTTCATTTTTTAATAATGTAATAACTGAATTATAGTGATTATATATAACTTTTCTCACTTTCTTAGGTAAATGAATTATTTAAATTACAAATTGTTTACTTCAAAGTGGGTTAGTCGTGGACGCCTTGTGTAGATCAGGTCTAAGATAGCGGTTGTAAGGCCAACTTCTATCTTAGGATGGTTTACACGGCGGGGCTGTTACGACTCTGCCGCTTCGGAGCGTAACAGTTCTAAATTGGTATCAGAGCGTAGTTTTACTGAACTCGCTTTGAAATAAACAATTAAAAGAATTAGACATTTTAGGAGTACATTGAGAGTGGGTAGAAATAAAGGGATTTTAAAGTATCGTACAACAAATTATAAGACAAGTAGCGATTATACCGCTAAAGTGAGATAAGCATTAATCAAATTTAGCTCTAGTGATGGGATCATATAGAGAAATTGGTAGTTAGATGAGGTGATTCAAGAGGACCGAAGGAGAACAATATTATAATTAGTTAGTTAGGATATTTTAATATTATAGACAGAATTACTAAGGAGTTTATTAATGGAGTTATGTGGAAATTGATGAGAAGTGATGAGATTTATGGACAATAACGGAGATTAAGCTGAGTTATAGTATAATAGGAATCATGTGATATGACTTGTGGAATAAGGATGATTTAGAAGTAAAAGATTGTAATTCAGATGATGCTAGGAAGATATGTGTAGTAACGATAGAAGAGAGATACCTTAGTCTACTAGTATGACTAGTACATCATATATCTTTGGATGATTAACCCCAAAAAGATTTATTGAATGGCTATCACATTTTCTTGAATCAGTTGGAGTAGATTAAAATTATATACAGCATGAGAATACAAATTATGAGGTGATAGTTGATTTAAATGATGAATATAATGTATTAGTTAGTTATATTTTGTTAGGAGTTAGGATTGATTATATGATTGGTTATGCATATAAGTTAAGATCCTATAAATCTTTCAATAGATATCGCAGTGCTCATTGATGGATGTGTATTCTTTGGATATATATACGTCTATCGTAATATATTATACCCTTGTGAGTAAAATATAAAAAGGGGATTGGATACGACTTAGGTGACCGATTTTGAAAGTACTTTATGTATGTAAGAATTGGTGGTTTATTGAAGTGATTTAGGTTGAATAAAGAAGAATCTTTAAGTTAATATAGAGTTGAGGTGTAAAAAAAAATATCAATAGAACTAATTAGTAGGATATGTTACTATTGTAGATAAAATTCCTAAGAAGTTTGTTGATAAATTTGTGTAGTAATCGGTGAGATGTGATGAAATAACGAGGCTCATGAGCAATAGTGTAATTCTTTTAAGTAATTTGAATTATGGATATGGTATGATGATTGATCATGTTTTTCGGAGAATTAGAATTGATTCTATGTTAGTTATTCATATATGTGGATATTATAACGATCTCTTAATGGATGTAATTATGCTTCTCGACGAAATGTATTCTTTTGGACATGTGCAAATGCAATGATGATTGACATATTTGTAGTTAGGAGTGTAAAAAAATCAAATGTATTTTGGTAAGAAATCTTAGAAGTCTTTTATATGTGTAAGAACAGTAAAAGGAATGGTGCTATAAGGCTATAATCGGATTAAGAATTCTTAGGCTTTTAGTGAATCATGAATTGGAGAATTATAGTTTGGAATGATAATTAAGTGTAAGTGAAGTCAAATGAATATGAAATGGATCATGAGATTTTTATGTAGTACTGAAGCAAGTACAATTATATCATTATATAGTACTTATAAGTGGTAAATAAGATGGATAGTTATTAAATGATATATAAGAAATGAAGTAAAATTGCTATGTAAACTACAACTGAATATGTATCCAAGCACCCTAAAATAGTAGTAAGATGAGTAACGAGTGACGGTGGTGATGGAATTAAAGTAACAAGTTGGAAAGGATTAGGACTTTTAATCAACAGTTACTTAGTTATTTTAAGGATCAATCTAGAAAGGCATAACTCTCTAAAGAGTAAAATTCATGAGACAGTTATCTATTAGTAAACTAATTATGATAGGAGGATAAAGAATGTTAATCATAGATATTATTTAAGGATCCGAGCTTAGATACCAACGCTAACATATAAAGTCTAAAATTTGTATCAAATTCAACAAATCAAAAGTTTGCATATCTTTCAAAATATAATAAAACAATTAAAGAGTATACTTCTATTTATCATCATTCTCATTTGATGTATGTTCCAATCGAGTTCAAATCAAAATGAGTTAAGTTGAAGCTATAGAACTAATGTTTCTCATAAAGGTGATAAGTATTTACTACTCAAGATAAGATGAAAATGGATGACAACTATAGCTATGATAAAGAGTTATTCTATCCTTTGTAAAATATCTACACCATGTTTAGTTGGGTGGATGGAATTGTCATTCCCTCTTATTCCATTTTACCTTGTTTACTCATCTTTTAGCCACATGAAATTGCTATTATTACTTGACAACATATAATAGCAATTACTTAGCACTACCTAAGAATGGTGATTCCTTAGAAAGATCAATTTATTCCCCAAACTAACTTTATGAAGAGAGAGACAGAGAAAGAAAGCTTAACCATCATTACTCAACACTCGCCATTATTGCAGTCACCACTACTGTCCCTCACCACTACAATACCACCTACTTGTTGTATTAAAGAAACCGAGATAAGTAATAGGATGTGAGGGCAGGGAGCTCCTCCATAAGTGGTTTGTAAAGAGGAGGCACACTAATTTAAGTGTAAAGCATAATGGCCATACATTACCTTTGCACATGATACCCCACACTTGTTACTGTGTTGAGAGAGAAAGGGAGATCAAGAGTAGACATTAAGACCAAAAAGAGAGAGAGGGAGGTTGACCCACAACTACTTACTACCTTACCACCACCACATTACTCATACAACGCTATGTTGGGAAAAAGAGAGATTGAGAACAAAGAGAGAGAAAGCAAATGAGTACGTGCTGTTGTTGGAAATACCATATCACTTACTCATTAGAGAAATTTTCTTTTTCAAGTTCAATTTCTTGATGAAAGGAAAAAGTTAAGTTCAATTTTTGTCTATGTTTGTGGTAGAATTTGGTACTCAAAGGATGTAGTGCAGTAAGGCAATTGCGAGAGAGAGAGAGAAAGCTAGAGAGAAAAAGGAAAGGGGTAAATTTATTCTTTTTAATTCTATAACAGGTGTATTGTTAATATCCTTTTTGTCTTTTTGAACATTGTTATTGGGATTATCATTAAATCTTAATTCTATTACGTGTCTACTCCATACATTAGACTAAACAAGCCACTATGATTGAGTGAAAACATATGATATTAGAAGAAAGAAAAAAAGAAAAGAAAAGAAAAGAGAGAGGTAGCTACAATTTAATATCAACAATGAGAAGAAAATGTTAGTGAAGGATGTTATTGTAATAGTTTTATGAGAAACTTGATGTAATAATGATATATGTTGCATGTTGGAATTCACTACATAGTTTATTAGTATTTTTTAATTAATTAGGTAATGGAATAAGTATTAATGGATGAGAGAGCTGATAAATTTCTTTATTATTTTTTGTTTGGGAAAAATGTAAATAATCTGTCTAAGTATTAATTTAAATACGGATTGACCTTTTAAACTTTTAAAGTGTACTTAAAAGTCATCTAAATTTTGATAAATTAACAAATAACCTTCATAAGTTGAAAATAACACACTTAAACTTTAATTTTGATATACAAATACAATGTAAATTTATCAAAATGAGCTTTAAGACATGTTAATCTTTGACAATAGTGTAATTTCTTCTAACTAAAATATAAAATATCTTGTATATTACTAATTTGTTAAAATTTAGAGAGTCTTATAGTACATTTTAAAAGTTTAAAGAATCAATTCGTATCTAAGTCAAAGTTTACGAGGATTATTTGTAATTTTCTCTTTTTTTTTTATTGTAAGTACAAATATGTATTTTATAATTTAGGTTTTTATATTAATTTATATTTTATTTTACACATTGCATTTCTTATCAATTGTTTGTATTTATATTGCTACTAAGTAATACTAATAAGAAGCATGTGTTGGTTTTGAATTACAGTTTTTCTTTTTCTCCATACCTTAGTACAACTGAGGGAGATATTTTAATACTTCATTTTTTGAGTTATTCTTCACCCCAACCCCGCCGCCCCCGCGCCCCACCCCGGGGGAACCTTCATTCCCCTCTAAACATAGCGTTCACCTGACCCGGTTTGCTTTTCCATTATAGCGAACCGGGAACGAAAATCAAATGAAAAAGAAGGACATGGCTTCGTCTGAACTGCAAAGCCGAGAGTTTGATTTGACAAAAGTATGCATAATGAAACTTCAACACAAAGTAACTTGACTTTCAGCATCGTGGGTTCCACGTATCTTCAACTAATGATAAAGATAGCCTCGCCATAGCAAGTGACGCGATATACCAAAAGAAAAAGAAAAAGCGGTTTTGGTATTGCGTGCCAATTGGATAAACGCGGAATGTATAAATATCAATACAAGTTTTACACATATATAAAGTAAAAGAGTATAAAATACGATCATAATTTTAAAAACCATCAATTTTAAAGTAAAAGAGTATAAAATATGATCATAACTATTTTAAAAACCATCAATTTTACTATCATTTGTGAAAATCTTATTAATATTTATATTATATATTAATACATAATTTATTTATAATTTATAATGCTCAATAAATCTTTTATCAGATGCACCATTAAAATATGAAAATACTTAATTCTTGAATTGTTGACTTGATTGTAAGTTTTTTGTATATTTTTTTATAACAACGTGTTACGTTTTTAGTAATATTTGTATAAAAGTGGTAAACTATACTTATAACTTTTTTTTATTTCTTTTTTTATATTTTAGTAAGGTAATGATGTATTTTATAGTACTGTTATCTAAAAATCAACGTATTTTTTGAGACTTGATAGTAAGTCATCTGTAGGTTATTTGCTACTAAGTGTATCTTTAAAAATATGTGTGATGCTGACATATAAATGCCAATGAGAAAAGAAAGCGAAAAAAAAAAAAAAGTAAGTAAGAAATTCACATGTTGATTTTCTTCTCTTCCCCTCCTCACCCCCAAAAATTGCAACGATAAACTGAGGAAGCGAGTTTCAACTTGCCTTTATTTGTCTTAGCTCCCAAATTAGTTATTATTATTTACCACGTAAAGTTGCTTAAAATGTCGAGAGGTTTAAATATATGAATTAAAAAGATATGAAATGACGGCCCGCTGGAATAAGAGAAAGTTCAAATAAGTCAAATATATATATATATATATAATTTCAGCACTTTAGATTCCTAAATAAGTTAACAATGCAACGGTCAATAAATCAAAATGCTTTAATTTGAGGAATTTCCAATATTACACCTAAAATTTAAAATTGCTAAATATTATATTTTAAATATTTAGGGAAATAAAATTAATAAATAAAAATTCAATTATGTATAATATTTAATAACAATTTAAGTTGAAATAGTTAATTTCAATATTGTCAGACTTTCGTTGATCCATCCGATCGAACCCAATTGAATCTAACCTCTCTATAAAACCAGTCCAAATTATCCCTTTGATTAACAGTAATCCCGGTTTAACCTATTGACTCAACCGATCTAATATACTTCTTATAAGAACTTATCAGGTTGTTCTAGATTAAAATATATTATTTTTCTTATATTTTCTAAAAAATATACTAATTTATTAAAAAAATAAATATAGATTAAAAAAATAAAAAATAAACTTTAAAAAACTCTTAATTTTTAATTTTTAAGTATATATATAATTTTTATTACTTTATAAATAAATATAATTATATTATATATATATATATTTTTTTGCTCTAGTTCAATTTAAGTTCAATCCCAATTAATCATCTCGATTTTTAATCCCTTATCACTCCTGAATCAACCTTTTAATCTAAGTTCGAAAATATTAATTAATTTAACCCCAATATTTGATCCATTCATTTGTTCCAAATTAGTGTCTCATGACGAAGAGTTGAAGAGTTTCCAATTACAAAAAGCAATCCAACCACCAGAAGAAGTAATTGCATCGATCCTAACCTAACAGCGCATCAAAAAATCTAAATCTTCAAGTTTGAATCCTACTAGTTTTTTGTATTTTTTCGAAGTAATGGATCATATCACATCGATGGTAGTAAAATACATTATTATTTAAGGAGCACAAAGAACAACAATGTAAGTGTATGGGTTCAGACTCTTTGCTCAACAAGGTTTGTTCAACAAGGAATATTTCGATTGGAATATTGAATGCTCATCCCTATGAATTCATGGTATTTGATTTGGCCATGTGCATAAATTGATTGCGTCCTATGAATTACAGTACGTGGCAACTGTTTATAATTTTGAAGTCCCAAAATGCTATATCAATAACATAGAAAGTACTCTCCTATCCAACTCTAGCCTTCATTTTTAGCTTTGTTTATAAAAGTTCATTCAGTCCTTTTTAAATTTTTTAGGGTCTCAATAGAAACATTCAACTGGATAAAAAAAAAAAATCACAATGGCTCTAACATGGAACGTTTCCACTCTAAGGAAAAATCATCATCACTGTGTGTACGTATGTGTAAACACAAATGCATGTACATATAATAAATATATAATTGAAGTGTCTTCAGGTTCGTACACACGAAAAAGTACTACAATGGACGAGATCCAAAAGAAAATAAAAGGGGTTGGCAAATCCAAACAACTACTAATCGAATATTACATACTAATTAATCCTACTCGGCCTATAATTTGTTAGATGTGACTTACTCGTCTAAATTATAAGATCTTTTATTATTACTCCTTATTAAAGGAAATAGATAAGAGTTAAAAAAAATAAGAATACTACGGTTGATTAGCAAAGGAAATTAGTAATAATCAATATTGTAATAATATGTTGTCTATGTACAAGGAAGCAAGATATTTACATGACCTCAACTAAGGTTATACTAGATAAGGAAAAAACAAAACGATAATATATAAAAGATTTCAAAAACATTCTTAAAAGGGGTAAAGATGGCAAGTAATACATTGTATAAAAAGGTAGAGAATCATTCTAAAATAATATGCCAAAAGATACGTGTCAAGAGGCAATTGAAGGCTTGAAGTGCAGTTGGCTAAGTTGAAAGGAATTCTAAGGCCACTTAGCAGCTGCAGGACCTTGCTCGAATGAGATTAGAAGGAAGTCAACAGTCAAAGTTGACTTGATCTAGTTTAAGTCAAAGCTCTATATTGAAAGGCATTTTGATCCTTTCCAAGTTGGGTATCTTGGCATCCCAACTCGAACAGAGATCTAATGTTGGTCAGCTCCGAAACTCCTTAAATCATGGTATGAGCTTAGCAATAGGCATGATTGCTCGGCTAGTAGGCATGCATGTTTAGTAGGTCAACATGACTTGTTAGTAACTCAGAAACTATGTTAGTACTTACAAGAGCTTGGCACTTAGGTCAGCAATAGTGTAAAAGATGGATATCGAATAGAAATCTCCATCTTGAATGAGGTTTTGGGCTAGTATTCTTCGTGCGAATCCTTAAAGTGCTTTAACTCAATTGCATATGATTGGCCCAAAGAGTTGATTCCTATCATCTGCTTAAGAGTTAAAATGATTTGTTCTTAAATTCAAAAAGGCTTCTAGCTCTTCCTTTATCCTAACATCTACTGGGTCTTCTTTGGACGTTGTGGAATCAAGTTGAATACATTGAAGATGGAGGAAAGACAATAGTTCCAGGGTAATTTAATTTGGTAGGCATTGCAGTTGATTTTCTTCAGGACTTTGAATGGACCATCAGTTTGTAAAGATAGCTTATTTTGTCTTGGGTACAGAAATTTTTCCCAGCTAAGGTGAATCTATACTAAGTCAACTTGTCTTAAAAAAACATTCAATGGCCACAACTATCAATCTCTTATTGTCTCTTATTAAACTTGGAGATCTTCCTTGCCATGGATTGATGTAATTCTTAGGTTCGAGCGACTCCATATTGACTTTCTTCAGTAGTTACAGGGGTACCGATTAGATCTAGGGAAATGGTGGGATTGAGGCTATAGACAACCACAAAAGGAGTCTTTCTAGTGGTATTGTGGACAATTCGGTTGCATGCGAACTCTATAACCAGTAGGTACAAATCCCAGTTTTTTAAATTCTTTCTCACAACAGCTCAGAGTAAATTACTCAACATCCTGTTCACCACTTTAGTTTGGCCATTAGTATGAGAGTGGCTATTAGAGCTGAACATAAGTTTAGTTCTAAGTTTTCTTTAAAAGGTCTTCCATAAATAGCTAAAAAATTTTGTATCCCAATCTGAGACAATGGTCTTCAATACTCCATGTAGTTAAACAACTTCTTGCAAAAACAAATTAGAAATATTTCAAGCATCATTAGATTGATGATATATGATGAAATTTGTTATTTGGCTACAGCGGTTTAGTATAACAAAGAGTTAATCCTTTGCCCTAAATTTTCGAGGCAAGTTTAAGATAAAAGTCTATACTGAGGTTGGCTCAAGGTAAGGTTAGTATAGGTAAATGCATATACTTTCCATGCACTTCTCTCTTCCCCTTAATTTGCTTGCCTACTTCTCAACTACCGACTACCTTGTGAACATCCTTGGCCAAACTAAGGTAATAAAAGTTTTCTTTCAACAGGTCAGTAGTTTTGGTCTCTCCAAAATGACTAGATAATCCATCATTATAAGCTTTCCTCACCAACAGCTTGCATGTTGAATAAGTAGGTATACATAGGCTTTTTTCCTTGAATAGATAACCATTCTTAAGGTAATATCCTCTAATAGCAACTCTTTTCTTACACCGGTCAAGAATAGGAACAAAATATGGGTTACAAGTATACTGCTTGGTGATAAGGGAAAATCTTAGTAATTTTGTCTATAAGTGGTCAGTAAGGTTTGTTAACGTAACAAAGTATTTGCAATTACGTTAGCACTACTCTTCTTATATCGGAACACATAGGAAATGTTGAACCTAGGGTTCATTATTTGATTTTAATGAAAACAAAACAAAAAGTGTATAATTAAACTTGTTGATTTTGATGGGAATAAAACAAAAAAAAGTATATATCTAAACATGTTATTTTTAAAGAGAACAAAACAAGTGGATGATTAAACTAAGTATTATTTGATTATATTGAGGTAATTGAATAAGATCAATTAATTTGCTTAATGATTAAATATATCAATTATCTCTACAAGAAATTTAATTTTTTGAGTGGTGATTAAATGATCTTGAAGTTAAATTACAAAGAGTATTTGTTTGTTGTGTGTTAAAAGTATTTTTAAGTGATTTTTAGCCTACCGGGTTGATAGTTCCAGAACACTACTAGCTTAACAATAAAGTGTCTTGGATAAGGAGATAAATTTACTTCTAGAAAAGGAATTGACTTACCGGTTATCATGCCAATAGAGTATTTTGTTATCGGCTTGCCGATATTATAAAGTATCAGCATGCCGATAAGCTTGATTCAACTAGCCGTTGGAGCGTTTAATGCATTGTAACGGGAAGAATTGAATGGGATGGTATAAATACTCAATAACTTGACCAAGCACTGTAGAGAACTAATCTTTTGGTGCAATATTCTAACATTCCTTTATGTTCTTATTGTCTTTTATACTCTAATTTGCCAATATTTAGAGAGATTTGAAATGTAATACTTGTGAGCTATTAGTTGCAAAGTACTGAGAGTTAAAAGCACTACACCAATAATCTTTGAAATTGAGTTTTGTCTTATGAATTGAGATTATAATTTGTGTTGAGGGTTGTGAGTGTGAAACTTGTGTAATCAAATTTGTGTTTGTATAGCTATTGAAGCTTAGATTGAGAAATTAATAAAGTAGTATAAAGTCCTTGGTTAAAGGCATTATATGTTTATAGAGACTAAGGGGCAATTTGAACTCCACGTTATATTCGGGCTTAATTTTCTTTATCCTTATCTCTTTTAGTTTCTGCACTTATTATTGTTTTATTGTTGCTTTGATTACCTTTATTATTGTATTTAATTGGAAATTTCGAAAAGAATTACAATTTGTTCTTGTAACTCAATTCACCCCTTACCCCCCTTCTTGAGTTTAGCCTAATATTCTTTAGGAAAAACTTTTCATAAATTCTAACTACTTTGCTTGCTTTTTCGAAGTTTCTTTTGGCTTTGAAGATGCTTTAAGGACTCATGGTCAGTATAAATCACAAACTTTCCATAAATTTTACCCTTCTTGTATTGAAAACATAAGAAAAACTTTCCATAAATTCCATCTACTTTACTTACTTTTTTGAAAGTTTATTCTGACTTTGAAGATGCTTTAAGGATCCATGGTCCGTATAAATAAAAAAACTCTCATGGTAGTAGATAGTGTTGCTAAATAGTAAGAGTATGAAAAAGAGAGTACAACTCTTTCTCATACACAAAATATTTCAGTACGGCATCATTAAGCTTCTCACTGTGGTAAGCAACTGGTCGACGATCCTACATCGGGACTGCACTAATGCCAACGCTTGATGCATCGAATTTCAACTCAAATGGCTTGTTAAAATCTAAAAGGGATAAGATAGGAGCAGTAGGAAGTTTCTCCTTAATTTCTCTAAAGCTTTGCTCAGCTCGATCAATCCATCGGAATCCATGATTGTTCTTTATTAACTTAATTAAGGGGGTTGCAATTGTACTAAAGTTCTTAATGAATCGCTTGTAAAAAGAAGTAAGGCCATGAAAACTTCGTAATTTAGTGACATTCTTTGGCATTAGCCACTCTAAGATAACTTAAACCTTTTTCTCATATGTTTGGATTCCATCTCTAATTACTACATATCGAAGAAAGATAACTTCACTTTGATAGAACATATACTTCTTCAGGTTCTCATACAACATCTCGGCTTATAAAATGTCAAAAACAGTTTAGATACGTTGAACATGGTTGTTTAGGTCGGTAATGTACACTAATTTATCGTCAAAGTACATTAACACACATCTTTCAATCAAAGAACACATCACATATTTCATATGCCCCATAAATGTGCTTGGTGTATTTTTAAATCCAAATGGCATAATTGACCAGTCCTAGAAACCATGCTTAGTCTTGAAAGTAATCTTCCATTCATCACTAAGCTTCGTATGAATTTGGTGGTAGCTACTGTTACGCACCAAAATGGTAGAGTCGTAACAGTCCTGTCGTGAAAACTATTCTAAGATAGAAGCTGACCTTGCAACCATTATTTTAGACCTGATTTACATAAGACGTCAATAACTAACTCACTTTGAAATAAACAGTTTATAAATTACAAATTATTTGCCTAAGAAAGTATGAATATATATATATATATATATACACACTAAGATTCAAATATTACAATTATTGTTTACGAGATTTCATTATATTATATCACCTAAGTAATGCTTTATTTGAAAATTGAAGATTTTAAAATAAGAACTAAGACCTTAAAATATATCTATTCTTTATATGTGTTTCCTCATTCCCTAGAATCTAACATTTCCTCGCTTTAAGGTAAATATAAGTCGCTTTTGAGTTAACACTTATAACAACGTCTATAAGGATGTGAGCAATTGACAACTTAGTAGGTTGGAATGGAGACTTAAAATTATACATCATATACAAACATGGTTAGCAACTAAATTAGTTAGATGCAATGCATTTACAAGTAAATGCTATCGCATGATATTATCCAGTTTGTCGTAAGATTAAAGAAATTATATTTGCTCCAATTCGGGTTAAGGTGTTTCCATGTTTCTGCGACAATTTATGACCAAACCCAAGCTTATGCAATAGAGATGTTATTCCTCTCGCAACTACTTTCGAACTGTTGACTTCACTCTTACTACGGCCTCCTCATTATCACTTAGTTTAATTAAGGATAAAGAAGTGACCCATTATGCTATCTAGCGTTATCGTTTTCGAAGAGGTCGATATTTAGCTAGAAAATACTAATGTTTTTCTAATGGGTTGCTATACAAGTCCAATTTAGAATTTCAAGTTATATATTTAATTAAATTCAATTTAAAGTGTTCAATCATTTCAATAAGTCACATGAATACAAGCTACAGCAATAACCGAAATCATATCATTAAACTAAAAAATAAGCACATACAGGCATGCGCACAGTTAACTATTTAGCAAATACGACCGAGTACAATTTCAAGCCCTCAAGTACTATAAATTAGTATTCCAAAATAAAGTAATATATTAATCTCAACTTACCTAGACTTCGCTGCTTGCTCACTCAAGGTGCAAGTTGTACAAGCAGTCATCGATAATCCGTATAATATAAATGTTGTTTTAATACTCATATAACTATCTTATATAAAATTTATTTATAATTTTTTTATGTTATCTTTAGCTTAGGGTTTTATTATACCTAATTATTCAATTCTTTTAAATATTTTACAATTATTCTTAATTTAAGCCAAATTCTAGTTTAGGTTCCGAATTTGTTTCTAAATCAGGTTCTATGCCAATTTATGATTACAAGTTATACAAAAACCTTAAAAACTTGTTTCGAACCATATTATGAAATTAATCATATTATAATCGAGTATCTTAAATGTTATATTTGGTCTCTAACTAGTATTTTAGTCCATATGGTATACCATAATATACCATATTCCTAATTTAACTACTGATTTAACTTTTGATGTGAAAAAAATTTACATTTTTCATATAATTATATAAATTTTTATTTCATATTAAATTTATTTTATATTAATGTTATTATAATATTATCAATTTTGACATAATATTTTTTACTAATTGATTTCCTATATTTACATATTATGCATTATTACATATTTCACTTCTAAATCACTTTTTTAACACTTCCAACATTACATATATTATTCTTCATCATCCAATAACATATCAAATGTCTAATTATATCATAAATAAGAATTTTATACCTAATTATCCTAAATTACAAAATTAACTTAAAATATATCATCTTACCTAGTACATATATACTATATCATATACTTAATAATTACATCTAACACCCTAAATACTATAAATATTACACTACATCAGAATTTAATATCCTAAAACACCTAATTATATACTAAATCAATAATTATCCATTTAATTACTAAATTAGCCCCAAACTATCCATTTTATACATCATTTTAAGGATTAAAAATTATCTAAAAATTTCAAAAGTATATTTTTAAAAAATCTATTCATAGCACTGTTTTAAATACTCTAAACAGCCTACATAAAAATTTTGAACTCAAAACTACATTTTTAAATTCATTTATTTTTAATTCAAAAATAAGTTCGGGTTTAGGGGTTTCTTAAACACTATATATCATGGGACCTAATTTTATCAAAATAATATTTTTCCAAAAAAATGCATACAAAATATCTCAGAATACTAAATTTTATAATTTTCTATAATTATTTAATGTTTTTAGTAAATAAAGTAAAATTGAAGGGAAAATCAAATTCATCAACATTGGTTATTTCGATCACTTCTAGCCACCAAAGCCTTATTAGCAAGCTTGGGCACTGCCACCACCATTGGGTAGTGGTAGCCATCTACTCTTATGTGCCCGCCGGGTGTGGATTCACCTTATATGCCCTATTTACACACTATTTTTCTATTTTTTTTTTTGTAAAAATCATCTCTCCTCTGTTCTTAAGCTCTCTCTATTTTTTTCTGAATCACAATTGACCAAAATGATTTGTAGAAGGAGATTTTTGAATTTATAGATGTGTTTGGATGATTTGTTAAATTATTTGTTGCCATTTGTCCATTATACTCTTCCATTTTTACTTTCTATTTATCTAAATTTTATTGGTTGCTTTTATTTCTTCAATTCCAGCTTTCCACACCTCAATTTTGGAATTATTTTCACTTTTCCATATTTTTCTTTAATAATTTATGAATTTTATTTAATTATTTAGTATTATTTTAGCATACTTCAAGTATTTTAAATAATTTCACAAATTTTTAGTTATATGTAAATACATATATGATATAAATAAATATTCCTAAATATTATTTAAATTTTTTAATGATTTTTAGTATGTATATAGTTTATCTCTATTAATTCGTTAGTTATTAGAACTTATTTTATGTGTTTTTGATAAATAACATATAATTCAATATTATATTATTTAATTATTTATTTTTCTAAATTCAAACTCATGCGATCACTTTTACTAATATCGCTAACTTCGTCATACAATTTCGATTTGATCGGATAATTTACTTGATCGCGCTAAACTTTACGAATCGAATCTCAAACACCAGATTGCGGGACTTATAACCACCTCCCAAGTCAATGTTCAAAAATATTTTGACGCCATGAAGCTCATCTAATGTGTCATCGAGTTTCGATATTGCATATTTGTACTTGATTGTAATATGGTTTATAGTTTGGTTGTTGATGTGCAAGTGTTATGATCCATCCTTCTTTGGGATGAGTAAAGTTTGTACAGTACAAGGGCTTATGCTCTCTCTTACATAACCTCATTCTATCATCTCATCCACTTGTCTCCTTATGTCTTAAACTGGGGGTGGTCCTTTAGCTAACTCTTTGGGGAACAGGTCAGAAAATTCATCAATCAAAATTCATATCTCATTAGGGACATATTCCAAATTTCTCATCTATAACAATTTTTTTATTGATAAAAACATAAGCTTATTGGCCTTCTCAGCAGCTTAGAGCTTTCTTTGACTCATCACTAAAGCTTTCTTCTTGCAAGCTTAGGTAAGTTGGTTATGGGTCTCATTCACCTAAGTTGATGTCATAGGTTGCAACACGATCATTTTTCCATCATTGACAAAGGCATATGTGTTATTGTATCTGTCATGAGTAACATGTCGGTCGAACAACCAAGGTCATTTAAGTAATAAATGTGAAGCTCCGATGGGGATGACATTACATATCACTTTATCCTTGCACACATTTCTAATACTAAAAGGTACAGTTACTTTGTTCAATTACATGTAGAGCACCTTTATCATGAAGCTAATATAGCTTATAAGGTTAGGGGTGCTTAGAGGTCAGTAATTCTAACCTCTGCACAAAGGATTGTGTAACAATGTTAGTATAGCTGCCTTTATCCACAATGATGATATACAATTGTTCCTTAATAGTACACTTAGTGTGGAATGAATTTTCTCTTTGCTCTTCTCCGAAGCTCGACAAAGAGCTTAGCACTCGTCTTAATACTAATATCATTATATCTCCCTAGTACATACAAATATAGGTCTTCTCTTCCTCCTCAGTTTAAATTCTTCCAACATTATTCTCTTCCTCTGGCTTACTCTCGTTGGTATTTTCCACTACATCTCCTCAAAGCACCATAGTACATCGATTCAAATACTTAACATCCATGTGTTCAAAACCCAAGCATTTCATCTTGCTCATTTTCCATCTAAAGGTTTATCCTTTCTCATATGTCCTTGGGGTCAACCTATATTCAACTCGACTCTTCTAGCCTACTCAACTTTCATCGAGTCAGTCATGTTTTTCCTTGGTTCAGGAGAATCTCCTTGACTCAACATGAGCAGGTTGACACAGAATAAGAGCTTAGGAAAAACTCAACCTAAGTTTACTCCGAAAAATTTCTCCTTTACTTTTTAACCCTCTACACTATTTTAATGGCCTATTCTAGTATATGGAACCTCTGTACTTCTGTAATGTTATGAATATCATATTTGAGTCCATATATAAATCTCGACACTATGTGAGCCACAAGTTCATCCACGTCTACTTAAATCACCAACATCTAAAATTCTCTTACATAGTCATCAATAGATCAGCTTCCCTAGCGAAGCTCTTACAACTTAGCAAATTTATCATGTAAGTAAGTTTCAGGTATGAATCTTCCCTTCAACAATCTCTTCATCTCTTCTTAAGTTTGCACACCTCGTCATCCATCTCTCTCTTTAACAGCATTCAGCTTCTTCTACCACATGATAGCATATCTAGAAATTTAAAGTGTAGCAAGTCAAATCTTAACTACATCTATATACCCATAACAGTTAAGTACCTTCTCCTCCCCATTATAAATATTCATCTACATCTACATCTTTACTTCCGTTGAAAGGTAGGATTTGGACCTTAATATTATCAAGTCTTCGAAAAGCTCTAATGGGAATCAGCTTTCGATTACCTCCAAGACGAGGTTGACCTGTCTAAAGCCAACGTTAACCTTCCGAAAGAAAATGTCGACCCGTTCTAATCCAAGGATGAACAGTTCAAGGTTAAGGTCGAATAGCTTTTACTAAGGCTGAGCAAATGATAGAAGACCAAGGGGAAGGAAAAGAACCACTCGATAACAAGTCTGTCGTCTATCAAGACGCTAAGATATCACAAGGTCGAGTACTCAAGACCAAAGAACAACTTGACAAAGTATCAAGAGACTCATGCCCACTAATTTTAGTATTCGGCAGTCGTGGGTCAACCTTTTTAGTGTCTCAGTGAAGCCACATGAGACTTTTGGGACTCTTTCCAAACCTATACATCTAACTGCCGACCCGTCCGATTCGGATACTACTCTTTCCAAGACATGCCAACTTCCCCTATAAAACGCATAATTTTGTATTCTTATACGTGTTTTCCTTTATTTTATTTATGAGCTTGATTTGTTAAGGTTTAAGGTTTCGTACATTATTTATAGTTTTATTATTAGGGTTTAGGACTTACTATAAATAACAACATTTGTAATAGATATGGATACACGCCAACATACAAAAATCAGGAGAAAAGTATATACCTGCAATTGGAATCTTTTCCTTTTTGAGCAAGGCTACTCTTGAGCTAACATTTGCCAGATTATTGAGTATAGATTAAGCTTTTTAATCTCTCTCGTGTTCTTATCGATCTTATCCTCAAGATTGTAGCCCCTTCATTTGAACTGGTTAGTAAGTTACATCTAACTTTCATTTGATTCTACAGCAACATTTAGTGTTCGTGAGTTGTATCGAACCTTATTTCGAGCTTGAACCCCCTGATTGTGTTTGTGTCTCAGTGTATGATATCCATTCACATTTACTGTTGAAACTAACCATCTCACTTCATGTCCGTCAAAACCATTCTACCTTTTCCAAAATCCACTGCTGTTTCTTCGATCCATATCAAGCTCAACGTCCTTGCTTTTGTTCTTAGTAATACTCAACATCTTCTTCTTCTTCTCTGTCAGCCTCTACATTTCCCCCTATCGGCATCTTCTTGTATTTCCTCCAACTCTACCCTTTGTTTAGTAGTTCGATTTGTTATTCCTTTAGTTTGATGCGATCGAAAAAGGTGATTAGCTCGGCCACCTTGGCCATATCATCTCTCAAGAACATTCTTAAGTGGGTTACAACGAAGCATACGTCGCGGTTGTTGCCTATTGGCTTACATTACAGTAACCAGACTCTTAACAAGATTGATGAGTCTATTAAGTTTATCATTGACTAACCTATGGATATTATTATCATTTTGACCTTAGCCGGCATAAGCATCATTACTCAAGTTACCAATAATACCTTGAACACTTAAATCCAACATAGTGTAATACTTCTCTGATAGGTTAACAACATAATATACAACAAATACTTCTACTTACTACCTAGAACCTTACTAACACACTCTAACAACTTTAATACCTAACACTCATTCGAATACAATAGAAATGAACTTACTTTGTTTTCATAATAAAAACAGGAATGACACTTAACAATCTACATACCTGCACTTTAACGCTCATAACTTCAAAACTTATTTCACTTGAATACATTGTAGTAGCTATAGAAGGAACACAACAACCACTAGCAGCAAACATAATCATAACTTCACTGCAACTTCACATATTCTCTCTCAAAACCATGCTTTGATACTAATGAAGCTAATGTGTCTTTGGAGTTGTACATATGAGGAAGCACTACAATGTACAAGAACCACAAGAAAGTAAAAGGGGTTAGCAAATCCGAGCAGCTACCAATTAAATATGACACACTAATTAATCCTACTCAACCTACAATTTACCAGATGTGACTCATTGTTCTAAACTATAAGGTCGTTCATTACTACTACTTGTTAAAGGGAATAAATAAGAGTTAAGAGAGAGTGAGAGCACTAGGGTTGCTCAGGAAAGGAAATTGGTAATGATCAATAATGTAATGATGTGTTGTCTATATATAAGAAAGTATGGTATTTATATGACCTCAACTAGGGATACATTAGATAAGGAAAATACAAAATGGATAATATACAAAAATTCCAAAAAAATTCTTAAAAGGAGTAAAAATGGCAAATAATACATTAGATGGAAAAGTAGAAAATCATTCTAGAACAATGAACTAGAAGATAAGTGTCAAGAGGTAATTGGAGGCTTGTAGTGTAGTTAGATGAGCTGAAATGAATTCAGAGGTCGCTTGGTAATTGTAGGATCTTGCTTGGATGAGGTTAAAGGAAATTTAGCTGTTAGTGTAAGCCCCGCAATTAACTATTTAGGATTCGGTTCGTAGAATTTAGGGTAATCAAACAAATTGTCTAATATAACACAAATTTTATGATGAACTAGAATTATTAGTAAAAATGATCCCGTAAATTTGAATTTAGGAAAATAAGTAATAAAATGATTAAATAATATAATATTGATTTTTTAAAAAATCGTCCGTTATTTATCGGAAACACTTAAAACGAATTCCGATAATGAATAAATTGATAGAAATAAACTATATATATACTAAAAATCATAAAATAACTTAAATAATATTTAAAAGTATTTATTTGTACCATATATGTATTTACATGTAGGTAGAAATACGCATAATTACTTAAAATATGTGAAATAAGCTAAAATAATGTTAAATAATTAAAGAAAATGCATGAATAATAAAGAAAGTTATGGAAAAATATGGAAATCTCTAGAAAGTGGTCGTGATAGCTTAGAAATGGAGAAATAAAATTAACTAATCAAAATGTAACAAATAGAAAGTGAAAAAAAAAGAGATAAGATAAGGTATTTGTTACATCAATTTAATGCACAAAAAATCTCTAAGGTCTCTTTAAATAGCCAAAATTTTACAGAAGCTTATTTGGGATGTTTGGAATTGTATAAAATTAGAGAGAGTCGAAAACAAAGGGAAAATTAGGGTTTTTAGAAAAATTATAAAAATATGTGCATTTAGGACCTTAGAGAAGATCCCTAACCAAATGAGCACCTAAGAGTGAACGACCATTACCACCACATAATGGTAGCAACGCCTAGGGTAGCTGACAAGGCCTTGGTGACTAGAGCCACCAGTTATGGTGAGTTCAATTATTTACCTGATTTTACATATTTTGTTAAAAATATTAAATATGATTAGAAAATATTGAAATTTGGTATTCTGGGATATTTTTGTTTGTAGTTTTTAGGAAAAATATTATTTGATGAAAATATATCTCGTGATATATGGTTTTTAAGAAATCTCAAAAACCTAAGTTTTATTCGGTTTATAAATAAATAAGCTTAAAAGTATAGTTTTGAGTTAAAATTTTTTGTATAGACTACTTAAGAGTTATACAACATTTCTGTAAAGTCCTTTTTTTTAAAATTAATTTTTGAAAATTTTAAATAATTTTTAGGCCGTAAAATGATGCATAAAATGGATAATTTGGGGTTATTAAATGAGTAATTGAATGAGTAATTATTGATTTAGTAAGTAATTATATATTTAAGGATGTTGAAATCTGATAAAGTGTGATATTTATGGCCTTTGGGGTATTAGATATAATTATTAGGGTATTATGTAGTATATAAGTGATAGGAAAAATAACAAATTTTAAGTTAATTTTGTAAATTAAGATAATTAGGTGTAAAATCTGATTTGAGATAAATTTAGATATTTTGAGATATTAATTGATGTTAGGACATGATATTTGAAGTGATAGAAATATTATATGTGTATTATGTACATAATAGATAATAATACATGATATGCAAAAATTGGAAATATAATAAATAGAAAATGTTAGGATAAGAATCGACATTATACTAATAATAAGAATATATATAAAATCTAGTAAGAGACTTTAAATTTAGGTAATTATATGAAAAAATTTTCTTATATCATGACTAAGTTCGGTGCACTAATAAATATTTAAGTATACCAGGTAAAATAGAATACTGATTTAGAACTAAAAGTGATAATTAAAATACTTAAACTTAATGTGATGAATTTCACATTTGTGTTTGGATCTCATTTTTAGGCTTTACATATAATATCCTTAATTGGAACCGCTTTAAAAACTAAATCAAAACTAAATTTGGAAACTGAACCCTAAATTAACCTAGGATGAATTAATAATAACTATTATGTATATGGAAAGAATTAGGTTAAATCATAATTTAGAGTATATATACATATACATATAATCAAGATATAAATACTAAAAACGCATTTCTATTATATATTATAGAATATACGAAGCTGAGTCAACTGATAGTGGGTTGAGTGAGCAACCAAGAATATCAGGTAAGTTAGGATTAATACGTTACTGTATTTTGGAGTACTAATTTGTAGTACTTGGAGGCTTGAATTGTATTTTATTATGTTTGTTAAATAGTTGGTTATATGCATGTGCTTGTTCTGAGTTGCTGATTATGATGCTGATTTGCTGTTTAACTTGTATTTGTATGATTTATATGGAATGATTGATCATCCTAAACTGATTTAATCAAATATATAATTTGTAATCATAAATTGGAAATGCATAGCAACCCATTAGGGGAACATTAGGATTCTCCAGTCAAATACCGACCTTTTCGAAAAGGATAACATTGGATGACATAATTGGTCCCTTCTTCATCCTTAGTCAAACTATGTGATAGGAGAGGAGGTCGCAACAAGAGTGAAGTCAAACTTTCAAAGGTAGTCGCAGGAGGAGTAGTGTCTCTATTGCACAAGCCTGGATTTGATCGTGAGCTATTGTATTAATAGAAACTACTTAATCCGGATCAAAGCGGGTGCAATTTCTCTAATTTCACGATGAACCGAATAATATCATACGATGAAATTTGCATAAACATGCATTGCACCTAATAATTTGATTGATAACCTTGTTTGTGTTTATTGTATGGTTTAAGTCTCTGTCCCATCTTATTAAGTCGTGATTGCTCACATTCTTATAGACTTTATCGTGGGAGTTAGCTAGGAAGCGGCCATATAACTACCTCAAAGCCAGTAACTGCTGGATCCTAGGAAGCAAAGATGTAAACTGAATGCTAAGTACATCCTCCAATTAGATTTATTTTAAAGCTTTTAGTATTAATTTACAAATTACTTAAGTAAATTAGGATTAAGTTGTTAAATCTTGTAAAGATACTAAGTTATTTCAATATAAGTATTTATCTTTCTTAAGTTCATAAATAAATAATATACTTAATTTATGAACTGTTTACTTCAAAATAAGTTAATGATGGATGCCTTGTATAAATCAGGTCTAAGATGGCGGTTGTATGGTTAGCTTCTATCTTATAATGGTTTGAATGGCGAGACTATTACGATTCTACTACTTCGAGACATGACAGTTAAAGTTGACTTAGTTTGATTCAACTCAGAGCTCGGGTACCGAAGGGCATTTTAATCCTCTTCAGTGTTAGGTATCTTGGTAGCTTAACTAGGACAGAGATCTAATGTTAGTTAACTTAAGAGTTGCTTAGACCATGGTATAAGCTCGACAATATGTATGGCTACCTGGCCGGTTAGCATACATGTTTGGTAAGTTGGCATAATTGTTTGGTAGCTCGAAAATTGTATTAGTACTTATGAGAGCTCAGTATTCAAGTTAGCAGCGGTGTAAAAGATGGAGATTGAAATAGGAATCTTCGGCTTAAATGGGGTTTTGAGCTAGTATTCTCCATATGAGTCATTGTAGTCCTTTAACTTGGCTGTTTGTAATTAGTTTAAGGAGTTAATTCTTATCAATTGTACTAGGCCCTCCTAACACCTTGGAGTCTATGAATTAATCTTACAATCTATCCAAATCCTTTTCTTTATGCAACACCACTTAGGACACCATCACATGCCAACAATTAGGATACTACCCTAAAATCATCCATACCCTTAATCGCTTGGGTTCAGCCACATATAGGCAACTAACTTCTCCATATGTTAGATCTAGTATTATTCATCTATTTACCTATCTAAATAGATATAACAAGTAGATATGGTATTAAGGAACTTAAAATAGTCAGGTCAGGTTAATCCTGACATACTTTAATTCCTAATCAGAGAAAATATCATTTATTGAATATTAGAACTCATTCGTATGTTCAAATAATAATCTAGGAACAAGTTTGATTCAAACCTACTAATCTTTTCTAATGTTGTTTATTAGATTTGCTAGTATTTAATGTTGTATTTTGGTTAGTTTTAAGTTATAAGGAATTTAATTCAAGAAAAATGATAAGCGATACTTATTTTGGTATTGAAAAGGGTCGATTGACACATCTCTAAGTCACCATTGTTGGGATAGTATTAGTTTCGTTGTCTAAATAGTGAAATAGGTCAAGAATGGGAGCATTCTGTTGCTAAGCTTAACTAAACCGGTAGGCCCGTTCTCCCATTCCCTCTACCTTTGGTTGGTTCTAAGTTTATTGGTTAAATGGTTCAAACATTTATAGTTCCTATGGATTTCTTCTCTTTAAACATGATCAAACTGAAAATAACCCTTCTCCCCCCTCTCCTAGCACTTTTGTTATCAAAACCATATCATAATATTGGCCCGTTCTAAATACCCAACATATTTTATCATCAAATTCTAAATTTTGAGTGTGGATTAAAGGAACTTGAATTATAAAGTTGAACTTAAAGTTCTTGAGTTTTCTTATAAAAACCATAAAGATAAAATTAGAACTATACTTTCTTTTCTACAAGAAATATAAATATGCGCTAGAAAATTCATCGAGTAATCGTTACATTAGAGAATCTAGCACTTACTAAGTGAAACATTTCTTTAAGACTCATTTTTCTACTACGCCTCTTCAACAAAGTGGTAAACTCTGCTATTTCGTTAAGACACTTTATGCCTACACTAGGAAGAATAAGACGAAAAACAAGATTAAATCAAACTCACTTTGGTTTAGGGAGCCGGTTCTGAAGAGAATGCATAAATTGTCTTGGTGAAAGAATTTGTGAGGAAAGAGAGGGGGAAAGGAAAAAGGAAAGAGAAAAAATGTATCATTTCAAAAAGCATTAAAAAGTAGGACCTTTGGATTTTAAAGCATTTACCAACACTGCCATCCCCTTTATAATGTATATTTCATTAAAAACCCAGTTATTACACTTTATTGGTATTAATATATATATATTATTTAAATGGTTATAAGGTTACATTTCTTTTCAAAAGTGTATGATCAAGAAATAAATTTCAATTTAAATACAAGGCAAAAAAACAAAACCATAAGAGACATAATAAAATGAAAAAGAAAGAAAGAGAATAAGTACGATTTAAGGCAAAACTAAATGAAATTGTTTTGAAGATGTTGAATGTGGAACGAAAAGGTTGTGAACCAAACCTTAAAATGCAATTTACTTCTGGTTCAACATGAGATTAGGATTGTAAAGAAATCAAGTCAATATAATTTTAGAGCTTAAGATGACTTAAAATTTCAAATGATCAAGCTTATAATTTTAGGCTTGAATTTGTTTCAAAATAGTACTTAATAAATTCGAGTTTCACTTGATTAAATTTATTTAGATTTGATTATTTAGAAAGACGTCTTTCTTCTAATTAAAATATTCCAATGTCTAAATTCCATTAAAATTCTGACTAATATTTATACTCGATTTATGTTTGATTAAACTCTCGAGCTAGTTGGGTTTACTAATTATAAAATTCATATTTGATTCAATAAACCATTTAAAAGATTTAAGTTTCAACTCAATTTTAGAAACCGTCCGATAATTTATAAGCTTAAATTCAACTTAACTATTATTTATCAAATTTTTGGAAATGGATATTCTCCATTTATCTTTTTCATTTTATCATTTTAAGATGTTGATATATATGATTAATAGCTAATATTATAAAAAATATAATAATGACACGGTGATATGATATGATATTTTAAAAATTTAAATGGTCTCCATTATTAATTTATAAATTAAAGAAAATTAAAAAAAGAAATGTAGAAGATTCAAAACTCGAACCGGAGCACAGAACCGTGCATCTTGCATTTACAGCAAAGGAGGGGTTAAAAACAACTGGTAACTGCCAAAAGCGCAACCGTGGGAACTTGCAAAGTCAATACAATTATGGGATAAGATTTGTGTTTGATTCCACAGGTGACGGAAAAAAACTAAACAAAAAAGAAAAAAGGTTTTATAAAACATTAATTTTAAAAAGAAAAAAGAGATCTACAGTACGAAAGGCAAATCTAATCTAATCATCTGTCCATCAAAACCCTAGAAAAGCAAATCCAGAGCCGTCTAGTCACTGACGAGTAACATGCATGTGCATGTTTCAATGTCTCCACGACTTTTTTTGTCAAGTCCCCACTCTTTTTACTGATCTCTCACCACGTGAAATCCCATACCCCTCTCTCTCAGTACACTATACATATAGCAAAACCCTAAACAATTACATCCTCTACTCACCTCCTATAAAAGAAAGCATAGACACTGCCGAAAGACACAACTTTTCATCGGTTTCACTGCAACCAATCACTTTCATGAAGAGGATTATATAGTAAATGCACAATACCACCCTTGCTGTCCAAGCCATTCCCTGTCTTAAGTAAAGCAGTTCGGGCCATTTCCTTCGTCTTCTTTATATATATAATCTCATACACATTCCCTTCCTGGCTTCCTCATTCGCTTTTGCTACAAGTTCTGTCGGCTTTGCTCACATATTACAGTACTGTGTCTGCTAAAATAATGTGTAATCCTAGAAGTATTGTTGGGTCTTGCTTTGTTCCTAAACTGGTGATTGTGCGTGGAAAGAGGAAGTTTAGGAGCTGGTTTTGGAGGGTTAGAGCAGAGATGAGGAGGCTTGCTCGATCAAAGCGTGAAAAGTTTAACTTCCACTATGATCCTTTAAGTTATGCTCTCAACTTTGACAATGGCAATTCTGGTTTCTTCTGCTGAATGAAGAATTTTCAAGGGGTAGTTGCTTTTGTGTTAGCAGTAGTTTACCCTATAGGAGTTGACTGAAAAAATGAAATCAGAAGAATAGCGTTTTGGGTTCTTTCTTTGCTCATTGTAATGTCGAGTTTGAATATGATCTGCCATTATAGAACACGTAAATCTTGACTTTATAGTCGGTTAGTATACTGCTTTATAGTATTGGTTTGCTCAACATGTGCTTGGAATGTTAGTTAACGAGTTTAATTAAAAAACTTTTCACCTTTTGGTTATTGCATAATCGAGTCCATGATAGAATGAATATGTTCCCTTTTATTTAATTTTTTTTTTTTTTTTTTTTTTTTTTTACGTTAAACAAGTGTCTATAGAACCGTAACCATTTTCCAATACTATTTTCTTTGAATTCTTGGAATAATTTGTTTCTTTTAGGGTGAATGCAATGGGAATGAATAATTGAATTTTGCGGTCATTAGGAATCTCAAAAGTATATTTTCCTGTTTCAGCAAGGAGGTGATAAATTAAAGCAGCATTCATCCTTTGATTGCGAAGAATTGAAGTTGGATTGGGTTATTCTTTTTGTATAACAGGTTGAATGAGTTAGGAAGTGGTGATGTAAAATTTGAAGTGTGGGTTTAAGTTATTAGCTATTTGAGTCCAGTTAAATGTTAAATTGAATTTAATTTGTCGGTAATTGATTCAAAGTTTAAGTGTGAGTTATTCAAGATGTTTCTAATAAGTTATGTTTAAATTTTGTGATATATATATATATATATATTTCTATCTCGATTAGTCGCGAGCCCACATGAGCAAGTCTATTGGCTACCATGAAAATCAATATTATTTTAATTCACAGAAAAATATGTTTTTTTTTTTAAATAATGTATAAATAAACTTAATCTAGTCAGTTCAATCTTGCATTAGTATAATTTTGAATTTAGCTCAATGTCGACTTTCAAAATTTTTGGCTTCTATTTTCCATTAAGGTTATGTTCTGAAAATGGTAATTGGTAAGTACTCCATCCCGTGGTTGAAATAAGAACTTTCACGGTCAAGCAAATTGAGCAGTTTTTCATATGCAGCTTTTCAGTTTGCGATTTTATTGGCGTTGCAAATTCAGTTATATTTAACCTAGATGATGGGGATTGTCTTTAACTTTCAGAGAGTAGCTATGTTTATAGTTACAGTTATATTGGAATAAGGAGCATGAATTATTCACGGGTTAAAAAGGTAAGTTAAGGTCAATTTTGGAAAATGCAAAAAAAAAAATTGATTTGATCACTTAAAATTTCAAAATAAGATTTTTAATTTCTTAAACTTTAAAAAATAAGAAAAAAAATCTTTGTAATCCTTTAATATTAATGCCTAAATATTTCCTAAACTATAGAGTATTTATAAGATATTTATGCATTAAAATTATATTTTAGTGAATGTTTATATATCAAAATTAAAGTTTAAAAAGATTATGATAGTTATTTATTAATTTATAAACATTTAATAGGTTAAAAATTTTATTTTAAAAGTTTAAGAGGTGAATCCATATTTAAGATAAAATTTATGAGTCTTTTTAGTAATTTCTCCCATTTATTTATGGAACAATACATTATTTACGTTCTTAAAATTAAGGAAATTTGTTTCTTTTTACTTTTTTATTTTTCTTGACCTAAGTTTTATTTTTTTAGTATATCAATATGTACCTTAAAAAAACTAATAGAAAATGGTATATTTTGATACGAGAAAATTTACTTGGGTCTTACAAAACTAGATTGGATCATCTAGCTTAATAGGGTCTTCTCTAATCATTGTCAAGTAGTTGCACTAATCGAATTAGTGTAAATTTGTCAACAACGGTAAAACCAAGTTCTCTAGTTGGGTAAAATTAAATTTGATCGGTGGAACAATATAACTTTCATTAATGTCACGATTTAATTACTTTTAATTATTATGTATTATAATTTACATAAAAGTTAAGTAAGTAAATTTAAGTTAATATAATTAATAAGCATAGAATGGAATTACGATTTCACTCTCTTAAAGGTAATATCTAATTCTCTCGTAAAAAATCATTGATTTTGCTTTCAAATTATACTTTCAAATTTTTCTATTAAGAAAAAGCAAGTTTATTCTAGGTACCAAATATAACATAAGAGTATAGAAAAGAAAAAAACAAAAACTTCCTTTAAGAAGAAAATGTTACGAGAGTGAGGGGCATTAGACTAAAAATTATGAATTGTATGAAAAAAGTGGCAATTATATACGAATTTTTTTACTTTTTATTTTTTTTGGCCAAATTATCTATGAAGTTACTCTAGTGAAATGCCAAATTTAGGCTTCACAAGTGATGTGGATCAGTGGACTGTAAGTTAAAAGTCCCAGGTGGATTTCAGGAGAAAAATCACCTAATTTATAAAGCTAATTAATGAATATCGAGTCATCTATGCTAAACTTTTAGTTGAAGTGAATATAAACATTGATTAGTTGCCTACTAAAGGCTTGATCATGCAATAAGCAATGACGTTACAAGTAGATTATAAGTTTTATGAATTGCCATAGGAAAGTAAAAGTAGTTATAAAATTAAGGTAGTGAATATTGAATTATCACTAATTAGAAGTTATTTTGATCACCTAGATAAAATGCTAATTAAGGCATGCTAATTTAGTTATTAACTACCATGGATAGAATATTCCAGTGGGATCACAAAAAAGCTTTCAAACTTTTAGGTGAAGTTATATCAATCTAAATATTCTTAGATTGGTCTAGTTTAGGAAGAAAAGATTATAATTTTGATAAGTAAATATATAATTGGTATTTTATTGATTCATTTAGCGTATTAGTATTATTGAATCTTTTGTCTTTCTTTTAAAATTTTTTGAATTTTTTATTATTTTATAATTTTTTTATAATTATACATATTTTTTATTTATCATTTTATGTCTACACCATAGCCAATTTAGTTACACATCTACAAAACTTGGTGGACAACTACCACATCGGCTTCACTCGACAGTTTTTGCAAGTTAACGCCATTACTTATTTAAACTATTTAATGTTACATTAATATCTTATTTAAGCCTTTTAAAATGTTGATATATTCCCTTTACTATAATTTACCCAATTTATTTATGAAACAATACAATTATCCACTTTCTTAAAATTGGATGTTAAAATTTATTTATTTTTCTTGAACCAAAGTTTTATTTTTTTAGTAATTTAATATACACTCTAAATTTTTTTTTAAAAAATGGTATATTTTGATTTAAGAAATCCAGGTGGGTCTTAGAAGACTAGATCTTAACAAGGTCTTCTTTAATTACTGCGAAGGTAAATCATGTTAAATTAGCTGCACTAGTTAGTTAGGATTAATAAGGATTGCCGATAAATCCAAGTTCTTCAGCGGGGTAAAATTGAATTTGATTGACGGAAAGTTGTAACTTCAATGTGATGTTTTGCGGTGAAAATGGTTTGAAATGAAATTAATTGACATGGGAGGTTATAACTTTTGTTAATAATAGAAACCAAAATAATAAATCCTTTTTTTGTTTGGAAAGCGTATGGAATGAATAACATTAATGTGCTAATAGTATTAATTATTATAAATATCCTTAATTGTTACACATTATGATTTATTTGAAAGTTAAATAACTAATTTTAAGTCAATACAATTAATAAGAGTGGAATGAAGTTACGATTCTACTTAAATTTCGCAAACAAATTATGCTTCTAAATATAAGAAAAGAGAATGAAACTCAAAATCAGAATTTTAATATATTTTATTTTCGTGTATTAAATGTGATATAAGGATAAAAAAAAAAAAAAGAAAATTTCCATTAGGAAGAAAACGGTACGTAGATTTAGACTGGAAATTATGGATTGTATGGAAGTAAGTGATAATTATCCATGAAGTTACTCTTAGTGAAATGCCAAATTTTGGCTTCACAAGTGGAGTGGAGAAGTGGACTATAAGTGAAAAGGCCGACGTCGATTTCAGGTGAAAATATCACTTAATTTATAAAAGCTAATTAATGAATATCAAGCCAACTAAGATGAAAGTGAAAAGTCTGACGTGCATTCAGGGGAAAAATCATCTAATTTATAAAGCGAATTAATGAATATCAAACCATGTATGATGAACTTTTTGGTTAATCGCCTACTAAAGGCTTGGCCATGTGATAAATATTGACTTTATAGTTAGATTATAAGCCATTGTAAGTTTTACATGGGTTGCGATAGGAAAGTAAAAGTGGTATAAAATTAAGGTGATAAATATTAAGTTAGCACTGATTAGATTTTTTTTTATAAAATAAATAAATTGCTAATTAAGACATGTTAATTTAGTTATTAACTACCATGGACTGGAATCAGTTGGAATTAGGATCACAAAAATGCTTTCAAACTTTCAGGCGGAGTTGTATCGATATAAATATTCTGCTGAGTGGTCCACCCAGGGAGTTAGACAATATTGTAAAAGTAAATAAAAAATTGTTTCTTCTGTTATATGCTTCCTGTAAGGAGAAAAGAAAAAAAATGCAAAAAAAAATTTACACAAGTGTAGCTGTTGAAAAAATACTTCCAGATTTACTGCAATTAAAATCAACTCTTAAAAATGCGATGCATATATGGAGATTGGAGAAGGGTGCATCTATGTGACTCTCTTGCTTATGTCGTACTAATGATCTCTAACTAATTTTCTCAATGGTACAGGAGGGTATGAGCTTCACCAGTGGAGGTCTCTTCTATGATAGGGGTATGGCACATAGGATCCTTAGAGTTGGATCCCAACATAATGGTCCGAAATCGAACATATATTGGTATGATATTTTATAGCGTGCATAAGCACACACGTTATGAACCAACTCTAGCTATCCTAACATTCCTCATCAACTAGGCCAAAACTAAGTAGGATTATGTAATTCTAACCATCAACTCTGGTCATAATGAGCATTTTATGCTTGTACTTCCCATAATGTTCCATCAATCGTAATTACAAGTTTGCAATGTATAAATGCCTCGATGTACAGTCCAAATGCCTATAAGATTCTGTTGAAGAACACGTGCTTAGCAGTATCACTATCTCGCCTTTTCTATTCTATCATAGTGCTGGGATTAGCTTCTCGGATCTTATTTAGTAGATGTAGGAACAACACATATGATTCCTCTTACTTATCATAAACCTATTCAATCGCTTTGCGTATCATTTCCCTAATTCTCTTAATTTGCACAATATAACTGTGTCGCTTGTAAATATTCGCCTACAAGTGTCTTAACTTAATGCTTAGTGACTCTTGAACGTCCTTAATTAGAAAGTAGGATAGAGTGTTTGAATCCAATTTCGGGTGGTCCTAGCTTATTTTAGGATTAAGGTATGTATGGACTCATGAACTTGGTTATCACAAAGCATTTTATATGCTGCTTCTTATAAGCTTTGAGTCTCCTCCTATAGCCCTTTTCCCAATCAACACATCTGATAGACCATAACATCGGTTCGAACTCCTTTACGATAAAGTCATAGTGGTTTATAACATGATGTAGTCTCATAGCTATCTATAGATTTTTTTATTTTCGAACCGCATTCTTACCTTCAATTCATTGTTGAACCTTTATTCACCACCACTTATACTATCCTCATACGCCACTAGTCCATCTCTTATACTTACCGTGTAGAAAGGTAGGGGTTCTGACATCTCGATCGCATCCATACATGTCGTTAACCCATGCTTTCGATCGTTCCCTCCACGTAACCCTTATTCTTCTTCGACTTCCTGCAATTAACATTCACTTAAGCCAATGTCGACATTACGATCTGTATCATCTGAATCTTCATCATTGTCGTGCATGCCAGTTCGTTCTTCTCATTAGTATCTCTATTAGACTTATTGGTGATCAATACATTAGGTTCACCGGACATGCGATTGCTGCTCGGTACGTGACTTAGTGGGACTATTGAGGATTTGAACACCCCAATTTCAACTTACAGTCTAATGTCATTGCTGTTCTGTCTAACATCATGCTTAGCTACGGGAGGGGCTATTAGTAGTGGGTTCACTTTATGAATTTTAATATACATCTCCGTAAAACTGTTGACTCTACCTGTAAGCTCTAAAGCTAAGTCAAGTAACTGCAGGATTGAATTTAGAACCCAAGGTTTAAGGCGATCGATTAAAGGATCCGATCAAATCCAAATTATTAACTATTGAGAGGAATATTAGTAAAAATGACCTCGTAAATTTAAATTTAAGAAAATAAGTAATAAAATAGGAGACTATAAAATTCTTAAATTTTAAGCATAATAATTGCTAATTACCGAAAAGGCAAAAAGTGTAATCTAATAACTAATAAATTACTAAAGATAGATTATATGTATATTAAAAATTTTAGAATAACCAAAATAATAATTAAGAATGTTAACGTGTACCCCACATATATTTACGTGTAGATAAAAATACGCGAAATTACCTAAATTGGCCAAAAACTAAGTAAATAATTAAAGAAAATTATAAAATAATTATGGAAAAAAAAAATCAGAAGAGGATAAGATGAATCAAGATCAGGTCGTGGTAGGTCCAAAGCTGCAAAAAAAGAAATTAGCCAATAAAAATTAGACAACTTAAAAGCCAAAAATTAAGGAGATTGGGCAAAGTCTTGTCAAATTAATGCATATTAATTACAACAAATGATTATAAATAAGGGAAAAAATTTTAGAAGTCATTTGGTCAGTTTAGCATTTGGAAAAAATAGGAACACTAAAAAAATCGAGAGAAAATCCATAAAATAAAAAAAAAAGGAAAACTATGCAGATTGGGCAAGTAGCTAAACCCACCATTCACCATCACCTGGGACCGAACCACCACCTCCACCCTACACAAAACCCACCGTCTGGACCGGCCGATCACCTTAGACCGGGCTTGAATGGCCAGAAAGCTTCAAATTGGTTAGTCATTTATTTACCCCGATTTTGAATAAATTTGTAAAATTAGTTATTTTGCCCAGAAAATTATGAAACTTGTTATTCTGAGGTTTTATTATATGTAGATTTAGGAAAAAATATTGATTTAGTTTAATTATATCTGCAATTATAGGGTTCTTAACAAATTGCTTAAAACCAAGTATGACTAAACCGAAAAATAAGTAGGCTTAAGAGTGTAGTTTGGAGTTAAAATTTTTTTTTTTCTGTAGGATGCTCATATGATGTAGAACAGTGCTATAAAGCCATTTTTTTAAAATTAATTTTTGAAATTTTTAAGTTAATTTTTAGCCCTAAAATGATGGAAAAATTGGGCGATTTGGGATTAATTAGGTGATTAAGATATTAATTACTGATTTAGATTTTAATTAGATGTTTAGGGATGTTAATCTCGGAAGTGAAACCCTAATCCTAGCCTTTGGAGTATTAAGTATGGTTAATTTGGAAAATTAGGTACTTAATATAAGAATTTAGTAATATATGAAATTGTAAATTAACAAATCTAAAAAAATAGAGTTATTTAGATAATATTATAATAAAAATCAGAAAAATAATAAATCTGAAAATAACATTAATTTTAAGCAAAAGTCTCAAAATGTAAGATTTTTACACACCGGGAATAAATCCGATACCGCAATTAAGGTTAGCGTGTACCGAATAGTTTAGAATACCAAATTACGACCCAATAGGATATTTAGACACTCGAGATTAATGTGATTAATTTCACATTAGGATTCGAGCATATTTCAAGCTTAGAAATCAAAGTTTAAAATCTTGTTTAGGATTTGAACACCGAAATAGAGTACACGAATCATTAGGACGTAATGGGCATACACGGACAAAAATGAATTAAAATATAACTTAGAATATGAAACTGTTAATTTTAAGTACTAAAAAGACCTATTTGTATTATAGGACACCCCGAGACAAAATCAGCTTGCGATTAAGGGATCGAGCGATCGAGCAAATACAAGTAAGTTGGGTTATTGCTTATTGTAATAGAATACTAGTTTTGTAGTACTCAAAGACTTAGGCTTGTATATGATTATGATTGTAAGTAGTTTACGTATGTGTTTGATGTATCTGAATTCGTGCTGAATTTGTATTGTGAGTGATTTTGTGACTGATTGAATTGGTATGAAATTGTTTGATAACCCTAAGTGGAATTAAATCTTAGTTAACCCAAATAATTAATAATGTCATGCATTGCAACCCGTTAGGAGATCATAGATTTCTCCAATCAAATACCGACCCCTTCGAAAGGGATAGCGCAGGATTGTAAAATGGTCCCTTCTTCATCCTTAGTCGAACTAAGTGATAGGAGAGGAGGTCGCGGCGAGGGTGAAGTCAATGATTCGAAGGTAGTCGCAGGAGGAGCGAGGTCTCCATTGCACAAGCTTGGGTTTGGTTGTGAGCTGCTGCATAACATGGAAACTCTTCAACCTGGATTGGAGCAGGTGAAATTTCTCTGATTTCATAACGGATTGGACTACGTTGTGCGATGACACTTGATTGTTGCATTGTATGAAAATAATTGTTTGATAACCCTGTTTGTGCTTGTATGCATTCATGAGTCTCTAATTCAATTTATTGAGCTGTAGTTGCTCATATCCTTATAGATCCTTTTGCAGGTTCTGATTTCTGAACACTCAAAGCACTATGCCGCCCTACAATTATCCAGAGGTTAGTCTGTTGGAAGCTAGGGGTGTGAGGATCAAATTACTTAGTATAGTGTGTAGCTAGAATGACCATGTAATTAGGATTGAAAGACCGGTAGTTATTTTGTAATCTAGTATACTGTTATGTTATGTAAAACTTCCTGGGAAGCTTTGTGGACTTATATATATATATATATAATATTGTACATGTTATTAGAAATTTGAACTATTTATCATATTCGTAGTTTAATTGTTCATCGGACTGTTTACTTCAAAGCGAGGAGTCGTCGGCGCCTTGTGTAGGTCATGTCTATGGTAGGTATTGTGAGGTCAGTTACTATCATAGAATGGTTTATACGGCGGGACTGTTGCGACTCTGCGAATTCGGGGCGTAACACTACCACATCCTACTAAGGAAGCCATCGGCTAGTAGACATTATAATGATTGCTGATAGGGATGGCACGGAACATGTCCTTGGTCCCATCTACTAGGGGGTATCTGTGAATCAGCTTGATCTAATACAGTGTTATGTCAAATCGAAACCAATTACATATCAATCCAACCACTTGGTCATACGTAGCCCCAAATGAAACTCTAAATATTGTTCTCGAGCACCTATCATATTGTACCCCATTTTCTCCTTCGATAGTATTTCTACTAACATAACAAACCAATCATCTATGAAGTTAGAGTTAAACATAACTCTAACTTCATTATATACCCATTTTCCATATCAACTGCATAAACTTTAGCATGTGTATGTAAAAATACTACCTTATACTAGCAAACACACTCTATTTGAGTTTATAAATATATTGCCTAATTTAATTTCATTATCGTATTTTTTTAACGGCACTAGAATCAATAATTACTCCAATTGAAATAAATGAAAAATTATACTGTTTCGTAAGTCAGTTAATTATCTACACCCTGAACAATAACACGTATTACCTACTACACATGTACATACAATACAATACCTATATATATGTACAGATAAACTGTACTAAATAACAAATACAATGTTTTGAGGGGAAAAAATTATAAAACATTAACGTAATACAAAAAAAAAGGCACGCATATATACTTAACTAACGAACATAAATTTATACAAAAAATAGCTCGGTTTATAGGCAACGAAGAATAGAAAACTATTAATTTAACGATATGTCATAAAACATACGAACATACTCACTTGCCTAAAAATTACTAGTAGATAACAATGTATCATCATGCGACAAGTGAGAACACTATTTTTTTCGAAAAAACATGCATTTAAAACGGATTAAAATGAGTAAAAATGATACATTTCCCTATATTGATGCCTAGGGAGAGAAAGTAATAATAGCGTATCAATTGTATCTCTGTTTCAAAAAAACTTCATACAATAGAGACCTACACCATGCAACTATTCCGATTCTATGATCTATTTGTCAAAAGCGGACTTAAATGACGGATTTGGGAGAGAGATTTTGCAAATAGCTTAAGAGAGAGAAAGTTAGGAAGAGAATGGCCCATATGCAGAATGGGGTAGGAGAGGAATGGGAAAGAATAAATCTCCATGGAAGAGGCAATTTCATCTTAACTTAAATGAAATCACCTCTTCAACTACGGTACATTTGGAAATATTTTCCTAAATACCATATTTTTGTTTGCAATTTTTTTTTTCCTTTTCCCTCCTATAAGGGGTTCAATCAAGGGACTTAACATGTAAAAGCATTTCAACTTTAATTTGTTTATATTTTAGATTTTTTTTATCTTAAATGTTGCAATTTAATATCAAGGTATCTTAAATCCTTAAACGTCGAGGGGAAAGGAAAATATCATATATATATATTTAAATAATTCCTAAAACAAGACTCTTATAAAAATATTCTCAACTATAGTTGAAATTGGATTTCTAAAACTTAATTTTATAAAATACTGAAATCGACTTTTAGAAAACCTTATTATATAAACTTAATAATATGTTTTTTTCTAAATCTTAATATTAGGTTTCAAAACAGCCGATTTTAGCTTTGTGTTTGGCAACATATTGCACCAACAATGGGAGAGCTTGAAATCGGTTTTTGAACTCTGACCTTTTAGAAGTCCATGAATATCTAAAGTGCGTTTCTTTTATTTTAAATATTGGAGTTTAGGCTCTTACTCTTACCCCCATGCTTGTTACTCCTTACTCCCTCCAATTCATTATCCAAGAGTTTGTTTCAAGCACTACAATCTCCTAAAATTGTCTACAAAAATTTTTGTTTGTTTTTAACCCTTTTATTTTTTAAATGTGTACCTTAATCCAATGAAATATATATATATATTTTTTTTTTGTAATTTTTCATAGACATTCTTATACCTTTAACTAATTCTCTATTATGGTTATCATACTTATTTAAACAATTTATAACATGTTTTATTGAAATTAGTGTATATTATGAAAATTATCGTGATGATACTTAAATAATTTATAAATATTGTTTATCGAAATCAATATTTACTATAGAAATTATTAAACTAGTCAATAAAATGACTAGTAAATGAGTGATTATTTGATTATAAATATTGTTTATTATGATTATACCTTTTGCTATAAATCACTTTCTTTAAGGTTATTTATTACAATGAAAATTAGTTTTGTTTTTTGATTAATTCCAAGGCACTTTTTAGATTACGTAACAAGACAAAAATGACGTCTTACCAAGAATTCCAATATTTTGAGCGTAAAGTTTATAGATACCTAGATTTGTTGTATGTTGTATATGTGGTGGTGGTGTAAGTCATGTGCTTAATGTGATGTCAAAAGAGTGATATTACTTGAAAAATTATGTTCAGTAAGATAAACAAAAGAGAGATTAAAGAGAAGGAGCAAACATCTTAACAAGTTTGTACGCTTATGCATGGTTAAAGGAGCTTGCTAACTTCAACTTCGTCATTCTTGGTTTTTTATTCTTAAGTCTTAGACTCTAAGCTTTGAAACTTGATCTCTGAAGCCTATCTTTTAAAACTTTGATAATTGAATGGATTCTCTAAGTGTAGTAAACAAGGCGGTATTCATGTGACTTGATAATGAGTAGCCATTTGTAAAACCTAGATTTTTCTAAATAAGAAGGAAAAAAATAAGAAAATAATAAAGGGTACTTAGTATGACTTATCAGTAGCTAATTTCTATGGAGGCATTTTAGTCAATTGAAAAGTTAGAAACCCTTCTCTCCCTTCTATTAACATGTGTTGATAAACAAAAACCCTATCTTTAATATCCTTTCCTATTATTTTCACAGCCTTAATAATAGCAAACTCCTAAGTTGCTATTAAAACTTTATATCAAATTTGGATTCTTGACTTAAATGTGCTCGAAACCCTAAGAGAGCAAAGGAAACATAAAGAAACAAGAAATCTTGGTAAGTTCTCTATCCTATAATATGGGAAATTCGAAATTCTCTAAAGGAAGGTGTTAAAACCTAAAGAAAATTTCATTTTGCAATATCTTACAAATGAAAATTCATGCCTTGAGTGTTATACTATCAAGGAAACATGTAAGTAATCTAATCTTTGTTTTCCTTTTGGTTCTAGAAATATTGCTTGTGCAAGGTTTGAAATTGTTGGTTAAAGGGGGTTATGATTGATTGATCGTGATGTCTAAGGAGTGTTAGAGGATTTCAGAAGGGAGTTATAGTTGGAAAGGTGTTAGATGTGCTATTTTGGAGTGAAAATTTCGAGTTAAGAGAATCATGGCCTAAGATTGCGAGTGTGATCTTGACCGTAATCCTCATGGATGTGCTAGGGATCAAAGATGTGCATGGAAATTAAAGGTGAATTATAGCCAAGAGGATCACGACTAACGTTCATGGCCGTGACTTAAGGCGTGTATTTATTGTGTTGCAAATAAGAGAAGCATAGTTAAGTTTCATGACTATAATTCATGGGCATGAACCTATATCTTTCCTTCTTTCCCTCCTTCTCTTGATTCCTAGCCTCCTAAGCTATAGCTCAACCTATTTTTAAACATTCTTAGGAGTCTAAATCGGTTCTAAAACTTAGACAATGATGGATTTGAGCTCAAGAATTAAGTGAAAAACAAGGGAATCTAACTAGGATAAGAAAGCTTATATTATAGTTTCTAAATGTTATTATTTTTACTCTGTACATCAGGTGACATGGAATCTTGAAAGGGCTTCGAACATAGATATTACTAGATGTTTTTAGAATTAAGGTGTGAAATCTTGAAAGGACTTCAGACATAGATATTACTAAATGTTTTTAGAACCTAGGTATGGGTCATGTGTTTACTTGTTGTGCTTGTTTAGAATAGATGTTTAATTGAAATTGATTCAAACTTTGACTTAATGGATTTTATGTTGCTTATACTTATCTTGCTTCGACCTCGGCTTAGTAAGGTCTAAGAAGGTTGATGTGATAGCTAATGATCATACGTAACGTACCTTATAGGGGTTCCGTATTGAGACAACTCAACTAGATTCTAAGAAGGGTTACTAGAGTTATGGGTAAGACCTACAATAATGGTTATGTATTATATATACTACTTATTTAGAGATTATGAGTTACCCCGAGTCTTGAACACTAAGAGTGTGTTGGTTGCTACCTAATAATCAATATAATAAATTGTGCTTGTTATATGGGTTATTATGGTTATGTATATGACTTGTTGGTGGTATATATCATGCGCACATGTTTATTGTTTATAATACTGGGCTTCAACTCATCTCGTATTAAAATTTTCAAGTATAGATACTTGAGTATAGGTGATAGAGTTTAATGATTTTAGTTTCGATCGTCAAGTTTACTTAGATGGAAAGTAGTGACTAGAGTTTCTAAAATGAAAAAAAAAATGAAATTATGTTAGGAAAGTTACAATTAGTTTGCCATTAGTAAATTTTTATTCAAAGTGTTATAAAATTTATTTGGAAGTTAATTTAGATTTATTCAAAAAATTAAATTATATTGGAAATGTTGGAGATTTTGATAGAACATCCTAGAGATTTTAGTATTTGTAAATGCCTAGCTTGTCAATAGATGATAATGACATATGGCAAGTTATAGTGTTATAGGTTCTAGGATGTTACACCATAATTAGATCATGTTTTTGATGAACAAATGAGATGAACAAAGTCTTCTTATACTAATCCATTAAACTTCTAGAAGATGGATTCCTTAGTGCAGCCATATTAAGTATATGTGCCTATTGAGAAGGGTAACGAGTAGGTTGACGAGCTTTAATAAACCTTATTTTGAGTTTACCAAGCTAAGTTTTCCTAAATTAAACCGAAGTGTAAGTCTAATTATTTAAATGTTGTTGCAAATAAAAAAATTTAGCCTATTTAATGTTATTAGTTTCTTTAACCTTTTACAAAGTCTAAACACTTACATTTGAGGAGAGATTGCAGATTTAAAGGATGGGGGAGCCGAAAGTGGCCCCAACATCCCTAAGCCCTAGAAAAGATAATTTTTAAAAAAATTTTAAAAAGGGAAATATATATATTACATATATTTTAAAAGCAAATTATAATATAATATTGAGTATAGTTTAATGTTTTTTTTAAACAAGAGTGTGTTTTAATGGTTAAATGTATATTTTATTACCAAGATGTCTTAGGTTCAAATCTCCTGATTGTCATTTTATTTTTTCAAGATGTATTTATTAATTAAATAACATTTTCTTTTTGATTTTCTTTTAATATTTTTTCCCATAATAAGCAATAGCCTTAAATTCATTTATTACAAAATTGTATTTAACTTAATGAATTCTCTTGAATTGTAATTTTTTATTAATATTCATCATAGATAAAATTAATTTTCCCATATTATAATTGTTCCGATTTTATCGCCTAAATTATTAGTAAATAATACCAATTATGATTTAATTTAGAAACATTTTGTTACAATTAATATTATGAAAATGAATGTGAATTGTTAAACCATTTTGTGTAATAACTTATATTTAAAAGGATTTTTTTCAACACTAGTAATAAAACAAATTTATAAAGTTATTATGAAAATAAATCGAAGAAAATTATATTTATGTTTATCTATTTTTACGCTACTTGCAATTTCATGTTCAAATATTTTTCTAATATATTTTTATCGAAAACAAAATTCATATAAGTTTTATATATTAATTTTATTTTTGTCCATAAAATGACAGTTAAGTTTTGATTTGTATGTATACTATAATTAAAAAGGTAAAAGTTTATTTATTAACCTCTTATGAAATATATCGAGCACTCTAAGTCATTTTTTTTTTTAAATTCCATCCGATGAAGTTTTAGAAAATATTTCAAGTAAATCATGTTAGTATAATCATAATGACAAGTGGATATTTCTTATAGATACTCTTAGTATTAACTTAATTAAAACAAACATGGACTAACTCTCAACACCCTCCCCCTTCACCCCAAAATGGTGTGGTTTTGCATCTATACCTAGATTGAAGAGTGATGACATACCAATTGAAAATGAGTTCTTTCAATTTTTATCTTTTCAATTCACATAAATTATAAATTATGGTTAAGACTTTTTAGATTTTTGAACTATTGGTTGAGATAATTATAATGTCAATGACCTATGCTTGTTAAGTTATTATTATTATTTTTAATCATTTATTATGCTCTTGTATGGATAAATAGCTAATCAAACTTTATTTACAATAATATATTTTGGTATATCGAATTATATAAAGTGTAACTGGATTCCATAAGGAATGATGTAGTGATTATTACAGCAAGCTCCTAATTTGATTTTATCCAAACCAAAGGTCCAAACTCTAATCAATTTTAACTATACGACAATAACCTAACTAAGGTCAAATAAACCAAAATTAGACTATAACGATGTAGAACACCCGTTGTATGATTGTGTTTGATTATCGAAACTCGATCGATTCACTTGCTTTTATCTAGAAGTCCCCCTTGTGGCATGCCGACCGTGGAGGATTGAAATGACACAGACATAGCCTAGGTTTAAACTAAAGCTAGAAATTACGTATAATTAACGTTTGTCAACTTATATAGCACACAGTCCAAGTTATTTATTTATTTTTTATGATAATTCACTAGTTGCGCGTGTGGCATTATGCTAGGCGATAAAGGGCACCCATTTTGATGGGTGACTGCAAGGATAATCTAATATACATCGTTGACAACCAAGCATTACAAGTATTCATCTCAATCTCATTTTTACTCTCTGTAAGTCCCTCAATCCGTTTATTCCATGTTTTATGGATAAGAGAGAACCGAGCCAAATTTAGTTGAATAATATTGAGCCGTGCTTGGGCTCTAGCTCTATTCAAAATTTATTATATCCTATATGAACAAAAAAGTGTCATGGATTCTATTTCTTGGTCAAATTTTAAATAAATAAGGGAATAATGTTATTTTATAGATGATTGTTATATTCCTATCAATTATCTCAAGGTAAACAAGTGTTAACTAAGAAATAATATTAATGCTATTCATCACATCATTATTTTTTACATTTATCATTTCAGAAAGCTATGGCTTAGATTTACATACCACATGCCTTTTTCTTTCATAGAGGATTGATGAAGTTTCCTAAATTTCTAAGAATTATCTTGTTTCTATATCACGGTTGAAATTTTTGCAGGCCAACTAGATGAAAATCTACTATTTTAATACATATGTTACATTTTCTATTTCTATTGCTCAATATCTTCTTCAATATATGAAGTTATAGGCTTCATTTCCTTTTGCCCTCACAGAAGGCTTCATTCAAATCCACAATTTTACACTATGCTTTGCTTTCTATTAGAAAGTGCAATTATCATAACCAATGTAAGCTATTTCTTAGAAACCCAAGAAATTCTCCAATGCCTGTAAGAATACATTAATATGAATGAGGAAATGGATTCTATCCACTTTCTTAACTTTTAGCACTTATCAATTTAATCAATACTTGACATTATCTAGCAATCCGTTTAGGTCGTAACATTAATTTTGTTTTTCCCTTATTTTCTATAAAAATATTATTATGGTATCTAGTTGTATTTTAAATTCGTAATAACAATTCAATAACAAATTCTTGATATAAAAATATGGAATAATGATCCATTATTTTGATCCATAAATAACCATTTAATGTTGAAGCTAACTTTTATTTTTTCCTAAAAGCATTGTTTTAAAAAATATTGGATATATTTCAGTACTTATTATAACTTTATTTTATTCTTCGATAATAACTATATTATAATCTTATACATCTAGCCTAGTGAATAGTGGTGAATTTTTGAACTACTTATGATGTCTTAACCATGGGCAATATTTCGTAAGAGAAATCTATGGGAATTGAGAAAATGGAAATAGAGTGAATTCATGTTAGTCATGTCACCAATGTCCCAGCTTCCCAAATTCCATGGTTTTAATTTTTTTTTTTTATATTTTATTCATTGTTTCAGACTTTGATATGCATTATATTCTTAACTAAGGGTTAAAAATGTTTCCAAGATTTTTTTTTAATTTTTTTAATATTTATTAAAATCACATCTTTAGATTTTTCAAATATTATGGAGATGATGATGATAATCAAAGCCCATGGTAGTGGTTAATTGAAACGGAAAATAAGAATCGAAACTAAGGAAATGATTTCCCTTTTCAATAAAGGAAATTTTTTTGTTTTTAATTTTCCATTTTACTATCACTTAGAAAACTAGCTGTTGTAGTTGCCTTCAACTACCTCTTTCTATTAAAAGCAGCTAATACTAACGGGTAGCAACCTCTTGAAATTATAATAATAATATTTGAGAATTGAAAAGTTTTTACTATAGCAAATTTGGAATAAAATCAGAAAAAATGTTTTCTAGTGAAAGAACTTTGACGCCTTTAATTACGATTCAAACAAAAGCTTTTAGTAAAATAAAATCTTATCAAGTTTACAAAATATGACAATTTAAGTTATATAATATTAATAAATTAAGTGAAACTATGAATTAAATGAATATTAATATTATCATTAGTGTTGATTTCTAAATTTATCATATTGTTTTTTAAATTTTTAAGAGAGATAGCAAAAAAATCTATATATGAGTTTTTAATTTTTTGTCTATCTAAACTACAATACAACATGAAAAATATATAGTTAAAAATATATTATACATTTGATCGAAATCTCTAAATTAAAAAGAAATTATTTATATAACAAAATGTAAATATAGAAGAATATAAAACGTGTCTTTTGTCCTTGTTTGAGTCTAGAAGATTTTCTCAAATCTAAACATGAATTTAGTTGTATTTAAATGGATTTGACTTGAATGTGTTTTATGTCAAAATTATCTATAAACTAACTTATTTAAATCGTATTATGTCGTGTTTAGGCTCATTGGATCTGGATCCCAAATCACTAACTTTAGATGTGAATTATGAATCCCTAAAAAAATGTGAAAAATTTAAAAGACAATCATCAATAGAGTATAAATGATGTTCTCCTAATAAGGTTGGACGTAGAGGTGTATGACAGGCTAGTTTGGCCTGAATCCGGCCTTGAACTATTGGTGTATGGGTTGGCGATTAATTAAATTGGGCCTAACCCTTAAGGTTACAAGTTTAAGCCGGTTCACATGAATCGATAGTTCAAGGATCGGTTCGAAGGCTTTTGAACAGTCCGATCCTTGAATAGTACTTTTTTTATTTTTTTAAATTTATTTTTTTATATTTTTATCAATTACTATTAATAATTTCTCGTTTACTTGTGTATTTCTTTTTTTTTTTAAAATAATTTTAATATTTTATGTAGACATATAATGATGCGTGAACGGTTAACTTTTATTTTTGATCGATTTTTTTTCCGTTTCGAAATAATTGATTTGAATTATATGAGTATGATAATGTTTGTCTTATTTTTTATATTTTATTTTTAAATTAAAATTTAGATGAACTTGTATCGATAGACGAACTGCTTGTGCAACCAATAAGTCATCCAGCCGTGAGAGGTCATAGGGTTTATGATTTTTTAAGGCTAAATTACTAAGGCTCATAGGGTTTGACAGTTCGTCCGCCCATTCAGCCCGTCCTCATTTAGGCGGGGCTAAATTACTAAGGCTCAAAATCAGGCTTTACACTGAACACATTAAAAAAAGAAAAAAGAAAAAAAATCTTGAGAAGGAACAAGATATTATCCAATAGTGGCACAAATTCACAGACCAATGAACTGTTTGTTTTTCCGAGAATAATTGTAATAGGACAAGTAATTGAAAAAAAAAAAAGAAAAAACTAAAAAGAAAAGACTTTTAACAAGCCGGACCATAAGTCGTCTTTCTTCGAAAGTACGGTCCTAACGAATGATCCCTTGTCGATGCAATCGTCTCTTACGCACAAGCGCGACTGGCATTTTGTACTTGCCGCTTGTGCTATTCTCTCTCACTCCTTCTACTAATACCTTTATTAGGGTTAGGGCTCAGCCAGTCTCATTCTCTCTCCCTCATCTTCCCTTCTACAAGCGCCGGTCCTCCACATCATCGTCGGTCAAAATGGGCAGCAACTCGCCCCCTCCAGTGGCGAAGAAGGTGGAACACCGGATGGAGTTGTTCGGTGATGTCAGGATTGATAATTACTACTGGCTTCGCGATGATTCTCGATCCAATCCTGAAGTAATCTCTTATCTAAAAGAGGAAAATGAATACACCGATTCGATCATGTCTGGTAGTGCCACTCATTAGCTGTTGTTCGTATTTTGCTTCTGTTGTTTGTGTTTGTGTGTTTTGTTGTTCTCAGCAAAATGCAGCTTGAGTTTATGAATACCTATCAAGTGTCATTTTGAATTCATCTGGTTTGGCGGCGAAATGAATATGTTTTTCCTTTTCGGTAGCAAAAGGAAGGTTCTTGTATCGACGGGATCGATTGAGTGTTGTATTTCTCATTGATGTCATCGAAACTTAAGAATTGTGGATAATGATATTATAGTGAATACTGCACTAATAAGATTGTTACCTGTTATGGAGTTTCAAGTTGTGAGTGAATCAATGGAGGTGAATCCATTGTGAGGATGGTGAGGGTGATGATTTTGGTGGCAGTGACAATGAAGGATGCATCATGGAGAGGAAATTGGGGATTCAGATTTAGAAAGAAAAAGGATATGATGGGGAAAAAGAAAAGATGGGCTATGTGCGTGCTAAGTTCTGTAAATACGAATTGAGTTGGGAGGAAGGAGCTAAACTAGACAAAAATGGCTTTGATAGAAACTTCTCGTGGTGTCTCCTTCAAGTATAATATTCTAAATGAAAAATGCATTTCAGGATACTTTATTGGCAGATACGTTGTAGAGTTTCCAAGTAATAGTAGCTCTGGAAGGAACTTGAAGCAAATTGGTATAAATATCACAAACCTGCAGTTAACAATGAGAAATTTTGATCATTAGGTGTGAAAAGTATGGAATGCAAAACCTGGTGCAGAGAAAATTTAGAAACTTTTAATTTATACTTATATTTAGGACTGTATCGAGCTTCAAGCATTCAGTCTTCTTCTCTGATTTTGTTAATTGCTTAATTTCATTATGTCCAGACATGGTGTGTCAAGTCAACAAGCTGGTGCTTCTTTAGTATGAATGTATGAAATATCTGTTTGCAAAGTCTTAAAAAATTCAGTTTTTGAGAGGATATTTGGTTATCTGTATTTGAGAAACTTATGGCAATGTCGGGGTTTAAACCGAGGCAGAATGACATATTACTTTCAGTTTTACTTTTCTCTATTGAGTAATGGCCATTGCTTCTGATAATTTACTTGTCTGGCATTAAAGCATATTGGCCAGTCTAAAAGGTAAGCATAACGTGTATTATATTTGAGCCTACAGGCACAAAACAATTTGAAGATCAGCTTTTTTCTGAAATAAGAGGAAAGATAAAGGAGGATGACATATCTGCACCCATACGTAGAGGTTCATACTATTATTATGAAAGGACCCTTGAGGGGAAGGAGTATGTTCAGCACTGCAGATGCCTTGTAAACAACAGTGAAGAACCACCATCTGTTTATGACACCATGCCAACTGGTCCAGATGCTCCTCCAGAGCATTTAATTTTAGACGAAAATATCAAAGCTAAGGAACATTCCTTCTACAGCATTGGTGCTTTTAAGGTAAAGGCAACCCACATTCAACCAATGCTAGTTCCAGGAAGTCTATTCTGTCCATCTTGGTTTTCTGATCCCATTTCATTGTCCATCGTTGCCACAGGTTAGTCCAAATAACAGGTTAATAGCCTATGCAGAAGACACTAAAGGAGATGAGATCTACACTGTCTATGTGATTGATGCGGAGACTCAAGCTGTGGTGGGAAATCCATTGAAAAATGTGACATCTTATTTTGAATGGGCTGGTGATGGTGCTTTAGTTTACATTACAATGGATGAGATCCTTCGCCCGGACAAGGCATGTATATTAATCTTGATCGTATCCTCCCAGCCTTTATATGAAGTACATAGAAGATGTTTCTATTTGAGTGTCTAACTTCTTGGATTTTTATGTTTTTGAACTTTTCTTTTTGAAAAGCAAAAACTATATTGGTGTCTCAGATGTATAATTATTAAAATCGTGAGTTAACAATATGATTTTACAAATTTATAATTTTATGATTTTTTTCTTAATTAAAACGAATATAAAATTGTTTAGATGCAGATTTTGGTAGAATCGTGAATTTTGACGTACGGTTCTTCAAGTTTATGGTTTTATTGTTTTTGTATAATTTTATGCTATTTTACTAATTCTATATGATCAAAGTTTTAGTAAAATCGTGAGTTTAACAACCATGAATGCTTAATAAAATCTATAACTTACATCTTAGTAGTATAAGTTAAGCAATTGTGACATTGAGCAGTTGTTGTCTTTTTGGAGTTTGGCCTTTAGATTCTCTTTCAAGTGCTTCCTTTTTTTATCGTCGCATGGGCTTTACAATTTTTTTGTTGAAAAAATGTGTAGAATACAAATAGGAAGTTTTCTGGTTGCTAGTTGTTTAGTGTACCTTGTCATCTCTATTTTCAATCACCTTTTAAGATATAGATATAGGCAAAATATAGATATAGGCAAATGATATGTTGCCTCAATCAATGATTGTGCGAACTTTATAATGTGTTTTTTAGGATTTTTTTATCCGTATTGTGCTCCTGGGGTGGATTATTAATAGATTCAATCCATTGTATTTTGTTGTGAGTTTCCAAGGTCTAATCTTTGTGCATGTCTTCTAAATGAATTTTGTTGATGGAGTGGTGCAACTAAAACTAAATTTTGTATCTTTGGCCAAACTACAATGCAAGATCCATGCATTAGCTAATTTCTGCTAATCTTGTGTGGGTGGCTGCAAGAGCTGGTTAAGATAAGGTTTAAATTATGGATCTCACACGCTCATGAGAGTTTTAAGGCCTTGGATATGGGTATAATTTATAAACGCGTGAAGCTGGCTATCAAATTATTTAAACTGTACCGTTTAATTGTTTGAGTTAGAAATCATTGCAACTGAGTTGTCTTGAGCTTGACTCAATAAAGTGTTTTGATGAGTTAAGCTTGAACTTTTAGGATATTTAATATGCCAAACCCTTAAGTCTAATTGAGCTTTGGGCACTCTTAACAATAAATCGACTTAATAGAGTTCAGTTTCATTATATGTTTGATTACAATGAATGCCTATTTTTGGCAAAAATAGGTCCAAACGAGCCCACCTGACCAAAAATTGAACCTTCTACTATTTTAAGCCAACCTTGAGCTAAAAATTATTTGGTCACTAAGCTTGAGTTGAACTGGAGTTTTGGGTTTTAAGTCAAGTTAGAGCTTAAGCGCATTCTTGTATTGTGTTATCTCGATTTGACTTGATCACACTCCTAGTCTACCATACCATTAAGTTTGCCTTTTGAGGTTTTGTGTTGCATTTTTAGCAACCACAGTAACTATGGCGCCATAACGTTATACTACTAGATGGGTCAACCAAATTTCTTTTATGCTATTGGTTTATTAATTTTTAGATTAGAATTGATTCCCTTAATGATTTTGAAACTCCCTTTTTATTTTTTTAGATCTTTTAAATCTTTACCTGAGGTTAGTTAATGCTGGAAATAATGTTGATCGGGTTTGTCATTTCAGCGAATTTTTTTGTTTTTTTCTGGTTATAATCATTGTTTTCAGTTGTAGATTTTTTTAGTTGTTGATAAGCTTTCTTGTTGAGATATTCTCTCTAGGCTTATCCCTAATGATGTCGAGTTTGTCTTTTGTCTTGTTTATATGTATATTCACCTATCTGGTATAAGATTGTGAGAGAAATTATTCCCATTATTACTTCTTTTATTCTTTCCACAATGTATCATAGTCAATAGATCCAAATTAGTGTCTTACTTGCCAAACATGGTCGAAACGTCACCTAGTCAAACTCAAAAGTTCAAGACCAAATACAGGTTTGGAACCATTATAGATACAACCCCAATTCCATTGGGGATCATTCATACGACATTGAATACTTCTATGGGCGACCAATCCATTCAAATTACACAATACAAGCTGAATGGAACCAATTTCAAAGAGTGGAACTGGTTAATCAAGGTTGTGATTCGCTGACATGGCAAACTAGGGTATGTTATTGGCACTTGTAGACCTCAATCCAAGGACTCAAATGAATATAGCACGTAGGAGGCAGAGATCGTGATGGTGATGAGGTGGCTAAGAAATCCAAAGATTGGGAGGTTATATCTTTTTTGTAATACAACTAAGTTTGTTTGGTACTTGGTGCGAGAAATGTACTCCAATTTGTAGAATACATCTTAGTGCTTTGACCTTAGTGCTTTGACCTTTGTGCTCAACTTCGCTTTATAACTCAAGGTAAATTTAGTGTCATTGAGTATTATTGTGCCTTGATGTTTAATGATTGTGATTGGTCTTATGCTGAAAATGGCATGAAATTTAACAAGATGCAAGAGAAAGATAGGATCTTTGATTTCCAACTGGATGGAGGTTTTCACTAAGGTTTGAGGAGAATAGATTAGGAGACGTGTGACGATGACTTCATCCATGGATCAGATGTCATTTGGTTCAGCATTAATAGCAAAGGAAGAAGTCGAATTAGAGAAACTTTGGTGTGACCATTGCTAAAAACCATATCTCACTTGAGAAACATTTTAGAAAATTCATGGCAAGCAAGGGAATGATAACAAAGAAGGCTAAAAGGAAGTGAAGGTCTAAAATTGCAAAAGTTGCTAAGACAACTACCAATGAAAGTGAAACTACTGGTATAAACTTAACCTCTAATCAAATTGCAATGATTAAGAAAATTTTGGATGCTACATAGATGAATGATGAGTGCGAAAAGGAAGCTAAAGTGTTATCCTTTGTTGCGATTGTACATAAAAGTAAATATTGATTTTTCCCTAAGAATGCTGTTGATAGTGGGTGGATTATTGATACGGTGGCGATGGATCATTTGTGTAATTCTTTGTCTAACTTCAAAAGTTTCTATCTTGGTGAAAACAAGGTATTTGTTGCGAATGGAGATTGTAGAGAATCTAAAGGGAAAGGGTTGGTTCAACATAGAAGCTTGTGCTTATGTGAACTTTGTTTGTTCTAAAGTTGTAATATAATTTGTTATCAATCAGTGGAGTGGGTAAAGATATGAAGTGTAATGTGATTTTCACAGGTTCTAATTGTATGTTTCAAGGCCTAATTTTAGGGAGGATAATTGGCATTGCTAAGGAGGCAAATGGGTTGTTTTCCTTAAATAGTCTATTTGAGTTTAGATCTTTATTCTCTTCTATAAATAAAAGTGACATATCATGTTGTGGCACCAATGCTTAGAGCATCTTAACTTTGATTACATGTATCACATGTATTTGAGTTTATTTTTGAATAAAAAGGTTCAGTGTCTTGAAATTTGAATTTTGTGTTGTCTTTAAATTTGCTAGAAACTCCACAACCATACAAAGACTCAAAACCATTTCATTTGATTGATAATGATATTTAGGACTATATAGGGTCACTGCCTTATTTGGATATAAATAGTTTATCACCTTTATTGATGACCATTCAATAGTCTGTTGGGTTTACTTATCGAGAGAGAAATTTAAAGCATGTTTAGTATTTCAGAAATTCTATAAACTTATATCTAATGTCTTTCAAAAATAGATATAAATTTTGAGATCTGATAATAGTAAGGAGTATTTTTCTAAGGAGTTTGAAAACTTTCTTATTGAGCTTGGAATTATTCACCAAAGATCTTGTGCCGATACTCTACAAGAAAATGGAGTATCTGAGTATAAGAATAGACACTTGCTTGAGATCTCTCAATCTCTCATGTTAACAAACTTTGTGCCTAATTATTATAGGAGGAAAGTCATCTTGACTGCTGCTTATCTTATAAATAGAATTCCCTTGAAAATCTTAAATTTCGAACTCCTCTTAGTGTCCTTTGAACATATTTTCCTTGTATACACTTGTTCAACTCCTTGCTACCTAAAATCTTTAGTTGTATAGCCTATGTGGTAGCATTCTCTCAACAAACACAAGCTTAAGGGTAAAGCTTTAAAGTGTATATTTATTGGGTATTGTAATCTTCAAAAGAGCTATAAGTGTTATCAATAGCTCTCCAAACAAATTCTCATTACTACTAATGGGGTGTTCTTTGAACATGTTCTACGCTATACATCTTTAGATCAACAAGAAACTGGGAGTTCAGCTGATAGCATTTGCTTGCCCTTGTTTCTGGTTATATTTGATAGTCCTATCATTGGATCTAAACTTGAAAACAATCTTGATTGTGACAACATGTGTCTCAATAAATGCACAAATGCAATCCAAAACTACAAGTATACTCTATGGCCAAAAGCTCCTTGCAATGTTCAAATGTCCAATTCAAAAGGACCAAACATTTGATGGAAATGTGAAAGAACCAAGTTAGATACAAGAAGCTCCAATAGCCGCAAGTGATGACTTGGGAATGGTGGTTGCTTGACTAATTTTGAAAGCTGCAAGGGTCATGGTTAGAATGAGTTGGATATAACTATAGCATTATGGAAAGGTCAAAGGTCTTGTGTTGGGTATCCTATTTCAAATTCACTTACTTTTAGGGCATTTGTAGCATGCATTGATGGGGAAATGATCTTAAAGAATATTGGTGAAGTAATGGGTTGTGAAAAATGGAGGAAGGCTGTGTTAAGCGCTACATCATAATAACATTGGGGAAATTTGTAATTTACTAGGTGGCAAGAAAGCGGTTGGAAGCAAATGGGTGTCCAACATAAAACACAAGTCGGATGGAAGTGTCGAGAGATATAAGGCTCTGTTAGTTACATAAGGCTATATACAGACATATGGTTTAGATTATGAAGAGATGTTTGATCTAGTCGCTAAGTTAAATTCAATTAGAGTTTTTTTTTTTTTGGCTGCTAATTTAGATTGGCTACTAAACCAATTGGATGTAAAAAATGCCTTCCTCAATGGTGATTTAGAGGCAGAAATATACATGTAGATTCCTCCAGGCTTTGACTCAAACGAGACAAATGAAAAAGTATGTAGATTAAAAGAATCTTATATGGGTTGTGGAGTAATCTCCAAGGGTGTGGTTCAAGAAATTTAGTGAAACCTTATTGAGATTTGTGTATAAACAGAACCAAGTAGGACACAGTCTTTTTTTTTTTTAGGTGATGTAAAATCTATTCTTATTGTTTATGTACACAGCATTAGTATTACTTGAGATGATGCAGCTAAGATTTTTGAGTTGAAGAAAATGATTAAGGAGAAATTTGAGACAAAGGATCTAGGGGATCTCAAATATATTTTTGCAAATAGAAGTCGCATGAATGAGAAAGGAATTTTATTAGTCAACATAACTACATTCTAGACTTGTTGAACGAAACGGGAAAGCTTGGATGTAAACCAGTGGAAACTTCCTTGCTGCATAATTGGAGGAATTGGTCAAAGACAAACAACTCGCCTGTTGATATGGAGCAATATTAGAGGATTGTGGAAAGGTTAATTTACTTATCTCTATCACATCTAGAGTTGGCTTTTGCAATTAGTATGGTTAGCCAGTCAATGCACGCCCTTACTTAAACATCATATAGAGGCTATTCATCATATTTTGAAATACTTAAAAAGGGAACCAGGAAAGGCGCTTTCATTAGAAAATTAGTGCGCAGAGACATAGTGGCCTATGTGTGGCAAGAAGCAGCATTGAGCCTGAATATCAAGCTATTGCTCAAGGATTGTTTGAAGTAATTTGGTTACAAAGGCTATAGATAGGCTTGTAAGTAGAGTGGAGTTCGACTATGATCTACAGTGATAGTAAGCCAGCCATTAATGTGATCAGAAATCCAATACAACCTGAGAGGATGAAGCATGTTCGCATTGACTGGAATTTAATCAAGGCTGAGATTGAGAGTGGGGAATTAAACTAGAATATATCTCTTCCAAGAACCAGGAGGCTGATATTCGCACTAAGTCTTTGTCGAAGCAACCTTTTGTTGAAATGTGATATATATCTATTCTTCTACTTGAGGAGGGGTGTAGGAAATAATATTGATTGGGTTTGTTATGTCAGCGAATTTTTTGTATATTTCTGGTTATATTCTCATTGTTTTCCCTTGTAGATATTTTTAGTCATGGATAAGCTTTGTTGTTGAGATATTCTCTCTGGCCTTATCCCTAGTGATGTCAAGTCTATCTTTTGTAGTCTCTCACTTGTACATACGTATATTTGCCTATCTAGTATGAGATTGTGATAGAAATTATTTTCATTATTGCTTCTTTTATTCTTTCCACGGTAAAAAATTCAGAAATCATGCTGGAAATTTTAATAATTGATTGTATTGTGAATACCTAGCGTGAATATGGTTACATGAACTGTTTATTCTAATCATATGGCATTATTACCTTGCCTATGAAATTAAAATTGTTAATTAACAATTGTAACCTTGGTTAAAAAAGAAAAAAATTTTGAGAAGCTTGTTCTTTTCATTAGCAATAATGAAAAGTGGCTCGAGTAGTGCTTGAAAGTTTTTGTTGCAACGGGGCTTTTGGCATTGTAGAACAACCATAAAATTAAAATTGTTAAATTTGATCATTGTTTGCAAGAACTTTCTCATGTGCTTCTCATGTACATGAACAACTCTCTTACAGATTATTTTTTTAATCATAAAAACAAATGCTTACCATGATCATAAGCTACTTTTCTAACCATTAATGGCATTATGGTTTTCCTTGGGAGTGCTTGTTGGAACTTTTATTTGGACAATGTGGTGATTCCCATATGTTTCATTTTAGTAGGTGTGGTTGCATAAGCTGGGAACAGAGCAATCAAGTGACACCTGTCTGTATCACGAAAAGGATGATATGTTTTCTCTTGGCCTTTCGGCTGCCGAGAGCAAGAAATTTGTGTTTGTGCTTTCGGAGAGCAAAAACACAACGTTTGTTTTGTATCTCGATATATTGAAGCCTGACAATGGTCTCCATGTTGTTGCACCTCGGGTTTACGGTGTTGATAATCTCGTCAGCCATCGCGGAGATCATTTTTTTATCATAAGGAGAACTGATGAGTGCTTCAATGCAGAGTTACTGGCTTGCCCTGTGAAAAATGTGTCTGAGACTACGGTTCTTATACCGCACAGGGAGAGGTAATAGTCTCTACCAGCATTTTGATATCTGTAGTGGCTCCTGCTTAAGAGTTAAAAATGAATCCCAAACATTCAAAAACTTTCTTTTAACAACTTGACAGAGTATCTTTTAGTCTAAACATAAATTCAAAAGGTGTATTTGATCAGCAACCTGGAAAAGCCCCATTTATAAGAATAGAACCTCGATGCCTTCCCCCTTATGTTTGATATAATTGAATAACTTTATAAGGTTTTCCCTTTGGATCTAGTTTTGTTTCATATATCACTATTAAACTCTCCATCATCCTTGTGAATAGGTCGGTTTCTGTTCTAATAAAAATTTGATATGGTATATTTTGAGTTTGAATCTCTGAGTCAACGTTTAACTGTTATTTTAAATAGTTTCACCTGTGGTTTATCTTTCAATTCATGTGACGATGGTTCAATTGAATATATCACACCATTACTATATAATCTTGATTAGAACAACAACCAGCTCTTTTACAAGGATTTTCTTTGTAAAACCCCCTTTATTTCAATACAAATTTCTCTTAAGTGGTTACCTTATACAAACTTTACATCATTTGTGCTGTTGCTGTTTCTTTTTCTTCTCTACAGATTTGAATAATATTGCTATGCATTTTATATGCAACTTCTTCAGGATCTAGATCTGTACCTATACTGTGTCAGATACTGGAATATTTCAATATTCTTTTGTGAGACAGAAATGGTTTTTTAGTTAGAATATTCTCGTCAGATAGAAATGGTACTTCAATTTGTATGCTGTTGGTGTCCTTTAGGTGCATGTAATAGTCAGAAATTGGGATCTCAATCTTTGACATGATGACCTAAACGTCTTGCTGTTGTCTGGGAGTGTGATTTAGTAAAGATCGACTCTTTATTAAACTATGTAGTATTTGTTGTAGTAATATATCCATAAAGCAAGAGACAAATAAAACGTTATTTCGGGATTTGTAATTGTATCTTGATTATCTTTCCCATTTTTGGTGATTTTTCCCCCCACATGCAACAGTTGAGTCTTTTTTATGCAAAGCACGGAAGTTATTTCGAAACGAAAAACAGTTACTTTTATCCTTTTTCTATATTGTGTCTAGTTTCTAAACACACAGATGATGCCAGACTTCTGCAGGTATCATAAAGTCTTTCGGTTCTTTTCTTTCCGTAACACCATACCATTAGGGCATAGTAAAATAACTTTTTGGAAAAAGAAAAAAAAAAAAAAAACCAAATAAATCGGTAATGCACCTTATCCTGGTCATTTGGAGCATCTCAATTACCTTTATCTTTTCTGAAACAAACTTATTTCCCCTAATCTCCTTGTAAGCTTACGAATGGTTTATCTTTCAGTGTAAAAATTCAAGACTTGCAGCTTTTTACTAATCATCTAGTTCTTCATGAACGAGAGAATGGACTACCCAAAATTACTATTTATTGTCTTCCAGCTGTTGGAGAGCCTCTTAAAGGACTTGAAGCTGGTCAATCTGTTGATTTTGTTGACCCCATATACTCTGTGGAGCGATCAGAATCGCAGTTTTCATCAAACATATTGCGATTTTCTTATAGCTCATTGAGGACACCACACTCTGTATATGACTATGATATGGAGACTGGTGTTACTGTTCTCAAGAAGATTGATACGGTTAGTTTGTGGAAAGAAAATCAGCTATATTTACCTTTTTCCATTTGGTTCCTAAATTATGAGTTGCAGAGTTTTGTAATCCTTATCCTTTGAATGTTTGATGGAGGGTATCTTGTTTCCATTAATGGCTCTCTATATGTTAGATGGAGTGGAAGTAATTTATTCTGTTCAGTGATAACCTGATGTGGACAATTAAACGACAAAATAAAAGAAATTTTTGTAAAGTGTGCTAATCAGATAATATAACAAGCTGGTTGCTACTTTTTGTGAAAGGAAACGAATAGAAGAAGATTGGGCAAAGTAGCAAACCCTTTAGATGTTATTTTAAAATCTATTTTATGTTGTATTTTTCGATTTTCTAGAACACTTTAAAATTGTATGGCCACGTATTTGACCTAAGTATCCTTTTGTTTATTGATACTTAGATTGACTATGTAGGTTTCTAGTGAGCTCTTTGATGTACATTGCTTATGTACATCTTTTTTTGGAATAAAATATGCCTCGTCTTACTGAAAAAATGATAATATAACAAAGATATAGAATTTATACCCAAGGAATAGAGTATAAACACCTTTAGGAATATAATTATGAATCCATAATTTTTTCTCCTTGCTTTCTTTGGAACAAGAGTTATGGGCTTCTTAAGTTTGGTTAGTGTTGCTTTTTTCTCAGTAGACAGATAAATCAGGCTGAAAAGGGACCACTTGTCTGATTTATTAAAATATTGGAGGGTTTGGGATAGCTTGAACAAATTGTCTTTCTCTCCATTTTCTTTTCCAACTAATAGTTACCTCAATCACTACATAAGAGCCTCTCTCTCCCTCTCCCTGTGTCTATGTGTGTGTGTGTGTGTTCTAGAAGATGGAGGGTTCTTGAAATGTTTTATATTGCTTAGTAATGGCGATGCACACAGCATAACTTGTCAATACCCTGTTGCAGATTTTGGGTGGTTTTGACTCGTCAAATTACATGACAGAGAGGAAATGGGCCACTGCTCCAGATGGAACCAAGATTCCCATCTCAATAGTCTACCGGAAGGACCTTGTAAAAATAGATGGATCTGATCCCCTATTACTTTACGGCTATGGCTCATACGAGGTGATACAGGATTGACTAAATCTTGCACTCTATCTCTCTCTCTTGCATGTGTGCACATGTAGGCCTTGGGTAGTGCGGCTGAACCCATCTCTTGTTTAACATATCTTTAGAGATGAATTTGATAAATGTTGGGTGGGCAATGATAATATATATATATATATATATATATATATATATTGGGATAAAATGGGACTTCATCTTGAAGAATCAATTTACATTTTATTTATTTATTTTTGTAGTTAAAAGTAAATTGTTAATTGGACAATTCGAGGACATGGAAAATGCATTAGAAAAGTAAGTAACGAAAGGGCATTATGAGGATATGAAAAATGTATGAGAACATACTGATGAAATAGATGAAAGCAAAGAGAGAGATAGTTCCTAGATTATATTATTCTTTTTTTTTTTTTTTGGTGAATGGATTATATTATTCATAGGCAAAGATACATTTATATGTTCATTAAGGTGTCTATATTAAGTAGACATTAAGTAAAAGTCTCTATAATAACTTAATTAATTTTTTCTAGTAGTAAATATTGTAATCAAATCTTTACATTAATTTAGATTTCAAAACACTCTTCCTTAAGCTTGAGCACACATTAATCATGCCAGCTTATCACAAATATAATTAATTCGAATCCCATTTAGAGTTTTTATAAAGATAATCTCCTAATTATTCTTGGTTTTCAAATATCTTGTAGAAGTCAAATTCTATTACACTTTCTCATGAATGAAGTGACGGTCAATTGCAATATACTTAGTCTGCTCATGAAACATTGGATTAGATGCAATATGAAGAGTAACTTGGTTATTACACCATAACTTTGTTGGTATCAGCACCTTGAGATCGAGTTCATTCGAAAGCTGATGGATCCCTATGATTTCTTGCACTAACTGTGCTATAACTCTACATTTAGGTAATATACTTGTGCCAGATATAACATTTTGGTTTTTTGTTCTTTCATGAGATCAAATTTTCTCTAACAAACATATAATAATTTGTAGTAGATGTCCTCTATATATTTTGGAACCTATCCAATTTGTATCTGAGAAGCACTTGGTGCAACTATGTCCATGCTTTTCATACAATATACATAATATAGGAGCTCCTTTACATAGCACAAATTTGCTCTAAAGCGACCTAACAATGTAGTATTGGAGAATAAATGTATTGACTTGAGACACTGACCGAGTATGCATTATTAGGATGAGTAACCGTGAGATAGTTTAACTTCCTAACAAAACGTCTCTATTTCTCAAGATCTTGAAAAAAGTCACTATCTTTTACAAGTTGCAAACTAGGAAGCTTTGGTGTATTGCATGGCTTAACTCCTAATTTTCTTGTCTTGGTTGATAAATTAGACACATAATTTGTTTGAGACAAGAAGATGCATTTCTTGCTCCTGGTCTCCTTAATGCTGGAGAAATATTTGGCCATCCCTAAATCTTTTATGTGAAATTAAATGTGAAGTAAGGACTTGAGAGATGAAATTTCTGTAATATTAGGCTTTGTAATGACAATATTTTCAACATACACCACAAGAAGAGTAAGACCTGATTCAGATCGTCATAGAATATAGATTGATCAAACTTGCTCTTTTTTTGTCCCAATCTTTTCAACTACTTAACTAAATTTTCTAGACCAAGTTTGGGAGTCTATTTCAATCCATATAATAATTTGCAAGGTGGACAAACTTTACCAAATTCCCCTTAAATAGCAAGCCCTAATAGTTGCTCCATGTATGCTTCCTTTTAAAGATCACCATGTTGAAAGGCGTTGTTGATATCTAACTAATGGGGAGGCCAATGATGACTTGCTGCCAAAGATATGAAATTTAGCTACAAAAGAAAATGTGTCAGAATAATCCACTCCATGGATCTACACATAGCCTTTACCCAAAAGACATGCTTTAAGCCGAGCTATTGACCTCATCAAGATTGGCTATGACAGCCAATATTCATTTACAAGAAATGGATGAATATTTGGATGCTAATAGTACTTAGGATTTAGTGGTTTTACCTAGTTGGTATGATTCTATGATAGCGGAGATAAATGTTTTAGATGCTAATAATACTTAAGATTTAGTGGTTTTACCTATAGATTTCTTTTTTAATAATTTTGTTGGCCCAAGTACTAGTAGCATCGAAAACATTCATCCTCACTGTCATAGTCTATCATTACACCAACTAGGTTGAGACAAGGCGGCATGAACAGTTTGGAAATTGTCACAGAGCCAAGTGATGTAATAAACAAGCAAGAAGAAAAGTGGTTAAAAGAAGCATAAGATGAAATAGGATAAGTACATTGACACTTACCTTTTTGTAGAGCAATAGGAAGATTAAGATCAGTTAGATTGGATCCAATGAGGAAGAAGAGATTGGTGTAGGAAATGTAGTAGGAGAGTCTTGCTATTTAGAATAAATTTGTCAAATAGGAGGTGCAAGGTGGTGGTGGTGGTGGACTAACTCAAGAGCAAAGTAGCCCTTTTATTGACTTGAGGAACTGAAGACTGGTGCTTGGCAAATTGATGAGAATCACAATTTAAGGAAGATATGTCATTGAACTGAGGACATAATTTTTTCAGCAAAGGTAGAAAGGGATGTCCCAACTGGCAACGTGCTTCAAAAGGTCTTAGTACACTAGAACAATCAATAGATATTGACACCCGAGTATCCAAAAACATCTTCATTCATGTCCTTTACCAATAATCTTCTACATCATAGGATCTTGAAATGGAAAACAATTAGGAAAAGATGAGATTGAACAATTTTGGATATGAGTTGCGATTAACAAAGCCAGAACCAAGAACAAATGAAATAAAACGATCTGCTGAAATAATGTTAATATGAGATATGTACTGTTGAAAACTGGAGGAGAGACTTGGATTACCTATCGTATGATAATTGGCACAAGAATCAATGATTCATTTACACGGACCTAGGAATTGCATGTTTTATTCTATTAAGTCTTATTGCCATGTACATACAGCATAGGAGACTGAATATTTCAAGGACACGATGGATTTACTTAGACTTTGAAGTTTTTCTTTTCGCTTTGGCTGGTAGACTGTAAGTTAATATGGTTGTTTAGTATATATATCAGCATCCCAACTACTTGCTGTTCACCAGATTGGCTGAAGTCATTTAGAAGCCTTTGAATTAGTTGGCAACAGAATGGATAGTTTAGATTTAAACTCTGTACTTTTGTCTCTTGTATATTGGAGTTGTAAGGAATTCATGATATAAGTGTTATTATAGATATAAATGGATAAATGTATAACCCAGTTGACATACTTAAAAGATGGTAATTTGTGACTTGACTTATAATATAACCTTGGATTGGCTTGTGGATTCTTTTTCTTTTTGTATAAGTTGTGACTAGGGCTTGGTTACTAGAGAACAAAAATTGTGATAATGGATCATATGGCTTGTGGCTTGGTGTGTAAATTCTATTTGCCATTCATTCTTTGATGGTTGCTGAGTTGACTTTATTTTACTTTACTTTTCTGACTCATATTTAGAAATTGCTTGGACGCTATCTGCTTAATCTGGTATAAAACAAAATTTTGTTTGATCAGATCTGTGTAGATCCAAGTTTCAAGATCTCAAGACTTCCATTGCTGGATCGAGGATTTATCTTTGCAATTGCTCATATTCGTGGAGGTGGTGAGATGGGACGGCCATGGTATGAGAATGGAAAATTGTTTAAGAAGAAAAACACCTTTACAGACTTTGTTGCATGTGCTGAATATCTAATTGAAGAGAAGTACTGCACAAAAGAAAAACTATGCATAAATGGAAGAAGTGCTGGGGGGCTGCTAATGGGTGCTGTTCTGAACATGAGGCCAGACTTATTCAAGGCTGCTGTTGCTGGAGTGCCTTTTGTTGATGTTCTAACAACAATGCTTGATGCAACTATACCCCTTACAACATCCGAGTGGGAGGTATTTGTTCATAAAAATTCTATTTGAATGGGAGATATTTCTTCGTTAATATTCTCTTGGAATGTTGCCCCTTTTGTATTTTAGTTTGGTTAAATCCAAAGAGAGTCACACAGATGAGGTGTATGTAGTACAGTGGTTAGAAGCTGTATTCCCTGGTCCCCAAGAACATAAGATTCATGCTCCAATTCCTATTAGCACCTATATGGCCACAGATAGGTCAACAGACTTGTAGTTCTTGGCAATTATTCCATGTTATTGCAATGATTTATCTTAAGAGTCTACCTGCAGGCTGGAACATAATAGAGTTTCTCAGTAGGTTTTCCAGGTCTACGTGCCTTTTTATGAATAAATGAATGTTCTTTAGGCCGTTAAAAATAACTGCAAAGGGGTGGTCCTGCTAAAATGAGGGTGTTACATTTAGGATTGCAGCATGATCAACTGATTTATCCCCCAACAAAAAAAATAAAAAAGAACCTCCCTTTACCTTGATCACTGAAGGGGCTCAAATTTTCGTGAGCATCTTAGGCCCTTTGAATTGTAAACTGTTATGTGCACTTATTATCGTATATTAGGTTTCTTAGTTAAATTACATTACTCTAAGGCCGTCTGCACATGTTGGCTAGGTCAAGATCTCATATACATTTCATAATTTATATGTCCTGCTTGGTATATTAAGCTCTTTTGGAGAATTTGATTAAATTATGAAGCTCTCTTGTACCATTTTATTTACTTTTATATTTTCTTATGATCACAAGATTGTCCTATTTTTGTTGCATCTACCGTGAACACAGATAGAGGTTAGTATGTATAATTGTTAAACTATATTTTAGCTAGTTACATCTAATGTTGTATGATGATTTATCTGCAATGTTTTGACAAGTTGATTTCTACAGAACACTGGTCAATAAACTAAAATTCTTGTAATTTCAAGGTTTTTTCTTTTTTACTAATTGCTGTCAAGGAGTAAAATTAGGTTGGACAATTGACATATTTACTTGTGTCTTTTAAAAGTAAAGCGAAACTTTAACAACTGCAGGAATGGGGTGATCCTCGCAAGCAGGAGTACTACTCATACATGAAGTCATATTCTCCCGTAGACAATGTAAGATTCTGTTGCTTGCCCCATCATCTGTTTTCTTAATACATGCCCACATTCTGCCCTTTCATGTTTTGCTTTTTGACTCTGCTGATTCTTCTTGGATTGCCATTGTTTTGATTTAAATTTTGTATATCTCATTGGTAAGTGCTGATTCATTATTTACATATTTCCCAGGTGAAAGCTCAAAGTTATCCACATATTCTTGTGACTGCTGGTTTAAATGGTGAGTGAAATTAAAAAATATCAGTAATTTCTCTAGACTTTTTGGTTACAACCAAATTTTAGAGCTTTGATGGATGTAGAGAAGTGTTTAGAGAAGGCTGATTGTGCATAGGTTCATGTATGTTCAGATGAATAATTTACTTATTGTTGTACTTTACCCAATTAGCTTGCCTGGCAAAATATATAGCTGTTGGGCATTTAGTGACAGACATGGACCTATGCCAGTTCAACAAAAAATTATGGCTACTGTAAGGCTGCAGTGTTATGGACAATCTTAGAAGTTTGTTTCCAGTAATTATGCAACCTAATTTCTGAATGTTGTGATAGATCCACGCGTTATGTACTCGGAACCTGCAAAATTTGTGGCTAAACTGAGGGATATGAAGACTGATGATAATATGTTATTGTTCAAGTGCGAGCTAGGTGCGGGGCATTTTTCAAAGTCTGGCAGGTGATTGTTCTTAATTTGTGTATTTATATATTTATCCTCTGTTAAGCTATGGAGTCATGCACATACCCCTCAACCATGCAAGTCGTGAACACAAAAAAATCTCAACAATTGATCTATATGGTGCATTTCTTTTTCATGGGTGGGCAAGATGTAGTTCAATTCAGTTCAATTTACATGCAAAGTGAACTGCATTTTATGGCAAAATTGACTATTATAAAATTGCTTGGTCTGGGTTTTCGTTTGGATTACTATTTCTTACCTTAATCCATCTTTCCATTTTACCTTCTCTTTTATACGTATATATTGTACATTTTGTGTTAAATCGAATTTTTACTTAATCATTCTCATTCAAAAGAATGCAGTAATTTTCACGCATTTGGTAAATGACTATATATCAAATGACTATATAAATGGTTTGAACTAGTTATGGAAGGAAAGAAGTGATCGGCAATTAGGGAAGACAGCTCATGCTATAGAAATCACTTTGACATCTGTTCAACTTGTGTTTTGTAATTTTGTATACAGGTGCCTAGGAAGTTTTTAAGCATTAGAGTAACTTCATCGACTTAGGCATCCTTTTTTTTGTTTTTCTATCAATGCTCAGGTCAACTTTGTAGGTATCTTGTATGCTTCCTAGGTCTCTCTCTTTATACCTTCTTTTGTGTATAAAATACATAAAAAGAAAAAAAAAACACTTACTTTATCCCCCCCCCCACCCCCCAAAAAAAAATGGTATAAATGTTAAAGTTTTGAAGGTTAGAAAATTCTTTTTTAAGCAATACGGTTCAATAACTGAACTGAATTGTGTTAAATATTTGGAGGTAGAACCGAATCACATGGTAGAAGAGTCATGTATTACTGTCCAGTTTGGTGAACACTTCTTATTTTAAGGAAATTTGAGGCCCATACTTTGAATTATTATATAGAGTCCTATTAATGAGTGTCTCCATTATCTATAAGGAGGCCAAAAAGAAAAAGCTTTTCACCTGTGCTATTTTGGTTGCACATTTGCTGAAAAAGTGAGTATATGATATAGTCTTATGCCAAATATGTCACTTTGTTGAAGTTTGAGACCTTTGAATTCCTGCTCTCTTCTTCTTTTGGGTATGGTCATATACATATACATACATACATACATACATATACATACATACATACATATATATATATATATATATATGTATGTATATATAGTATGTATATTACACTCTTAAAGGAGACAAAAAAGAGGTAACAGCCCAGTGTACAAAGGATAGATACAATGAATATACCTAGAATAATGATTAGATCACCAATATAACAATAGGAGGGGTGATAAAACCATCATCCTGGCTAGAACACAGCTTCCTCCCAGATGAATACTTCCTGCCCTCTTCTTGTTTAGTGCTTTCCATGCCATATAATAAATCCTGGATGAATAAAGTACTTATTAACAAAAGGCTTCAACATCCTTGGAAACACTGCAATATCTTTCAGATTTTTATGGGTAAATTCAGATTTTTTATATTTCATAAAAGGTAGAGATGGGTAGAACCCACTATATAAAACTAAAAAGGAACACACAAGGAGACCTAAGGGAATGATCAAAAAAAGAAAAAAGAAGCTTACTAGGATTTGTGCTGTGGTGATTACAAAGTATTCCATCATCTAGACAAAAACCAAGCTAAAGTATGTCTGATAATAATAGAGGTAAAAATTTCTAAGCCCCAAATGCCTTTCTTTTGCTCTCTCTGCACATAATAAATCAATATAATGGTAACTTTCCTCCCCAGGGATTTCATACGAGTACCATAAGAGGAGAATAACTTTTAGATTGAGTCAGCCCTATATGGAGCATACGAAGAGTCATGAATGTATTCATTCACCCTTCACCAAATGTCCATCACAAAGTCACACTTTAGGAAGCAACTTATTCCCTTTAATTATGTATATACTCATTATAGGAAGTACTAGTGTCAATAGAATGTATTGGGGTGTGTGTTCTATACTGGTGTCAATTGGAATGTGTTTGTGTTTTGTCTGGTGCTTATATGGCAGCAAGTGTTATGTGTGTAATTATGGAGTTGTTAGTCATTTTATGTGTAAGTGGGTAGTATATGGTGGTTATAGGTCAGTTGTGTTGTTACATTGTCGCTAGTTTTTTTAAGAAGCAGTCCACTTGTTAGATGCAGAAGAATGAATCAAAGAAGCAACTCTGTTTTTCTCATAAAAGGAAAAAAAAAAAAATCTAAAATTTAAGTTTTTAAGAGATCTTTAGGTTCTCTGTTTAATCGAGTTTTAAAAAGAGATTGTTGGGTTCTCTCCATAACTAGCTGAAAAAATTATTTTTAAATCCATTCTGTGGAGGATTTGAAGTGCTACAACAATTTGAAGCATCAGCAAGATCAATCAACTGGAGGCAAGACAATGACAACTGGCTGAATAATTGGCGAGTCTCACTTGCAATATATTTGGCGACTGCACAAACGGACATGATTAAGATGAGACCAGCAACAACCAGGGACAAGTGGTAAGCGGGATGAGCAATAGCAGATGAAGTGAGTCATATGAGGCTTTGGATTGTTTGACAGAGTATATTAGAAATGGTTTTGGAATATTTTCTGTTAAAATTTCAACTGAAGTGTTTGAAAGGCACATTCTTTAGATCTTCATGTCCTTGTAACTATATCCTTTCATCCTGCTTGTGTAACAACGGAGAGGATTAAGTAGGTGAAAAACCTCAGCTTCTTCTGATGGTTGGAATTGGTTCTAACCACATTGACTTACAAGTTGCTGCTGCTAGAAGTTTGACTGTAGCTGAAGTAATGGAAAAGAATGTAGTTCGGTTGCTGAGGATGAGCTTATGAGAATCCTAATTCTTGTCTAGAGCCTTTTGGCTAGATATCATCAAATCATCAGCAGGGAATGGAATGTGGCTGGCATTGCATAAGGAGCTTATGGTCTTGGATGGAAAACAATTGGAAACGTGGGTGCTGGAAGAATTGGTTGGCTTTTTCTCCAATGTTTTAAGCCATTTAACTGCCATCTCCCTTATCTCAAAGCAAATAGGCTTTCCCTTCGACTTATGGCACATAAGTCAGATGTAAGTACAATGTTAATTAATATGATGGAAAAGCCAGCAAGCATGTTGATGGGAAGATGTTACAATGATGTGCTGGCGGCACCCAACTTTCGGGCATGAGGTCATGTGCTCTGTCGAAGGAGGTAGAGATGTTAGGAAGCAAAATACTCCCTTGATAATGTGTATACTCGCTGTAACTGTAAGTAGTATCATCAGTAAAATATATTGGTGTGTGTATCTTGTACTAGCGTTAATAGGAATGTGTGTGTTTTGTCTGGTGCTGATATGACAGCACGTGTATGTGTGTGTAATTGTGGAGTAGGCTGTTATTTTATGTGTAAGTGGTATCTAGTGGTTATGAGTTAGTTGTGTTTTTGTGTTGTTAAGGTTGTTTCTAGGAACGAGTCCACATGAAAAGAGTGAAAACAGGGGAAGTGGTTTAAGGTTCTAAACACATCTTTGTACTTGCTAAACGTAGGATAGGCAAGCCTGTTTTCCTTTAAAAAAAAAGAAAAAGAAAAAGAAAAAGAAAAAAGGTAATCTAGAATTTAAATGTTCAAGAGATCATAGGGCTCTTTCTTTAATCAAGCCCTATGAAGATATTTTTGTTGGGTCTTCTCTACAGTGAATCCAAAAATTAGGCCTTGTTTGTTATAGAAAAAAAATATTTTTTTGAAAACATTCTCTTTATTTTCCCCTATTTGGTATATTTAAAAGTATCCTTTAAGTAGAAAAGGTTTTTCCTTATGAAAGAAAAACGTTTTTACACTAAAAGGAAAATCCTAGTCTTTACTTGAAAAACAACTTATTCTTTTCAAAATAGAATCTCATTTTCCAAATTAATTTTTATAAGCATTCTAACTATGGAAAAAAAAAAGGATATTTATTTAATTTTTGTTCTGATTGATCTATATATTATATTTCAAAGATGAAAAGAATTTAGTAAGCAAAATACAATATTTAACTTTTATTGAAAGTTATAAAAAACAACTAAAAAGGTTATAATCATATATAGTACATAATCGTTGACATTTGTATTGATGATTTTAAATAAAATGTTTGACATAATGTAGATATAATATATACTGATATTAATTTATGTAGGTAAGAATACAAGTTATATATTATTCACAAGTCAAACACTGGAAGAAAATTTTTCAGCAGATTGTTATAAATAACTACTAAACACATGAAAACAATGTCATTTTCATTGAAAATATTTTTAGGAAAAAAAAAAAAATTATGCTAACGTGTGTTTTTCTTGAAACAGACGGGTTTAATTTTAAAAGGGATCCCGTGACACAAACTTGATGAAGATACATTGTAGATTTGATGATATGAGTAATATAAGCAACAGTAAAAACTACACCTTGAAAACGTTGTACCTGAGTTTGGAAAAATGAGTGAAATCTGATCAAGGAGTCAAAGTCCTTACAAGTTTTATTAATTCATATTCTTAAATCTGGCTAGCTAGTCACCATGCTACGACAGTTGGTGTTACGGCTATCATAGAGAAAAGCATGAACAAAATTTATCTTATTAACTTATGGAATCGGAAGGTTCTTGTAGAAGTTTTAGGCCCTTTATTTTTGTGTAATTTAATGACTTAGTGGTGAAGCAACATGAACCTCTCTTTAAGTGCTTATCAATCCTCATCTCTAGTGTCGATGTTATTTATGCTGAGAAATGTTTTAGCGTGGAGTGCTTGAATGCACTGTTTCTTGTGTCATATTTAACTTGATCACCCTCGCTGATTGATCCTTTAGACTCATGCCAACCTAAACAATTCGTTTCCTCAAACCTATTCTATGTTCTTCTCTTGTGTATTCATATGTCCATGTGATTTCCTGCTGCACCTACTTTGCAACAATAGCTACTGCTTTAATCACTTACAAAGAATTAACCCAATTTTCCTTACAAAATTTTCAGTGGTAGAAAAGGCTGTCATATAATTTTACTAGTCAAAATCTTAAGCTTTAAAGTTTTTTCCTTCTTCTTTTCTTTTCCCCCCTTTCCAGTAGTTTCTCAGAAAGATTAAATAAAAATTTCAAGTACTGTTATTTTGCTGAAATGTCTGCAATTGTTCTGCCAAAATAAATAAATAGTCTGCAATTGTTACCGTCTCTTTCTGATTTTTTTGGTCAGCGTTTGCTTATATAAATCAGTTTTAATAGTTTCTGAAGCGTAGAAGCATCTATACTTAAAATTGCGTCTCTGATGCATCGTCGCATTACATACTCATTGCTGATGGTTGCAGTGAATGGACTCGCCATTTCAAATCATATATCACTCTTTGGTATTGCAGGTTTGAGAAGCTTCAAGAAGATGCCTTCACTTATGCATTTTTAATGAAGGCAGTTAACGCCATATGATTGGATGTGGAATGAACTTGACGTGTACAAAAGATGTGTATTCTCAGTACTAGAACTATGCTCAGATATGGTTCGATGGACGTCAGGATCCCCATCATTAAACTTCAAGGATGAAAACACAAGGGGAGAGTTGATGCACGAAGTTAAGAAAATAATGTACGTTTTTCATTTTGGTGACAAGTTGTGATTTCTGCAGATTTACGGGATGATTGTTGGAATATATTCTTGATTCAGTTCTAAAATTGACAAGCTGCCTCTTGAATTAGTTATTTTTATGACTTTAGCATCGCTTGGCTGTTAATAGTGAATTCGGTTGGCTAAAGTTAAGGGGTGCGAAGTGAAGGATGCATGAAGGAAGAAACTTAGTACACTCCAGTTGTAATTGTTCGACTTGGCTCACGCGCAAACCACTGGGGAGCCCAGCCTGACTTGTCTTGTTTCTGAATGCCTGTAGATTGGGCAGGCCCGTGGGGGGTCTGGGACACGCCAGCCACAGTGGGCCGCTTTCTTGGGCCTAGAACTGAAAATGATTTTTCTTCTTTTTTTAATTGAAAAGTATTTATTGAATTCTCCCTGAAATGAAGCTTGCATTGAATGTATGCATTCAATGTCACAATGTCACTTTCAAGTTCCAAAGCCTATTTTACAGACATACTTTCGATGTCAAAGGTATTCAAATCCGACTATATTTTTATTTAAAAACTAAAATTTCAATGGAAAAACGTTGGCATCAAAATAAAGGGGAAAAAAAAAATTTAATTTTTAACGTTTATCTACTTTTCCTATTTAAATCTTGAGAATTTTGTTCTTTAGTTTTAGTACTCGATATTTTTAAAACCTTACAAAAATAGGATATTGAGTCCTATCGATCTTAGACATGTATTAGCTTTCCTTTAACTTACATTGAATACATTAATTTTTCTATTCATCTTAACATTTATACAAAAAAATTTTAACCTAGCAATAGTTTTAGAAAAAAAATTTAAGTTTGATCAAATACATTAAATCTAAATATTCATTGATTATACAACATCATGATATTGAGTCATTCTCAATGAGAGATTACTATAGGTGGTAGTTTTTTAGAGAGGCAATCAATGAATTTGTATGTAAAAAATTGTATTAATAAAATATGAATGATGTTAAAATAATTAGAAAAGGTATTTAGTTTATTAGATTCTCCATAAAATCAATCCATGCAAAAAATTAAGAGCTTCTCTAGTTTGTGAACTAAATGAGTTGCTTATTGGTCAAGAATTTGATTGAGTACTAAATGCAAATTCTAAGATTATCATAGATATCAATATGTATGAGGTCATGCCACTTTTATAACTTAAGGATATTGAGATTGATTAACATTCAATAGCATATACTACCTAAACCAATCATCATATGTCACTCTTCATATAAATACAATTTTAATTTAAATTTATCGATGCCTCAAGTGTTTTGTATTCTCTTAAAAATTTCAAAATCCTTAGTAAAGTAAATTTAAATCCACTATATGTGTTCGCAAAAGATAAATTTACTTGTAATCATCTCTTCTTTAGTTATTAATAGAATCATGAGTTCTTAACTTACTATTACTAATATTTGGATATATACTTGTGTCATCCATCTTCATGTATTTATAAAAAGAAAAAAAAAAACAATTCTCTTTAAATTTTTAAAATATTGGTTATTTTATTTTGAAATTAAATAGGTTTATGGATTATAATAGGGACTTGTTTAGTAAATGGGTTCATGTATAGGTTTACGAGTTGAACCTAAACTTGATCGTGAATTTTGTTGAATGTCTTGTGTGGTTTTTTTTTTTTTTCATATACAAACCCATTTATAATCATATTGTCTTATATTCAGGTTCACAAGTCATACACCAAATTGTCAATTCTAATATTTGCTTATATACATAACTAATGAAAAACTTGTGGGCTTTGGGCCCAGATCAATTGGCCTACACCCTTTGCTCCATTATAGTCCTTGTAGAAAATTCCTTTTTGAATCAAACTCTTAAAATATCAAGGTAGATTACAATAATTTAAGGTACTTAATATATTAAAATAAGAAAATAAAGCTAATGACAATAAATTAATGTTGAGAAGGTGATATGAACTTGAAGTTAAATTGGTATTATTAGAAAATGAGTTTTGAAGAAATAAAAGAAAAAAAGAGCCAATACTAAGTGTGTCATTGAAAACCTATATTCATAGTAGGTTTAGCAATGAGTAACAGTGTAGAAAATCTTAGGTTAAGAGAAAAAATTAGATAAATAAAAAAAAAAGAAAGTAAAATAAAATCAATTATTTCAAATTTAATGCTTATAGAAAAGGAAAAACCAAATTCATCCAGCAATCTGGACCTATTCAAGGGCTGATTCTAAAGGACCGTTGAATCGCTTGACCTCTAGGTTCTAAGTGGTTCAATTGTTTAGGCTCATTGAACCAATGGGTAAGCTCGATTGGTTTAGCGCACACACCACCCTACCTCCCTCCTTCCCTCCTCTTTACCAAATGCCAAAATTTTTAGTCTCCTTTAAAAGAAAAAAAGTAAAAAGAAAAGGAGATAGAGGAATTTATGTTTAGGGTAGGGGAGAGGGGAAGGAAAAAAAAAAAAATCAAAAGTGTCATGCTATAACATACACATAAACCAAAAGGCTTCATTCACACATACATGACATTAAAGCATGTGATTCTCCCTAACTTTAGTTACATCACACTCATTTACAGACACACCAAATTCATTTTGCAGGTAATGTTTGATGTCTCCTTTAGCCAACATATGCATGTGTATATTTGCGAAGGCTACCAACAACATGTTCATACTGGCAATGGCATGAAACATAAAACAGTAGAGAAACAGAGAATATTTTCAGTGTACATGAATTTTCGCCAGATGAAATGATTTGATGCAGTGTGCACAAATTTTCAAAGTTCGAAAATTTAAACGATATGGTCTTCATACTTGAATTATATTTGTCTCAACCTAGAAATTACATCTATCTTTGGCAAACGCTCCAACTCTCATTTCTGAATTATAAAAACTCTCTACTTGCAAGTCGATTTCAATTTTCTCTGTCCATTATTTCTTATTGTTCTAAAGCTATATTTTCCCTTCTGTTATCTTATTAATTTTTGAATTTGTAATTTGCTCTAATAACCAACTTAGAAAGTATCTGTGGCATTTACATCTCGTATAAATTAAGTTGTTCTGCCTTTAAAAGCAATTTCTTTTGTATCAAATCTTTTTCTACTTATTTGAAAAAAAAAAAAGATTTTTTCTATGGAACCATTTTAAGGGCAAGGGCATAGGTACAGGTATGTTGTCTACGCTAGAGTGGTTTGATTGCATTCCGGTATACTCGGAGTACGAATACGACCTCAACAAGGAGAGGGCACATGAAGTGATGAAAACGTCAAATGCCAATGTACATCACCTCTTACCTTTGAAATTGAACATCAACACATGAGTTTCTGTAGCATACTACCACTTGAATTTGAACCTTTACAAATGAGTGTCCCTACACGTCTTCCTAAATTTGAACCTCTCCATATGAGTGTTCTTGCACGACTTGCTGAATTTAAATCTCTACGGATAAGTTGCCTTGTGGCTATGTTTGAGGATGGGATAGAAATGATTCTTGAAACAGGGAGCAACATATGGGTCAGCATGCCCCTGGCAGTTTGAGGCCTTCAAGCTCAGGTAACCCCCTTAAACTTGTAAATCATTTCCGCTTGTTGATTCAGTACTCTATACCTCCATAGGAAAAATCCAAAAATAGTAATTATTTCATAGACCTTAACCTTATAATTTTCAAACTCCTTAATGCCTTTATTATCATTATCTCTTATACCACCTTCTCATTCTATATAGGATCTACTTTTAAGTTAGATTCTAATTGCATCCCTAATATAAGTTTTGATTCATTTTTTGAATCAGCTTTTGAATTTTCCTTCTCAGTGTTTTGTCTTTTCAGGATTCTCTTCCATATCATACTTTATTTCATCCTTTGCTAGCCATCTCATATTTATACTAAGCATTAAGCTATTATCACCTTGGAATTCTTTAGGTTCTTGATTCATATGCAATTCATTTAACTATTGGTTTAAGGTGAGATCCTTTTAGCTTTAAGTACTTTTCTTACTTTCTCCAGTTGATCTAGGAAAATATGGAAATAAATCAATAATCTTTCGAAGGTAATGTCTAAAAATACATGATCTGTTAGTGAGAATATAATTCATACATGATAGGATAAGGTCTCTCTCTTTTACCCTTACTAAAAGTATCTTACTAACATCACTTAAGTTATAATTCCTTACTTCTCAACCATCTTACTTCGTGTCATTATCACAATATATCTGTTATTCCAAAGACTCAAATCAATCTCTATTATTGTTTACGGGTTCTATCATCTACATTACATCCCGTTAATAGACTTCTCAATTATCTCATTCACGATACTAACATATTCTAACTAACCATTTCTAACCATATTCTTTACATCTCAACTCTATATTAGATAAAAAAAAAAACTCTCATTTATTCTACTCGAATCACTTCAACTAAATATTAATTCTCCATGCGATCTCATAACTAGATTTAAGCTCAATTAATGTTTATATTTATTCAGTGTTATAATCACTACTTAGTCTATAATTTATAGTATAATAATTTACTAGCCACTTTCAATGTTTACTTCTTTTAATTGTTACACTTCAAAGCAAGTTCATTAGAATTATGCTTCGATATCAACTTAGAATTGTTATGCTTCGAAGCAGTAGAGTTGTAACAATCTCATCGTGTAAATCATTTTAGGATAGAAACCGATATTTCAGCCGTTATTTTAGATTTGATTTACATAAGTAATCACAACTAACCCACTTTGAAGTAAACAGTTTACAAATTAAGCAAATTATTTACTTAAGAAAGTATGAACATATATATATACTAAGATTCAAATATTACAATTAATATTTACAAGATTTCATTGTATTATATTACCTAAGTAATGCTTTATTTGAAAACGAAAAATTCTAAAATAAAAACTAAATCTTAGAAATATATTTGTTCTTCATATTTATTTTCTCTCTATAGGATTCAACAATTGCTAGCTTTAAGGTAATTATAAAGTCACTTTCTAATTAGCACCTGCAATACTATCTATAGGGATGTAAGCAATCAACCCTTAGTAAGTTAGGATAGAGATTTAAAATTATACATCAAACGTAAATAAGGTTATCAACCAAATTAGTTATATATAATATATGTATAAACAAATGCCATCGCATGACGTTATCTAGTCTGTCATGAAATTAGAGAAATTTCACCTGCTTTAATTCGGGTTGAGAAGTTTAGTCTATATTTTAACAGCTTATTACTATACCTAACCTTGTGCAATGGAAATATCGCTTCTTTTGTGACTATCTTCAAACCATTGACTTTGCTTTTACTACGACTTACTCTCCTGTCACTTAGTTCGATTAAGGATGAAAAATGGACCTATTATATTATGTAACACTATCCTTTTTGAAGGGGTTGGTATTTTGGCTAGAGAACCTTAAACATTTTCTTTAATAGGTTGCTATATAGGTCTGTTTTAAACTTATAAGTCATATATTTAGTTAGGTTTAGTTTAAGGTATTCAATCATTTTACACAAATAACAAAAATTTCAACACAGAATATTAAATCAAAATCATACCATCAAACCCAGAAACACGTACATATAGACATGCATACAGTCAGTTATCTAACAAACACCACCAACTATAATCTCAAGCTTTCAAATACTGTAAAACTGTACTTTGAAATATAATAACTTATTGATTCGAACTTACTTGGACTTCCCCCTTGCTTACTTAACGTACTACGAGCTTTCATCAATGGTCCCTATAATACAAATATTATTTTAGTGTTTGTATAACTATTATTTATATATAGACTTTATTTTATAATTAAGATTATTATCTTTAATTGAGGGTTTTACTATATCCAATTATTAAGGTTTTTAAGTCTCTTACAATTATCCTCATTTTAGGCTAGGTTTTGACTTAGTTTTTGATTTAGTTTTTAATCTAGCTTCCAATTTTGCTTCTAATTTAACTTCTAATAATGGTTTTACACATAAATCCTACGAACTTCCCTCAATTCATTTTTTAAAGTTCAACTAACTATATTTTAAGTATAGTAAGTCTCTAAATTAGTTGCTAGTCGACTTTGTAATTTGCCTTGTACATCTACTTTCTAATTTAGCTTATGAATTTGTTTCTAATTCGAGGGTACTTCATATTTTAGCATAAACATTCATAAGTTTGGCCTACAATCAAATTTCTAGGTTCATTATATAGTTTATTTCTACTTGAGTGGATACCCTTTTGCTTTAATGTTGATTATACAAATTTATCTTATATTTTTATATTTGATAAAATATGCATAAAAGCTAGGAAAAATATACAATACTTAGTATCTAAGCTCCATTAAAGCGATGGAAAATATATTACAATCGGTAAATTATGGTTGTTATATTATGATAATGAAAAGTATTAAGATAGTTTAATATATATTATTTTCCAAAATATTGATTTTAAGTTCGATTTTACTAAAAATTAACTTAAATTAAGCAAATGACCAAATAAAATTAGAAGATTCAAAATGAATACTCTTAAATTCATAACTAAGCTTTAGAAGTTATTATAAATCAGATTCATTAAGCAATTTAATTAAAAAACCTATTATTTCTTTTATATGAAAAATAAGGCAAATTCAATAAAAATAATTTTAATAAATAATAAACGAATATTTTATCAAAAATTATTTTTATGTAAATTAAATATATCATATGAGGAATATTTACACCAAAAATTAGCTCAAAATAATATTATTTACTATTTTTGAAAATTTATACAAAATTCATAAGAATTAGGGTTGTTCTTAAGGAACCTACATAAGCAATTGTAGTTTTAAAAATTTGGTTTGATATTCTAATTCTACATACAGAAATACTAAGTGAAACCAAATTTCATAATTTTTGAAAATCATTTTATATTCTTAATAAAAATAGAAACTTATGAGAAAAAATCGAGTATTTTCGATTCTTCAGCCATTGGAGTTCCACTAGTGACAAGAGTAGGTCAGATGAAACATCACCATGTCAGACCTTGGACCCCCAACAACATCATGTCAGGTCTTCATTTGGTATAATTTGTTAATTTAAGGTAAAATCGGTTTCTCTCTTCTTCTAACCTCTCTCTAATTTTTTCAAAGCTCCCAATTAATCAAAATGAATTATGGATGAGGGTTTCTTAATTTATAGATAAGTTTAGGGTTTTTCTTTTAATTTTCAATTGCCACATGCCCATTTATCTCTTCCTTTTTCACTTTCTATTTGGCTTATTTTTATTGGTTGTTATTTTTTTCTTTAAATCCCAACATGCCATGCCTCTATTCTGGACAATTCTACATTTTTCACAAATTTTCTTGAATTTTTATGAATTTTCCTTAATTAGTTAATATTATTTTGATATATTTCAAGTATTTTAATTCGTGTATTTTTACATATATGTAAATACATATATAGTATAAATAAATACTCATAAATATTATTTAAGTTATTTTATGATTTTTAGTGTATATTTATTTTATCTCTATTGATTTGTTAATTATTGGAACTTATTTTACACGTTTCTAATAAATATGAATAATATACATATAACTCAATATTATAATATTTAATTATTTATTCAAACTTATATGATCATTTTTACTAATATTCCTATTTTCATTATAAAATTTAGACATGATCAGATAATTTACTAGATCGCTTTAAATTTTATAGACTAAACCCCGAATGCCTGATTATGAGACTTCCACAAGCACTATTAGAAGTAGAAGGTATTTTATTTTATTTCATATTTCTACTTGAATACTATACTCTAATCAATTAGATAATTTTTTGTAAAGTACCACAACAATTTACAATTAATAGTGGTATTGTATTTTATTTATTTACTATAGGCCGCAATTCCGCGATTAAGGAGAAGTGTTTATCTTTTGCAACCTCTCTTGTTTTGCTTAACATCACTCATTATTTCAATATTGCACTAATATTAACTTCACTCGAGACAAACCTATTATTTCGAAATAGAGTAAAATTTCAATAAGAAATAATGGTTAATAATATACATGGCATTATGTGTTATGTTATATAAATGTATGCGTTACATTTTATGATAATTTTCGAAATGAAATACAATTATGGGAGAGAACAACACTTCAAAAATCATTAAAAAATTAGAAATTATTAATTTAATTAAAAAGAAAGAAAGAAAAAGAGAGCCAGTTCAAGGGCTAGCAAACTGGCTCGAGACCATGATCAACCAGGTTAGTCATGGTTCGGCCTTGAGCTGGTTTCTGAATCGACGGTTCTGAATTGGTTTAGCCTAGTAAGCTGTTACGTTCTGAAGTCACAGAGTCATAACTGTTCACTATGTAAACCAACCTATTATAGTAATTGACTTTATATCCCTTATCACAGATATGATCTACATATATTGTCTACGACTTCTCGCTTTAAAGTAAACAATTTATTTAAGATTTTAGCTAAAATTTATAATAAAGATTAAAACCTTAAGTCATGTATATATAGTTACATTCACATTGTTATAGAATTCCCAAGGGATTCTATATAATACAACAGTCTGCTAACTTACATATCATATATCAGTTCTTAATCTTAGAGATACTAACAAAACCTTAAATACTTGATCATTTGGTTAGTTGATCCTCACTTTCCATGGCTTCAAAAGAGAATTAACCTCCGGGTAATTGTATCGCGGCATAACAAATCAGAAGTTAGAACCTACAAAAGAATCTATATGGGTATGAGCAACTACAACTTAGTAAGTTGAATTGGGCACTTCTGAAAGTATAACAAGGACAGACAAAGTTATCGGACAATTAATTATATGCAATGCAACAAGCAAGTGCCATCATACAATGTGGTCCAATTCGTTGTGAAATCAGAGTAATTTCACCTATTTTAATTTGGGTTGAAGAGTTTCTATTAATATAATAGCTTACTACCAAACCCAAGTTTATACAATAGAGATACCGCTCCTCCCTAAACTATTGTTCCAACCAATGCCCTTTATCCTTATTACGACTTCCTTTCCTGTTACTTAGTTTGGCTAAGAATGAGGAAAAGACTCTTATACTTTTCAACGCTATCTTTTTCGAAGATGTTGGTGTTTGGTTGGAGAATCCTAATGATCCCCGAAGGGTTGCAATACATGTCAAATTAAGATATTTAAGCTGGTTATGTTTAGGTACGGTTTAGGGTGATTAAACAATTTCACACTAGTCTATACACATTAATCACCAAATACAACATTAGATTCAATACGAAATCAAATACTCAAGTATATGCGTACATAAATACTTACAAACACAAATAAATACAATCTTAAGTCTCCAAATACTCTAAAATAGTATTCTTAAATACAATGAAGTATTAAATCTAACTTACTTGAAATCCTTGGTTGCTTACTTAACTTGTCGCAGGACGACTCGTTTTCGTGTGTCCTATAATATAAATACTCTCTATTCATATCTTGATGATATATATATATTCTAGGTTATGATTTGACTCAATCCTTCTTATATACCTATTATTTACTACTAATTCATTCTACGTTAGTTCGGGGTTTGATTTCCAAAATCGATTTAGGTTCTGGCACTAAATCAGTTCCACTTACGAGTAACTCCTAAAATGCGCTTTTGAACCCTAATGTGAAATTAATCACATCAGGCTCGAGTATCCTAATATCATACTTAGTCTCAATTTAGTATTTAAACTTATTCGATATACTCTAATTCTAATTAGTGTATCGAATTTACTTCCAATGTGAGGAAATTTTATTTTTTTTATAATTATCTAAAATTAAGTTTTATACCAGATTTAATACGTATTAATATTATCATTATATTATCCGATTAAACCCCAAATTTTATAATTACCCTAATTCCAATTGCACATATTATCAAATAACCAATATTTAATACATAATCCGCATGATAATTATATTTAATATTCCAAATGCTATCATTATGTTACTACATCAAAAATTAACATCTCTAAATGTTTAATTACACACTAAACCAATAATTAGTCCTTTAATTATCTAATTAATCTAAAATTATTCATTTTATTTATTGTTTTATGGATAAAAAATTACTTAAAAATTTCAAAAATAAATTTAAAAAAAATAGCTTCATAGCACTGTTTTATTTCACTTAGGTAGTCTACAGAAAAAATTTAAGTCCAAAACTACACTTTTAAACTTATTTATTTTTAAATTGAAATATACTCGGTTTTTTAAGTACACTATATTTACAGATGTAATTAAATATAATCACTATTTTTCCTTAAATCTACATCCAATAAAACATCAGAATAATAAAATTCATAATTTTCTAGATATAATTAATAATTTTAATAAATTATACAAAATTGAACTAAATTTAGGACTCATTTGTCTCTTGGACTTCTGACCACCAACGACGACCTAGGGTTTGTCGGTCGGTCCAGGTGTAGATTTGGAGTGTAGTGGTAGTGGTGGTAGTGGTTCGGTTCTAGGTGATGGTGGGTTGTGGGTTTGGTTTAAATACCTTTATAATACAGATTTTTGTAATTTCTTTTGTAAACCCTAATTTTCTCTTAAATTTTTAACCCTCTTAATTTCTTATAACTATAAACATCCCCAATGAGCTTTTATAATTTTTTTTGCTATTTATAGAGCTTTAAAGCAATTTTTGTACATTAATTTAATTAGATTATGTGCATTATCCACTTCCATTTGCCTTTCTAAATGAATGAATTTAATTGGTCCAATTTTTTTTCTTCATCCCCCAGCTGCCACGACCAAAATCTGGATTGTTCTCTACTTCTTTGATTTTTTTTTTCTTATTTTTCCTTGATTTTTTATAATTTTGTTTAATTATTTGGTAATTTTCTAGCAATTTTTAAGCATTTTAGATAATTTCGCATATTTTTAACTAGACGTAAATACATATAGAGTACAAGTAAATAAAACCTAAATATTATTTAGGTTATTCTATGATTTTTAGTATGCATATAATTGATTTCTAACGATTTATTAGTTATCGGAATGCATTTTACGTATTTCCGATAAATAATAAGTAATATATTTAAAAATTAAAAATTTTATATTCTATCATTTTATTAATTATTTTCTTAAATTCAAACTTATAAGGTCACTTTTACTAATATTTCTAACTTTATTTTGTAATTTAATTTTGATCGAATCCTATAACTGATTGTTTTAAACTTTATGTATTAAGTTTGATTCTACGATTATAGGGCTTATAAATAAGACTACAGCAATCTATTGACCAATATGAGTTAATCAATAGGAGTAAGGAATCTCAATCCGACTATTTGTACTTAAACAAGCAATCTATCGATCATTTTGATCTGTGATTAATTGTTAACATAATCTTATTCGATCAACCAAACTATACATATGCAATATTGACAACTAATCTTTTGAAAAAGTTTGATCAACTAAACCATATGAATAGCTGTTAAAGCCATTATAATCTAGCAGCATAAATATTTACTAAAATTATAAATATAGATAAAAAAAATAGAAATAACAAAAAACAAAATGTAAAAATCTATTTAACTTTCAAATATCTAAATATGGATAATTTTAATATCTTTATAAATATAAATTGCAATCAATATTTTCATTTACTCCGACTTTTGAATTTTTCGGGCATTCATTATCTTATTTCTGGGTCAAGTACCTAATCTGGACCTGAAAACATTGGTTAAAGACGGTTTCGTCTGATGCGGGATGTCTGTTGTCAAATATTGGATAGGCAAAAGTCTTGAATTAACCAATGGTGACCATTAAAATATGCATGAAATCGGGATGAATTAGCTGAAACGGGTTAGAATTTGGATGCCTATCCATATTACCAGGACATGAAGTGATTAGAAATTGGTGATTATGGTTAGTGGATGGTTAGGTTATTTACTAGCTCATATATTTATCCATAGAAAATCAGGCTAGCAAGTCATTTAGGAAACCCCTTATTTGACCTTTACTCTGGAATAAAAACACGTGACTAGTCGAGCGGGCGATAACCTTCTACTCCATACTTTTTCCATGCTTTCGCAATAAATGGATCAAAAGGGAAGCTATGGAGTCACCAAATCTTTTTCTTTTATCATTTAAATAAAGTTCATGCTCAATTGCTTGTTACCGTTCAAAAATATAGTGGTAGAAATATAAATGATTCGTAGATAATTGTACAAAATTTATAGAAATTAGTTTTTAGTTGTAATAATAGTTTTATAGTTGTAATAGCAATTATTGTATTAGATGAGAAAATTAATTATTTGCAACGACTAATAAATGGGATATATTTTTGTAAATAAAAAAATTGTCAAAAGAGAGTAATAGAAAAGTTTCGATAAGAAAAATAGACTATATAATTTTAAAGAGTTATTCTCTCAAAATAACTAAAATAAATTCCAATTTTATCGACTACATATTTTCCTTTCATCCTTTTTCATGGTTTCACTGCTACCATATTTCATATTAACATCCATATTATAACTAATAACAGGATGGGGCTAATATTGTCCGATTCATACATATCTGCAATGTATGCAAACGGTCAAAAAATGGGCACGTTAAGCACAACGCCACAACTTTCCGAACTTGGCGACTTGCGATTTACATATACAGTAGTACTGTAAATGGCGTTCAACATAGTGAAGCTTAAAAAAGATCCATCACAATCATATTCCCCCAAAACGTCTTAACTCATCCCCAAATTTTTCCATTTTCCCTAAGTAAAAGAGAAAAAAAAAAAAAAAAAACTCTCCCACCCACCACGTCTCTTCTCTCCTCTACAAATCATCAAACTCACGTTATATTCCTCTTCATCTTCTTTGCTTCCATGCACAAACCCTTTCATGGATATCCCCCCACCCATCTGCAATTGTTGAAAATATTCGTTTATAAATTATTATAAATAAATTTTTCTACAATCTCATTTATGTATTTAATAAAATCAATTTCACTTTCATCTCATTTTTGATTTAATATTCATCTTATCTAAATTATTGAATTAATTATATTTTTAATCATTTAAATTTAATAGATATATTTGATAGATATTAAATGAATGATATTATTTAACTATATATATATATATACACATTATACATTATATTTATATAACTATATTGGTGGTCTTTTCATATAAAATGTTATATCATTTAAAAAGAGTTAGGACCTATTTTAAATTATGAAAACACAAGATGATGTATCATGTGGTAAAGGATGTCTTCTCTCGTGTCAAATCATGCAAAAGTTCCAATTCCCTCCCTCCACGGTTATCTTCTTATATATATTAGACATACCTTTTCAATACATAATTAAAATGAAAATGCCAAAAAGGTCCAAGTTTCAAGAAAACAATTACGAAAGGCCAAACGTTATTACTTATGAATAGTTACAAATGATACGAGCCTAAATGTTGATTTTATACCATTAGGTAATCCTTTTTATAATTATGGCGTAATATTATTCCATTTAAAAAGAGTCACAATATTGTAAAAATATAACACGTATGCTGAGGTTGAGTTTCCTTTTTTTTTTTCTTTTTATTATTATTATTATTATTAAATCATGTAATGGTTGTAATCTTTCATACAAAGGCTTCAATCCTTCATATTGTACCACTTTTTCATAAAGAACACTTCATACAGTAACATAATTAAAAGAAAAATCCTTGAAAGAATGACCAAAAGTATTATTAATGAATAGTTACAAATGATAAATTGTCAGAAATCATATATACTAGGAAAAACTTATGCTACGCATTAATATTGGTTCAAAGTATATTTTAAATTGAAAATAATACAAGAATTGTAATACCTCTAAATGTAGAGATTCCAAAATTCTAAAATTAAAGCTACGCAAATGGGTTAAATAGTTTATTTGATTATAAGCCAAATGAACCAACTTTTGTTGATCTAGTCGAGCTCATATAGATTAGTAAGTTAAACAAGTCAATCCACAATCCAGTCATGGGGAAATCATAAAATGTTCCTGATATATGATTTCAACCTGCTATAAAATGGTAAATGTACTAGTTTTAAATGAAACTTTAGATATAATATTTAAAAGAATATGTTAGGTCAGTTTATTAAAATCATCTCAATGCATATGCTAAATTCCTCTCTCATTTCTTAATTTCATTCAAGCCCAAAGATATTCAAACATCAAAGAGACTAGTGTAAGCCCCTAAAATTGTGTTTAGGACAACTAAGCATAGGTTTAGGGCTTTTGGAAAGTTATTCAATTAAACCCAAACTTTACGATTAAGATAGAAAAGTTAAATGAAGTGACATAATAAAGTTAGATTTTAAAAATAACGACCAAAAATATCAATTTTTCCCTTAGAAGTATGATTATTTAATATAGTACTAAAAAGTTTGGAACCCCAAAAATAAAATTCAGATTGTGACAGAAACTTAGAAATAAATAAATTAAACTATAAAATGAGATAATATAGTATAATTTACTATATGAATATATATGTATTTTTGTGAGTATATCCAGTATAAATAATAATTATATTGGTAAATTAATCCCAAATTACTTAATTATATATATATATATTGTGTTGAATTCAATATATATATATTGTGTTGAATTCAATATATATATATTGTGTTGAATTCATGAAAATAATTAAGGAACATATCTTAAAAATAAAAGATATGTTAGAAACTTAATTATACGAGTGTAATTATATATTACACTTGATATATATATACATGATATTTATACTCACATATTAATAAATAACTAGATATTAATAAAATATACTTAAAATACTAAATAATTGCAAATTCTATCCAACAAGCTAAAGTTTCGATTGGAAATTGCTAGATAAGTTAGGATTTCACTATAGCATTAGATTATCCCTTCTCAAGGTTGATTCAAAAGGTAAATACCCAACAAGAGGATACCTCCTACTAGTATTAATTGGGAAGATAATTAGAAAAAAAATTTCCTAACCACCAATTACATTCTATAAATACTAGGAGACCTCATTTAGACTAAGTTTGGTACTTTGGAAATTAGATTTGTAAAAGAAAGAAGTATGAAAAAATTGTGGGAAAATAGAAAAGAATTAGGAAAAATAGAGCATTGACCAAGTTGAGCTAGTTCCTAAAGCTTTCGACGTTCTGCTGTTGAGCCACTTCACCACCAAGGAGCACCCCTAGCGTATTGGCTGTCCGATACACCCTCATCACCCTACGGCTATCGAAGAACCCAAGAACAGCTAGGTTGATTTCCTGCCTTATTTTTTGATAATTTTAAAAAAATAGCAAATCTACTCAGAAAATTATTAAAAAAATTGTACTTGGGTTATTTTGAACATGATTTCATGTGATATTTTTATTTTTTTTAAATTGGATAGTTTTTTAAAAAATTGTAAATCGACTCAGAAAATTATGAGAAAAAATTATACTTAGGTTATTTTGAACATGATTTCATGTGATATTTTTATTTTGTAAATTGGATAATTTTTAAAAATTAGCAAATCTACCTAGAAAATTATGAAAAAAAAAATTGTACTTAGGTTATTTTTTAATATACTTCCTTAAGAAATTTACTATTTATCCGAAATTGGAATTGTAAAATAAATGTATCAAATGATATTGTTTCTAGCTAAAATTTTTTTTGTAGGATGTGTATGATATAAGGATAATTGCTATGTAGCTCAAATTTTTATTTGAATATTTTTAATATTTATTTCATTTTTTGAAATTAAAAATGGCTATAAAATAGGCTAAAATTTTGAAATAAATAGGAAATTATTAAATTAAATGATGAAATAGACACTTATTGATCTCTAGTGAATAACAACAATGTTGGGTTGTATTGAAATTAATTTGGTGTAAAAATAATCATAATTGAGTAATTTAGGATAATTTGAGAGCAAAACTGTAAATGCGAATATATAGGCGATAGGTTAAAAACTTGAAACCAAGTGATAATTAAATTCCCCATATTTTTAGGAGTTTATAAAAAATTTTGAGGAATTATTTGGTAACCCGAACTATTTATTATGAATTTATTTAATAAAATAGCTTAATTTACCAACCGGGACGTATTTTTGTTAATAATAAGTTAAAATGAATTAAATAGTTAAATAAAAAATATGTATGAGATTAGTGATCAAATTGGATTAAAAGTGTATATTTAATATATTTACTGATATTTTTTGATCGAGATACACTATAAGTATATTAAGGTTAGATAATACTTATATTATAACGTTATATGGACAAATTAGGTAAAATAAAATTTAATAACATGGATTATGTATAATAAGATAATATTTAAATAAATACGTATAATTATATTAAAAACTTGAACTATCTGTTAAAAGTTATCTTTAGGAACAGGACTCCTAAAACGTATTATTAGGTCTGTCAAACCCAACGACACTAATTTTATTAAAATCGGACAATCTTAGACAATATAACCTAAAACTCTATCATAATCTAGAATGTACGTATTTCGATAACCCTACCGGAATTAAAACGTGATTTAATAAATTAGAAGTACGTTTCGATGTAATCGAAATGATATATAATACGTAATAGTATATATGACATATAGTATCAACAATTGACAACTTAACTTGATATATAATAATAATATGACTATATATTATAGAAATAATATATATATATAATCGTTTTAGATCAAATCCTAATATTTTTGTAATTATTATGAAGACTGAAATTGGGTCTTTTGTGTAAATAAAATCATCAAGTACAAAAACGGTTGACGATTTAAGTTAGGAGTAGTGAGCGTCTAAGCAAGTAAGTTAGGATTGTGACTTCACCGTCTATTGGGATGCTGTATTAAAGTATTCGGAGATCTAAGAGTACTTTTGGTTGTATTTGTAGTTAGTTGATTGTAGAAATAACTTATTTGGCTACGCCTGATTAAAATTAATATCTATTCGACTAAAATGAAACTTGACATGTATAACACCCATTAGGAGAAACAGTTAAGAGTTTCAAGCTAAATACCGACTTCTTTCGATAAGGATAATTGAAATGATCATTTTCTTATCCTTAGTTGAATTAAGTGGTAAGCGAGGAGTTCGTAGTAAGGGTGGGGGCCATGGTTCCAAAGCGGTCGTGGGAGGAGGGTATTCTCCATTGCACAAGCCCGGGTTTAGTCTGATTTGAGTCACAATGAAACTCCTCAATCTGGATTGGAGTGGATGTAATTTTTCTAACCTCACAGTGGACCAGATAATATTGTGCGATGTTCATTTGATTGATTGCATTGCATTTAATCATAATTAATAATCTTATTTGTGATTATATGACACTCTTCTGACTCTGTCCCACTTACTAAGCTAGTTGTGCTCACATTCCCATAAGCTCTTTTATAGGTACTAAGTGAGGATCAAGATGTTTCGACACCATCGCTTCCAGGTTAATGTGTTGTTGTTTAAGAAAATGAGGAACGAGGAATCAACTAAACCTAAGCTTTTGACTTTTTTTTTTTTCTTTTTTAGTTTTGAGGAAACTAATTAAGAATTCTCTAGGATACCTACTAATTTCCTAACTTATTGTATATAAATTGCAAAACCTATGATTTTTAATAAACTCCGATTGTAAACTTTAACTTTGGATGTGGAACGTTTGTATAAATACTGTTGTAGTATGAGACGATAAGTTGTATAGAATAGGTATTTTATAAAGTTCTACCATAGTTTTGGTTATTAACAGATATTAGAATAGATGTTTCAAACTGGTTAAGTTGTATATGCCTTATATGAACAGTATCTACGATAGCATTTGTGAGGTCAGTTTCTATCTTAGGATAGCAACGGGATTGTTATAACTCCTTCTGTTCGGGGCGTGACAAATAGATCGAATGATAACTTATACAACAAATCACATCATCCGCCTACAGTAGAAAGATGGGCGAATGTGCTCATTCGCCTTCTTCATTCTAATCAATCTCATTAAGTTTCACACGCAGGTTTAGTAAAACCATATCGATGACCATTCTTTATTTTATTTAAAAAAGGGAGTGAGTTTAGGGTTTTTTGATATAGTTTTTCTCTATCTTCAAAAATTTTAATGGGTTAATAAGCTAATGTGGCTGTGATGTACTATCCCACTTAAACTTGTAGGCTAATATGCTGGGTCAAAGTAGCCTACCTTTTAACTGGATTAAAAAGTTCAACCTAACTCGTTTGTGAAGTGGGTTAAATGAATTGATCTGTAAGTAACTATAAGTTATATTGCTTAAATAATTTCATGCCTTTTGACACCATGTTGAAAAGTTGAAATGGTTGAAAGAATATTGGGCATTAATGATGATTTATCAAATAATGATACCTTAGGATTTTTCTATAGTCACATGCTTAACTTTATAGGATTGATCCTATCCTCTATCTAACTCTTAATTTATGCTCTTTTAAATCTCGATTGTTGAATTCATTGTAAGTTAAGCAGTTCAGATTTTAAAGAACGTAAATGAATAGTGTGATAGAGGATTGGATTAATCTGGTCAAAATAGATGACAAGACCATAAATGCTCTCAATATTTTATTATAAAGGTTTACAAAATCGTATAAGCTAATTAAAGCCCCATGCTTTGTACGAATTTCAATTTAAAGTATATATATTGTCAAACTTCGAAGATGTGAAGTTACAACAGTCATGCCATATGAACCATCCTAAAGTAAAAGTTGACCTTATAGTTACTACCGTAGACCTAATCTACACTAGGCTTATTCTATATCTATTTGATGGAAGCTTGTGGTATAATCTTTTGAAATAATTGTTAAAAACAAAAATGCAACTTAACCATCTAAAAGAATAGTTGTAAAACCCATAGATTTACGTTACTTAGTATACAAACTATAAGATTGAAAACTATTGGGCTACAAAAGGAGAATCGAGTAGTTTTCTTATAAGTTAAAAAAAAAACAATAATAAAACAAGAATCTAGCCAATTCTTCTTAATCCTTACTCCCCAACCTTATTTGTTAGATTCTGGTTTGGGTGTTGTAGTTATAAATTCACTTTGAACCTATAAAATGAACTATAAGGGAATAATCGAAAACTTGCTCAATAAGTGGGACGGAGACAGAAATATATATTTAACGCAAAGCAACCAGGGTTTTTAAGTAGTTTTAGTTAAATGCAATATATGTTCAAGCAAATGCCATTACATGATGTTATTTAGTCCGTTGTGAGATTAGAAGAATTACGTAGCTCTAATCTAGGTTGAAGAGTTTGATGTTTCACAAACAATTCAGGACCAAACTAGGGCTTATGCAATAGAGAACACCCTCCTCCCGAACTACCTTCAAACCATTGTCTTCTATCCTGCCACGATCTCGTCTCCTATTACTTAGTTTAATTAAAGGTAAGGAAATGGCTATTTCAGCTATCTTCATTGAAAGGGTCTATGTTTGGCCTAAGAATCCTAGTTGTTACTTTTAATAGATTGCGATGCATGTCAAGTTAAATGTTACACCAAGTTTGAGTTAGTTTGTTTTTAGGGTAATAAACCAAATTCAAACAATTCAAGCAGAACAATATTCATAGAGTAGACATAACATAAAGCTTAGCTCACACCATGGCAAATCAAATCTTAAACAAATACATTGTACACACACAAATAACTTACTACAATAACAAGCAAATACATAGCAAAGTCTCTAAGTATTTTGAAATAATACTTTGAAGTGTGGTGAAGCACTGTACCTACTTACCTGGAATTTAGTTGCTCACTAACTAAGCTTGCCAACTTATCCTTGTTGGTGGTCCCTAGATATTTAATCCGTTTTAGTACTTTAGTCTACATGTAAATTATAAAATATTGCTAACTTACTCGTATATATAAGAATTAAGTTGGTTAATCATTAATTATAAGTAATTATATGCCCTAAGTATTGAAAGTTTAGAATAGTGATATAAGTGTATTTTACCTTTGATACCTTCTGACTTATGTCCTGAGTTAACGCACCCTTAAATTCTTTAATTAGAGAAGTTTCTGAGCCATCCTCTGAACCATATGGATATCAAAGTTCACAACAGGAGTAGCCTTTGAGTAACCCTTTGAGTTTGATAAACACACAAGATTTTTCAAGGAATACACTTTATGGCATCTTATGAGTGCTTACATTTATATGTTACTACTCCAAATACTCTCTCTAAGTTACCTTCTGAGTGAGTTATTGAGTCTACTAAATTTTAGGTTTTATAGTAGAAGACCCTCTAAGTTATCCTTTGAGTTCAGTTAGCTTCATAGTTTTAAGAAATTTATCCTCAAACTATCCTTTAAGTCCAACTAACTTCAAATTCCTTAACAATACACCTTTTGACTTAGTCTCCAAGGTTTCCTTGTCTACAATTCTCATGAGAATTCTCTTTGACTTAACTTCTAAGTATAGACCTAGTGAGATTTTTACTCAACAAACCCTTGGAGTTTTCCTCTAACTCTTCTAATACTCCTTATACCCAATAGATTTGCTTACTTTCTTCCCCAATTCTAACTACAAAACATACCCACAGAATATACAATATCAAAATACTACATTACTCCACCAGTATTTCATTTAGCCCCCTTATTCTCCCATATTCATAAGAGCACATAATATTATATTTACTCATATAAGTCATAAGTTCATAAAATTTACAACTCCTATTTGCAAACCTCATCCCAACACCACCAATCATCAGTAATTTATGCCTTAAATCAGTATGATATAGAATCTGAGCGAGGCTTTTGGGGAAAGTTCATAAATTTTACTAAAAATATCAATTTAGCTTTAGTTTTTGGGCCAAAAAATTAAGAAAAAATATAGAAAATTCTTTTGATGGAAAAAATTACATAATATTATAGTATCTATAATGGTAGCTTGCAGAAAAATTTGGGGCTTGAAACTACGTCATTGGAGTGTTTCAAAACAACATTGAAATCAACTTGGTTCTATTAATTTCTTAAAGACGTATTATATATCTTTTAAATTTGTACAAAATAATATTTTTCTTAAATTCTACAAAAAAAAAATTAGCGATAAATTTTTCTAAAATTTTCCAGACAAAATTGAAATTTTTATTAATTTATTGAAAATCTAATGGAAATAGCCTCTCACCAATGCAGACTATTTTGGTAATCGCCAACAGATGGAAGCTTGTTGAATGGCCTAGATGCGGTGTGTCCTATCGCGTGGTGGTGGTTTTTTGCTTCCAATACTCTCTTATACCTTCCAACTCCAAACAACCTAATATTATACCTTATTTTCCTATAATTTCCTTGATTTTCTTCTTTAATTATCTAAACCTAAACTTATTTTTCCCACATTCCTCTTTGCATGCAAGAATTCTTAAAGAGCACTTCTAAATTTTTTAGAGAATTTTAGTGAGGAAAAATGATTTTTTTTTCTCTCCTCCATACAAAGTTTCCCCTTTTATACTAAGCTTAAACATAATAAAACATTATGCTATTCATTCCACACTTGTCTTAACCCATGCTATGCCTATACCAAGCATGTTCCAACTGTCCTCAAATTTTTAATTAATTTTTTATTATGTTTCATACTTATTTAGCTAAATTTGTGTTTAGTCTAGTTCTTTAAATAATTACAGGTATATATTTGCTTTTAAAAATTACATACGATGTTTATATATATATTCCACATGTTATTTCATGTCATTTAATACTTCAATTACACATATATTATATCTCTTCAAATTCACTAATTACCGAAACGTATTCTACATGATATCTTTAATTATTAAATAGTATAGTAAAATATACTATTTTAACTATATTTTTATTATTTTATTATATTTTCTAGATCTAAGCACACAGGTACTCATTGGCTAAAATTTATAGCTTATTTGTAAATTTTTAACTTAATTAGGTTAATTTCACAAATACATTAAGTTGCTTGCTTGAAACTTAGCGTATACATATGAGCAAATGTATTAATTAAATGGAGCGTATATACATGCCCTTTAGACATTAATTCATGTCACTTTATAAATATTGTTGTCCATATTTTATCTCTAAGGCTCTGTTGTTGTTAAAACCTATATAACGTTATTCCAATAAATTATGAATGTTATATGTAAAGGTTAACTTTTTAGTTCTTTTATAACTTTGCTATTATATTTACAAAATCTAAATTTACAAAAGCCACTTTGCTTATTATATAAATTTCTCCAATATATATATATATATTATTTTTAAATTATAAGATATTAGCTCAACCATTCCACCTTAGCAAATACCTTAAAACTAAATGCTTAGGACTTAATTATTAGAGTATCAAGCTTACAATTTATTTAACTCAATAGCTCCCATAACTGTACTATATCTAAATGTTAAGTCTTAATTGTAAATTTTATGGGTCTCGCATATATTTTATAAAAATAATAGATTTAGTCAATGATTTTCGCAATTAACATATTAATATTGTATGTCAATAATATTACTTTAAATGTTGGTTTTATGATGATCTTTCTATAAATGATTTTTCTACTGTTCCGTTTATATTTTTTATAAGATCGGTTATATCCTTTATTTCAGCATTAACTTAATATTTATTAGATTTGATCATTAAACTAACCGTCTTTTTAATAGTTTAGATCTACTTAATATTAAACTAAGGATGATATGAAGAGCTAAACCGATTTTCTCAAAATAATAGATAAGTTTGTTGAAACTCCCTTCTTCGTTTATATCACTTTATATTGTGTATATTTATAATTCTTTCCATTATTTACCCTAAGGTCATGTCTTTTGAAAATACCGATGAAGAAAAGGGGGGTTTTCTTTGATCTCGACCATGTTTTTGACAGAACTAATGTCGCCCCTCATCTTGCTTTTGATATAATATTTATTAAATCTGAACCATTGAATCGATTATATTTTCAACAGTTTAGATGTAATTGATAGATGGAAGGCTACAGCTTTGTCAAAATAACGAACGGGATTGTAGCTCTCGATAAATTGATGTTAAATGTTAGTTTCTTTGATCTCTTTGATGTGATTGGTCCAAGCCTTCATCTTATCATTGATTTACATTTTTTTTAAATTTAAAATTTTGAATTTAACAATTTATTTAATGGCTCAAATTTAAATAAATATATAATTAGTGGTGAGAAAGAGGGTGGCACCAACCTATAAAAAATAAGGAAAAGACTGTAAAAAGACCCATATAAGTTATAAAAGTGAAAAATTATAACAAAAAGGTATAACCATTCAAAAAATACAAATAGCAAAGGTTTTTGAAAGATTATTACCATTTATGTGTACATTATCGACTAATAATGAACATATATATTGTGTTACTTTTACATGATGATTATTGATTTTTAAATATTTATATGAAATTTTATATTCATTTAAAAAGAGTATGAATTTTTTCAATTATAAAAATACAACATCATGCAGTATATAAAGTGTATGTCCGCAGCATATATGATTAAGATAAAATAATTTTCAATAGCAAAAAGGTCTAATCGACAAAATGAAAAAAAAAAAAGTTATAAGATTTTAGTGATGAAAATTAAAGAATTGAAATTATATACACACAAATCGCTAAAGTCATTGTTAGCTTTTGGGAAAATTCTAATAACTTAATACCTAAAAAGGCACAATTTATCCCTAATATTAAAGTGAGAATTTTTATGTCTTACATATTTTTAATATCTTATTTTATGTAACCTTTACATATATTTTATGTAGTAGCTTCCTCTCGCTATTCAAATTATCTATTAAGTTAAAGTCATTATAACCTAATGACATTATTATTAATCTTCCATCTATAAGTGGTGGATCAAGATTTAAATCCCTTCTTCCATAGTTGGCCAAAATATATATATATATATTTATTAAAATCACATATATTTTATATAACCTTTACAAATATTTATCTTAAAGGAGCTTATACAGTCTAGTTCTCCATTGGAATTGGTCCAAAATCTTCATTTTAACATTGATTTATAATTTAAAAAAATTTAAATAAGTGAATTTATAATTAGTTGATTCATATTAAAATGAATGCAAGTCAAGGATGAGATGGAAGGCTAAACCAATTTCCTATAAAACAAAAACAGGACTGTAAAAAAATCCTTAAAAAAAATGCAACTAAAAAAAAAGGGGCTTCAAATTAAATATTATAGGAAATAGATCATCTAAAGTATTTTAAGTAAAATTATAATATTAATTGTTAAGATTGTCTATTTTTGTGAAATATATTATGATCCATGTTGATACCATATTTTAATTATACGTATTAATATTTTAAAATGATAATTTTAAAAAAATTAAAAAAAAAAAAATTAACTCTACACTGTGTTTATATTATAACCTAAATTCGAACGATTTTCCAATTTGTATAAATCTGCATGGAGATGAATTATCATCTACCGCCACGTGAAAACGCAACACAACACAACCTTACAGAATTGGCCCTTTGCGTTTGCCATTTTTACCTACAAACCTGCATCTGCACTGCATGATGTTATTATTTGCATCAGAAACACGGAATCAGTGCATATGACATTATCTTCCCCCAAAAATATCGTATCTCAACCACAAAAATTTCTCATTTTCTTCTTCTCCCTAATCATAAAAAAAAGCGTCCAAATCCACCACGTCTCTTCTCTCTTCTCTACAAATTATCATCAATCAAACTCACACTCACATTATTCCCCTCCTCTTCGCTTCCATACACAAAACCTCTTTCCTATAACTACTTGTTTCACCATGCCAACATCAGTTCTCTCTTCTTCCTTAGAACCCAATTACCTCCAAACCCTCCTGGACTCCGTCCGGCCCTTCCTTCGCGGTGAGCTTGAAAAAATCGACAAGAACCTCCCCTCCCTGGTGGCCACCCTCCGCTCTGTTGGAGCTGGGGAGTGCTGGCACAAGCATGGAAGTTTCCTAGAGCACCTTGTCGACATATACCGCATTCTTAAAATATGGAAAGCACCTGATGCAGTTTGTCTCTGCGGTCTTTTCCACTCCGCTTATTCCAATTCTTATGTAAACCTCGCCATATTTGATCCGAACACTGGCCGAGATGTTGTCCGGGGACATGTTGGTGAGGCTGCTGAGCGCCTCATCCACTTGTTTTGCATTGTTCCGAGGCAGCAGATCATTCACGATGATCTCTTGTTTAAGTACACGGATTCCGAACTCATCGAACACCTAAAGCTTTCAGAAGTTTCCTTGAGGAATGCAAAGGGGAAAGGGGTGTTCAATGGAGAAGAAGTGTGGAGGAAGAAGGTGCAATCACTTTTGCCTGCTGATGGGATCATAGTGAGGCACATAAAGACTGGAGAGGATGTTTTGCTGTCTAGGAGAGTCCTTGCTGTTTTTCTAATGATGACAATGGCTGATTTCAGTGACCAGCTGTTCGGTTTCCAGGATAATTTGTTTGACAACTTTGATGGGAAGTTGGAGTTTACGGGGAATAATTATGAAGCTTTGTGGCCAGGAGATGGCAAGCCAGGACTTTGGATGAATTCCATCTCTAGAATGGGTGCAATCTACTCGTTAATAGCCCGAGAAGAAGAGATTTATATCGAACAACGAGAGAAAAGCAGTCATAGTAGTAGTAATGGTAATATTAGTAAAAATGATATTCACGCGAGGGATGAAGACATAGAGCTTGTGATCCCACCAGTTTTTGAGAACTGCACAGGAGTGTTGTACCCAAGAGACCAAAGCCTTGGAAGAGACTTGTACTGGGAAGCTGTTTGTCATTTTTCGAAAAAGAGAGGAGTGGAACTTGAGAGGGTTGAAGAGGTGCTTTTAGAGAGTATTGAGAAGAACCCATATGTTGGGGAGCCACATGTGGTGTTGGGTCAGTATTATTTGAGCAAATGGAGGTTTGAGGAAGCAGAAAAGGAGGCAGGGAAAGGGTTGAGGCTGTTGTTGGAATGGGGTAGTCCATGGGACAAGAGGATGTCATGGGAAGGTTGGATTGCTTGGACAAGAGCGCTTTTGATGAAAGCTAAGGAGAAGTCTTGGCCAAACACATCTTGGGGAATCCTTAACTTAGGACTTGTTAGGTAGGTGAAACAGTTAATAAATAAAAGGGACTGATGTTGGTATGCCATTTATTATACTTGTCTCTCTGTCATATCATATGGTTTTCAGAGGTTGGCTTTGAATTTATAATAGTGATGATCTTATTCTTGCAAATAAGCTTGTGCTATTCAGAAGTTGTGAATAATAAAACTATTAGTACTTTACGTTTTCATTTTCATTTTCAATTTTAGTTTCCCACCGAGGCTGCATAGTAGCTGCTGGGTGTCATATCATGATTCATATGCTTCATTCATTATACTTTGTTTGTTCATATATTAGTTTTTGTATATTTTTAATTTTTTTTTTTTTTTTTTTGCTTTCATTTATCTGCTATCCTCTCCAATGTTAAACATCAAAAACTTTTATTACTATATTTGGTTATCTATTGTTGTGTTGTCATTTTTCTGATCTGAAGCTCTTTCGCCAAAAGGAAAAAGAAAATGAAGTTTATCACTTCCTTTTTTCTTGTAAAACTGCTAGTTAAAGATTGAAGGAGCAAATCATGCCATTCCGATACAATAAGTCAATATCCTACAAGATGATATCTTACAAGAGTTTGTGAATGACCACTTACATTTTAAGTTTTATGCAAAACTCATGTTGATATTTTCGCATATGGCAAGCTTCAACGGGTATTTCACTTGTTTTAGCTCGGAATTTTAAGAGAAATGGAAAGCATTCAAATAATCAAATTCTTTAGATGTTATATATATATATATATATATATAACATTAATTTTATGCTTTAAGTCTTAGGACAATACTTTTATGATAACTCTTTTTTACTCTGTATTTAAAACTTTTAACCGATAGAAATACACTTATTAAGAAGGTTGGTTTACGGGTTTAGAGGTGTTGATTAATACAAAAGCCTTTTGGTTCAAAATGCAACGCACCAACATACTAACATAAATATAATAGACCATGAAATATATTATCACGGGCTAGTTATAAGAAGATTTCATGCACTTGGTCCAATTACGTGCTTGGTTTCATAGTATTTATTGTAAATTAGACACCAAATGTTCTTTAAGATATTTAGAGTACCGCTAAATTCCAACTGCTCCAATGGCTCTAAAGAAACCTGTCAACGATCAACATCATCCCCATATACATCATGATAGAAACACAAACATTTGACGGAGCGTAATTCAAAACTATTAAACCAGGAGATAATGAGATTTCCACACTCTTTTGCTTTTTTAATCCGATGAAACATACAAAACATACGTACGCGGTCAAAATTTAATGTTTTCTCTTCTAATTTCGCTCTCTTCATATTTCCTTACACAGGCATCATCCCCTTCCAGAATGAAATTTTTCCTAGATTTTTTCTTTCAGACACCTTTTCTATCTCCCTTTCATTCAATAATATTATTGCAAATAGTTGCTTGAAGTCCCTTTAATTTCATAATCGTTATTGAAAGTTTGAACGAGAAAATAAATATAATAAACAAAAACCCTGATTCTTGAACGAGAATTTGTCATCTTGCCATCGGGTTGGGATCTAACTGATGCAAAATAAATCATCATACAACCTACGAACATGCGTGGATCCTGCGCAAGTGATATTCCTACCACGATCGTGATCACAGACAGGTCATCATAATCAAATGCAAAGCATTCAGATGATAGAACTCGCAAAGCATGACCATGTCAAGGCCGTTCAAATTCAGATCGATCCTTGTAAACGGACGATGCTCCAATTCCTACAGTTAGGAGCAAACGCAACCACATCTCTCGGGATCCCACCAGCCAAGGCCTAAAAACTCATTTAAAATCTCTTTTATATTTTTGGCCGAAATAAAATCTAAATCCTCGTACATCGTTCCATTACTCTGTTTCGCTTATAACCGTGCAACTGCTAGGGGGAATATTATTTAGAGAAAGTCCTGCCAGACCGACTGGCTTCTCGCATCCTGTTTTTTCAGATAACAAGTTCATTAGAGTTACTAGAGCGATGGCGATGACACTATCTGCTTGAGGGAGGATTTACAGAAGCTTCAGAAAAGATACTACGCATGCAAAATGAAGAGAAAATACTGTACGATAATTATGAACTATCACACAAAAGTTGAGAAATAAAAACAAATTCGCGTATTTGAAATTAGACCAAAAGCAAAACAAATGGGAAAGAAGGGGAAAAAAAAAAAGAAAGCATATTCCTAGAGGAACATAATTGAATCTTTCATGAATACACAGCTGGCTGCATTTGAATAAGCGTAGTTCAGAGAGAACAAGAGAGAGAGCTAAAAATTGAATTTATTATAAGAAGTATGGAACACCTGTCCTGGGACCTCTCATTTGGTTGTTCTCTTCTGTTTCCGTAAAAAATTTTACTTCTCTTTCCTGCAAAAGGCATTGAACAGCAGTCAAAAATGGCAAGGCAGACAAAATTAGAAAATTATGGCCAACAGGAAGAATGTTCAAGCAAGTTCCGTGCGGGTTGTAATATTATCCTTATTCTTGCAGCATCAAAAGTTCACTTTGTAATATCTTACGAATATCACCATAACTGAAGTCCCAAGCACAGTAGCTCACCATATTCTCATTGAAGCTTAAGATAGAAGCTACATTCCCACAACGATAACAGTAATTGGGAGCAGACCAAACCTGCACAGATAAATGTTCAATGACATCAAACAGGACCAAAAAAATGGATGTTCAAGATACTTTCACATTAACTGAAGAACAATTTCAGATATGTTCAAAAGTCAACTACTCACCGTAACTAGACCTTTATCTTGAAACATGTACTTAAGGCCTTCTTGCACAAGTTGGTGAGCTCGACAGACTAAATCGAGATTGTTTATGTCATTGAACTGAAGGAAAAACACAAGAAACATTTAGTCTTAATATCCTACATCCCTAGTAAGTTGATAGTCTTTTACTGCTCAAACAGCAAAATTTTTTTTTCCACAAGTCAAATCAAACCATCAATAAATTTCAGATCACAGAAAATTAGAATTACCTCAGAAGTAACTCTAGACCCAAAAAGCCATCCTGCTCCACGAGGACTAACCGCCCATGTCTCGATATCTTCAGGATCACTCCACATAAGATCACAGAATGGACCCTCATGAGGAATCTCACAGTTGCGTTCAATGACTCTAATCTGTAAAAAAAATAATGGTTAAACATCAAGAACAATAACTAGAAACAAACCATATCAAATAAATGATGCAGAGAGGAGGGAGGGAAGACTGCCAAAGTTAATTAACAAACTTACTTTGAATGTCTAATCAGCTTGACAAAGAAAATAGACAAAAAAAATAAAATAAAATAACATATGGGGCATAGCTGGATTTTAATGGCAAATCAGTTCTTTACAAGAATGTAATGTATCAAGAACCTAAACAAAAATATAAACGACAAGCCTGCAGAGCTCCAGTTTAGGTTTAGGCCTAAAAATCATCTTGTTTGATGACCAAGGACAATCATTAAAGGAAAGAGCAACATAATTGCAGTTTGCTGTGCAGCTAAATATCAAGGCTAACAGTATTTGGGAAAAAGTACAGGTGTTGGCGCACAAGCACACAGAGATATTATAACCACAATTTTGAACTCTGAAAAGACCAAAACCTCCAATTAACAATTGAAAAAGAAAAATTACAGTCCAAAAGAGAAAAGACACACCTGATCAATAGTTCGTACATCTGGGGAAAGGCCACCATGAACACAAAGTACCTGCAGGTATAGAAAGAAAAATATTTATTCCTGTGGTACACAGCATAGCTGTAAATAATGCATGGATTTCAAGGAATGGTAGCTCTCCCCTTGCAGAAATCATTACCGTTCCATCAATAATGGCTGACAGAGTCAAATAGTCAAAAACATCTGTACAGTACCGCCAAGCATTTGCATTTCCATACTTCCTCTGGCACTCATCATAGAAACCATATACCTAATAAATCATTCAAATTAAAACAAGGAAAAATGTTATAAATCTACTTTAATTCTCTAATAATTTCAATTCACCCTACGTAATCAGCTTGTCTTCCAACAAAGAGAAGAAAAGCACCATGTGAATGGCCATATGATCAACCTCTTGCATCAAGACTGTTTCCAAAACTTACTATGGCATTGTTAGGTATTAGATTTAGTCAACTGTAGAAATAGTCTAGCAAGTATTAGTAACTGCATCGTTATTCGGAAGTCCAATAAGGAGTTGCCATGTGACATGCAAATAAAGTAGTAGTACTACAAATAGAGAGTAATAGGGAGAAGGGAAAGCACTTAATTTTCATATTTTCTCTAAGAGTGACTTAAGTCTTTCAAGCTCTGTATTTAGGAGCATTTTACTCTGTGAGTGTGTATCTTTGATCCCCAGTTTCTTTACATTAGGGTTTGAAGTAACTTCAGTATAATCAGAATTTTATTTTCCAAGTTCGTATCAATTGATCTGACCAACTGGATTATTGGCCAGAGATAAAAGCAATTATGATATTTTCAGGGAAGAGAGAGAGAGAGAGAGAGAGAGAGAGAGAGAGAGAGAGAGAGAGAGAAGACCAACGAAATGAAATAAATAAATAAGGAAAACATAAAAAAAAAAAAAGAGAGAGAGAGAGAGAGAAATGACATTCACGCAAGGAGAGAGAGCAAAGAGAATTAAAGAAGTCAATGCCAAAGGGGAGAGAAACCACTAATGATCCACACTTACGATCCACCAAAGGTCCCCTTGTCCAGGTCTTCTTTTTCTCTTTCCTTTCCTACTTTTCTTTCTAAACCCACCACCACGACCTCCCACCAACAAATCCACCACCAAACCTGATGAAACCACAATCCACACCCCAACAAACCACCACAACTACCAAACTAAGAAATCACCACCCTACACTCAGATGCACAAAGCCCTAAACACAGCATTAGAACCCCAACCCACCACCACCTCCACCACCACAAATACAGATGCTCGAAACCCTAATACAGAACCCAAAATAGTGACTGGGGCTGAACCAAAATCTATCATCTCTTTCTTCTTTCTGTATTTATTTATTTATTTTATTTAAACAGTCACCCAAGGTTGCTTGCTAGAATGATGAATCTGTAGAGTAGAGGAGTCTTGGAGGAGAAAATATCTGCAGCAGTCATGGAGTTTCAAGGATCTTATAATGCCTGACTTCAGCAACTAAAGAACCTTAACCAGAGACTCACACCTAGAGGAACAGTCATCACCCTTGACGAATTGAAGCAATTAATGGCAAGTGCTAAACAAGCAAACAGATGAGGACTTTGTTGAAGGCGGAAGAAAGTTGCCAGAGATTCAATGCGAAAACTTACATCTTGACATCAGCACACCACCCCAACCCAACCAACCCCCACCACCCCACCAAAAAAAAAGAAAAAGAAAGAGGCTGCCATGTGCTCCTAAAGCTAATAATTCAAATAAAAAACCTGGGAGATTGTGGCAAAGCTTGTAAGACACTGGTCATGCAAATAGATCCAACTTGCCTGATTTGCATATACTTGATCGAGAAACTACAATTCGGAATAAATTTGTAGCTGAGTTGGGTATTACATGCAATTAGGCATTGTGTAAGGAGAGTCTGCCAAAGTGAGCAGGGTGGTGCGCTTAGTGGACAATACATCACTATCAAGTTTGCTTCCATTTACCACAGAACAAGTGTAATTGCTGGACCTTTTTTTCAAAAGGAATGTCCATTAAGGGGGCTTGATGACGAAACAAGTGTTGGTTGCTATGAAGGTAGAGCTAGCATTTCATTCTTCCAGCTATCACATTGTGTGGGACAGAGGTGGCTTTTGTCCATGTTGATTTTGCTTTACAATTTTTCAGCACCTCCATCCTTTGTCAAAGGCCTAAGATAACTCATTGAAGCTATCACTTGAAAGTTTCAATTGCACAACTTAAGGACAAGGCAATTTTAAGGGGGGGTGGCACTGTTAGGTAATAGATTTAGTTAATAGTAGTACTAGTATAGTACATATTAGTAGTAAGAGTGAGAATAGGAAGTCTAATGAGAAGTTGCCATGGGGCAAGAAAATAAAGTTGTAGTAGCAATACAAATAGGGAGTAGTAGTGAGAAGGGGAAGGCACCTAATTTTCATATTTTCTCTTGAAGAGTGACTTAGGAGCTATATAAGCTCTGTATTTAGAAGCATTTTCTCTCTGAGTAATTTCTTTAAATTTGAGCTTGTAGTTACTCTATATACAATATAATCAGTATTTTAATCTCCTGATTTGTATCAGGCATGTTCAATGACCATGGTCGCCCTATCTTGCTGGGTTGGTGGACTTCAACAGCCCAGGTGGCATAGAGCTGACATGAAGGTGCCAAACCTTCCCATCTTATGCATCTACATGAAACTGAGTTTTCTCCAAGAGACAGTAAAATAACGTATAGTTAAAATGCAAAAGAAAGACAATACAACTCTAGCAATTAATGCAGGCATATTTCTAGTGGAAAATTAGGCATGCTAATAGCATACATCACCATATCATGACAAGTGGCTGTCCAAGGTCGCATTAGCAAGTAGCAATGAGGAGTCTCCAAGTAGGCTTAAAGGAAGTGACAATATCACTAATAAGATGACTCAAAGACCATATTCAACTGAAGGGTTTAAAAATAGCCTAGCGAGTCCTTCCACCAAAATATCAACCTAGGATGCTCTTAGGCGGTCTAAGGCTATTTGAATATGTGCTTTCATCCAATGGTTATGATGAATCAATGGATCCACACTCCTGATAAGTTAATTCAATGGGACATTGTGCAAACAAATGATTGTTTTTTAAGCCAGGGACTCCAGAGAGGTCTGCTGATCTGGAGAGGTGCTGTAGATAAAAGGCTTGATGCTTGTGGATCAGGAAATAAGGCCATGATGCTTGAAGATACAAAGAGATAAACGCAAGATTTATTTACTGGAGGGTTAACTTTTTCTCAATTCTTATTTAAAGTAGTTCCAAGATTATATTTTTTCAAAGGTTGAGAAAGAATCACCTCATAACCAACCTCACTCCATATCTCCTTAAAAATAAGATCCAGTATCTATTATTCTGCTAAAAGAATTTAATGTTCAACTTCAACTTCCGTTTCTAGGAAAGTACCTCAAAAATTTTAACTATACATTCCTCATCAAGCCTCTTTAATTAAGCATCAAATGGTAGCCAGAAGATGCAGAAACAAAGATGTTCAGAAAATTCAAAACATGACAGTAAATAAGTCCCTTTTCTTGTTGTTTGGGGTGGCATGGGGGTGGAGGGGTTGAAGATCACAAATTACAAGGGATGAACAAACAAGTGTACCCCCATTATACAGAATAAATGAGTAGACCTCAGGGAGGGAAAACAAATCCATAAAGATTGGCAAATTCAATATTACAACCAACTTGCATAGAAGCTTAAGCTTGTAAATATAGGTGGCTTATGTTTATACTTCAAATGCTTGGCCAAAAGCAGAACCAGAAAACACTAACAAATGACAATTCTTGCAACCATTCCAAGTTCATGGCATAAGTATTCCAAGGTTGCATGGACTGTTAAACAACCTTATATTTGGCAGAATAGAGGCATACCTGAGTAAGTTGTCTACTTTCATGATTTCCACGTAAAAGTGTAATATTGGCAGGATATCTTCCACAAGAACCAAAAAAGTAAAACACAAGATTAGCTTTGGCAAGAAAAGGTTAACCTCAAAAAAAAATATATATATATATATACATACAGAGAGAGAGAAAGAGATTCAGAATAAGGATTCTATGCAAAGAAATGATAAAAAAAAAAAAAAAGGACATGAGTAACTGGAAGAATTTAGACTTAAAATAGTGCACACGCCAATTGTATGGAAAATAATAATAATAATAATAATAATAATAATAGCTGTTGGATGAAGTACATGGAAACATTAGATCAAAAAAGGCAATTTCAGATAGAATTTTCCCTAAAATAAAAGAATTTCTTTCATGATGATATTTCAAAAAACGTCATGGGAAGAATGAATTAAGAATTATAACATTTAATGAAATTAAGATTTACCAGAAACTATAATCAATCTGAATTATCCCAAAACCATAAAACATGGTTATATCACAGCAGGTCCACATGGAATAGTATCACTCCTGAGAGAAACATCCTCCACATCATTCCACATTTACTTTGACAATTCTCAGGAACAGGAGGGTCCTTGTAGGAACCACCACAAGACAGTCCAATCACCTTTGGACACCAATGCATTTAACTTTTCCTTTCTGGGTAATTTAACACGGATAACTTTGATTTTCCAATGCAAGCCTGATTTGTGTTGAAATCATAATAGCACAGTTTTCCTATTTATTGTAAAATAAGGAACACAGTTACCCAAGTAGAGAAGGAACAACTGCTAAAAGGACATCACCTCCAACAAAAGGCTATAGCAGTAACTGGACAAAACTGAAGAAACTAAGATAGATTCATCCATGAGAAAATAATAATTAAAATGTTCTTCTCATGCTAACAATATCCATTCCGAAATCCTTCACATATCGTTCACTGTGTCACGTACATAAAAGAAGGGAAGATACTCCCACTCCACAACTCTTCGTCCCTTGCCATGTAGGTTCCATGGAAGCTCTGCAACTCAATTGAAGTTGCTATCTTTACATATGGAGCCACTTGCAAACAAGTCTCGAGGATAGATAATGACACTTGCTAGTAAGGAAGCTAAGGAGAGTACTAGAGACTTCTCCTAGAGTGTCCTTTCTCTTGTCTTTATGGCTTGCGCTTTTTCACTTATGAGCTTTTGTAAGGTGCAGCCAAGTTCACCAATAATAAGTTACAGATATAAGAAGTGTGTACACAGATGTAGAGATCGAGGAAAAAAAGTTCTTCTTTTTCTTGCTCGCACTTTTTTGGTTATTTAGAATATTGAATATTTTATATGGTTTAAGTGTTTAAAAATAGATCTCTATTATGACACCGAAAATTGGGTGGTTTTATCTTTTAAATCCCAAGATTACAGGACAGCATTTTGTGAATCCTCTGGTGGTCTTTAACTTGAATAAGGCATATCGTGTATATAATATTGTCTACAAATAGGATACCACATTTTTTGGGTGATTGGATAGGTATCATTTTGGCAAAATATAATTCTTCTTTCCCAATCAAAAAATGAAAAGGCAAAAAGAATCTCCTTGTCCTCAAGGTCAGTGCAAGCTCTTCAAACTATCCATTAAGGGACAGGACACAACCCAAGTTACACCAACAGCTCTTATAGCTGCATCTAGTAACCCTAAGGCATATCTGCATTATATTAAAAAGTAATCACAATTTGCCATTCCTTTTTTCTTCAATAATTACTATTTTTTCATTCCTCTTATGCAAGCAATCCTGTGCAACCACCAAAAGTTCTTTACTCCATAGATATTTATTTGTGAAGTATCTCACTTAAATCTAACATTGACACGGAGGGCAAAGAAAAAAGAGAGAAGAAATTCTGAGGAGCACATTCTTTCTATACAACTTATCCATGGAAATCCAACTCCAGTAAATCGAGAAGCTTTTGATAATAACATGTCCTTACAAGTACCCCTCCATATATACTATATTTCTTCTCCTATTATACATGAAGCTAATACTCTCAAGAAAATGGAAACTTGAGCAGTTCCAATAGTTGCATTTCCAACAAAAACAAAGTAAGTGACAAGTGCACATTGTGATACCAAGTAAGTATCCCCCCTCCTCCTTCCTCCTCTCTCATGCCTTGCCGAACCCTGAGAGGATCTAAACCTGGCTAAACTGAGGATCAATAGCAAATTCAACATATTGAAGAACCAAACTGGGATCTTCAACGATTTACAAGTCATGATCACTCTCTTTTAAGTTCGATAGAAATTTTACTGCAGTTGAGAAAAGAACCTGGATCTTCAACAAAGCACTGATCACTCCGCTCCACAATGTAGATTTAGCCCTTGTTGGGGCTTCAAAACTAAATTATATGCTCACTGCATAGGCACTACGAACTTAAAATGCACATGTAGGTTCTCTAGATGTTGTCTTTTGACATTCATCACATGTTAAATGGTGCGCGGATACAAATATGATGAAGGCCAACTGATTAGACGTTTGCATTCTACAACTATAGTTTAAATTTCTGACAGTTGGTGCCAATCACCTGTGGCTGCAAATGACAGAGTCCAGGAAAAATTGCCTCTGATAGTTGTTACTGGTTGAACTACTGTTCAAGCAGAACTCCAGAGCAGAGTGAATAAGAAATTATGACAGAGGGGAGTAATCAGAGATACAGAAAGGATGAAACACAATAAATCCTATGAAAATCTTGCAGTTCTAAGTTAAAGAAGAGATGAAATAAATGAGGCTTTTAGAAAGAGAGAGAACGTGGACAAGAATTATCTTTACTTTGTTACCTGTTTCTGCTTCCTCCCAACCATCTTTCTGTTTAACTAAATCCTGTTCCACCCAGAATTTGGAGAGAGAAAATCCTTTTTTGCACCCCCCCCCCCCCCCCCCAAACCCGGGTCTTATCTCCCTCTCCCTCCCCTCTTTTCTCTCTTCCATGCTCCTTAACCCCCTTAGCTTTTCTTCCCTCACCACCTCCCTCCCACACCCCCCCCCCCCCCCCCCCCCAAAAAAAAAAAAAAAGAATCATCCCCCTCTTTTCCGTTCCTCACTCACCACTCTGCTTACCGTTCTTATAGTTTTCGTCAGTGTTGTTTTTAAGTTGGTTGGTCAATGTTGTGTAAGTTGTTTGGTTGTCCTCCATGAGGACTTTCATGAGGAAAAACAAGAAAATTTCTGTCGAAGTTGCTGCAACTAAAGCTTTAGCTAAGAGTATAAGTCCATTCCTAGTCAAGACAAAAAGAAGAAGTCCTCTTCTTCATCAATCAAGTCCAAAGTTGAGGATCAATGGGTAGGAAGTAAGAGAGGACACAAGGCACCCAACTACTTGTTGGAAAACCCTTCTTTGGTGGTTTCCAGTTTGCAAAATGGTCAGCCTGTTGAAGGTGCTTCTACCAATGTACAAGTAGGTGAAGAGGTGAAGTGATCAGTCCTAGGGCTTCTCTGCCTTGCTCTGATGGACAACCAGTGTTTCAGAATGACTTTACCTCCCTTGGTTCTACTCCAGAACCCAAGAAAGGAAAGGAGTTGGGTTTTATTTCCTTCATTGAGCTCCCTTGGTCCAGAGGTAAAAGTTAGGAGTAAAGCTGATACTTTTGGCTTTTCTTCTCACCAGGAGCAAAACCAAAAACCACCCACCCCAAAACTACTCTCATATGCTCAAGTAACTTCTAGTAAAAAAGAAACAACTGAGTCTCCATTGGTGGAAGTTTCACCCCCCCCCAACAACCACCACCAAACAAACAAACGTGAGGGAGACTTGATCTGCGTTGAGCCTCTAACATCTGTTGCTCTTGTGAGTGAGAAATTTGGCCGTGGGATATTTTCTAGGCAAGGGTTTATCTTTCCTCTCAGTTCAAAAGCTAGCTCTTGCTAGGTGGAAGAACGAAGGATCAGTTGAAGTCCTTACTAATGGAAGTGGATATTTCTTCTTCAAGTTTAAGGATGAATTTTCCTCATCTAAGATTCTTAGCCTGCCTTGATACTTTGCCAAACAACTCATTATCTTGGAGAAATAGAATATGGTGGAAAATTATGATTGTATCAACCCAAGGAAACTTCCCGCATGGAATAGATTATGGGGTGTGCCAACGCAATATTTACATAGAGAAGGAATTAGCCATGATGTGAGTGCCATAGGCTGTCCGCTTCAAGTGGACCTCATCTCAGCTAGTAACGAAAAATAAGGTTTGTGAGAGCTTCAGTTGAAGTAGAAGCAGGTACAATCATACCCCATAAATTCATGATGAGAAAGTTCAATGGTTCAATAGCAATGATAGATGTAGGATATTAAAACATGCCACGAAATTGCTCCAAGTGTCGCATATTTGGTCACAGCATAGCTAAATGTGAAAAGACTACATCTTCCCAAGAATGCTATGTCAAAGAAAGCTCACCCCCTTTGGTGAATGTTTCTGTGAAGATGGCAAAAACAGATACTGGAGTACAACAAACCAAGCATAAGGAAGTTGGTATCGTTTTTAAGGAGCTAGAGCAAGTTGTGCCTAAACATCCAAAGACGCCTGGGAAGGGGAAGGACAAGGTGCCTCAAGATAAAAATGATGACTCATATAGCTCGGATTTTGGTAAACCTCTTATGGTAGGAGAACGGTCATCGCCCAAAACCGAAACCTTTTCAACCTTTCACCATCTGCATGGCTTACAACACCCTCAGAGATCAACACGAGAAGGGGGATTGGTCAAGGATTGTTTGGAATAAATCCAATTTAATGCATCATTCCTTTATTTTATGGTTAGCTATACAAACAAGGTTGTATACCCAAGACAAGCTCTTAGGATAGGATATCATCACAAGAAATTGCTGTTTTTTGTGCAATTCAACAGAAGACTCGCACTTGCACTTATTCGTAAAGTGTCATGCGGCTAAAATGGTATGGCAAGAGATACAAAAGATCCACTCCGTTCCTCTTTTAGAGATCTTATTAGCTAATTCAATCAGGGACGCTGTGATGCTATTTGGAAGATTTGCTGATTTTGTTGAAGAAAGATCCCTTTGGTAGTTTTTAATTTTCTTTGGAAAGATAGAGATCATATAAGGGTGGGTGGTATCCCCTCCTCACCTGTGACTTTAACTAGGAAGATTTTGTTTCATTTATCTGTTTCTAGTTAAGCGGTTGGTTCATGTATAGTGCTTTATAGTTATCTAAGGTACTATCCAACCAAGCTTTTGTTGTTGTTTTGGGTTGGATCATATGCTTAGGTTTCTTTGTACATTCTCTCTTATATATAAAATTACTGACATTACCCAAAGAAAAAAAAACTACAGCAGGTTCATCTTAACAATTCATGATATTGAGAGGATGAAAACAAACATTAGAGGGCGCTTAAGGCTATGTTTGCTTGTATGAACAGTTGAATCATGGAACTTAGTTGAAAGCATTCTCCCATATTTACGCATCGGTAATGCTAGTGAAAATAACCAGCCCATTAGAAGTGATTGCTCAAAGGAGAAGCCGCAGAAGAATAAGAAGAATGGATATAACTAAAGCAATTGGCAGCAGAATGATACTACATTTAACTGTCTGAAAGCATCAACAACGCGTACTGCAGTAAGAAGAAAACTACTCTCTTCTTTCACATGCTTTTTTCAACAGTATACTGGCCAGATCTGAAAAACTTTGAAAGAGGAGCATTGTTCCAAGAATTCTATTCACGTATTTAGCAACAAAAAGTTAAGAGAAGGCTTCTTGGAGTAATGAGCTCCTTAAAAAAAAAAAAAAGAAAAAAGCCAAATCCCATACTAGAATCACGATTAATTCCAAAGTAAAAAACTTGATTCACAAGAAAGAGGTCTTCCATGTAAAGTAACTGACAAAAAAGATCCATCTAAACAACCAATAACATTCTAAATGTTGCTAATTTTCTTGAAGGCAGCAAGAAAAAAAAAAAAAATCTAGGAATACCTTGCTTTAAGAAGCAACAGAATTGTAAAAACTTCTAGACTGTTGTAACCTCGATCAACATAATCCCCCTGCAGTGCATCGAAATAGTTTGGTAAGACTTACTGGAAAAAACTTGGTTAGGCAAAGATTGTAGATAAGATATTGAAGTATCTACTCAGACAGAATGCATGCCATACCATAAAGATGTAATTAGTTTCTGGTACATGACCTCCTGTCTGAAAAAGCTTCATGAGATCATGAAATTGACCATGAATGTCACCACACACCGTCACTGGACTGTTTACAGGTTGAACATTAGATTCTTCTATTAGAATCTCCTTTACCTGTGAAGGAATTCAAATTAGAACTTGTAATCTAAAGACCACATCAGTAAATCCCTTAACAGAAAAATTATAATAACAACAATAATTGGAAAATATCAATCTCCATTAGACATTCTAGTGCACAAATTTGGTAGAGATATAACGGCATTTTCCCATTGTTATAATAGTTACTGTGCAGATCAAACATATGCCCCCCCTGCCCCCAACTCTCTTCTCCCCTTTTAGTTAATTTATATTTTTCTTTTCGAATCTTGTGACAGCAATCAGCCAATTAATCATTCCACAGACCAAAATGCTCACAAAGGCATGACAATATGTCCATTTACTACAAGTTGAATGACAAAGAGACTCTCTGCCTCATATATACATGTCTTGCCATAAATAACAGCGAGATACCAAAATCTTATACTCTAAATCCAAACCAGTACATGGAGAGAAAGTTGATCGTCATATCATTATGATAGGGAGAACACCACATGTTAAAAATTTCTACTTCCACTTTGTCTTCATAGGAAGACCAAGTGAACAAATTCAATTTAATCTATCGATCATAAGAGGGAAAAGGCTATAGTCAATATAATCTAGCTGAGCTTCCCTAAGCTAGTTTAACTTTTATAAATATACCACGACAAGATAAAACATATTTTAATTTAATCCTGATTAAGCTCAACTTAAATTTGAAGTTAACTTGATTAATATGATAAGCAGAAAACCCTCACAAAGTATTCACATGCTCAAGCTCGACTCTGTAAGCTACTATAAAAATATGAACTCAACTTGGCTGCAACCAAGTTGAACTTGATTCAATAGCCATCCAAGGTCGAGTAATTTCCAAGCTGCCTTAGCTCATCCATACCCCTATAAAGAAACACTCATCTAGCATCATCATTCCACATGAAAAAGAAAGAGAAGCAGCCTAGTAGGTGAAATCCTAAAGAGTCCACAAAAACATACACTAATCCAATTCTATCTACAGCAGAAAGGCATGAAGCTAAAATGTCTTCAATCTGAAAGCTAAAATACTAACAGCATCACCCAAAACCCATTGTCCAACCGAACCATATAACAAGTTCAACATCCAGAAGGCTTAAGCAATTTGCTAAAAATACAAGTCAACCGCAACTGTGTGCCATTTTAAAAACCTATAAGGTAACAAAAAGACCTATACCCTCAGTCTCAACAACAAAAATTGCAAAACTAGCAACGAAAGGAGAGCAGTTCATTAGTTAAATTCATAATAAACCCTAAAACAAGCACCAGAAACGGGTTTCAAATACAAAGCTAGGTTCATTCCACAACAATCTTCGACCTCGTGCTACTGCCGCAATTAAAGTCAAAAACAAGCCCTAAAGGAAACAAAAAAAAAAGGTTCAATCTAGATCAGAAGTTCGATCCAGCAAAGCGTACGGGTACAATAAAACGAAAACATAAATTGGAGGAGTAATGTAAAGAGAGCGAAAGGGAGAGAGAGAGGCGTACGTATTCGCAGAGAAGTTGAAGCTCGTCTTCTAAGAGATGTTGTCCTTCTTTTACTTTGGCTATCCATGCGTCCAAATCCATATCTCTTTCTCTCTCTGTTTGTTTTGGGGTTTAATCAGGACAAGGAGAGAGAAAGAAGGTAACAGAAATTAGGAAGTTGAAGAAGAAGAAGAAGAAGAAGAAAAAAAAAAAAGAGAGAAAGATCAAAACTTAAAAAGGAACAGATCTTTCTTGTTTATTTTATTATTTTTGTCCCTCTCCTTAAATTGAGTTTGCAAAGTAATTACAAGTATGAAATAAGCCTACATAGGCTAACCAACAAGGCTGTGAAATGTGGACAACTGAGGGACAGCCAGCTACCACACCTTACAGCACTATACACTTATAATGAAGTTTTTCCTTTTTGTTTTTTTCCCTTTTCTTTTCAATGGAGAAACACAATTTTCTTTTTTTTTTTCCGCTCTCTATAGAAATACGAGGATTAAACCCAATCTAAGATTAATAACATACCATTAAATTATAATAATCTTAACAAATAAAAACTATTAAAAGTAAAAAAAAATATGTATATATAAATATCGTTTGACTATCATATTTTTATATGATATAGTATTTGACAAATTCTTAAACCCATATGGTTTGCATCTTAGTCAAAGGACAAAAGGATCTAGACTATTGAACAAAATCTTAAATTTATACCATATATCAAGTGTACAAGAATCTATTTCATTACACTACAATATAATTATATCTTTAAAATTCAAAAAATAATCATATACCAAGTTCTAAAATTATAATATTGAATTTATTGTAATTTATAATATAATAATTCATTTTTAAAAAATTTTCACTTTTAAAAGTTTATGTCTAGTGTTGCATGTACTAAATGTGATACAAAAGGTTAGACTTTTATATTCTTCTTATATTATTATCAAATTTTCTTTATACTGTTCGGTTTTGCTAGCCAAATGCTACCATAGAGTAATAATCCTTCAACTTTAACCATTTTATTTTTGCAATAATAAAAATTTTTATTATAAGGTTACAACTAGAGTTAGGCAAAATAACCATAAATCGTGAACAGAACCACAAACTAGATCAGATCTAACTAAAAATTATGTTCTTCATGCAACTAGTTCGGTTGCTGTTTTAGTTCGGTATTGGTTAGCCATTTTGTAAGAGTAAACCGAATCAAACCATTCCTATTACAAAAAAAAAAAAAAGAAAGAAAGAAAGAAACCTTTATCTTGTGATTAATATAGATACCCTATTTTTGTTTCCTAGTAATTTAAATTTTTTTTTTAAGGAAAAAAGGGTACTAATTTAGAAAAATACAAAAAAAATTTAAAATTTAGAAAAAAGTAGAAAATGAAAAAAGAGTTTAATTTAAAATAGAATAGGAAATTTTAATAGTTTTAGTGTTTGGATCTTAAATAACAAAAACAATTTTTAAGCTTAGGCCGGCCTAGTCCATATATGCAATTTGGTAGCATATATGAACAAAGTATAGACTAATGGCTTAATAATACAGTATTGAACTTAGTATTGCACATAGGTTAGAGGTTTTAAATTCAAATCTTACAACAGGCACGTTGTGCCTTTTGCATTTTTTTACAAAGCAAAAATGACTCGCAGCGCTACTTGGTTGGACCGCACGCTAACGTAGCACTACATCAATATTTTTGCTACGCGTTGAGTCATGTATTAAGACATATGACACAACACCATTGGTAATGCACATTGACATGACACTACGTTAGCATTTTTGCTACGTATTAGACCACATGTCTTGTTGAGACACATGGTATAACATCATTAATTTGCACAACTGACATGGCGCCACATTAGAAAACTTTCCCTTCTTCTCCTTCTCTTTCCCATGGTTTCCTCCTCTTTTCCCGCACTTTCCTAACCCAATGACCTCCATTCTCAACCATTTTTTATTAGATTCTTAATTTTAGTTTACCAAATCAATGATGAAATTGTGATAAGCACGTAGAACACTTTAAATCTAACATAAAAACTCATTCAAATTCATGCTCCAAGACATTCAAAATTTGAAGAAAAAATGTTTAAATGTGCACTTAACACTCGAGTTGGTTGAGCTTGGTTCGTGCTTTAATAATGAAATTCAAAGTTTCTTTAGCTTTGTTCATACAAGTTCAAACACGAATCATCATGTTTTGATCATTAATTATTCCAAATTTACGTCAATCTCGGATTTTCATTCAAAGACCCATTTAAATCACAATCTTCGAATTGAATCTAATCGCGAACTTGCCAAGCAAAATCAAGCGTTAATTTGTATGAATAGATGTTCAAGCTTCGATCCCCATCATAAACGCTAATTGGAAATACTCATCAATTTGATCTCTGACCAAGTTTTCTCAGTTTAAAACCCTTACTCGTGACCTCTATCACGCCTCAAAGCAGTAAAGTCGTAATAGTCCCGTCGTGTTAACTATTTTAGGATTTCAGTCAACATTTCAGCTGCTATCTTAGACCTAATTTATACCAAGCATCCATTACTAACCCACTTTAAAGTAAATAGTTTACAAATTAAATATGTTATTTATCTATAAAAATATGGAAAATACATACTAAAATCTAAATATCTCAAGTAACGCTCAAAAGATTTAGTATCATAATCTTACTTCACTTGAGTAATATGCATATTGATATTAAGAGATTTGAAGGTAAGATCCATACTTCAAGAGTGTGACTAATCTTTCAGTTTTATATCCTCACTCCCCAAAATATAGTAGTTGTTAACTTTAAGATAATTAATTAGCCACTTTCTAGCTAACATTTGCAACAATATCTATAAGGATGTAAGCAACTAATTACTCTATAAGTTAAGATGGAAATATAAGATTATATATTATACATAAATAAGGTTATTAACCAATTATTTTAATGCAACACGATAAGCAAATGGCATTACACGACGTTATTCGATCTGTCGTGATATTAAAGAAATTACATCCGCGTTAATCAAGGTTGAGGAGTTTAGTGCACATTTCAGTAGCTTACAACCAAACCTAGGCTTATGTAATGGAGATATTACTTCTCTCGCAACTATCTTTTAATCATTGACTTTACTCCTTCCGTTATCTCATCTCTTATCACTTAGTTTGATTAAGGATAAAGAAGAGACACTATCTTTTTCAAAATGGTCAATATTTGGCTAAGAACCCTAAATGTTTCCCTAGTAAGTTGCTATGCAAGTCCGTTTTAAACTTACTAGTCGTATATTTAGTTAGGTATAGTTTAAAGTATTCAATTATTTCACATAAATCACACAATTACAATCCATAGCATCAAACTAGAATTGTATAATCAAATCCAAACATACACACACATAAGCATATGTAAAATTAATTATCTAACAAACAAAACCAAGTATAATCTAAAGCTTCCGAGTACTATAAATAGTACTCCAAAATATAACAGGTCGTTACTGATAATCCCTATAATACAAAAGTCATTTTAGTATTCATATAACTACTTTATATAGGCTTTATTCTATAACTCTTATTGTTATCTTTAGTTTAGGGTTTTATTATATATAATTATTTACGTTTTTAAGTCTCTTACAATTATGCTTAATTTAGGCTAGGTTCTAATTTGGTTTTTGAATTCGTTTTTAAATTAGGTTCTAATTTAGTTTTTTATTATGAGTTTTATATGCGAACCCTAGGATCTCATTCCAAACCATTATGTGAAATTAATTACATTATACTTAGATATCCTAAATCTTGTATTTAACCTCTAACTAGTATTCTAGTTCGTATGATACACCCAATTCCTAATTTAACTATTGAATTAGCTCTTAATGTAAGAATAGTCTACATGTTTCAAATAATTTCATAAATTCATATTTGAAATCAGATTTATATCATATTCCTAATATTATAATATTATCAATTTTAACCTAATTTATTTTACTCATCTAATTTACTATATTTACATATCATCCATTATTACCTAATATGCACATATAACATTCCCAACGCTTCAAATCTCATCTTTCATCACTAACTAACATTTCAAAATGTCTAAGTATATCATAAATTAGAATTTGTACCAATTTAACTGTATATCACAAAATTAACTTAAATATGTCCTTTTTACCTATTATTTATTACATATTATGCATAATATATACAACTAACACTTCAAATCCCACATATACAATCCTACATCAACAATTATCATCTAAAAATATCTAATTACATACTAAATCAGAATTTTCACCAAATTAAGATTAAATTACAAAATTAAGCCCAAATATTACCTTTTATATATGATATTAAGGCCTAAAAATTAAATAAAATTTTAGAAAATAAATTTTTAGAAAAACTCTTTATCGCACTGTTATATATATCCTAAATAGTCTACACAAAAATTTTGATATCAAAACTATTTCATTAAGGTTATATAAATTGAAATTGAAAACTAACTTAGGTTTAGTGATTTCTTAAGAGTAGTATATCCTAAGATTTAATTTTATCAAATTTATATTTTTCTCCTAAATCTACATATAAAAATATTTTAGAATACTGAATTTCATAATTTTTCATGCATATTTGATATTTTTATTGAATTAAAAAATTTCGAAAGGGAAAATGGAACTTATCGATTGAAGGGCTTCCAGCCACTAGCGATAGCTCCACCCTTGTTAACACCACCAAGCGATGGATTTGCAGTCGGATGGTGGTGGCCATCCCTCTCTAAGTGGTCATCGGTGTGAGTTCTTTTTATATGTCCTAATTACACATTATTTTTGTAATTTTTTGTAAAAATCCTTACTTCTCACTTTTTTGTCTCTCATTAATTTTTATAAACTCCTAAATGTTTAAAATGAATTCTAGAAGAGAGTGTCTTAATTTATAATGTTGCTTAGGTTTTTTTTTTTTCTTGTGACATTTGTCCTTTATTCTCTTCTATTTTACTTTTTATTTGGATAGATTCTATTGGTTGATTTTCCATCCTTACTTTCCAGCATGCCACAACTAAGATCTGGACATTTCTTCACTTTTCGACATTTTTCTTATTTTTTCTTTAATTTTTTATGAATTTTCCTTAATTATTTAGCATTATTTTGATATATTTAAAGTATTTTAAATAATTTCGCATATTTTTACCTATATATAAATATCCTTACTTTCTATCTGGTAATCAAAGGTGTATATGATGAAAAGCCTTGGTACCATAACATCAAAATGTTTCTACAACACTGCACATATCCCGATGAAATTGAGAAAAAAAGATAGAAAGACAATTAGAAGATTAGCCACCCAGTTCTTAATAAGTGAGTCTATTTTGTACCGATGATCATTTGACAGTACTCTTCTAAGGTGCGTAGATAATTGAGAAGCTAAAGTTTTGATAAAGGAAGTACACAAGAGAGTATGTAGCCCTCATGTGAATGGCTATATGCTTGCCAAGAAGATTATGAGACTAGTATACTATTGGTTAACTATAAAGGGTGATTAAATCAAGCATATCGGCATTGTTACTTGTGCTAAGTTTATGTAAACAAGATAAACGCTCTACCTTAAGAATTACATACACTATCTATGCCATGACCATTTCAATGTGGGGTATAAACATCATCAACCCGATTACTCCATAAGCATCCATCAATTATTTTAGTAAGTGGGTTGAAGCCTTATCTTATTCAAGTGTTACTAAAGGGATGGTGGATGAATTTATTAAGAGAGATATCATGGCTTGATATGAGACTTTAGAAATGATCATCATCGGCAATGGCATAAATCTCAACAACAAGCTTATGACAAAGTTGTATTGACGGTTTAGGATCATCTATAGGATCTTTACCCCTTATCGACCCCAGATGAATGGGGTCATTAAAGCAACTAACAAAAATTTCAAAGGAATATTTGAAAAGATGGTTGTTACATATAAAGATTGGCATGAGGTGTTGCCATTCGCACTCATGACCTATTTAACCTCTATCAAAACATCGATAGGGGCAATGCCTTACTCCTTAATATACGGCACTGAAGTAGTATTATCGATGGAAGTTGAGATCCTGTCTCTAAGTGCTATCAAAAACTCAGTTGGATGAGACTGATTGGGTAAAGAAATACATTGAGCAGTTAAACTTAATCGATGAGAAAAGATTGACAGTCTTGTGTCACAATCAATGTTATCAATAAAGAATGGGTCAAGTTTTAAATAAGAGAGTACGGCCCCGAAACTTCAAAGAGACTGATATAGTATTAAGAAAAGCTCTTACCAACAAACAAGACCTTAATGGAAAATTTGCTCTCAATTACGGTGGTCCTTATATCATGAAGTGAGTGCTACTTGGAGGGGCTTTAATTTTATCACAAGTAGATGATCCAGAGTTAAGGGACCTTCTAAATGTTGATACATTAAAGTCATACTACCGATGAAAATGAATGGAAATTATTACTTAGAATACAAAAAGTCGGTGATCTTAAATGTAATTGTGGTATGGAATCATCTAAACTCCTTTACTTTTGCTTCTATCAATTTTTTAATTCCTAGAGACGAGATTTTTGTGAATCCTTACGACTTTTGTTCTTACATTTCTTTGTTTTGAATGATTAGTTGAATTTGTTATTCTTTTTTTTTTTTCTTGATTTCATCTTTTTATTCATTCAATTCATAGTACATACCAGAAAGACCTCTATTGGAATCTTTATCTCAATTCATAGTAGTAGAGCAGATTAGATATATCTTTCGTTTTTATTTCTATATAACTCATCAATATCTAATCTCACATATACATGTCTTTCTTCCATAATGTAATAATTTTTAAAATATTTAAGAGTTGAATTCTAACCATTAAATTCCATATACCTAATTTTGAATAGTCCTTACTAATCGATTTTTTTTTTTATGAAATTCATTTATTCTCTTCCTTTTATTTTTCATTATCCCATATGTATATAATCTACATTAACGAATTTGACAGGCCAAATCATTTTATCACTATTTAAGTAATTTCAAAGTTTATGTAATTTTTTATTTTTATCATAATTCTTATTCTCTACAAGCAAAGTTAGTATCCCTAACAGTTGTTGGCATTGGAATAGCCTCTATCTTTTTTCCCACTCCATAAAAAAGGTCCCATCCTCTTACTCTACTCAAAAAAGACCCATACACTATAAACACAAAGAAAGATAAAAGTGAGTTATAAAACATCAATAATTAATAAAACTCTTTTAAATACTTTATTACGAATTAATTATCCTCGATGGGAATATCGGTTCTCTATTTTTTAGGGTAAAGCAAAATCCAGACTATCAAACACCTAACAACAGATATTTACTAGTCAGGGATAAAGACCTAGATTTGGCTCAAAGAATCTGAAAAACAATTCATTGATGAGTAGAAACATTGTTTTTTTTTTCTTTTTCTGAGACGACATTCTATATCAGGTTAACTTCTATGATTTCTTAAGGCACCAGCAAAGCCTTATGTGCTCCATGCCAAGACTAGTTGGATTGATGACAAAAACTTGATGTTTTTAAGAGGTTTGAATCAATTTTGAAGAACGAGTTCACTAGTTTTGATTGGACTTTTCAAGGAAAGGTTTGACAATTTCGGTGCTATCGACAAAACTAAGTAAGTGCTTTTATACAATTTTAGCATATTAGTTTCAAGTATTGCATTTGCATAAAGCCTTTATCTCCTACGATAGTAATCAGCATTTGGGATGCTTTCCCCCTTCTTAACTACCTTTTGGTGTTCAAGCTAGTTCATAAGATGTTGTCCTAACTCCTTTAGGATTTTTAGTTAACTCATAGGATGCTTTCCTTTATCAATTTCTCTTAAGGTCTTAATAAGCCATAAGACGCTTTCCTTCATCAATTTCTCTTAAGGTTGTTGCAAACCTTATAGGGTGCTTCCCATTAATAATCTGTCTTTAGTGTTTTAGCATTTTCTCTTAGGGTCTTAGTAAGCCCATAAGGCACTTCCCATTACTAATCTCTCTTTAACATTTTAGCGAACTCATAAGGCGCTCCCCTTCAAATCAATTCTCATTTAGGGTTGCTAGTCTTCTAAAAACGCTCTAGTCTAGGTTAGTTAGCTCAGAAGAGCATCTCCAGGTTTTCTGAAATCGATTCTCATTTAAGGTTATTAGTCTCATAGAGATGCTCTCACCTAGGGTAGTCGGCTTAGAAGAACACTTCTAGTTTTTCTCAAATCAATTCTCACTTAACATTGCTAGTCTTATAGAGACGCTCCTACCTAGGTTAGTTAGCTCAAAAGAATGATTCCAGGTTTTCTCAAATCAATTTTCATTTAGGGTTGCTAGTCCCTTAGAGACATTCCCGCTTAGGTTAGTAAGCTTTAAAGAGTACGACTAGGTTTTCTAAATGGAATATCACTTTACGGTTACTAGTCCCTCAAAGACACTTCTGCTTAGGATAGCCAATTAAGAAGAGCACCTTTAGGTTTTCTAAATCAATTCCAATTTAGGGTTACTAATTCCTTAGAGACATTCCCATCTATAATAGTCAGCTTAGAGGAGCACTTTCAAGTTTTTAAATCGATTCCAATTTAAGATTATTAGTTCCCTAGAAACACTCCTACCTAGGTTAATGAACTCAAAGGAGCACAACTAGGTTTTCTCAAATTGATTCCCTTTTAAGATTGCTAGTCCCCTAAAAACACTTTCACCTAAGGTAGTCAACTTAAAAGGGCATAACTAAGTTTCAAACCGATTTTTCTAATTAGCTCCTAGGGCAGTAAACCCTTCTAATGTCTCAATCATCTTTTAGAATGCCTACTCTCTCTTTCATCTTTCACCTTTCACTAAATCCCTAGTGGATCAAGCTTAACATAGTTAGCTATTTAAAGCGCTTTTTCAGGCAAATGCATCCTTAGGGCAAAAATGGTGTATTTTTTTTATCTTTGTAGTAAAGTTTTACTCAAATTTCACTATAAAGAAGGGCGGTTGTAAACACCATATTTTTGTTCCCTTTGTAATTTTAGATTCTCTTTTAGAGAAAAAAAGGTCCTAATATAGAAAAATATAAAAAAAGTAGAAAAAAAAAGAGTTTAATTTAAAATAATGATAGGAAATTTTAATAGTTTTTGTGTTTGGGTCTTAAATAATAAAAAGAATTTTTTAGCTTGGGCTTGGATTTAAATATAACCAAGCTGACTTAGTCATACATGCAATTTGCATATATGGACAAGGTATAGCCAACCGTCTAATGGTACTACACTTGGACTTAACATTGCATATCAGTTAAAGGTCTTGGGTTTAAATCTTGCAACAAGCACATGGTGCCTTTTTCATCTTTTTATAAAGCACAGATGATACGTGGCGCTACCTAGTTGGATTGCAAGCTAACGTGGTGCCACGTGTGGGACAATACCATTGGTAATGCGTATTGACGTGGCACCACATTAGCATTTTTTGCCACGTGTTTAGCCATATATCTTGTTGAGATACGTAGTACAGCACTACTGATCTGTGCAACTGACGTGGTGCTATGTTAACAAACTTTCCCTTCTTCTCCTTCTCTTTCCTATGGTTTCCTCTTCCTTTCCCGCACTTTCCCAACCTAATGACCTCTATTCTCAACCCTTTTTTATCAGATTCTTGACTTTGGTTCACCAAATCAATAATTAATTTGTGACAAGCACTTGGAATGCTTCAAATCCAACATAAAAACTCGTCTATATGCATGCTCCAAAATAGTCAAAATTTGAATAAAAAATGTTTAAATGTGCACTAAACAACCGAGTTGACTGAGCTTGATTTGTGCTTTAATAATGAAATTAGAAAATTTCTTTAGCTTTGTTTTGGCAAGTTCAAACATGAATTATCGTGTTTTGTGAACTTGCATTCAAAGACCCATTTAAATCACAATCTTTGAATTAAAGCTGATTGTGAACTTACTAAGTGAAATCAAACATTTGTATAAGTAGGTGTTCATGCTTCGATTCCCATCATGAACTCTAATCGAAAACACTCATCAATTTGATCTCTCACCAAGTTTTCTCACTTTAAAGCTCTTACCTGTAACCTCTCTCTCTCTATAAAATTTTACTTTTACTTAAAGCTTTTCAAGCAAGCTTACCACCACTACAAGCTTCCCTGTGATTTAAGCTTTCAAACCCAACTCAACTTGTGCTCCATCGTGACCTCTATAGCCTCCACCAAACAAACCCTAATTGTTATTGTAAAACTTTAACCACCTTCTTTGACCCATCATATGCCGCTACCTTTGGCACAATCTAATACCACAGCCACGCTCACCGTACCCAGTAACCTTACTCTTGACATCTCTGTAACCTTCAACAAGCACCCCAAGTGGCTCTCAAATCCCTTTCTCTATCTACTACAAACCGCCAAACTTAGAATCACCATTGTTCCACTACCTTTCGTCGAGGCACTTCATTTACCCCCCTTAAGTCAAATAAAAAACACACAAAATCTCCCTTTCCCCATTTGATTCGATGTCCTGATCTAATGAAAGTAGCCCCATTAGCCGTTGGTTTTCTCTCTCTCTCTCTCTTTAGATCACAAGTAGGAGATGTGCAACTTACACTCAATCCAAAATCCCACTTAACTCCACATCCTTAACCTATATGCTCCATTTGGTTCAGCTTTCTTTTAATTTTTGTTTCAGTTTTGTAATTTTTTTATTTAATTTATTTTCTATAATTATACTATAATGGTACCAAAATCCAAAAAACAAAAAGAAAAAAACATAAGAAGTTTATTTTTCGTATTATTTCTTCAATAAAAAACATAAACAAAATATATATATATATATATGCCAAGCCTTATTTCGTTTTTCTTAATTTAATTTATACTAAGTCCAACCTGCTTAACATAAGTTATTTAACATAAAATTAAGGAAACATTTTTCTTTAATAAATTTAAGAAAATTGGAGTCAACAATCAGTTAAAATAATAAAAAAATAAAATTAGGTTTTTCGAGTGAAAAAATCCTTATTTGGTGATTAGTCTACAAATATTCTATAAAAAATTATTTTTTATAAAATTAAACCAGAAAATCTAAGCTCGGTGGTTAACTTATTAAGACTAAGTTACCATGTAAAAATAAAAAAAATTAATGGACTTTATTTTTTTATAATTTTTCCAAAAGTGCTAAGAAAGTATAAATATGCAAAAATGCAATTAAAGTGAATTTTTAGTATTTTTATTACGAATTTTCTAAAAGAGGAATTTTTTTATTTTTTATACTGTTATCCCAAAGGTTCCTACTTACTCACTAGTCGAGATTAAATCAACGTAATTCTTTTTTAGAAAAGATTTAGTGGATTGATATTTTTAAAAGAAATCAAGCTAGATTTACGTTAATTATCAAATTATTATTTTTAAAAAACCTTAAAAAGATCTAATTTCACAAATATGTTTTTTTTAAAAAAAAAACTTAACTGACTAAATCTTTTTAAAAAAATGTAATTAAGATTTTTTTATTTTTTAAAAAACCACTATATGCCAAAAATTATTTTTTTTTTCCTAAATCTTAAATGTAAAATATACTAAAATATGTATCTCCTCCAAAGATATGAATCTTGGAGAAAAAGATGCAACTTTTCTAAAAAATGCAATTTAACTAAAAAACAATGAAGTTTATAAAAAAAATTACAAATTATCTAAAAACTTGCAAAACGGTATGACAATTATTAAAATTTATAAAAAAACTTGCACTAAAAAAAAACAAATTAGTAAAATAAAATTATTAATTTAAAAAAATAAATAACTAACTAAAATAATTCTCAATTACCTATACAAGTCGAATCATGCATCATTGGCGTGTTTGTGTTGTGAACTGATCGGTAAAGTGCACATATGGCTTGGTCATGTAATTGATCATGCTTATATGCGAGTTCCTGAGCATTCAGTGTATGGAGTGTTCGTACATCATGAAGTTGTGTTTGACCGTGCTGTGAGGACATATGTGTGATGTGTGGCCATGTTAGGGATGTGTGTACAGTAGTGAGGTGTGTAATCGTGTGTGTGTACAGCAGTAAAGGTTAGGCGTATGATTGTGGGTGTATGTTGGCGTGTAGGAGGCCGATCAGATTAGTGCGTAGTGTAGAGTACTGCTCAATGTTGTGCTCGAACGTGTGGATTGATTGTAAGTTGCTACTACTGTGTGTGTTGGGACGTATAGACTTGTATGTGAATGTGTTCGTGGGGTGTTGTGAATCTTTTAGATTTGTATATTTGATGTTGGTATGATTGTGCAGGATGTATAATTGTGAAAATATCTAAAAACTTTATAGTAAAATTACTATTTATAAACTACATACTTGAATCTTTTGGATATTTTTTATATAGATTTAATATTGACAAATCCAATATACGAAAAATACGATAATACCTAATTTGGATTTATTAGATTTATTAAAGATTTAATCCAATTTTTTAGAAACCTTACATTAATTGAGACTTTCTATTTTTTGCCCAATTTAATCCATCTTAATTTAACCTAAAAATACATGCTAACTAATGAATAATTACTAAGTCTATTTAGCCCAAAATTCTCTTTATATTAGACTGGATTAAAAAATATTTTAATGAAACCCAACTATTTAAGACTTAGAATTTATTAAATTGTACATATATTATTATCCGATCCAATCCGATCTAACCTTAAACAACTCGACTCAACTTGATATAACTTGACGCTTTATTTTTATTTTCTTTCAATTTTTCGTTTATTTATTTATTTTTATTTTTTAGTTGTTTTTTATTTTTTTTTCTATTTTTTCAATTCAATTTTTTCATTTCATTTTTTTTATTTTATAAGCTTAGCTCAAAAGTAAAAAGATACTGAAATTAAAATAAAGAGTGGCAAAAATTGGGTATCTACAATAAATAAAGTAGTAAAAAATGAAATAAGAAAGGAAAAAATAAAAATAATAAAAAACTGAAAATCATTTTATCGTTTAAAAAATCATTTTTCAACAAAAATAAAATACAACTAATCTTTTCAAAATAGAAACCTTTTTTTTAGAATTTCTAGAAAAATAAAAACAAACCAAATTTAGGACCATTTGGAAATTTTCCCTAAATAACTCAAATCGAATTAAAAAAAGTAAACTGGACTATTTTTCGAGATTAAAGCAAGCTATCTCGCTAATGTTTTCGAAAACAAATTATGGAAATCTAATCTTAAATAGCAAGTACGTAGATATTATTACAAGGTGATTTAAAATATGAAAAAAAAAATTTCCCTTTTAGATAAATTTTTTTAATAATTGTTATTTCTTTGTTTTTTTTAATAGAAATTCTAAAATGTAAGAGAATATTAAAAAGCAAAATTAAAATTTGGAAAGATTAAAAATAGTACCCTTTAAGGGTTTAAAAAATTAGCCCCTTGACTCTAATATTTGGTTTTCAAAACCTTTTCTTAAAATCGGTTTTCTAGTAGGTTAGTAGCTAGATTAAATCGATCAACCTAATCGATTTAATTTAACACATTCTTTTTTTCGATCCCAATCGAGTGGTGACTTCATGTTTTAGAAAAGAGAAAGCTAAAATTTGTCTTAACTTTTAGTTGATGATTAGTATCAAATGAGTTAAGGTTAAATATCGATTGGGTTAAAAAATATAAATATAGAACCAAGAAAAAAATCAGGCTCGACACCCATTCCACTTGCTAATCCTTCATTTCCAGTGAACTTTAAATACCCATTAGTAGTTTGTGTCTGCTGCATACTTTGATCTGTATCAGGTTGGAGTTGGCCAATTCTTGAAGTGTAACAAAGCCGAACGTGTGTGTGCTAAGGAACAGAAATGCGCGAGCGCTGCTGCTGAGATTGAATTACCGAACTGCTGCGTATGAATTGATTTCTGAGCTGTTGTGCTCATATAATCTATTGAACTGCTATAGTCTTCAATTGGTGAATCGTTGTTGAAATGCTTAGTCAGTGATGAACTCTTGAATATTCAGTTGACGTCGACTTGATGACTTAATGTGTATAACTTGAACCGAGTTGTTGTTTTCACTGCTTTGCCGAGTTGGTAACATAGCGTATCTAAGCTGCTATCGAACTGGGTCGATTGTGCCAAGCTTATGTTTATTCGTGTGCGTGCCGAACTACTGTTGATTCGTACCCAGCTGTCATGTACTGTGTTGTGCTGCTGATGCTTGTTGGAGTATACCGAGCTGAATTGTGTGTGGACCGAGCTCACGAATAGTGCCGTGCTGATACTTGTTGGTCAAACTGCACAATAGCCGAGCCAAAGTATTGTATGTTTCTTCCATTGCCGAGCTGATTGTTGCTGAGCTCCAACTTGTGAAGAGGAAAATTTGAATTCTGCCATGTGTCAAGCTGATTTGCTTTACCAAGATGCTAGTCGATGCCAAGCTGTCCTTATTGCGAGCTGTTGAGTGTGAGCCTAACTAATGAACTACCGAGCTAATTACTAAGTGCAAGTTATCAAGCCTGTGGGACAGTGAAAATTGCTGAATTGTTGTTGATATTAGCGAGGTGATCTATACGTGCTACTTTAAATAATTGTTACCGAGTTGCTTGAATCCCAAAGTTTCATGCTGCTGTGTGAGAGTATCGAGCTGAATTGTCTTAAATAATCACCGAGCTGATTGTCAAGTTATGATAAGTGCAATAGTGTATGTGTGTGACAGAGTGAGCTTCGTGAAATGTCCAGGTGTTCACTTGCTACACAAGTGCTTTGTGTGTGACGTGTCATTGCGCCGAGCTGGAATAATTCTAAAACCGAACTGTGTATCAATCGTGAACCAGAGATTACTGAGATCCTAGCCGCGCTATCAGTTCAGTGTCGAAGTGGCTGACATGTGCAAGGTGTAGAGAATTTATGATTAAATCACCGAGCTGAAATTGAAGATCCGAGCCGTGGCTTTGTCGAGTCCAAGCTGCTGTATTTGACAAACTACCGTGCTGTTGCATGTGTAGTCGGAGTTGGTCAGTAGCCGAGCTGTCACGTGCATGTATGTTGTGTACGTTGAATTTACGAGGCCAAGTGCAAGTTGCTGCACTCTAAAGAACTGCAAAGCTGCTACACGCCAAGAATTAGCAAGCTGCAGCAAGACTGCTGACGTGTTGAAAATTGCCAAGCTCCTGTACTCTAGATTACAATTTCCTAGCTCTCAGTGCAGCCAAACTCTCTTGCAAATTATGTTCATGCTATCCCAAGTGAATTTAAATATCAAGTTCTTGAAGTGCTGAAACTACATAAAATTATGAACTATTACATGCGTATTGGAGTAGATGAGAAACTTTAGTTCTTATCCAATTTGTGATTTTATTTCAATATTATTGACTTGAAATTTATTCTATATGGCTGCTAGAGCTCCATATAGACATCGTAATGTATGACTCTTGAGGATGAAATCTTCTTACCAAGCTCTAGATCTTTTTTCTCCTTATGTGTTAGAACAATTAGATATTATACTTACTGAACTCAAGGAGATTAGGGATGAAATAAGATAGTAAAAAACACTCAAACTTGAGAAAATTGAAGAGGAGAAATTAGGAGTTGAGGATGAGGAGGTTGATAAGGAAGGACAAGATGAGTTGCAACTTAGCACCCATGTTCTTGATGTAATCCTGTTGCCATTGACACTTACTGCTATTAATGATCATTGGTACTACTATATTAGCCATTTACATGTCAAATTCTTTTATTTTGATCCACTGATGGGGTTGTCCAAAAATGATATGAGTTGTGGTGGTATTATGCTTATGAGATGTTACAAGCTATTTATTAGTGCTTTCCGAGATCATAGTGATGGATATTCCTATTTGGATCGTGTTATTCTTATCCTTAGTTTTCTTATATCGGAAGAATTTGAAGTTTATAGATAGTGGAGAGAAGAATCAAGTTATGCGTAACTAGAGGAGGTGCTAACCACTGAAAATGAATTTATGGGGCCAACATTGGAAGAGGATGAAACTCTAAGAGTACTTGAGTTTGAGCAGGAGTTTAAGGTCTTACAAGTTCAAATTCCTCGAGCTCATGACATGTTTGAGCCTAAAGTTGTGTTGTTCCCCATGATTGATAGTTGCCAAAACTACTTAGGGGTAATTGATCTAATATGTCTTCAAGGTCAGACACACGGAAAAAGCACCATAACGAGGTAAACCAAAAAGGACAAAAAAAAAAAACTAACAAAGTCTGGGTAGCTATTGAATGGATACGATACATCACTCGATTTTACTTGGTCTACAATCTGTCAGAAATGACATACCGGTCCAAATTGAATGGTTACTCGTCACTACTCCTTGTTAAATGAAATAAATAAAAGTTGAGAGTTAACAAGAATACTAAGGTTACTCAAAGAGAATAATTCTATATTGAAAGTTGGATGATCCTCTATGTACAAGGAAAGTGAGGGTTTATATATTTTCCAACTAGGGTTATTTTACACGTATAAAAAAACGAAAGGATATTTTACAATTACATTACATTAATCATACTAATAAAGGGTAAAAAGGGCAAAGAATATTTAGTATGAAAAAGAAAGAATTATTCTGGAATGTTATGTCAGAAGGTATGTGTCACTTGATGGTTGTATGTCAGCAGTATGATACACAGGCGAAAATTAAAAGTGTTGTAGTCAGGAGTTGACCCGATTTGGATCAAATTAGGAGCCAATCAGTGGTTAGGAAATTAGCTGAGTTGGAGTTAGGCGCCAGTGATCGGTTAGAGAGCTCGGTTCGGCTAGCCTTTCTTGGGTTACTTTTTGGATCAGGACCTCGTAATTAGGTGGGAGCATGCTAAACACACATGAGGATCTAAGCGACATGTTGGCAGGGGGTTAAATCGAGATAGGAGTCCCTGTCTTGGCTATGACTTGGAGTTAGTATGTGCGAGCCCTTGAAGTTTTTAGTTCGATTTATTGTGATCGGTCCAAGGGGTTGATTCCTATCATCTGCTTGGGGGTTGAGGAGATTTGTCCTCAATTTTGAAGTAATTTCTACTTATTCTTTTGAGGGACTCATAAGGTCTTCTATTGGTTGATGGGGAATCAGATCGAACACATTGACGGTAGAGGAGACACCATAGTCATTAGGCAACTTAATCTGGTAGGCATTGCAGTTAATTTTTTTTAGGACCTTGAATGGGCCGTCAACTCAAAGAGATAGTTTATTTTATCTTAAGTGTAGAAATCGCTCTCGGCTGAGATGAACCTATACCGAGTCTCCTAGTTGAAAGGAAATAGTTCGGCAACCTCGGCTACTAATCTCTTGTTGTCTCCGATTGAACTTAGAGATCTTCCTCGTGACAAATTAGTGTAACTCATGTAATTCTTAAGCTCAATCCACTTTGGATTGACTTTCTTCAATAGCTGCTAGGGTGCCGATCATGTCCAGGGGAATGGTAGGGTTAAGGCCATAAACGACCTCGAATGGGGTCTTTCCAGTAGTGCTATGGACAGTTCGGTTGTATGCGAACTCCATAATAGATAAGCATAGATCCTAATCCCGCAGGTTCTTTCCCATGACAGCTCTGAACAGATTACCTAACGTCCTGTTTACCACTTTAGTCCGGCCATCAGTCTGAGGGTGGCTACTAAAGCTGAACACGAATTTAGTCCTAAGTCTTCTCCAAAGAGTTTTCCAAAAATAGCTCAAAAATTTTGTGTTTAAATCTAAGACAATAGTCTTTGGTACTCCATGTAGTCGAATAATCTCCTATAAAAACAAATTGGCAATAGATAGAGCATCGTATGTCCAATGGCATGGAATGAAGTGTGCCATTTTATTGAAGTGGTCTACTATAACAAAGATGGAATCTTTCCCTTTGGATGTCTGGGGTAACCCTAGGACAAAGTCCATGCTAAGGTCAGCCCAAGGTAAAGTTGGTGTTGGTAGTGGTAGTGGCATATACTCTTCAAGGGGTTCTCTCTTCCCCTTAGCACGCTTGCACACTTCACAACTACTAACCACCTTATGGACATCCTTAGCTAAACCAAGCCAGTAAAAGTTCTCTTTCAATAGGTTGCCTATCTTGGTTTCCTTGAAATAACCAGACAATCCTTTACCATGAGCTTCCTTAATCAACAGCTCACGCTTGTGGTTGTAGGTAGTGTTGCCAAGTGGTGAAGGCTCGAAAAAAGGAGTACAATTCGTTCTCATACACAGAATAGTTCAGGGTTGGGCCACTTAGTTTCTCACTGTAGTAAGCGATGAGCTGTCATTCTTACATCAGGATAGCACTAATTCCAACTCCCGATGCGTCGTACTCCAGTTCAAAGGGCTTGTCAAAATCAAGTAGTAAAAGGATGAGTGTTGAGGTCAGCTTCTCCTTGAACTCTCTAAAGCTCTGTTTAGCTCGATCGTTCCACCTAAACCCTTCATTCTTCTTTATCAGCTTGGTCAATAGGGCGGCTATTATACTGAAGTCCTTGATAAATCACTCATAGAAAGAAGTTAGGTCATGAAAACTTTAGACTTCAGTGACATTCTTCGGCGTTGGCTAATCTAGAATAGCTTAGATCTTTTCCTCATCTACTTAGATTCCTTTCCCTGATACTACAAACCCTAAGAATATCACTTCTCTCAGGCAGAATATGCATTTCTTTACACTCCCATACAATTTCTCAACTCACAAAATGTCAAATGCTTTGCAAAGATGTTGAACATGGTCATTCAGGTCGGCACTATATACCAGTATGTCATCAAAATATATGACCACACATCTTTCGATTAGAAGGCGCATCACATGGTTCATTAACCTCATGAATGTGCTCGGTGCGTTAGTAAGTTTGAACGACATAACCAACTATTCATAGAGTCTGTGCCTGGTCTTAAAGGTAGTCTTCCACTCATCCTCCGATCTCATACGAATCTGATGGTAGCCGCTTTACAGATCAATCTTTGAAAATATCTTCACACCATAAAGCTCATTTAACATGTCATTGAGCCTTGGTATCGGGTATCTGTACTTGACAGTAATTCTATTGATTGCTTAACTGTCAATGCACATGCACCATGATTCATCCTTCTTCGAGACAAGTAGAGTTGGTATAGTACAAAGGCTCGTGCTCTCCTTCAAATATCTTCATTCAATGAGCTCGTCTACCTATCTTTTCAGCTCGGCAGCTTACTCAGGATTCATCCTGTATGCAGGTCAGTTCGGCAGTGTGACACCTAGCTACAGATCAATACAATGCTCTATGCATCGGACCGATGACAATCCTTTAAGTAGTTCTTTCAGAAACAAGTAAGAAAACTCATTTAGCAAGCTTTAAATCTCTCTTACAACATTCTCTAATTCCCTCATCTCCAACAATCTTATAACCAATAGGAACATGGGTTTATCAACCTTCTCAGCAAATTGGAGCTCCTTTTGGCTCATCACCAAGGCTTTTTTCTTACTAGCTCAAGTGAGTTGGTTATGAGCCTCATTCACTTGGGTTGAGGTTAGAGGTTACAGCACAATCTTCCTTCCATCATTGACAAAGGCATAAGTGTTTTTATACTCGTCGTGAGTGACACGTTAGTTGAATAACCAAGGTTATCTAAGCAATATATGTGAAGCTCTCATGAGAACGACATTACACACTACTTCATCCTTATACATGTTCCTAACACTGAATGGTACGGTCACTTGTTCAATTACATGTAAAGCATCCTTATCATGAAACCAGTATAGCTTATAGGGTTGAGGATGCTTTAAGGTCGGTAAACCCAACCTCTGCACAAAGGAATGTGCAATGACAATAGTACAACTTTCTCCATCCACGATGATTGTGCACGATTGGCCTCTGATGGTACATTTGGTATATAATAGGTTCTCTTTTTGGTCTCCCTCAAAGTTCAGCAGGGAACTCAGGACTCGCCTTAAAACTAGGGCCATTACTTCTCCTTGGTCAGCATAGACATGGATTTCCTCTTCTTCTTCCACCGTGGGTTTCCCAATATTCTCTTCTTCCTCAGGGTCATTTTCGTTGGTACTATCCACCACGTCTCCTCGGAGTACCATGACACGCGATTTGGACAGTCAACGGCCATGTGTCCAAAGCCTAAGCATTTAAAACATTTCACCCCGTTGGTCTTCCGTTTGGATGGTTAGCCTTTCTCATAGGTTCTTGGGATCGATCTAGCTTCGAGTAGACTCGACTGTCTTGCTCGACCCTGCTGGTCTACTCGGCGTTCCTCAAGTTGGTCAGTCCTTTCCTTAGCTCAGTATGGCCTCTTTGAATTGGCTTGAATAGGTGGGTACGATACGGGAGCTCAAGAGAATGTTTGCTTAGGTCGGCTTGGAACATTTCTCTTTTACTTTTCGACCTTCTGCATTATCTTGATGGCCTTGTCTAAGGTATAAAATCTCTATAATTCTACGATATTGCGGATTTTAAATTTGAGTCCAAAGATAAACCTTGATACGGTACATACTTCTGGCTCTTCCACGTCGGCTCTAATCATAAGTATCTAAAATTCTTTGACATAGTCATCAACAGATTGACTCTCTTAACGAAGCTCTTATAATTTTGCAAACATATCTTGTAAGTAGGTTTCAGGCACAAATCTGCCTCCTAACAACCTTTTCATCTCATCCCAAGTTCTCGTCTTCCATCTCTAGCTCGGCGACATTTAGATTCTTCCACTACATGGTGGTGTATCCAGTAAATTTCAACACAGCAAGTTGGACCTTGACCGCATCTTCATACCCATAATAATCAAATAACTTTTCAACCTTCTCTTCCTACTCCAAGTATTCATCTATATCTCCACCTCCACCGAAGGACAGGATTTGCACTTTAACATTGTCTAGCCTTCGAGGAAGTCGGCGTCCTTGTCTCGGTGTTTGGTAATAATCAACTTCTTCTTCACCAAACTCTTTGACATCAATCTCATTGAAAACTCTTTGACATCAATCTCATCGTCATCTTCTTCAATCTCCTCCAACTCCAGCCTCTGTCTAGCAGCCCTGTCTGCTACTCCCTTAGCTTATGGCGATCGAATTGGGTGATTAGTCTAATTGCCTTGGCCATAGTATCTCCCAGGGGTACCATCCTGTGGGTTTTGCTATTGAATACCTTAGGGTTATTGCCTATTAACTTGCATTGCGGTGACTAGACTCTCAACAAGGCTTATAAGTCTGTTAAGTTTATTATCAACAGACCTTGGGGTGTTATTGTCACGTCCTAAAGCAATAGAGTCATAATAGCCTCGCCGTGTAAATCATTCTAAGATAGAAATTGGCCTTACAACCGCTATCTTAGACCTAATTTACACAAGGCGTCCACAACTAACCAGCTTTGAAATAAAACAGTTTGTAATTTAAATAAATCATTTACCTAAGAAAGTGAGAAAATATATATATATATATACACTATAATTCAGTTATTATAATTAACGTTTACAATGTTTCACCGTAATATATTTTCTAGTTATTACATTATTCAAAAATGAAAAATTCTAAAATAAAAGCTTAGACCTTAAAAACATATGTTTGTTCTTCAAATGTTTATCCTTACTCCTCAAGATCCAGCAATTGCTAGCATCAGAGTAGTTGTAAGCCGCTTCTTAGCTAGCACCTGTACGACGTCTATAAGGATGTGACTAATCACAACTCAGTAAGTTAGGATGGAGGACTTAAAACTATACCATAAACATAATAAGGTTATCAACCAACTTATTAGGTGCAATGCATGTTCAAGTAAATACCATCGCACGACGATGTCTAGCCTGTCGTAAGATTAGAGAAATTGTGCCCGCTTTAATCCGGGTTGAGGAGTTACCGTTAATGCAACAGCTCATAACCAAACCCAGGCTTGTGCAATGGAGATACCGCTTCTCCCACGACTACTTTTGAACCATTGACTTCACCCTCACTGCGACCTCCTCTCCTGTTACTTAGTTCGACTAAGGATGAAAAAGGGACCTTTATGCAATCCTGCGCTATCCCTTTTGAAGGGGTCGGTATTTGGTCGGAGAATCCTAGGTTTCCCCTAATGGGTTGCTATGCAGGTCCGATTATGATTATAGGTTGTATATTTGATTAGGTCTAGTTTAGGGTGATCAATCATTTCATACAATACAAGCAAGAACAACAAATAAAATCATAACATCACTCATAATCAAGCACATGCACACAACCAACTATCTAACAAGATTAACCAAACATAATCTCAAGCCTCCAAAATACAACAATGTATTAATCCTAACTTACCTCGACTTCTCGTTCACTTACTTGAGGTCCGACTCGCTTAGGCCATCACTGATCATCCCTATAACACAAACATGATTTTAGTTTTTCATACAACTATTATAGGTTGGTTTTATCCTACAACGCTTATTGTTATCTTTTGTTTAGAGTTTAATATACCTAATTATCTAGGTCTTAAATCTTTTACAATTCTTCTTAAATCGTGTTAAGTTTTGTTTCAGTTTCGCATTGATATCTAAATTAGATTTTTAACTCAATTTTTTGTTAAAGATTTATATGTACATCCTAAGAAATCATTTTAACCCATAATGTGAAATTAATCGCATTATCTTCGGATATCCTAAATATCGTTTTTAGTCTCTAACTAGTCTAGTCCATGCGGTACACCCGAATTCTAGTTTAATCACTGAATTCACCCTATTATGAGAAAATTTTACATTTTTTATATAATTACCCTAATTTAAGTTTCCTATCAAATTTATTGTATATTTTTATTATTATCATAATATCAATTTTTATTCTAATATCTTCTATTTATTATATTTTCAATAATTGTGTATTATATACTATTACTTATTATATACATAATACGCATCTAATATTTTTATCACTCTAATTACCATCTCCCAACATCAATTATCATTTCAAAGTGTCTAAATTTATCCTAAATCAAATTTTACACCTAATTACCCTAATTTACAAAATTAACTTAAAATTTACTATTTTTCCCTATTACTTATTTACTACATAATTAACCTAACAATTACATTTAATGCCCTAAATGCTACAAGTATCATACTTCATCAGATTTCAATATCTTAAAATATATAATTAATCACTAAATTAATAATTAACTATTTAATTACTTAATTAACCCTAAATTACCAATTTTATGCCTCATTTTAAGGCCTAAAAATTATCTAAAAATTTTGAAAATTAATTTTTGAAAACAGGCTTTATAACATATGTTCTATATCATCTAAGTAGTCTATACAAAAATTTTGAGCTCAAAACTACACTCCTAAAGTCATTTATTTCTCTGCCGAAACATGCTTGGTTTTGCATTATTTCTTAAGGACCATATATCACGAGACATATTTTCATCAAAATAATATTTTTTCTAAAAACTATATACAAAAATATTCTATAATAACAAAATTCATAATTTTCTAAGAATATTTACTATTTTTACAAAATTACACAAAATCAGGATGGAAATCGAACTCACCGATCTGGGTGGCCATGGGTGTGTCGGCCTACCTGGGCGCTGCCACCACCATGTAGTAGTGCTGGTCATCCACTCCCAGTTACTTGTATGGTCTGGGTTCTCTTTACAAGCCCCAACTGTACAGGTTTTTACTAAATTTTTGTAAAATCCTAATTTTCTCTCAATTTCGCTTCTTTCTAATTTTCTAGGATTTCAAATTGATCAAATGAGTTTCTGAAAAATTTGGGGTATTTATAGATTTTTATGAAAATTATTATGTATTAAATTGATTTGACAATTGCCTTATCTCTTCTTCTTTTTGACTTTCTATTTGGCTAAATTTAATTGGTCAATTTCCTTCTTTAATTTTCAGATTGCTACGCCCCACTTTTGGATTTTTTTGTCATTTTTCTATATTTTTCTTGATTTTTCCTTAATTAATTATGTATTTTCTTTAATTATTTAGTATTATTTTAGTACACTTCTCGTATTTTAAATAATTATGCATATTTCTACCTACATGTAAATTCATATATAGTACAAATAAATATTCCTAAATATTATTTAGGCCATTCTATGATTTTTAGTATACATATAATTTATTTTAAGCAATTCGTTAATTATCAGAATACATTTTATGTATTTTCAATAAATAACGAGTTATATACTTAAAATTTAGAAATTTTATATTCTTTTATTTTATTGCTTTTTTTTTTTAAATTCTAACTTACGGGATCATTTTTATTAATATTTCTAGCTTTACTTATAATTTAGGCTCAATCGGATCTTTCAACCGATCGAAACTTGAAATGGCTGGTTCTAGGGTTTACAATTACTACCATTATGACCACGATTCAGTTAATCACCAATAATTCCCTGAATACTTGAATCTAACATAGCTTAATACTTTTTCGAACAGATAAACAAACTTGCTATATTGTCGCAATGGAAAACAGAGTATCAATGAAACCATACTTACGAAGACTTAAACATACTACAATAGCTACGGAAGGAACATAGTAGCCACCAACAATAAAGCAAACCGAAACTTCACACGCTTTCTCGTAGAATTGTGCTTTGATACCAACGAAAATGATATGTCTTCGGGGTCAGACATAAGGAAAAAGTACTATAACGAGGTGAACCGAAAAGAATAAAGAAAAAAAAAACTAGCAAAGTCCGGGGAACTATCAAATGGACATGACACACCAGTCCAAATTAAAGAGTCACTTGCTACTATTCCTTACTAAAGAGAATAGATAAGAGTTAAGAGTTAACGAGAACACTAAGGTTATTCAAAGAGAATAATTCAATATTGAAAGTTGAATGATTCTCTATGTACTAGGAAAGTGAAGGTTTATATACTTACCCATTAAGGTTATTTTACACTCATGAAAAGACAAAAGGGAATTTTACAATTACGTTATATTAATCATACTAAAAAGGGCAAAGAATATTCAATATAAAAAAGAAAGAATTATTTTGGAACGTTGTGTCAAAAGGTACGTGTCACATGATGGCTATACGTTAGGAGTATGATACACAAGCGAAATTTGGAAGTGCTACAGTTAGGGACCGACCTGATCTGGATCAGGTCGGGAGCCAATTAGTGGTTAGGAAATCAACTGAGTTGGAGTCGGGCACCGGTAGTCGGTTGGAGAGTTCAGCTCAGTTAGCCTTTCTTAGGTTACCTTCTAGATTAGGACCTCGTAATTGGACGGGAGCATGCTAAACACATGTAAGGATCTGAGCGATAGATCGATAGGGGGTCAAATCAAGATAGGAGTTCTCATCTCGACTATGACTTGAAGCTAGTATTTTCCGTGCTAACTATAAGGCTCACAATCAGCTATCTAAAGTTTGGCTTGTAGAATTTAGGGTAATCGGTTAAATGATCCGATTGGCCCTAAGTTATCAAATAAAGTTAGAAATATTAGTAAAAATAATCTCGTAAGTTTAAATTTAAGAAAATAAGCAATAAAATAAAAGAATATAAAATTTTCAAATTTTAAGTATATAATTCGTTATTTATCAAAAATACGTAAAATACATTCCAATAACTAATAAAGCGCTAGAGATAGATTATATGTATACTAAAAATTATAGAATGATCTAAATAATATTTAGGAATATTTATTTGTACTATATATGAATTTACATGTAAGTAGAAATACGCGAAATATGCTAAAATAATACTAAATAATTAAAGAAAATTCATAATTAATTAAAAATATATATAAATATAAAAAAAATAAAGAAAAATCAGAAAAAATAAGGAATGATCTAGATTTAGGTTGTGGTGGCTAAGGAAAATAAGAAAAAATTTATCCAATCAAATTAGAACAACACAAAAGGTAAATTGAAAGAAGATAATGTAATTGTCTAATCAAATTAATGCATAATAATTCTTCAAGACCTCTATAAATACCCCAAAATTTTTAGAAGTTCATTTTAGATGTTAGGAAGTTTAGAAAATTAGAAAGAGGCGAAAGTGATAATAAATTAGGATTTTAGAAAAAATCACAAAAAAACTGTGCAACTGGGCTTTTAAGAACTCAAACTCGATGAGCAACTGGGAGTAGATGGCCACCACGACCACATGGTGGTGGTAGCACTCAGGTGGGTTGACATACCCATGGCCACTGAACGTGGCCAGAGCCATCCAAACCAATGAGTTTAATGTTTAGCTCGATTTTGTATAATTTTATAAAAATAGTAAATATTCTTAGAAAATTATACATTTTGTTATTATAGAATATTTTTAGCATGTAGTTTTTATGAAAAATATTATTTTAATAAAAATATATCCCATAATATATGGTCCTTAAGAAATTATGCAAAACCGAGCATGTTTTAGTTTAGAAATAAATGACCTTAAAAGTGTAGTTTTAAGTCCAAAATTTTTGTGTAGACTACTTAGGTAACATAAAACAGTGCCACAAATCCCTTTTTGAAAATTTTAGATAATTTTTAGGCCTTAAAATGAGGCATAAAATGGGTAATTTAGGGTTAATTAAGTAATTAAATGGGTAATTGCTGATTTGATGTACAATTATATGTTTTAGGATATTTAAATCTGATAAAGTATGATACTTGTAGCATTTAAGATGTTAGATGTAATTATTAAGGTAATTACATAGTAAATAAGTAATAAGGAAAATAGTACATTTTAAGTTAATTTGGTAATTTAGGGTAATTAGGTTCAAATCCGATTTGGGATGAATTTAGATATTTTGAAATGTTAATTGATATTGAGAGATGGTAATTAGAGTAATAGAAATATTAGACGTATATTATGTACATAATAAGTGATAATACATAATATGTAATTATTGGAAATATAATAAATAGAAGATATTAGGATAAAAATTGATATTATATAAATAATAGGGATATATAATAAATCTGATAGAAAACTTAAATTTATGAATTTATATGAAAAATATAAAAATTTCTCACATTAGGAGTAAATTCGGTACACTAATAAGGATTTAAGTGTAACTGGTGGAATAAAATACTGATTAGGAGTAATTATGGTATTTAGGATATTTGGAAGTAATGCGATTAATTTCATATTATGAGTTGAAATAAGTTTCTAGGGTTCAGGTATAAAACAGTACTTAGAAATTAAACTAGAACCTAATTTAAAAATTGATACAAAAACTGAACCCGAACCTAATCTCAAGCCCAGAATAATTGTAAAAGATTTGAAAACTTAGATAATTGGATATATTAAACCTTAAGCTAAAGATAATAATAAGTGTTATAAGATAAAAACTAATCTATAATAGTTATATGAAAACTGAGACAATATTGGTATTATAAGGATGATCAGCAATGGTCTGAGCGAGTCGGACCTTGAGTGAGCAAGTGAGGAGTCCAAGTAAGTTGAGATTAATACATTGCTGTATTTTAGAGGCTTGAGATTATACTTAGTTGTGCTTTTTAAATAGTTGGTTGTGTGCATGTACTTAATTATGAGTGATGTTATAATTCTATTTGTTGTTCTGGCTTGTATTGTATGAAATGATCGATCGCCCTAAACTGAACTTAATAAAAATATGACTTGTAAGCATAAATTGAACCTATATAGCAACCTATTAAGGGAAACCTAGGATTCTCCGGCCAAATACCGACTCCTTCGAAAGGGATAGCGTTGGATAGCATAGGATAGCATAATGGGTCTCTTCTTCATCCTTAGTTGAACTAAGTGATAGGTGAGGAGGTCGCGGCAGGGGTAAAGTCAATGGTTTGAAGGTAGTCACGGGAGGAGTGGTGTCTCCATTGTACAAGCCTAGGTTTGGTTGTTAACTGTTGTATTAACGGTAACTCCTCAACTTGGATTAGAGTAGATGTAATTTCTCTAATCTCACGACTAGCTGGACAACGTCGTGTGATAGCATTTGCTTGAACATGCAATGTACCTAATAAGTTGGTTGATAACTTTGTTTGTATTTGTGGTATAGTTTGAAGTCCTCCATCTTAACTTACTGAGCTATAGTTGCTCACATCCCTATAGACGTCATTGTAGGTGCTGGCCAAGAAGTGGCTTATAACTACTTTGAAGCTCATAACTGTTAGATCCTAGGGAGTGAGGAAAAACATTTGAAAAATAGACATATATTTTTAAGGTCTATGCTCGTATCTTAGAATTTTTCATTTCTGAATAATGTATTAACTAGGAAATAGATTACGGTGAAGCTTTGTAAATATTTATTGTAATAACTGAATTTTAGTGTATATATATATTTTCTCACTTTCTTAGGTAAATAACTTATTTAAATTACGAACTATTTACTTCAAAACGAGTTAGTTGTGGATACCTTGTGTAGATCAGGTCTAGGGTAACGGTTGTAAGGCCAACTTCTATCTTAGAATGGTTTACATGGCGAGGCTGTTGCGATTCTGCCGCTTCAGGGTGTGACACCAGCCCTTGAAGTCCCTTAGCTTAGCTTCTTATGATTAGTCCAAGGGATTGATTCTTATCATGATCGAATACACGATGAATGGAAGGAGGAGTGTTTGATGAAGAGCTTGGTTGATTGTGCTCATGATGAGTAGAAAGAGTGTCAGATTGTGTTGGCTTCAATCATTGAGTTAAGTTATTGTAGTTTATTTTTATTTTACTCTTGCAGATTTGTTTTTGATCTAGGTAGAAGTTGGAGTAGTCAACTACCAAGTTTCGGGTTGAAACTTTTTCAAGAGGAGGATGGTGATAGGCTTTAGTGTGCTGACTTAATCAAATGCCAAGTTTCGAGTTGTAGTGGAGACCTATTCATAAGTTATATATGTGCTAAAAACTTATTCGGAAGCTCTACATTTATAGAAGACTTGTTTATAAGCTCTTCGTGGATATTATCAAGGACAGCCTAGTCTGCTTTGCTTTGCTCTACTAAGTTTACTCCATGTCACTAAGTTTGCTCTGCTCTACTAGGTTTACTTTGTCAATCTACTCTACTCTGCTATGTTACGTTTACTCTACTCTACTAATATGATGATATACTTTGCTCTACTGGTCAAGTCTACTCTGTTTGGCTAGTTTGCTAATCAGGTTAACCAAAATTTCAGGTCCGCTCAGATCAAGTCTTCAGGGTCCCTAATGGCTCATCAACCCAACTCATTTGCTCCTTACTCGAATAGCTCATTTGACTATCTATTTTTACTTATATTAGTTGAACTTCCTATTTCTTATCTTATTTTCAAGTTACCCTTATATTTGTTTTGTATTTACAGGAATACCACTAGGACATCCTTTTAGTCATTTTATTTATAAGTTTACCATTATGTATAAATATGACACTTGTATAAGGTTTTAAATAGATTTTAGCATATTAATGAAAAACTCTTGAGTTTTTTTTTTCTTGAAAAGCTTTTCTTTACCCACTTTTATCAATCTCTTTAGCAAAGATTATAGTAAGCAACCTTAAAACTCTAACCGGTGAGTCACATTCGGTGAGTTATAGGCTATATAAGATTTAGTTAGTACATCATATCCAACTAGGTAGCTCATGGATGTGCTAACCTCCTTTATTTCCTTTTTGTTCCTATCAGTTTTGGTGCTTATTAGTGTGTACGTGTCGAACCTTATTTCGTTTTCCTTAATTTAATTCATATTAAGCCCAGTTCACTTAATATAAACTACTCAACATTAAATTAAGAAAATATTTTTTTAAAAATTGGAGTCGCCAACCGATTCAATTAGCAAAAAAATGAATTAAGGCTTTCGGGGTGGGAAAACCCTAACTTGGCCATTGATCTACGGATTTTCTAAAAAATAATTTTTAGAAGAAAAAAATAACTAGAAAAATTGAATTTGAGGGCTAACCTATTAAGACTAAGTCATCATGTAAAAACTAAAATATTAATTAATGGGATTTTTTATAATTTTATAAAAAAAAATAAAAATATACTTAAACATACAAAAGATAACTAAAGTGATTTTTAATGATTTTTTTATTACAAATTTTTCAAAAAGAGGAAAAAAGGTTTTTTATTTTTTATACAGTTGCCTAAAAGTGCTTACGTACCTACTAATCGGAATCAAACCAGCCGAAGTTCTCTTTTATAAAATATTTAGTTGATGGATTTTTTTATTTCGAAAACTGAGCCAAGTTTATGTTTATTTAATAATTTATTATTGAAAAAAACCAAAGAAATCTAATTTCGCGAATTTAAAAAAAAACCCTAACTAAGTAAATCTTTTTAAAAAACTCCAGTAAAGATTTTTTCTTTTTAAAAAACACTATATGTCAAAAGATATCTTTTCTAAATTCTGAACACAAAGTCTACTAAAATACGATTTAGATACGTATCTCCATATATATCTTTTCCAAATTTTAACTGTAAGATATATTAAGGTATCATCTAAATACGTATTATATACGTATCATTTTTAAATTTTAACTGTAAGATACGTTGAAAATATAATCTAGATACATATTTTTTCTAAATCTCAACTGCAAAATATGTGTCTTTTTCAAATCTCAACCGCAAAATACATATCTTTTTCAAATCTTAACCGCAAGATACGTATCTTGATATATATTTTTTTTTATAAAAACCCCGTTTTACTAAAAAACGTAATTTAACTAAATTTTATTAAACAAACATTATGAAAATATAAAAAAAAACCATATACTAAAACAAAAAATAAAAATAAAAATAGATTAGTAAAAATAATCAAACTAACTAATAAAATAAATAATAATTTTTATTGAATCGAATCATGCATGATCCTACATCATGATCGTGAAGTGGATCGTGCTTATACTCATGTACGACGTGTGCAACGATGGACGTAAAGTGTAGTATGGTAGATCGGTGACGTGGAATTGTTACGTAGCTAATCAGTCTCAGAATTGCGTGCAATGCAGTATGTCATGTATCTAGGTGCAATTGATCATGGTTGTTTGTATTGTTGTATGTCGGGGGTCAGCCAGGGGTCGGGCTATTCGAATAGGGGGGTGGTGCGTGTATTGGCTTATTTTTTTTTATGGGCTTATATTGGTGTAATTAAGGGTTAGTGGAGTTTGGAGTGTCGGGGAGTAAGGGACAACGTGCAGGGCAGTAGACTTGTGCAGCTGCTATTTGTTTAAGTTAGTTTGCTATTGGTAAACTTGTGGCATATAACAGTGGAGTGCACGTGTTGTAGGCTTCAGTTAGTTTATCCTTCGTGTGCTGTGTTAATCGTGGCCGTGTGTGGATAGGGCAATGTTCACGTGTATTCGGTAGAATGTGGCAAAGGCGAGTTATTGTTGTGTGGATAGGGGATGTGCCAATAAGGATTAAGGGGGCATGGTAGCGTTGTGTTCCAGGCGACGTGGTTGGTTGGTGTAGCGGAGTGCTCGTGTTTTTGTGTCGGCAGTGAGGAGTTGTGACGGCGTGTAGATTGGTGTTTTTATGGAGATTAGACTTGTTGTGTTTGGTGAATTGTAGCGGTGCGAGTGGAACGTGTACTAAACAAAACACGTCTTCAACTTCTTCAATAAATTCTTATTCATAAATTAAAAACTAAATTTTTCATATCTTTTAATTATAGATTTGATCTTAACAAACAAAAAATATGATAAAGATTTGACCTAATTTCTAAAAATTTTATTCGAGCTTTCTATTTACCAAGCCTGAGCTCAATTCGATCTAATTTGATTTAATCTAAGAGTTCACTTAATAAATTATAAATTTAATGTAACCCAATATAATTTTGATAATAAATCTATTTTATATCGGACTAGACTAAAATTATTTTAATAAAACCCGAATATTAATGATTTATTAAATTAATCACACGATTCGACTCAACTCGATAGGATTCGACTCAACTTGATACCATTCCACTTGACTCGAAACAGTTTGACTTGACTTGACTTAACTTGATACAATTCTACTTAACTTGACTTTCTTTTTTATTTATTATTATTTTTCCTTTTTTTTCTTTTAATTTGAATTTTTTTTAATTATTTTCTTATTTTTTTTGTTTATTTATTAAACTAGCTCAAATAAAATAAAATGAAAAAATGGCAAAAATGAAGTATCTACAGTACGACCTCGGAGATGCATTAAGGCCGGATAACAACTTGTGATAGCATGTGGTTATTACATTGCATTCAATTAACTACATGATAACCTTATTTGTGTTTAACATATAGTCTTATATCTCTGTCTCTACTTACTGAGTGGTCGGTTGCTCATATCTTTATGAATATTTTTAAAGGTGTTGATAAAAAATGTTGTGTTATAACTATCCCGATGTTAGTTACTTCTAGATTCTAGGGAGTGGCAACTTAAATTGGAGATTTTATCGAACTTTTTAAAGCTTCTACTTTCATTGTTTAGTCTTTCTAGACAAACTATGTAAATGTTAAATATGTTCAAGTTACTAGGTTACGTAAATATTTCCTAAACTATCAAAACTTTTATATATGTTCTAAGACTTTCGCTTATAAAATATGGGTATTTTTATATGAACTGTTACTTCAAAACGGATTAGTTGTAAACGCCTTACGTAAATCAAGTCTATGGTAGTGGTTATGAGGTTAGTTTTTATCTTAAGTTGATTTACATAGTTGAATTATTATGACTTTGTTGCTTTAGAGCATAACAAGGTCATTACCAAAGCCTCCTTCTTCAAAACTCGACTAAGCTATGTCTACATGGTTTTAACTTGCTCAGTAGTCATAAGGTTAAGCTTCACCTTCCTACCCTTATGCTTTAACAAACATGTGTTCTTCCTTTCATCATAAATCACATTCCGATCAAACAACCATAGTTACCTAAGAAGAATATAAGATATACTCATAGTAGCACATCACATAACACTTTATCTTGATAGTTTCCAATACATATCAGCATGGTTACTTGTTTCGTCACCTGTAAGGCTCCTTTGTCATTAGGCCAATGTAGTTTATAAGGCTTAGGATGTGGCAAGGTCGGCAACTTCAACTGCTAAACCATAAATGCTAATGCCACATTAATGCAACTACATTATCAACAATAAGTGCATACAATGACCCATTGACCTTACAACCAATATGGAATAGGTTCTCTCACTGCTTGTCTTTTGGTACGGGATTCACATGCATCACTCGCCTCAATACAATGGTTACAGGCATGAAATTCCCTTCCTCACTATAGATGACTTCTTCCTCCTCGAATCGGTTGGCTTGTCTAGAATCTTTCGGTTCCTCTACTTCCTCATCAATGTTATCGACCTTGATAGTTGGTATTGTTAGATATCTCTTATGGATTTTGATGATAAAAAAAAAAAAAGACATGTTAATGTATTAACAAGGATGCAAGTATTCAAATAGTCTTTCAGAAAGTTTAAAATTGCAAATGAAGATGCATTCAAAAACTTATCTAGAATGTTTGAATTGAATGAAAAAGAGACTAGTCTGAAAATCTTCAAATAATATTTCAAAAGCTTTAATAAGAAGAATCGGTACAACATTTCAGAAACTTGTTTAAAAACTTTGAAAAAAAGAAGATTGATACTCTTTATAAAATTATTTAGAAAGTTGGTCTAAAAAAGTATAACGGTGATTGGTTGTATTAGGAAAACATACTTAATCCTGTTTTACTTAAGTTGAAATTAAGATCCATGGAGATTATTTTTAAATGAATTTATCTTTGGATAAATCAAGATAATATCTTACTTTGGATAAGGATAAGGTTGGTTTTGGATTTTGTGGGATTTCAATTTTAAATATGAGATTTATTTGGAAATTGCTGATTAAGCATATCTTACTATCAATTTCAAATTTGAAGCTTATCTGGAAATTGCTGATCAAGTACCTCTAACCAAAACAAGATTAGAAGATCTAGTTTGAAAATTCAAACTCTAAGATTTTCTTTAAAAATATCTTTAAATTATTTTTAACATTAAATATAGATAAACATGAAAGTGAAGATAATCTTCAATAATGATTCAAAACGTCAAATACATCTCTAAGAAAATAATAATATTTTCGTTACACATAAATCGTAATCGAATTCTACCTTCTAAAAGAGCACAAAATGTTTTTTAGATGCTTCTTCAAAAAGTTGAACTGAAGCGAATTATTGATCAATCATCATTTTTGGTTTTAATGCGAAATTATTTGAGATTTATATTGTTGTCTTCACTTGTATTTTGTAAACATTTTTTGTTGTTTGAGAGTTAAGAGAAGTTCGATTGTACTCTATAAATCTATAATTAGTCTAAATTATAGAGAGGCTAGATAAGCAAAACAGAGTATTGTAAAAGCCTATGTGTGGTAAGTGCTCATAAACTTCTCGTGATTTTGATTTAGTAGATCAAGTGGAATGGCATCAGTGAAGTAAACCAAATCCCCAGCAGTGGAGCTAGAAGAGAATAGTAAGCAAAAGGTTAAAGCTCTATAAATCGTCAGCTTGATATTCTTTTTCTTATCTATATTTATTTGGGTTATTTAATTGTGTTGATTGTCTATACAATGAATTATTAAAGTACCATTGTTCACCAATATAAGTTGTTAAGAGCTGTATTTTCTTATATTGAAAAAGTTTTAAAAAGTTCAAAGATATCATTTCATCCCCCTCTCGCTCGATATTTTATATGGGACCAACAGGCACTTCTCCTTTGATTACCATGGTTCTTTTGTTCAAGCATTGAGCTGCCATGTATCCAAATTCTTGATACTCGAAGCACTTAATCTCATTGTTCTTACAAATAGAACTTTGTCCCTTCTTAAAATTCCTTGGAGTTTCTTTCTTTTTTTCTCAAACAACTGGAGCAAGTTGGACATCACTTGTCCTGCTCGATTCCAACAGCACAAGTTTTCTTGGAATAAGTCGACTTAGGGGAGCTTAGCTTACAAGAGTTCAGATTTGGCTCATTCAATGTCATTCGATCTTCTATGCAACTCAAATTTCCTCATTAAGTATACCAATATCCATGGTCTTCAGAATATCTCCAATCTCATACTTCAACTCATTAATGAATCAAGATACAGTTCGATCTTTAGGCTCAATAACTTTGTAATAGATTATTAACATCTGGAACTCCTTCACATACACATCAACACTTAATCCTTCTTACCTTAACTTTTGCAATCTCTTAAAGGCATCTTACAAATAATAGCTCATAACAAATCTCCACCTCATCACTCTCTTCATTTCGTCACAATTTCTAAACTCGTGCTTTCCTTTAAGTGGCTCGCAAATTCTCTACCACTGAGCGGCATAGCCAGTAAACCCCAGCACAACAAGTTTAACCTTAGCATTCTCAAATACCTCATGACACTTAAATTGGTTTTCAATCTTATCTACCCAACCTAGATAATCCTCAGTATCACTACTACTTAAGAAACTAAGGACCTGCATCCTCAGTCCTTTCACTTTAGGAGCTCGGATATTCCTCTCTTTAAGTTCATAATACTCTTCTTCTTTGTCACCTATCTCCTCATCTTCCTCTTCAATCTCTTCCATAGCTAACCTCATCGAGTGTATCTTTCAACTCTTCCAACTCATTGTTGCTTAGCTAGGAAATTTGCTCGATCAAGTTGGTAATTGCCTCTCTCAGGCACTTCATTTACTCGGCCTTGATATTGGTCATATTTAGCTCATTACCTATCCTCATTTGTGACAGTCATCAAATTGGTAAGCTTATCTAGTCACTCGTTTGTAGATTGGGGGTGTGAAACTCCCTTGTTGACCTTAGTTTTTACGAGCACTACTCTCTTCGTTATCTTGGGTTCCTTAGACACTAAAGTCAAATATTGTTGTTTACTTCAATAGGTTAACAATTGAAACACACTTCAAAAATCCTTCATCAAACAATAACGAACAACACTAATATACTGACAATTATTACAACGATAGCAATATTACTTTACTTAGCAACAAAACCAATTAGTCATATACACTTTATTTTATGAACATAAAACAGGGGAAAATAAAGTACTGAACTTCCTTAACTTGGCACATTGCTCCAACACTTGCTACAACCATGCACAACTCCTTCACTAAGATGCTAGTCTCAACTCGCTAACCTCACATACAGTACACTACAAGAAATTACTCGTGGATACAAATTACTAGAAGCTTACTCGAATATAACCAAGCTCTGATACTAAGGTGATATGAGGTTCGTAGGTGAACATACGACAATCAATATCACGCTTACTATAGATGGGTTTGAATCGCAAGATGACTCGAAAGATGAATGATAATTGAAGGTTAAGCAAGGGTTTCTCGTGCATCAACGGTAGATATGACACACCAAAGCCTCATATGAGCTCAAGTCACACTTGATATGATGCACAAGTATGGTTGAATGTCACTCGCCACTAATCCATGCTCAAATAATCTAGATAGGAGTAAGGAGAGCGAGTAAGGGAACACATAGCTCAAGGGGAAAATTTTCTATGTTTAAAATTCTCGATTAATTTCGGTTGATACATTTTGCGGGTTATTTATATGCTCTAATTAAAATAAGTCCTAGGATTTTTCTAATTACAAAATTAGATACATACTTGAAATGAAAAATGATTATAGAGAAAGGATAAATTGGCAATAATAGAAAAATAATATCCCTTTTGCTAAGACTATACATATATTAGAGAGATAAGATATGTGTTCGCTTCTTAATGTTATAGTCTATATCGTACTGTGTGCTGAATAGAGTTGATTTAAGCAAAGTAAGTTAGGTCGGTAGTTCAGTAGTTTAGGGCCTAGGAAGGTTTGGTCAAATGAGTAGTCATTCTTTTACTTGGCAATTGGGCAGCTCGACCTCGGATTTGCTCGCTATTAAGTGTTCGACTTAGTGATGCTTTGGTTGCCTTAGAGGACTCTATGATGAGATAGAGAAAGGTCGGCATACAATAACTTAACAAGTTAGAGTGGAGAAGGCATTGCACTTCAGGAATTAACTCTTTCAGAACAGCTTAACGAACTAAGTTGACAAGTCCTTAAGCTCAAAGGGAGTGATTAGTTCTTGATCCTTATCAGTTATACAGCAAATTTTGGGTAGAGCATTCGAGGTAAGACGTTTATGATGATTTGTTCTTAAATTTCTTAATGAATCCCTATAAGATTTCGTTTTGGTCCGTAAGGTATTGTAGAGATCAAGCCTAGGGTTATCTTATGCATATCCTACAATGTTTTTCTGGTGGTAGATGCACTAACAACAATCCACAACAGGTACGATTCTGGTCATACACCTTATACTTGTTGCTTCTTTGTTCTGTATTTTAAATAGTAGAGTTGAGATGCATTTTGGGTTGTGAGAAAGAGTTTAACCTGCGTTTCTAAGTGGTTTTGGAGTACTTTGTTACGGGGTGGTTGTTTTAGGGGTGGTAATACATGAATAAGGTGAAGAAGGGTTGTGTTTCGAGGATGATCACGTTGTTGCAATCTTTAGAACCTTGTAAATTGTAGTAGGCATTCGAACTCCATCCCCCTTAGCATTCGAACTTCATCCCCCTTAGCGTCCGAACGCGAGGGGCCTAACATGCTCTTTCAAGCATGGCATCTGGACGCTAGACAAACTAACATCCAGACGCCCTGACTCCTGTTTCTTACAGCAACGTTCCTTTGAGGTTTTCAAGGTTTTTCAAAGTTATTTTCCTATCTTAAGCCTTTTCCTAAACTTTTATAATCAAGATTTATTACTCAAATCATTATATAAGTCAAACTAACTTCTTAGTAATCCTAGGCTCCATTTAAAGTTCTTAAGAAAACATAAGTTGGTTGAGTTGTTGTCTTGGAGAGCATCGTTAATTTGGTTCTAAGTCTAAGTGAGTGTGGTGTTCTCTTGTAAACAAGTTGTAAGGCTCTTGTGTTAGATTCCAAGCAAACATTTCATTTAGGTACAAGGTTATGTGTTGTTTGTGCATGCATAAGAATAGAAATGTTAAATGGACTTGATGAAATCTTGGCTTAAGTAAGTATACTGCTTGTGCTTGGTTGGACCTAAGGGACCGAGAGGACCAAACCTTAGGGTGACACCCTGATGATGCTAACATGATGGTGTCTTGATTGGTGCCACGCTTAGAAATGATTCGAATAGATTTAGGTTGATCCTTAGCTTTTAAGGTATTGAGGAGGACCTAACACCAATACCTATATGTATTATATGTATTTTATATGCCGGAGTCATGAGTTACTCTAAGTTCTAGAACGTCAAAACTATGCTACTTATGGACCTAAACAAAGATAATAAATTATGGTTATTACATTTAGTTTTAATGTTTTAGTTAATGTGTGCGTGCTTGTGCATTATTATGAGATCATGTGCTTACGTTTGATACCCTGTACTAAGCTTTGCTCATCCCCTAGGGTTTTATTGTTTTTAAATGCAAGCACAGGAATTGGTGACTATGAGGAGTTTTATAATGAGTATGACATTTATGGCGATGTTGCAGATTACTATAATTATTACTTTGATTATGGAGATGGATTAGCATAGTTTTTGTAGGATTGAAAGTTTTTTTCGTTATGTAAACAAACAAAATTATTTTCTTTTACTTATACTCTTGAGTCATAAGAAATTATCTAAGACTTCTCTAGTTATGTCTTTAGCTACGTGTTATTTTATTTTATTTTTGTTGTTTTTGAGTTTGAAAGCTATAAAATGTTGTGTTTGGTTATCTTGACATATTGAGATACTTGTTATTAAGTTATGTTAGAATTTTTACATTTGAATAAAAGATAGTCATAATCTGATCTTATTGCAAACATTGGTGAATGGTGGATGTATTTAAAACATTCTTGAAATATTGCTTAGGAGTTAGTATAAGTGATAGGTGATTATTAATATAGTTTTTTCTACATTTTCTTTTATTCCAATTCATCATCATTATTTTTTAAATGTTGTTGAATCATCCTCGGAATGAAGATTGTAGGTACCATGGTTTGCATAAATTCCAATTGCTAACTTAAAAGACTTTAAAAAACCCAGAAGAAGAAGAATAAAATAGTATATGGTAACATTCATTAAATTGTTAAAAATGCTGAAGAAAAGGTCAATGAGTTGGAGATAATTTAAGTATACACGACATGTGTTAAAACAAATGGATGAGCATATAACTATATGGATTTAAATCAAACTAGGGTTTCATGGGAGACTTTTCTTCTTCTTAGGTGGATGGAGAGCTTGAGGTTGAGGTTGAGGTTGAGGTTGAAGTTGGGGTTAAGGTTAAGCATCAGCTTGCTAATGATTGGTTGAAGGTAAAGAGTGCTGTTGTGAACACTAGAAGTTGGTGGTCTCATTATTGTTTTGACTGATAAAAGTGCATGAACTACAAATATTAGCTTAGTTGAAAATAATGAAGTTCTAGTGAAAACAAAAAAATCAGCAATCGGTTGCATTTGCATACTTGATTCTAATGCATTACCCTGCTTGTTGCAGGAAAAGGAAAGAGAATGACTGTCCTTTGCAGTAAAACTTAGCGAAACACAACAAGAGCAGGTCTTAGTACTATTTCTCGGTAAGTTCGGATTGAAACCTTGAAAGTTTGCTTTCCTTTGGAGGAGTACTAAGAAAATGAATATTGTGTGTGTCTTCTCCGTCCAGTTGCGAGTTCTTGTGTCTATAGTGTTCGCAGCTACTTGTAGTTAGACGCACTTAAGAAGCAAAATTTATCATACCCAAGGTAATTGCTTTCTCTCTCAAAAGCTGACATTTTTCTCTATTGTTTGTATTGGTTTCGTTGGAGTGGTTTCATTCTCATTCCATTGTGGTGCGATGGTGGTGTAATGAGAAGGTGGTGGTGTAGGTTCATGAGAGCTTATGATTAAGTTTCCTGAGTCTATTAGGGTAATATGATAATATTTTATAAGGTTATGATTGTAAATATTTTATCAATATAAATTTAAAATTTTTGAGTTAAATAATTGAAATGGGTTATACTTGTTGGCTTGGTTAGAATTTACAATCGTATGGTCGTTACTGGAGAGGGTGTATTACGATGGTGGGTTTGTTTGCCGGAGATCTATTGTAGGTTGCACCAGTGTCAGAATCTTGTGCATGTAGTAGAAGAAAAAAAAAAAAGAAAAAAGGGAAAGATCAGCGATCGGAAAAGTGCTTTCGTTGCCGATGGTCGGTGCTAATTTCGGCAAGGATAGAAACTTGGAGTTTTCTCCTGGTAGCAGGTTCATTGGCAAAGCATATGAAGGAAATTGATCCAGCCCATACATATTATATTCTGTAGTATGTTATATTATATGCTATAATATGTTATGTATATGTAAGTATATATATATATATATAAATATATATATATATATATATATATACTACATTTGTATCCGTATTATATGTTGCTATATGATTATATTATGTAAGATCATGTTAACTATATTTTAATGTATCACAAATTTTATATGTTATATGCTATGCAATAGATAAATAACAAACAACTCCATGCCATATATAAATTGATAAGAAAAGCGAACCAACGAGAGTTGTATTGCGGTTGGGTTGCTGAGGATGCAATGTTGTCACTTCCTGGTCGCAAAAGGTCTAAACATTGCTTTATACATATAAACTTAGCCATATTATATATTATTGTTACATTATCACTTAGTTACTCTTCTTCTTATTATATTATTATTTTAGGTACTTATAATAAGTTCTGTAGACAAATGATATGGTGAATTTATGTTGCTGCCGAAGGTTTACTTTCTATTTGTATATTTTAATAAATTAATTATTACATTCACCATAATATATTTTGGTTTATTCTAAGCATAATATCATATTATATTATGTAGTTATTCATAAGTCAAGCAAATTATATAAAAATAGTTGATATATATATATATATAAATATATTAATTTATATTATATTTTATATTAAGTATGTTATTCTAATACGTATATATATAAATATATACTTATGTATGTTGGTCGAATAAACTAAATAAAATATAGCTAATTACTGAAGTAGTATTAAGCTTAAATATATTATGTTGAACAAGTACTAGTTTAGACTACTTGGATTACCAAGTTGATCCCTTTGTGACATATACGTTTATACTTAGCTCTTGTTTGCACGTGTTAGGATAATGGATAAAAATAAAATAAAAATTATAAAACCTATAAATGCTTGCTTTTTGTGCTTAGCTCAGCCTAAGGACCCATAGCATCGGATCCTTAAAAGGTACCTCGTTAATCGATAGATAATGTTGTATTTAGTGTAGTTGCCTATCGATATGATATAGGTGGATTTAAAGGCTCATGAGTATTGGAGCTCGAAATGATAGTACCCAACACCGTACCATGTACTATAGATATAATGCGTGGTGGGGTTATGAGTTATTCCAAGTGTTGGACACCAACATTGTGTTACTTATTGAACTTAATGAAAAAAATAATAAATGAATGCTTGTTTTATCTATTTGCATTTCATGTGTGTAAATTTGAACGGTTTAGCATGCACATGTGATTATTGTATATACGTATTGAGTATTAGCTCACTCTTAGGAGATATATATATATATATATATATTTTCACTTTAGGTACTAAGGATTTTTATGTTTATAAGGAGTCATATGTATACTTTGATCAGAATGGGCAGAGTGTCGATTATTTTTATTATGACAATGATTAGTAAAGATAGATTTATGATGAGTTAATTGTTAGCTTTTGATTTTATGTTATGAAGAGAAACTTTGATTAGGACTTGAAATTTATTCTTTTAAAAGTTTCATGGAATCTAGTTTTTATGACCAGTATCTATGGAGTAAAATTGATAACTTTATTTAGACTATTATTTGCAAATTTATGATACGAGATTTTCATGTATATTTTTACTCAATGTAAATTTAGACATGTTATAAAGGCCTCATCATTTGTAACACCTCTGGTGGTTCTGGGTTATTGCACAAAATTTTATATGAAAAAGCTCTCTCCAAGCCCCTCATCTTTCTAAACTTCCGTCTTGAAATTTATTTATAAATTTATAAATCAGTCTATAATTTTCAGTCATTCTCTCCATTTCCAAGTGGTGCACACATATCATGTGTGCCTGTTGAAATTATGCTCCGAGCATGCATGATGAGTTGGCTATGTTTCCAGATCATAGATTACCAGAATATTGGACGGATATTCCGGTAGGGACATGCTTAATTGATACTCCAGTATAACTTGGAGCCTGCTCTCCTGATATTGACTATGTGGATGAAATGATCAAATCCTCTTAATTATTTGCAAATCAGGAGTCCCTCTAAAGAACAGAAGAATGACATCTGCAGCTGCTATGCTAACTTGCATGATTACTTTTGATGTAACAAATGTACTATAAGTAACCATGAGACAGAGAGTAGTTTAGCAATAGAATGAATATATATATATATATATATATATATATATATATAAAAGAAAGAGTAGTATGGTGTTGTACATATTCTTTTCATTCCATTTATTAGAAATATTAATAATTCCTGAAGATGCCAATGAATGCCTAATATTTGGGATCGATCCTCAATATCTAACCTATGGATAAAATTTAACGTATATACTTTGATTACCTTAACGATCTGTAGATATATTTCTTGCTAATACATAAAAACACAATTGTTTTGAACTTGCCAATGTAGTGTATAATCCACATTCTTTCACTTTAATTTGGATTATATTTCATGTGCATTCATTACAAGTGCAATGAAGGAATATGTTGTGGAGGAAGAAAGGTGGTGAAGGGGGCACGGGCTGAGATTTCAGCGTGGGTGAAATTTACGAGCAGCAAAGACAAAGAAGTTGTTGAAGAGTGATTTGAGGGAATGGAAGATGGGTGTTTTTGTACGACTGGACTGGTAGCTGTGGTTTGAGTAAGTGTTGAGGGACAATTATTGTAATTTATGAATTTGGGGGAGGACAACCTTGGAATGAAAAAGATGGATGGGCAAAGGAATTCGAATTCTTTGGTCTCGGCAAAATCCGGATGCATGAAGGACATGTAATTGACTTTACCGTGGAATGCGTACTGCGGAGGGGGAAATGTAAGTAAACGTTGTAATCTAGGGATGAATATGTAATAAAAAAGGTTGGTTTCATGTTGATAAATAGCTTCATACGCGTATTTTAGTGCAATCATGCAAACTAAGCTTTCCATCATCCAAAAAAGTACTACAGCTTTGCTAAGAATGTTGAGAGACTCTGTAGAATTTCTTTTGCAAAAGGAAGTCGAACTTCTTCAGAATTCATGTTAACTGAATTCATGAAGACAAAAGAATCTTGGGGATTCTTGATCGACTTCAAATAGATAGCACCCCTCAAATTCTTGGTTTTTTTTTTAATGAAATTTAATAGTTATAAGCCAATTTTTTTTTTTTTTTAGGTTGTTTTTATTGTCAATTGTTATTTCCAATTGAATAATAGATTTATGTTCTTTCTAGGTTATATTTCCAATTGAATAGCCTTTATAATTAGTCAAATTTATATTATTAAGTAAAATTAGTCGGATAACTCCAGCAATAAAGTCTTTTGAAAATTACTATTTAGGGAATATTGATATTTACATAATTATTTTACAATTAATATTTCATATATATATTTGATGTACGCGCATTATATATGATCAACAATTTGTAATTAGTTTTGCAATCATTTCAAATTTGCGAACTTTGGTTATTTTTATTTCTTTGCATTGTGTTATTAATCTTAGCTTCTATTTCCATGTTTTCATGCCTATTTATCATTTCCATGGCCTATTATCTAACTTTTTGTTATTTATGCTAAGATAGTTAAAGTTCATATCCTGAACTCTGAAATCCTTCACTTATCAGTGACACTAATTAATTGCTGCAATCACTTATTCCTTCTCCTGCACTTTCTCTCTAATTATACGGCCCTATGTGCTGTCAATTCAAGAATTCTCCATAGTACAACATCACATGGTATGCACGTGACCAATTTCGAAGGACATCGCTTCCACACAGTAACTTAATAGAGCTCTATGAACTGTTCCACCTTAACCTGGTGGATTTGCTCCATGAAAGTTTGGAACCTCCAATATTAAACTATGTATGTATTGTTCTTTTTAAAGCCTATTGATATAGAGTGATGATATGACACACTATTGTAACTTCCTATTGATTAATAGTATTAAACTACCCCAAAATCAAGAATTATGTAATAAGCATGTTGATAAATAGGAGAGTAAAAATACAAATAATTATATGTTGTGACACCTGAATTATATAATATTTGATTTTATTATTACACTATAAATTAGACCTTACGTCTCCCTCACAACTCATTCGAGCAAGAAAACCATTCACTGCGACAGAAGGGGAAAGGCTACTGAGGTTACGATATAACAAGCGCCCAAAACTTTATTATTTTCAACTCATGATAAAAACTAAAATTAGAATTGATAATAAAGTCACAACATTTAGAACTTATAGAAGCCTTTTATGAGAGAAATTTGTATATTTACTATTAAAACATATTAATATTACACAAAATACTCACTATATAAAAAAATTATAAAAATGCCAAAGCTACATTAGTGTTATATTAACCTCACACTTATATTTCATGTTTTAGTGTTAATATGTATATAGCATATTCAATATGCGATATAATGATAATACAGACTGCTTTAAGTCAGCATTTTATAGATGTAATATCATTGTAAATTATATTATTGCGTCATCTAAATACGATTTAGTGTTGGTATTTACATAATTAATTTCATGTAAAGGCACCAATTGGTAGGATAACCATTTACCGGCTCTCCTCTCTGGCTCTCTCTAAGAATTATTTCAGTAATCAACAGCACAACGAGGGGCAGAGTTAAAGGATGATCTGACAGGGTAGAGCTGCCTCATAAATGTAACGTTTTCACAAGCATATTTGTTAAAAAGATAGAAACTCGTCAGAGGATTACTGCATACAATGCTGCAAAAACACATCTCTCCGCAGTTTCAGGATGTAAAAATGCTCCTTATGTCATTGGTCAGGCTCGTACATCCTATCTAACTTCACCCTAATAAAGCACAAAGGCCTAAATAGGCAAATTCATTTACATGACCTAAGAAGATTTCAGCAGAATATACAATCGTGTATCTTGGCAATTAGTTTGCCAAAGCTATAAAGAATAGTTCTCTATGCACAAACTATCGAGCGACAACTATTTTAATTGGATTTTGTTAAGAACGCATCACTTATCTTTCTTGTCTTCAGCTCTAATGAGCTGAACAGGAGCTGCAGGTATCCTGATCCACCATTCTCTCATCCGCCTGAGCACCCTTTCACTGCTTTCTCTCCGTAATGGCATCTCCCTGCTAAACACTTCTAGAAACACCAGCAATAGTATGTATCTCATGGGCACGAAGGCAAAAATTGCAGCCAACAGAACCAGAAATAGAGCAACTCTGTCGGTGGCCTAGGTGATGTGCATGTGAGCCAACAAAAGATTTAAACATGCATCAGCAGATGAAACAGAAATAGAAAATAGTCTATTTTAATAAGGATCTCTGAGTTTATAAATTCTGCTCCTTTATTTAAGCCATTTAATAAAATAGTGTAAATGTCCAATGCTCAAATGACAAACTACAGGTTGATATAAAGCATTAGGGTATGACCATGCACAGGGTTGAGCATATCCCAATTTTTTATAGGTGAATCAAACAGAAATTAATGTAGTAAGTTTGTTATTAACTGTCCAATGTAGTTTGCATGACAGATAAGCCAAATCAAGCATCTCATGAAATATAGGTAAAGGTGTGCACTATGCACATCCACGCAATATAATAGCATGAAAGGCTTCCATTATGGCTCAACCATCTTTACATGTAGTAATAATTCATTTTTAGCAATTGGAAAGTGCAAAGGCTTGAGATGGATATGATTATGGAGCATTTGCACCACTTTATGTTAGAACTAAAATGATGTGTGTCTATTTTAGGGGGCTTAGGACCATGAAGACCTGGGCTGAATAATCATTGTGAGTGTTGGGCTAGTAATAGTAGTACTATAGTAGCAATGGATTGTGTAGTTGGACTGGACTTTAACCCAGACAAGGCAAGGGGGCAGAGGTTGAAAGGTTCATCCAGATTTCTTACAATTTTATTTTTGTTTTAACTATGAAAAAATGGAACTTTGAACACCCTTAATAGATCCAGCCAAAAAAGTTAAAAAAGAAAAAAGAAAATGCCTATACAAGGTCAATTTATTTAATCACATAGGAGAGCAAGTGAGAATAGCATCTTCTATACCAGAACACGTTATTTGGATTATTGTTTTGATATTTATAAGAAACTGTTCACAGATGCTTTTCGGTGGTTCACAATATGAGAATTAAAAAAGCCACAAAAATGAAAGCAAGCAGCAGAAGGAAGATTTCACAGTTTAATCCTGCATGTACTTGTTACCTGTGGAAGTACTGCAAGCAAGAGCGCTCTTATTTTTAACAGAATGATGTTCCCGGCCTGAATAACTGCTTCAACCTGACAGACAGCTTCCTGTAGTGTTATAAGTTGCTCGACAGGATTGCGATTTGGGGGTAAGGTGACTTTAAAGGCCTGCGGAGGATTTCTCTGATAAAGATACCTTCTGCAGAGCATGATAACTGCAAAGATTATGAAAATGCATGGAAGTACATACTGGATCCATCCCCTGCGTAAAAATAGAAGTTTTAGTCAAATTGCTAAGCTCAACAAACCTGATGAAATTGGCCACAAAAAAATCCACTAATGCAATTGATAGTAGAAAGGACTCGAGTTTGCCATTGAGAGGAATATAACGATATTATTATTAGTAAAATGCACTCATCCATGAGAAGCAATGACTGACTTGAGCTCTTCATTATCAGACATTAATCAGTCTAAACATTTAGAAAGGTATTAAAAAGTGATGCAACAACCTTCTAATATGACCACAACCTCACAAGATTGGCAATTTAGCAAGATGAAGTTTGTACTGAACCATAGTCCTTTGATATCCACCAGTTCATATGGATTCAACTTGTCTGCTCGATATTGTTTGGAAAATAAATCCACTCTATATATGTGGCTATACACACATGTATGAAGAAGACAAAATAGCACGGTTCCTCTATTCCGAAGAATCTTAGATTACTACTCCACAGGAAAAATTGGGTTAAGATATTGAAAAGCAAACCCACCAGTATATCATATAGCAACTTAATGCCACAAACACCATTGACTTGAAAGGTTCTTCCCATGACGCCAAAAGTTGAAGATGATTTGCTAACCGCATAAATGGGTACAGCAATTCCTATAGGCAAGAGCAAGCATATGGTCATAGTTTTTCACAAACTAACCCACTTTCGCAGCTATATAGCGCATAAAAAACTGAAAACACCATTTGCATGTTTACAGGCAACAGATAGAAAATAGCACATCCTAACTCGTAGATTGAGTTCTGAGTGACTGATCCTTCCAAGATTTTTCTCATGAAATAGATGAATAGTTATTTTGGAGAAAGGAAAAGTGAACTAAGGTCAATTTCCATGATTTGTCGTCTAGCTTCTTTTGCCAATGGAGAAAGAAGTTCACTATGAGTTTGTTCATAACCTATAGCGACAACTCCAACTAAATCGGTTAAGAAAACAGTTTTTCAACACAATAAAAAGGAATATAATGGCAGAACCTTCATTAGTCCAAAATTATTATCAATTCCCTCCACTTTTACTTGGTCAACAGTTGCCTGAGCAGCTTCAGCACGTCCAGTATTCAGTAATGACCTTTTCACGGCTGCTTCCAATGGATTTGTTTCACCTATCAACACATCTCCTAAAGTGAATGCTTCCCCATTTGGATCGGTAGGTTTTCCTAAAGCAAATCCAAGCTGACAAAGTGCCAAAAGTGAAGCTGGGGGCAGAGACTTCTTCCCTTTTGTATATGGGCTACTGATTTCATCATTAAGGGAGGAACCAGAATGCAAAAGCATCAAGCGACTTGAAAGGGTTTCCAAGATTAAATCTCCTCGTGGAAGGCTTTCACTCAAGTTAAAAGCAAGTAAGGTTTTATAATTAGATGTGAAGATACTAAGAGCCTCTCTAATTGCACGGCAACGGAAGATGCCCAGAATGGCACGTGCAAGAATTTCAGATCGTTGAGTCTCTTTGAAACTATTCTTCCTAACAAATTTGTGAACATAGAGGATCTCAAGACATATATCTAGCCAATAATCCCGGCGGGAATTCCCTTTAAATTCAGGAAACTCCATGAAAACAGGCTCCGTTCTGCAGATTAAACCATTAAAAAGTTGAGTAAGATGCTCATTAAGAACTCTGGGGAAAGAGAGAGAGAGGAAGAGAGACTAAGCCAGCTTGGAGTATATAAATATATGATCTCTTTGCAAGAATAGCTGACATACACTGATGTAGACTTGTACATCACAGCTTTATCAAAGAGCCGAGCACCCAATGGTCCAGTTAATTCAGGTTTCACAACCTGCTTCAGGTCAGCTGCCAAATCATATCTAACAGCTTTGTCATATGTACCAACCCCAAGAGACTCAAAGTACAGAGCATAATTTGTAAGTGTCAACCGTCCTACAACAAACAAAATCTGATTAATAAGTCACTAATGAGCAGATATTCCAATATGCTGATAATAATTAAAAAAATGCCTACAAAAGAAAAATAATCACATGATAAGTCTCTTTAAGGTCTACCAAGAATGAAGAACAAAATTTTATTTATCTGAACATGTTGAGCAATTACATGTACCAGAAAGAGATTGAACAACTACATTAACATGTGAGAGCTATAACATATTTAGTTCTTGGTGTCTAATTTCGCAGCGAACCTGTACAGTTCCAGCACTATTTGTACATACATCAATAAAAACAACAGATTTACCTCAGTAAATGGGAATGGCTAAATATTTCAACTTTTGGAAGGATGACCCCAGGTTTGAATCCACTGGCTCTAAGGTCTGAATTCTAATGTGGTTGGAACACTCATGTTCTAAGTGGTCTCTAAACTAAGGTATCATTTGGTTACTATATTTTTATGCTACAAAGTTCATTGTTTGGTTTGTATACTAACCAAAATTACTGGACAAAAGGGTTTTAAAGTATCAGACAAAAGTTAAAAAATTTATCTCATATTTATGAAGATAAAAAATCTATTTCATATAATACAAATAAATATATATTTAAAATTTAAAAAATAATGTTACACCAAGTTCCCAAATCATAAAACTAAACTTTTTTGTAACAAATAATATGTATAATTGATTTTTTTTATTTTTTCGAAACAAAAATTCATATTCAAAGCTGCAAATACCAAACAGTGGGTTGTACTATATTGTTCTATACTATCTAATTTTGTTTATACTATCCAATTTTAATAACTAAACGACACCTAAAACTTTTAAAAAAAAATTTGAGGCAACTATAAAATCCCCTTTCCTAAACATTACTCTAAGGGTCCAAAATATTATTATATAATAAATATAATAGTTCACATTATATTTATAAGTTTAAACTTTTAAATAAATCAGTTGTGATAATAGTCATAACATAGTATCAGAACAAGTCTTGGATTCGAATCACTACATCATCATTCATCCCCATCTAATTAAATTGTTCACTTGTTGACTTCATTCAAAAATCCAATCCACAAGTGATGAGACTTTATTATATAATAAATATAATAGCTCACATCGTATTTATAAGTTTAAGCTTTTACATAAAACAATTGTGGTAATAATCATAACACAAAAAGCAAAAGAACCCCCAGAAAATGCTCAAGTTGCTAAGAGATTAGTCCCTACCTCCACCGATTGGGAGGCTAAAAAGAGGTTTATTCAAGAGCTATACACCTTAAAGTCAATAGAGGAGTTTTTTCTAAGCTCAAGTAAAATGAAAAGATATGTTTAAACCCAAGGACGGAGGATTGGGTGTCATTGATCCTAGACTATAGAATAGAATTACCCAATTGAAACACATATGGTCGCTATGCATAGATAAAGATGACTCTCTGAAGGCTAATTAGGTCAAAAGGAACTACCAAGGGGTAGAAAATTCCAAAGTATCAAATTTCCTAATGACGCTTCTTAAGCATAAAGGAAGATTCTTCAAAGTAAGCCTTTAGCTAGACAACTTCTAAAGTGAAACATTAGAAATGGTAAACTTATATCATTTTGGTATGATGATTGGCACTTGTGTGGACCACTCTTTGATTGATTAGGAGATCATGCAAGCCTTACCTTGGGTTGTCCAAAGGAAACCATGTTGGAGACCTTCATTGAAGGAAATGAATGGAATTGGCCGATTAGGAATAGATGGGCTGTTCTAACAAGTAGCCTGAGATCCTAGAAACCAGGTACAACAAGTTCAGATAAGTTAACCTAGAGAGAAGGGGCAATTGTGATTTTTCTATCAAATCAGCCTATTGCCTAGCTAGGACTAGGGATCAGGCGATAGGATGGTACAATCTAGTGTGGCACAAAGAGTTGATGGGCTGTTCTAACAAGTAACTTGAGATCCTAGAAACCAGGTGCAGCAAGTTCAGATAAGTTAACCTAGAGAGAAGGGCCAATCGTGATTTTTCTATCAAATCAACCTATTGCCTAGCTTGGACTAGGGATCAGGCGATCTGATGGTACCATCTGGTGTGGCACAAAGATTTGATCCCTAGACATGCGAAGATTCTGTGTATGGCTATGCAAAGGAGCCTTTTAACCCTTAATAAGCTGGTTGCATTGGGAGCAACAAGTGAGGGCAGGTACTTTCTCTGCCATGAATGTGAAGAAACCATGATCATCTTCTTTTTTAGTTATTCCTATACAAAGTAACTATGGAAATATATTGAGGATGCACTTAGAAAGGAGCTACAACCTCTATAGCCAATTCTTTTAAGGAATTTTCAAGACCAAAAAAGCTTATAGTTGAATAGCTTCCACAGGAAAGTTTTTGCTATAGGATGCTATTACCTTTGGAAGGAGAGGAACAACAGGAGGATAGATTTTTTAGCGACTCCTGCAAATATTCTTTTTAAATCAGTTTTTTGTTGTTTTTATTAATATTTGGAGCACTTTTGTATTGCATGGCCATTTAATTGAGATAGGAATCCTTTTGATGCTATAGATACTTAGCTCAATTTTATAGGGTTTTATTAGTATGCTCTTTTACAGACTTCTCATGTACAATTGTTGAATGAAATTTTCTCACCTTATCCATAAAAACATTATCACACCAACTCCGCTTCCTAACAACATTTATTCTACCAACCATCAACAATAAATGCTACCAACAATAAAAAATAATTAACTATTCAAAACTTATCTAATTCCTATACCTTTCATTTCTGGTCACCGTATAGAGTACATGGGTGGTAATTGAGCGTCAACTGCTCTTCTTATCACTCTTTTATTGAGACGTATACATATCTGCCACTACAATTCCTACATACAATAACTGGCACCTGTAGCTGCCCTACGCACTTGGCACAACAGATATGCATCAACATATTTAACACAGTGATTCCCTTACTACACAAACACAAACAGCATAGCACACAAAGCAAAAACGGACATTATAAAACAGCACTTTACACATCACATAACACATAGACACACACAAAGAAACCTGCTGCTATACCTACAGCACACGACCCATACACACAGATGACTAGCTATAACATTACTCCCCCTTTTGAGATGCATCTAACCTCAGGTGCAAGTATCCTCTAGTTCCCACTAATTTCTTTCTCCTTGCCGTCTTTAGGCTGATTGTGCTCTTGATTTCCTTCTCCAATTGCTTCTGCAACCAAATCTTCCATCAATTGATGTTGAGCCAATGCTCTAACTTCTTGTCGGTACACCTTAGTACCAAAATCAGCAACCCATCCACTCGTTGCTCCTCTAACTTCACTGGCATACGTGTACTCTTCTGCCATATTTCCTGATACTGTTACTTCCTTTAGTAAGGATGCAAGTTGGACTAATATTTGTTGTTGGCACATTTCAAGTTGATGTTGGCCATCCTTGTAAATGGCAAGTAGGGCTTCCAACTACTGATGCAAGGTCTTTAGTTCTTCCATAAGGACCAGCTCTGATATCAAATTGTTGCATGACTGGTTTTGGAATAAAACTTCGAGCATCATTAATTAAGAGAACTTGACGAACTCTGTTAAGAGCTCGACTATAAAAAGAACCCAATGACCTTTCGAACATTCACGTTCTAGGTTTTTTCTTTTTTTTTTTTTTTGGACTCCTTTTTTCTTTTATTTTTAGTCATTAAATAGGGTACATAGTGTGGCAGTTGAGTGTCAATTGCTCTCTCTATTATTACTCTTCATTGACAAATATACATAACTGCCGTTATAATTCCAAGACACAATAACTAGAGCCTATAGCTGCCCTACACTCTTGGCACAACATATATGCATTAACATATTTGACACTGTGATTCCCCCACTGCACAAACACAAACAGAAAAGCAAATATAACACAACCAGACATTACGGAACAGCACTCTATACATCATATAACACACACACACAGGGAAACCTGCTGCTACACCTGCAGCACACGACCCACACACACAGACAACTAGCTATAACAATGGCCCTAGGACCCTTCTACAGCTGGATGGGACAGATCCTCTATTTTTTTGGGGGTAATGTCACAGAAATGTATTAATAAGGAAAAAGAGAATCCATGTATGTATAAGGGATGTCAAGTTTGTGATCCACATTTTACAAAACAAAAGAATGTGGATGACAAACTTGGTTAGTGCTAAAGCTCAAAGCTATACATCACTATAGGACAAAATAACCCTAGCTAAATTAGCAGCTGGAGTAGGAGCACCTCCTGCACATCTAAAATTCCTTTCCTTCCAAATTTGATAGCACACAATTGATAGAATTCTTCCGCTCTTTGTTGAACCTAGTTTGTTGAAGTTTTCCACAAAAGAGGCCATAGAACTAGCTAGTAAATAGTTAGTCTACGCGGAGAAGAGTTGACATTGGATATTTACTCACACATTCCTTGTAAAATTACATTTGATAAAAAGATGTTGGTGCTTCTCTTCCTCCGTAACAAAAAGATAGCAGCAGTTCCATGATATTATGCCCCAACAGAATGACTTATCTTGAGTTAATAGTCTTTCTCTAATAGCAAGCCATAAGATGAAGGAGTGGCGAGGAATGTTGCTTTTGTTCCAAGCTATGGCATGCCCAGGAGTGGTTAGACGCTTCCTACTCATCAAGTTGTTAGTTGACTTGATGGAGAAACCTTTGTTGAGGTCGATTGTTCAAGTAATCACATCATCAGTACCCACCCTAAATGTTGTCGAGTGAGGTAGGGTAGATCAATCAATGTCCCAAATATCCCCTTCCGGCCAACGCCAAGTATGTCCATCGACAATGTTACACAATCTAGCCTCTTTACTCCAATTCATAGCATAAATGCTTCTTTCACCTATCCAATTTGCAATAGGGCCATTTGAATGCCAAGAATCATACCAAAGGGATATATTCTTGCCATCCCTAATATTCTAGGAGAATAATTGTCTTCCCTAATTCCTTGCTTAGAGAATTTTGCGCCAAGACCAAGAGCATTGTGCCGAGTTTGATATGGACCAGAAATTTCTACCCTTTAGCACTTCATCTCATGCCCAACTTGGCTAAAGACCATTATGATCCACATTCAAATGTCAAATATGTTTCAATTGGACCACTTTATTCCATAGAGTAATATTCTTAATCCCCAAACCGCCCTCATTCTTTAGTAAGCATAGATCCTACCAAGATACCTTAGCTCTAGCTTCAGTCTCATCCGTCCCATTCGACAAGAACCGCATCATCTTAGCTTACGGCTCTTTCAGGATTTTTTTTTAAAGAATGAAAATGGATGCCCAATACACTTAAGGAGAAAAGTACACTCTTGATCAATTGGACACGACCAGCATAGGATAAATATTTAGAAGACTAAGTATCAATCCTCACAGCAAACCGATCTACTAAAATGCGGCAATGTGTTTAGTTGATTCTTGAGGAAATGAGTGGAACTCCCAAATATTTAACTGTTAGTTTACCATCCTTAAATCCTATGAGTGTCAAAATCTAAGCTTTAATTGCTAAATCAACTCTACTAAAGAAAATATTGCTTATGGATACACTTACTTAGAGCTAAAAAGAGCTGCAAAGGATTATAAGCTTTGATAAATTAGAAAAATAGAGGTCAAGTCACCCCTAGAGAAGATAAGTAGGTCATCAGCTAAACAAAGATGAGTAAGATTTTCTTTTTTATAGTGCTAACGGTGTTTGAAACCTTGGATGGTGCTTCCTTTACATAGAAAACCTGGGCAGATCTCCATAACTAGGACAGAATAGTAAGAGGAAATTGGATCAACCTGTCTTAGTCCTCAACTACTAGTAAAGAACCCTGCTAGCTCTTCATTTAAACATATAGAAAATTTTGGAGAGGATACACATGCCATGATCAAATGAACAAAGATAGGGAGAAAATTTAGCACATATAATAGGCATTCCAAAAAGGCCCAATTAACATAGTCATAAGTTTTCATAATGTCAATCTTCAAAGCATACCTAGCACCATGAACATCCTTACAGTATCTATGCATTAGCTCTTGTGCAATAAAAATGTTATCAATAATCCTCCTACCTTTAATGAATGTGGATTGTTCTCTACCAATAAGTTTTGGCCGTAAGAATTTTGGAGATGCACTTTTAAAGAACATTACAACTTGATATGAGTCTAAAATCTGCAAACAATTCGAGAATGGACACCTTTGGAACCAACACAAAGGAAGTAGAGTTGATAAACTTTAAGAGTTTACCTAAAGCAAAAAAATCTTTGATAACTAAACAAATTTCCTCTCCAACAATGTATCAAGTTAGCCGAAAAAGGTTTGCATTGCAACCATCCAGACCCGATGCTTTGTCCTTAGGAATGGACCATAAGGCTTACTTAATTTTGTCATTGCCCACTGGTTTAATAAGATATTGCCAATCCTCCAAGAAAACCTTTCTTTCCACTAAAGAGGGAAGGGATTCCAGATTTGATGGGATAGGTGATGGGAGAGTCAAAAGGTTACGGAAAAAAGCTATTACCGCTTCTTGTATACTTCATTTGTCAGTTGAACAAGATCCATTCTCTAGGACTATAGAGTGGATACCATCCTTGGAGAGCTTTTGTTTTAACGAGAAAAAAAAATAAGACGAATTCCCGTCACCTAATTCCAACTATGTTTATCTAGATTTTTGTCTTAGGAAGAACCCCTTGGCCGTTGCAAGTAAGTAATGCTCTTTGAACCTACTTTTCTCCAAATCCCAATTAGCTCATGTTGGGTCGACTCAATTAGTGAGTCGGACATTCTCTAAAACCCCTAAACTAAGGAAAACTCTCTTAGAGATGTCAAAATATAGTTTCTTATTAAGCTCCCTTAATTTCTTTTTTAGTAACTTCAATTTGGAGACTACTCTAAACATGGGAGAATTGTCCACTGCCATATTCCAAATTCGTTCCACCAGAGGGAAAAAAAGAGTCCTTACCCCCAGAAATCAAAAAACTTAAAAAGAGTGTTCATTTTCTAAACTTTGCTAATGGATGTATGCTATAATAAGGCTATGATCAGAGAATCTTGGGGGGCAAACCATAGCTTCAAAGTTAGGGAATGACTATAACCACTCGAAATTAATCAAGAATCTATCCAATTGTCTCAAGACTTGGTTAGCTAGATTTTTATTGGTCCAAGTATGCATAGGACCACTAGTCCAGGTATGCATGGGACCACTAGCCCTAGCCTCTTCTAATTCAACTTCAATGCAAAAGTTATTGAAATGATACATACTCAAAGTGATCATCTCATTTCCTTCATCTATATATTGACATTCATGAAACACTCCCCCTAGAATCCAAGGATCTTGGATTGACGATTTGAGGAGGAGGTCTAACCATAAGATTGCCTTATCGGAGGAAGAATTTGTCCCATATACACAGGTGAACCAAAAGCAAGTATCTTCCCCTAGAAGGTGGCAATGACAATGCAAGAACTACCTATTAGAGACAAAGATACTCACTGTCCAATTAGCAAGGTTCCAAGCCACCTAAACTCGACTACTTAGATGATATTCTAAGTTCTACTTTAGAAACATTCTCACCCATACCAAAAGAGCTTTATTTGACTACACTTTTGTTTCTACCAAACCTAGCATAGAAATATTGTTAAAATTACAAAATCTTTTCATAGCTTTTGCTTTTTAGGGGTCATTGAGCCCCCTAATGTTCCAAATAGCTAACATTGATTGAATATATAAAATAAAGAGCAAAAAAAAAAAGAAAATACTAAGCTTTGGCATTTGTCAAGAAGCGTCGCCGCTGGAGTCACCTCTAGCCAATTCTACCCTTTTCTTCCTTGTTTTCTTCTTCTTAATAGAGACCTACAGGGAGGGAGAGCTTGGTTGCACAATTTGTTAGCTAACCTGAGTTTCGAGCACTATGGATTGAGAGGAGTCTAATGAGAACTCTTCCTCTTTCTTAGATTCACTAAATACCAAATGACCTTCACCCTCTTCCTTTTAGTTTGAGGTTACATGTGTAAAGGTAACATAGGAGCAATCACCTAGCTCTTCTTGTTAGTAATGATTGGGTTATGTGTTTTTATATGTTCCCATTCTTTGATGACCACTCCTTTTACGGGCAGGATAACCTCTATTTCAGTATCCTTATGAGCATTCTCTGCCGCAAGGTCAGAGCTCACATCCTTTGGCACATTGTTATTCTTCGAATTCTTCAGATTGTCACCATTTGCATGTCCAAAAATTTTGCACTGAAAGTAGCGAAGGGGGATGTTTTGGTATTCTACATCCACCATAGCTATCTTCCCATTTGCTCTTTTAACCGCAAAAGAAAAAAGGAATTTAGCATCAATGTTTACTTCCACAAAAACACAAGCAAACCTTATCCTCTTAGCTCTGGCTATGAACAAATCTACTTGGAGAAGCCTTTCAATAGCACTTGCTACCTATCTAATACCATCTCTATGGAGAAACTCCATTGGCACACCCCATAATTTGATCCAAATAGGAAGCTTCCTAGGTTGTACTTTGCCGTAGTCAACTTTGAGGGACCAACGCTCAAGGATAATGGTTTGGTTAGCAAATGTCCATTATTGACTCTGAATCTTGAGTAAAGAGGCCTCATCTTTAAATTTGAAGAAGAAGAAGCCACACCCGTTTGCCACAACCTCCACCAAGTCTTTGTCCTTTCAAGAATTCCTTGCAATTTTTTTTACTAAGAGGAAGGATAGATGATAGCCAAAGAAATAGCCTACAAGAGTATTCCTCCAAATCTTCTCGACAAACATGGAAATAGATGTAGGAAGCTCTACACAAATCATGTCACCTAGTTTCAACGGAGCGTAGTAGTCGAGAGAAACGTCAATAAGCAACATAGGCGACGAATGAAGGTTTTGTGAAACCACTTGTACAAAAGATGGTGGTTTTGGAGAAGTATATTTCCCACCCGTGACAGTTCCATTTTTTCCTTTGAGCGCTATGTTTTCAACTTTGTCTGCAATTTTGGTCATTTCCCTCAAAGTAGACTAACTTGTGGAACTTTAACTTTCCTCAAAAGAGGAAGGAAGTCCACCCTCCTTTTGTTTCTCTCGAAGAGGCCCTACACTAGGAATGGAAACAAGGCTATTGTTTCCACCTAGCTGCATTTTAGACTTGTCAGGGCTATTTAAGAGCTTTTCAAGAAAAAGTTGAGTTGTCACATCAGTTGCCTTAGACTTAGCACAAGAAACCGATCTTTTTTTTCTTTTCCTTCATACCAAAAACCACTGTACTCCTCCCATCAAAGAACACCCCTTGGGTTGAGGAAGGCAGAGACTTCTTGCTTTTGCAATTCTTCTTTTTGCCTAAGACATCCATCGCACTAGATAGATTCAAAGACACACCAAACGATACATTTTTGTTCCTCCAGACAAAGGTTCTCATGGTAGAAGAGACACACCGATACCAGGACACCAGAGAACAAAAGAACACAAACACCGTAAGAATAAGGGAAACGACTAAAAAAACGTAAAACTAAAGAACCAGGGAACAAGAGAAAGAACAAAAGATAAAGGGTGAAGGAAGGTAGCAGAAAACAGGGGGTGTTAAGGGAAAGAAGGGCAAAATAGTAAGGGAAGAGGGAAGGTTGGAAAGAAAGGAGGGAGGGAAGAACAAATAGGGAAGGTTTTCTCTCTCTCCATGATGAAGAGAGAGAAACAATTGCTTTTTTTTATGCACAATTACAGATCCTCTATTTTGATTTGACTGCAAGGCACTGCAGCCAAGAGAGATTCACTCTCCTTAATTTCCTGCAAACAGCACACAGTTGGTACTACAAATAATGCCTTCTTCAAGGGTCCTCCACCATCAAGATTCAACCCCACATTTTCTTACTAAATAAAGGATGTATCTTGGAGCTGGCACAATCATTTCTTGAGCAAGTTTCACGGTCCCAACTTACTTTTCCCTTCTCCAATAAGCAGTCAACTAGCCATCACACACACCATACTCCTAACTTCCAGAGAACTAGTATACTACTCACCTGGTTTGTGAACCAGTATGCTACTCCCTGGTTTATTACTGCTTTGCACCTAAACAGATGAAAGAGTTTTGCCAAGCTGAATGTGACTGCCATATGCCTCTAACATGTGAAAGGAGACACCAGGAGGGCAAAATCCCCTCAGTTTATTTTCCCATACGAAGAGTTTGAATGCTATTGCAGATCAATACACTCCAGCCTCAAACTTATTTTCTGCAAGGGAAAAGAACATACCCGGCCATGCTGAGAGTCCAATGTGCTGAAACACTGGTTGTGTCGGAATATTACCATCGATATCAAGAACAACCTCTCCCTCAGCAAGCAGAAAATTTGTCATAGTAGGGCTTGATGCATTTTTAGATGCTTTAATAACTCTGCAGTAGTTGGAATTTTAATGTGAATGAAGCAGAAAAGTATATCATATGGCATTTGGGATAGATGAAGGTATCAACAGCAATGTAAAAATGCACATCCATCCAAGTATAAGAGTGAAAAACTGAATTTTTTCTGCTAGACTAGATCAATAGAAGAGAAGCCGGACAAATTGTAAGCATAGTTAAAAGGCTTTTTTGTTACGCATCAAATTATTTCTTCTGTGGTCCTGCACATCTTAAATCCCTACTCAGATTCTTATGTACTGCAATACCACAAGCACCCAGTTCTTGATTAATAAATGTTATTGCAGGTGTTGCCTGGTAAATTGGCTAAGAATATCTAAGAAAATCCTCTGACTTCGCTTTGGACTTTCCTCCTTAACCTTCCTTTCTTTCTTTCCTATCCCACCCTAAAAGACCACTTCTTTTAGGGCTTAAACTAAAAACGTACGCCTTTTCTTTTTTCTCATACCCAACAGTCTTTTCCAACTGTTGTGTAAATTAAAATCATAGATACTTAGGAAAGATTTGACGATTTGAATGAACTTGGAATGGGTTTTTAGTTTGGTCATCATAGAGATATGCGGTTTTAAGGATACTCATAAACTCACTCTCTTAATTTGGTTGAAATAGTGGTGGGGAGACACTTAATTTGTAAACTCAACTAGAAAACTAAATTTGGTGTTATTAAATTACTATTTAGCTAATAATTATAGATAAACTATTTTAGCAGAATAGTTCATGCTATGATTAAAGCTTCGATAACCCGGAAGGGAGGGGACATCTAGTGAGTATGGTTAATCCCAAATAGTCAATTCTATTATCACCTCAAAACATGTTAATAATTCAAATGAAAATATATTCACAGCCCTGCACCCAAAAATGAGCATCTCTTGATCTTGGGAATTTTCTTGAGTTACAACAACATTCAGTTTAGTGTTTGACTCATTTTATTGCATTTTTTCTCAACAAACCAACGTTTGAACTGCTTTAGCTTAGAGAAAATTCACTATACTTTCCATCTACCACCATTCCCTGCTTATTTGATATGTATATTTGTAACTCATTTCACATATTCAATTTCATCTTTTGTTTTTTTTCTTTTCGAAAAGTGTATAAGTGTAGGAGTGTGACAATCTGGATAAAAGATATGAACAAGTCAAACATTTGCAAATGAAACAAGACGCACCAAACATCCACAAATATTATACTAAAAATATATTTTTGGAAAACCAGGAAGAGAAAAATGAAACCTAAAAGGAAAATCTTTAAATCATCATATTGAACATGATCATCAAAATTTCCTTATTGTGATAATATTTATCAGTGTTAAGCCTAGGACTTTTGCTTCACATATAATCAAATAAATAAAAGAAGCTCCAAAACAAAGGCTTCATCTCTTTAATGCAACCATCCACCATCCAAATAATTAAAAATGGAAAGCACACAAAACTTTTATATCAACCATTATGCAGAAGTAAATCCAAAGGTCAAAGAACTACTAACATTGGCAAGATGATACTCATCAAAGGGGTTATGGGTCTTCCTATATTTTTTTATGAAAAACAACTTCAAGCAGTGGGACAAAAGAAAAATGAAAGCGAAAAATTACAGTGAAGGATTTCGTCTTTCTTTTTTTGTTCATGGTAGTTAATTTCATCCTCCTTTGTGGTAAGCAAAAAGAAATCAACAAAGATGAAGAGAAAGACAGACACAGTAAGAAATTACCAACTTTTGCCCAAAGCAAAGCCACAGAGAGAGCAAGGAAGTTTTCTCAACTCTCGCTTGGTCTAACCAGAAAAATAAGGACTAACATACTCATGTACACCCCTTTACATCTATAACAACTTTTCTCCTTTAAAAAATTGAGTGTGCCCTAACTCTGATCCTCTATAAATGAATACAGATAAGATGGCTAAGGATAAAGAATAATAGAATAAAAGAAATCATTTAGCTGAACCCACAAGGTATTTGATGCTTTCTTGATGTTACCGTTTTTGTGAAAGGGAAAAGAAAAGAGAAGTGATTGTACTGCCAGCACCTCGATGGCTTAAGGTGTAAGCCACATCAATGATGAGGCACCAGAATGGAATACTTCTCCTATACCTTTGCAAGACCTTAAACAATTTTTAAAAAATCATCATTAAACTAAACAAATTTATCCATCAACTAAACTAACAAACATTATCTTGTGCCATCAAACCAATGCATCAAATAAATTGTAGTAAGATATTACAAGTATTGGACAGACTGCCAAATGATACCATAACCTTTAGCAAGAAAATCATTATGCTAAATGGCAACTGAGTACCATACTTGCTCTTCCTTCTTTAATCTATGTCTCCTATCCTTTCAATCTAATTGCCTGTACCAGAGATATGTCAAATTTCATCAACCAAATACTTCTCTTATCCAATAATAGACCTAATATTGTACTAAATCTGCCTCAAAACGAAAGGAAAGAATAAGATCTGCAAATCGAGCATGATATCCCAAATGGCAAGCTTATTTCAGATAATTGAATATTTCATTTTAATCCAAACAGAGCGCACGGATGTCTAGCATCAAGAACTGATGATATGTCATGCCAGTTAGGGAGAAAGTTTTTACTTGTCAAGGCTCCTTAGATACTTGTCATACAAAAGAAAATGAAGCCGATTGCTTGAAGAGCTCGTCAGTGCACTGAAAAGATTGCCAACAGTAATTACATCTGCAATAACAGCACAGCCTGCAGCAATTCGAGCAAATGCATCTGGCCCAACAGTTTTTTCATCATCAACCTAAGACCAAACTAGAAGTTGTCAAGGCAAACAACCGAGTCCCTCCTTACTAACTAGTAATACAAGACAACAAAGGGACAGAGAAAAAAGGTAGTGGTCAGCAAAAGATTACCTGAACAGCCATTTTGGTTGAATTCGAGTAGAAAAGTGACCATCCATCACCTTCGTCAGTTTCAGGGCATGAAGGCCTTTCCTAAAGTAAAAGCATTTTAATCAAGCTCAAGTAAATGACAGAAAGTTGAGCTCCTTTGCTACAAAGACAAATTCAAAATTAAAATACACAAAATAAGAATTTAGCAAGCCAAGATTTGTTAAAAGAAACTTGCTGATGAACTTACATTTTTTGGTTCTTCATTTATAGGGTAAGGAGCCTCCCAAGCAAGCATCATATCAAATGTCAGTCGCCGAAAATCTTTGTCACTCAGATAATCAGGACGTTTTGTCATCTTGCACAAAACCTCGAATGAACAAAATTCCAGGAAGTTCCTAGCATAAACTGAAGGTTGCCTGACATTTTCTGGTAGTTCAAAATTGAAACGGTGTTGGAGTCCCTCGATGGAAATTTCCAGGACTCTGCATTAGAAGTGAATTGCACAAGAAATTATAAATGATAAGACACACTTTACCAACTGCAATGCTTGCATAGAAAATTGTACTCGTTGAATAGAGATGTAGATTTCTTGACATTGCCATGTTGACCAATTGCTATTTCTTTCTTAGTTTTAGAGTAAGCCCAAAATACAACAATATGCTTCCCCATTTAGGCGATATTTTATTTATTTATATCCCATTTCATAATTTAATGGTTGCGGATATAATGTATGGTATTAGGAATTATAATAAAATCGAAACTTGGATTTACTATTCCTTTTTACTGAATGAGCAACAGAATGAATATAAACAAACTATCATGGATAATGTCCTTGTTTTGTTAACAGTCTATCAAATAAACAGGCTCAGTTTAAACACGAATTCCAAATTTGGAAATAATAGAGCCACCCCTGATCGGACATATATGTATGCAGAAATGGTTCCTCTTGTGGACAATGACGACACAGGAAAGGATAAGTAACTATAATCATGGTTTCTGGTCTTTAATCTATTTCATCCCATTAAATGAACACGCCCAACAAATAACTCCCACTAGAAAATCATTACCATTCATTCAGAAAGTTATTGCAAAGTCCAATAATACTATAAAACTAACCACAACTCCATTGAAATCACAAGGCCACAATATCAAGACTCACTCCTAGTGACGTGGTTTAGGCATCGCAATGGTTATCAAAGCAGTTCATCGGATTTTGGTTGGTTCTGTTGTTTCTGGAGCAGTATCTAATCTTTTGACACTACTACTAATATACACAACTAATCTTGATTAGAATTAAACTTCTACGTTGCTATTATTTACTGCAGATTCATCCCCACATTAAACCATAAGTAACGGTAACAGGCTCAAACCTTAAAACATAAACAAATAAAGAACATGAAATCAAAACATAGATCAGTCCTAACTTTACACAATCAACTAGAACAAAAAGCACATATTAAAGAGTATGTTAAACGAATAGATAGATGGAGAGAGAGAGAGAGAGAGAGCGGTTATTACTTGGAACAGCGATAGACGACGGAGTTGGCAATAGGAGACAGAAAAGGTAATGGTCTGGGAGAAACATTATCATCACGGGCATCCGATCGACGAAGAAAGAGGTTTCTTAACGAGTTCTGTTGGTTTCTCGTGAAAATTTCCAGCACAGTTCCCATGGCCTTATTGATATTCTTGCTGTTGTTATTATCATTAGTGTTAAGGAGGGTGCCAGAATTGGAATCCGCCATTAATGTTGATCTTCTACTTTGGCAGTGATGTAAATTGTAAAATAAGACAAGGTCAGCGATTCTTGATGCTTTACTTGTGTCTCGGCGATACGAAATCGAAATGCTTTGAGTGACATATGAACGAAGGACATTTTCCCACCCCTTCTCCAGGCTCTTTTCCTTTTTCCGGGAAGATGAATCTACAGTAGGTCCATGTAATTTCAAATTACAAACGACGTCGGATTCTTTCGGCCCAATTTTTATTTTCCTATGCTTTCCTCCCTCAATCCTCCAAGTCTTCCTGGAGAAGTGAAACTTTAAAGTTAACGAAATTATTATAAGAAGTTAACGAAATTATTATAAGAAAATTATGGAGTCCCCTCCCATTTAAACTCAAAAAGTTAAAATACCGCACTATGCCCAGGTTTTAATGTGATAAATGTATTTAAAATATTATTATAATTAACATATTGACAATTTATTTTCATATACTGTTTCAAATATAATATCAATATTATTATTTAATTATATATAAATATATATTACATGATATATATTTATCTGTGATTGCATGAATTTTGTTTTAGTTTGGCATAGTAGGTCCTGCAAGGAATACAAAATCACTAGCCAATCAACAATGATTTGGAATGAATAAATAAATAGGACAAAGATCGCAGTGAAAAATTCCTTCCATTATATAGAAATATCCATCAAATGAATGGAGTAAAACGATATTAAATGTATAAAAATATTATTTACTAAAAATATTTTTAATTATTACCTATCATAATTCAAGATTAAATAAATATTTTAATTAATAAAGAGAGAATAGAATTACACTTCTATTTTTAAATTTTTCCTTAAATTAGAATCGCCCAAATACTTGGAATTATAATTTTGATTTCTAAATATCCTTTTAAATATGAAAAAAAAAATTAATATAATTTGAAATTGCAATTTCGTTTGGGTCGATTTCCACATATTAACAGTGATATGAAATAATTCTTCACCAAAAGAAAAGAGTAAATGCGTGCCAGGAAGGCTTTACTTTGTTCAAACATCGCTTTAAAGCATTCGAAATGATTATGGAGCAAATATCAACTATTTAATAATGCTGATGTAATTTAGTTATCCGAATATTAGTCTTTCAATTGATATAAATTAAATTCGAATCTCTTACTTTTAAAGTTGTACTAATTGAAGGGGAAAAAAATTTGTAGGCTCTATTTGAGTTCGTCCAAATTGCAAGCCATGGTAATGGAACAGACTCGAAGGCATTCCAAAGAAGTGAGCTAGAGTTAAAACGCCTGCTTGTTATGCAAAATGCAATTACATTTCAATTATTCTACTTAATTATTATTTTTCCCTTTATCACTACTTCGGATTATTTATAGTATTGCCGAATCTGAATAAAGAAGTTAACTCGAAAATGAAAGGAGGTTAAGGATCGAAAAAACCAAATAAAAAAATCAAACGTAAATCGAATTAAGATCAAATTAAAGTCAATAAAATTATTAGAATATAATATTTATTTATTTATAAGGTAATAAAATTACAATGCATGATTTGAAAAGTTAAAAGTTTTTTATAATTTATTTTTTGTCTTTGTTGATCCACATTTGCTTTTTTTAATAAACTAATATATTTTCTAAAATATTACAAAAAAATAATATATCCCCATAAAACTCAATTAGGTTTAATAGGAATAAACTAATAGAATCAACTAAATAGGACAAAAGGTGATCCAAACTATTTCATGAAGGAATCAAACGATTTGAAGTAAACCAAACTATTCAACCCGATCCAACAATATTAATGATTATGCATTTCTAGTGATTAGAACTTCATACAAGTTGAGAAAGTATAGTGCACGATACTATCTTATAGTAGATTTCAATGGAGTACGTTGAGAAACAATTCGACTGAATAGATTTTAGGATAAATTATTCTTGTTAATAGAGATATTATTAAGAAGTTCACTGCATGTTTAGGGAATTCAAGGATTAGTAAGCTTCTAATGCAATCTTAACTTATCTAATCTTTGAGAAGAGATTATAAGGAACGTAATTAGGATTTGAATTAAGTAATTATAAGAAGAATACTTATAAGTAGAGAAGTTCTGCAGATGAATAATTGTTAAGATAGATAGTTCATAAGCCATGTTAATATGGTGGAGTAAACCCACGTTGTAAATTGTTATTTTTATATTATAATCTTGTTATGTTTTCTTGGTGTAATCATAGAATTAGAACAATTTAGTTATAGAAATAAGTTAAATTACTTCATTAAATCATTTAGTCGCTAGTTAATAGGTGGAATAGTTGGTACTAGTGTTTGAATCCTTTTCTAGTAAAGATGACCTTATACTTATCCATACTAATAAATGATAGGTATACTTACTTATTTAACTGAGTAAATGATAAAATATAGGAATTTAAATAGTAAGACTCGATAGCTCTAATTAGAGGTGATTGGTAAGCATTCATCATGTATGGGTACATTAGCAAACCTTACAGAATTGACTAAAACAGAAAAAAACAATAAAGAACTAGTGGTTTAAATTATATCATCCATTGATATATGCCCATAAATACTATTAAGTCCAGTTTAAACTTTATTGTCAAATGGTTATGGATTGATATTAACCACAATACCAAGATAAGACTACTAATATTGGACAGTTTGCAAAATTCTCAAACGAATACCATCTTACAGGAAGTACACACCTACCAACAAATTCGAAACCAAACCTAAGACTACTAATATTCAAAGTAATTCCTATTCCAAAACTTGCAGCTTTGAGTTCGACCTCAGTTTTCGAGAGTCATCAGTTGTTTAATAGATTGAAACAAAGCTTATCTTATACCATGTTGATCACAATGAAAGAAGCTATAACTTATTCCCGAATCATAGTCATTACAACAATACGTGATAAAATTGGAACATGGTCCTTAGAAATACATTATCCATTAGATGAAAGAAAAAAAGAAGAAGGGAAATGTAGCCCTTCAACACTACTAAAAATACATTCAACCCTGCAAAATGAAAAAACCAACGTAAGTTCAATAATAATATATGAATCAAATTACAGCCAATAATATTGAGCATTATACCTTCAAGTACATCTATTATCAATCCTAATCATCTTTCGGAGCTGATAGATTAGATGATGATGTTTGTGGTGGCCAAGGCATGCTAAAGTGTTTATATAAGCCAACAAACCCAATATCTTGTGTATCCCTAACTTAGCAAACTTTCTCCTAAAGGCTTGTAATATACATCTCTAGTTTGTTGACTTTCCAAATAAGGTTATCCACTTGTTCCTCTAATAGAGTTGCATTCTCACTCTCCTTATCTTCTTCATCTTCGTCACCTGGCGGTTCCACGTTTTTCTACATGTTACTGGCTAGAAATCCATTTTCCATCTCAATGTTTTCAATGGTCTGACTTCATAAGAGTTAACCTGTTAATCAACTCATGATATTTTTCTTCACTGGGTTCATCTTCACTTATAAGTTTTTGTCTTTTCAAAAAATTAGAAAGCAATTTTGCATAAGGCAATATTGCTCTCCTATTCGACAATGCCTTCTTAATCTTGTAGATAATCCAGTAACTAATATCAATCTTTCGGCCACTTAGGATTTCTCCCATTAGCCATAAATCCTGCATATAGAAACTGGCATGATCCTTAGAATGACTATTCACACTGTAGCATATTATGAGATGAAGAATCCTATGGGAGGCACTTAAGCACTTCGTTCCTATAGACTCCATAACATTTTACCGTTTGTTACTGTTCAACACATCCAAATCACCATATAATTTTCCACAAACACTGCTACTACTGCTACCATCCTAACATTGTTTGTAAGGCATTTTTTATCCTCCACACTCAACTCGCAAAGCATTTGAAAGCATAGAAGGATCAACAGTAATAGGGATTCCTAATTCCTCGCATAAATGTTTGGAATTCAGTGGCTGTAATGTCAAGGTGCCATAAATCACTCATTACATTACTAGATGTCATGTTTGAGTTGAAAATCCAAACTAAACATAGATATACTAGTTAATTTATCATCTAAAGCATATGAATTATAACATTAACTTCTAAACCTTGGCAGAACGAAGAATAAATTTCTCTAACAACAACTTGTAGGAACTCACGATCGTAATGTATACTATGATCACAAAAAAACTCTTGATACCTTAGCCAGTAGGCTTTGAGGGGGAAATATGCAAGGTAGACTTCACCATGCTACTGTTCTAACATCTCTCCTTCCTCCCTTGTACACTTTCTCTTCTTATTAGTAATACAAAGAGCCATTGGTGAAGTTGGGTGTTGTTAAAAGTAATCTATACTATGGTCCTGTTTGTAGTGTTAAATGTGTTAAGAAGTTAGGATCTATTGAAAGTATTTTGGGTATAGGGTTTATTTTGGCCTTAGGTTTATATACTTAGAGTTGTTAGGTTTTTTTTTTTTTTTTTTGCCACCTCTTAACATTACTATTAACGGTAACAGATACATTGTCGATAGTTCACACTCTCTCACGATAAAATAATACTCCGTTACGGTTCTAAACGATCCTTCGCAATAAAATTATATCACATATGGTAAATAATACAACTATCGAAAGCACATAAATTTATGTCAATAGTAAGGTCAAATTAAATAATTTCCAATAATTGGATATTGTCGATAGTGATAAGTTTTTGTTGATAATTTAGTTGCAATGCTAACATTGTTGACAGTTTTTCTTATCTATCAACAATAAGGTCAATTTAAATAATTTTCAAGAGTTGGAGACTATCAACAGTATTAAGTTTTTACCATTAGTATGGTTGCAATGCAAACAATGTCAACAGTTTTTCTTGTATGTTGACAGTAAAGTCTATATAAATAATTTTGTAGATTTGGAGATTGTTGATAGACACATGTAGACTATCAACTATATATGTTGCATCATGGTAACTCAACCATTTCTTACGATTATAAATGTTCCTTCTTAGTAAAACAATATCATTTATAGTAAATTTTCAAGAGTATGAGATTGATAACGGTAGTGATTTTCTGTTGAAAATGTGGTTGTAGTTAAGGCTAAGCAAAAAAAATAAAATAAAAAGGAAAAAAAACTGAAAACTGCAAACCGCAGATCAAACTGTAAGTCGAGTGAGGCTAGCAAACGATTTCGACACTACTCATCATATCATCGACGTTGGCCTTCACCGTCTTGAGGAGCACAGCTAGTTAGTATTATTTCCTGACTAGCCAGTTGATCTAACCCCCATACCTGCCCCTCAACCGTGTGCAGGTGTTAAAGTTCACATGAGAGGACGTTGACCGAGATAAGCATATAGTCGGGGACACAAAGATGATGCTATCGCATCGGCATCTCGCCATTCCATTAACTTGGGCGAGATTGGTAGCAGTACACCACCCATTGATGCCTTCAATTTTAGCCATACCTCGTTCAACACTCTAAATGCTCATGGATGGATATATCCACAGCAAATACCACTAGCTCCTCGTAAACATCATATTAGTTGGCTTCAGACATTATACATAAGAAAGGCTCTCACCAGGCTACCATCGTTGCTGCTTACCCCAGTTCCTCCTAAAGATTTCATCAATACTCTTCCTTAGCCATCTAAGCCTATAAGATCAGAGGGATCGTCCACTAGTAGGCCATCATTATTAGCTCGCTTCAAAAAACAATTAACTAGATCTAGAAAGAAATGGTTGTAAATAACCACATTTTTATTACTTGGTTTGATTATTATGTATTCTTGACATCTATTATTCACTATGTGAATGGTTTTTGTAAATGATGTTTCATATTGGATTGCTATTCACTTACTACTAATAGTTTACCGTATATACACTTTCTATATGCTTTCTATATATATTACCTACTTTTCATAGGTTCAATTGGTAGTCTAGTGAATCATTTTAGTCGACCTACTATGATAATATTTTTCGTAGGTAATACACTAAATGAGAAAAAAAAGCATTAGCATTCCCAACTCATAGGACGGATTTGATATGATATTGCACTATTTCAAGATTAACAAATACAAGACAGGCTGAATAATATTTGATTAATTTTCAGAAATAAGCGAAATGTTAGGTAGATGTCTAAGGCTTGAATCGCACCTTATTAACTACACTGAAGCCACGCCTAAGGAAAATGGCCAAAACTTAAGAGCGGAATAGGCAGCTAGCCTGCTAGATTGAAAGTACTTAGCCAGAGGGAGTTTAAAGTGTAGAGGAAGGTTAAACTAAAGCCATGCCTAAGGGCCCTACCTTCCTAGTTACACTAATGGCGCGCCTAAGGATCGCGCCTTCAGTACAAACAAAAAAGGTATGACCTTAGATTGCGCCTTCAATACAAAAAATACCCAAACGGTGAAGACGCACGCTATTAACACGCCTTTACTACACCGTTCTTATAAATTTTACTCACTACCCCATTTTCGTACTATTTTTCGAAAATTGCATTATAGATGTACAAAACTCTTCATTTTTGTATGCAAACATCACTTGATTATCAAATTATTACAAGTGTCCCTTTTGAGTTACCGTAGTGTTCTCATTATTTTTTTACTCTTATCTATTCCCTTTAGTAAGGAGTAGTGACGAGTGACTATATAGTTCAAACCAATGAGTCATATTCGGCGGATTGTAGGTCAAATAGGATCAATTAGTATATCATATATAGTTGGTAATAGTAAGGACTTTGCTAAACCCATTTTTCCTTTTTCCTTATTTCTAATCATCGTAGTGCTCCTTTGTTTGTGTAACCCCATAGATACATTAGCTTCGCTAGTATCAGAGCACGATTCCAAAAGGGAGTAGTAAAGTTGTAGTAAAGTTTTGGTTTATCTTTGTTGTATTTCTTTTGTAGTTGCTTCAGTGCATTCGTTTGAAGTTTTGAAGTTTTGAGTTGTGTAGTGAAGATTTGTATGTTGGTAAGTATAGTTCCATTATTACTCCATTTTTCACTACGAAAATAAAGCAAGTTCATTTTTGTTCTATTTAAGTAAGTGCTAGGTGTTGAAGTTCTTAATGTGTTGGTAAGATTTTTAGGTAGAAAATAGAAGTGTCTGTTGTGTGTTGTATTGTTAAGATAAGTATTACATAATGTTGAATTCGAGTGCTTAAGGTGTTATTAGTGACCAAAGTAGTGATGCTTAACCTAATCGTGGCCATAGTGGTAGTAATACTAGGTTTGTTGAAGATAAATTTGACAGACTCACTAATCTTGTTAAGAGTTGAGTTACTGTGATATAAGTAAACAAAACACAATCCTAAGGTACACCACATCATAACCCACTTGAAAATGTTCTAGAGAGATGCTATGACCTAGGTGGTCGAGCTAACTAATTAGTTTGAACCCCTGAGCTAGAAAAGTAATAGACCGAGCTGGTAGACAACGATTAGAGTTGAAGTAAATAGAAGAGGATGTTGATGAGCAAGATGTGGAAACCAACAAAGAGAAGAAGAAGAGGCTAAGTATTACTAAGCGTGAGAGTGAAGATGCCAAGCTCTATAAGGACTTCACAATATTAAGGTCTAAATTTTGCCTTTCAGTTAAAGTGGAGATGCCGATGAATATTTAGAGTGGGAAGAGAAGGTTGAGAAAGTGTTTAACTGTTATAAGTATACCGATGTTGTCAAGGTCTAATTGCTGCACTAAAGTTTATTAGGTATGCCACCATGTAATGAAAAAATATAAATGCGGCTAGAGTAAGGGATGGAAGATGAAAAGTAAGGACCTAGGATGAGATGAAAAGGTTGTTGAGGGGTAAATTAGTACCTGAGACCTACTTACAGGGCAAATTTGCAGGAAACCAAGAAGGTCAATCTGTTGATAATTATGTAAGAAAATTCTAAATGCTAATGATTTGAGCTAATATGGATGAATTAGAGCCTCACATAGTGTCAAGATTCATTTATGGACTTAAGTATGAGATTCACAATACTATAGAAGTATAGAGGTTCTATACATTAGAAGATGCCATTAAGGTAGCACAGATGGTTGAAAAGTAGAAGAGAAATGCTTTAAGCAAACCTGAGCCAACATTTTCCCGAACCCCTGTTCCAAACTGACTTGCTCAAGTTGAGCTAAGGAGAGAAATAATTGACTTAATGATAATTAAGTAGGCAAGGCGAACTGAACTAAGGAAAGACTAACCCTGAGGGTGTAAGCCCCACAACCAGTCACTCAGGGTTTCGATCGGATGAAAGATCTAATCAAGCCTAAATTATAAGTAAAGCTATAAATATTAGTAAAAATGATCCTGTGAGTTCGAATTTAAGAAAATAAGTAATAAAATAAAATAATAAAATTTTTTCAAATTTTAAGTATATAACTCGGTATTTATCGAAAATGCATAAAATGCATTCCGATAATTAACAAATCGCTACAGATGAATTATATGTATACTAAAAATTATAGAATGAACTAAATAATATTTAAGAATATTTATTTATACTATATATGAATTTACATGTAGGTATAAATACTTGTAATTACTTAAAATACGCGAAATGTGCTGAAATAATACTAAATAATTAAATACAATTCATAATTAATTAAGGAAAATAAAGAAAAATCAGAAAAAATAAGGAATGATCTAGATTTGGGTTGTGGCAGCTAGGGAAAATAAGAAAAAAATTAGCTAATTAAATTATAACAACACAAAAGTCAAATTGGAAGAAGATAAGGCAATTATTTAATCAAATTAATGCACAATAATTTCCTTAAAGCTTTATAAATACTCCAAATTTTTTAGAAGCTCATTTTGGATGTCAAGAAGTTTATAAAAATAGAGAGAGGCGAAATTGAGAGTAAATTAGGGTTTTAGAAAAAAATTACAAAAAATCTGTGTAGTTGAGGTTTTTTAAGGAGAACCCAGACCCAACAAGCAGTTAGGAGTAGACAGCCACCACCACCATACGGTGGTAGAAGCGCCCAGGTGGGCCGATACACCCATGGCCATCGACGGTAGTCGAAGCCACCAAAATTGGTAAGTTTGATTTCCAACCCGATTTTGTGTAATTTTGTAAAAATATTAAATATTCTTATAAAATTATGAAACTTGTTATTCTAGAATATTTTTGTATTTAGTTTTTATGAGAATTATTTTTGATGAAAATATGTCCCATGATATATGGTCCTTAAGAAATCATGTAAAACCAAGCATGTTTCGGTTTAGAAATAAATGACTTTAGGAGTGTAGTTTTGAGTTCAAAATTTTTGTGTAGATTACTTAGATGATATAGAACAGTTATATAAAGTCCATTTTCAAAAATTAATTTTTGAAATTTTTAGATAATTTTTAGGCCTTAAAATGAGGCATAAAATGGGTAATTTATGATTAATTAAGTAATTAAATGGTTAATTACTGATTTAGTGAATAATTATATGTTTTAAGATATTAAAATCTAATGAAGTATGATACTTGTAACATTTAAGGTGTTAGATATAATTATTAGGCTAATTATGTAATAAATAAGTAATAGGAAAAAAAGTATATTTTAAGTTAATTTGGTAATTTAGGGTAATTAGGTGTAAAATCTAATTTAAGATGAATTTAGACATTTTGAAATGATAATGGATGTTAGGAGATGGTAATTAGAGTGTTAGAAATATTAGATGTATATTATATATAATAGGTAATAATACATAATATGTAATTACTAGAAGTATAATAAATAGAAAATATTAGGATAAAAATTGATATTATATAAATAACATAGATATATAATAAATCTAATAGAAAACTTAAATTTATGTAATTATATGAAAAATGTAAAAATTTCTCACATCAGGAGTAAATTTAGTATACTAATACAGATTTAAGTGTATCAAATGGAATAAAATACTGACTAAGTGTAATGATGGTATTTAGGATATCTGGAAGTAATGTGATTAATTTCACATTATAAGTTGAAACGAATTTCTAGGGTTTGGTATAAAACAATACTTAGAAATCGAACTAGAACCTAATTTAGAAATCGATATAGAAACTGAATCCAAACCTAATCTCGAACCTAGAATAATTGTACAAGATTTGAGAACCTAGATAATTTGATGTATTAAAACCTAAACAAAACATAACAATAAGCGTTATAGGATAAAACCAACTTATAATAGTTATATGAAAAACCGAAACCACGTTTGTGTTATAGGGATGATCGGCGATGGCCTGAGCGAGTTGGACCTCGAGTGAGTGAGCGAGGAGTCCAGGTAAGTTGGGATTAATACGTTGCTGTATTTTAGAGACTAAAGATTATACTTGGTTGTTCTTGTTGGATAGTTGGTTGTGTGCATGTGCTTGATTACGAGTAATGCTATGATTCTGGTTGTTGTTCTGGCTTGTATTGTATGATTTGTATAAAATGATTGATCACCCAAAACTGGACCTAATCAAATATATGACCTGTAATCATAATTGGACTTACATGGCAACCCATTAGGGAAAACTTAGGACTCTTCGGCCAAATATCAACCCCTTCGAAAGGGATAGTGCAAGATTGCATAATGGTCCCCTCTTCATCCTTAGTCGAACTAAGTGACAGGAGAGGAAGTCGCAGTAAGGGTGAAGTCAATGGTTCGAAGGTAGTCGCAGAAAAAGCGATGTCTCCATTGCACAAGCTTGGGTTTGGTCGTGAGCTATTGTATCAACGGCAACTCCTTAACCTGAATTAGAACGGGCATAATTTCTCTAATCTCACGACAGGCTAAACAACGTCGTGCAATGGTATTTACTTGAACATGCATTGCACCTAATAAGTTGGTTGATAACCTTGTTATATTTATGATATAGTTTTAAGTCTTTCAACCTAACTTATTGAGTTGTGGTTGCTCACATCTCTATAGACGTCGTACAGGTGCTGGCTAAGAAGTGACATATAACTACTCTACAGCTAGCAACTGCTGGATCCTGGGGAGTGAGGAAAAACATTTGAAAAATAGACATATATTTTTAAGGTCTAAGCTTTTATTTTAGAATTTTTCGTTTCTGAATAATGTAATAACTAGGAAATATATTACGGAGAAATATTGTAAACTTTAATTGTAATAACTGAATTTTAATGTATATATATATTTTCTCACTTTCTTAGGTAAATGATTTATTTAAATTACAAACTGTTTACTTCAAAGCGGGTTAGTTATAGATACCTTGTATAGATCAGGTCTAGGATAGCGATTGTAAGGCCAACTTCTATCTTATAATGATTTATACAGCAGGGCTGTTACAACTCTGCCGTTTCAGGGCGTAATAGAGGGCATATGAGATAGGACAGACCTTAGGATGAAAGATTAGCAAAGTGAAATTCTTTAAATGCTTGGGTTTTGGACACATAGTTGCTAAGTGTCCGAACCGATGTGCTATGGTGCTCCAAGGAAATATAGTAGATAGTACCAATGAGAACAAGCCTGAAAAGGAAAAGAATATTGGGAACGTTCAAGCTAAGGAGGAAGAGGAAATTAATGTCTATGCTAACCAGGTAGAAGTAATGACCTTAATGTTGAGAAGAGTACTGAGTTCCTTGTCAAACTCCAAGGAAGATCAGCTTGAAAATTTGTTCCTTGTGAAGTGTACTATCAAAGGATAGTTGTGCACCATCATAGTAAGTTAAGGAAGTTGTAATAATGTCTGTCGACCCCTAAGCACCATCTGTCACGCTCTAAAGCGGCAGAGTCGTAACAGCCCCGCCTGTAAACCATCCTAAGATAGAAGTTGGCCTTACAACCGCTATCTTAGACCTGATCTACACAAGGCGTCAACGACTAACCCGCTTTGAAGTAAACAGTTTGTAATTTAAATAAATCATGTACCTAAGAAAGTGAGGAAATATATATATACACTATCATTCAATTATTGAAATTCAAGTTTATAATAATTCTTCGTAACATATTTTCTAGTTATACATTATTCAGAAATGAAAAGTAATAAAACATGTATTGATTCTTCAATGTTTTTCCTCACTTCCTAGGATCTAACAGTTGCTAACTTCAGAGTAGTTGTTGCCGCTTCTTAGTCAGCACCTGCACGACATCTATAGGGATGTGAGCAACCATAACTCAGTAAATTAGGATGGAGGACTTAAAACTATACCATAAACATAACAAGGTTTTCAATTAACTTATTAGGTGTAAGCCCTAAAGCCAAGCCAAGTAACCGTAGGGTTGAACTTAGAACCCAAGGTTTAAGGCGATCGGTTAAAGGATCTGATCAAACCCAAATTTGAGACTATTGAGAGGAATATTAGTAAAACTGACCCTGTAAACTTGAATTTAAAAAAATAAGTAATAAAATAAGAGACTATAAAATTTTCAAATTTTAAGTATAATAGGTATTAATTACCGAAAATGCGAAAAGTGTCATGAAATAACTAATAAATTATTAGAGATAAATTATATGTATACTAAAAAATTTAGAAAGACCAAAATAATATTTAGGAATGTTCACGTGTATCCTACATGTATTTACGTATAGATAAAAATACGCGTAATTACTAAAATTGTCCGAAAACTAAGTAAATAATTAAAGAAAAATACAAAATAATTATTAAAAAATCAGAAAAAAATCAGAAGAGGATAATTGCAACAAGATCAGGTCGTGGACTGAAAGGAAAAAAATTAACCAATAGGAATTGGACAAACAAAAAGCCTAAAATTAAAGTAAAATTATTTATTTTGCCCAGAAAATTATGAAACTTGTTATTATGATGTTTTATTGTATGTAGATTTAGGGAAAAATATTTATTTAGTTTAATTATATCTGGAAATATAGGGTCCCTAACAAATTGTTTAAAACCGAGCATTAGTAAACCGGAAAATAAATAGGTTTAGGGATGTAGTTTGGAGTTCAAAATTTTTCTGTAGGATACTCATTTGATTATAACAGTGCTATGAAGCCATTTTTTTAAAATTAATTTTCAAAATTTTTAAGTTAATTTTTAGCCTTAAAATGATAGTAAAATTGGGTGATTAAGGTTTAATTAAATGATTAGGATGCTAATTACTGACTTGAATATTAATTAGAGGTTTAGGGAAGTTAATCTCTGCAGTGGAACCTTAATCCTATCCTTTAGGTACTAAGTATGGTTAATTAGGGCAATTAGGTAAGTAATATAATAAATTAGTAATATGTGAAAATGTAAATTAATAAATTTTAAAAAAATAAGGTTATTTAGATAATATTATAATAGAAATCAGAAAAATAATAAATCTGAAATGACATTTAATTTTAAGTAAAGATCTCAAAATGCAAGATTTTTACACACCGGGAATAAATTAGATACCTCAATTAGGGTTAGCGTGTACCGGATAGTTTAGAATACAAAAATTACGACCCAATAGGATATTTGAATACCCGAGCATAATGTGATTAATATCACATTGGGATTCGAGCTTAATTACGACTTAGGAATTAAAACTAGAATCTAATTTAGGAGCCGAACCCCGAAATAGAACACAACGAATCATTACTATGTTATAGGTATACATGAGGAAAATGAGTTATATTATGAGTTAGAATAATAATCCGTAAAATATAAGTACTAAAAGAACCTATTTGTGTTATAGGACACCTAGAAACAAATCAGCTCGCAACTAGAGGATCGAGCAAATTCATGTAAGTTGGGTTATTGCTTATTGTAATAGAGTACTAGTTTCGTAGTACTCGGAGACTTAGGCTTGTATATGATTGTGATTGTAAATAGTTTGCGCATATGCTTGATGTATCTGAATTCGTGCTGGAATTTGTACTGTGAATGACTTTGTGACTGATTGAATTGGTATGAACTTGTTGAACACCCTAACCGGCATTTAATCTTAGTCGACCCTAATAACCGAAAACGTCATGCATTGCAACCCGTTAGGGGATCATAGGACTCTCCAACCAAATACCGACCCCTTCGAAAGGGATAGCTCAGGATTGCAAAATGGTCCCTTCTTCATCCTCAATCGAACTAAGTGACAGAAGAGGAGGTCGCGGCGGGGGTGAAGTCAATGGTTCGAAGGTAGTCACGGGAGGAGCGAGGTCTCCATTGCACAAGCCTGAGTTTGGTTGTGAGCTGCTGCATAACATGGAACTCCTCAACCCGGATTGGAGCGGGTGAAATTTTTCTGATTTCACAACGGACCGGACTACGTTGTGCGATGACACTTGATTGTTGCATTGCATGAAAATAATTGTTTGATAACCCTGTTTGTGCTTGTATGCATTCATGAGTCTCCAATTCAACTTACTGGGCTTTAGTTGCTCATACCCTTATAGATCCTTTTGCAGGTTCTGATTTGTAATCTCTTCAAGTACTATGCCGCCCTACAATTATCCAAAGGTTAGTCCTTTTGAAGCTAGGGGTGTGAAAATCAAGTTATTTAGCAAATGTGTAACTAGACTGACCTTGTAGTTAAAGGTTGAAGACTGTTAGTATTCTGCAAATTAGTAAACTATAGTTACTATGTAAAACTTCCTGGGAAGCTCTGTGGACTTATTTATAATTATCTATGTTTTATAGAACTTTGTGATAATTATCATAATAGTAGTATAATTATTAATCGAACTGTTTACTGCAAAGCGAGGAGTCGTCGACGCCTTGTGTAGATTATCTCTATGGTAGGCACTGTGAGGACAGTTACCATCATAGAATGGTAGGTCTTTCAATAAATGAAAAAGAATTCGAATGAGAAAATGGGTTTACACGGCGGGACTGTTGCGACTTTGTGACTTCGCGGCATAACATTAGGTGCAATGCATGTGCAAGCAAATGCCATCGCACGACGTTGTCCGGCCCGTCGTAAGATTAGAGAACTAATCCGGGTTGAAGAGTTGCCATTAATGCAACATCTCACGACCAAACGCAGGCTTGTGTAGTGGAGACCTCGCTCCTCCCGCGACTACTTTCGAATCATTGCCTTCACCCTCGCCGCGACCTCCTCTCCTGTCACTTAGTTCGACTAAGGATGAAAAAGGGACCATTTTACAATCCTGCGCTATTCCTTTCGAAGGGGTCGGTATTTGGATGAAGAGCCCTAAGTTCCCCTAACGGGTTGCTATGCATGTTCGATTATGATTACTGGTCGTATATTTGATTAAGTCCAGTTTAGGGTGATCAATCATTTCATACAAATCATACAATACATGCTAGAGCAACAAATAGAATCATAGTATCACCCATAATCAAGCACATACACACATCTAACTATCTAACAAGCACAACTAAGCATAATCTCAAGCCTCCCAAAATATAGCATTGTATTAATCCTAACTTACCTCGACTCCTCGCTCGCTCACTCACTCGAGGTTCGACTTGCTCAGGCTATCGCCGATCATCCCTATAACACACACATGGTTTCAGTTTTTCATATAACTGTTATAGGTTTGTTTTATCCTATAACGCATATTGTTATGTGTTGTTTAGGGTTTAATATATTTAATTATCTAGGTCTTAAGTCTTTTCCAATTATTCTAGGTTTGGGGTTAGGTTCAAGTTCGATTTCCGCATCGATTTCCGCATCAATTTCTAAATTAGGTTTTAGTTTGATTTCTAAGTCTTAAACATGCTCGAATCCTAATGTGAAATTAATCACATTAAGATCGAGTATTCAAATATCCTATTGGGTCTTAATTTAGTATTCTAAACTATTTGGTACACGCTAGTCCTAATTAGGGTATCGGATTTATCCCCGATGTGAGAAAATCTTACTTTTTTATATAATTACCTAAAATTCAATCTTAATTCAGATTTAATATTATTCTGATTTTTACTCTAATATTATCTAAATAACCCTAATTTTTTTAATTTATTAATTTACAATTTCACATATTACTAATTTCTTATATTAATTACCTAATTTCCTAAATTAACTATACTTAATACTCCAAGGTTAGGATTAGGGTTTCACATCAAAGATTAACATCCCTAAACATCTAATTACTATCTAAATAAAAATTAATATCTTAATCACCTAATTAACCTCAAATTACCCAATTTTTCCATCATTTTAGGGCTAAAAATTAACTTAAAAATTTCAAAAATTAATTTTAAAAAAATGACTTCATAGCACTGTTTTATATCACATGAGCATCCTACAGAAAAAAATTGAGCTCCAAACTACACTCCTAAACCTATTTATTTTCCATTCTAATCATACTCAATTTTACATGATATCTTAAGGACTCTATATTTTCAGACATGATTAAACTAAATCACTATTTTTCCCTAAATCTACATACAATAAAACCTCAAAATAACAAGTTTCATAATTTTCTAAAACTATTTACTATTTTTACAAAATTACACAAAAATTGGGCTGTAAATTGGACTCACCAGTCTGGGTGGCTCCGACCACCGCCGGCCGGCCTGGGCACTGCCACCACCATGTGGTGGTGGTGGCCGTCCACTCCCAGCTGCCCATGGGGTCGGGATTCTCCTTTATGGTCTTAACTGCACAGTTTTCCTTTTCTTTTTTTTTCTTTGGTTTTTCTCTCAATTTTCGCCTCTCCCTAATTTTTTCCGATTTATAACTGTCCAAATGAGCTTTTAAATTTTTCTTGCTATTTATAGAGTTTTAATGTAATTATTGTGCATTAATTAGACATGACTTTGCCCAATTTCCTTGATTTTTGGTTTTTGTGTTGTCTAATTTTAATTGGTTAATTTTTATTTTGTGGATTTTGACTTGCCACTACCTGATTTGGATCATTCTTGATTTTTCCTGATTTTTCTTAAATTAATTATGAATTTTTTTAATTATTTAGTATAATTTTAGCACATTTCACGTATTTTAAGTAATTACGCGTATTTATACCTACATGTAAATTCATATATAGTATAAATAAATATTCTTAAATATTATTTAGGTTATTTTATAATTTTTAGTGTACATATAATTTATCTCTAGCGATTCGTTAAGTACCGGAATGCATTTTATACATTTTCGATAAATAACTAGTTATATACTTAAAATTTGAAAATTTTGTAGTATCTTATTTTATTACTTATTTTCTTAAATTCAAACTTACAGGATCAGTTTACTAATATTTCGAGCTTTACTTTATAATTTAGGCTCGATTGGGTCTTTCAACCGATCGAAACCTCGAATTGCTAGTTTTGGGGTTTACATTATCGACTTTACAAGCTACATTGGCTTCATAATAAGGTCATACCTCGAAAAGATAAAGTCGTAACAGTCCCACTGTATGAACCATCCTAAGATAGAAACTGTCTTCACAGCTACTATCTTAGACCTAGTTTACACAAGGCGTACTCGACTCTACCCTTTTGAAGCGTCCAATTCGTTACCTGTTTGATATAAACTTGTAGAGTAATCCTATGAATTAATTTGTAATAATAAACTTATCATATATAAAAATAATAATAATAAATCCCACAGGTACTTATCATTTCATATACAGATCAAAATATTAAAAACTACTAAGCCCTTTGAGGAGTCTTGTATAGTTTTCCTTAAAAGATAAAAAGTTAATAATAAGGGTAATAATCGACCATTTCTTGTTGTATCTCTCTCTTCGTATCAATTTGTTAGGGTTCTGATGTTAGGTAGGCACTTATAAGCCATTTGGAACCTGCAAAACAAACTATAGGGGAATAAGCGACTGCTTGCTCAGTAAGTGGGGGTGGAAATAGAAGTATGCATTCAGCACATCACAACCGAGGTTTTCAATCAAGTTGATTAGATACAATGTATGTACAAGCAAATGCCATCGCACGACGTTATCTAGTCCGTCGTGAAATCAGAGAAATTTTACCCGCTCTAATCCGGGTTGAGGAGATTGATGTCATACATTCACGGATATAAACTAAACCGGGGCTTATGCAATGGAAAACACCCTCCTCCCATGACCTCCTTCGAATCACAGCCCCTAACCTTGCCGCGACCTCTTCTCCTGTCACTTAATTCGACTAAGGGTGAAGAAAGGACCATTTCAGCTATTCTCATCAAAGGAAATCCGTGTTTGGCCTGAGAATTCTAGTCGTCTCCCCTAGTGGGTTGCGATGCATATCAAATTCGATATTAAGCCAAGTTTAAGTTAGTTTATCTTTTTAGAGTGATCAACTAAGCTTAAACAATTCAATAATAATATTCACAGAACAATCATATCGTGGAGCTTAACTCCCATCACAGCAAATCAAAACCCAACCATAGTATTACATACGTACAAACAGCTAACTGCATTTACAAGCCAATACATACCAAAGTCCCCAGATATTCTAAAATAATATCCCAAAATACGGTAAAGCATTAATTCCACTTACTTATCTTAGCACTCACTTCGAAAAACTTGTGCTGTCAACAGTCTGATCATTGGAGGTCCTATGTATGTAAAACCTAAATTTAATTTTTTTAATGGTTATGAAATCATTAGGGTCTTATCTAAAGTAGCTATATATATATATATATATATATGAAGTATAGTATTATTTTTATTATATAATAATATATAGTTTCATTATATTGATCGAGTTAAGTTATTAAATATTAATAATATACACAATTATACTATTACGTATAATGTATCATTCTGATTGTATCAAAACGTACTTTTAGTCGTTTAAATCACGTTTCGATTACGGTGGAGTTATAATAGTACGTACATCAGTAATATTGTAGAGATATAGGTTATACTACTTAGGTTTATCCGAAATTACTTAATTAATATTATTTTTGCACCAAATTGATTTCAACCTGTCTTAACATTATTATTATTTACTAGAAATCAATACATGTCCATTTCATCATTTAATTTAATAATTTCCTATTTATTTCACAATTTCAGCCTATTTTCGAGCTATTTTTAGGTCGAAAAATAGAATAAATATTAAAAATATTCAAATAAAAATTGGGCTACATAGAAATTATCTATATATCATAAGTGTCTTACAGAAAATTTTGAACTAGAAACTACATCATTTAGTGTATTTATTTTAAATTTCAAATTTCGGATGAATTGTACATTTGTTAAGGAAGTACATTAAATATTCCTAATTTTGTTAAAATAAATTTATGAAATGAAATTACATCTAAAATAACCTAGAAGTTAATTTTTTTCATACTTTTCCTAATTAATTTAATAATTTTTCAAAAATAAAGAAAAACAGTGCCGAAGCTCGGAACCTGAGTTCATCGGAGCTCCAGCCACCGTTGGCCGAAGAGAGGTTATCGGTCGGCCTAGTCAATGGTGGCTCTACTAGGTGACAACGGGGCTCCACGTCGGGTCATTGAAGGGTCGGGGAACTAGCTAGGCTCAATCATTGCTCTGTTTTTTCCTATTTTTGTCAAATTTTTCTTCTTCTTTTTTTCCAAATTTTTCTTAGGTTTTTTTAGCTACCAAAATATTAAATATGAGTCCTAGGATCCTATTTATAGTAGTTTAGGTCGATTAAATTTTTTTTCTTAATTATTAAGTAATTTATTTTAATATTTTTCTAAAAACACGCGTAATACGATGTGTCAATTTCTTATAAATTTGCTTTTGATGCAACTGCTTATTCTTTTTAAGCTACTCAACATTTAATCTAATCAGATTTTAGGTCGTTTTTTATTTTTTTTATAATTTTTAGATAATATTTTAGGGTATTTTTGGTATTTTATATTAGTATTTAATGATTTTTGTTAATATACGAATATATATCCTATATATATCATACACATAATGAGTAATTATATACGTGTAATCATGTTTCTAGCATATATTTTATTTTAAGATACTTTTTCTCTATTTAATTTTTGCAAATTTAATGCTTATTATGTATAATTATATGGTTTTAAGTTAATTTACGATGTGTATACTCATATAAGTATTGTGTATACTCATATAGTATATTATGCTATATTATTTTCTCATATTGCCTAATTAATTTATTTCTAAGTTATCGTCATATTCTGAGCTCAGTTTTAATGATTTCGATCATTTTTTACACTATATTAAGTAATCATACTTCTAGGGAAAAAATTGGGATTTCGAGCAATTATTTTCAAAATCTAACTTCACCAAATTACTTTAACTAATTTTTTTATTTTAGTCGTAAAGTTTGGGTTTAATCGAATAACTTTTCCCGAAAGCTCTAAATTTACGTACAGATGCCCTAAACTTGACTTTAGGATCTCATATAGAGCAAATTCTCTCTATCCTGATTATATTCTTGATATTTTATTATATCGTATACTTCTACGTATACGAGGATTCCTCAATTAGGGTTATTGTATTTCTCGTAAGCTTTTAGCTTACTCGATTTACTTTCCTAAATGCTCTAAATCAATTACCGATCCTAATCATTCAAGGACAGTGTTTTGTCATAATACTCAAATGTTTATATCTAGATTGTTGATTTATAAGTCATTACAATAAGTATACTCTACACGTAACTAAATAAGTAACCATAGCATTTAACATTAGGAATGTGTACAGGGATGAAATAATGCGTAATGTTATCCCTATGGGAGCTTCGCATATATTACTAAGAAGACCTTGGTTATTTGATTGATATGTTATTTACGATGAATACAAGAACACCTATGCTTTTATTAAGGACGGGAAGAAGATTGCGCTGCAACCCATGATACCAACCTATGTGAATGAGACTTATAACCAGCTTACCTAAGCTAGTAAAAAGAAAGCCCTAATGATGAGCCAAAGAGAGCTTTGAGCTGTTGAGAAAGTTTATGAGCCTATGTTCCCGTTGATTCGAACGTTGTTAGAACGAAGGGATCTTAAAGAAGTACTTAATGAGATTTAAAGGTTGATTGACAGTTTTTCAACCTATTACTTGAAGAATTGCCTAAAGGACTACCCCCAATCTAAGGCATTAAACACTATATTGATCTATAACCAAGCGTAGCCCTACCAAACTGACCTGCCTATAGAATGAATCTCAAGCAAGCTGTTAAACTAAAAGGTAAGTGGATAAACTTATAGAGTAGGGCTATGTAAGGGAGAGCATACACCATTATGCTATATCAGCTTTGCTCGTCCCAAAGAAAGATGGTTCATAATACGTGCAATTGTGCATCGATGGCCAAGTGATCAATCGTATCATTGTCAAGTATAAATATCTGATATCGAGGCTCAATAATATGTTAAATGAGCTTTATGGCATCAAAATATTTTGAAAGTTTGATTTGCGAAGTGACTATCACCAAACTCGCATAATACTAGGTGATAGATAAAAGACTACTTTTAAGATGAAGCATAATCTCTACGAATGGTTGGTTATACCGTTCGAACTTATCAATGCACTGAGCACATTTATGAGGCTTATAAACCATGTGATACGCCCTCTGATTGGACGATGTGTGGTCATATACTTTGATAATATATTAGTATATAGTACCAACCTGAACAACCATGTTTGACATCTCCGAGCTATTTTTGATATTTTATGAGCCTAAAAGTTATATGGCAATCTGGAAAAGTATACATTCTATTAAGATGAAGTAATTTTTCTTGGGTATATAATATCAGGGGAAGGAATCTAAGTTAATGAAAAAAATACTTAAGCTGTATTGGAATGGCCAATAAGAATGTTGCTGAAGTTCAAAGTTTTCATAGCTTTTCTTCTTTCTATAGGCAATTTATTAAGTACTTTAACACCATTGCAAGCCCCTTGATCGAGCTAACAAAAAAGAGTGATGGGTTCAGATGGAATGAGCATGCTGAAAAGAGCTTCAGGGAAATTAAGGAGAAACGCAATATTACCCTTGCTCTGTCCCTCCCAAATTTTAATGAGCAATTTGAACTAGAATGCAATGCGTTAGGTATTGGAATCGGTACCATCCTGATGCAAGAGCAATGACCAGTTGCTTATCACAGTAAGAAACTTAATGGTGTTGCCTTGAACCATTCTATGTATAAGAAAGAGTTGTACTCCCTTTTTTAAGCTACTGTCTAGTAACATTATTTACTGTCACTAAAGTTAGTTATCTGTACTAACCATGGGTCATTGAAGCATCTTGAGAATCAGAACAAACTTTCGAAAAGGCAAGCCAAGTGGCTGGAGTTTATGGAAGGATTTTCATATGTGATTCGATACAAAAAATGGAGTGTCAATGTGGTCGCCGACACTTTGTCATGTTGGCAAACCTTGCCGACTAACCTATTGAAAAAATCACTAGAATTTTCACTTATCACTAAGCAATGTACTCATGACCCCTATTTTAGTACTATTCTTGAGTAGTGCAGAAAAGGAGTTGTTGTAGGAGGATAGTATCTCAAATATGGCTATTTGTTCAAGGATCGAAGGTTACGCATATCGAACCATTCCACGCGTGAGCTGTTGGTTAAGAAAGGTAACAATGGTGGATCATCTAGTTATTTTAGAGGGACCAAAACAGCTAATCCGTTGAAGAAAAATTTTTATTGGTATGGTTTAGCTAAGAATGTTCATAAGGTAGTTAGTAGTTATGAAGTATGAAAGAGAGCTAAGGGGAAGAGAGAATCCCATGAAAAGTATATGCCCTTATCAATGGCAACCTTACCTTAAGCTGACCTCAACATGGACTTTATCCTATGGTTGCCCTATATATCTAAGGGAAAATATTCGATCTTTATTTTAGTGGACTACTTGAGCAAAATGGCATACTTCTTCCAGTAACATCGAACTAATGATGCTTTATATATTGATGATTTGTTTTTGTAAGAAGTTTTCCAACAACATGGAGTATAAAAAACTATTGTTTTAGATCGAGGCACAAATTTTTGAGCTATTTTTAGAAGACTCTTTGGAGAAGACTGGAAACTAAACTTGTATTTAGCTTTAGTAGCTACTGTCACATTCTGAAGCGGCAGAGTCGTAACAGCCCCGCCATGTAAACCATCCTAAGATAGAAGTTGGCCTTACAACCGCTATCTTAGACCTGATGTATACAAGGCGTTTATGACTAACCCGCTCTGAAGTAAACAATTTGTAATTTAAATAAATCATTTACTTAAGAAGTTGAGGAAATTTATATATATTCACTATAATTCAGTTATTACATTATTCAGAAATGAAAAGTAATAACATATGTGTTGATTCTTAAATGTTTTTCCTCACTCCCCAAGATCCAGCAGTTGCTAGCTTCAGAGTAGTTGTTTACCTCTTCTTAGCTAGTACTTGCACGACGTCTATAGGGATGTGAGTAACCACAGCTCAGTAAGTTAGGATGGAGGACTTAAAACTATACCACAAACACAACAGGGTTTTTAATCAACTTATTAAGTGCAATGCATGTGCAAGCAAATGTCATCGCAGGACGTTGTCTTGCCCATCGTGAGATTAGAGAAATTGCGCCTGCTCTAATCCGGGTTGAGGAGTTGTCATTAATGCAACAGCTTGTGACTAAACCCAGGCTTGTGCAATGGAGACCTCGCTCATCCCGCGACTACCTTCGAACCACTGACTTCACCCTCGCCGCGACTTCCTCTCCTGTCACTTAATTCGGCTAAGGATGAAGAAGGGACCAATTGCAATCTTGCGCTATCCCTTTCGAAGGGGTCGGTATTTGGCCGGAGAGTCTTAAATTTCCCTAACGGGTTACCATGCATATCCGATTATGATTACTGGTCGTATATTTGATTAAGTCCAGTTTAGGGTGATCAATCATTTCATACAAATCATATAATACATGCCAAAGCAACAAACAGAATCATAGCATCACCCATAATCAAGCACATGCACACATCCAACTATCTAACAAGTACAACCAAGCATAATCTCAAGCCTTCCATAGCATTGTATTAATCCTAACTTACCTCGACTTCTCGCTCGCTCACTCACTCGAGGTCCGACTTGCTCAAACCATCGCCGATCATCCCTATAACACAAATGTGGTTTCAGCTTTTCATATAACTATTATAGGTTCATTTTATCCTATAACGCTTATTGTTATGTTTTGTTTAGGGTTTAATATGCCCAATTATTTAGGTCTTAAGTCTTTTATAATTATTCTAGGTTTGGGGTTAGGTTCGGGTTCGGTTTTCGCATCGATTTCTAAATTAGGTTTTAGTTCGATTTCTAAGTAGTGTTTTATACTCCAACCTTAGAAATTTGTTTTAACCCATAATGTGAAATTAATCACATTACTTCCTGATTTTCTAAATATCATCATTACTCCTAGTTAGTATTTATTTTACCCGGAACACTTAAATCCGTATTAGTGTACCAAATTCACTCCTAATGTGAGAAATTTTTACATTTTTCATATAATTACACAAATTCAAGTTTCATATCAGATTTATTGTACATTTTTATTATTATCAAAATATCAATTTTTTATTATAATATTTTCTATTTATTATATTCTAATAATTACATATTATGTATTATTACCTTTTATGTATATCATACACTTCTAATATTTCTATCACTCTAATTATCATTTCTAAACACCAATTATCATTTCAAAATGTCTAAATTCATCCTAAATCAGATTTTTATCCTAATTACCCTAATTTTCAAAATTAACTTAAAATTTAGTATTTTTCCCTATTACTCATTTACTACATAATTAACCTAATAATTACATCTAACACCTTAAATGCTACAAGTATCATATTTCATCAGATTTCAACATCCTAAAACATGTACTTATTCACTAAAACAGTAATTAACCGTTTAATTACTTTATTAACCCTAAATTACCCATTTTATGCCTTATTTTAAGACCTAAAAATTATCTTAAAATGTCAAAAATTAATTTTTGAAAATGGGCTTCATAGCACTATTCTATATCAACTAAGTAGTCTACACAAAAATTTTGGGCTCGAAACTACACTCCTAAGGTAATTTATTTTTAAACCGAAACATGCTCGGTTTTGCACGATTTCTTAAGGACCCTACATCACAAGACATATTTTTATCAAAATAATATTTTTCCTAAAAACTACATACAAAAATATTCTAGAATAACAAGTTTCATAATTTTCTAAGAATATTTACTATTTTTTCAAAATTATACAAAACCGGGTTAGAAATAGAACTCACTGATTTGGGTGGCTTCGGCCACCGTCAGTGGCCATGGGTGTGTCGGCCCACCGTGTGGTGGTGGTGGCCGTCTACTCCCAGCTACCTGTTGGGTCTGGGTTCTCCTTTATAGCCCTAAATACACAGTTTTCCTTTTCTTTTTTTTTTTTCTGAATTTTCTCTCAAATTTTCGAGTCTATCTATTTTTCTCTAATGTTAAACTGTCCAAATGAGTTCTGAAATTTTTTCCCCTATTTATAGACGACTTTTGCAATTATTATGCATTAATTAAACATGACTTTGCCCAATTTCCTTGATTTTTGGCTTTTGTGTTGTCTAATTTTAATTGATTAATTTTTATTTTGCAGATCCTGACCTGCCACGACCTGATTTAGATCAATCTTGATTTTTTATTAATTAATTATGAATTTTCTTTAAGTATTTAGTATTATTGTAGCACATTTCGCGTATTTTAAGTAATTACACTTATTTATACTTACATGTAAATTCATATATAGTACAAATAAATATTTATAAATATTATTTAGGTTATTTTATAATTTTTAATATACATATAATTTATCTCTAGCGATTCGTTAAGTACTGAAATGCATTTTATGCATTTTCGATAAATAACGAGTTATATACTTAAAATTTTAAAATTTTGTAGTCTCCTATTTTATTACTTATTTTCTTAAATTCAAACTTACGAGACCATTTTACTAATATTTATAGCTTTACTTTATAATTTAGGCTCGATCGGGTCTTTCAACCAATTAAAACCTCGGATTGCTAGTTTTGGGGTTTACAATAGCTAGTTCTCCTAAACCGAGTCAAGTGATCTAGAGCATGCCGCAATGTTTTCTTTAGAAGGATTATATAAATTTACTACCGGTTCTGCAAATGTACTATTGTTTTGACTAGAATTCTTAAGATTTCTTAGGCAACATACGTGATTATGATCCTTTTGCTTATACAAGCCACATTGAACCTATTTTCTCGAATGCTTTAATTGTTGACTAGAACATTCTTTAGCTCAAAGGACTTTTAAGTCCTTAATCCTACATGTATAACATAGTGGAATCATCAACATATAGTATAAAAACACAAATACGATATGGTATAAGATGAAAGAGTCTTACCATCTGTCCTACCATCTGGTGTTGGGATGGCATCTACATCATCCGAAGCTTCCTACATCTCATGAACTAGGCATGCAATCTCATTCATTATTTTAGAAAAGGTTGTAAGCCCCGTAATCAGTCATTTGAGGTTCGATTCGTAAAATTTAGGAAGATTAAATAAATTATCCGATTGAATAAATTATCCAATCCAAAATTTACGATGAATTTAAGATTATTAGTAAAAGTAATCCCATGGGTTTGAATTTAGGAAAATAAATAATAAAATAATTAATTATTATAATATTGAATTATGTGTAAATTTTCTGTTATTTATTAGAAATACGTAAAATAAGTTTCGATAACTAACGAATCGATAGAAATAAATTATATGCATACTTAAAATCATAAAATAACTTAAATAATATTTAGGAGTATTTATTTATACCATATTTATATTTACATATAGGTAAAAATACGTGAAATATGCCAAAATAATGTTAATTAATTAAATAAAAATATGGAAAAATGAGAAAATGTCCAAAAGTTGGTCATGGTAGCTTGGAAATAGAAGAAACAAAATCAACCAATTCAAAGTTAACAAATAGAAAGTAGAAAAATGATAAAATAAGGCCAATGCAAGTAAATTTAATGAGAAAAAAATCCTAAGTAGCACTATAAATACCCAAATTTTTCCAAAAGTTTATTTAGTCAATTGGAAGAGTAGAAAAATTAGAGAAAAATAAAAAGAGTAGGAGATTATTTTTACAGAAAATTATGAAAATCGTGTACAAATAAGGGATATAAGGAGATCCTTAACCCGATGACCACTTGGGACTGGATGGCTACCACCACCACACAGTAGTGGTAGTACCTAAATCGATCAACAAGGCTATGGTAAGTTTGATCTTCCTTTCAATTTTATTTATTTTGTTAAAAATACTAAATCTGCTTAGAAAATCGTGAAATTTGGTATTCTGAGGGAAAATGTAAATTTAGGAAAAAAAATTAGTCTGATAATTTTGTATCTGAAAATATACTGTCATTAAAAAATCCCGCAAACTCAAACTTTATTTGAATTAAAAATAAACGACCTTAGGAGTATAGTTTTAGGCTCAAAATTTTTGTGTAGACTACTTAGGAGTTATAAAGTAGTACTATGAAGCTCTTTTCACAAACGAATTTTTAAAATTTTTAGATAATTTTTAGGTCTTAAAATAATACATAAAATAGGTAATTTTTTACTAATTAGGTAATTAAATGAATAATTACTGATTTAGTACATAATTATATATTTTAAAATATTTAAATTTGATGTAGTATGCTGCTTGTAGCATTTAAGGTGTTAGATATAATTATTAAGGTATTATGTAATATATATGAAATAGATAAAAATGGTATATTTTAAGTTAATTTTGTAATTTAGGGTAATTAAGTATAAATTCTGATTTGGGATGAATTTAGATATTTTGAAATGTTATTTAATGTTGGGAGATGATATTTGAAGTGGTGGGGATATTAGATGTGTATATTATATATATATTAAGTGATAATGTATAATATGTAAGTATAAGAATTTAATGAGTAGGAAAATATTCTGTTAAAATTGATATAATAATAATAATAATAATAATAATAATAATAATAATAATAATAATAATAATAATAATAATAATAATAATAATAATAATAATAAGGAATATATATAAAATTTGTTAAGAAACTTAAATTTAGGTGTTTATATGAAAAATATAAAATTTTCTTATATCATGAGCTGATTCGATAATTAAATTAGAAACTAGTATATCATATTGATCAAAATACTGATTAGAAACTAAAACGTAGATTAGGATGCTTAAGCATAATTAGATGAATCTCATATTTTAGTTTGGGAAGAATTCCTAAGGTTTATAAATAAAAATAATAATCAGAAGCTAAACTAAAACTAAATTCAGAAATTGATTCGAAAATTAATTTGGAACTAATTCGATTATAGGAGATATAGAATTTGGATAAATGCGTAAAATTATAATCCCAAACTTAAAACTTATGATTTAAAGCTTATATGTATATATATACATATATATAAGCGATTATGTTAAACGTAGATTATTTCTAGATCAGAATCTAATTCAGAAGCCAAAATCATAATTGAAATAAGAAACAAATTCGAAACCTAGCTGAATAAAGGAAGTAATTCTAAAAGACTTAGACCTAAATCACTAGATGTAAGAAGATCATAAACCAAAGATACTCATAATCTAAATTACATAACAAACCATATCTATGGTAGTTATGGGAAACTAAACCAACATTTATATTATGTGGATTATTGGCAATAGCCTATGCGAGTCATACCTCGAATGAGCAAGCAAAAAAGGCAGGTAAGTTGGGATTAATACATTACCGTATTTTAGAATACTAATTTATAGTACTCGGATACTTGAAATTGTACTTGATTGTGCTTATTAAATAGTTGGTTGTGTGTTTATGCTTGTTTTGAGTTGATGATATGATTCTAATTTACTGCTCTGGATTGTATTTGTATGATTTATTTGAAATGACCAAACACCTTAAACCAGATTTAACTAAATATATGATTTGTAAACATAAATTGGACCTGCATAGCAACTCATTAAGGGAAATTTAGGGTTCTTTAACCAAATATTGACCCATTCGAAGGGGATAGTGCTAGATAGTATATTGGTCGCTTCTTCATTCTTAGTTGAACTAAGTAACAGGTGAGGAGGTTACAGCAAAGGTGAAGACAATGAGTCGAAGGTAGCCACGGGAGAAACGGCGTCTCAATTGTACAAACTTGAGTTTAGTCGTAAGCTGTTGCATTAAATGAAAACTCCTCAACTTAGATTAGAGTGAGTACAATTTCTCTAATTTTACGACGAGTTGGATAACATCGTACGATGGTATTTGCTTAAGCATGCATTACATCTAACTAATTTAGCTGATATCCCTACTTGTGTTTGATGTATAGTTTTAAGTCTTTGTCTTAACTTACCGAGCTGTGGTTACTCACATCTGTATAGAGATTGTTGCAGGTGCTAGCTAAGAAGCGGCCTATATTTACCTTGAAGTTAACAATTATTGGATCTTGGGGAATGAAGATATAAAACCAAGGATATGATACACTCACAGGTTTGAATTTTATCTTTAAAGTTTTTATGAATTTCTCAAGTAGATTATGTTTAAGTTACTAAATCTTGTAATATACTTAGATTATGTTAAAATAAATATGTATTCCTTATAATTTGATAGGTAAATAATATTTTTATTTATAAATTGTTTACCTTAAATCAGGTTAATCGTTGATGCCTTGTGTAGATCAAGTCTAAGACAGCGACTGAAGTATCAGCTTCTATCCTAGAATGGTTTGTACAACGGAACTGTTACGACTTTGCTACTTCGGGGTATGACAAAGGTTGTTTCTGATTTGGACCCCGGATGGCAGATAATTCAACTAGCAGCTGATAGTGCAATGTATTGGACTTATTCTGACATGATTGCATCCTTATTGCCTTACATGACCCTATCACCTCCATGAATGGTCTTTATCAATGTAAACCTCCACAATCAGCTACTCGGAGTTCAGTTTGTAGAATTTAGGATGATTAAGCAAATTGTCCAATTTAGGCCAAATTTTATTATGAACTTAGGATTATTAGTAAAAGTGATCCCGTAAGTTTGAATTTAGAAAAATAAATAATAAAATGGTTAATTAATATAATATTGAAATTTATGAAAATTGTCTATTATTTATTGGAAACACTCAGAATAAATTCTAATAACTAATGAATTGATAAAAATAAATTATATATACACTAAAAATTATAAAATAATATAAATAATATTTAGGAGTATTTAATTGTACCATATATGAATTACATGTAGGTGGAAATATGCAATATTACTTAAAATACTATGCTAAAATAATGTTAATTAATTAAAGAAAATTCATAAATAATTAAATAAAAATCATGAAAAATATGGAAAAATGAAGAAATCTCCAGAAAATGGTCGTGGTAGCTTGGAAATGGAAGAAATAAAATTAACCAATTAAATGCAACAAATAGAAAAAAGAAAAAAGAAGAGATAAGTCAAATATCATTTCATAATTAATAATAAAAAAAATCTAAGCACCTTATAAATTCTGAAAAAATCACTTACACTCCTCATGTGGTCAATTTGGGATTCAGAAAAATTAGGGAGAGAATTAGAAGATAAGAGAAGAGAGAATAATTTTACAAAAAATTAGAAAATTAATGTGCAATTAAAGCCTTAGAAAGGAACCACCACCCGATGGCAACTTGGGAGTGGATAACCACCACCAACATACGGTGGTGGCAGTGCTCAAGCCAGTTGATAAGGCCTTGGTAGCCGGAGCAGCAAATGCCGATAAGTTCCGATTCTCTTCCAATTTTGCTTAAATTGTTAAAAATATTAAATATATTTGAAAAATTATAAATGTTGTTATTCTGAGATGTTTTAGTATGTAGATTTAGAGAAAAATTTTATTTTGATGAATTTATGTCTAGAAATATACTACTCTTAAGAAATTTCGCAAACCCGAATTTTGTTCAAATTAGAAATAAATGACCTTAAGAGTATAGTTTTAGGCTTAAAATTTTTGTATAAACTACTTAGGAGTTATAGAGCAATGCTATGAAGCCCTTTTTCAAAAATGAATTTTTGAAAATTTTAGATGATTTTTAGGCCTTCAAATAATGCATAAAATGGGTAATTTTAGGTTAATTAAGTAATTAAATAGATAATTACTGATTTAGTATATAAATATATGTTTTAGGATGTTGGAATATGATAAAGTATGATGTTTATAGCATTTAGGGTGTTAGATGTAATCATTAGGGTATTATATAATATATATGTAATAGGTAAAAAAATGGTAAATTTAAGTTAATTTTGTAATTTAAGGTAATTAGGTGTAAATTATGATTTGGGAGGAATTTAAATATTTTGAGATGTTAGTTGATGCTGGGAGATGATATTTGAAGTAATAGAAATATTAGATGTGCATATTATGTGCATATTAGGCGATAATATATAATATGTAAGTAAAACAAATTAATGAGTAGGAAAATATTAAATTAAAATTGATATTATAATAATAATAGAAATATATAATAAATCTGGTAGAAAACTTAAATTTAGGTTTTTATGTGAAAAATATAAGATTTTCTCATAGCAAGAGTAAATTTGATAATTAAATTAGGATTATAATGTACTACACCAACTAGAACATTAGTTAAGGATCAAAAACGATATTTAGGATATCTGAAAATAATGTGATTAATTTTACATTATGGGTTAGAATTTAGGATATCTTAAGGTTTACTTATAAAATCCTTTATAAAAGATTAAGTTAAAAACTTAATTTAAAAACTGACTTTAAAACTGAATCAGAATTCAACCTAAATTAGGAATAACTTTAAGAGGCTTAAAACCTAAATAATTAATTATACTAAAAACCTTAAACTAAAGATAACATAAAAGAACTATAGAATGAAGTTTATATAAAATAGTTATATATACATACTAAAATAATATTTGCAATATAGGGATTATCGGCGATGGCCTGAGTAAGCCGCACTTCGAATGAGTAAGCGAGGAGTCCAGGTAAGTTGGGATTAATATGTTACTGTATTTCAGAGTACTAATTTGTAGTACCCGGATGCTTGAAATTGTATTTGATTGTATTTGTTAGATAGTTGACTGTACGCATATACTTAATTTTGAGTTGATGATGTGATCCTGGTAAACTACTCTGACTTGTATTTGTATGATTTGTTGAAATAATTAAACACTTTAAACCGGATTTAACTAAATATGTGACTTGTAATTCTAAATTGGGTATGCATAGTAACCCATTAAGGGAAACTTAGGGTTCTTTAGCTAAATACCGACCCCTTGGAAAGTTGTCACGCCTCGAACAAAAGGAGTCATAACAATTCTGCTGTGTAAATCAACCTAAAATAGGAGCTGGCCTCATAGCTACTATCGTAGATATAGTCTACACAAGGCGTACATGATTTAACCAACTTGAAGCGTCTATTCTGACATCTGTTAATAACCAAACCTATGGTAGAGCACTATAAAATACCTGTTTTATACAATCTGTTGTCTAGTACCACAATAGTACTGACATAAACGTTTTACATCAAAGTTATAATTTACAATCAGAGTTTATAAAAAAGCCATAGGTTTACGGATTATTTACATAAGATAGGAAACTAGTGGACGTCCCAAGGAATTCCTAATTAGTCTCCTTAAAATTCAAAAGAAAGATCAAAAGTCTAGGTTCAGTTGATTCCTTGTTCCTTACTTTCCCAAATAGTAGCACACTAACTTGGGAATGGTAGAATCTGAACATCTTGACCTCACTCAACACCTACAAAAAAATCTATGATAATGTGAATACAACTAGCTCAGTAAATGGGACGAAGTCAGAAGAGTACCATACAATCACAAGCAAGGTTAATAATTATGATGAAATGTAATGTAATTAATAAAATGGAACATCACACAATGTTATCTGATCCACTATAAGATTAGAGAAATTACATTTGCTCCAACCCGAATTGAGGAGTTTCATCGCAACTCAAGTCAGACTAAACCCGGATTTGTGCAATGGAAAACACCCTCCTCCTATGACCGCCTTCGAACTACAACGTCCACCCTTGCTGCAACCTCCTCACCTATTACTTAGTTCGACTAAGGATGGGGAAATGACCATTTCAGCTATCCTCATCGAAGGAAGTTGGTATTTGGCCTAATACTCTTAATTATTTTCCCCTAGTAGGTGTTTTGCATGCCCAGTTTTATTTTAGTCGAATAGACGTTAGTTTTAATTAAGGGTGGCCAAATAAGTTCATACAATACAGAAATAATGCAAACATGCAGAGCAGTACACCAAGGAGTTCAACTCATGTCACAATTGAGTATCATACACACACACAGCATATGCATGATCAACTAACTACAAATACAACTATAAGTACTCTTAGGACTCTTGATACTTTAAAACAGTATCCCACAAGCGGTGAAACCACAATCCCAACTTATTTATTTAGATGCTCACTATTGTTGACTCGAATCGTCAACTGTCTTTGTACTAGAAGATCTTATTTACATAAAAGATCCAAATTCAGTTTTTGTAATAATTACGAAAACATTAGAGTTTAATCTAATATGATTATATATATATATATATTATTTCCATTATATATAGTCGTATTATCACTATATATCAAATTAAGTTATTAATTGTTGATACTGTATGTCATATATACTATTACGTATTATATATTGTTTCGATTATATTAAAACGTACTTTTAATTTATTAAATCATGTTTTAATTTTGATAAGGTTACAGAAATATGTATATTTTAGAATATGATAAAGTTATAGGTTATATTGCTTAAGGTTATTCGATTTTAACAAAATTAGTGTCATTGGATTTGTAAAGACCTAACGACATGTTTTACTAGTCATGTTCCTAGAGAGGACTTTTTACGGATAGTTCAAGTTTTTAATACAATTATACGTATCTATAAGAATATTATCATATTATACATAATTTACGTTATTAAATTATCTTTTACCTAATTTGTCCATATATCATTACAATATGAGTATTATCTAACTCTAATATATCTAAAGTGTATCCCGATCAGAAAATATCAGTAAATATAATAAAAATACTCATTAAATTCAATCTGATCAGCAATCATATATATAGTTTTTATTTAACTATTTAATCCATTTTAGTTTATTAATATTAAAAATACACCCAACTTGTAATTTAAGCCATTTTATTAGGTAAATTCGTAATTAATAGTTTGGGTTTCCAAATAATTCCTCGAAAATTTCAATAGACTCATAAAAATATAGAGAATTCAGTTGTTACTTGGTTTCAAGTTTTCGACTTATCGCCTATATACTTATATTTACAATTTTACCCCTAATTTATCTTAAATTACTTAATTATGATTCTTTTTTCTCTAAATTAATTTCAATATGACTCAATACTATTATTATTTACTATAGATTAGTACATGTCCATTTCATCAATTAATTTCATATTTTCCTATTTAATTTATAATTTCAGCCTATTTTTGAGCCATTTTTAGACCAAAAAATGCAATAAATATTAAAAATATTCAAATCAAAATTTAGGTACTTAGAAATTATCTATATATTATACACATTCTACACAAAAATTTTTAGTTGGAAAAAATATCATTTAGTATATTTATTTTACAATTATAAATTCGAATGAATAATATATTTCTTAAGAAAGTATATTAAATATTATGAATTTTTAAAAAATAAAAATATCACATAAAATTATATTCAAAATAACCAAAGTAAAAATTTTTTCAAAATTTTCTGGGCGAATTTGATATTTTTTACAAATTATTGAAAAATAAGGTAGAAAATCAACCTTGGTGTTCTTAGGTACTCCAGTAGCCAGTGGCGGTTAGGTGGTTGTCGGACGGCCTAGGCACAGTGGTGATAAGTAGTGGTTGGTCGGGCTTCACAACAGAATCAATTTAGGTTAAGGTTCTGTCTTAGCATGAATTTTTCCCTATTTTTCTTATTTTATTTCTATTTTTGAAGAAAATTTTTTCTGAATTTTTCCCTAAGTGTATCTAGTTTCTAAAGTCAATAAATGATGTGGGGAATCCTATTTAAGCTTGTTGGACTCAGTTGCTACTATTAGAATTTTCTTTTTAATTTTTTTCTTTACTTTTTCTTCATAAATGCAAGTAGAAAGTAGCCAAATCCTACCAACTTGCTTTTAATTCAGCATCCTCAAGTTTTTCCTAACTTGCCACGATGAATTCCAAGATTTCCAACTGCAATTTGAGTGAATTAGGTAAGATTTTCTTTTATCTTTGACATTTTAGGTATATTTTATTAATATTTAATTATTTATCAATATACGGGCTGTATATCCCATGTATATATCATGCGTGATATTTAACTATACTCATATAATTATGTTTCTAATATATCTTTGATTTTTAGGATATATTCTCTTAATAAATTTCATAAATTCAACGCAATATATATATATATAATTACGTAATTTAGGGATAATTTATGGGTATAATTATTATTTATACTGGATACACTTATAAAATTTCGTGTATATTCATATAGTAAATTATACTATATTATCTTATTTTATAGCTTAATTAACTTATCTCTAAGTTCTCGTCACAATTTGAACTCGATTTTAGGAGTTCCAAGCATTTTAGTGTTATATTAAATATTCTTACTTTTAAGGGCAAAATTGAGATTTTGGGTTATTATTTCTAAAATCTAACTTCACTGCATCATCTCGACTAACTTTCCTATCTTAGTCGTAAAGTTTGAGCTTAATTAGATAAGTTTCCCTAAAGACCCTAAATTTAGGCTCAGTTGTTCTAAACTCAATTTTAGGAGCTTAAAAAAGGGATAAAACTAGATAGCATAATTGGTTCCTTTTTCATCTTTAGTCAAATTAAGTGACAGGTGAGGAGGTTACGGTAAGGGTAAAGTCAATGATTCAAAGGTAGTCGCGAGAGGAGTAGTGTCTCCATTGCACAAACCTGAGTTTGGTCATAAGCGGTTGCATTAAATGGAAACTTTTCAACCCAGATTAGAACGGGTGCAATTTCTCTAATCTTACAACCGACCAGATAATATCGTATGATGACATTTGTTTAAACATGTATTGCATCTAATTAATTTAGTTGATAACCTTATTTGTATTTGCTGCATAGTTTTAAGTCTCCGTCCTAACTTACCGAACTGTAGTTGCTCACATCCTTATAAGCATTGTTGCAGGTGTTAACTAGGAAGCGACCTTTATTTACCCTAAAACTAATAACTGCTAGATCTTAGGGAGTGAGAAAATACATATGAAGAATAGATATATTGTTAAGGTTTTAGCTTTTGTTTTGGAATAATGTATTACTAAAGAAATATAGTACGATGAAACTTTTCAAACATTAATTGTAATATTTAAATTCTAGTGTATATACATATTTCCATAATTTCTTAGGTAAATAATTTATTTAATTTATGAATTGTTTACTTCAAAGCAAGTTAGTCGTTGACGCCTTATGTAAATTAGGTCTAAGATGGCAATTGTATAGTCGGCATTTATCTTAGAATGGTTTACACGGCGGGATTGTTACTACTCTGCTGCTTCAAAGCGTGACAGTTAACTTAGTTCACCTTGGTGATACGAGATTCTAAGGGATATTATTCAACAACTCTACTTTAGTCATGTGAAAGGCATGGCTGTAAGAAAATCCGGTAGTCTTGTAGTGTTAAAATTCGTAGTTGATGGATTGGTCTAAATTTTTTAATTTCACCCCTTACGAGTTTGGAGGGGTGACCATAACAGTGTAGAGTATAGATGGTCACCCTAAGCTCACTGTCATCGTGAAAGTATGGTATCCATAATGCTTCTTGCTCAATCTTTAACATCGCTTTTTCAAAGGATGCCTTCGTATATATGAAAGTTGCTTGGTTTTCAAAACTCTTGAGCATAGTACGTAAAACTGGTTTTGTATATGCGTTTTCATAGTCAACCTTTAGTTTTGCATGTCTTAAATTAGATAACACCCTCTTGAAGTGCTAAACTACTTAGTACATCTAGTACCTTTAAGAAACGGAATGGTTTCCCTTTATGAATGAGTGGATCCCCTCACATCTTTGTGTACTCCACATAAACACTAAAAAATGTCCCTTCAAATATGTGTATGCCCAAGAGAACCGCTTCTGGTACAATTCCTCAAGCAGTTCATTTCCTTCAAGCTTATGCCTCTATAGGATCTTTAACTAAGCCACTTCAAATTCATCAACGGATTATATATCGAACATGTACTTCTTGAAATCTTGCATGATCCAATTGCTATGAGCATGAGACATTGCATTCCTTTTAAGGTGTCATGAATAAAGGCAATGCTATGCTTAAGGACAAACAGAAGTAATGGCTGCCCATAATGCCCTATCCCCATCCGTGAGTAGACATAAGCCTTTTTTCTTTTCATTGCATACACAAAAACATCAAGCAACAAACTATATAGTTCTTCCGTCTCATCATCTAATAGTGCACTATCGAAGATGTAAGTCTAATGGTGATGGTTAAAGCTAACTAGTATTACCAATGACATTAAATACTTGTTTGATCGATATGTGAAATCAAAAGTAATAACATCTTTGAAATAAGTACAGTCAAGCTGATATGTCGAATATGACTAGAACATTCGATTAAGTTCTCCCTCTTCATTTACAGTATAGCTATAAAATAACTTGAGATCAACTACCTTGTGCCCTGTTGAGAATGCCAGGGTTTCCTTAGCATTACCATCACATGTATCTACCCGCTTTCGCTTATCGACATAGTTATATAGGCCTTTATTCATAAATTTAACTTTCTCATATCTACCCACATGATGAATCAGATATTCCATTATATTACGCGACCATATAGCAAAATTTAACATGCTTCTAATTTGAACTTGATCAGTATCTGCACAAACCTATTGGAATTTAAGAAACAATTCTGTGATGGTGGTATAAGCTCATGATTGTACTTGGTATTTACGTTTACGACCTCCCAAAATCCATCATCTTCGGTTAGTTTTACTTTAAACATAGCTTCACAACCGGTTTTAGTCAATTCTCTTTCCTTTCTAACTCAGTCATTCCTACTAAGGTGTTATTGACCCTTATAACCTTCCATATGCCAAATCCATAGACACAATCTCACATGCTTTTACTAATTCTTTTTAGATACAACAAACGAATACTAAACTCATTTATAATAGCATACTTAGTCTAAAAATCACAAGCTTTTGAAAAAGATGAAAACTTTCTACCAACTAAAAGTTTAATCGATTGCAAACCTATATGGGATGACAAGTCGTCAATGGTAATCACATTGTTTTGCTGAGAAGAATCATTGCTTTCACCATCACTAGAAATTGCAATATCATCCGATTCATCATATGTAGCATTGGTTTTAGTATTGTAGTCATGAAAATCATATCCATCTTCATTATCACAACCTAAATTGAAGGCATGTTTACTAGAAGTCATATTGTAATTGAAAATATTGTTGTTGTTGTTGTTCTTTCTAGGTATTGAAGGTACACTTGGGGTTTTAGTATAGAGATCGATATGTTTAGTACTAAAGATAGTGGACTTTACTGCAAAAATATCAGGAATGCGGAACATATTGATTTTTAAAATATTGTTGATAGTTTTTAACCATGTAAATAATCCCATGCAAAACACTGTCAAAAGTCGTGAAAATCTATCAATAGTTATTGAAGTAAAAAATAACTACTTTGCAATAAAACAATAATCGAACATGGTAGTATTATTTCAATAATGGAAAACACAACTGTTGATAGTAAAAATATACTGTCAACAGTCTTGCACTCTAAACCAGTAAACTAACTCGTTTGCAGTACAAAATGACCGAACTTAGTTAGTTATTTATTGTTGATGGTAACTTTAGCTGTCGATAGTTACAATATATTATCGACAGTTTTGCTAAAAATTATTTGATTTATCTTATTTAATTTCAATATACATGTCACTCAAAAATTTTATCATGTATTGTATAAAATTTTAACACTACATATAGATAGTAATATCATGGTGCACAATTTTAGAATATGATATTACATATATTCTACTAACGTTATTTATAAAGAACTCTTATATCGTTTTAGTGTAATGACATGTAATATGGTATAGTGTAGTAATAATGATATGTACAAACTATGTGTATATTATGTGCTTTGTTAATATATAAATTATAAACATGTACTTTGTCAACATTAGTATTTTATACATAAAATATACTGGCATTAGTAAACATAATATTTTATACCGACAATAGTATATAAGGATTACCATTGTACGAACTATATGTACGCATTATAATTATATCTAAACTATATGGTTTGTATCTTTTAATTTCAATAAATGGATATTGTAATTGTACGAAAGAAAATATATATATAATATAGTTTATAGATAATGGTATATATGAGTAGCATTCTTGTGAATTTCATATGCAATTTACTGAATTATATGAATTATGTATAGATTTAATATTTTCCTTTAATCATAATATAGTATGTAAACAATGGTATGTATGGGTTTTATCTATATGAATTATACGCGAAATTTACCAAATTATATGAATTGTGTATAGTTTCATTAAATTCTAATAATTATAAAATTAATAAACAAAATAGTGAAAATCACAATAAATTATCATTTTCTTATATCAAACATATAAAACATTTAATTACTTCTGCTTTATATGAATTTCATAATAATAATGAAAATAATAGATGGAGAAAAACTATATAAACAATAATTCACTATAAAATCGATAATAATTCTGTTGATGGGAGAATATTTTGAATAAAGGGAGGTGAAGAAAAAAAAATAGTTAATATATAGGTATAAAAAGAGAGGAGACATATTGTAATAATAGATATATTAGTATTTAATTGTAAAAATAGAGAAGGATATTAATTAAATGGGAAAAAGGATCAAAATATAAAAAGAAATATTGAATAAATTGAAAATGGAAAAATATAAAAAAGAATGAGATTATAATTAAATGGAAAAGGTGATTAAATAGAAAAAAGGGAAGGGGGAGGTATCCTACTAACTTCTTATAGCAGGTTACCTTATTCAGTATTACGGTAATGTTAAATATCTAGGCTCCAGCATTACTGTATAAAATCCCCAATTTATCATTTGAAAATAATTGAAATTTTTTAATTTGGTTTATGTTGACTATTGATTTTCGTTCTAATGTGTAGATACTTGCAAAACAAGAAAACAGTTACAGGAAGGCACCGAAGGGTATTTTGGCGCGACCACCTTAATGCCTAAGTCAGCCCTCTTATCATATATAAATGGAATTGTTTAGTAATTATGAGAGTGAGAGAATGAAGGAGAGGATCCCCTTAGTTGGGGGTCTTGTTTGTTATTTATAGTAGAAGAGTTGATATTCATACTCGGATGGACCATAAGAGTTGAGCTTAGGCCTTAATGTTATTGATTTAGGCCTTTGCCTATTTTACTAAAAAAATGCTATCAACATTTGCTCTCCACTCTCTTTGGTCATAAGGTCGACAAAGAGAATATTTAGGTAAGTTGATTTTGTGGGGTTTATGGAAAAGTTTGTAATCCAAGCCTAAAGAGGCTAGAGTGCTTCAAGAAGTCAAGGCCTGAAGAGGTGAAGGTTAGGGATGGTTGGAGCACTTATAGATATCGGTATATTTGAAAAAGTGAAGGCTTAAAGAGGTTATAGGCATAAGTGGCCAGAGTACTTACGAATATTGGTATGCCTAAAAAAGTGAAGGCCTAAAGAGGTTGGAGTGCTTGAAGAGGCAAGGAAGCATGTAGGTCGTCTGAGCTAGACATGACCTGTGTTAAGTAGAGTTGTAAAATTAGCTAGTTGGCTTATAGTCTGTTAACGTATAAGAGTTTGGCCTTATTTACTTGTCGTTCATATAAGTTGTAGGATTTAGAGTATTTTACCTATCACCGCCTAATGGTTTAAGGTTTTCATGTAGCTCATCGTCTATTTATTAAATAGAGTAATTAAGTTTATACTAGGTTGTCGTTTGTCGTGTGTATGGCTTAGAGCTATTGAGGAGTTACTCGTTAACAAATTATATTTATGTGGGCTCAAAATGAGGGGTGTTTCTTTAACCCTAATTTGTCTTCGAGTTTTTGTACTAGTCTTTATAGGAGATGGAAGCAAACCTACTAAGATTTTAGTAAATCATTATAAGTGCTAAGTAATTGACATACTTCATCATTAGGTTCGTTAACCCATCTTTCCCTAACAAGAGTTGGTATGTAAATAAGATTCGAAGCATGATAGCTTCCCCATATGCTTCCATGAATAATGGAATAATCATTAGATAATTTTGTGACATGATCACAGATTGTCTGACTTGAGAGGAAAATATACCAATACTGAAGCTTCCGTTGCTTATGACATTGGGTTGATAAAAACTTTTGCATGATCTATAGAGTATTGGCCTACAATTGTAATGCAGGGGATGCACATATGCTTCCCAATTGAGAATCAATTCCTGAGCCCTGATGAGAGAATTGTGGGGTAGGCTAAAAACTATGTAGGGTTGGGTTATTAGCCATAGAATTGCATGGACTAATTTTGTCATACTAAGAAATGTTACTTCACCACAACTTGCAACGGTAAGACACTAAGATCTCACATGCATAACAGATGAATAAGTGACCGCCATCATTATGGTTATAAATCACTTGACCATAGTAGCTAGTCTCTAGCTTAATGCCTTATTTGCATTAGTTAACACAACAGATGACTTTTGTTCAGCTTTTAGCTTGGCATTATATCTGTTAGCTTGGCATCTGCTGCTCAGTATCGCGACATCCGATTAAAGCTTGGTGTGTTGAGGTAGAGATGCTTTGTTTACTAGTTGCCTGGCCTGGTCTAAGAATTATTTGGTCATGCCGTATAAAGCTACCATTGCTCAGTAGATTGGCATATTGGCTTTCTTAAAGTAACTCAAATCCATTCATGAAGAGCATGGTGGAGAGGGGATCAAAGCTTGGTTAAGGTATCGTTAAGCTACCCGTAAATCACAATCGACTCGACTCAACCCATCATAGAGTAACTCGGTTAAGAGGAGATCGGAACTTAGCTTTATAGATAGCAACTTTACTATTGTTTAGGGCTTGATGTGTACACATAGAGCTCGAATGTTGGATTGCTGAGCTCTATTTAGTGCATAAACATAAGTCGATGAATAAAGGCAAAAGGCATTTCATAAGTATGGTTGTTTGTTAGTAATTTCTACTTACCCTTGAGTAATGCTTTTGTTGCACAAAGATACAGGTAATTGGTGAAACTTTACCATCAATCACAAACTAGTACAACTTAGTGCAACTCGTGATTATAATTCACAGTTGTTTAGGTCGGTGCTAGGTTGCTGCTCAAATTTGTGGCTCAACATGATAGTTTGCTTAACTGGGACTATTCTCAGCTTAGGTTGGTCTCTTGTTGGATGGTGTTCAAGAAAGTAGCTCGAGTCTGTTGCTTTGCATGGTAAGAGCTGTGGTAATGAAAGTATGGTCATTAAAGTAGAGAGCTCCGATTTGCTACTTGGATGCGTATGTGGCTGGTTAACTTAACAACTAGCTATCCATGAGAACATCAAAGTTACTCAGCAACTTGGTATGGCTTGGACATGCTTGGCTTCTCGGTAATTCGACACAAGTCTTACAACATGTCATATGCCCCATGGCTGAATTGAATAGCTCCTAGCCAAACTCACTGCGTATATCATATAGAGCTACGACAAGTATGAATCTCGAGTAGCTTTTTAACACCTAGACTAACCTATGCTACATCAGCTCTTACAACAAATAACTTTATGCTTAAGCACATCTTGAAGACTCATCTATCTGGCTTGCTTTATTCTTTATTCACCCGAATTTCACTTTTGACCATCAAGCACTAATATGGATGGATGGCTTAGCTCAGCGTAGAGCACAAAATGGATTCTAGCTAAAAGGAGCTTGGAGTTTAACAACCTTATCATGGCCATTTCGAAGGAGTTCGGGTAAGTAGCTATTTTGAAATTGTAGCTATCGTGTGACGAGTTGCTCAACTCGGATCAAAAAGTCATCTTATTGGAGCTCGATTATCTTGCTATGACTCCCCGGCAACTCGGTAAGGCCATGGAACTTTGGCTACTTGGCCATGGAACTTGGCGACTCAAACAAGATCATGTTACCTCCAAATACTTAATCATAACTTACTTGGTGGCTTACTCTTTGTACGTAGTCGCGTTAAATAATAGAGCTCAATTGGTATCAGCTTTTTAGTGAGGAATTCAAAAATAGGTTGGCTTAGTCAAAAAGCATAAATTAGGAACTCATTTTGGGCATTATCCTCGTTTTCCTTAGTGAGTGGAGAAGTTGAGTTAGCTATTCGGCCATGAGATACGGAGCTCAGAAAAATAAACTCAACTTAATTTGTTGTTGAGCTCAGTTGTACAACACAAGTTAAGTTACTCAGCATGGTAGATGAAAGCTTGGAACAGTAGAGCTAAACTTAGTACCTAGTAGAAAAACTCAACATTACCATTGCCGCTTGATCTATAAGAAGCTTAGAAATTTCAAATGTCAACTTGGACACTTATAAAAAATAACACACATTTGCATTGTTCAACACTACAGGAGCTTAAATCTTACTCAGTACTTGGATGCTCAATAGGGTATTACTGTATACATGATAGCTCGACTTAGTAGTTCAGCCTCATCTTGGTTTTAGTGATTTGGAATGACTCAGATAAACTTGGCTTATCAATTATTTTCGTTGGTCGGTAGCACTTGCTCAGCAACTTTAGAATTTGGTAGCTCAGATTGCAATGAAAATGTGAACATTTCTTATTATTGATGAATCATAGTAATTGTTCGACAGAAATGAGGCTTAATTCTGTACATTCATAAGACATTTAAGCCAGCATATAGTTCGAAGAATGCTTAACTTTGTCATGTACATGTTGTAGCTATAAGTAAATCTATCGGCAATAACTTGGGTACAATAGTACGGTACACGTGTGGTGCCTACTAAGTTAGTAATTATAAAAGAAAGAATAGCTTGGATAGAGTAACTTCCTATAGCTCACTACAACTGCAAGTTCAAGGATTTTTCAACCAACACAAGGTCCAACAATTGCATCCCAATATCAACTAGGTTGTAATTCAAATGGATAAGTACAACATCATACTTACGACTCGAGTACTAATCTACGACTTGATGACCAGCATTCGACCAAATCCTTAAAAATAGACATGAAGAACATCTTGTAGTAACTCAATGTCTTTTCCCTGGGAAAAGCAATCCTCTGAAAGCAAATAATCAAGCTTTCGGAATTCAAACAAAGAAACAACTCAATCGCCTTAGTTACCGTTACTAGTCAGATGGCGACGGTTATGAACCATCAAAGGATGAAAATACAATTACTTGAACATGTAAACTCATATGTGGACAACAGACATGAAAAATTGTCTTGCTTTTTTTATATAGTCAGAACTTTTCAACGATTTGAAGTAGATACATATGATAAACGCTTTGTTATGCTTATAACATGGTACATGTTAGTAATGAATGTTAACTAACAAGACAATAGTAGTTAACCGAAATAATGTTTCCTTCTTTTTATGGTATAAGCAGGCTTTGAGAAACAAAGAAACTGCATATCCAAATAAATCATATATACCATTTAAAACATCCATAAGCATAAAAATATGAAGAAGAAAAACAAGGACACTTAGATTTTAAGTTAGGGGAACATAAAGATCCTAAAATCTAAAATAAATAGGTAAATTATGAAAGAATTTGCTTGAATACTTTTATAACTATAAAATCACAAAAAATCGTAGTAGTTAATTCCGGCTGACAGCATTAATTGTTGATTGATGATTTTCTTTTCAATGCCTAGACACTTGTAAAACAAGAAAAAAACTATTGGGGGAGGATGTTTGGGTGTGGCCACTCTAATTCTTAAATTAACCCTCTTGTCATGTATAAATGAAATTATTCAGTAGATTATCCCCTTACTTAGGGTTTTGTCTGTTATTTATAACGAGCGAGTCGATGCTCGTATTTTGACTGACCGTAAGAGTTAGATTTAGATCTTAATATTACTGATTTAGAACTTTAGCCTATTGTACTAAAAATTGTAATTAAGAATTCGATTTTAAAACCTTCTAAGTAAAATTAAAATAATCAGAAAAAAATCATATAATCATTATTATTAAATTAGGTTGAGCTTTACAATTTAATATGATTTGATTAGAATTGATTATAAATTCAATCAAATTGAATCCAATTCCAATTCTATTGAATTGCAATTGAATTTGGTTGCGTTCATTTTAATCTTTGATGCTCGAATATGGTATTCAACCACCTACATTGAGTGTTATAACAATGCATATAACAGATTTAATTCGATCCGATTTATGACTTGGATTGAGCTTTCTTCGCTCGGGTAGTTATTTTTATTTTTATTTATTTTTGCCTGACGTGAGCTTCACTTTCAAATATCATTACACCGTTCCGTAGTTGTTTTGATTCTTGTATCGTATTTCCTTCAAGATGGGTCAAGCTCAAAGCGCCACTGCTACAACAACAACAGCTGTGGCTGATCAAGCCGCAACTCGCATCGAAACCAAGTCGTCTTCTTCCTCCAATCCCGCCAATACTTCTATGGATGCTCTTATTGCAGGTTCGTGCTCTTCCTCTCATATCTCTACTTGGATGCATGCATACAATATTTCTGTGCTTGTGTTTGGAAAACTGTCGAACTTCATTCATTGTGTTAATTCCGAGAACATTAGAGGTGGCTGTTAGCATTTGGAATACGATGTTACGGTTAAGAATTGAGTAGGCGTATTGTTATTTTGTTGATTATTTACTAACAGCTAACTCAATCAATCGATTTGCAACCCAGAAATCGAATTTCTTTCCGTATTTTAGGTTTCTTGGTTTACAATTGTTTGCATTTTTAGGCCAAATCAACGTTCTTAATGCTTAAAATGATTTTTAAAAAAAAAGTACAAATGTTACTTAGGACATGTTTTAATGTTTTATATTAAATTACTACTGCGATTATAGTCACGAATGTGCATGTTTTAGTTGAAATTTCCAAATATTTTGGCAGTATGCTCAATGTTGAGCTGGAATCAGTTTGGCTTAGAAAATTTTAACTTCTGAGATTGAGTTGTTCTGAATGATGCTTCCTAGATCTCCCAAAACACAAGATGACATTCTCAAGTGGTTACTCATAAATGCTTATGTTCAATTGTGATCAAAGCAGTCCATATACTGAAAACCTCGGGGGACCTCTTCCATTGACAATATATCTGTTGTTTCAAAGGCAAGGAAGGCTACCGATGCCCACGTATAATATAACTAACAAATTGTATTATATATTACTTTATAATTCCTCAGGGGCTAATGAAACTATTTTAGTGAAATTTAACTATCTCAATTATTAGGCAACCATGATGACCTGAATGAGTATCCGAGAAAAAGCATCTATGGTTTCTGGAGCTATATATGCCCACTAAACAGCTGAATTTTGGACAACCTCAGATATATTGGTGGTGCTTTAAGCCTGTGGTGGTGTATTTTCTAGCAGCCAATACATGATTGAGATTGCACTTTTGACTTTTAAATTTCAAGTTCAATCATTTCAGAACCTTTCTCTTTGTTAACTGTTAATTAAGCAATGTTATTGACAGCAGCATCAATATTTAGTAGAGAATAATGACAAGCTGTTTCTTAATCTCTATTATTAGTAAGGCTTCATGATGCATTCACCACTTCAAACATCTCCACTTCAGCAATTTACTACCTTAATTTTGTTTGCCTTCTTTAAGTGGTAATGCATGTCATGAATTCTGGAATTTTTCAGGCATGCTGCGAAAGCTTGAATTTTTACTCGTCAACTTTAATATTAAAACTTACACTGATTTACTATGTGTAAAACCTGCTTGGTCCACATTTCTTTTATATTCTTATGTCTTCCTCACTGGTTGTTGGTTCTCTTAAGATGACCTTCTTGGTGTTGCTATAACAGAGTGTCAAGTCATTACATATAAGCCCTTATGGTACAATCTCCATGTGTAATTGACCACCACATCATCAGGAACAAGATTACACAATGAGCATGGTGGTGGTGGGAGACTCAAATTGGTTTTATGCATTCCATGTCCCAGGCTGTATTGCAACCATTCAATCTCCAAGTTATGCTCTAGATCATATCTTGCTCTCTCCATGACTGACAATCCAAGTTCCTTTTTATTAAAATTCTTTTGGCGAATTTTTGAAGGAAACTAATCCTTTCTTTTCTTAGCAGCTTCTTAGTTTTCATGAAGTCCTTCCCATAAATCGCTTCCATATGCATTGATATATTCATATAATGAATACATACCCTGTCTCTGATATTGTTGCTTCAATGGCTGTGACATATTATTGCGACTGTGCCACACTTCGGCCATTCTCTGAAGAAATGTTCACCTTATTTCTGGATCCACCTTCAATGTGTTTTCAATCACTGTCACACTCATACATCTATTTGCTCATAGGCATCTCTAAATCCCACTGTTATTGTCTTTGGAGGTCATTATCCTTATGCTTCTTTTTATAGTTCATCTAGAACTGAGTGTATGTATCATAATTTATATGTGAAAGTTATTATAGCTTTGACGTCTCGCCATAAGGATGTGTAATATATATATATATATATATATATATATATATATTAAGAGGAAGACAAAAATGAGAGAGTTGATTAAATATCTACCCAAGAACTAGCGGCAGGACTGAAGAAACAAGGGGAGAAAAGAGGGTAGGGAGGGATTTTGACACTTTAGTAGAGCTTCAGCATCAACCTTGATGAATAAGTAAAAGTTCACTACTATGTGCACGTCCTATCTTTGTACTTCCAAATTTAACAGTGTTGGGGTGGTGTAGTAGAAGTGACCAATATTGCAAGGTTGAATCACAAAAAATAAAAATTGGGGTTACAAAAACGACATTATCTTTATTATAATCTATTCAGATAATGTCCATCAAGAATTTGGAAATATTTGAAATGAGTTTTATTTTCAACTTGAATATTCTAATAGAAGGATTCTTCAAACGTTTAGGACTGCTGTTTCTGATCCTCCTATCAGCTGAAGGCTATGGCCACTTCAGTATATATCTATATCTTGGTGGAACAATATTGAAAAAAGCAGCCTTCAATTTTCAAATCAAATCAATATTAGGAGACCATTTCAAGATATTTTTCTATCTCAACTAGAAAATATTTCTTAGAAAATTTATATTGTAGTTAAATTTTGATTGTCAATGCTTGAAACTGGAGCACCATGATTTCCTTTATTCTGAAAATGGTATAATTGAGGGATGGAAACAGAGGAAAGTCTTATACCCTCATGATTTGAGGAGGAAGAACCTAGTACCTGTTGAAGGCCTTCTATCGATGGAAATATTACCAGGCTAAGTCCAAAAGTGTTCCTTCAGCCTGCAGAAAACTGCTCATAATAAAACACCTTCCAATTTTGTTGCTTGCTACTGTAAGTTCACACATGTATTGAGTTTTTTTTTTTTTGAACAAACACGTATCATTTCATTAGTGAGTTAACTCGGAATGATTAGATTTAAGATATAGTTCCAGTAAAAGTACCTGCAGAACATGCTATTGCATTTTGAATGTGAGAAGGGTAGATTATGAACCAAGATATGGTAATGGTAGGAGTGTGGGTAGAATACATGCATTATGCTAATATTTGGTGGATTAATATGTTTCTTTCCACAGGTAAGTCTTTCAGCAAAGAAGTTACAGTTTCTTATTCTCATTTCTTTCTAAAGATAGTTTCCAGAGGTTGTTTTTTTTTTCTCCTTTTTTTTTTTTCCGGCCAAAGTTTCCAGAGGTTCAACTACATCCACTTGCACTCCCATAAATTTTCCAGTATTGACTGAGTTCAAAATGTTGAAGATTCCGATCCTCTACCTCAATTTTCACTGCTACTCTCGCACAATCGATTTTTTATGTAGTAATAAGGATGTAATCTCTTCATCTGCCATCTGTTTTCTCTTGTGAGCTCTGAGTGACCATGGTGCCTCTGTTATTGCCGTCTACCCAGTTGTGAATCTCATCACTTGCACATTCCTGCTCTTCTATTTATCAGCAGTGAGTAGACTTATCATGTAAAGCTGTCATTGTCTTGGGTTAGATGGAGGAAGGGTGAAATCTCAATTTGACTGTAAATCATGCCCTATCATAATCTTGTCATATAATTTGGTTTACTTTACCGTTCTTGATTATACCAACCTGGTTTTACTTAATCCTATCTCTCTGTGCACGTCTATATTCTGTGATATCATTTTGTGTTTTTGCAGAAGCTGCAGCATATGGTGGTGATGAAAACGAGGTTGGTTTCTTCTTAACCTTGTCATTTTGATGATCATGAGATATCAAGGAACCTCACAATTATTTTTCAGTCTCTGGAAGCAAAGGCTCAGAAAGCACTGGAATGCCCTTGTATAGCTGACTTGCGGAAGGGCCCATGTGGTTCCCAGTTTTCAGACGCATTTCTGTGCTTCATGAAGAGCACAGTTGAGGAAAAGGTAACTTCAGATTAGTTGTAACTCGTTATCTGTTGCAACATATTGAATCCATTGGTAACCCTTTTTGTGGTGCTTGTAGTGATGCTAATTATTGTGAAGTACAAATGGGGGCATAATTTGGTTTCCTGAACAGTGTGAGAAATTAAGTTACGTCAATTTATAAATATCAATGGACTAGAACTTATCCATAATTCCTGATTATGATACCAGCTGCTCAGGAGGAAAAAAGTAAAGAGAATATATTATGTGAGGATGTGCATCTAGAAAAAAATCTACTTATTAATCTAGAAGAGATGGAATGCCAATTTATATCCGATAGGGCTTCTGAATTTCTTGTCTGTAAGCTGAATTGTTCATATACTCAGGGTCAGGGTTCTGTGGTGTGAATCTTTAGTCACACGAGTAAAACATGACTGTGGCTTCTGATATGCTAGAAAGGTATACACGAGTTTTACTGTATGTTGTTTATTGCTGCTACAGTTTTAGTTAGGTTGAAGAGGCAGTGACTAGGACATCCGTTATTTGTAACATTCTCTTTTTCAGGGATCAGACTGTATCCATCCATTTATAGCTCTTCAGAATTGTATTAAAGCCAATCCTAATGCGTTCTCCAAAGATGTATTAGAAGAGGAGGAGGAGGTGAAGGATGCGAAGAAAGAGGAAGAGCCAAAGCAAGAATTCAGGATAATCCCTCCGCTATGGTCTAGAGAACCTCGAAGTCCAAAATCAAAGCTTTAAGAGAGATTGTAGAAACTGTAATCTTTCTCTCTTTATCCTACAGCTTATAGTTGCTTTATTAGCTAAAAGGGCGTAGCCTATTGTCATGGATGTGCCAGGTTATTGGGCCGGTTAAAAGTTTTATTACAGATTATAACTCAACAAGGGTATCAAGTTCAATGGGGGTCGATGCATGAACAGGGTTAAATGTGTTCGACGTGTGCACTTAGGGGTGGACACCGAGTAATGTTCAGTATAATATTAGTAGATGTAATGCTAGCAAATCTTGTTTGGAAGGAAAATGTAATAAATAGATTGAAGTTTGTCGGGACGGTAGTAGACAAACATAAAATCCTTAGCAAATCCTTCTTATAAATTATAATCTCTTCACGTATTGAAATTTTAATTGCGAATTTCACTCGTTTTTATAAATTTCCACCCATTTTTACTGGGTTTTCATTCTTTTTGGAAATTCCAAATAGAGTATTATATTCCTTAGCAAATCACTATTGAAGCGGTCCATTCCATATTTTTTTTTTGGCCAAATGAAAAAGAAGAGTTCAAATTTCTAACCGTTTGACCAAAAGAAAGTACTGGTATGGTTAACCTGGAAAAGGGGGGTGGTTGATTAGAGCTTGTGATGAACCACCATGTACCAAGTCGTTTTGTTCCACCTTAGGAGCAGTGGTTAACCACCGATCGACAGGAGTTAATTATTGGGCTTGGTTGCTTGATTACCAACCTAATACGATTGTCTGAATGGTTGTGGCAATTAACTACTAGGGTCAACTGTACATGGTTTTGCTTTGTTCTTGAATTCTTTCGTCCTTGATTTTGGTGAAGTCCAGGTTTTACAATAGGGTGTTATTGGGCTATTTACAAAATAAAATCTATGTTTACATTCTAAGTCGAGGGTTTTGAGTTAATAGAAACCACAATTAGGATCTACTTTGGTCAGATTCACTATTATGGATCTTCCAAGAATATGTTTAATTTTGTTACTCTATCCCAATCATTTTAATTAGAATGCCAATTTATCACTGTAGGGCTCTTAGGATTTGGCATTTGAATTAGGGACAGGGTTTGAAATCATTTCACGAATTAAATTTATAATTATACGAATTAGATTTCTATAGTTTTGTTGATTTATTGAAACTAAAATTAAATTAAATAAGGATTTTACAAATTACTTGTAACTTGTAAGTAACATTTTGTAAAAAGTGATCTCTTATTGAAAAACCGTTAAAGAGGTCCTAAGATTTACATTTTGTAGCGTTTAGGATGTGTTTAAAGTGTATTCATATCTTACGGTAATTTTAAGTGTAATTATGTATTTTATTAACCATTCTACTCAAGCTAATAAATAATTTCTCATTTTATATTTTGATTGGTCTAGTTGGTTTTTCACTTTAATTGGAAGCTGCAATTACTTTTTATCTGTAGCATTGGGCGATATGAGTTAGCACGTCAAAATCTAAATTTTTGGAATGTTTTATTTTCACTCCCTTGAGAATTTGTCATCATCGAAAAATCAAGTAACTTATTACATTCTTACACATATGTTATTAAACATAATGCCTTATGAGATATTTTAACATTAATTATAAAATTATTGTACATAAAATTAACACGAGGGTAGATGCTAGGACTAGTTAGATCACACAACTACAGAAAGATGTATTAAGACAATTTACAAAAAGATTTATAAAGAACGAGAATTAAAAATATACATACATATATATACATGTATATGTACATATAGGCAGTAAACGTCTAAGAAATAGCTAATCAAACACCATAAATGGTATAGGGATCTATTCTGCTTGCTATCCCCGAATATCAAAGTTTTGAATTCCCCCACTCGTTAATCGTTATTTTTCTCAAAATTGCATGTTAGATGGGAGCAAAGTTGGGTTTGATTAAGGCGGTAATCGATTGGAGCCAAATCAATACAATATTATGCTTGATCTCGAACTTAACTTAAAAACTTGAAACTTGAGCACGATTCAAGTTCGATTTGATTTTAAATTTTGAGTTTGAGCTCGACTCAAAAATATATATAACAAATTCAAATTTAGTTCAATTAATTTAATTAAACTTGAATTTTTTATAAATTTTCTTAAAAATAATTTAATACCTACTCATATTTAAAAAATAAAAATAAATTAAAAAAATTTATATTAAATTCAATAAAACTCACGAGTTTAACGAGTTTAGTATTCTAAAACTCGAACTTTACTTGACTCACTATTTAAATAGCTTGAACTGAAGTTAACCATCACCGAATTGAATTTATATAAATCTTAAGTGGTGCTTTAAGTAGTTTATAAAAACAATTTAATTTATTTACACTTTAGTTCTAACCGCCTTTGCTTTAACCGCAAGTCTCGTATAGCTTGCTTTTCTCAACAAAGGCAATAATCTATTAATTATCATCGTGGCTACACAGTGATCCCTAATTTATTCTATAATAAGATAAAATCGGCTCCCTTCCTTTGTCTACTGTCCGAGAATAAGAACCTATCGTTATATCTAATCCTACGTGCATCGGTATGAGCGTCGTTAACTTGGGGATAACGCAAGGGTTAAAATATTTCTCTAAAGTTGTTATGCATTCTAACAAATGGGGATTTTGTGTGCACGGAATGTACGTGAGAGAGAGAGAAGGCGTTGGGGATATGTTTTTCTAAAAAGTTATATACGAAATCATTCTGATTAATTACCAAATAAATACATAAATAAGAAAAAAACCTAGTCTAATAGATGTAGTTTGTTTTGGGGTTATAGTGGATTGGGGTGAATATATATTTTTTTTTATATTAGTTATTGACTCATTATGGGTAGGTTAATTGTTTTAATGTTCGAGTTGATTTTCCAATGTATAGTAGTAATAGGTGACATGGATTAATATAGTTGAGTTTGCATTATTAATTCAAAAAATACGCAGGTCATCTTGTTATTGGTCTTTAAATATGACAAGATAACGGATGTAGAGAGAGAGATATGATAGGTAGCAGCACTAGTAAGTAAATTTTCAATCGAATCTATAATTTTATAAGTTTATGTCTAAAATTGCAAAAACCAATAGAATTTCATATAGTGAGCATAATATTGTTTCAAGTTTTTATAGGATGGATACAAGGTACATATATGTACCTATAACTTGTACCTTATAATGTGTTTGGATTGAGAAGAAAAAAAAAAAAGGAAGGGTATGAACTTGAAGATAAAATTCTACTTAAACATTATTTGAAGAAAGAAGAGAAAGAGGAGATAAAAGAGAAAGTTGTCGTTGGATCCATAAAGAATAGTTCTTTGACTAAGAGAGAATTGGAGGGTAACTTAAATAAAAGGCTAAATTACATAAACCACTTTGTTAGCTTTTTAAAAGCTACAAATTTCCCCCTATTTTTTGGTGGACTCCACATTAGGTGGTTGCATGGTTTTTGAAGTAGATTTTTTAAGTTAGACATGGTAATTTAACTAATAATTGTTGCTACATTAGATTAGAACACATGAAAAAAGATAAAAGCATATGGATCAAAAGAAAAAACTTGGACTTGACCTTTATTGAACCTAAGCTTAGGTAAAAGGAAAAGATACAATCATTTAGTAAACACTAGAAGCATAACTTTTGTAAAAGAATACTCTAACAGAAGAATTTTGAAAAATGGAACATTGAAAACCCTAAATTGTTCAATCCCAAATATTAAACCCAAAATCGTTGGTCTTCCTTTGAAATTGTAACAAATCTTAACTACAAAATGAACAAATCAATTCTATTTGGGAAACCCTAATTTTCCAAGGACAAACTCACAAAGACTTTGGGAAAATGAACCCAACTCACAAATTTTTTATCCGTTATGAAGATTGAATACATTATGAAGGACATTGACTCAGATGAATATTATTTCCTTAGCATTGCATATGTCTATCCCTAGTTAATAGATAAGTGTATAGAGGTGATTATGTGTATGTTTCATGGTATGAATGGGAAGTTGAAGGTTGATTCTGATGCGGTAATGCTTAACATGTTCAGCATATATTGTAATATAGAAGATATTGACTTGTTCTTGACCGAGATTAAATCAATATCTTAAGATTTTGTGGTAAATGAAAGTTCAATGCTTATGGAAGATATTTAACCACTAGAACTACTTAAGCCACTATATAATTAGTCACTTCAAGTATTGGACCTGACTTCACTGTCAAATGACAAGGTAAACAATGATTTGTCACAAGATAAGGTTTTTTCATTTAGCCGAGACGATGAATTTATTGTAGATGAAAATATGGATTTTCATACTTCTAATGGTGTTGATATTTCTTATAAGAGTGGTGCAACTAATGATGGTAGTGCATCCGATACATTTGTTGTGTTGGAAAGCGATTATGAAAGCAATAATGATGAGTGGTTTAACAATGACATAGATAACATCATAAAGCAAACTTTTGAAGGAGGAAATAAATTTGGAAATGATTGGTTCCATAAACTCGAGAAATGGTACTATGATGGTCAAAATAAGATTGTTCTAGCTCAAGGTGACGTGTTCTTAGATGTGCATAGACTTAGGAAAGTTTTAAGGGAATATGTGATCTAAGAAGGATTTAAATATTAAGGTAGAAAAATGAGAAGAGACACGTAATGATCATATGCTTTAGGGGTAATTGGCTTTGGCTAATCCATGTGTCTCTTACAATTAAGCAAGTATACTTTATCATCAAAGCACTTAACTCACAACATACATAGTGAGGATAAGACAAATCAACCTCTAAGTGGATCACTAATCATCAATTAAATGAGCTCCTTATAGTCATGAACATGGAATATGAGTTGATGTAGCAATAAGTTAACTCAAAGTTTGGTCTTGACTCTTATTGGTCTACATTGTATAAGGCAAAGTTGAAAGCAAAAGAAATGATTGAAGGTAAGCATGATGCAATGTATTTGATTTTAGTTGCATACGCTGAAATCATTATGAAGCATATCCTTGAAAGTGTTTCCAAGACACAATATTGTGATAGGCCTAAAGGATCAACATTGCCTCATAAATTTAAAGAGCATTTCTATGTTTTGGGGCATGTAAGAGTCTCATTAGAGGATATCGACCCTTTCTTAAACTAGATGGATGCTATTTCAAAGGTCGCTATGGTAAAGTTCTCTTTTCGACAATCACCCTCGATGGAAATAATGGATTGTTTCCATTAGTATGTGTTGTGGTCGAAAAGGAGTGTGGCAGTAGTTCGCATTGGTTCATGGAGAGATTGACAAGGTTCTAGGTCAAAACTACATTAGTCATTGGTTCACACTTATGAGTGATAAAGAAAAGGTTATCAACATTGTTGACGCTACTAACTTCCTTAATTTTATTATAAGTTCCATGACAGTATATACATACATACATATATATATATATATATATATACCTAACTCCATAACTACCACTTACATTTTACATCCACTGTAAAACTAGAAATCATAACTCCTATTTCCTTCCTATCACTTCTCCTTTTTGGGACACTAAGGAAACTAAGTTTGCTTAAATCGAAGGAAGGAGACCAACTTAGGAGGAGAATTTGGTTGAGCTTAGAATGAAGAGGAAATGAGTTGATGTGACATTACTAAGTAAGAGAATTTCGACCTCCATATAGTGGTAGTGTAATGTGTATTTTACTTAGTTTTTCCCTTTTTTTTTTGAAATGGAAGTTAAGACATATTAGGAAATAAAGCTTGACTTTAGGTAAGTATGTTTACATGAGCTTTATTTTAGGAATGTAACAATAGAAATGTAAGGATTTCACCTTATATGTAGTAAAAGTTATAGGATTATAAAGCTTAAATTGAATATAAATGTTATTTTGAGAATTTGTTGACAAGAACAACAACACATGTGGAGTGCCCCTCTTAGTTGAAGCATGTTTTAGATGTCCCTATGATTATTGTGATCTTTTATGCTTAATCATAAACTAAATCATCAATGGAAACTACTTAAGATCATTTAGAAATAATTTAGTTAAAACTTGGCAATATTGACCCTAATAAGCCTCCCTAATTGGTGTCATACTAGGAGAGCAAAATATGATAATTTTTTTTAACTATTAAACATGATTAAGAATGATTATTAAATGATTAAGATTAATAAAATATGCTAGATACTAAGCTAAAAACTTAAGATAAAACTAAGCCAAAAACAATCAAATGGGCCTTAAAAATCACTCTTGAACCAACCCACCAAATTTACCAATAGTAAACCTATCTATATTTTACTATTTAAAAGCTTAATGATTTTAGTTAACAATTAAAACAGCTCGTCCTAGCACCAAATCCAAAACAAGCCCTCAAAATTGGTGAAATAAGCTTTAAATTAACCAACGAACCTAAAAGATTATGTAGGCAAAACACCTTAATGAGCTCATCTAATTTATCAAGACCAAACATATAATAAAAGCCCAACAAAGAATAAAATTAAGCAAGAAATATTTTACTACAAATGAATATTTTAAGCTTCGACTCACAAATAAGACAAAAATCAACGAAACAAGGCCCAATGCCTAAACTCAACAAATTTGACTAGGCTCATATCCAAAGTTATGTACCCCCTACACCAAATCCATCGATCATGTGAAAGTACGTTTGAAATTCTATAAAATTAACTATAAGAAAGCAAAAAAAAAAAAAAAAAATAGAGTTAAAATAAGAAAGTTATGGCCAAATTACAAATCTAGTTATAGTGAAAAAAATATAGCAAATTAAGTTGGTTATTTATATGAGTTTGCTATATATACTTATTAGTATTTATTATCATTTTATTGTCAAGTGATCTTAACCTTGATTAAGAGTTACATGGATCACTACAATCTCTAAACAACATGACAAAGTGAGTATTTTAATGATTATTATTCTTGCTTGTGTTTATAGCACTAATTGCACCTTAATTGGACGATATTTAACATTTGGTTGTTTAGGGATTTGAGTGATATGCATGTGGTTGATTATTGTATGTATGATGTGTTAAGATATCTTAAAATATAAAAATCAAATTAGATGATGCTTTAGTTTGATATTGTTATGGTTATAATTATCTATAAACTCTGGTTGGTGATATCAGGCAAGTGCACCTATCAGTTTTAATATAGTGGATGTGAGTCCGAGTCAATCCCTCATAGACTTCGAGTACTAATATTAACCTTAGCTTTATTATCTAACCGGAAAATTGTGATGAGTTGAATGAATTAAAAATACTGAAATTAACAAACTAAACTAATTATGGGACTTAATTAAGCAATTTAGAAAGCAATAAAACTAAGAACAACTTCAAGAAGGTAATAGCATATTTAGGAATTATTTCCCCTAGTGTTTAACATGTGACCACTTAAAATATATTCAATTCAATTTTTATTATTCTTGACCAGAGGGATTCACAATTAAAGTTAATACCTTTCTCAAACCTATTAACCCTAATCCTAAATTTTTTACCGGAATTTCTTCACTTAGTAATATAATTTAGAATCGCATTAATGTATAATGAATTCCCACACAAAAGAATGACTTTTTGGAAGAAACATATATCTTATCTCTAAGTATATATGTAATTCTCTTCAATTATATAAAGATCTTATTATACATGTGATTTCTCAATCATCATGCATAATATCATATGTTGATACTCTAGAAATATCAATTAACAATAAAGATATAAACTTTATTGAAAATTATAAATCAATCCAATAGTCATATGAAACCTTAGGTTCCATAATCCTAAATACACGAATTCTAAGCTTTCATAATGAAACTAAAAACGAGTTCCAACAAAATTAATAAATTAAACATGAAAAACCCCTTTTGTTGATGATTAATCTCTTCAATCTTGAAGTTGAATGTTGCTTTCTCCTTTTTCTTTTCCTTCTCCTCAAGTCTTTTCTCTTTTGAATGTCTCATATGTCCTGTGAAACTCTAATATGTCCTTTTATAATGTATTGTAAGGTTTCCGTTTTCGCCATCAGACACGGCCTAGGACATGATTGTGTCCTCAGGTCGTATAACTTTTTGACCCTGGCAAATTTTCCTGCATAGACACAACCTGAGAACATGGTCATGTCCCAGACTGTGTGTAAGCCCCAAAGTTCAGCTAAGTAACCGTAGGATTGAACTTAGAACCCAAGGTTTAGGGCGATCGGCTAAAGGATCCGATCACACTCAAATTATAAACTATTGAGAGAAATATTAGTAAAAATGACCCCGTAAACTTAAATTTAAGAAAATAAATAGTAAAATAGGAGACTATAAAATTTTTAAATTTTAAGCATAATAGGTATTAATCATCGAAAATGCGAAAAATAATGAAATAACTAATAAATTACTAGAGATAGATTATATGTATACTAAAAATTTTAGAATGACCAAAATAATATTTAGGAATGTTCACGTGTACCCCACATGTATTTACGTGTAGATAAAAATACACATAATTACCTAAATTAGCCTAAAACTAAGCAAATAATTAAAGAAAAATACAAAATAATTATAGAAAAAATCAGAAAAATCAGAAGAGGATAAGCTGCAATAATATAAGGTCGTGGTTAGCAAGAAAAAAAATAACCAATAAGAATTTGACAAACAAAAAGCCAAAAATCATGGAATTGGTGCAAAATCCCATCAAATTAATGCACATTAATTTCTAAAATTATCTATAAATAGGGGAAAAAAATTATAGAAGTCCTTTGGTCAGTTTATGATTTGAGAAAAATCAAAACACTGAAAAAATCGAGAGAAAATCTAGAAAAATAAAAAAAAAAGGAAAACTGTGCAATCAGGGATTTAAAAGGGAACCCACACCAGACGAGGAGCTGGGAGTAAACGGCCACCACCACCACACATTGGTGGCAGCGCCCAGGCCGGCCGACAAGGCCACGGTGGCCCGCGGTGGCCGGAGCCACCCAAACCAGTGAGTCCAAATTCCAGCCCGATTTGTTGTGAAATTTTGTAAAAATAGTAAATATAATTATAAAATTGTGAATTTTGTTATTCTGAGATATTTTTGTATGTAGTTTGTAGAAAAAATATTATTTAGATGAAAACATGTCCCGTAATATAGGGTCCTTAAGAAATCATGCAAAACCGAGCACATTTCAGTTTAGAAATAAATGACCTTAGGAGTGTAGTTTGGAGCTTAATTTTTTTTCTGTAGGATGCTCATGTGATATAGAACAGTGCTATGAAGCCATTTTTTTAAAATTAATTTCTGAAATTTTTAAGTTAATTTTTAGCCCTAAAATGATGGTAAAATTGGGTGATTTAGGGTTAATTAGGTGATTAGGATGTTAATTACTGATTGAGATAGTAATTAGATGTTTAGGGATGTTAATGTCTTATGTGGAAACCTAATCCTAGTCTATGGAGTGTTAAGTGTAAGTAATGAAGGTGTTATGTGGTAAATGTAGAAAATTAGGAATATGTAGAATTAAAAATTAATAAATATGGAAAAATTAGGTTTAATTAGATAATAAAATAATGAAAATCAGAACATAACAAATCTGAAACAAAATTCAATTTTAGGTAATTATATGAAAAATGTAAAAATTTCTCACAATATGAGTAAATTCGGTACATTAATACGGATTTAAGTGTACCGGATGGAATAAAATGCTGACTAGGGGTAGTAATCGTATTTAGGAGATCGGGAAGTAATGTGATTAATTTCACATTATGGGTTGAAACGGATTTCTAGGGTTGGAATCTAAAACATTACTTTGAAATAGAACTAAAAACCTAATTTAGAAATCGATGAGAAAACCGAACCTGAACCTAACCCCAACCCTAAAATAATTATAAAAGACTTAATATCTAGATAATTAGGTATATTTAACCTTAAAAAAAACCTAACAATAAGCGTTATCGGATAAAATGAACTTATAATATTATATGAAATACTGAAACCACGTTCGTGTTATAGGAATGATCGGCGATGGCCTGAGCAAATCGGACCTCGAGTGAGTGAGCGAGGAGTCGAGGTAAGTTGGGATTAATATGATGCTGTATTTTGGAGGCTTAAGATTATGCTTGGTTATGCTTGTTAGATAGAGAATGTGTGCATGTGCTTGATTATGGGTGATGCTATGATTCTGTTTGTTGCTCTGGCACATATTATATGACTTGTATGAAAGGATTGATCACCCTAAACTGGACTTAACCAAATATTCGACCAGTAATCATAATCGGACATGCATGGCAATCCGTTAGGGGAACTTAGGACTCTCCGGCCAAATACCGACCCCTTCGGAAGGGATAGCGCATGATTGCAAAATGGTCCCTTCTTCATCCTCAGTCGAACTAAGTGACAGGAGAGGAGGTCACGGCGAGGGTGAAGACAGTGGTTCGAAGGTAGTCACGGGAGGAGCAAGGTCTCCATTACACAAGCCTGGGTTTGGTCATGGGCTGTTGCATTAACGGCAACTCCTCAACCCGAATTAGAGCGGGTGCAATTTCTCTAATCTCACGACAGGCCGGACAACGTCGTGCGATGGCATTTGCTTGCATATGCATTGCACCTAATAAGTGATTGAAAACCTTGTTGTGTGTATGGTATAGTTTTAAGTCCTCCGTCCTAACTTACTGAGCTGTGGTTGCTCACATCCCTATAGACGTCGTGCAGGTGCTGGCTAAGAAGCGGCAACCAATTACTCTGAAGCTAGCAACTGCTGGATCTTGGGAAGTGAAGAAAAACATTGAAGAATAAACACATCTTTTAAAGTCTAAGTTTTTATTTTAGAATTATTTTTCATTTCCGAATGATATAATACTAAGGAATAAACTATAGAGAAATGTTGTAAACTTTAACTGCAATAACTGAATGATAACAGATATATATAATTCCTCACATTTATAGGTAAATGATTTATTTAAATTACAAACTGTCTACTTCAAAGCGGGTTAGTTGTGGACGCCTTGTGTGGATCAGGTCTAAGATAACTGTTGTGAGGCCAACTTCTATCTTAGGGCGGTTTACACGGCGGTGCTGTTATGACTTTACCGCTTCGGGGCGTGACACTATGTAACTTCAAAATTTCATAACTCCTTCATTTGAACTCCAAATTGAGTAAAACTTGATTCTTTTTCTTCGTTTTCAATCCTAGAACTTGTTCAAACATTGAAAATCAAAATTTTACTCAATTAAGTATCAATTTCTTTAAAGAAAACCAAAAATGTAAGCGAAGTACTATAAAATCACCATGTGAAATATGTTTAAAATCAGAGTTATTAGTTGGTCACTTAAAAGAAAAAAGCTTAACTATATTCAATTCATTTATTAAAAATGATCATACATATTATGAATTGCTTATGCTAAAAGGGCCATAAACATTGCATAGTTTGTATTGGAGAGGCCATGGATTGGTTTTTGGTGGTATATAATATAAACGAGTTTTCCTTTGAAGTATTCGTAAACATGATCATGCCTCAATCTTTAGGAACTAACTAATGTAGGGAAACACCATCCTCTAGCTAAAGCCTAGTCCATGAATCTACTACTTAAGGTGAGTGAGACTACTTAAGGTGGCTCTTCACATCCACATCCTTGGTAGTTAGGTTTTGGAAACAAAATAAAAGAAAAGAAAAACTTTGATTATATTATGAGATTACTTAGTAGTTTAATGGATTAGGGTAAATGTAGCTGATGTGTAGATCATTTCCCAACCCATGTGACGAAGAGTGTTTAATCTAAGCTATATAAAATTTCTAGTTGGTTGTATATGTTGTTGCATTGTATATACTTGATCGTGTATACATATGTTTGATAATTACCCTATTTTCCATTACATGAACAGTATCATATAGGGAATATCTCACTAAATTGGTTAAAGCTTACTACCTACATTGTTTCATTGCTATAGGAGTCACTATGGCTAGTTATAGTTATACTATATTTAATTAGTAGCAGGCCATGGGACTACTTATTACTTTTATTATCTTATAACTACTATGATAGCAATGCTCTATTCTATAGGACCCTTGTTCCATATTATTACATGATTAATGTTTTAAAACATTAATTATATATCTAGCATATCTAATATCTCACGAAATGATTACTCAATTGGTGTATCCTAAGAATGGAAGTACGTCTTATACATTGTATTGAAGGTCTTTGAATAGCAAGGGTGTTATTCTTAGATTTTCGTGAGGTATATAGTAGATTGCCATGATAAAGATCCCCTTCGAGATGTGGCAACACTTCATTGGTAGGAAAAAAAAAAGAGAGAAAGTTTTGTATTCCTATCAAGTTGGTGAGGTTGGATTGGTGAACAATAGGTCAAACAATGGCAGAAGTAGCTTGAACAAGTGGAAATTATGGGTAGAATGGTTCGACCAAGTTGATTCAAGTCGACTTGGCAATGGATAGGTTAGAAGATACAATGGCAAGTCAAAGAGCAACTTAACTATGATGATAGTTAGTTGTTGGCATTTGGAAAAGTTGTTGAGAGGGCAAGAGTCTCGTCTTGAGCTGGCCGATAAGCTAGAAGGCAATGTATAAAGTTTTGGAGACCTCGAGCTCAACTGTGATTGACTAGTCTAAGGACTTGGTTTTGATCAAATGGCATTACACACTGTTTCCCTCTATTTCCTTATATTTCCACCAATCTATGTCTATCAAACATAGCATTAAGTGGATCATTTATGTATGTAGAGCTTCAAAAATATACATGTCCTATTTAATCTCCCATGTCGATTCCTTGAATATTTTGCCTTTTATTTTTAGTGAAATTTATTTGATAGTTTTCCAGACGATTATTTTTATTTTCTTATTTTTTTCCCTAACTACTATAACAGCTATTGAAGGTGGCGAAAGTTCAACCCGATTCATTTGGTTCGGTGACTAATATTCATAGTATGCTGGGCTACAAAGGTTTCACTCTAGAAAACAAATGCCTTAGCTTTATTGTGTATTATTTGTGTTAATCAAATTTATAACATTCCAAGGTTACTACAGCCTAACCTAATTGCATCGTCACTAGCCTTTTAGTAGGATAGACCAGTTCGATTATAACATGATGATTGAAATTATTAGAATCTTATCGATAGTAAAGCAAGATTTTTCATATAAACGCTAATACAAGTCCCAACCTGGTGCAACTTGTTTTATTATGTTTTAATCATTAGTTTTGATTCGAGGAAGAAAAAAGGTCACAACAACACATCATCAACAGTTTATTTTATGGCTTTATTTTATTGGGTAGAATTACAAATATTAAGAAAAAATATTGATCAATAGAAACTTAGTAGTAGGAATGCAAGTCTCATTTTCCCGAGCAGGAACTCACATCACATACGCTTCCGCTTCTTCTCTCCAGGTTTAGGTTTGACAATATTGGTTTTTTTTTTTTTATATTCCCTTCTATTTTTTCTTTATAATTAATTATCATGTGAGCATTTCAGGGGTGTAACTACCAGCTTTTAAAAGAATACGATTCATGCAATATGATATCCAAAATTTTGAGGAGATGTCTGCATAATTTACCAAAAATTTTTGAAGTTTAAGGAGGATAATGAGAGAGAATCTGAGACCTGCTTCTAACATCGAACTAGTCCAGTGTATTTAATAGCGGTATATCCTAGTAAGCATACTGGCTTCATTACGTGGATTCTTAGATTTATCATTGGAGGATGCAACTGGAATGCCACACTCAACTCTATCACACAAAGAAATCGAATCGTTTTACAGCTATGACGGCATCGTCATAGCATTGCAGATCTGATTGTGCTTCCCCTAGAATTAGCATCCCCAAGACCAGGCATGCAATCATAGCTTGGTTAATTTTATTCATTTTCTTGGGTTAAGGAAGAAGGAAAGAAAATAACAAGTAATAAAATGAAGTTGTATCTTGTAAGTTAGGGTGTTAAATCCACATGCAAATATGTACTTGGATTATATAGGCCCCTTCATGTTTATCTTTTTTACTATGTATGTAAGAAACTAGGTAGAATATTATTAAGATATGTTTCAGTAACATGTATAGTAATACTTACAATGAAACAATACGGAAAATTTATATGTCGTAAAAATATAAAAATCAATCATGGGATATAATACTGTACATTCTATGGTAATATTGTTAAATGTTTATCAATATCTATATTTTCTATATTATTAAAGCGTAAAAGAAGTTTTGGTGTGTTTTTTAAATTTGTCAAGATATCCTTAAAACATATGATAAAAATTTACTATAATATATGATATAAAAATCAAGTTTAATAATATCAAGAAGTAACTTTCCTAAATCTCTCTCTTTTTCTTTTTCTCTCATTTACACCACATTTGAAGCCTAATATCTTTTCGTTACCATAATTTCTCTTTCAAATCTTTTTTTTTTCCTATATATATATTTTATAAAAATTGTGGAACCTTCTCCCTTCCTTAATCTCTTTCCTCTGCAAATCCACTACCATCAGTCGGTTTTTCTTCCAAATATGTAAATCGAACCATGTTATTAAAAGAGAGAAAGTGCGAGATCAAGGATGGTTTAAACAATAGAGGTGGCCAAATTCCTTCATATTGCATGACATATCCACAATCTTTGACCAAAAAACAAATTCAAACGAATTAGTGACTTCATAAAATGTAATCTTTTTTTCAATAATGTATGAGCAACTTATGTGAGAGACAGATTTGAAGGTATTACACTTACTTTATAAAAATTAGCCGATGATGCACTCGCAATATGTATGTAAATTAAATAAAATTAAATTTATATTTTTAAAATTTATTATTATCTATTTGGTAAAAAATTATAATTTTTATTAAATAATATAAATATAGATTTATTCTTTTTTCTTTATCTACACTCATTTTAAATCCTTTAGTTTTTTACGTATGAGCAAATCAGGATTACGAACATAAATTTATCTATGTAAGTGGACATTAATTATCATCATGGTTATATTTTATCATAATCTAAATTTTGGCCATACAATGCATACACGTAAAATAAGATGGGAGAGAAACCGTTAAGGAGAGAGATCATGGGATAAGGACCATATTATGTATGGAGAAAGTTGGTTTTTGGATGGAGAGAGATCAATAGAAGGGAGTTGGTTGATATGCTAATTTTATCATTAGTATAAAACAATTATAGTTTTAATTAGGAGTTGGCGTGGCTTGATTTGGTACGATTGATCTCCTCTTACTAAACTAAACCTAATATAACGATTCGATTTTTTTTTTTAAATCTAACATAATCATATAGTTTGGTTCATAAATTTTTCGAACCTAATTAAAATTGGTTTGGTTCGGTTCAATTCGGTTAGGTCCATGATTCGAACTATTTGTATTAAATTTTCATTAAATATTTTTATTTCTAATAAATATGAAATTTTAACAAGAATTTACTTAACTTAACTTAATTTTAATGATTGCTATAAAATTATAATAAAGAATAACAAAATATGTAAAATTTGATGAAATTTATGAAAATTGATGGAAAAAAAATTATAAAGTACAAAATAATTGCATAATTTTTTTATTTAACTAAACTGTTCGATTATCTTCATTTTTCCAAACCGAACAACAAATCGTTTATACATAACCAAACCAAATCATAAATCAAATGTTTTGTAAAAAATCAATTTTTCGGTTTGGTTTGATTCGATTCACTATTCGATTTGTGGTTTATGGTTTTTTTGCCCAACCCTAATTTTAATAAGTTATTTTTAATATTTGTTTTTTTACAATAAAATTTTAATTAAAGGGTTAAATGATAATATTTAAAGGGCCAACTACTTAAGGACCAATTCACTTTAATAATACAGATTTAGATAATATCTCCTCTCATTTCTTAGTTTAATATTTGAGCTTTTTTATTCTTATATTTACCACTTTATTAAAAACAATCCTTCTTTCAATTTCTTCTTTGTCATTTGACTTTTTTTTTTTTTGCCCGATATCTATATATCGTAGTTTTTTTAAGTTATCAAACATAGTTAGTGAATTGTTGTTATTAATTTTATTTTCATTATTTAGATTTAGTGAATTGGGAAATTTTAATACATGAACTATACTTTTGAATAGCCTTTTCTTTATTTATTTATTTTGAGGGCTATTGAGTGCTTTTGTGTATAATAATAGAAAACACATTGATAAAATGGCTCTTAAAAAACATGATAATACATGGTAAAAAAAAAGATAATAATATAATTAAATATTCTGGGGGGTTCGATATCAAGAGAGATCACGTACGTGCTGTATGATAGATCGTGCTACACGTGAAATGATTTGATTTGCACGTATGAGATGATTAAATAAGTTAGGATAGAAAGGAAGAGTAGGTAATCTTAGTAGGCTCTAACATGTCAAGTAATTAATGGAGGAGTAAGATGGCATCAAACTCCATAATGGATGAAGAACGATGTGGTGTTCGAGTGTTTTTATCTTTGAGATAGAATTCTGGCAGAATAACGGTATTAGCGAGAATTTGTCGGCTCCCTAATGAGGAAATGAATGTGGTATTTATAGGAGATGGTAGGTGAATTTGATCCATTGGATCGTGATGTTAATTAATGGCTAGAATTGAAACCTTTTATATATGAGTATCAAGTGGGCTTTTTTTTTTATGGGTTTAGGCCTGAATAAAAGGCTTTATTATCTTTTAGTATAAGTCAAACTAAAAAAAGTTCAATCAAATGGACCAATCGAGTAGGTTTTACTCCAAGCCTATCATATCAAATTTTCTTTAATCATCTCGAATTTTTATAGGCGTAACTCTCCAAACCTATCATCTCAATCTAAAGAATCAAATTCATGTCGTCATTGGTTTTGAAGCCTATGAGTCAAGCATACTAATATTTATCTTATAAAAATTTTTCAATTTTCTTAATTTTCCATCATAAATCATAATAGCATGAGTGGATAAAAATTCCTTCTGAGTTCTCCTTCTCTACCAAGGTTTTATTTCTTTATTTAAATCTTGATATACAAAGAGGCACCTTAAAATATAGAAATGAAAAAAAATTACTTATATATGACTTCATGCATGCGACTCCATATATGGTTATTATGCAGTAAAATGAAAAAATCATCGCAAACTAATTATTATTATTATAAAAAGAAAAATAAGACGGTGTATAGGTTATGATTTATGAATAATTGAAAATAAAAGTTAAGATAATATATAATAATAAAAATAAAAATATATAAATTTCAAAAATAGTGGAATTATTGTAAAGGAAGTTCTAAAATTGCAAAAAAATAAAAATAAAAATTGTCATTTTAGAGACATTATAAAAGGAAGTTAAAAAATTCTAAAATGATTGTAAAAAGAAATTTTAAAATCATGAAAAGTTGTCATTCTAGATGATACACTAGGAAAAGATAATTATCCTTAGGTAAATCACAAGAAAATCTTTGATTACTTAGTGGCATTTGCATAGATCTTATTAAGCTATGGGAAAATACAATAATGAGAATTTTTGGTGAAAATAAAGTATGAGACACCAAATGCCCTCTTGCTTTTTAATATTAAAGAATAGATCTTGTTCATATATGTGTGGCATGTATGCTATTCGCATAAAAAATCTAATTCCATTGGTATTTCAAAGTATTAGAACTTACCTATAAATATATTAATGACAACACACAAATCACAAATTGAAATATCCCCTAAAGGAAATACAATTAAAATTTAAAACAAAAGCTTCGTAAACATGTGTGTGTTACGGGCGGATTCCGTCGCTCAACCCCGTGCGGCACTTAGCGTTCCTGACCTCACTAAGGAAGGCTAAGTCAGCCTGTAATACACTCACAATGTTAGAGAGAGAAAGTAGAGAGAGAAACTCTGATAGTATACTCTATTCACTCAAATAACTTGTGTGTTACATATGAGGGGAATACCCCTATATATACAGAAAGCCTTTACAATCTAATGGTCAAAATCGATTCGATCTAATGGTTACAATTGATTCCAACTACTACATTTACCTACCTTCACCAACTACTATACAATCTTCTGGACTTCTCTAGAACCTTCTAGAACTTTTCATCATCTAGAAGCTTTTAGTGGGCTTGGGCTTTTGTCTTTGAGTTTTAGGAACCTCCTAAGAATGGCCCACTTCGAGAGGTCCGTAACATGTAGTACAATCAACCAAATAACTTAATTTATATAAGAAATCTACTTATTAGAAGAATAATTAGTTTTACAATAATCTAGGAAAATAAAGAAAATATATTACATACACGATGCCGAGTCAACTCATGGAATAAAATGCCGAAACAGGGATATCGATTGAATATCAAAACGTCATCGGAATTGAACCTATCGTATACAAAATAAATACCAGAATTATTTTTTATTTAAATAAATACCTAGATAATTAACAAATGAGAATTTACCGAATTGTGGAATCGGATTATGGAGGGTTGTCTGGAAAATCCTCGACAAGAGAGCTTTAGGGAAAAAAAAAAGGGTTTTATACGTGAAATGATGGTGGGAATTATCGAAAGAGGAATTGAGACTAAAGTAAGGGGTAGGGTCGGTTTGTTAGGGAAGAGGAGGGATTGGTCAGGGCTTAAAGGAAATTGAGGAGTGAGGCAAGAGAATGGAAGAAGAATAAGGGAAGTCAGGGTCCAGCGAGTGAGGACAAGGGATGGGGTCCAGTGCAATGATGGGGGGAAAGAAGAGAGGAGAAGAGATGAGGGAAAGAGAATCTAGGAAGAACAAGGGGTGGGGACGAGAAAGGTTTGGTAGAGAAGAAAGGAAGTGAGCTAAAAGAGAAAGATGGAAATAGGATTGCGGCGAAGAGAAATTAGATAAATGGAATAAGGTTTTAGGATAGTGTTCTAGATCATTTTAGAATTTTCTAGAATATAAGGTGAGTTTATATTTGAAATAGAAAACTAAAGAATCAATTAAAATAAGAATATATGGTATTTTGGAAAATATGTCATATATAAAAACATCGTAATATATGTAGTATTAATAAAGTATTTAATCCTTATACGTAAAATAAAATTTAATCTATTTAATGTATACGTAAAATAAGAGTTTTAGAATAATAAAATTGAAATCATAATTTAGACTTCTATACTATAAGAGTAGCTTTAGAATGAACTTGTAATTACTTGAAGTTTACTAAATTGAGAAATTATTTACTAAGAAGCGGTTTCTGATGTTACAAGCTTCAAAAATTTTACGATTTAATTAAATTACTAATTTAACTGGGATGTTTTATTATGCCCAAGAAAATAACTTTAAAATGAGGGATATTATTGTAACTTCTTCTATAAGCTTAAACCCCATTTACCCTAAAATCAATTCACATTACCCCTTTATCTTAAACCTTATTAAAACCCTCCAAACTTTCTCATTCCTCACTCTATTTTCATCACTTCCCTTTCTCCTGGTTGGAACAAATTCTTAAAGCCTCAAACACTCTAGAAAAATCCATTTTCTAGCTCCTCCAAGGATATGGTAACCTGTTAATATCATTTTTTTAAGCTTTTCTTAGTGAAAAAATACATCATCACGAAGTTTCTTGGACATTCTTTAATGATTCGAATTAATGTGTACATCACAGCTTTTCCTCCTAGGTTTGGTTTGTGTTTGTGATTTAAAACTCGAATTCACTCATTACAAGTGAGTTTCTTCCTCTCGTTCTTATTTCAGTTGCTGGATTTTGTTGAAACTTGAGGTTTGATGGTGAAATGGAGTTTTGGTAGGAGTTTGAACTTATTGTTAGAGTGGGTTTGGAGTGAAAATGAGTGATTAAGTTAGGTTTAATGTTAAATCGAAGTATTCTTGAGGATAAATCAAAGTTTGAGTTGATTTAGTGTGGATCTTGAACTAATTGGCAAAAGGGAGAAATTTACATTTCATAATAAACTAGAATTAACTTGACGATTCATTGTAGAACTGTTCTGCTAGCTTAGAAGCCTAGTTTCACCAAGTACCTTAAGATAGCACTACCGTCCTACTGATTCTACCTTATAGAAATGTAGTTTGATCCTTTTATTCTTGTTTTGTCGAATTCCTTTTGATTTTTAAATCCTATTGTTTTTCTCAAACTTTTAACTACCTTTTATCACCCAAAAGCAAAGTTTAGACTACATTAATTAAGGTTTCAATCTAGTACTTATCTCATGACTTTGGTTTAATTGGTAAAAGATGGTGACAAGAGTCAAGTTGAGTATTCATGGTGGGTTTGAGGTTGTTTATGATCATTCCAAGTCTAAAGCTATAGTTTGATTTAATTTTTTGGCTTAACCTTCAAGTTAATCATTCCCTTATCTCATATTGTTGGAAAGTTTCAAACTTTACTAAGATTTACATGATTTTTTCCGTTATTTTTCCATCTCATCGATTTCAAGCCAATTCTCCCACTCCTGATTGATTTCCAAAGAAGTCTAAACCAGTTTCATCAATCAAAACCTCGTTGAAGCTACTTTTACTTGAAAGATCTATTTCACTCCTTGGGAGGAAGTTTGCTTGGAATAATGAGCACTAGTGTTGAAAGAGAGGGAGTGTCGGGATTGGTGGAGTTATACCTTTCCTTAGTTAAAGATCTAAACTTTATTGAAATTCTTTTCAAAATTAAGGGTGTTGAGGGAAATAGGACTCTTAAATGCTTTTATGGAGGGATGTAAAGTAGATTGAGCTAAGATACTTTTCTCTTATTTCCACATTCTTTTACTTAAGTTATCTATTGATCATGATTTAGACCTTGAGATTAGATTTGGACCTATGGTCATGGTTTGGACTTAGGATCTAAAATTGGTTTTGGTTCAACTTTTCAAGTATCTTTGATAGTTGTGCTTGTTAGGCTAGAATTAAACTGGATTAACTCATATCTAACATAAAAATTTATCTTATTGGTTGTACTTTCCTGGCCCATCCTCATGTACGAGAAGGTCAATGTTGATCCTCATATGAGGTTTCCCTAATGAACTCATATGTTGAGACGATGTAGTTATATTTAGGTATATCTTGGTTCTTAGTTCGTGAGTTTTGTGGTCTCAACTTGATCAATACCATAGCATGTATGTAGTAAATTAAAAGACTTACATATTGTATTTTACCTACCTATATATATACGATCATTGTATGATATGGTCATGAATAAATTTTTTTTGTATGTAGGTTTAAATCTAAGATAATTAACTTCTTGTTACTTCTTACATTAAACGTATGTGAATAACTAGTGTGGCATCCTTGTATGTTTGAACATTACATATTGGGTTTTGGCTTATTCTTTTATTTCTTACAGTGTAGGTTTTCTTTTTAAGTTAGTTGCTTGTCAGGCTATAGATTCTACTATCATCAAGTCAGGAAGTGAGGCGTTTACTAATATTGTTTAAGGATATTGTGGATAAAATGTAGAGATGAGATTTATGATATGGAGTATAATTTGGTGATATGCTTTGATGTTTTAAAGGTAGAAAATTCTATTGTTAGAAATGGTCATGATTATAATGACTCGCATGTGAGTTCTTCAGTTTGTATAAAACCTAAAGATGTGTTGTCAATATCTTGTTGATAGGTATACATGTGATTTTAGAGGTTATAGTATTATTTTAAAGCCTTAACGTATCGTTAGATACTAAGGGCACGTGGCATGTTGTGGCGCCCTTAGTATTTAGGGAATTACTTAAAAAGTGAATATTTACCTAATATAATAGATAGTTCTTTAAATTAATAACCTTGGCCAATTAATGATTTGTTAAGAATTATTAAACAAAAAAGTTAGCTCTTCCACTTTGAAAATATAAATATAAAAGATTGGTGTGTATTTATTAAACATTAATGTGTGTATTAATGTTTATTTACTATAATTCAACCGTATATAATATTTATTGATGTGTACAACTGTAGTTTGATAAATGTAATTATTGCTATATATTAATGTATATTTACTATAATATGACTATAAAGGATTATCAATATACAGTAATAACTATATACCATTGTATATTTATTATTGTTTGATTCTACATGGACATAATTATTACTGCATATTAACAACAATAGATAATGTACAAATAGAGAAGAAGGAATAGTGATTAGATAGAGAAAAATATAATAAAAGTTTAACTTTATTTATAACTTGTTAGACTAAAAATAATAAATAATCAAATCAACAAATACTAATAAGTTTTTTTCTAATCACTTAACTCAAATTTTTTTTAATTAATATTGACAATATATTTATTATAATGGCGTTATAAACCAATGCTAGTTATCTCCTACAATTCATGTAAGACTTACTTAACACAATATATTACAATCCCCTCTCTCCTTTAGCATAAACCCAAAAGTAAATAAATAAAGGAAGAAAAATTCATTCCATGTGGTCATAAGAAAAATGTTCCTTATCTTTCAGTATTGATTGCATAATAATGTTGTCTACTAGAAAAGTGTTTACTTTACCAATTTTGGATTTAGCTATATGGATATCCAATCTCTAGATATAAATAAAATGAATTAAATAAGATACACTTTATAAACAAATATAAAAAATAAATTTATTACTATAACTTATTGAAATAACATAACATTGGAATATAATAAGACAAAAAGAAAAACAAAAACCGAAATAACAAAACTATACTAAAGTAAAAATAAGTAAATAAATATGAAAATTTATCCTTAAATATTCCTATCCCTAAACATATAATCAGCTCTACATTCAAAGTAGGCAAAAAAATCAACATCTAAATGCGTTAAATCAACTTGGTCATTATTAAAATCATTTTGAATAAAAGAGTAATAGCAAGCTATCAATTAAGTATCTTGATTTTGACCAATAATCAATAAAGGGATGCTTATGACCTCGTTGTACCTTTTGATCTTATACATACATATATAGACGTAAACATATAAGTTTTTTCAGTACATGCATACTCCTATGTTGGCCAATTGGGCCTCTAGACCTAAGAAAACATGATTTATGATCTATGATCCACCTGGCGTGAGGTCTTATAAAAAAATTGTGATCAACTTATGATCGATTGGTTTGAAAACAGTTTATAAAGTTTAGGATAATCACGTAAATTATTCGATTAAGCACAAATTTTATGAAAAAACTAGAAATATTAGTAAAAATGGTTTATGAGTTTAGATTTAGGAAAATAAATAATTAAATATTATAATATTAAATTATATATATTACCCATTATTTATTAAAAACGTGTAAAACGAGTTTCGATAATTAATAAATTGATAAAAATGAATAATATGCATACTAAAAATTATAAAATAATATAAATAATATTTAGAAGTATTTATTTGTCCCATATATGTATTTACATGTAGGTAAAAAATACACGAAATTATTTAAAATATCTAAAATATATTAAAATAATACTAATTAAATAAATAAATTTCATAAAAATAAAGAAAATATAAAGAAAAATATGAAAAAGTATGAAAATGTCTCGAAATGAGGCATGACATGTTAAGAATTGAAGAAAAATACTAATAATATTAAGTCAAATAGAAAGTAAATTGGAAGAGGATAATGGATAAATGACAACAATTAATTCATCAAATCATCAAAGCAACCCTATAAATTCAGCAAACGTCCATCAAAACTCATTTTGATTGGTTTAGAATTAGGAAAATTTTAGGGAGAGGAGAGAAGAGAAGATAGAAAAAACAAAATTTACCAAAAATTAGTAAAATAATGTGCAATTAAGGTTTATAAAGAGAACATATAACCAACAATCACTTAGGAGTAAATAGCTACCACCACTAGACGGTGGAGGTAGCGTCCAAACTGGCCGATAAGGCCTTAGTGGTTGGAGCAAGAAACGTTGGTGAGTCCAATTTTCTTTTTGATTTTTTTTTATTTATTAAAAATATTAAATAATTATTAAAAATTATGAAATTTAGTATTTTGAGATATTTTTGTATGTAGCTTTTAGAAAAAAAATATTATTTTGATAAAATTAGGTCCCCCGATATACAGTACTTAAGAAACCTCTAAACCTGAGCTTATTTTTTATTTAGAAATAAATAACCTGAATAGTATAATTTTGAGCTCAAAATTTTTGTGAAGATTATTTAGAGTGTTTTAACGTTGCTATGAACAGATTCTTTAAAAATCAATTATAAAAAATTTTAGATAAGTTTTAGACCTTAAAATGATACATAAAAGAGTGATTTTAGACTTATTTTGATAAATTAATGATAAGTTGATGTAAATACTGATTTAATATGCAATTAGGAGTCTTGAGATGTAATTTGCTGATGTATGATGGTATTTGTACGTAGAAACCCTATTTTTTCCCTTTTGCAATTTTTTTTTTAAAAATAGGTTAAGTGGTCTTAATTTAGAAAAAAAAAAACACACAAAAAATAAAATTTAGAAAAAATTAGAAAAATACCAAAAAAATATAAGAATTAGAAAAAAAAATTAGAAACTTAGACAAAAGCACAAAAAATTAGAAAAATAATAATAAATAAATAAATTTTTTAGATAGTTTAATAAAATAGAATTTTTAATTTAGTTTTATTATTTTTTAAGCCTTAATGATAATAAGAAGGGAGGGATGTTAGGCTTAGGTTTAGATTTAAATCTAACTTAGGACCTAGTCCTTAATTGTACATATGAATAAGTCATAGGCCAACAGCCTAACGGAAAAGTACTTGAATTTGCATTGAATCTTGAGTTCAACTTGGAGGTCTTGGGTTTTGTTATGCCTCAAAGTCACAGAGTCGTAACAGTCCCGCCGTGTAAACCATTCTATAATAGTAATTGGCCTCACAGTACCTACCATAGACATAATCTACACAAGGCATTGACGACTCCTCGCTTTGAAGTAAACAGTCCAATTAATTGTTTAACTATAATTATGGTAAAGTTTACAAATTTTAAATAAATCTATATAATTATATGTAAAGTTCATAGAACTTCTTAGGAAATTTTACATATACACAACAGTTCACTAATTTATATAATAATTATCAGTCTTTCATTCTCAAACTACGAAGGACATTCTCGCTACACATCACTACTAAGTAAATTGCTCCTCACACCCTTAGCTTCAAAAGGGCTAATCTCTGGATAACTATAAGGCGGCATAATACATGAAGTGTTCAAAGATCAAGACCTGCAAAAGGATTTATAAGGGTATGAGCAACTACAGCTCAGTAAGTTGAATTGGAGACTCATGAGAGTATATAAACACAAACAAGATTATCAAGTAATTATTTAATGCAATGCAACAATCAAGTGTCATCGCACAACGTAGTCCGGTCTGTTGCGAAATCAGAGAAATTTTACTCGCTCTAATCCGGATTGAGGAGTTTCCATGTTATGTAGCAGCTCACAACCAAACCCAGGCTTGTGCAATGGAGACCTCGTTCCTCTTACGACTACCTTCGAACCATTGACTTCACCCTCGTCACAACCTCCTCTCCTGTCACTTAGTTCGACTAAGGATGAAGAAGGGACCATTTTGTAATCCTACACTATCCCTTTCGAAGGGGTCGGTATTTGGTTGGAGAATCCTATGATCCCCTAACGGGTTATAATGCACGATATTTTTTGTTATTAAAGTTGAATAAAATTAAATTTCATTTAGGGTGTTTAAACAATTTCACACCAATTCAATTAATCGCAAAATCACTCACATTACAAATTCAGCACTCATTCAGATGCATCAAACATATGCGTAGACTACTTATAATCACAACTATATACAATCCTAAGTCTCCGAGTACCATAAAATAGTACTCTAATACAGTAAATAATAACCTAACTTATTTGAAGTTTCTTAGTTGCCTAATCACTCGATTATAAGCCGATCCATCACTGGATGTCCTATAATACAAATAGGTCTTTTTAGTTCTTATACTTTAATGATTCACATTCTAAGTTATGATTTAACTTTTATTTACTAATGATTCATTCTACCTTATTTTGAGGTTCGGTTCCTAGATTAGATTTTAGTTTTGATTTTGAAATCTTAAATATGCTCGAATCCTAATGTGAAATTAATCACATTAAGCTCGAGTATTCTAATATCCCATTGAGTCTAAATTTATGATTTTAAACTATTTGGTACACGCTAATCCTAATTGGGGTACCAGATTTATTCCCAATATGAGAAAATCTTACACTTTTTTATACAATTACTTAAAATTAAATTTTATTTCAGATTTATTATATTCTGATTTCTATTATTATATTATCTAATTAAACCTAATTTTTTTATAATATTCTTAATTTTCTATAATTAGCACATAATGCCTTCATTACTTATACTTAACACTCCAAAGGCTATGATTAGGTTTCCACATCAGAGATTATCATCCCTAAACATCTAATTACTATCTAAATCAATAATTAGTGTCTTAATTACCTAATTCACCCAAATTACCCAATTTTTCCATTATTTTAGGGCTAAACATTAACTTAAATTTTTCAAAAATTAATTTTAAAAACATAGCTTCATAGCACTGTTCTATATCCCTTAAACATTCTACAGAAAAATTTTAAGCTCCAAACTACACTCTTAAGCTTATTTATTTTTAATTCTAATCATGCTCGATTTTGCTTAATTTGTTAAGAACCCTATATTTCAGACGTGATTAAATTAAATCACTATTTTTCCTTAAATCTACATATAATAAAACTTCAGAATAACAAGTTTCATAATTTTCTAGGCAAAATAACTAATTTTAAAAAATTATACAAAATCAGAACAAATTAGAGACTCACCCAGTCCGATGGCTTTTGGCCTTCCAACACCGGTCTAGGCTGTTACGCCCCGAAGTCGCAAAGTCGCAACAGTCTCGCCGTGTAAACTATTCTATGATAGTAACTGGCCTCACAGTGCCTATCATAGAGATAATCTACACAAGGCGTCGACGACTCCTTGCTTTGAAGTAAACAGTTCGATTAATGATTATACAACAATTATGATAATTATCACAAAGTTTTATAAAACATAGATATTTATAATAATGTCTACAGAGCTTCCCAGGAATTTTTACATAGTAACTACAATTTACTAATTTACAGAATAACTAACAGTCTTCAACCTTTAACTACAAGGTCAGTCTAGTTACACATTTGCTAAATAACTTGATTCTCACACCCCTGGCTTCAAAAGGACTAACCTCTAGATAATTGTAGGGCGGCATAGTACTTGAAGAGATTACAAATCAGAACCTACAAAAGGATCTATAAAGGTATGAGCAACTACAGCTCAGTAAGTTGAATTGGAGACTCATGAATGCATACAAGCACAAACAGGGTTATCAAACAATTATTTTCATGCAATGCAACAATCAAGTGTCATCGCACAACGTAGTCCGATCCGTTGTGAAATCAGAGAAATTTTACCCGCTCCAATCCGGGTTGAGGAGTTCCATGTTATGCAGCAGCTCACAACCAAACCCAAGCTTGTGCAATGGAGACCTCGCTCCTCCCATGACTACCTTCGAACCATTGACTTCACCCCCGCCGCGACCTCCTCTCCTGTCATTTAGTTCGACTGAGGATGAAGAAGGGACCATTTCGCAATCCTGCGCTATCCCTTTCGAAAGGGTCGGTATTTGGTTGGAGAGTCCTATGATCCCCTAAGGGGTTGCAATGCATGACATTTTCGGTTATTAGGGTCGACTAAGATTAAATGCGGTTTAGGGTGTTCAACAAGTTCATACCAATTCAATCAGTCACAAAATCATTCACAGTACAAATTCCAGCACGAATTTAGATACATCAATCACATGCGCAAACTATTTATAATCACAATCATATACAAGCCTAAGTCTCCGAGTACTACAAAACTAGTACTCCATTATAATAAGCAATAACCCAACTTACTTGAATTTGCTCGATCGCTCGATCCTCTAGTTGCGAGCTGATTTGTTTCTAGGTGTCCTATAATACAAATAGGTTCTTTTAGTACTTATATTTTATGGATTCTTATTCTAATTCATAATATAACTCATTTTCCTCATGTATACCTATAACGTATTAATGATTCGTTGTGTTCTATTTCAGGGTTCGGCTCCTAAACTAGATTTCAGTTTTAATTCCTAAGTCGTAATTAAGCTCGAATCCCAATGTGATATTAATCACATTATGCTCGGGTATTCAAATATCCTATTGGGTCGTAATTTTTGTATCCTAAACTATTCGGTACACGCTAACCTTAATTGAGGTATCGGATTTATTCCCGGTGTGTAAAAATCTTATATTTTAAGATATTTACTTAAAATTAAATGTCATTCCAGATTTATTAGTTTTTTTATTTCTATTATAATATTATCTAATAACCTTATTTTTTTAGATTTATTAATTTACATTTTCACATATTACTAATTTATTATATTACTTACCTAATTGCCTTAATTAACCATACTTAGTACCTAAAGGTTAGGATTAAGGTTCCACTGCAGAGATTAACTTCTCTAAACCTCTAATTAAGATCTAAATTGGTAATTAACATCCTAATCACTTAATTAACCATAAATCACCCAATTTTACCATCATTTTAGGGCTAAAAATTAACTTAAAAATTTCAAAAATTAATTTTAAAAAAATGGCTTCATAGTACTGTTATACATCATATGAGCATCCTACAGAAAAATTTTGAACTCCAAACTACATCCCTAAGCCTATTTATTTTCCGGTTTACTAATGCTCGGTTTTAAACAATTTGTTAGGGACCCTATTTTTCCAGATATAATTAAACTAAATAAATATTTTTCCCTAAATCTACATATAATAAAACCTCATAATAACAAGTTTCATAATTTTCTGGGCAAAATAAATAATTTTACAAAATTATACAAAAATCGGGTGAATAAATGACTAACCGGTTCGAAGCTTTTGGGCCGTCCAAACCCGGTCCAATGTTGTCGGCCGGTCCAGGCAGTGGGTCTACTGTAGGGTGGTGGTGGTTCGGTCCCGGGTGGTGGTGGGTGGTGGTTTTAGTTCACCTTACTAATCTGCATAGTTTTCTTTTTTTTTTATATATTTTCTGGAATTTCTCTCGAATTTTTTTGTGTTTCGATTTTTCTCAGATCACAAACTAGCCAAATGACTTCTGAGAATTTTTTCCTTATTTATAGACAAATGTAGTAATTAATGTGCATTAATTTGATGGGATTTTGCCCCATTTCCTTGATTTTAGGCTTTTTGTTTGTCCAATTCCTATTGGTTAATTTTTTTCTTTTCAGTGCACGACCTGATCCTATTGCAGTTATCCTCTTCTGATTTTTTATAATTATTTTTTATTTTTATTTAATTATTTACTTAGTTTTCGGACAATTTTAGTAATTACGCGTATTTTTATCTACACGTAAATACATGTAGGATACACGTGAACATTCCTAAATATTATTTTTGTCATTCTAAAATTTTTCGTATACATATAATTTATCTCTAATAATTTATTAGTTATTATATTACACTTTTTGCTTTTTCGGTAATTAGCAGTTATTATGCTTAAAATTTGAAAATTTTATAGTCTCCTATTTTATTACTTATTTTCTTAAATTCAAGTTTACGGGGTCAGTTTTACTAATATTCCTCTCAATAGTTTCTAATTTGGGTTTGATCGGATCCTTTAACCGATCGCCCTAAACCTTGGGTTCTAAGTTCAACCCTACGGTTACTTGGCTTGGCTTTAGGGCTTACACAGGTTGTAGGTCTGGCGTAAGGTGGTGATGGTGGCTCAGTCTTAGATGGTAGTAGTGTATAGGTTTAGCTCACTAGCCTTAACTGCATAGCTTTCCTTTATTTTTTTCTAGTTTTTCTCTTGAATTTTCAGGTCTTTCTATTTTTCTCTAATCCCTAACTGTCCAAAGGAGGTCTTTGAATTTTTTTCCTATTTATAGACGTTTTTGGTAATTAATATGTATTAATTAAATATGACATTGCCTCGTTTACTTGATTTTTGGCTTTTGTGTTGCTTAATTCTAATTGGATAATTTATCTTCTTTTGTTCCTGACTTACCATGACCGAATTTGTATCATTCCATACCCTTCTGATTTTTCTCAATTAATTTAATAATTTTTTTTAATTATTTACTAAGTTTTTTGCCAATTAAGAAATTTTGCATATTTTTACATACACATAAATACACGTGGGGTACATGTGAACATTCTTAATTATTATTTAGGTCATTCTATGATTTTTAGTATACATATAATTTATCTCTAGTAATTTATTAGTCATTAGATTACACTTTTCGCTCTTTCGATGATTAACAATTATTATACTTAAAATTTGAAAATTTTGTAGTTTCCTATTTTATTATTTATTTTCTTAAATTCAAGTTTACGAGGTCATTTTTACTAATATTTCTCTTCATAGTTTATAATTCGGGTTTGATCAAATCTTTTAACCGATCGCTCTAAACCTTGTACTCTAAGTTCAATCCTACGGTTTCTTAGCTTAACTTTAGGGCTTACTGGTTTAAATTGCAACAAAGGTGGAAAATGCCTTCTTTTTTTTCTTTTGTTAACCACTTGGCATGACACATCATTAGCCATGTGTCTTTTTGGATACATAGCACTTTCCTCGTTAGATTGCACAGTTGACGTACCATCATGTCAATGCCACATCAACACTCTTTCTCTCTCTTTCTTTCTTTTTCTTTCCCTTTCCCTCCTTTTCCCCAGCAAAACAGCCACACCTCCTTTACTTTGGCCTCATTTTTTGCACAATTTTAATGTTAGAATGTGCCAATTATTAAGTGATTCATATTTTAGACATAACCCTACTTCGAATTAAGATTGAAAACATGTCCGAATACAACCATTTAATAATTCAAATTGGCCATGAAAATTTGGAAAAAACTTAAAATCTAGGGTTTTTACATTCATGCCCAAATCCACCATTAATGGAGTTTCCAAGCTTGTTCAATCTTGAATACTATTAATTAGACCTTTCTCATCTTTGTAGATCATTGAATCTCACCGCCACTCTCTCTAGAAGCTCTTTCTCTCTCTGTCTCTTTATCCTGAACTCTTTCTCCACCATCGCACTTCTTTCTTTGTTTACTGTCATCTTTCTCTAATCTCTCGTTGCATACCCCAACATCAACCAAACCACATTCGCAGGAACAACGCAAACTACTCACTAGCCACTACCGACTCTCTCTCACTTGACCCCCTCCCTAAGCACACGAACCACTCTCTTATGCAACCGACCACATCTAAAGCCAAGCGTTCAATCATGCTCACCACCACCTAAAACCCCTAACCTGACGTCTCCTCAAGCCCCAACAACAACTAACACATATCCTAAACTCCACCACTACCCTTCATTCCGATAACCACCAAGGCGACTCCCAAACGCCATAGCACTCTCTTTACCCCCCTAACTCTAATTCAAAACTCACAAAAATCCCCTTCTCCACTTAAATTGGTGGTTGGAGCAAGCCCAAATGTTTGTGCAAGATGTTGTTGTTGAAGATTTGACCCATGATCTACTAAAGCTCCAATTTCGAATCAACCTAACTTGAGATCAATGCTTTAACCCGATTCCTAACCCACGTACTTAAGTCTGACCCTCTTTCCTATTTTTGTATTTTCTTATATTTCGTTATTTACTTATTTATTAACATTGTAATTGTAATTATAAATCACAAAAAAAAAGAGAAAAAAAAAAGATAAAAAGAAAAAAAAAAGAAAGGGAAAGGGAAAAACTTAATTTAGTTTTATTTTTTTATCAATTAATACATAAATAAGATAAAATAAATTAATAAATAAATAGAAACCATAAAAAATAAAACAAAAAGAAAAAAAGTGAATACATTTTACTACCTAGAAAAACTTATTTTTTTAAAAAATAGATAAATAAATAAAAATTTCCTAAAATAAATCCAAACTAAAATGTAAACTTAGCGTTTTTTTCAAATTTAAAATGAGTCCAACAAACTAAAGATTTACAAAAAGAAATACGTACTTTTAATCTTGAATAGTGAGTATATAAGTACCTCGGGATAACATAAAAAATTTTAAAAATTAGTTTTTTCACTTTTAGTTACTCAATTTAGTAAACAACAAAAAAAATTAAATTTTTTCCAATTTAGTTTAATTTATCTAATTTAATATGATAGAATCCATTTCATTAGCTGCCAATTGAATTTCATTTTTAAAAGGGTAATTTTATAAAAGCAAATCTAAATTCTAAAAGTTAGCAATGATATCCATAAAGGTTTTAAAAAGTTAACCCTTGAACTTAATCTTTTAGTTTTCAAAACCATTTTTACAAATTGGTTTTTTTAAGTGGACTAGTGGTTAAGTTAAATCGGTCCATCAAATTGATTTAACGAAACCCTCTTTTTCTTGACTCCGATTAGGTGGTAATTCTAAAGAATTTTCAAAATAGGTTTAAAAAACTAGTTTTCTTTAAGCCTCAGTTGATGATTAGTATTTAATGGGTAGATTTTAATATTAATCAATTTAGAGAAAATTTATTAAAATTGAGAAAAAATCAGGCTCGACATTGTTGACTTTAGAACGTTAATTGTGTATATTATGCATATTAGGTAATAATAATAAATGAATAATGGATAAAAGCATATGATTAAGCTAATTTTGTGATTTAGAGATTTAATAGGTATAAATTATGATTTAGGAATAATTAGATGTTTTGATATATTGTTTGGTAATTAAAGATTATACATATAGTATTAGAAATGTCAGATAAGTGATTTATGTGTGAATTATATAATAACACAAAATATGTATATATATAGGGAATCAATTAGTAGAAAATATTATGTCAAAATTGATAATATTATAGTAATAAAAATATAAAAGAAATTTGATATGAAATATAAATTTAGATGATTACATGAAATTTTTCTCACATCAAGAGTTAATTTGATAGTTAAATTAGGAATTTGGGCTTACAACATGAACTATAATACTAGTTAGTTAAAGGATAAATACGAGATTCGGGATACCCAGATGTAATATGATTAATTTCACATGATGGTTTGGAATTAGTTTATAGGGTTCACGTATAAAACTCGTAATCAGAACTAAATTATAACCTAATTTAGAAATTGATCAGGAACGGAATTAGAACCTAACCTAAATTAAGAATAATTGTAAGAGACTTAAAAACTTGAATAATTAAGTATAATAAAACCCTAAACTGAAAATGACATAAAGAATTACAGAATAAAGCCTATGCAAGATAGTTATATAAGTACTAAAACAATATTTATGTTATAAGGATTATTAGCAATGGCCTATGCAAGTTGCACTTTAAGTGAGCAAACAAGAAGTCCAAATAAGTTAGAATCGATACGTTATTGTACTTTGGAGTACTTTTTTTATAGTACTCGAAAACTTGAGATTAAATTTGGTTATATTTATTAGGTAATTGACTGTGCGCATACTTGTATGTGTGTGTTTTTGGGTTTGATGGTATGATTATGGTTTAACACTTTGTATTGAAATTTGTGTGATTTATGTGAAATGCTTAAACACCTTAAACCAGATCTAACTAAATCTATAAATTATAAGTCTAAAACGAACCTGTATAACAACGTATTAAAGGAAATGTTTAGGGTTCTCTAGCTAAATATCAATCTATTCGAAAGAGATAGCGTTGCATAGTATAATAACTCCCTTTTTCATCTATAGTCAAACTAAGTAATAGAAGAGAAGGTCACGATAAGAATAAAGTCAATGGTTCGAGGGCAATCCTAGGAGGAGCAGTGTCTCTGTTGCACAAGCTTAAATTTGGTTGTAAGTTGTTGAAACGTACGCTAAACTCCTTAATCCGGATTAGAGTAAGCGTAATTTCTTTAATCTTATGACGGACCAGATAATATCGTACAATAGTATTTGCTTCTACATGTATTACATTTAACTAATTTAATTGATAACCTTGTTTATATTTGTTGTATAGTTTTAAGTCTTTGTCCTAACTTATTGAATAGTTGGTTACTCATATCTTTATAGATGTTGTAGGTGCTAGCTAAGAAGTGAACATATAATTACTCTGAAGCTAACAACTACTAGATCTTGAATAGTTGGTTTTATCTTTAAAGTTTTTAGTATTAATTTATGTATTACTTAAGTAGATTATGATTAAGTTGCTAAATCTTGTAAACATACTCGGGTTATTTTAGTGTAAATATGTATTTTTCATAATTTCATAGGTAAATAATATATTTAATTTATGAACTATTTATTTCAAAATGGATTAGTTGTGGACACCTTGTGTAAATTAAGTTTAAGATAATGGCTATAAAGTCAGCTTCTATTCTATAATGGTTTTCATGATAGGACCGTTATGAATTTGTTGCTTTAGGGCGTGACAGCTAGATTTAGCTATTTCATCTTAACATGTAACTCCATTAAGGATATCGTCACATGAAAATCAACATTTATCCCCTCCAAAGGATAAGCTAAACACAATCAACAATCAAGTTATTAATTTGATGTAAAATTAGTGTGGTTACTTAATTACCCTAACAAGCATATGCATTACTATAAGCCCTGTAGTTAGGGTTCGGTACTTAACACATAAAGTAGAGGCGATTAAATAAGCTGTCTGATTAAGCCTAAATTTTACGATGAAGTTAGGAATAATAATAAAAGTGATTTAATGATTTTGGATTTAGGAAAATAAATAATTAAATATTACAATATTAAAAAGTGAAGGTGATTAAATAAGTTGTCCAATTAAGCCTAAATTTTATGACGAAGTTATGAATAATAGTAAAAGTGATCTTATGAGTTTGGATTTAGAAAAATAAATAATTAAATAGTATAATATTAAGTAATATGTAAATTACCTATTATTTATTGAAAACGTGTAAAACTATTTCTAATAACTAACAAATTGATAGAGATAAATTATATGCACAGTAAAAATCGTAATGTACCTGAAATAATATTTATGTGTATTTAGTTGTACCATATGTGTATTTAAGTGTAGGTAAATATATTTGAAATTACTTAAAATACCTAAAATATGTCAAAATAATGCTAATTGGTTAAAGAAAATTTATAAAGATTAAGGAAAAATCATAAAGATTAAAGAAAAATCAAGAAAATTCATGGGAAGTGTAGAAATATCCAAAAATAAGGCATAGCTAGCTGAAAATAAAAGAAGAAAAATTAACCAATAATAATAAGTTATTTAGAAAGTGGAAAAGAAAAAGGACACTTGGTAAGATAAAATTTAAAGAAAAACCCTAAACACTACTATAAATTTAACAAACCTTCATCAAACTTCATTTTGGTTAGTTTGGAAACTAGAAAAATTAGAGAGAGTTTAAGAAAAGAGGAGAGGGTATTTTTAGAAAAAAATAAATAAATAACAAAATAATGTGCATTTAGGGTATATAAAGTGAACATATATCCAATGACCACTTGGGGAGAAGTGGTCACCACCACACGACAACAACCGCTTGGTTATGTTGACAATGGTGAGGCCACCATCGGTGGTTGGAAATCTATCGATTGGTGAGTTTTGATTTCCCTTTCAAATTTGTTTAATTTAATAAAAATATTAAATATATATGGAAAATTATGAAATTTGGTATTTTAGAATATTTTTGAAAAATATCAATTTGATAAAATTAGGTCTTGAGACATATTTTTCTTAAGAAATTACTAAACTCAAGCTAGTTTTCGATTTTGATTTAAATGACCTTAATGATATAGTTTTGATCTCAAAATTTTTGTGTAGAATATTTAGAGTATTTATGGCAGTGCTATGAAGAGATTTTTCAAAATTTTATTTTCTAAAATTCTATTTAATTTTTAGGCATTAAAATTATGCATAAAAGACAATTTGTAGGCTTCATTTGGTAATTTAATGATAATTTGGTGAAAATATTGATTTAGTATGTATTGGGTATCTTTAGATGATAGTCGATGATGTAGGATGGTATTTATGGAGTTTGAGGTATTGGTTATATATAATAATTATATTATGTAATAAATAAGTATGAAGGAATAATATTTAAAATGATATATTTAAGTTAATTTTATGATTTAGGGTGTAATTAAATATTTTGAGAAGTTAATTACTGATTAAGGATGGTGATTATGATGTTGAAGAGGTTAGATATGTGTTAGATGTGTAAATTAAGAAATAGTGAATAATATGTGAAAAAGGAAATTAGGTGAGTAGAATAAATTAAGTTAAAATTGATAATATTATGATAGTATGAATATTATATAAATTTGATTTGGATTATGAAATTAGGAAATTATTCAAAAAGTGTAGGTTATTCTCACATTGGGAGTAAATTTGATAGTTAAATTATGAATATATTGTACCGTATCGACAAAAATACTAGTTAAGAGGTAAAATAGAGATTTAGGATACCTAAATATAGTGAGATGAATTTCATATATTAGCCCCTCGAGGAAATCTTAGGATTTAAAAATAAAAATAGTAATTAGAAGCTAAAACAAAAATTAATTCAAAAACCGATCTAGAAATCGAATCAAAAACTAGTTTGGAATAAGCTTGGTCATAAGAATATAAAACTTGAATAATTGAGTAAAATTATAATTTTAAACTAAAAACTAATAATTTGAAGCTTATATGTATGTATATACATATGTATAAGTGGTTACATTAAAATGTAGATCATTCTTGAATCTGTAGATACCTAATTTTTTTCCCTTCATAGTCTTAATTTTTTATTTTTTTTTTAAAAAAGGGTTCTAATTAAAAATAAATAAAAAATAATAATAATAAAAATTAAAAAATGATGAAAATACAAAAAAAATGAGAAAAGAAAAAAATTAAAAAGATTTTTTAGATTTTTTTAGAAATTAAATTATTTTAGGGATAAATAGTTTTAGTTTTCACTTAGTTCAAATAATTATTTTAAAGAGTTCGTGATAAAAACAATTTAATTGTATGAGTATCAAGGCATGGGCCAACAGCTTAATGAATAAGCATTGGAAGATTGGATTTGATTTAATTTAATTTGAAGTTGTAAGTTTGAATCTCATTAGGCATAAATGTTCTATTTAGTTTTCTTCCTTTTATTTTATGAGAATCAGTTGAGCCCATGGGATTTAAATTTAGCTTTAAATCTAATCAAATTTTTTAATCTAACGAAATAGAGATTGGTAAGATTCATATTTACTATGATTTTTATCAAATTGAATTTGAATTATTATAAAAGATTTAAATCTCATTTGATTTTTATTAAATCTTATATGAATCGATCTTAAATCTCTATTAAATTAAGAATTGATATCATTTAAGATTGATTTGTTTCAAAGCTATATATATATATATGACTTTCTTCCATGCATAGAAAAAAAAAAAAAAAAAAGACCCAAAGCTCCATCAACAGCAGTACACTTCCACCTAAAAACTCCACTGCCTGAATCACCCCTTTACGACTGAACTGAATCCAACAACATGCAATATTGTTGCCCTATCCTCATGTATACTTATAATAGCCGAACATTAATAGTAGTCGCGCTGATGGGTCCAACATGGATAGTTGCAACTAATTGGGACACTTCACGTGATTCATAACAGCAGCAGCCGTTATCCAATTTCTGATCAGTGTCCTTCTCCTAGTTGCACACGCTTAGAGCACAGCGACAACAATCCGACGATTTCCCTGCATTGCTGAACATTAACTGAACCCGCATGAGCACATGACTACTTGCTGCTCCATCCTAACATCAACTTCTCATCGCCTCTTCATTGTAGATCACGTAAAGACTAGCCCGACTACTTAGCATCCACACGCTCCGAACAGAACGAGTAGCACACGACGCTTACTGACCAGTGCCGTAACAGCCCACAATTGCGCGACTACTGTCCTCGCCCACATTGGCTGTAACATACCCAACTCCACTGCAATCCCCTGACTGACGACGAGACCACACCAGTCCCTTGCCATTACACGTGAACGAATCACCGTCTATTGATCACACGCAAGGCCACTGCTGAACAAAAATAATCAGGTTCAATTGCTTTTAAATTTCAATTTTTTTTTTCTTTTCTTTAGTTATCGTTATTATTTTATTAATATAGTTTATTATTAATCGTATTATATTATTGTATCCTTGATCATATAATGTAGTGTATAAGATATGTATATATTAGGAGATTTTTTCTTTTCTTTTCTTTTGTTTATAAGTTTTTATATGATACAATTTTGTTTGGGTAGATAAGTATTTAACAAATAGAAATATATATATATATATATATTAACTTAGGGATTCTTGTTAAGCACTAGATTTATTATAAATTAAGTATTTATTTAAGTAAATATCTGTTTAAGGGTAGTAATACGTATATGTACATATATATATTATTCTGGAAATTCTTTAGGATTAGTTTCTTTTTAGGAGTTCTCACTTAGAAAATAATTTTTTTTAGAAGTAAAAATTAATAAAAAAAATCAGTAGGATTTTTAGGACATTTTAAAGAGTTTTTTTTTAACACTTATGAGTTTGGACCCCCCTCATATTTTTTTTTAATAAATTGAATTGGTTTAATATGTAAATCCAATCGGTTTTTTTTTTGTAGAAAATTAAAATCAACCAACACACTAAAGTTTTGAAAAGAACTAAGATCGTGCAATTCCTGCTAGCAAGTACGTAGGCACCTTCGGGCCGATAATAAAATCTATATAAACTTAGTTTTTTTTTCTTTTGATTTTGATTTTGATTTTTTATTTGTAAATATTATAATTAGAAAAATAATCTTAATTTCGATAAATAGATAGTAGTATCCGTTAGGGTTTAATAGGTTAGCTCCTGAATTCGAAACCTTCTAGTTTTTTCATTTAAATTGAAATAAAAAACTGATAGCTAAATCGTAATCAATCCACCCAATCGATTACTATTTCTTTTTTTTCCCAACTTCGATCGGGTGGCGACTTCAAAAACTTTTCCTAAATAAGAAATCAAAATTTTCCAATTTCTTTAGTTTAGGATTAAAATTAAATGGGTTAGAGTTTAGTATTAATTGGAAATTGGGAAATCAATTTTAAATAGAAACCAAATAAGGCTCGACAAAATCATAATTTGATTTAGAAGTGGAATCAAAATTTGCGCTAATAGAAATATATTAGAGAGCTAATCAAAATCTAAACTAAACTAAAAGGCTATATTCACTTGAATAAACTATAAGAAAAAGGTTATAAGACATTTATAAGAATTATAAGTAAAGGGTAACCAAAAGATAAATTAGACCCTGATTCAGAGGCTGAATAAGAAATTGAATAATAACTTAGCTCAAAATAGAAATCACTATAAAAGACTTAAAACCTGAATAATTAGATGTAATAATACCCTAAACTGAACATAACAATAAGAGTTATAGAATAAAGCATATATTTTGTATTATAGGGATTATCAACGATAGCCTGTTGCGAGTTGCATCTTAAGTGAGTAAGCGGAAAGTCCAAGTAAGTTTGAGATTAATACACAACTGTATTTCAGAATATTGTTTCATAGTACTTGAAGACTTAAGATTATACTTGCTTGTACTTGTAAGTAGTTTGATTATGCACATGCTTTTGTGTACGTATTATTGAATGAACTGTGTCTTATTAGCTTACAGTATTGGATTGCAACTGTTTTGTATTATGTGATATGGACTGATCACCTTAGTTAGACTTAATCATTTAAGGCTTATAAAATTAACTGGTTAAGTATTTCAACCCTATAAGGGAGATGTTTAGAGTTTTTTGGCTAAATACCAAACCCTTCGAAAGGGATGATAAGGGATAACGTTGGATAACATAATTGGTCCGTTCTTCATTCTTAGTCAAACAAAGTGGTATGAGAGGAGGTTATGGCAAGGATGAAGTCAATGGTTTAAAGGTAGTCGTGTGATGAGTGGTGTCTCCATTGTATAGGCTTAGTTTGGTCATGGACTATTCAAATGTGTGCTAAACTCTTCAACCCAGATTAGAGCGGGTGTAATTTCTCTAATGTTATGACGGACCGAATAATGTTATGTGATGGCATTCATTTATTGCATTGCATTAAAATAAATAGTCGATAACTCTGTTTATACTTGATATACAGTTTTAAGTCTTCATCCCAACTTATTGAGCGGTTGGTTGCTCATACACCTATATATATTATTATAGGTATTAGCTTGGAAGCAATATCATAATTACCCCGAAGCTAGCTATTATTGGATTTTGGGGAGTGAAGAGATAAAACTGATGATCAGTTACATTGTTAAGATTTTAGTTCTTATTTTTTAATCTTCTATTATTAAATTATGTATTACTTAAGTGAAGTTAGATTATTAAATCATGTAACATTACTTAAAATGTGGAATTCTAGTATATATTTTTTACACTTCCGCATGCAAATAACATACTTAATTTATCAAAAAACGGGTTAGTCGTAAACGCCTTATGTAAATCAGTTTTAAGATAATAGTTATAATATCAGTTTTTATCTTAGAATAGTTTGTACAGCGGGATTGTTACAACTCTACTGCTTTAGGGCATGATAACCACTTAACTGAAAAACTGAGTCAAACTAATTAGAAAGCTCGAATTGAACCAAACACAAAACCCTAATCTAATTAGCTGACATTTAACACAAGTACATAACTCAGTAATAGTTCTTGTACTTTGGTTAAAGATTTATCCTATATTAACTTAACTCATAAACCTATTAATCCCCTTAACTAACTGTAGTTTAGGTTAATAATAGCTTTTGGTCAAGAAAAGTGAAGAAAAATGAAGGATGAAGAATCAATAGATGGGACACAACCTTGATATTGCCATGTGAAATAGGTTGAGTCAGTTGACAGAACGTTAGTGAAATGACCATATCAAATAATTGTGTAACCTTTTATTCAAAAATTAACTTTTAGACATGACCTTTTGGCTTGATTATATCGTTTTGTTGTGTCATTTTCTATGCTTAAAATTATCCCAAGCATAAGGAATGCAGTCTCATGACATGACCATGTCGTTAAAATGTATTTTCGGTAATGAGACAAAAATTTCTCCTTAAAAAACAACCAAGATCCAACTCCTATCTTTCAATTCTTCAATCTAAGCTTGAAGACACTTCATACACTCGTCAATACATCACTAAAACACTTTTTAAAACCAACCTTGCTACAATTTTAGCTTAATCTAACCTAAAACACTATCTTCATCAAGATTTAACCAAAAACTTATATTAGTAAGAGAAAAGGGAAGATTACTTAGATAATAAAATGAGCTCTTGAAATCCAAAAGTAGATCAAAAGTCAAAATAAAGAGCTACAAATACAAGCATCTTAGATTGTTTTTCATTCAAAACTTAAGAAAATTCCACTAAAAATATGACTTCTCATAAATGAATAAATTTAGGTTAAGATAATCCTTTAATTGCTTATCTTAAACTAGTTAATGGAGTTACTCTAAGAGTTCAGTTTAAGTGGCTAAGGTTTAAGTTTCTAAAAAGGGAAAGAAAATAAAGAGTAACTAAGGTTTTTTTTAGAAGGGGTTGGTGTAAAATAGTAGCTAAGGATTTTAAACGAGTAAGGGAAGTTATGGTTTTGAATGGAAAGGGTTAAGACTTCTTTAAAATTATAATAATCCCCTTACCTTCTAAAAATATTCTTTTAAAATTTCTAGGATGTTTCTAGAAAGTTGCTTAATTCCTTCATTATAAATTTGAAGTTTTCTAAACTGAATTGAAGAGGAAATCCATATTTATATTATTCATGGTTCAATTTTATATTCATCCTAAAAGCCAAAATTACTAATGTTAAGATAATCTAATGGTGCCTACTTCTTGTTCTCACTTACTATGACTTTTATTTAAAAACTTTAAATATATTATTTGAAAATGTAGTATCTTATTCTACATATGTAGCCACTAAAACATTGTGAACATTAATATTTATATAGATTTTATGGTGACTGGATGACTAATCTACACATGATATAAGTATTATTATGGTCTTATTCAAATCCTTTTTCTTAATTTTTTTTCCTAAATGTTTCGTGCATAGTTGTTAAAATCGTAAGTTAAAAATACAACTCTATGGGTTTATGATTTTATAATGTTTTTCTTAGTTAAAATGAATGTGAAATAGTTTATGTGTAGACTTTTAGTAAAATTATAAACTTTGATAACCAATTTTCACCTTAAATATGAAATAATAAATTATATTATACATGATTTCTATTGTGTAGCAACTCAAAAGTAACTATATGATATCATTATTATTTTGTAACACCCCAAAATTTAAGGGCGTCATTGCCTGTCGTGTGTCCTTAGTTTTCTAATGACAAATTAAAGATTTAAAACTAACTACAATTTCTATAATCACTTCTAATAATTGCTTATCAAATATAAGACAACAATTATTCAAATACATCATTTTGAGTGACTCACAGGCAAGTCGCTCCAACTACAAACATGCTTAAAAACCAAATCTTGATCATCTACAACATATAGGACTACTCACCTCTCTTTCCCAACCTAGTGTTAACAATTTTCATACTTGTTACAAATTTATTGAATTGACTTGCAATTGTAAAAAAATAAAAGAATTTACCGGAGCTCCGTATGTGATGTACAAGAACACATGGATGCTAAGTCCAGTAACACACATGTACATAATGTAAATAATATCCATTATAAAGCAAATGGTAATTTAATTATCTTTAAAGCAAACGGCCAACAACTAACAGCTAACAGGCAACAAAGGAGTACTTATGACTCCAATACACTATGATCTTTGTCCACAAGTGAGTTAAGCCCTGAGGAGCAGTGCTTGCCCCAGTTCGATTTATAGAGCTACTTTGCTTCCCATGCCATCCAAGATGTTGCCGAGGCGATCAACATATGTATTAAGTCGAATCCTCTACTAAGCCGTAGTCCACGCGTTAAATTTGAATGCAGCAATCTCCACTATGCTGAGGCCGAATAGAACTGTTAAGAACCGCCCATTCGAGGTTAACCCCAATGTGAGCCGCCCCTGAACTAACTGCTATCTAACCCTTTCTGATGCTGAACAGGCCTGAATCAAGGTCCACCCCTACTCGGACCACAATACCATTAAAATCACAATAAAAATGCGTGTATACTGTCCTTTTACTGATATTCGTACTGTCATTTCTGACAAGGGATGTTTGCGTTCCTTCTTTTGCACGATTTTATATTTTTCTTGTAAATTATTCTCTTTTGTTTTTAGCAAATAAGGACCGTTCTTTTATAATTTCTATAACTTAGGATTTGCCCTAACAGGATGGTATAAATACCGTTATATTATAAAAGGTGAGGATATCATCATACAGAGAACATATTGAACTTTTCACTCTGTTGAGCTAAGTGTTTCTCTTATTCTTGAGCTACTCTTATCTAGCCCTTCTAAGCGTGGGTGTAAGCCATAAAGCTAAGCCAAGTAACCGTAGGGTTGAACTTAGAACCCAAGGTTTAGGGCGATCGATTAATGGATCCGATTAAACCCAAATTATAAACTAATGAGAGAAATATTAGTAAAACTGACCCCGTAAACTTGAATTTAAGAAAATAAGTAATAAAATAGGAGACTATAAAATTTTCAATTTTTAAGCATAATAAGTAATAATTACTGAAAATGCGAAAAATGTAATCAAATAACTAATAAATTACTAAAGATAGATTATATGTATACTAAAAATTTTAAAATAACCAAAATAATAATTAGGAATGTTCACATGTACCTCGCATGTATTTACGTATAGATAAAAATACGCGAAATTATCTAAATTGGGCAAAAACTAAGTAAATAATTAAGGAAAATTATAAATTAATTATAAAAAAATCAGAAAAAAATCAGAGGAACCTAGAATAATCCAAATCAGGTCGTGGAAAGTCAAAATCTGTAAAAGAAAAATCAACCAATTAAAATTAGACAACATAAAAGCCAAAAATCAAGGAAATTAAGCAAAGTCTTGTCTAATTAATGCATAATAATTACAAAAATCGTCTATAAATAGGGGGGAAATTTTCAGAAGTCATTTGGACAGTTTAGAATTTGGGAAAAATAGGAAAACTGAAAAAATCGAGAGAAAATCTAGAAAAAAGAAAAAAAAAGAAAACTGTGCAAATTCGTGTAGGGAGAGAAACCCATACCTCACTACCACCTGGGACCGAGCTGCCACCACCACACCACTCTAGCCCCACCGTCTAGGCCGGCCGATAGCCTTGGACGGGGTTTGGACGGCTAAAAAGCTTTGGACCGGTTAGTCTCTTAAATTTCCCGATTTTGAATAATTTTGTAAAATTAGTTATTTTGCCCAGAAAATTATAAAATTTGTTATTCTGAGGTTTATTGTGTGTAGATTCAGGGAAAAATATTGATTTAGTTTAATTACTTCTGCAATTATAGGATTCTTAACAAATTGCTCAAAACCGAGCATGATTAGAACGGAAAATAAATAGGCTTAGGAGTGTAGTTTGGAGCTCAATTTTTTTTCTGTAGGATGCTCATATGATATAGAAGAGTGCTATGAAGCCATTTTCTTAAAATTAATTTTTGAAAATTTTAAGTTAATTTTTAGCCCTAAAATGATGGAAAAATTGGGTGATTTGGGGTTAATTAGGTGATTAAGATGTTAATTACTGATTTTGATATTAATTAGATGTTTAGGGATGTTAATCTCTGATGTGGAACCCTAATCCTAGCCTTTGGAGTATTAAGTATGGTTAATTTAGGAAATTAGGTAATTAATATAAGAATTTAATAATATGTGAAATCGTAAATTAATAAATCTAAAAAAATAAGGTTATTTAGATAATATTATAATAGAAATCAGAAAAATAATAAATCTGAAAATAACATTTAATCTTAAGCAAAAGTCTCAATATGTAAGATTTTCACACATCGGGAATAAGTCCGATACCGCAATTAGGGTTAGCGTGTACCGAATAGTTTAGAATACCAAATTACGACCCAATAGGATATTTGGACACCTGGGCTTAATGTGATTAATTTCACATTAAGATTCGAGCATATTTAAGGCTTAGGAATCAAAATTTAAAATCTCATTTAGGATTCGAACACCGAAATAGAGTACAACGAATCATTAGGACATAATGGGTATACACGGAAAAAAAATGAGTTAAAATATAACTTAGAATATAAACCATAAATTATAAGTACTAAAAAGACCTATTTGTATTATAGGACACCTAAAGACAAATCAGCTTGCGATTAAGGAATCAAGCGATCGAGCAATTTCAAGTAAGTTGGGTTATTGCTTATTGTAATAGAGTACTAGTTTTGTAGTACTCGGAGACTTAGGCTTGTATATGATTGTGATCGTAAGTAGTTTATGCATGTGTTTGATGTATCTGAATTCGTGCTGAATTTGTATTATGAGTGATTTTGTGACTGATTGAATTGGTATGAAATTGTTTGAACACCCTAAACGTAATTTAATCTTAATCGACCCTAATAACAAAAAATGTCATGCATTGCAACCTGTTAGGGGATCATAGGATTCTCTAACCAAATACCGACCCCTTCGAAAGGGATAGCGCAAGATTGCAAAATGGTCCCTTCTTCATCCTTAGTCGAACTAAGTAACAGGAGAGGAGGTCACGGCGAGGGTGAAGTCAATGGTTCGAAGGTAGTCACGGGAGGAGCGAGGTCTCCATTGCACAAGCCTGGGTTTGGTTGTGAGCTGCTGCATAACATGGAAACTCCTGAACTCGGATTGGAGCGGGTGAAATTTCTCTGATTTCACAATGGACCGGATTACGTTGTGCGATGACATTTGATTGTTGCATTGTATGAAAATAAATGTTTGATAACCCTGTTTGTGCTTGTATGCATTCGTGAGTCTCCAATTCAACTTATTGAGCTGTAATTGCTCATACCCTTATAGATCTTTTTGCAGGTTCTGATTTCTAAGCACTTCAAGTACTATGCCGCCCTACAATTACCCAGAGGTTAGTCCGTTGGAAGCCAGGGGTGTGAGGATCAAGTTACTTAGTATAATGTAATTAGGGATGAAAGACTGATAGTTATTATGTAATCTAGTAAACTGTTATGTTTATGTAAAACTTCCTGGGAAGCTCTGTGGACTTATATATATAATATTGTACATATTATTAGAAATTTGCACAATTTATCATAATTGTAGTTTAATTATTAATCGGACTGTTTACTTCAAAGTGAGGAGTCGTCGACGTCTTGTGTAGGTCATGTCTATGGTAGGCACTGTGGGGCCAGTTACTATCATAGAATGGTTTACACGGTGGGACTGTTGCGACTCTGCGACTTCGGGGCATAACAGTGGGCCAGTAGCGAATGACCTCTGGCCATACTTGTGCATCATATAAAGTGTAACCTGAGCTCGTGTGAGGTGTTGGGACTTCATATCTTTCGTCGGTATATGGGAAACCCTTGCTCAACCTTTGACTATCATTTACCTTTTAGGCCATCTTGTGGCTTAAACCTACCCTTTTAGTTTCACATGATATCGGGTTCGTGTGTTCATCCACGAGTCTGTATTATCTTGGTATTAGAGCTTGGCTACGTTTGAAGCTAAATTGAGCTACTGTATTCTTTTAATAGTTAGTCACTGTTCTCGTGTGATAATGTTTCTATTGATTAGATTTGAAGTTTAGTGTGTTATTGTGAAGTAAACATTAATGTCGAATTCAAGTGTGCAAGGGACTTTGAGAAACCAAGAAAGTGGTACTCGACATAGTCAAGGACAGGAAGGAAACTCCTCACCTCAGTCAGTAGGTGACCGCTTAGATAGGCTTATCAACTTGATAGTTAGTTTGGTGACCATTATACAAGAAGATAAACAGCGAGCTAGAAATAACCCCATTAGGGAACTTGAGCAATAACAACGACGCAATGGTCAATTTGGCCTAGCTAATACCCCAACTCGACCACCTCGAGCTGAAGGAGTTGGTAGGGATGCTAGACATAGGTTAGTGCTTGAAGAGCTTGAGGAAGAAGTGGAAGGAGATGATGATGTAGAAGAGTATTACGAGCTCAAGAAAAAAAATGTATGAGCTCTCAGAGTCGAAGGACTCATGATATGTATCTTAAGTTTTTTTTTGAAGTAGTGATGTTAAAGACTACCTAGATTGGGTAGACAAAATTGAAAAGTAGTTTGAATGCCATGAAGTGCTTGATGATGGAAAGGTTAGGCTTGTTGTGTTAGAGTTCACTAGTTACGCTGCCTTATGGTGGAAGAACTTATAAGCCACCAGAAGAAGGGAAAGAGAACGAGAGTTTAGGAGTTAGGATGATATGAAGAGAGTTATGTGGAGAAGATTTGTGCCAAGCTATTATCTACAGGATGCCTTCAAGAGACTGCAAGAACTGAGACAAGGAGCATTGAGTGTGGACACTTACGTCAAAGAGTTCCAGATGCTAATGATCCGATGTGAAGTTGTAGGGCCAGCAGACTGAATTTTGTCTCAATTCATTGGTGGATTGAAGTATGAGATTAGAGATAAACCCTAGACATTAGAATGTCTGATGATGCAATTCAAGCTACCCAGAGGATAGAAAGGTACCGAATAGGAAGATTTCGATTACCGGTCAACCGTCTTGGCAATAGCTAACTTGTTTTGAGTAGACCTGTGCAAACAGAACCGAGCAAGGTCACTGAGACTTGACTTACTCAAACTACCTAAGCAAAGGAGAAAGAACCCCCGAAGAACTTTGAGAAGGGCCAAAATTCAAGGAGGAAGACGAGTAAGATCGAGTGTTTCAAATGCCAAGGATTTGGACACATGGTCGTTCAGTATCTGAACAGGTGAACAATGGTGATCAAAGGTAAAACGCCGACCGTAGAGGTTGATAGTATAGATGAAGAAGTAAAGGAGCTGAAAGAGGACAGATAAGCTGAGTTGTTCGATGAGGAAGTCATCTACAACGAAGAAGACAACTTCATGTTGACTGCTTTAGTATTGAGGATGATGATGAATGTCAATCATGTACTTGAAGACGAATAGAAAGAAAATCTCTTCCATATTGAGTGCAAGGTGAATTAAACATTATGCGCATTGATTGTAGGCAATGGAAGCTGTACTATTGCAGCCTCTGCATTTATGGTCTAGCAGCTGAAATTGCCAACCATGCCCCACCTGAAACCTTATAAGCTTCATTAGCTCAGTGATAAGGGAGCCCTACAAGTGAACAAACAAGTAATTATGTCGATCTGTATAGGCAGGTATCGAGATGAGGTGCTTTTTGATGTGTTGCCCATGAGTGTGTCTTACCTTCTACTTGGACGACCATGGATGTTTAACCGAGCAATTATATATGACGGCAAGAGAAACACATGTTCTCTGGAGCATGAAGGGAGAAGGTTGAAATTAAGTCTCATGACTACCGAGTAGGTAAAAATTATGTACTCCCAGCTTAGCCGAACCCTAAAGAAGGAGGCTCTAGTATTGATTTGAGCCGAGCTAAAAAGGGAAATGGAGTTGGAGAGACCAACCTATTTGCTTGTCAGGAAGCTTTTGGAGAGGAGACTTGGGGAGGAAGAGCTGTCGACCGAAGTAAAAACCTTACTAGAGGACTTTGTCGAGCTGTTTCCGGAGGAGCTACTGGAGGGTCTACCCTAAATCTTAGGCATTAAGCATGCGATTGACCTCCAGCCAGGGGTAGCCCTACCGAATAAGCCTGCCTATAAGATGAACATTAAATAAGCTACTGAGTTGCAAAGGCAAGTAGACGACCTCTAAGAAAGGGTATGTGCACGAGTCTTTGAGCCTCCGTGTTATACTAGCCTATTAGTGCTGAAGAAGGATGGTTCTTGGAGGAAGTGTGTGGATAACCGAGCTATCAATCAAATCACTATCAAGTACAGGTATCTTATACCTAGGCTCGATGATATACTAGATGAGTTAAGCGGAGCAAGAGTGTTCTCTAAGATAGATCTCAAATCCAAATACGATCAGATCTGAATGCATGAAGGAGATGAGTAGAAAACTGCATTCAAGACACGACATAGTTTATATGAGTGGCTTGTAATGTTATTTAGGTTATCCAATGTGCCGAGCATATTCATGCGACTTATGAATCATGTGCTCTAAGGATTATTAGGAAGGTTTATCATGGTTTATTTTGACGACATTCTAGTGTACAGTCCTGACCTGGAGACTAATCAAAAACATCTCCAACAAGTGCTTGCAAAACTCCAAGTCGAACAGCTTTACGCCAATCTGAAGAAGTGCAATTTCCATTGATCTGAGGTAATCTTCTTGGGATTTGTTATAAGCGGAGGTAGCATCTGAGTTAATGAAGAGAAGATAAGTGGGATCATAGAATGACCTGAGTCGACCTGTTCTATTGATGTGAGAAGTTTCCACGACTTAGTGTCATTCCATCGCCGATTCATAAAGAATTTTAGTACGATTGTAGCCCCTCATACTGAACTTTCAAAAAAGAATGTTGAATTTAAATAGGGTGAGAAAGAGAGGAGGAGTTTTGAGGAAGTGAAAGAGGGGATAACTACAACCCCCTTCTTAGCTCTGCCGAGCTTCAACAAGATATTTGAAGTAAAATGTGATACATCTGAACTAGGCATAAGTGAAGTGCTGTGCTGATGTAAAAAGGCCGACCTATTGCTTACCTTTAGTAAGAAACTTTTAAGAGCTACACTTAACTATTCCGTCTATGACAAGGAGTTTTACTCCTTAATCCGAGCCCTAATGGTTGCCTAAGGAATTCATGATCTACATTGATCATGAATCTTTGAGATATTTAAAGAGCAAACTGAAGTTGGCATGAAGACAAGCTAAGTAGGTTTAGTTCGTGGAGAGTTTTTCTTATGTTGTAAAATACAAGAACAGAAAAAACAATGTAATGGCCGATACCTTATCTAGACGACATACCTTCCCGACCGAACTATAGACTAAGCTACTTGGTTTTTCAACCATCAAGAATTTGTATGATGGGGACCCATATTTTGGTCCTATCTACGTTCATTGTGAGGAAGGACGGACACTAGATGACTATTACAAGGAGGACGGATACTTATTCAGGACAAGGAAGCTATATATCCTGACTTATTCCATACGAAAATTGCTAGTGCTCTAGGCGTATAGAGGGGGATTGACAGGATACTTTGGCTAGCACCAAACTTATGAGGTATTATCTTCTAGATTGTTTTGGCTAAGGATAAAGAGAGACGTCCAATCTATGTTGGAAAAACGTGCAACCTAACAAAAAGTGAAGAGTCGAGCCGAGCAAGGACACTATCAGCCCTTGCCAATCTTAACCAAACTATGGTCCGAGCTAAGTATGGACTTCATGTTAGGATTACTGAGGACATCCCAAGGGAAGGACTCCATCATGGTGGTTGTGGATCGATTTAACAAGATGGTATATTTCATGCCCTATTCTAAGACTAATGATGCTTCGGTTATCTCTTTCCTTTTCTTGCAGGAGGTGATTAAACTTCATAGCATGCTCAGAACTATAGTTTCGGATTGAGACCCCAAGTTCATGAGCCACTTTTGGAGGACACTTCGAAGGCAATTGGGAATTAAGTTATTGTACAGTACGTCCTGCTATCCACAAACCGATAGGCAGATCGAAGTTGTCAACTAAACTATGGGAACATTGTTAAGGGTCGTTATTGAACGAAACATGGCCGATTAGGATTTGTGTCTACCAAACATCGAATTCACCTACAATTGAACTGCCCACAACATTACAAGCATGTCTCCATTCAAAGTCGCCTATGGGTTCAACTTCAAGCTCTCATTGGACCAAGCACCCTAATTGAGAACTAATGATGATGACCGGCTAGCCATCGAGAAAGTTGAAGCCATCAAAACTATGCACCAAAAGGTTGTAGAACAACTGGGTCAAGTTGCTATTAATCTTGAGAAGCGAAGTCGAGGATGGAAGAAGAGAGAATTTCAACTAAGCGATTTGGACTGGATACACCTTAGCAAGGAATGATTTTCAAACTTAAGGAAGAGCAAGTTGTCTCCTTGAGCCAACAGACTTTTTAGAGTGCTTGAAAAGATCAATCCTAACGCCTATCGGATTGAATTATTTGAAAGATATGGAGTCTTAGACTCTTTCAACATTGTCGACCTTTAACCTTATACTCTTGAAGATGAGTAAACTAGACTTGAACTAGATTTGATCTTAAATCTTAAACAACCCGGAGGGGATGATAGGGATCACGAATCGATTACACGCTCTCGAGCTCGAGGGCCTTCTTAGGTGGTTCGCCGAACAGTCTGAGGTGAGTTAAGCACCAAGGAACAATACTTACCCTAGTCCAATCTGCCAAGCTACTTTACTCTCCATGCCATCCAGGATGTTGCCGAAGTGATCAACTTGTGTACCGAGTCGAACCCTCCACTAAGCAGTAGTCTGAGCGCTAAATCTGAATGTAATAATCTCCATTGTGTCGAAGTCGAACAAAACTGTCAGGAGCCGGCCATCTGAAGCTAACCCTAATGTGAGCCGTCCTTGAACCAACGTTATCCAGCCCTTTCTAACGCTGAACAGGCTTGAATCGATGTTCATCCTTGCCCAAACCACGATACTATCAAAATCATAGTAAAAATGCATGCGTACTATCCTTTTATGGATATCCGTACTGTCCTTTCTAATAAGGGATGTCCGCGTTCCTTCTTTTGTACGATTTCATATTTTCCTTATAAATTATTCTCTTTTGTTTTTAGCAAATAAAGACCATTCTTTTGTAATTTCTGTAATTTAGGATTTGTCTTAATGAGATGGTATGAATACCGTCATATTGTAAAAGTTGAGAATATCATCATATAAAGAACATAATGAACTTTTTACTCTCTTGAGCTAAGTGTCCCTCTTATTCTTAAACTACTTTTATCTAGCCCTTCTGAGTGTGGGCTAGTAACAAATAATCTTTGGTCATATTTATACATTATATCAAGTATAACCTGAGCTCGTGTGAGATGCTAGTGAGTCATATTCTTCGTCGGTGCACTGGAACCCCTTGCTCAATCTTTGACTATCATTTACCTTTCAAGTCATCTTGCGACTTGGACCCACCCCTTTGGTTTAACGTATTATTAGGTTCGTGTGTTCATCCATGAGTTCGTATTAATATATTTATTTATGTATAGGTAAAAATACGTAACATTACTTAAAATGCTTGAAATATACTAAAATAATGTTAAATAATTAAAGAAAATTAGAAAAAAATCAAGGAAAAATCATAAAAAGTGTGGAAATGTCTGGATTTAAGGTGTGGTAGCTTAGAATTGAAGAAATAAAAATAACTAATTAAATTAAGACAACTAGAAAGTAAAATGGAAGAGATAAGGGACACTTGGTAAGGAAAAAATGAAAGAAAATCCAAAACCTAATTATAAATTCAGCAATCTACTTTCCAAACCTCATTTGGTTAGCTTGAAGTTCAGAAAAAAATAGGGAAAAGAGAGAAGAGAGAAGAGAGAAGAAAGAATTTTTACTTAAAATTAGAAATTTAGTGTGTAATTAAGGCCTTAAAAGGGAGCAAACACCCGATGACAACTTGGGAGTGGATGACCACCACTATCACATGGTGGTGGCAACACCTAGACTGGTTGACAAGGCCATGGTAGCAAAAGCTACTAATGCTAGTATGTTCGATCTTTCCTTCCGATTTTACTTACTTTATTAAAAATATTTAAATATATTTAAAAAATTGTGAAATTTGGTATTTTAAGGTTTTTAAGTATGTAGATTTAGAGAAAAATTTTAGTTTGATAATTTCGTGTCTAGAAATATACCGTTCTTAAGAAATCCCACAAACTTGAGTTTTGGTCAATTTAGAAATAAGTGACCTTATTTTTACTTAAAAACTTTTGTATAGGTTATTTAGGGTATTTAAAACAGTGCTATGAAGAAATTTTTCAAAAATTTATTTTTGAAATTTTTAGATAATATTTGGGTCTTAAAATGATATATAAAATGAGTGATTTTGATTTAATTAAGTAATTAAATGGGTAATTACTGATTTAATGTATGATTAGGTGTTTTTGGATATTAAATTCTGATGTAGTATAATATTTAGGATGTTAGATGTAATTATTAAGTGTATTATATAGTATATATGTGATAGGTAAAAATGATATATTTTAAGTTAAGTTTGTAATTTAAGGTTAATTAGGCGTAATTTTGATTTAGGATATAATTAGACATTTGATATGTTATTGGATGATGAAGAATGATATATGTAGTGTTAAAGTGTTAAATAGGTAAAATAAGTGAAAAATATGTAATAATATATAATATGTGAAATTGGAAATACAATAAATAGAAAGTATTAGGATGAAATTGATAATATAATAATAATAGAGTTTTGTAATAAATCTAGTAGGAAACTTAAATTAATGCAATTATATGAAAAATATAAAAATTTCTTACAATGGGAATAAATTCGGTAGTTAAATTAAGATATAGAGTACATCATACGAACTAAAATACTGGTTAAGGGTTAAATATGATGTTTAGAATACCCGAAAATAATGTGATTAATTTCACATTATTGGTTGAAATGAGTTTTTAAGGTTTTTATATAAAACCGTACTTAGAAACCGAACTAGAATTTAATTTAGAAATTGATTCGGAAACCGAATCAAAGCTTAACTTAAATTAAGCATAATTGTAAAAGACTTAAAAGCTTAAATAATTAAGTATAATAAAACTCTAAACTAAAGATAATATAAAGGAACTATAGTTATATGTGTACTAAAATAACATTTGTATTATAGGAATTATTGATGTTAGCCTGTATGAGTTGTACCTTAAGTGAGTAAGTGAAAAGTTCAGGTAAGTTAGGATTGACACTTTACTGTATTTTGGAGTATTGTTGATAGTACTTGAAGGCTTGAGATTATATTTAGTTATGGTTGTTAGATAGATGACTATGCACGTGCCTGTATGTACTTGTTTTTGAGTTTGATGATATGATTTTGGTTTACTGTTCTGGTTTGTATTTATATGATTTGTTTGATTAATTGAACACCTTAAATTGGATTTAATTAAATATATGACTTATAATTCTAAATCGGACTTGCATAGCAATCTATTAAGGGAGATGTTTAGGTTTTTTAGCCAAATACTAACCCCTTCGAAGGGGATTATGCTGGATAGCATAATGAGTCTCTTTTTCATCTTTAGTCGAATTAAGTGATAGGTAAAGAGGTCGCGGTAAGGGTGAAGTCAATGGTTCGAAGGTAGTTGTAGGAAGAGCGATGTCTCCATTGTACAAGTTTAGGTTTGCTAGTGAGCTATTGCATAAATGGAAACTCCTTAACCCGGATTAAGGTGGGTGTAATTTCTTTAATCTCATGATGTACTAAATAGCATTATGTAATGACATTTTCTTTTATATCATTGCATCTAACTAATTTGGTTAATAATACTATTTGTGTTTGATATACAGTTTTAAGTCTCTGTCCCAACTTACTAAGCTGTTAGTCACTTACATCCCTATAGACGTTGTTACGAGTGCTAGTTAGAAAGTGGCCTATATTTATCTTGAAGTAAGCAACTATTGAATCCTAGGAAGTGAGGAAATACATATGAAGAATAGATATATTTTAATGTCTTAGCTCTTATTTTAGAATCTTCCACATAATATAATGAAACTTTGTAACCTTTAATTGTAATATTTGAATACTAGTATATATATTTTCGTATTTTCTTAGGTAAATAATTTATTTAATTTATGAACTGTTTACTTCAAAGTGAGTTAATCATTAGCGCTTTGTGTAAATTAATTATAAGATAACAGCTATATAATCGGTTTCTATTTTAGAATAGTTTGAACGGTGAACTATTATGACTTTATTGTTTTGGAACATGATAGTAAAAGTTGGAAAAACCCAAGAAAACAAAAAGGATCTTGAATAGGGGAAGGCGTCTAGATGCTGTAAGCCCCACAACCAATCACTCAAGGTTTCGATCGGCTGAAAGATCCGATCAAACCTAAATTATAAACTATTGAGAGGAATATTAGTAAAAATGACCCCGTAAACGTGAATTTAAGAAAATGAGTAATAAAATAGGAGACTATAAAATTTTCAAAATTTAAGCATAATAATTACTAATTACTGAAAAGGCAAAAAATGTAATCTAATAACTAATAAATTACTAGAGATAGATTATATGTATACTAAAAATAATAGAATGACCTAAATAATATTTAAGAATATTTATTTGTACTATATATGAATTTACATGTAAGTATATATAAGCGTAATTTCTTAAAATACGCGTACGCGAAATGTGCTAAAATAATACAAAATACTTAAAGAAAATTCATAATTAAATAAGGAAAAATCAAGAAAAATCTGGAAAAACCATGAATGATCCAGAATTGGGTCATGGCAGCTGGGAAAAATAAGAAAAAATTCGACCAATTAGAATAAGCCAACATAAAAGTCAAAAATCAAGGGATAAGGCAATTGTCTTGTCCCATTTAATGCACAATAAATCCTTTAAAGCCCTATAAATAGCAGGAAAAATTCAAGAACTCATTTGGACAGTTAAAAATCAGAAAAAATTAGGGAGAGACGAAAATTGAGAGAAAAATTCAATTTAGAAAAAAAATTAGCAAAACTGTGCAATTAGGGCTTTCAAAGGGAATTCACACCAGACGAGGAGCTGGGAGTGGACGGCCACTACCACCACATGGTGGTGGCAGCACCTAGGCTGAATGATAAGGCCATAGCGGCCGGCGGTGGCCGGAGCCACCCAAATCGGTGAGTTCGATTTTTAGCCCGATTTTGTGTAATTTTGTAAAAATAGTAAATATTATTAGAAAATTATGAATTTTGTTATTCTAGGATATTTTTGTATGTAGTTTGTAGGAAAAATATTATTTTGATGATAACATGCCTCGTAATATATGGTCCCTAAGAAATCATGTAAAACCGAGCATGTTTCGGTTTAGAAATAAATGACCTTAAGAGTGTAGTTTCAAGCCCAAAATTTTTGTGTAGATTACTTAGATGATATAGAATAGTTCTATGAAGCCTGTTTTCAAAAATTAATTTTTGAAATTTTTAGATAATTTTTAGGTATTAAAATGAGGCATAAAATGGGTAATTTAAGGTTAATTAAGTAATTAAATTATTAATTACTGACTTAGTGAATAAGTAGATGCTTAGGGATGTTGAAATTTGATGGAGAATGATACTTGTAGCATTTAGGGTGTTAGATGTAATTATTAGGTTAATTATGTAGTAAATAAGTAATATGGAAAAATAGTACATTTTAAGTTAATTTTGTAAATTAGGTAATTAGGAGTAAAATCTGATTTAGGATGAATTTAGACATTTTGAAATGATAATTGATGTTTAGAGATGATAATTAGAGTGATATAAATATTAGAAGTGTAATATATATATAAAATGTAATAATACATAATAGGTAATTATTGGAAATATAATAAATAGGAAATATTATAATAAAAATTGATATTGTGATAATAATAAAAATGTACAATAAATCTGATAGGAAATTTGAATTTATGTAATTAGATGAAAAATGTAAAAATTTCTCACATTAGGAGTGAATTCGGTACATTAATAAGGATATAAGTGTACCGGATGAAATAAAATACTGACTAGGGGTAATAATGATATTTAGGAGATCGGGAAGTAATGTGATTAATTTCACATTATGGGTTGAAACGAATTTCTAGGGTTAGAATATAAAACGCTACTTAGAAAATCGAACTAGAACCTAATTTAGAAATCAATGCAAAAACCGAACCCGAACCTAATCCTAAACCTAGAATAATTGTAAAAGACTTAAGACCTAGATAATTAGGTATCTTAAACCCTAAATAAAACATAACAATAAGCGTTATAGGATAAAACGAACCTATAATAGTTATATGAAAAACTGAAACCACGTTTGTGTTATAGGGATGATCAGCGATGGCCTGAGCAAATCGGACCTTGAATGAGTGAGCGAGGAGTCGAGGTAAGTTGGGATTAATACGATGTTGTATTTTAGAGGCTTAAGATTATGCTTGGTTGTGTTTGTTAGATAGTTGAATGTGTGCATGTGCTTGATTATGGGTAATGTTATGATTCTGTTTGTTGTTTTGGCATATATTGTATGAATTGTATGAAAGGATTGATCACCCTAAACTGGACTTAATCAAATATCCGACCAGTAATCATAATCGGACATGCATGGCAACCCGTTAGGGGAACTTAGGACTCTCCGGCCAAATACTGACCCCTTCAGAAGCGATAGCGCAGGATTGTAAAATGGTCCCTTCTTCATCCTTAGTCGAACTAAGTGACAGGAGAGGAGATCGCGGCGAGGGTGAAGACAGTTGTTCGAAGGTAGTCGCGGGAGGAGCAAGGTCTCCATTACATAAGCCTGGGTTTGGTCGTGAGCTGTTGCATTAACGGCAACTCCTCAACCCGGATTAGAGCGGGCACAATTTCTCTAATTTCACGACGGGCCGGACAACGTCGTGCGATGGCATTTACTTACACATGCATTGCATCTAATAAGTGATTGAAAACTTTGTTGTGTTCTGGTATAGTTTTAAGTACTCTGTCCTTACTTACTGAGCTGCGGTTGCTCACATCCCTATAGATGTCGTACAGGTGTTGGCTAAGAAGCGGAAAACAACTACTCTGAAGTCAGTAACTGCTGAATCCTGGAGAGTGAGGAAAAATATTGAAGAATAAACACATATTTTTAAGGTCTAAGTTTTTATTATTTTTCATTTCCGAATGATGTAATGATATAGAAAAATACTATAGAGAAATATTGTAAACTTTAATTGCAATAACTGAATTATAACATATATATAATTCCTCACTTTTATAGGTAAATGATTTATTTAAATTACAAACTGTCTATTTCAAAGCGGGTTAGTTGTGGACGCCTTGTGTGGATCAGGTCTAAGATAGCGGTTGTAAGGCCAACTTCTATCTTAGGATGGTTTACACGGCGGGACTATTACGACTCTGCCGCTTCGGGGCGTGACAAATGCTACAGAAGCTGGCATCCGAATGCCACAAGAAAAACCAATACAAAGAGCTGGAGTTTGAACATTGCCTCCGAATGAGTTTGGATACTAGCAACTGATATGCAATTTCTTTGTAGAACAACACACACGACTCTAACTTTACATATCTTCAAATCCTAGCCTCAATTCAATACAACTTCTACACTTATTAGAGCACAATTTGAAACATGATTTTGTAATGATTCTTGACCTTAAATCCCACTCACAACTTAGTTACATGAATCAATTTCTCACAACCTCACTTTAACAATTCTTTAATTTTAGCTCAACTTTAACTTATATATACCAATTCTAGATAAAAATGCTCTAAGAATCAAAAAACAAAAGAGAAGGGATGAGAAGTTACTTAGAAATGGATGGAACTTCATGTCATCCCAAGAAAAACAAACTAAACTATCAAAGAGCTCAACTTCATACACCCAAATTCCAATTACAAAAGGACCCATAGAAAACTTCATTGAAATTGAGCTTTTTTAATGAGTAAATACTTAGAGTTGAAGCTTAGGGGATTATCTAACCTTAGTGCTTGATTTTGTAAGAATCTCAGAATTTCAGTGTTCAATAGCTCTCCAAAATTAGTTTTAGAAGGGGCTCATGAGAAGAAGATGAAGAAGGGTTAGAATTGATGTATAGGGGTTAAGGGTTTTAGAATGAAAAGGTGGTAGCTAAAAATGAAAGAAAAGGTAGGATTTTATGAAGTTTTGGAATGCCCAAAACGCTGTTATTTTTTCGAAACGATTTTTTGATGTATGATGCATTTTAAGTTGAGTAAATTATGTCCCATTTATAATAAATTATTCTGATTAATGGGAAAAATGAAACTATCAAAAGAAAAAGAGACTTTTAAGACTATCAATGGTATTCGTAGTTACTTCAGCAGGCACTAGTCTTGGGGACAGTGAAAATACGTTGAATTGAGAAGCTTCTCTGTTTGACAGCATGTGTCAAACATGGACATGTAATTCCAAAACCACGTGCCCGTGCTGCAGATAGTGACTTCGTGTGCTAGTACGACGCTTCCTGTTTTGGCTTGTGGAGCAGGAAAAAGCAGAAACCAGAAAAAAAAAGGCTTCTTGTGGGTAGAGATCTTTTTTTCATGCTCACAGGGTTTGAACTTTGAACTTTTCCTTCTTTTCACATCCAAATAAACTACGCACTTACCTTCGCTTGCTTTCTAGTCATCCTAAACATTGTTGTTTTGTGCATTTCATCAAAACCCTATTCCTAGTTTTCGTGGTTCAGTTGGTTTGGTTTTGTTGTTCCTGTAAGTGAACTTCTTTGGGATTTTCTGCTATGCCCTTTTGCTCTGATTTGTTAAAGATTGCATCTTTATATGTTTTGGCCTTTCAATTTGATGGACGGGTAGTTAGAACCTAGTATTAAGTTATTTTTATGTCCAATTACACTTATTTTCTCTTCTTTTAGGGTTTAAGGTGATGGAGGAGTGAAAAAAAAAAAAGAGGAAAAATCTTCATCTTTCAGTTTTAGGATGCATTTGTTTTGCAAAAAATATCTACATTGTTAAAATTTAGTATTCAGTCGAAAATTTTTTAGTGTAACAGTGATTAAAAGTTGGGTGTAAATGAGCTAATCATTTCTTGAGTGGTTTGTTAAGTTGAGCTTGAACTTTATAATGTTAGCTTGAGTAACTCGTGAGCGTATTATTGCTTGAGTCAAGGTTAATAGTCAATCGAGTTTAAGTGGAGTTAAGATATAAATATTATTACAATTTGAGAAAAATATTTTTTAGATGATTTGAGCTTCAATGTGTTTGATTGAGAACTTAAAATTCTTAGCTTGGTCACAAACTCAGCATTATGCCATCTTAACTCAACTTGTTTATAGTGTTAGCTGAAAGCATTCTGTATTGGTTGATGCCTGCACCAAAAGGGATAAAGAATTCGTTTTTAATGTATTATTTGGTGTCGAGCACCCTAACATATTTTCCCAAAAGAAGGCATTTTGAGTGATTTTCCAATAAGAAAAGAAAGGCCCCTTTTCTCCTTCTTTTCTTTCCTTTGGATGTCATGCATATATTTGAAGTATCATGTTGTTTTTGTAGGTTGGTGCTTATTGTGGAGGAAAAGAAAGACTGGTTGAAATGGCAAACATAGACATTGAGGGAATATTGAAGGAGCTTCCACATGATGGGCGCCTTCCTAAGACAAAGATTGTTTGCACTCTTGGTCCAGCTTCTCGCACTGTGCCTATGTTGGAGAAGCTTCTCAGAGCTGGAATGAATGTTGCTCGTTTCAATTTTTCCCATGGTACTCATGAATATCATCAAGAGACCTTGAACAATCTCAGGATTGCTATGCACAGCACACAGATTCTCTGTGCTGTTATGCTTGACACCAAGGTTATTTTATTTTTATTGTTTTTCCTTTTTTCAATTGCATGGTTTGTGCTTTTGATCTATTCATGGACGTGAGTTTTCCTGACCAAGTAAGAATGATAAAACGGAAAGTAAAGCAGAAAGCAGAAACTCATGTACCGATGTTTGTGCAATATTCTAACGGAAGTTCAGGGGATTATATATATAAAATCAGTTGAGATGTCTCACCCAAAAAACATCTTAGAATACGATAAGAGTATATTGCTTGCAGTGCTTTTTTATCAAGAATATGTTTGTCAATAGGCAGTGAAGTCTCTGCTGCTAAGCTCAGAGGATATTTCATGCAGTCATTTCGATGATGTTGGCCCAAGTGGAATCTATCAGGATTAGTTGCTTGGGGTGCCAAACAATCCTTACTCCACAGTCATAACTCTTAATAAAATTCATTTGTTAAACTTGTTTTGCATGATCAGAAACTTGTAGGAGGGTACATTTATGGTATCATCTCTTGATTTAGGGATCGATGAAGATTGCCCCTTGAAACCTAAAAAATTTCTGATGCTTTTAAGTTGCATCCTTGATTCTTGTCTTGTAATGCATGACTGACTACCAAGTTCTTGAAAGTTGACATTGATTATATTCTGAAAAGCAAAAGTGTTTGATTTTAGCAAAGTGAATTACCCTGTCATTTGATCTTTCCTGCATCACGATTAAACCCGATTCTTGGCTTTGATGAAATCTACCTCAGCATGTCCATTGGAAATTAAAGATATTGTAGATGAAATCTCTTACTCCTTGAGATGCTAAAAATTCCTCCATACAAGCCATTGACATGGATGGAGAAAGGATTTTTTTTTTTCTCTTTTTTTGAAATTATTAGTGACAATGTTGCATGTCCACTTATAAGTTATATCATAAACTCCACAAAACATATTTGCTGGCCTTGTTTAGTCTGAAAGGTCGTTTAGATTGTTGAGTGTAACTTTTCATGTATTCTGTAAAACTACTCCATGATTATTTTGAGTCAGTTAAATTCTCCAATGATGGGACGTGGATAATGTTCACAGAGTTGATGTCAATTTGCTGTTATTGCGAGCATGGCTGCCATGATGTCCCATCTAAATTTTTGGAATGTCAGGAGCTTTTATTGACAGAGTACATGGAAAGAAGTGTAGGATTATTGAACTTGCCCCATGATATGGCATCAAACTTTGAAGACTAGTTTTTATTAATATCAAACAGTGGTTCAACTTTATGATTTCTTTTTTCCTTTCTTTATTTTTTTTTTGCCCTCCTATTTGTGCTTGTATGGAGGAGTCCTGGTCATCATTTGCCACAGCAGAAATTACAACAATGCGCTTCAACTATCTTACAAGTGTGTTTGATATTATAATTAATCTGCTTGTGGTGCTAGTTTGATAGTTGATTGCACCTTCATGTTTTATTATGATGTTCTAGAAATGGCAGATAATGATGTCAATGGTTTGCAGGATTCGGAATTTTAGTAACGTGCTTGTTTTAACATTTTTAGTTTATACAGTATAGTCATCAACATTCGTCTATTTGTTCATAGTAGTCCTGCATTTTTGAACCTTTGTTCAATAGCCGAGGTAAACTAGATAATTCCATTTCGTCGAACCCATTTGCTGTTAAAAAGAATAGTGGAAAGGAGAACTTTTTGCTCTCATAGATAATGTCTGAAACTCGTAAATGACAAGTAAACTGTATTGCCAGATAGATAATTATAGCATTAAAACTATTGCTTACTCTGGTTTTTATCCACTTGGTTTCTAAAGTACCTTTTTCTTCTTTAATTGGCTATACCCTTTGTTCTTAAATATGATTAGTGTCATATATGGTGTGGATCTGTTATGATCCCAATTACAGGGTATAGGACTTGAGTTCCACATTGCAAGTGTGGATTTTCTGTAGGATTTCATGGATTTGAGCTCTCAAGCCTTAGTTGTTGTATTTCTGGTTGTGCTTTTCCTATGATGTACCAAACGGTATTGGATCCATGATCCATCCTCTACCTTTCTATTTGCTATCATCCAGCAGAGATTGTGATGCCGGTATTGCAGTGACAGCTTCCCTTAGTGTTGCGACTCAGGAGCATGGTGGAATGATACGATCCTGATTGCAAAAGAAATGAGCTCCCCTCTGAATGGAACTCTGAAAGGTTGCTCTGAATGGAACGTTAAGAAGCGAATGATTACAATTGTCGTTGGATGGGTTTTGGGCTAGGAAAATTCAGACTGGTACCACTGATCAATTGCAAAGTGTAAAACTTGAGTACCATGTCCAAATATAGAATTTCAGTGTAGAATTTATATGGATTGGTATTCTTCCCACTTTAATAGCTTGTTTTTAGGATGTGGATCTGCTCAGACCATATCGATATGGTTCTCCACCTTTTTTGCTTTTAATTCTTTCTAAGTATGTTCATGACTCAAGAACTGCTGAGAAGTATAGTTAGAGTGTCTAGTCCCACATCAAAAGTATGCATCTCTTTTTTCATATTATACTATACATATATTGAGATGTCCATAGCTATGTAACACACTGTTTGAGAATTCTCACTCCGTGACTTATGCTATTACATCCTTAACATACATTGAGATGCATATAGTTATATAACACACTATGTGAATATTCTTTCTCCTGTACTTATGCTATTAGAACCTCAAAGAGGGAATGCATGTGGAACTAGACACTCTTAACAAGAACGATTGCATGTCTATACATACATTTTTTAACTGCCTAAGGTGCTTGTCTTACTTGCAAGATTCGGACAATTTCTTATCATTTGAATTTTCTCATTATTGAATGTCCTTTATTCTTTTTAGCCTCACTATTAATCTGCTGTTTAGAATTTCATTCGGTCCTACTAGAAACGCCTTGTATTGGACTAAAATTTTCTAATTCATTTGACAATTGTAGGGATGAAAGTTTCTCCAAAGACTCTATGACACCGTAAAAATTGTGCCTCTTTCTGTTGCAGGGTCCTGAGATCCGAACTGGTTTCCTAAAAGATGGTAAACCTATTCAACTCAAGGAAGGTCAGGAAATTACCATTACTACTGATTACACTATCAAGGGTGATAATGAGATGATTTCAATGAGTTACAAAAAGTTGGCTGTTGATTTAAAGCCTGGGAACACCATTTTGTGTGCTGATGGTACTATTACTCTTAGAGTCATCTCTTGTGATCCAGCTGCTGGAATTGTAAGATGCCGCTGTGAGAACACTGCAATGCTTGGTGAAAGGAAAAATGTCAATCTTCCTGGTGTGGTGGTGGATCTTCCTACTTTGACTGAAAAAGATAAGGAAGATATCCTGCAGTGGGGTGTTCCTAACGACATTGATATGATTGCTCTTTCTTTTGTTCGCAAGGGGTCTGATCTTGTGAATGTTCGTAAAGTTCTGGGCCCTCATGCAAAGCGTATCCAATTGATGTCAAAGGTATTGCTCTGTCTCTATCTATAGGCATTCCAGTCCTTTTTCGCAATTAAGTATGCTAACAAGATTGTATGGATCGTCCTTTTGATACCCAATTCAAAAATAATCACCTCAAGTTTATTTTGTAATGTGTATGGAGGCCACTTATCTCCTATGTGAATGGACACTAGGTCAAATTGCTGTTGCCACAGCTGCTCTGTGTCTCTGTGTATGTGGATTATTTAGCTTTGGGCATATGATTGCTAATTTAAATGTTTCTATCCTGATAGGATTTGCTACTTTTGTAGTATGAATGTGAAGCTCCATGCCTAAATCCTGGGATATCTTATATTGTGAATTTTTAAATATCTCTGTACACAAAATGCTGACTGAAAAAAAAAAAAAAAAAATTTGTGTGTATGATGTATATTTCAGCTGGTCAATATCTTTCGACTTTTTGTTTTTGGTTGCCTTGATGGCGATTTTTAGGTGGAGAATCAGGAGGGAGTGATAAACTTTGATGAGATCCTGCGTGAGACTGATTCGTTCATGGTTGCCAGAGGCGATCTTGGAATGGAGATCCCAGTAGAGAAGATATTTTTGGCACAGAAAATGATGATATACAAGTGCAATCTTGCAGGCAAGCCTGTTGTAACTGCAACTCAAATGCTGGAGTCTATGATCAAGTCTCCCAGGCCTACTCGTGCAGAAGCTACAGATGTGGCGAATGCAGTTCTTGATGGCACAGATTGCGTTATGCTCAGTGGTGAGAGTGCTGCTGGGGCATATCCAGAACTTGCTGTGAAGATAATGGCCCGAATTTGTGTTGAGGCAGAATCATCTCTTGACTATGGGACTGTCTTTAAGGAAATGATTCGGGCAACCCCTCTTCCAATGAGTCCGTTGGAGAGTCTTGCATCATCTGCTGTACGAGCAGCTAACAAAGCCAAAGCAACGCTCATTGTTGTGCTGACACGTGGTGGAACCACAGCTAAGTTGGTTGCTAAGTACAGACCTGCAGTTCCAATCCTCTCAGTGGTTGTCCCAGTTTTGACGACCGACTCATTTGATTGGACCTGCAGCGATGAGAGTCCTGCAAGGCACAGTCTGATATACCGAGGTTTGATCCCCCTGCTTGCAGAAGGATCTGCAAAGGCCACAGATGCAGAATCCACAGAAGTGATACTAGAAGCTGCTCTAAAGTCTGCAACAGAGAAAGGGTTATGCAAGCCTGGTGATGCTGTTGTAGCACTTCATCGCATTGGAGCTGCTTCGGTCATCAAGATTTGCATAGTGAAATGATATGCTCATTAGGAAGCCCTGGAGTAGTCTTCAAGATGCTGTGATGGATGGTATTGAAACCATATATAATGGCTGGTGTGAAAACTATATCATGAACTAAATTATTTTGACATGCGGTTTTTGTATTGATAATCAAGTCATTTTGATGACTGTTTAGCACCGACTTGATTATTTTCATTAGCGCTCTGAATCATAAAAGATGTTTGGTACTTTCATGCTAAAAGATGTGTTGTACTTGCATGCTTTTAGAGTAGGCATGTCTCGAGAATCTTTTGTTTTTACCGTTTGATTTTAAAAGATGAATGAGCCAAATTTTGTTGATATAGTTTATGCACTGAATTCAGATTGAGAACACATGCTTGGAGCCTGTATGATTGATGTATAGTTGCTGGACTGGTTGCTGATTTATGGATCTCGAGCTCAAGCTTAATATTTTGATATTCATTTTTCCAGTTAGAATGATGGGACTTTCAAAATCATCAATGCAGTGATCTACTTGGTTTTCTTGTGAGATCTCGGAGGGGATTGGTAATACTTGGTTCTACTGGCCCGGAGCCAGGAGGCCATGGTAGTTCTTTTTATTTGGTTCTTCATAACTAAGGCCTTTCGGGCAATGCAGCAGTACGAGCAACATCATAAGATGAAGACTCAAATGGAACGTGATACGCCACCCCGACAAGAGAGAGAGAAATATGGCAGGCTATTTGGGTGTATCACTAGATTTACCTTCTTTTTTTTTTTTTATGTTCTTTTGAGCACCATCCGGTGACTCCATAGCCGCGAAGAAATACAATCAACAGTATCCCTCCATGTCCGTCCAATAGCCTTACAAAACCTGGGCATGGTTCTGAAGCAGTTCACCGGTGGGTGCGTGATTTGGTGAATCATAACCGGTTAGTGAGTTGGTGGTTTCGGATCGGTTCAATGCTCTTGAACTATTTTTTTTTAATTTATTATTAAATTTTTCTTATTAATTTTTTTAATATATTAATAATTTTTAATAATGTGATCTTTTTTTTTTCTCTTTTTTTTAAGTGTATTAATTCATTAATAATTTCCATCTTAATGCAATTCCGACTTTTTAAATTTTTTTCCTCAAATTTTATTTTTTTCTTATATTTAAGTTCCTAACATTTGATAAATTTTACAAAAAGGATTTATATTAACTAAAATTAAATTTTCTATCTATTTTTAATACATAATTAACTTATGATTAGTTTGATAATATTATTGTTAAAAAAATATTATTCACCATCGTAAATAAAGTAGTTTGACATATAATAACTTACTAGATATTATCAAATTATTTTTTCCGACTTAATGATATCTTTTTTCTCTTTCTTTTTCATTTTTTTAAAGAGGTGAATTAATCGGATTGACTCGTCAGTTCCATGGCTGATTAGTCTAGTAGATTGTGATTTACCGGTTTGGGTGTTTCTACCCTTTTGAATTACCTGGGCTTTTAAAGTTTAGTGGTTCGACCTTGTCTACTTTAGAGCCGAATTGGTTCAAGACCCACTCGAACCGGTGGCCCTTACCTAATTCTAAGCTTTACTAAATATAATTTAGCAGCTTATGCAATAACCTTGTGAAATATAACTGAGCAACTTATATGATGTGGTCTTAAGACCACCCTAATGCCAGTTTTTGTTGCTTGTGCTTGAAATGGATGGAAAACTGCGACTAAGGTATTTCCTGAATATTTTGGGTTTATAGGACCATTGATATCAATAAGAAAACAAAAAATATAGACCATACAAAAGCTCTTGGTTTGGTTTAGGACTAAATTGAATTGAATTGTATTTAAAATAGTTTGGTTTGACTTTTTTGTTTAGGATCTTGAATTGAAACATGTCAAATGAGGTGTTTGCATGTGTTGATGTAAACCACGATAGAAACACCTGATTGTTCTAATCGCATTTCATTTTTTACATTGAACATCTAGCATACTTTTGCACAATTAGGTGCAATATTTCAAGTAAAGAGATCCTTATATGCATAAAGACCAAGAGAGTCAAGAATGATAATTCCCCTAAGTTTATCTTGTTAAACTGATCTCGTAAACTTCTTAATATATTATCTGCATTACACAATAAGTAAGTTGATATAGAAGTTAAGATTATATACCTATAAGATACCAAGGTTTGCTAATTTGGGGATTACAAAGAGATTTAGAGATGAGAGTGAGAATATTAAAGTGCAAGTGAGGCTTAAGGACAAACGAGAGTTAGTATGTGTGTACCAAGGACATGAAGGCCATCATGCATGAGAGTGAAATGAAGGAGCATTTGAAGTTATTGTCTTAGGTTTGGAGTTAGATTTCTTTTTAATAAACCATCAAATATAGTTACATCAAGGAATCAAATATAAGAATTAAGGATTCAAAACTTATGACAAAGCTATAACTGATGCAATAATAGAAAATCTAACAACCTAATTATCATTTTGAAAAAAATTGGACCTAGAGAATCTTAGAACATGACTTTGAAGAACAAAATAACTAGGTGAATTATGATGCAACTAAGCAATGAACAATCACTAAGATGGATAAGCAAAACAAGTAAAGATATATGCTATAAAGAAATTAGAATTTTAGAGATATTTATCAAGAGTCATGAGCAAACTAAATTAGAGTTCAATATAAATGGGAAACTTTGTATGAATGAATTAAGGATCAAGTGGACATAGGCTAAGGGTGAAACGTATAATCCAATTAGGCTCATTAAAGTCAACCTTATACATAGAAGAGTTAGAATGCAAAAGATAGAATTTTAGGATCGATTAACCTTTCTTTAGATCTAGTTAAGGGCTCATGACACTTTCTTATAGCATGCTTGGTTTACGGAATGAAATTAAGTAAAAATAGAATTGCAACTTTATAGAAATGGAATAGAGAAGTAATAACTATTCCTTATAATTATTTTGAGATCTTATGAACGTGTATAAAGATGTGTTGTAAAACATCAAAAATTAGTTATTTTATTGGTCATATACATGAATTATAATTCCTCATTTTTGAGAAATGGGAATTTCATGGAATAGTTGTTCCAGTAATCAAAACATAAGAATTGTCACCTTAGAAATCTATCTAGTTGAGTGTCTTGGCTTCGAAGAAGCCAAATGGATTGGATAAAGGTAGCTTTAAATAGCTTGGGCCAATTTGCAAGATAAACAAAGGTGAGTAGAATGGTTAAGGGATTGTTTAACGAGGGCACATTGATGCTCAAGTCAATAAGGCTTAAAAGGGAGTGAATAATTTAACTAAGGAGAATCGAAAGAGGGATTGGGAAGAACAAATGAGTAAGAGTCCAAGCTTACTTGTGAAGGGAAGAGTTCAAATTTATATGTTCTATCACTGAGCTCCTATCAACGTGTGTTATGCAACCCTAAACTTAAAGGAGCTTGGTATTGGTGGGACCTTTTGGCTGTAGCAAATGATTGCTCTTAGGGTTTTTGTTCATCTTTTCCTTATAAATATTTGATGGTGTTATATAATCAGAGCCACATGAGCTTTAGTTCTTCTGGAAACAAGTTACTAAGGGTTATATTGCATTTAATTTTATATGAGTGTTGTATGGCTAAGCTTTGCAAGGTTCTTGTTGACATGAATCCTTAAATTGTCCGAAGAGGGTCATCGGGAGTTCCTTGGAGGTTAATAGGAGGTTGCAAGATTTAGCTTTTGCTATCCAAGACATCACTTATCAAGCCCTTTATTTCCTTAAATTGCTTAGTTGAGATGGAGTTGCTACTGGATACGGGGCTTAGGGAGGTAAGCTCGGTCATGTCAGGATTGTTGTCCAGTGGGCGAACCTATTCGGCCATAGGCTCCAAGTAGTAGGTATTAGCCCCTTCTAAATTGTGGTCTTAGGAGTTGGGGTCCTCAGCCTTAGGCCCAGAGTGGTTTACCCATATCTAAGAGCTACTATTAGTAAAAATTGATCTGAAATTGACGATTTGCTGTTCTATACCACTTTTATAAAGCAAACAAAACATACTAGTAGTCTTTGTCCTTGTCATTTCAAATGATTCTTTAGTTAAATTGTATCATGTTCTCATCCCCATTATTTCTGTTCTTCAAATTCATGTTTAAAATTTTCTAGATCTTATTTTTTTTAAATAGATTAACACTGATATAATTTGATTTCTTGCTATTGCATTAGTTATATATCATATCTACAGTATTAATGCTATATTCTTTAAATTCAATTTCCTCTTTATTATTTATCTTAGTACTCTTTGAGTAGAATGTAAATTTCCACCCCCCTTCATTTCAAAATTTATGCTTTTATTATATTCATTTTAAAACCTAAGTTTTAAAAAAAGAGTAAAAATGAAATATCATGTCACTATAAGTAGTTGCTGAACCGCTCTATTCCTCTAGGGTTGATAGAGTGGCATGCATATTGATTCAAAAATGAATCAATTGATTCAAGTCACAATCTACATGCAGGAGCTGATGACTACTGGATAGATACCTTTAGCAACTATTTTCTTGATAGTACAATTGTCGTCATAGTTGCCATTCTAACTCTCTCAAAATAAAAATAGTGATTCGTCTGAAGAATAGCACTCGCATACCTCTAAACATTGTTTGACTTTTCCTTATTAGAGAATGGCTACAAAAATGAAAGCCTTTATACTCATTCCCCACTGTCTCTTAAATAAAGCCTACCCTTAAGCTCTCATAAGAGGAAAAAGAAATTTTACAAGTTGAATTGCTTATGTACCTATAGGTTGAGAGTATTTATATCAAAGAGCAATCAAAGCTCTATTTTAATTCATACAAGAAAAACATGGTCCTTATAAATATATATACGTTTTCTAAAAATAAAGGAGTAGGTGAAGAGCAAGACAACGAGAATATCTGTTTGATTATGGAGTTTCTATTATCTTTTTTATTATTTTAGTTTAGCTATAAGGTGTCATCGTAACTTTAAAACATAGGACTAAAGCCAATCATGGATTGAAGCAATAAGGTTTTCTCCTATCTTATTAAAGATTTTTTAAGTTTCAAACTACTAAGCCTAGTCCACTTATGTCCATGCTTTTTTACCTTTTATTGTTGAATCAACACTTGGTGTTAGGGAAAAATATGTGTCAATAGACTCTTTATATATAAGAGGTGACAATGCACAAATTATGGGCAAAAGAAGGGGAAATTGCAAATAAATCCCTTAAATTTTGATAAATTGATAATATAAATGATATTTCATTTTTTAGTTAAAAAAAGTCATACTATAATTAAAGTTTAAAGGATTTTAAAGCACATTTTAATAAGTTTAAAAAGTATTTGGGCTCTAAAATCAAGTCTAATGAGGTTATTATCAATTTATGGGGGTTGTTTATTAATTTATCAATATTTAAGAAGTTAAAAATTATATTTTTAAAATTTAGGAGGTTTATCCGTATCCAAATCAAAATAATTTATAAGTATTATTTATTAATTTGTTACAATTTATGAGATTAAAGATAATATTTTAAAATTTTAAAAAGTTTATTCGCACTTAAGTCAAATCTTGTACAGATTATTGCATTTTTCCCGCAAAAGAAAAACTCTGACAATTGCATGCGAAGCACCTAGCAACACTAGAGTTAGTCAGTCGTAACTTAGGGTGGAGACAACGTAGGACGGGCAAATAAATGTTATTTTATTTTGATTTGATCGTCACAAAGCCCCATCATTTGGGACATTTGAGAAGGCGCTTTCAATCATGTTTACTCCCTTGCGTAAAATCTAAGTTCTGTTGGCTCCTCAATTTGTTTGTTCTCATTAAAGCCGACGTCAGAACACGGTCCTCAAGTGGATATGGGAGTTTTCATCATCACTTGGTACTAGCCAATAGCGTGAACCTAAGAAACTTAACTGAGAAGGGTTCGTCTATTCTTACTTTCGGCATGTGATGTTTGGTGATGGAAGATACACATTTGATTGGTAATTCTTGCCTAGAGACTCGGCATGTATCATGAATCAAGTGTTTTATGCCCTTGTTTCCATTATTTCCTTAAGTAGATTTCGCGTGATCCATGGATCAAGATAAGAATTTTTTCCATTTAACTTTGAACTGTAGAAGATCGGAGTTTCTGATCCTGGAACCTGGGCTGTGATCCGTAGTATAAACTGCAATGCATAGGTTCTTGCCTTATTGGAGTTATTAGGCCAAGTAAGTAAATAAGTAAGACTAAAGTTTAAACCATGCATCGATGCGGATGCCGACAGCCGCTAACATTCGGTCTTTTTTGGTATGTGAGAACGAGATCTGGTCACTGCCACTGAAGTACAGTATGGAAGAAGGAATCACACTGGACCAATCACAGCTCAAACAAGACTTGCAAGAAAGTTTGTGCTTGATCACAAACGACACGCGTGTCAGAACGAAGACACCGAAACCTTCGCTTTGGTCTTTCCCATCCCACGCATACTGTCAAACATATAATTACAAGTGTCCCATCATGCATTAGTATATATATATATATATATATATATATATATATATATATATATATATATACACACCCACACCAGACTAGACATGGCCTAGGGCTTTGTTTGGGTTTTACTGTTTTCATTCTGAGTTTTCAGCGAGACATCGACCTTGACATTTCCAAACTGCAACATGGTTGTTAGGCTTTTCATGGCAGTCATGTCTTTGATGCTGTTGGGAATCAACATCACCGTTGTTACGGTGGATGGGTTATCCCGATGGAAGATAAATAAGAGTAACATCAGGAGGTCATTAAGAGGTCATTCCTATCGAAGGTACTTGTTGGACAATGGACTTGGTCGAACTCCACAACTGGGGTAAGTATTTTCAATCCATTTATCTCACCTTTTGTTCATTCATGTTTAGATAAATTCTTCTTGCATCCTTAAATCTTTGATTTGTGAATTTAGTCCTTTTACTTCAAAAATGAGTACATAAATCGAATAGTCAAAAAAAAAAAAAAAAATCTTCCTCTTTCTTGAGCTATGAGTATAATATCATATTTAAAAATCAATCTTTTTATAATATGTTCTCCATAACAAATCTCATTTTTAATTGAACTCAATAAATTAAAAATAAAGAAATGTTGTTTTTTAGTTTTATTAGTACAATATAAAATAGTCATTTTGTATCATCTTAAATTATTATGACCACTGATCATTACCAACAAAACCACTGATCATTACTCCACTACAATTATAACCACCACTCTTGTTATAAATCATTACTAATACATCATACTACCACTACTGCAATATGCCATCATCATCATCACGGACCATTGCATTACTTTCACCCACCAATACTACCACAACACTACCAAACCGTTACTTACATTTTACCAATCACTGCTATCTAACCCACGAGCATGTATGATCAGTTACCACCACTATCTAGCAACTATCTTTGATTGTCGTCATCACTATAATATGACCATTATATTCACCATTATCACTCTTCCACTATCATTCATATGTAATCGTCACATCAAAAGATTACAAATTTTGTTATCATACATGCTAAATGAATGGCCGAGGCATTGATCAGTACAACCACTTTATTTTTTTATAATGGTTAACAAGTAGATATTTAGGTTTTCGTGAAATTCTTTTCTAATACGATAAAAATTCTTACAAAAAGAAACTAAGCTATAGGTTTTTTTCTTCCATTTGTACAACCACCAAAATTCATAATAATGACCTGTGAATGATGTGAGGGTAAAGTGCATTTGGACATTTTTTGGCCAAATTTTGACCTTTAATTTGAAAAATTATAGTAGGCATATCGATATGTTAGGAAAAAAATGAAACTGGTTTTCTTAATTGGAAAAAGCTAAAGATACATTTTGGTAGTAATCGAAAAAAAGTAGAAAAACAAATTCAGCCCTATTGAAAATCAAATGAAAAATTCATCCAAAAAAATAAAAAATCGAATGAGAAGAATTAATCATAAGTTTCTAATTTTGAGTAATCCTTTATTATCTTTTTGGTTATTTAACGATCTACATCAAGTAGTGTCAATAGCGAATTCCAATTTTGGTCATTGCGAGAGGAACTGAGAATACTTTTTCTAGAGTCTTTGATAGAAAGTTATTGCAAGAGGAACTGAGACACCTGATTTCTTTGGACATGCATGCCTTCTCCATTTCCATGCAGTGAATTCCAATTTTGGTTGTTAAGAAAATCTCACCTGCTGTAACCATGTAGGCGCCTGGGGGTAAGAGATGAAAGAATTTCTCTTCCAGTAGTGACGTCCCATATCCTAGACAGAGGGATTTAACGATCGTTAAGATAGAGTCAGTGTCAATAGCAGTTCTTACAATTATTAGGGGGATTGGGGACTAATTTCACCGTTAACTGCTTGAATGCCTGTACCAACTATTATTTCGATACGTTTTCTACCACAACATTCCTCTAGTCTGGAGTTTGCCTATTTCAATAATTATTATTGTTTTTTCGGAGCATGGGGAGCTTCAGCCTCTCCTTGCCGCTTCTAGTTTGTTTCAGGTGATTTAGCAATTGTTTGGAGTATACATGCTTATTTTTAGAAGTTACAAGGTGATGAAGTTCTATTTTAGAGTTTAGGGTCAACTCACATTTGATCAATAATTTAGGGGTTTGCAATTCTCCGTAGATATTTATAATGAGTTTCAAAAATAGGATAAATAAATAAACAACTAGGAAAACTCTAATTGGGGTTGCACCAAGTTGTAGACACCTATTCATGAGCTAATTTGTGTAATCCATTATTCTATTCTTATTAGTTTCTTGTTATTCAAAATCTAGTATGCTTCCATTTTAATTTTTTAAATAGTGTAGCATAAAGAAAAAACACAATATGAGAGAAGAAAATTAAGCTTATATTAATTCACCATTTCTGAAACACTATTACATTGCGTTACAATACTAAACAATAAAGTTGTTTATGCTAGGCGATAATAGATTCCATTCAAAACTTTTTTAATATCTTTCGAGTCTCGTAATTTTTTATATTTGAAAAGTTATGATCCGTTAAAATTGGCTTGTTTACAAAACTTAAAATTGGGTTTGGTATCTAATCTCACATTCTTCCTTATTTTAGATGTAGCTTTTGATTGCTTTGATGGCTTCTTTAACTAGCTTTTGACTTTAGCTCTAATTTCATTGACTTTGGTTGACTTTACTTATGATCATTCTATTCGAATTTTTGACGTTTCAAACGCCACATAAATTACAAGCCTTTGGCATCATCAAATAAATCAAGCAAATAATTAATTTTAATTAGATATAATTACATGAAACAATTCTAGTCTTCAAAGATTAGTTCAGAATAACTTCTTCTTATTAATTATATAATTAAATAGCCGTCCAACATGCGTGGCAGAAATGGTTTGTGAATAACCAATCATTATGAATAAAGCCAGGATTCCAAGAAAAATACCTCCACAGATCCGTCCATAATGTGTCCTCACTTATTTTATCGCTTTAACAAGGATTTCAAGAAAAATAGGGAAAAATTCCAAAGAAAAGCAATCCTATTGTAGCTACACTTTGAATCACTCTTATTTCCACCAAGCCATCGTGGGTATCAGATATAGTAATTAATCCTACCTTAACTCAAACTAATAAGTATCCTCATTGCTTCCCAAAGTATACCCAATAGCCATATTTATTACTTACAAATTTTTAAGAATATTTTATTTAGAATACTAATGTATTAAGGCTCCATTTATGGATTACACGAAGACCTCTAGTTAGTATATCATATATATACTTTTCTTATAGAGAATAGATCAATAAATTTGTTCCAATGCGTCATATTCTTGATTGTGCCATAATGTCCCTTTTGTACCCCTGGGCACCATTGTATCTTTATTGCATATGTAATCCTCCATGGAAATAATAATATATAAGCTAGTTCTGCCATATGTATGCCTCTTATTTTTTTTTATCTCTTTTTTTTTTTGATAATTTATGTCATGTGTGTTCTAAATATCTATGTCTGCTTGAGATATTATCTTCAACCAAGGATGTTTTCTAAAGATAAAAGCATGTCTTAAATTAAATTCTCCCCAACTATATATATATACACGCACTTATATATCTACCATCATTTTAAAATGCTTTAGCATCATAGGATAATTTATCGATTACATGGGAGCTAAAAGAGTTTATATATAAGATAATTTTATGGTCTCATCATATTTTTTATGATATTAATGTAACTATTCATTCATCCGTTAATATAATATTTATTATATTTGAACTATTGAAAATACAATTAAATCGGTGGTTTAAATCTAATGAAAATATATTCACGGTAGGGTGAAAGACTAGATTGGTCTTATAATTTATTTAGGCTTGGCTTCTTAAGCTAAATGATAGGGCTTAGGAAGTCCAGTTTAAATTTGGGATAACTTAAATAGATGTAGCATGATAAGTTCAGAGTAGAGATCGTTGGATTGATTTGTCCATTCTCAACCTTTTTTAGAAAAGCTCATACACATATAGAAATTCGTCATAACCTTAGACTTAATAAAAGCATATGAAAGAATCTATCAACAAGAGGGGTTATCTCGGCCATCAATTATCATTGCAATCTGATGGACCTCATCGATGGTTTAACCTTATAAATATTCTAAAACTTCTCCTTATTTGACATAATTCAGCTGTTAAGGGAAACGGCATTATATTGTCACATTGCTATCATAGAAGATTAAACACAGCTCAAAATGAATAAATATATCGCCTTTCATCTAAAATAGTAGAGTTGATGCTTTATAGCTCATTCACTAATCACACATATATTCGAAACTCCTTAAGATTATCTACTTCTCATCCCTACTTTTTTTTTTCCAAGTCATCATTTACATATCATTTTATATTGTCATTTTATATTATTTCTTTAAGGTTATGTATAGCGCGAAATTCACACTATATGCATATCACCAATACAATTGGATCCCTTCATCTACATATATGAACATCTGACTAATTGCCTTATTTTGACCATGTTCATAAAGTACATAAATGACTTAAAAACTTGTGCTCAGATTTTAAGGAGGTTTTCAATTCTTTAAAATTGGTTTTCTCCCCTTCCAAGCTTTTAAGATTCCATGGAATCATAATAGCAATATTTAGAAACAAACAAAACGTTCTCAACTTCTAACGCTACAGCAAGTTGAAAATCTTGAAAAAGTTAGAACTTATATATCTTATTTATTTATTTATTCATTTTTTTTTTTCATGGTTAGGTGGAATAGCTGGAATCATTTCAAGTGTGACATTAATGAAACCCTAATCAGGCAAACAGGTATACTGCAATGGAAAGACAGTATTTACGAATATCTTGGTTGTTATAATTTTAGATTTGATTTCTTATTCGCAAATGTGGTTGCAGCTGATGCTATGGTTTCAACCGGCCTCGCTGCATTGGGATACCAATACGTTAATATAGGTAACTTCTTCTTGACACAAAACATGACAATTTATTATAGTACTTATCGATTATTTAGAGACTTGAAATCATTAGTTAATGCCCTGCACTCTTTCAATTAATTCTTAACTATAAGACTACAATCAACTAATTTATTCGGAGTACCTTAATGAAACTATTAATTCTAACTCCAGCTGAATCAATCGATTTCAAATCATCCAAACTAAATTTCCCTTGCATTTTCCTGTTAAAGATATAGTACTAAAATCCTTTCTATTGTGTCTTCTCCAAGATATAATAAGACATTGGCGTTTGGAACACCTATCGGTATGTGTGATTAAGCCATTTGAGACGCTGGAATGATCTCTGCAATTTAAGACCAACCATGAACCTGCACATGTAATTATATCTATTTATTTCAATGTTTCGAATTAATTTGTCTATGACTACATCATTACGAATTTAATCCTTTTGCTTTGTTCACCATAATAGAGACTCGATATGATCTTTGCTATGATCATGGTTTTTCAAATTACTATCTCGAATTAATCACGTCTTTTCTCATCACCATCACAGTACCCCTTTCAAGTGCTTCGAGGTATATATATATATATATATATAGGCATTCAAGTCATGTCTTAAAATCCATTAACTTAGGCATTCGCGTATCTGTCTTTACAAACCTAATTCGTCAATCGATAAATATCACGTGGGATCATTACGCTCGATGACCTTGTGCCCATATCTCTTTAGACCGTCACCCGACCATAAATTTTGCAAAATATCCGAATGCATTGAAAAGCGTGCAAATGCTTTTCCTTCGATGACTTATTTTTTCATCTCATCATCGAGATGTCCAGTCTTTCGCAATGCGGCCAAACTTATCGATTTTGTGATATGCTATTTCGTATTTTAGCATTGATACATCTTGATCTAACTTTAAATTGATTCGAATGTATTTTAAATTTGGAAAAATTAACATTAAGTGAGTTGACGATATGTTTTAAAATATCTTTATACCTTTCAACTCTGTTCATAAAATTTACAAATCTACTTAACATTTCTTGATTTTGGCAATAGAGTCTTGGTACATTAACCTCAAGGGAAGGGCCTTAGGAAAGCACTTACAGAATTTACAAGCTTCTTTTTATTTTATTCAAAGAATCCCTTCTTTTAATCAAATTAATTATAAACATATGTGATCATTATTTTTTATTGAGTTTTTTTTTTTTTAATTTATATCTCAGCTATCCGCTTCGCACATGTCATTGCATTGGATTTGTACTTTGTATGGCTAAACAAAAATAAAGAACTTATACAACTTAAAATAAGATATAAAGGACTTGACGTCATCCCTTTTTTCTTCCTTGTTATCTTGCAAAATGATATTTTATTATTATTTATAAAGAGATATATTGACTTTTTTATTCTAAGTTATTTTGTTTCTAACCATTTTAATCTCATATGCTGGGAGATCTTAATAAGGGTGCATATGTGATACCTTATCATTTTTTTCTGGCTCATTATCACTTAACTCTTTTCAATATTTGAGGGAAATAATTGTTTTGTTCTCTTCTTATTCCTTAAAGAGGGTGTATATTATGGTGTTCATTGCAACCTCCTAATGAATTGCAATTGTTAAAATTTAGAAATTGAGATTTCTTCTCCAAACTTAAGAATTTGAATTCTTAGACAAAATACATTGACTACCCTTTTTTCTTCTTCAATACAAGACCACCTACCATTGTTATCACCTATTATTGTGCCACCGCCCACCACAACCACACTACCACCACCATCCACTATCATCGCCATTCACCTATCGTAATACATTGTTCAACACATTGTTATTATTATTGTAGCTAGAGTTGTATAAGTGAGTTAAATAGGCTAACTTACCCCACCTTACCTTCACTTGCGGATTAAGCGAATCAATTTACCTTGGCTTACTTGCAAATGTGGGTTGGAATTTTTAGCCTAGCTTACCTTGTTGTGGGTTGACGAGTTAATTAGGCCAATCCGCATTTGCATGTCGTAACCCAATCATATGAAAAGTTTTAATGAAATTGACATATGACTAAATAAGCGCAAAGAATTTATATGTTACACCCTGAAGCAACGAAATCGCAACAATCCCGTTATGTAAACTAACTTATGATAATAACTAAACTTATGGTCTCTATTATAGATATAATTTATAGAAAATGTCTACAATGTCTCGCTTTGAAGTAAATAATCATTCATAACTAAAGATATAATTTATATACATAACTAAAAACTTTAAGTCATTTTTATATTAAGATACTCATGCCATCTTACATTTCTAGAAATTCTATATGTTAAGATAGTCTAATAAGTAGCATATTACATATTACAAAATCGATAAAAAAAACTTAAGAATTAATAACAAAATTCTAGAAGACTCGATTACATTAACTAGCTTGATTCTCACTCCCCCATAACTTAGTACTTCAAAAAGATACTGACCTCATGATAGTTATAGTGCGGCATATCAGTTAATGCTTGTAAGAAAATTTATAAAGATATAAGCAACTAATAGCTTAATAAGTTAAGATGGGGACTTAAGAATGCATGACAAAGCATAAATAGGGTTTTTAAATGATTAATCATATGCAATGCAACATGTAATTGCCATTATATAATGTAGTCTTATCCGTTGTGAAATCGGAGTAATTTCACCTGCTTTAATTTGGGTTAAGGAGTTTTCATATTTATGCAACAACTCACAACCAAACCTAAATTTGTACAATAGAGACATCACTCCTCCTATGACTATTCTTTGAACTATTATTCTTATCCTTATCGCGACCTTCTCTCCTGTCACTTAGTTTGACTAAGGAAGAAAAAAAGATCATTATGCTAGCTTATGTTATCTTTTTCAAAGGTGTTAATGTTTAGTTGGAGAATTTTAACAGTCCCTTAAAGGGTTGCAATGCATATCTAATTAAGATATTTAGGTTAGTTATAATTAAGTTTGGTTTAAGGTAATCAAACAATACCACTCAATCCAAAAAAATCACCAAAACACAACATGGATTTTCGATACAAAGTCAGATACACACAAGTGCATACACATATAACTACCTACAAGCACAATCGCATATAATCCTAAGTCTTCAAGTACTTTAAAATAACACTCTAAAATACAATAAAGTATTGAACCCAATTTACATGAAATTTTCAGTTAGCTCACTCAACTTGTTGTAGGTCACTTATCTTCGCATATTTTATAATATAAATACTCTTTTAATATTTATATCTTTATAATATATAAACTTTAGGTCATAATTTGACTCAATTTTCCATATATATATATTATTTATTTCCAATTTATTCTAGGTTAGTTTTGGAATCGATTTCCGAATTAGGCTATGGTTTAGGTTCTAATTCAATTTTAATTACAGGTATTATATATAAATCTTAAGAACTCATTTTGAGCCATAGTGTGAATCACATTACGCATAGGTATTTTAAATATCACTTTTACTCTCTCACTAGTGTTGTAGCTTGTACGATACATTATAATCCTAATTTAACTACCGAATTTGTTCATAATGTGAGAAAATTTTATATTTTTCATATAATTACCCTAAATTAAGTTTCCTACCAGATTTATTATATATTACTATTATTATTATATTATAAATTTTAAACTAATATTTTCTATTTATTATATTTTCAATTTCACATATTATTAATTTATATATATTTACAACATAATATACATAATAATTACATTTAACACTGTAAATGCCACAAGTATCATACTACATTAGATATTAACATTCTTAAACACCTAATTATTTACTAAATTAGTGATTATCCATTTAGTTACCCAATTAGCCCAAAATCATCTATTTTATACATCATTTAAAGTCTAAAAAGCATCTAAAAATTTCGAAATTCCAAAATTGAAAATCTCTTCATAATACTGCTCTACATCTTTTAAATAGTATACATAAAAAACTTAAGCTCAAAACTATACTTGTAAAACTATTTATTTCTAAATCAAAATAAACTTGAGTTTATAGGATTTCTTACACATTATACATTTCCAAACACAATTTTATCAAACCAAATAATTTCTCTAAATCTATATACTTAAAAAATCAGAATACCAAATTTTATAATTTTCTAAGCATATTTAATATTTTTATAAAATTAAAAAAAATTGGGTTAAAATTTGATTCACTTGTCTAATGGATTTTCGACCACCAGTGGTGGTCCAAGGGGTGTCGGTAGGGTTAGGTAGTTGGGATAGGGTGTGGTGGTGATAGTGGTTTAGTTTCAATTAGTCGTGGGTTTGCTTCATAAGCCCTAAATGCAAATAATTTTTCCTATTTTTTCTAAATACACTTAATCCTCTCTTTCTAACTTCTCTCTATTTTTCTTTGATTGCTAAACGATTAAAATAAATTCTAGATGAAGCTTAGTGAATTTATAAGGTTATTTAGGTATTTTCTTTAGTTTTTAACTTGCCAAGTGTTTCTTATCCTCTTCCATTTCACTTTGTCTTAATGTCATTGGTTAATTTTTTTTTTCTAACCCTAACATCCACAACTTGATTCTAGACAAATCCATACTTTTTCGTATTTTTCCTGATTTTTTCTAGATTTTTTTTTGTATTTTTCTTTAATTATTTAGCATTAATTTAATATATTTCGGGTATTTTAAGTAATTTTATGTATTTTTACCTATACATAAAAATATATGGAGTATAAGTAAATACTCTTAAAAAGTATTTATATTGTTCTATAATTTTTAGTATGTACATAATTTGTCTCTAGCGATTCGTTAGTTATAAAAACTTATTTTTATACATTTCCGACAAATAATGGGTAATATGCTTATAATTTAATATTATGATATTTAATTATTTTATTACTTATTTTCCTAAATTCAAACTTATAGGGCTACTTTTATTAATACTCTTTGTTGTATAATTTAGGCTCAATCGAATATTTTATTCAATAACCCTAAATTTTACATATCGAATTTGATCTTCTAGTTGGAGGGCTTACATTATATAACTTTAAAATAGTTAACAGAGCACTTAATTGAATTTTTGGACATCATCTTCCCTTCTTTATTCCTTATCATCTTGCCAAATGATATATTATTATTTTTATTATTATTATTTATCCAATCTAATTTTTTTCCAAGTTACTTTGCTCTAACCATTTAAATGTTCTTTGTCTTAGATGATTGTTGGGGGGAACTCAATAGGGATGTACAGGTGATACTTCATCCTATTTTGGCTCATCATCACTTACTCTTTTTAGTACTTTTGCACACAATCATGCATGGAATGGATGAATTAACTTCTTAAGCATTTCAATATGGGGACATCAATATTTGGGATAAGCGAGTATTAAGCAGGTAGAGGTAGAGATTTCGATTCTATAGGTAGGTTCAAAAAATTTGAAGCTTACCTCATGATCTTTTAAAACTATTTTTTTGTGGAAATCTGAAAAATTGATGATATCATGTGAAATCTGTTATTTTTTTATATCTTCCTTTCTTAATTTATATTATTATAATAATTCACGTATAAAATCATGATATTGAAATTATATATCAATATTGCAATTGAAGATCTACTACTAAAAATGAAATAGTATATAAATTTCACTCAACATAATGCCAAGCTACCAAAGATGGTAAATGATCAAGTTTAGCCTATAAAACCTATTTATCAAATAGGGATCATGCAGGGTTGGGTTTCTTAACATCAACCTATCTAAGACTTATAGAAATATGATTTGTGAACATGAATTATTTGACTAGCTAATGTGCAATCTTATATTTCGCTTCATTTGGTTCATTTTTTTCTATCTTATTGATATCTTTTTGGTGTTTACTTAAATCTTACATATGACAAAATTTTTTTTTTTTAAAAAAGAAAGATGGAAAAGTAATTCTATATAACTCCTCTTTTAAAATTAAATACTTAACAAATGCCAATAAAATTGAATTTATCTACCCTTTATTTTATTCATATTTATAAAAATACTAATTAAAATAATCACTTCCAATATATAAAATATATATTTTTTTCGATAATGTTGCATTTGATACCTAAAGTTTATCAGTTTTTCAGTTTATTACTTAAAGTTTTAAAGTTTCAATTTATTACCTAATTAGACATTTTGTTGTCTGCATTGGTACTTAAGTTAACTTTGTTAATTAGTTAGCACCACATATCCTCACACATACACATACACACATAAAAAATCCTCTTAAAAGCAATTGATTGTTGTATAATTTTCTAACTTAAATATATTAACTTAAAAAATAAATTAATTACTATCCAATATGTTAACTCTAATCAATTACATTAATTACAAGTAAATAGATATTCTTCACCCAAAAATAAAAAAAAAAAATGAAGATTTAGTTTTATGTCCCTCTCCTTTGTCATTACCCCTTACCTCCAACAAGTGCTCTCCCACCTCCGATGAGCGAAATCTCGCTCCTCTTGGTAGCCGGCAAAAACCTTAATCATGTTAAGAAAGATGATTAAGCCTAATGAGACCTATCTCCTCTTGATTGCTAGCAAAATGTGAGTTCCTCTCTCTTAGCTTAATTAAGACTCATCTCTAACTTCTTTATAAATATTATTCCAATCTAACTAATCTCGAAGAGTAAAACAAGTCTTAATAGATTTTATTGGTTGAGTTCTTTACAAAGGAACCTAACTTCAAGTCTAATTTGATTAAGTTTGTATCCAACTATAAAACCCTAAATCGACCTCTTGTAGTTTTTAAGAACCACTACCATGCTATTTCATCGGAGCAAACCATCAAAGTTGCACTATTAGCTACCATTAGATTACCATTCTATACACTTCCAATAACCTCAATGACGGTTGAGGCATTTTAAGGAAGTAGAAGATTGGATCCATTAACATTTAACATGCAGTGCCAATTCTAGATTCTCTCTTTTCTATTCTATGGTATTAAAAATGATTGATGTAATTTTTTTTTTTTTATGCTTATGATGTAGTTGCCAATGGGTTTGTCAATTGTATGGGTGTTGGTAAGGGTAAAGAGGGGTGAAAGTGAAGGAGAGAGAGCTAGTTGGTTGCGTTGAAGAAAGAGGGAGGAGAAGATTTTTTTTTTTAATTTTATTTTTAACAACTTTAATGGTTTTAAATTACAATATTAGATGAAAATTAAATTCTTTTAAAGTTCTTTTAATGAAATAAGAAAACGTGTAGCAATAAGCTAGCAATAACAAATTTTTTTGATATATTAAAATACCTATTACAATTGAATTCATGAAAAATACTATATAATCAAACAAATGTTAACTGAATTAACTTAGGTATTAATAGTGACATCACAAAGTTTGATTAGGTAGGTAATTTGACAAATAAAAACTTTAGGAAGTTAATTGAAAAAATGGCCAAAGTTTAGGTACTAATTGCGACATTATCTTTTTATTTTTTAAAATCTTTTCTTTTAAAAGTATGTGAATTTTTATTTTTTAATTCTAAAACTCTAATCACTACCTGCATCATAATTATGAAATAGACATAGATAAAATATAAATAATACATTTTTCCAAATACTAAATTTCAAACAAATATATATAAGATACATATATACAAAAAAAAAAGATAATTCAAAAAGGACTTTAATCAAGTTTGAACTCAAAATAATTTCACCATACTAAAAAAATCAAGTAAAATTAAATAATAAAAAAAATACACATCCTTAATACCTAAGAAAAGATCAATTGAGCTCAAATCTAATTAATTGTACAATGTATCAATCAATCTATACTAATTATAACAATTAGAATAAAAAGTTAGCAAGATGTTAAAAAAAAATAGAAAGAAGTGTAATTATAGGTTAATTAAAAATCTCAGATTATTGTTGAGCATCGAAACAATTTGATCTTAGAGGTTAATCCAACACGATTGAGTAGTTTTCAAGATGGATATTAGCACGAATTTTAGTTTCAAATATATAGATTATATATTTGAGGTGTTAAACTTGAGTTATGACCTTACACCTAGCTAATTTAGAGAAGGCAATGATAGTATTAAACTTTCCTACCGTCCCGTCTTGTTTTTTAGGGGATTGATCTCGCCATTTATCTTATCTCTAATTGGTAATATTTTAAATCTAAACCATTGAACAAATTATAAATTCAATAGTTTAGATTTTATAAAAATGAAAATAAAGAGTGAGATGGAGGGTAGGATTAATTTGGTCAAAATAAAGCTAGAACTGTAGAATCTCCCTGATAAACATATTATATGGTAGATTATATCTAATGTGTATATCTAATTGTATAACTTGAATATATTTTCCTTAATACAGTGAAAATGACATACAATATGTTAATTTAGGGAAAGATTACTCTTATTCTAACATTTGCCTACTATTTTAGTTGAGTTCTCAATCTTTTTTTCTTTCATATAAGTTCTTAATATTCCTAAAACCTTATAATGATAAGATTTCCTTTCAATAAATTAAAGTTTTTCTTTTAATTCCATCACACGTGTCTACTTTAAATTAATCAATAATAATCAATTTAATAATGATTTATATTTTATATATATAGTTACATAATATACTAAAAAACTAATATTAAATATATTTAATATATGATATAATAAAATAGTAAAAATTATAAAATAATTAAAACTAAGAACAAGGCTAAAAACTTCATCCATCTTAACCAACCATGACTAACTATGCAAGGAAAAGGAGAAAGACTTTAATGGTATTAAGATTGACCAATTACACAAGCTAGTGAGAAATTAAGACATGCCCTAATGAATAAAAAAATTAATTGTTTTGGTAAAAGTATCACTTTTTGTAAGGTTTTGGAAAACTTAACACCTAAATAGAAAGGAAAAAAATATCGGAAATCAAATAGAAAACTAGATTGAAAAAAATTGAAATTAGAAGTAATCGAAATTTCTTGTTGCTCCATTAAACAATTGAAACGTAACACCTTCTTAATAAGGGTGAGTGTAATTTGTATATCAATTAAAGGGTGTCTTTGTAAATTCTCGTTCAATAACACAAGCAAATGTGCATCCATTCCGGTATGTTAAAATTAAACTTAATTATTTTAAAATATAATATAATTATTAAATGGTACTTAATGATCTTAAAAAAGAATCGTAAATAAGGACAAGAATAAAAAAAGAATATTATATGATTTTTTTCCTTAGAAAATGTGAAGATTTAAAATAAATATTTACCAAATAAAGTAGGAAAAGAAATGAAAGGAAAAATGTAGCTACGGATAAATTATAATTTTAAATTTAAAAATGGAAAATAATAATAATTATTTATTTTTTATAGTAAAAAAAAGTATCGAGTAATTATGTTTGAGAGAAAATAGGATCAGTGTAAAAAATATGGATCAGCTTATTTGACACTTATAAATTAAACTATAAAATACCAAATTTTAGTTGCTTTAACGATATAAACAATTGTTCATTTTTTCAATTTTTTAATTGAAAAAAGAATTGTTTTATGATTTTTTCATGTTTTATTTGATTTAATATTTATAAGATTTAGATTATTAAATTAATTATTTAAATTTAATAGATATCAAATTAAGTATAAAATAGAAGGTGGCAATCGTTAAAACAGCGGAAAAAATCTCCCCAACAGAAAAATTTGCATTCGTGATGTAGACCGTTACATGTCAATGTCACTGATATATACTATAGCTATCGATTTACGTATCGCAGTTTTAACGTGGCTTGTGGCAGGGGAATTTGGTGGCAAAAGCTTCGACATTTCCGTCAGGCATCAAGGCCCTCGCAGATTATGTTCATAGCAAAGGGCTTAAGCTTGGAATTTACTCTGATGCAGGGTATGATGCTGACTCTAAATCCCTAGCAGATTATGTACTTCACTTTCTGTTACTAAATCGTGACATGTCAATGCCGGAAATGCTTCATCACCTAATGTTCTTTCATCAGCATTCAGACTTGTAGCAAGACAATGCCGGGATCCCTCGGACATGAAGATCAAGATGCAAAAACCTTTGCTTCATGGGTATGTTCTGTTCTCTAACGCAGACAAATCTGCTTGTGCCAAGTACACTCGAGAAACAAGGACAACACGTAGTGAAAGCTAGTCTATAGTTGCAGTGAGCTTAGTTGTTTGGAACACATCCTTTGGTTAATCCCGTGGGATAAATCCAATTTACTACCATCTTCGTGAGAGTAGGATGAAAATGTCAAAATGGGGGTAAAAGATAGGGTTTTGGGACGCCTGTTAGACAATCCCAATGCAAGGTTCTTGGCACCAACTCCCATGGAAGAGTTCTTAATGACCTCCTTTTCAAGTCTTCGGCTAAACAAGCCAACAATTTTAACTCTTTTTTCTTTTTTTTTTATTTTCCAATAAATTTGCTTCTAGCCTTATGTTATTTTAACTTTGAGTGTTGTTTGCCCCATTCAAGAACTTTATGAGGAAACTTATGGATAAAATAGAGAGATAATATTAGTTTTTTTGAAATATTGATATAGTATGTAGGGATCTTAAATGGGTCCTTAGAATGGGATGGTCTTGGGGCTTGAAAAAGAATTTTTTCACACTTTTCAAGATTAATCATTTTCATAAAAGATATGAAAAGAAATCACATGTCCGATTCCACATAATCCTCTATAACAAAGCCAAACAGAGTTCTTCTAATTATGTAGCATGTTTTGTTTCCTTCGTACAAGTTTGTCTCAGTTGAACAACTTTTGTTGTGCAGGGGGTCGATTACTTAAAATATGATAACTGTGAAAATACTGGCAGTAGCCCCACGGAGAGGTACACAATATATTGAATCTTTTGTTGGATGGTATATTGCAATTGAAAACATGCATTTAGATCCCACATTACAATTTTTCGTTGGATATAATATTTATATATCTATTCTTATCATCTACACTCTCAATAATGAAGAAAAATAGATAGATATGATTAAGCAAATGTGAATTTTGGAAATGTAGATATCAAATCCCTAAAAGATAGTAAAATAATACTAAAATAACGTATACTAAAATAGAATAACTGTGGAAAGTAGGCCAACTGTTATCATTCCATCATCACCATTGTACTAGCACCATCACAACTACTGCGATACAATCCTCAGCACCGCATTATTGCCCCCACTAATGCACCATTACCACCACCAATAAGAGTACTCTGCATATGTAGGCTGTGGTGGTGCTTTACAATGGTGGCAACTTCACAGATGGGGGGTACTAGTGGTGGTACATGGTTGGGGTGGCAATGTGGCAATAGTGGTAATGATTGTGGTTGTAAGGTGATGGTACAGTGATGGCTGGGCAGTTTAGCCAAGGTGGTATGACGAACCGATTATTTATTGATTGTGTTCAATTTTCGGAGATCTTTGGTGGTAATTCCTTGATGTAATTTACTTGCAGGTACCCTGAAATGAGTGAAGCACTGTTGAATTCTGGTAGACCTATATTCTTCTCTTTATGTGAATGGTAAGCTTTCTTCCATAAAATTAGACAAATGTGATGGTAATGTCTTTCCATAAAATAAGAGAACAATGATTGTCGTCATGTAATATATGAAAGTGGCGATTGCAGGAGGTTAATTTTTTTTGTCTTATAGGGGACAAGAAGATCCGGCAACGTGGGCTCCAAGCATAGGAAACAGCTGGAGAACAACTGGAGATATTGAAGATAAGTGGGATAGGTATAGACACTAAGAAACTAAAGAAGCCTAATATATCCTTCATATGTTGTTTGACAGTTTCTTTACAGATTTAATGTGTATTATTTTTGAATTTACTCACAGAAAGACTGGTGTTGACTGTTGCTTTCATTACATTGTTCAGTATAACGTCCATTGCAGATCAAAACGATAAATGGGCATCGTATGCTGGACCTGGTGGTTGGAATGGTAATTCATACTGCCAAATATATGAAAATTTACAACTCACTATTTGGCAAATCGAGTTTCTAGCCATGTTCACCAGTTCTTGATAAAGATGAAAGCTATTATTAGGCTGTACATACTTTCTCATGATATACCTGATTCAGGGGCTTTTCTTGTATAGACCCAATTTACATAAATCATATACGTTGGGACCTTAAATTTATGAGAAAAAGTAATGGATCCGGTAGATTTAAGAACCATATGTATGTACAAGAAATTGCGTGGTCAATGGTCTTGGTAATGTGCCATATATCAGATCTGGACTGGGTTGTTCTTTTTTCATTCCCTAAGACATAAGTATGAGCGTCATCGGTTTTCTGTCAATACATTCCTTTCCTGTGAAAACCAGACATTTGTTTTGTCTAACTTTGTGCAAATGGTTGATTGATCAGATCCAGATATGCTTGAAGTAGGAAATGGTGGAATGACAACAGAAGAGTATCGTTGTCACTTTAGCATATGGGCATTAGCAAAGGTATCATCAAAATCACTTTGCTTTGCCCATTCCAAGCTTCATGTGCAGGATCCTCGTCTAATGGATCAAGTGGCTTTCTAACAAAAGGGGGAAAAAAATTTATCAGTAACAATACAAATAAAAAAAAAAGGAAAATTAAGCTTTCTTCAAGAACTGTTAGTGCTAAAAAAACTTGTAATTTATTTACACTAAATACTTTTCTTAAGATGCAGCCTGATTCTGTAATTTTCCTTTATTTATCACAAAACACTACTTGACAGTGGAATATCTATGCGATTGTACTGATATTTAGTAAACTATCATTATTTTTCTTGAAAGATTCATGAATTTTCTTATGTCTAGGTACTTTTACTTTATGCTTTTTGTATGCCTTTTAGAGATAAGTTTTACAATTCCTCATGAGGTTTGTCATACCTGGCTGAAAATTTGTAATAGCACTTCTGAAAATAAAGTTCGTATATCTCCACAATTTTCATAACAAAGCTCTAATGTTGTGATTCTCATTTGTCTTGTAATTCTTATCAATATTAGTGTCATCATTCCATATAGGCTCCACTAATAATTGGTTGTGATGTCCGATCGATGGACCCTGCAACACTTGAGTTGCTCAGCAATAAGGAGGTTACTGCAATTAATCAAGGTAAGTTTTGATGGATTATCTCGCCTACTTTGTACAACATGAACTTTGAAACATTCATATAGGTTGTAAAATTATAATAATTTATCAAGGAAATGCCCTTTTGATCTCTATTAGTATATGTTCTTGCATGTTATTTAATAAGTATATCCACTGAACAGATCCACTTGGAGTACAGGGGAAGAAGGTAAAGAAGGATGGGGATCTAGAGGTAAGATACAAATATTTGTATCCTCCAGACTGGTTTGTGAAAGTTGATTAGCAAAAGAGCTCCTACAGAGGCTTTTATCCCCTCTTATCGAGCTCATGAGAGATTTCAACTTTTGCAACATCCTAAGAATACATGAATTGCTATATTCTTCTCATAATTTAAAGAAAAATGAGAGGCATAGGCGATGTGGTTGGAGTAGATTGGAACTATATGACGGTTTATTTGTAAGTACTGTTTTTGATCAAGTTGCTTCAATTGAGTGGATGTTTCTCATCAAATAATAATGCTGTAGGTGTGGTCTGGTCCTCTAAGTGACAACAGGGTTGCATTAGTTTTATGGAATAGAGGATCTTCACAAGCAAATATCACTGCAAATTGGTCTGACATAGGTCTTAATTCAACAACTGTGGCCAATGCACATGACTTGTGGGCGGTAAAGATTTCTCCAAACATATGCTATTTCCTAATTGTTGTTTTAACTTCCCTCATCCTAATACTAAACATGGATTCTTATATTGTATTTGGACGTTTGTAAATTGTAGCATTCAACAAAATCTTCAGTCCAAGGCCAGCTTTCTGCTCAGGTGGATTCTCATGCTTGTAAGATGTATGTCCTTACTCCTCATTAAGAGTGAAACTGCCAAACAAGAAAGGTCTAGATTGTTCCAAAATATTGTGACAGCAGCATCGTATCTCTTGCTGCTTCAGTTATTTATTTGTAGCCTTGACATATGACTTTAGCATCATGATATTCTGGCATCCATCATCTTTCCTCTGTTAGGACTATAGCCACAGGGGGCTTAGTTCAAAATTATCGAGGCCATATGTAATTTTATAAGACAAGACACGATACGTGAATTACTACTGTGGTGGTTGTTGGTAATGAAAAATGTGGCTTCCATTCTACCGTAAAACATCGAATACTTTGGATAATCAACTCATTGATGCATTCTCTGAAATTAAGCGTGTAACCAAAACAAGGCAAGTTAATTTAGTCCAAATTTAGAAGCAGAATCAAGAATATGAATGCTAGGAAAGGACTGACTGAAAGACCAATCTACCTCCAGTGTGTTGGTGGGACTGTATCGGGATGAATCTTAATCTTATTATACTAATCTCCCTTTCCATCTTTTCTCGGATGGTGGGATATTATGAAGGTAGTTATATTGGTTGATGAATACTCTTGAGGATGCATGGACTTGATTATTTCCCTTTTTTTCTTATTTATTTGATTAGTTGCAATTTTATTTCGATCCATTATAGCGACTTTTTAGCCATCTTATCTTAATATTATTTTAGTAGTTCCTAGTTTTGTTGGGAGCCTATGAAGTTAAGAATGCGGATATCTTATTCATTAATATTGAGAGATTTGTGGGTCTTACTCCTTATTCAATATTGAGTATTTATTTTTATTTAAATTGTGTTCTAATTAATTGATTATCAATTTTGGTGAACTTCATTTATTGAATTCATGAATATATTGGTTTTTGTTAATACCTGCCAGAGTTTCATAGGTCGTGCATAAGATTGATCCAATGATTTGTTCGCAAGCTAATTTGATTTTAATCATTTGTACGTAATATTGAATATTTGATTTTGTTATTATCTTTCATCTTTCATAAAATCTATAAAAATATTATAAAAATATTACTTCTCTTATTTATGAACCTAAAGCCCCATAACCAAATGATCAAACTATTTTAGAGAGATATTGGATTAGCATCACTCTTTTTCCATGATTTTGTAGGATACTGTTGGGATACAAGTTTGGGTATGATAAATAAATGGTGAAGTATAATTTAATATCGTTTTAGATTGAATATAGTGTTAAATCCGCGAATGTATTTTTTTACAATCACCATTTTCCTTAGTGATACAAGCTTTCCTGACTTAACAAGTGGTATCAGATCTAATGGTTCAGTTAGGACGAGATGGAATGCATGTAGTGGATTGATTATTATGGATGGCTACCCCATGTGAAGAGAAGAACCGCGTGGTGGTAACTCAAGTGAAATCTATTGAGTAAAGTGGGTTGTAAATCGCTCGTAAAGTAGGCTTAGTGGAGTTAATTAACGCTCGTAAAGTAGGCTTAGTGGAGTTAATTAACGAAGCTTTGGATGAGGCCACAAAAGGTTTTAGCACAGGAGAAGCAAAGTGTATGCTAATATGGAAGAGACTCACATTTCCTAGAGAGATTGCTGGAATACTGTGAGTAGGGAAATCCACATTGGAAAGATTAGAGTTAAATAAACATATACAAGTGAAGAAGAATGTAACCTAATAAAATAAGGTTTTGGATTGATATGGTGTAAAGCCACGAATGTGCTCTTCATAATCACCATTCTTCCTAGTGATGCAAGCTCTCCTGAAGTAACAGGCATAACTAACTGCTTCACTTTGCATTCATCTCATGTTATACACTATTAAATTTTGATTTCTATATGGCTTAGTCAAATATGGTTTATTCCAGATAAAATTTCACGTCGCTGGTAGTATTCCTCTTCGATGTGCCTGCTAATTACATGTTGCCGGGTAAACTTTATATCGACCAGCTATACACTAAGAATTTGCTAATAGGCTTGTTGCCTCATTGGTTCAAATCTTGACATAAACAATTGACATGCACAAGCCCTAGTTTGCGCAGGGGATGAAGAATCCCTATAACCAGAGACCGACCTTGGGGCATAATGGCTGGTTCAATGGAAGGAGGTGGCATCGTACTGACAAACTGGAAAAGAGAAGTATCGGCATCATCTAGCTAAAAAGTTAGGTTTTACACAGTTTGGCCGGTTATGACTATTTTTCTAAAATCATCTTTGTCAAATTTCAAAATATCGCATCAGCATCATGAGAATATCTTTTTTAAAAATATTCATCACTTTATCTCTGAGTTGAGTTTCTTCGTAAATTTTTTAAAATATTTTCTTAACATTTTTATGAGTCCTGATATTATGCTTTAATCAAACAAAAAGTTAAAAAAATAATAATAATAATAATAATAGGAGAGGAACGTGCATTGTTAGAGGCACGTCCCAAAATCAAGCGATATTGGATTACGAACGGAGCATGCGTTCCTTTATGATGAAAAGAACCCAACGATAAAAAGGTCTAAGATTCTATAATAAGGGTTCTTTGTTTCATTTCCTTTTTCCTTCTTTTTTTTTTTTCCCCATTTTTTCAGTCTAGAGAATAGAGATCGCAAATATTCAAAGTAATAATGAGGTGATGCGCACTAATCCAAGATAAAACAATAGCGACTTAGTTAGATTAAAAAAAGAACGAGATTGGAACCGTGAACTGTCCCATTGATCTTGGTTCAATGGATCTAAAATCCATCAGTTCATGTGAATCTAGACAATTGAAGCCATGAACTTGCGTGAACCAGCAAGCCCAAATCAGATTTCTTTTTTTTTTTTTTTTTTAAATTTCCAATTTATATATACATATTAACATATATATATGTAAAATGCGTACAATACATATATTATATATACATACATAATAGGATATATATATAATATAATATGTACATATCACATAATGTATCTTACGTGGTGTATTATATATACATTGTACATAATGTATATTATCTATATTATGTACATATTTCATATTATAGAGTATATTAAAAAAAAAATTAAACTAATTCATGAACCTAAGAACTAGTCCGAAATTAGCTTTAAGTGAGCCAATCACAATTCAAGATCTTTTTGAACTGCGACTCACCGGTTCCAAACCGATTTAGACCCATCCTTAGGTCAAAGGTTAGCTTGTTATGATAGTGATTTTTTTTTTTTTTTTTTTGAAAAAAACTACACCATATACCATGGAACCAATTTTTAAATAAAAATACTAATAGAATATAAAGAAATGATTTTTCATTTTTGAAAGAAAAAAGTACAAATTTAGTCTTAACATTTAACTATTTCTTTATTTCAATCCTAAACCGTTATTATTATTAATATTTACATTCAACTCCTCAATGTTTATAAACGAGTCATTTTAATGATGGTATTATTATTTCCTTTAGAAAATTGACATGTTGTGTAATTCCATTGATTTATAAATTATATAAATAAATAATATAATAAAATTTTAAAAATTTATAAAAATAAAAAATGAAAAAAGTTTAGAAATAAAACTATATGACATATATATAATAATGTATGCATATATATACATATATATATATACATTATGATTTGAGTAAATTAATAAAAAATAAAAAAATTGAAAAAAAAGAGAAAAATATGGAAAGATAAAATTAGCCATAGCCACTACAAAACCGAGACAACTAAAATGAATACTTCAATGAAAGTGAGTTGTGATTGATTTGAAAAAGTGGGTTATGATTGATTGACAGTAGGAATATAATTGGAGTTAGTTCGAGACAGGTTTCATAAAACTTGAACCTGCCATGGCATTATAAGGTTTAGTATTTCCCAAAATCATATAAAAATCTTATAGAGTTAGGTTTTTACTCTTATTACCAAACTACCCCTATAGGGTTTTGGATTTTCCATAATTCTATAAGGTTTTTCCTTCTTATTATTAACATTTATCCTTAAAGTCACTGTAAACCTTATACTCAAATTACTATATGCTGGTTTCATAAAATATTTTATTTTTGTTTTGATTTTTGAAGTTATTGTTAATATATTTGTAAAGGACTTTTATAAACAAATGTTCAATATATTTGTTAATCTTCTTAATAAAAAATGTAAGATAAAGTTAATGAATAACTTATTACTTATTACTATGTCAGACTCCTATGTTTTTTTTTTTTTTTGGTTTCCTTTTAATCCAAAACTCTAACCTTAAATTTTATAGGGTTTTTAATCATGTCTCAAAATTTAATTAAAACCCTACAGGGTATCATTTTATTGGGCTTTTATAGGTTAAGCGAGTTAGGTACCTTATAATACCTAATCTGGTTATATTTGTAAATTTGGTAGCCGTAAGGAGTCGCTTAGCTCCTTAAGCAAAACCTATTTAGTTCAAATGACTTGCTTGTGACCTAGTTAGGTTTTACTTATTTTTCTGTTTTTTCCCTCTCATTTTGATGGTCGTAAGTGGCTACTCTCCCTTAAGGAGGTTACATGACCTCTTTATGAGAATAAGCATTGATTTGCAATTGCCAGTCGACTCAACACATTATAGGTTATATGGCCTCCCTATGAGAATGTGCATCAATCTCCAACTCTTGGTAGATTAAGAGATTTACTTTCTTAAGTAGCTTTTCACCTATTATATATTTCTTGACCATTTTATTTTTGCTAAGGTAAGGGGATGGTTAGAACATTTTTTTTTAATATTCCCAATTTCTTTTGTCTTTTAATTCGTAAATATAGATACATAATTTTTTCTTAAAAATTACATATACTTATTTTTTTTTAATTTTTACTTTTATCACCTTTTTTTGAATTTTTTATTAATTTTATTTAATTTCTTTATTTTTATTATATTATTCATTTTATATATTTAGATGGACCCATGGAATTGTGTCTCGTAACAATCCTTAGTAGAAAAATTACCATCATTATTGAAAGAACTTGTTCATAAACGTTGAGAACTCGAATGTAAGAGAAATATTAAAAGCCAAATTTATATTTTTTTTTGAAAAATAAAATAAAAAATATTTTTATTTTTATATATTACTTACTTGTTAATCGTGAACGGTAAACTACTTGATCCTACTAGTTCATGAGTCATCAAAGTAGTGAATAGTGATTGGCTTAAGAGAGGCTTAATCGGAGTTAGTTAACTTGAACCAACGATTTATAAGTTGGTTTAATGACCCATGAACTAATATGTTAATTTTTTTTGAAGATTAAATATATATACACACACATATATATAAACATATTGACATACATTTACATATATATTTTAGATACATATTTATAAACATATTTACATACATTCATATGTATATTTATATGTGTTAATATATATATTTATATTAACATGCATTAACCTCTTAGGTAAATACGTATATTGATATACATATATACAAATTTTTTTTGTTGGTTCTTTTTTTATAAAAAGAAAAAAAAAAATTGGAGAAAAAACCTATTTCTCGATTTAGCGGATTCACAAGGTAGAGCTACCTTGATTTGTTTGAGTTAGTGGGTTGTTGAGCAATTCAAGTTCGACTTAACTAGACATAGTCTAGTTCAACAAACTAATGGTCCAGTACCAAACCTATTTATAACTCAAAATTGGCTCTATTACATTTAACTTACTTGAGTAATAAGTGTGTTTGGCCTTTAAAAAAAAAAAATATTTCTTAAAAAAGAGTTTGACCATGTGTTATAGAAAATACTGTGAAAAGTTAAAAATCGTACAATGAAAATCCAACTTAATAATCATATTATAAAGATGTGACTTTAATACCGTTTCACGATCATGCCATGAGAAAGGTTTTTAATTTCAAGATGGCGTATTAATATTGCGATTTAACTTTTACTTTTGCCGCCGCGGATGCTATAAGATAAAAGTTCTTACATACGAATGCCAAGGACACGCTACGACACTGATTACTACTTGCTCGCTCTCGATCACGCCTCGACTCCAACTCACGCCTTCTGGAGCGTATGCATTCTCTCTATATCTCTCTCTCTTCCCCTGATATTCATCCTTTTCAGTGTTTAATCTTAAAATCGCATTTTGTCTTGTGATTCTTACATTGCATAATTAACATGCGATTTCTTCCTTATTTTATCTCTTCACGGTATCATGTGACCGATTGTTAGTAAAAATTAAAATCTGATTTTAAAAATGTGATTTTAAAATAATATTTTATAAATTATTTTAAAGATGACCATTTTTTAAAAAATTATTTATCATAAAAGGACACACACATCTATTTTCCCAAATTACCTACCATCAACAACGACAAGCAACTGCGAATATACCAGTGCGGAAACAATTTTCCAAGAAACGGTGACATCTAGTTTTCAGTGGTTCCAACAGCCTAGCCGGCCATTAATCTTAGTCCTTGTATCTCTCTTCGCCTGGGTGTGTTTTGGCTCCATCTTTCTTTGCTTTTTTATCCCTTCTTTCCTCAATCTCTTTCATGCCACACGTATTGTGAAATGGATGACTCACAGTAACAATATCCCGTCCGGCAAAATCTAGGGTTCCGTGAAAAGAATGTTTTGTTTGCAGGAATATGAGTCTTAAATTAAATTGGCTCTTATATACATCGAAATCAAGACTAACTATTCTTAGACGTGTTACGAAATCAATTACATCTAACAAATTATACGTTACAGGAATCAAAAAGATTTCTGTTCCAAACGGAATGGAACAGTGGAAGAATCCTTTCAAGTTCAATGCATGTAGTTCTTGGTATAGTTTCTCAAATGAAAACTAATTGATCTTCTCTATTTTGTTGGAAGAGAACTAAACATGAAGGGACCGGCTTGTAAGTGTTTGATCTCAACTCGAGTTTGATGTAGCTGCAGTTGAGTTGAGATCGACACATCCTAAGCGGTGAGTTTGATCATCTTCTAGGTTTAAATTTGGCTTGAGCAACTAGGTTGAAACTGAGCTCTAATTCATGTAACCTCCAAGTAATCAATAAGCAAAACAAGCAACTTGGTGGGTCTTATCGAATTGATCTACTTTGAGTTAGAGCTTGAACTTTGAAATCAATTCAATCTCGTATTGAAATTGAGTGTTGACATTCTTGAATACATGCACACCATGTCTGCTAAAACTTGCATTTCGCTGGAGAAACATAGATACATTTTCATTGGAATAATTTGTTGAAGATATTGTTTTCACGAGTAGTACTATGCATGGTACTCTAGTCCTTATAAATTTGTATGTTCTACACTAATTTCTGTTTACGAACAAGAATAACGTGATTCCATTATTAATTTGAAACGTCTTTAGAATTTACTATCATATTTACTATTAAATCCGACAAACTTGGTGGAGTATTTTCCTGATTCAGTGAAAAGAAATGTTTTCTTTGAAGAACATTTCCTGATCTGTAATTGCCAGTTTCAAGCTGTTATGGTGAGCAACAAGGATTGAGGAAGCTTGTAGGGGCTTAAATGTTGTTGCTCAAACTTGAGGTCCAAATATTGGCAAGCTCAGCTGCTTTTTCTTTAGTTGGTTACTGTTTTATTATCTTCATCTAGGAAATGTAGTGATAAAATTTTAGTGCATGTATCCCCATTATTCTATATCTTTTAATGTGAATAATGCACGTAAGGGATCTACTATTTTCCAGATCTGTAGATAATCCTGTTGCTGTTGGTCTGTATGTGATGCTGAGAATTGATGGACAACTTTTTTCTTCTTTAAAATATCGATGGTGATTATATCGTGGATGGAATTTATCTTCTTCCATAACCATTTTGAGGTTGCTAGCCTTTTTCATGACACGGTATGATGGTGATGCATCTTACATGATAATGATGGGTGAGGGAAAAAAGACATGGAAGATAATGAGAATCTACTAGATAGAGATTCCTTGGGAACCGGATGGCTTGTAGCAAGTCTATCAAATTTTATGGCCGGCTACAGCAAGATAGAGACAATGTACTTAGATATCAAAGTGGTAATTTTCTTTTACTTTTTTTTTCCCCCTTAAGTTAATGATGTGAGTTGTTCCACCGCATGGTTGCAAGTTCATTGATGTAATCGAAGTTATTCCTGCAAAGCTGGCTGATGTTACTTTTTCTCTTTTATTTGGACATTTCTGCAATTTTTTCATTATAAGTACTCTTGCTTTATGGGATGAAATGAACTGTAAAGTATCTTGTTTAGTTAATATCATAATTATAAGTATATTTGTTAACCAAGAAGAAAGGGTGCTGGTCTTTCATGGCTCAGTTTTCAATTTCTGTTCCATCATTCCTGTTTCTCATAAGTACTATTTGCTTGATACCCGTCCATCATGCTATTCACAACAGGAAGCTTGGTGAAACAGAACTAAAAAGGCATCTTTTGGATAATGGTTTAGGTCTTACTCCTCAAATGGGGTTAGCATGTTGATCTTGAGCTTCAAACAACATCTAATATTGTTATCATTTGATAATCATGAAATAGAGGGATATTCAAACATTATAGCTTCCTAGAACTTTGAAACAACAAAATACAAATCGAAATTTGGACTCTCCTTTTTTTTATTGCAGGACAAAACTAAGAATGCTAATGGATATTAATATGGATTGTTTAGAAAGTAAAAAGAAAAAGTGAATTGTATTGTTATTTTTATTTTAGGCAGTCAGTATTATGGATCTATTAGCAGATACTATAATGAAATTGTTACCTTTTATTCATAGATATTCTGCTGAATGTCTTTTTATTTTCAAGTTTTTAGTTTCTAGACTTGAATAAATAAGTGATTTCATAAGAGAAATAGAAAAGACAGAAAATATTACATCTTAGTTTATTTTTGTTCATACGATCAAATGGTTCTTGGCGACGACCCGTCAAGATTAGTTATTGGAGGTTGTCTCTGATGAGCTTTGAACCATTTCTCTTGTACATTTACGTCAACATCCAACTGTTCCTTTAGTTCAAGGCATCGCTAACAAGTCCAGACATGCACTCTTTGTTCAACAAATTTAATCGATAATTATTAGAAGGAAACTCTTTTGGAGAAAAAAAAGGTAGCACGTCATAGACTGTCAAGATTGGAATTTAAAAAGCCCAGAGAGCATGTCATTCTAGGTTATTATAGGCCAACAAGTATAACAAATGAGTCAGGAAGACTCATGTTATATGTATATGGGACAAGTCTTCAAATTTAATTTCTCCAATTGTTTTTGCAGATGGAATAGCTATAACCATTTCCCCTGTAAGCTAAGTGAGGAACTGATTCGTCAGACAGGTAACTATTTCTTTCTTTGAATTGTTTATGCAATGGTCCAGGGAAATTTTAATTTTTTCAATCTATTATTTTTTAATCGTATGTAATTATGCTACCTTACACAGCTGATGCAATGGTTTCCAGTGGACTTGCAGCCCTGGAATATGAATATATTAATCTTGGTAATCTTCAATTATCCATATCAATTAATGATATGCTTAGGTAAGTTCTGAAGTTATTGCCTGCTTTTTCTTCTCTAGATGACTGCTGGGCTGAGCTAAACAGAGATTCTGAGGTATGCATTCTTTATATTTAGTGATTTTGATTAGGCTGCTTATGGAAGCAATAATTTTACATAATTGATGCAATCAGTAGAGATAGAGATTTCTATCAAAATTTAGATGCAGTTTGAAATTTGAATATATGTAAGATTTTTTACTCCAGTTTACTAGTTTCCACCACCTATGTAAGGTTGAGCCTTGGGATTTTACAGCTGACTTCTCTGTAAGTCCACGTCATTTCATAATAGAGACTGCAATTGCTATTAACATGTAAAATAATCTTAGACCAGTACTCTACATGTAGTTTTTTCCTAATGCCTTAATGGACACAGTGACACTTTTTGGTTATCCTCATCACATGCATGTTTACTTCAATGCAGGGAAACTTAGTGCCAAAAGCTTCTATCTTTCCCTCAGGTATGAAGGCCTTAGCTGATTATGTTCACAGCAAGGGACTAAAGATTGGAATTTATGCTGATGCTGGGTACTTTTTCTTTTTGAGAAATATAAGCAATTTCTTTAACCTTCTTTCTAAGAATAAACTTCTTGTTGTGTGTTGGATAAAAAACATTGGGGGTTCAATAATATCATCCCATGTCATTGTGCTACTTAATGGATATGATAGCTACTTGCCAGCCTCTATTTAATTTCCACATTGAATAGTTTCACGATGTTGGTACCATCTATCTAAAGCAAAGCCAAACTTGCTGTTCTGGCCGGACATATGAGAAACATATTTTTTGTTCTATCATCATTGGATAACATTCTACTCAAGGATGAAACCATGTTGTCATATCTAACTGCACGATTTAACTAAATGAAGTCAACCTATACTTGATCTTTTTCTTAGGAAAAATCCAGCTGGCTTGTATTTAGGTGGTTCCATGTGAATACAGGCTTTTGATAGCTATCAGTACCATCAGATGAGTGCCAGAACTTAGGAAGACAACATTTGGTTGGTACTGGCAATTGAAATTTTAGGTTATAAGTATGGCTTAGAACTGTTGCATTTGCTTGCCTATTTTATTTGTTCACCTTTGCTTATGTGTGCTATAATTGGTTGAATAACATTGTTCAGCTTTGAGACATGATAATTTACTGGGTTACAATAGGATGGAGTTCAGATTTTCATAGTCCCATGTTTGCATAAACAGCTTGTTGCAGGTGTTGAAATAAATCAAATCTGATAGCCAGTAATTGACTTTTGCTTTCTTAGGACAATGACCTGTGCTAAGACAATGCCAGGTTCACTTGGCTATGAGGAACAGGACGCCAACACCTTTGCTTCTTGGGTATGTTTTTCTCCTTATATTTTATGTCATGGCCAGAAAAGAAGCTAAACGTGAAAAGGTCAACTATGTTCCATCTTATTATATATGCAGACAGTAACTTATACGTAAATGCATTAAGTGGAGTGTAATGATATTAGTGAAAAGAGACGAGTAGGAATTAGATCTTGGAGGTTCATTGATTTTATTGAGTGATGGAAGTTGAATTTATAAAAGCATCCCCGTGATTCAGGACTTTCCATTCTAACCTTGTCTCTTGTGAATATTTATTTCCCCCTGCCTTCAGATGACATTGGTCCATTCTGGTTCTCATCTGGCCCTCAATCCTCTTAGTTATTTGAAATATCAGTTGAGTAATTAGCTTATAGGCACAACCGTAACTATAACTGTCGTCCAGATGCCACTTTGGATAGTTATTTTCTGTGCACTAGTCCAGTTTTTCCTAAACAATGTGGGTTTTTCCTTTGATGCAGTGCTTTTCAGTTGAGGAATTCCTCTTCAACTCAATCCTTCCTAATTACTTTATATCTTGTCATCTCACCATCACAATTTTGTGCTGCTTAATGGTATACTATCAGCCATCAGTTAGTATAAGATGCAGTTTGCTTTCTGTCATTTTTCTAAACTTGTTCCTCAATCTGATTGGTATCTGAAAATGGTAAATATCAGAAAGATATGGAAGCAAACAGAAGTCCTTTTAAGTTGATGTAACCTCCATATGTCAAAATTATCAATGAGGAATCATTTGAGAGTACAAGAAACCTTCTCATGCAATCTCTCTAGACTTACATCATTCCTTGGACCCTTGGCTTGTAGGACCTTCCTGACTCTTAGTGATAACCCATCGATGAAGTAAAAAGACCTAAAGTCAAATTTTTGTATCTTAATATGTCCGAGGAGTGAGGTCTGCTAGTTAAGTTATAGGCATTCCACCCTTTGGCTGCTCTTTTATCACTAAATCCATACCCATATCCATATCCATAAAAGTCTAATAGAAAGCTCTATGCTCATGTATATATGAATAAGGCAAGCTTCTATTAGTCCAGTGGTGTTGGCCCCTGTGTGACATGGTAGGTATGATGGTTCAATCTCTCTGTGATACATGTATGATAAACTCACAAAAGAATATAAGGCATGGCCTTATTCGTTGTTCCTTCATAAATTATTCTTTTCAGCAGTTTACTTAGTTGTTAATGATCCTTAATTACTTTGCTGGATTACAGGGCATTGATTATTTGAAGTACGATAATTGTCACAATAATGGAGTGAGCCCTCAAGAGAGGTAAGCTATCATTTCAGAGTGAATGTTAGTGCTAATATGGTTTGGTTATTAAAAGGGATTGATTTGTGTGGCAGGTACACCAAGATGAGCAAAGCACTCCTGAAAACAGGAAGACCCATCTTCTTCTCTTTGTGTGAATGGTATTTTTCTCATAATCAGCTCTTTCTTTAATTTGTATAATGTGAGAATTTTAAGTTTTGAGAAAGTGGTCCAGTGCCAGTCATGTAAAGGTTTTACTTGTTTTCTCTAGGGGCCAGGAAAATCCTGCAACTTGGGCACCTAGCATTGGAAATAGTTGGAGGACTACTGGAGACATAAAGGATAATTGGAATAGGTAGAAATCTAGTGGCCTTACTGTTAGTGATTTTCCTAGACAAGGTGGTTGGAAACATCTTAGCTCCAACTTTGTGTGCTAACTTGAGTCTTGTTGTAGTATGATAAAGAAGGCTGATCTAAATGATGCTTGGGCATCTTATGCTGGACCAGGAGGATGGAATGGTTGTGATGCTTAGCTTATCAAATTGAAGTTTGTACACTAGGTTTTAACAGCCAATTTAATCAATTAATGATTTATAATATTCCGGTTGTATTTTAGATCCTGACATGCTAGAAGTAGGCAATGGTGGTATGTCAACTGAAGAATACCGATGTCACTTAAGCATTTGGGCTTTAGCAAAGGTAATTCTTGTGTTGAACCGTGAGTATGAAATATTATATATATATATATATATATATATAGTGAGAGAGTACTTAACATTAGTGCCTTAAGGTTTGTTGTGTTTTGGATGACACAGGCACCGCTTCTTATTGGTTGCGACATCAGGTCCATGGACAATGATACCTATGCATTGCTTAGCAATGAGGAGGTTATTGCAGTTAATCAAGGTATAGAATGATCATTCATTTGCAATTGGGACCGTTAAGTTTAGCACCACAACCAACTATTCTATAAGCTTAAACTAATACATAGTTTAGGCCTTTATATGTATTATTTAACAGAAACCCTATGGAAATGACAAATTCTGCTTTTGCTCTGGCAGATAAGCTGGGTGTACAGGGGAAGAAGGTCAAGAAAACTGGTGATTTAGAGGTGACCTTGGAGTTGATGCACATATAGTAGTGATCATGTTTACACACTGCTGCCATTCTCCTTTTGAAAATACAAGAGCACTATCTGTATAAAAATCAAATTAACATGCACAATACTGCAAGGTTGTATTTCAATAGTTCTCATGGCTTTGGGCTTTTCATGATATTTTAGGTCTGGTCTGGTCCTCTTAGTGGCAAGAGAACCGCAGTGGTCCTTATAAATAGGGGCACATCTAAGGACACGGTTATTGCAAAATGGAGTGAAATTGGTCTTGCACCTTCAGCAACTGTGGCGGTCCGTGATTTATGGCAGGTTTGAGATGCCAAATCTACGTAATCTTACAAATGCATTTTCACCTTTCTCATTGACATATGCGGTTTATTTTCATATCTTACACATGGTTGAATTTTACAGCATTCGACTACCCCATCAGTGCAAAATGAAACAAAGGCAACATTAGATCCGCATGCATGCAAGATGTATGTCCTGACACCTCAGTAGAGTAGAATACGATTTTCATGTGTTATGGATGGTTATGAATAAAATGCTGATAACAAGCAATATTTTGTGTTCTTTGTGTAAGATTTGACTTTGTCTTTTTAAATGAATAATGTCCACTTATTGAGATTTCATGTATTGGCATCTCAAGATGTATGATGTATACCCTCATAGAGTATTTTGTGAAATTCAAAGGCAATATTGAATCACGATCCATGCTTTGTGCATGGAGAAATTTGACCAGCCCTATAGAAATGAAAAAAAAAAAACTCGATGCGCTCTGTATATCCCTTGTTCCTTCTTATGATTGATCACTGAGAAGCTGCGTGATGATTCATTTTAGATTCATTCTAGAAGGGTACTCAACTCTAAGAATAGAACCATGAATCAAAGCGGTTTTAGAAATATGAGCATCTTTCAGTTTGATGCATATTTACATAAAGATAAATAATAATTTTAAGGATAGCTGTAAAGCAATCCTTAATGGATCATGAAGAAAAAAGAGATATGACATGCTACAATAAAGGGCTCCATCATTTGGAAAAGGATTGCCAACAGAATTTGGCATCACTTTTATGAGCATAATCTGCTTTGCACAAAATGAATGAGAATGGGAGCATATCTTTGGAATATCTTCATGTTGTTCCTATTCTCACTAAACAGTAACAGCTCTGACTTCTTTCCCACCTTAGTTGGACCCAACAAAAAGAAAAGAAAAGAAATTCCTGGTTATCTTAAGATAATTTGTGCGAAACTCTTCTTTACACCTGAAAATTTGTTTTCCATTTTTCTAAAACAGAAAAAAAGTGCTTGTAATTGCGATAAGGATTAGCCTCTTCCATGAGTGATGAATCGGTGCTTCAGTATCCTGACGAAAAGGCTACAAGTGGCATATGCTTTCGGATTGAAAATGCAATTCTTATTCAAATTTGAATTGGCTGTTTACACATCATCATGTTCTCAGGACAGTAATAGTAGGTAATAGAAAAGTTAAATATTCTGGTACCCATTGGACAAAGCGAAGAAAATTTTCATCTTGCAGTGATAGAAGGCCAGTTTCATTTTTTGTACAAAATGATTATCATTTTTATTTATCCAGTTATAAAGGAAGATGAAACATTGTACAACAGTACTAGCTTATTCCCAATTTATTTTTCCATTATTTAGTTGCACATAATAGTACATTTGTAACAAGAAAACCATTTGACTTTTGACTATTAATAATAATGAAGTAGGATAGCCAAATGATGCGAATAAAGTTGATCAGGAGATGGTGATCTATTTGACATCTGTGTATAAGAGAGGTCCTTTGGGTTCCTTGTAGCTATTTAATGCAGTGGACGAGCAACATGGTTTGCTCTGTTTGGCAGGAAAATGATTCCTTTTGCTGGGTTGACATGGGGCTAGTACTAAGAATGCACTTGTTACTGCAATGTTCATGTCCTGGAGACTCTTGAACCATTGTTTTTTGAATGTTGTCGACCCCCTCAGGACTCCACCAGTAAAATGTGCTCATCTTTGTAGGAAGAGGCTGTCAGACATGTTGGTTGTTTTGAATCGTCCTAGGAAGAAATGGCTGAGGAGGAAGTGATTGCAGGATCTGAATCTGCTTCCACTCATCTGCTTCACTTACTTGAAAAGAATCGTTTCAAAAACTTATGGACTCCCTAGATATGCTGTGATTGTTCCCCCCCCTCTTCTTCGTCCTGCTCTTCATCTTCCTCACATGCGATGTCAATGTCATCATGGTTGCTTTCTGGATTGATGAGCTCTTTCACATCAAATAGTTCAACCGAATCCTTGTTCTGCTTAAGTACTTCTCCCTGATCGTCCGAAGCTTCTTCATTAGATGAAGTCTTGTTGACAAATGTGAGGATAAGACAGCCATCTTCCCTTTGTGCTTGGAAGTTGTTCTGTGAAGGTATTGAGATTGCTTCTAGAACCATCCTTCCACTTTCGCTGCATTTGCACATGTGAACAGAACCCCTATCTCGACTTGAAAGTGAGGGAAGAGGAGGTGGAAAGGACTGGGATTCTGTTCTCCTACTCAATCTCCTGCTACAATATTTCTCATGAGAAGTTTCTTTTTCAAGGCTTTGGATAATGTTCACTTGCTTATGAAGGCCTAATTCTTCTTCCAGACTATCTTCAGCATTGAATGATGGCTCTGAGAAGGATTTATGCTCATTCAATCCAGTTTCTGAACCGAGGCTTTCAGTGCAAATTTGAAGGCTCTGGTAGCTTAAGGAGTGAGCTGCACTTTTCATAAGAGGGTGAATATATGGAGGCAGAGAAACTAGTTTGGACTCCTCCGTTGTCTTCTGAGTAAGGATTGAGCTCCAAACATCTGACAGGTTGTCTTTGTCCTTGCTTTCCTTATTGCTGTCTTCATCTCCTGACATGGAAGAAAAACCATTTTGTGCTCGCCATCTCTTGGATGACATATCAGCAGATAATGTTTTGCGCAATGTACTTTTGGTTCTTCGGTGATCAGACTCCAAAATTGAGGTAATGCCATGCTCTGGCTTCTGGCTGATTTTGACCTCTTCCACTGAAGCGAAAGAGGTGAATGAAGGAAGATTGTTTCTTAGAGAGTCCATATTGGTATCAGAAGGAAATGTTTTCTGCACAAGCGATATACTGTTAGGCAAATATATTTATATTATCTTAAGTTATCTCGATCATGAAAATTTTGATGTCTCAATGAAACAACTGTCTCCTGCAAGGTACGCCTGTCTTTCTCTCTTTTCCCCCACTATACATCACAAGTGCTTGGTTATATAGGACCAGGTTCATCCATAAAGATGCTTTCTGATGAAACTTCTAAGCCTTACAAGTTTCTATAAAATAGCAGGGTAGTGAGTTACTATAAAATAAAAATAATAGTCAGGTGAAGCTGTCATAATGATATAAAGGCCTGCTGTATTTATCCTTACCTGAGCACAAGTCCTGAAATGGAAACAGCAGAGCAAATGGTGAGCAAAGACTTGAACCACTGGCTCAGCAGATAGGTAGAGAGAGAAAATTGGACGGAACTGCTGGATGCTATGTTTGAGAAGGCTATGTGATTAATATCATGGGAACTTAGTGATGGAAATTTGAGGTATTTGTAGAGTGCACAAAGCTCTTCGGAATCATGTCCTCCCTTTTGGGATACCCATGACACTACAAAAACGAAAAGGCACGAGCATTTCTGAGTCTTGTTTTATCCAAAGAGTAATAAAAGGCAAATACTAGAATATAATGTGTTTCCTTTTCTACATACCTTTTCGACATATATGACAAAGCATCTCTGTGCTATGTGGTTAGAGTAAGTTCCCATTTATGTGCATCAAATATGTCCTGTTGGTTGCGGAGACAATCAGACTTTCATTTGGAGGAACGTAGGTGAAAAATCTAGAGAAATATTGGCGAGGCTTGGTTGGATTTGTATATGAGAATTTCCATTTAGCTCTGTAGTATGCCCGCTTATTATTTCTTCTACTGAGAGGAGGGAGTTTAATGTTGGTCAATTATGTATCTATTTTATATGGGATAGGGATGTGCAATTGGATAACACGGGTAAACCAAGTGCAACTTGGCATGCTACTCTCTTCCAAATAGAATCGTCTTCAGCTTAAAAGTAGTTTTGATTCAGTTTGGTTTCATTTCGAATTGCGTTTAGTTCCTGTTCATTTACTGTCCTTTTATGGTTATATTTTGATATATAGTTACTATCTTTCTTTCGTTTCTTTTCTTCTGGGTGCTTCGCGGTGGCTCTGCAGCATTGAGAAGCAGAAGGGCTGCCAGATACTTTGTCCTGTACGTTGTTCTTATTTGAAACACAGTCAGTCAGTCAAAACTTTGTGGAAGTAAATAATATTTTGAGTATTTAAAATGCATTTTGAGCATCATTAATCGGACTTATTCCTGCTAAATTTCCAATCTTCAACAATTCTAATTAAAAGGTTATTTAATCCTTTTCATTACCTCAAATGCATTGAGATGATTAAGGTAGAATCTAAAACTGTTGAGCGATTCGACAACAGTATCAAACAAGTGACCCGGAAAAGCAAACGAAAGTTGTGGTACGGATAAGAGGGCATACTTGGCGTTTGCTTGGCCATCAAGGAGCACATGGTTGAATAGATATTACTGGTCTGTGTGTACGAATACGTGGGGGATAAACGATAATAGTATTTTTAGAAATTTCATAATTATTATTGTGTATTTAAATTTTATTAATTTTCATCAATTAAATATATATGTACGTTATGTGTAATACCGAAAGTTTTTCCGTAGAAAAGTGGATATTGATAGTCTACAAGGAGACGATAATAATCAAAATGAGGATTTAGGTGATCTCAAATAGATAGCATCTCTCTCTTTCAATCCCCTCAAAAAGAATTTAACGGCAGAATATGTCCTTCCAACTTTTTACGAGAATAACTTTTTTATGTAATGTTCACATGTTGTTCCATTCTTCTTCACTAGACCAAAGCATTCCTACTAGACTCGACTAAAACCTATGTTTAGTATCTCTATTTATCTGAGTTGGTAGGACGTAAATAAGTCAAAGTATAATAGAATTAAGTTATTACTTAAGCTATAGAAATTGTTTATAAAACTTAAGCTTAAGCTTCAAACGGTTCAGCTCAATAGGTTGAATCGGCTTAGAGTCTAGTTTTAGTCTTTATACAACTTAATTAAAAAATAGTTGGCTTTCTTAAAAGATCAAAAGTGATTCAAAATAAACTTAGTTACATTAAGATCAAGCTCATCAAATTATATTTCAAATTGAGTTAAATATTAGCAAGTTCGAGTTTTGAATTCTCAAATGATTGCAATATTGAATGCCTTAGGAAATCGATTACCATGTTCAATAAGAAAATTCACAAATTCCATTGCACAATTCAAGCATTTTATGCGTTACACAAATTTGGTTATAATTGCGAACTCTCCAATCAGTTTGAGATTGAGTGCAAACTCTTATCAACATACTTGATTAATTTACATAAAATATAGAGGGTTAAGTATGAATTTGGGCCTTAAACCCAATAATCTAAAGGATATTAACTTTTTGGGTTAAGGTGATAGAGTCTAGATAATCAAGTTTATAAGAACTTAAGATGATTAGGAAAGATTTAACATGATGAGCTTAGAGTAGAGCTTGTTAAATCGGCTTGCTCAATTCAATCTTTCTTATTTGACTTATACTAATAAAATAAGGCCATTGGGACTTAAGCTTATGAAAAGGGTCCATCTCAAGTCCATTAAAAGAAGGATTCAATCATGATCGTTAATTACCATCATGGTTCAACAAATCGAATTAACTACCATTTTCTATAAAAAAAAAAAACCCATTCATTTTATTATTTGGACAAGAGACAAATTCCGACTAACGTCATTACGCTATTGAAATCTTGTCTTAAAGATCAAATATTTAAACATTTCAAGAATACTACCTTGTTCTTTATTAATTATGGAGTTTGATGCTATTGTGCTCTTCCACTCGTCATCTTATGTATTAAAGCTTTACTAAGATTGCCCTCCACCCTAATCTTATCTCTCCTAATCATCTTATGTGTATAAGTTAAGTCATTTCCTCAATCACGTATAGCACTATTTATCACGTAGCACGATTTATCACGTAGCACGTATGTAACCTTTACAATTGAACCTACAACTAAACCCACATTTTCTAATAACTCCACTGAGAAAGGAAGACTTAACATCTATACAATGGTACCCTTAAGAAGAAGACCTACTGATTCTACGGATAATGGGAACCAGGAATAAGATAATACTATTATCACCAATAACCAAAATCCACCTCCAATTGGAGGTATGATTCAAGGATATGGTATGCAAGAGATTATCCTTAACAATGCGCAATTAGTACGCGAGTTGCGAGAGGCTGATTAAAGCTTGAATGAACTTAGGGCAATGTCTGCCCAATGTACGCCTGCCTTCACTGCTTTTGCTACTATGCAACAAGGAGCAACTACTTTGAGTCCTTCTAATGTGATATAACGTGTTACATAAGCTCCTTAGCCACTTAATCTCTTGGTAACTGGTGAACAAGACGTTCTTAGAGCTGAGGAGTAGCTTCCTACGGTGGGGCCTATATCCATATAGCATTCCCCACTTGAAATGAGAAATCAAGGAATTTAGATTGGTGGTTCATCATCTTCATGTACAACCCCACGTGTTACAATTATCAAATCAGTACACTACATGCCTATGAATTCATCTCCAACAAATTTTGTACTTGTGAATTTCACTAACCTTACTCTTACAATATCGAGAAGGGTAGAAACATCTATTCAAAGGGCTTTATTTGGGAGCAAGGAGATCTAGATGTGTATATGAGAGAAATATAAGCGAAATCTACGACAAGTGTGCTAGAACTGAAGCTCCGTATCATTTGCGTGTCACTATGAAACCATATCCAAAGGATTATGAGTTCGAAATTCATGTTGTTTAATTAAAAGAAGGGAGTACCAAGGAGCATTTGTTGAAATTCATTGAAACTTTAAAAGTTTATGAATTAGATGACAATTTGAAGTTGAAGAAAATTTTGAAATTTCTTATAGAGAAAGCCTACACTTGATATGTTAATCTCCTCTTAAGATTTGTCGATTCATAAGGTGAAATGTGTAGGATGTTTTTGGAAAAGTTTTTCTTTACTAAAGAAAGGGTTACTTTGATTGACATGGGAAGGATTCTTTAGAAGCCCAAAGAGGATCCCATGGACCATATTGAGCGTTTTAGAGAATATTTTTTAGATATACAAGATGTTTGTGATGAGAGGAAGTTAGTTAAGATTTTTATTAAAAGAATGTTTCTTGAGTATGTGATCTATCTTGAAAATCTTTCGTTGATTTCCTCTGTAGCATTAATTGAAAACGTGTAAAGGACTAACAATTCAATGGCATGATAAAGAAACGAAATTGCAAAATTTAACAAGCTCACACCTTCAATGAATTCAACCTAAGAAGAGAATCCTAAAGGAGTAAAGAAATCCAAAAGTGAGAAGCTTGTAATCACTAAACCATCTTTAGTATACCCATGCTCAATGGGAAAAGTCTATGCATTACTTGACCAATAGCTATAAGATGGAAATAACAGACTTCCTAGAGTTGAACAATTACCAACAAATGAGGAAAAAAATGACCCCAATTTTTGTAGGTTCCATAAGAGTATAAGCTACCCTATTAAAGATTGTTGAATACTAAGGAAAATATTCAATGTATCCAAAATGGAGATTTAATTATTGAAAGCAATTATGTCAGGAATAATCCACTTTTAGCTCACAACACTCGACGTAGTGTTATGAATGTTATCACTTAGACCCCATAAAGATGGAAAGTATGGATGTAGAGCCAGAGGAGACGCATGAAGTTAAGCATGGAGGATTTGAGGACAAGACAAGTAGAGATGAGTCCTTACTTTGTTAAAAACTGCTAATGTTAGGAATTTGGCTTTTATGAGGATGTTTGGTTTGAGGTAGTAATCGTGCTCATGAGGATTGTGCAAAGTCAATATAAGCAACATATTATATGGCATCGTGTAGAGAATGGTTTCAACGAATGAAAATGCAATTACGTTTATTAATGCTGACATATGTACAAAGAATCTTAATCTTAATCACAATCACAATCGCTCTCTAAATGAAGCGATAGTTGCTTTTAATCAATGAAAGAAATTTCTTTCTCTATCACTAATATTATATTATGGAACATGATTTTATCTATTTGTACTTTTCTATTGCCATTGTCGCTGCTAAGTAAGAACTTGCTCTCCTAAGTACGTAAGGCTTATTCTATAGAACAATTTACATCCTAATGGAGGCCTTTTGACCCTCTTAATTGTTTAAAAGAAAATCGATAGTGAATGTTGAGCTTGAATTTTTTCCTTATTTATTTATTTTTCTTAACTTGACTTATATTAAACCTTATACCTATTTAATATAGATTCTCGACTAAGGATTAAGAAAAGTCTAGTTTCTAAAACATGTTTTGAAAAATATTTGAAGTTGCTACCTGATCGGGATTAGGAAAAAAGTTAAGGACTCAATTAAGTGAATTGATTCTAATTTAACTATTGATCTATGAGAAAATCATTTTTAAAAAAAAAGATTTTGAAGAAACTAGATATTTTGAGTTTAAGAGCTAATTTATTAAACCTTAAATGGGTACCACTTTAACCTTTCGAATTTAAATTTATTTTTCTAATATACCACTTTTAGTATGAAAGAATAATTTTAAATTTATAAATAGATAAGATTAATTCTTTTTACATACAAAAAGAAGAAAAATAATAAATAGAATTTGTTTACAAAAGGGGAAAAAAAAGCCTCCATATTATAAGTAGCACCGTAGATGTCTACGTATTCTCTAGTAAGGATTAAACTTTCCATAGTTCATTAAAGAAAATTTAAGTGTGTTGATTTCTTTTAAATTTAGAAAATAGCCATGTTTAAGTTTTTTGTTGATTTAAATTTATTCAAGAAAGAAATTCTAAAAGGGTCCTAAATTTTTTAAGTATTTATTTTTGAAAAATGCTAAGAAGTTCTAACTTTGCAAAAAGGGTTTATTTATTTTTATTTTTCCAAAGTAATTTTTCTTCTAAGTGATAAAACTCCTTTTATTTATTTATTTATCTAGGTGCTTAAAGCACTTTATTTAGTTGAAAAGAAAAAAGAAAGAAAGAAAAAATAAATAAATAAAATTATGAAAAGCCTTAAATTTCGAATAAGGGTATATTATTTCATATATTTTCCTAAGTGACAAAATGCTTCTTTTTTTTTTTTACATTCTTTAAAATAAATATGTATGAGAACTATAAGAAAAAAGTAAATAAATAAATAGACAAAATAAGAAGGAAAGGAGGGGATAGATGCAGACCGAGTCAGAGGGCAAGGTACACGGGTCAATCTTAATGCGGATTCCGATTGGCTTCTCAGGTCAAATTCAACTCATCACATACAACGCATGTGAGCTATAAGAGGAAGGAGGAGGTCCTTCTAATGAGCTTAGGGGGCGACCTAGTATGTTTGGGCTACGAAAACAAGTAAGAAACACCACTTTTATAAGGGTTTTATTAGAGATGGGGAGAGGGGGGGGGGGGGGGGGGGGGGGGGGGGGGGGGGGGGGGGGGGGGGGGGGTTAGGATAGGTACCTTGGCCAGAGGTAGCCATTTGGTGGTGGTTAACACTTATGCGGTGGCAATGGTGGTGAAATCGGTTGCCCAAACGCATGGTTGCTGGGGAAGAATTGATGTGGTTAAGGGTTTTAGGGGTGCTAATACTCGTGGTGTAATTTGTTTGCTTTAACAACCACTAAAAGTGGTGGATTTTAGAGAAAGAAATCAAGTTGAAACTTGTAGAAACTTAATTTTTGCCCTTCCATAGTCTTGTTTTTATTTTTTACAAAAAGGGTCCTAATTCAAAAAAAGAGGTAAAAATTAATAAAAATTAATAAATAATGAAAATACAAAAAAAAAAGGAAAAATCATAAAAATTTCGTAAATTTTTAGGAAGTAATTTATATTAGGAATAATTAGTTTTAGTTTTAATTTAGTTAAAAATTTTACTTTAGGTAATCGGATAGTTTAAATATAATTTAATGATAATAAATATCAAGGCACAGGCTAACGACCTAATGGATAAGTAACGGAGTACTTGGGTGGAACAATAGTCCATGCCGATCGGTCGCGTTGAGAACAACACACAGTACGCAACTACGCCCCAACTGCACCTACGACTATACACGCCGATCACTCCTCAACCATTTACGATCTCCATTATCCAACCATAATCACCACCGCCCTTCATCGCTACAACACTTCAGCAGAAACCGGTGACAACACACGACTCCCCTAACAACTTGCAGTAGTCTACAGCACACCAAGATCCGAAGAATGCAATAGCTGAATTCCATCATTCGTCGTTATAGTCGCCCAAGCAAATCGACGGGCATTGCCATGGTTATTGCTGTTCATGCCGTTACCGTCTATGTTCACTGCTACACCCTGACTGAATTCGCACGTTGACCAATAGCAGCTGTAGCACGATCTCAACAAGCAGCTCCTCGCCGAACAGCCGCTGCTAGATCCGCGTCTTCATTATTCCACAACTTACACGTACGCGGCCATCCATCCATGACAGTGCACGCAACGACATTGTGTAATACATCATTGTCACTGAACGTAGTTGCAACTTCACTGCGCGATCAAATAAGAGAAGTTCAGGTTCAGTTTTTCTTTAACTGTTTGTTATTATTATTGTTCTACTATTAAATTTTTGTTGTTTTATGGGTAGATTAACATAATGAGTTATGGGTACTTTAGTCTTAGGGAATCTTCAGTAGTTTTATATGCGGAGTATATTATATGATATGACTTTATTTAGTTAGATAATTACTTATGTAGATGTGTATACATATATATTAACTTAAGTGTTCCTTTTAGCATGGTTATTTAATAATAGTTATACGGATATAAAGATATATATATTAGTTTAAGAGTTGTTGAGATCGATTTTATTATATATATACATTATTATATTTTATTAGTTAAAATAATATATACGTATATGTTAGTGTAAGAGTTTTAGTGATATATCTTATATAAGTATATTATATGGAATTATATCATTTTTGGTAAATAGCTATATATATTAGTTTAAGGATTATTATGATTGGGCATTTATATTTTAGATTTGGCTTTACTTAAAGATTTATCATATAGAAATTGTTTTTTCTTTAAATAAAAATTAATAAAAGGCTCTTTTAAAAAATAGGATTTTTAAAATATTTTTTTATAAAACAATAACATTTAAGAATTAGGACCCTTTTGTAAAAAAATAAAATAAAATATATCTTTAATTGACTTCTTTTTTATGGTTTTTCCATAGTTTAGGCTTGTTTTCCATAGTTTAGATGTCTTTTCCATAGTTTAGGTTTCTTTTTTTTTTTTTTATGATTCAGACATCTTTCCTATGATTCAAACATCTTTCCTATAATTCAGATTTTTTTTTTCTATGACTTAAAAATCTTTTTCATAGTTTAGATATCTTTTCTATGATTAAAGCATCTTTTCTACGATTAAGAAATTTTTTCTTTCTTTCTTTTTTAATGTTTTAAGCATCTTTTCTATATAAAAGCTTCATCATGTAGAATATTGCATATTTCATAAAATCTTTAAGGTTTTTCTTGAAAATAAAAAAAAATTATCACTTAGTTATTTTTAAATAAAAATTTTAATTTGGCACCTTTCAAAAATTAGGTTTTTAGTTTTTTTTTTTAATTAGGAAAAAAAATTAGGCTTCTAGAGATTTTTCTTAATAAAAATAAAAAAGGTTAATAAAAACGCAAATTCAACCAATTATTTTTTATAAAAAGAATCAACACATTAAAGTTTTCAGAAAAAACTACGATCGTCTGATCCCGGCTAGCAGGTACGTAAGCGACGATAAAATATGTAAAAACTTAGGTTCTTTTTTTCATTTTGATTTTATTTATTTATTTTTGTAAACATTATAATTAGAAGAATAATCCTAATTTCGGTAAATAAATAGTGATACCCGTTAAGGGTTTAATAGGTTAGCCCCGAATTCGGAACCCTCTGATTCTTTGTTAAAATTGAAATCAAAGACCGGTAGCTAAATTGTAATCAATCCACCTCATTGATTACGGTTTCTTTTTTTTTTCTCGACTTCGGTCGGGTGGCGACTCCAAAAATTATTTTTAATAGAAAACCAGAATTTCTCGATTTCTTTAGTCGAGGATTAATATTAAATCGGTTAGGGTTTAGTATTAATAAGGAAATGAGAAATCAATTTTTAAATAAAAAAAACCGAAAAATCAGGCTCGACAAAACCATAGAGAGAAAATGATGTTAAAGCTTAAATAGGAGTGATTCAACTATTTCTTGATGCTCCACTAGCTTCCCGATGTCTCTATTTATTTCACAACTTGAAACAAACATGGGAACCTTTGAATAGTATTAAATTCGAAGATTTTTAATAAATGGTTATTGACTAAAAAAGTTCAAATTTAATACGATTTGGTGTAAAAAATTGGTGAAAATGTGATCCTCATATCATTTGATTGCTTACTTTGGCTATTAGAAACTTTGGTTGTTAATGTTAGTGCTTAAATCATGGAAATTCAACTTAGAGGAAAATATGCGTTTTCATGTTTTTCCCGATTTTCAATTATCATTTTGACCCTTTAATTGCTTGAATCAAGACATAATATTTGGTTCTATACAAAGTATTCCAAGTTTACATTGCAATTTCACCATGGTGAAATTGTAAAGAAAAGGGATAAAAAAGAGCTCAAAATTGAGCTACATGGGTGAGGAACTCGCAAGAATCCTAGAGAAAACACAAGAAAGTGGATATGTTGGCCAAATATGCAAAAGGTGCCTAATGCATATGAGAGGATTCAAACTCCGGATCTTAGACTAAAGCATCTATGCCTTAGCCAACTTTGTTAGCTTCAATTCTCACTACTCTATGCAAATCAAATACATATATCCTATAAATAAGCTTGTTCACTTTAAAATTAAAAATCAAATCCAAGTTATATTTAACCCCCTTTTTTTTTACATAAAAAGAAAATAAATAAACAAATTAATTAATAAATAAGTAAAACACTAAACCTAGTTTCAAGCCAAACTTAAATTCTAAATGTCCTACTCTAAAATTAGATTACGTTAAAATAAATAAAATAAAATAAAATAATTTTAAAATTATACTCAATTTAACAGTTACATACACTTAGACCCTATTTAACCTTAAAAATGAATTACCCGATTTATGTGACCTAATAACTCTAAAAATAACTAAATACCTAAATTTTTTATATTATTGTTATTTTCAAGTATCTTGTTATGTTTTTTTTATTTTGTATTTTTTATTTTTATTTTTTAATTAAGACCCTTTTCCTTTATTCTTAAAATATATTACAGGAGGGCAAAAATGAGATATCTACAATGAACATGACATCTAGTATACATATTGTTGTTGCTTGGTAAAGAGCTTTGACTTCCACGTGCATGATGATGAACTTGGCTTGTATGTACGGCCTAGTAAGTGCATTGCTTCTTGGGTGTAAACAACCTATGGCAATATTGCATATTTATTATGCTGTTTAGTTGATCCAGATGTCCCCTACTATCAAGCAATGGAGACAATCCTGTTAATGAGCACATTGACATATTGATACTTCAATTTAAGTAATACTTTGGTAAGCGATATTATACAGTTAAGTAGTAAGGAATACCCCATTGACTAAAAAGAAAGAATTATTGATCTTAGGCAATTAGTATCATTGCATATACACGATTGAACACTTCTTGAAAGGTGATGAGCTGTTGATCATTAGTCCTCTTACTCGTGCATGACTCCGAGGCCTCCAATTTTTCACTTGAAGAATACTCTCTCGCTAATTTGCCAATGACGACAAATTTTATGTAAAAGAAAGATGGCTAAACTCATTGATAGCTTTGAAAGGTTATACCCTGCTTTGTTGTCTCTCTTGTGCCGATGCTGATTATTCTTTGGCCAAAGACTCTATGCTGAGTGATTTGACCTTTTATTGTCAAGAGTTCCTGTTGAGTAATGAGAGCTAGCCTCATACTGGTTGAGTACTTTTCTTTCGGCCTCTTTCCAATTCTCATGGCATCACTTCTCGTCTTGGCCTCTTTGTTGTCTTAACATCTTGATTCTTCTTGCTTGCTATGATAAGAGAATCTTTGTACGAAACTAATAATGCATGCTACTTGTTCATTTCATCTGACACTATATTATTTTTTCCCTTTTTGTCATTTGTTTTTTTTTTACCCTTTTTGTCGTTTGTCTTTTTTGCCCTTTTTCGTATGTACCAGGAATCCTTTTTTATGTATGCCTTTTTGTAATTTCTTTATTTGTTATGTTGCCTTAAAAACTTATTATAAAAAGTCCATTCTCCTTATAAGCTAAAATCATCTTATTTTTACATACAAACGTTAAATATATTGTTCTTACGAGCCAACCTACTCCAAGTTCATTTTTATATACTCTTATTTAATCTTACCGAGTAGCTTAAGATTAATGATGGGTAAACCTTAACATTAACTTGTACGTCATATCAAGTGAAGCATTAAGTCGTATTGTGTTTGTAGGTAGGTTATATCCTTTTAGCAGCTTCACGTCAGCTACTATAGTTAGTTCGTCAACCTACTCACTCCAAGTTTCTTTGATATTTCGAAGGACCCATTGATTCAAATCTGCTATGATCTGTCCTAATGATAACTGAGTTCCTAAGCACATCATAAAATCCTAGTATCAGAGCTTAAGGTTGTAACCGAGAGCCATGTACAATAGTTCCTTCTAGTCTGTTGTCTGTTATACTCTGTCTTCATTTGGAAGAACAAAGTAAGTTAATAGTTCATTGTTGGAATGGTATTTTCTCTATGTGGTAATTTCTTACGTGAAGAGTGTGTTCTAAAGCTTATTTTTTATGAGAACATCAAATCCTAGCATTCAACAAGAAATTAATTATGCTAAGAGTGGTGCTTAAGGATGCAGCTGTATGACCCAACAGTCACCCTGTACTACTAGCGAGCAGATACAAGACTTCATCGCTATTGTGGCTAATCTAGCTGTCTTAATACCAAGAGTCTTGGAGATTGGACCGTAAGATGGGATTGCTACTGAATAGGGCCCAAAAATGAAGGATAGGTTAAGAAGGCAGCTAAATGAACAAACACCAGAAGCCTTTGCTGTAAACCAAGCACCCCCCATCGTACTAATAGAGTTGCAAGAAGAAGGTTGGAGTTGGATAAATTGGAAGAGTATGAAGAAGAAGAGGAGCAGTATGTTAGAAATGACAAGTGTAAGTTTAAAGCTCCCATGGACGCCGAACAGCTCAAAGTACGTATTTCAAGCTTCAATGGGTTTGGTAGTGCTAATGACTACTTGAACTAGGAGGAGAAAATTGAAAAAATATTCGAATTTTATAATTATGAAAATGCTGTTCGTATTCGAGTGGCCGCATTAGAATTTTTTGGATATGCAGCCATGTGGTGGAAGAAGTTGTAGAATGTCCGCCTGAGAACCCGACGAGAAGTCCAAACATGGAATGAAATCAAGAGAGTCCTGAGAAGTAGGTTCGTTCCCGAACACTACGAACAAGGTACTTTTCGACGTCTTCAAGACTTGAGACAAGGCAGTTGATCAATGGATGACTATGTTCAAGAGTTTCGATTGGTCATGATTTGATGTAATGTTGATGAACCCGAGACATAAACTATGGCGCGGTTCATTTTTAGGTTAAGGATTGAGATTGGTGATATAGTAGAGCTACAGAGTCTTGCGACTCTAAATGAAGCCATCAGCGTAGCATAGAGAGTTAAAAAGTAGAGGAAGAACCAAATTAGTTGAATGTCGAGTAGCTAACCTATGCTACCAAACAAAAGCAGCATGCCGAGCTGACTAGTAAATGATTGAGCTTCAAATAGTTTTGAGGTGGAATGCCGAAGGTAAGTGCAAATCCAAATAGAAGAAGTTTGAGGTAAGGGAAAACCCGAGGAACTTGAGGTCCGAAGAGACCAAGGTTAGAGCTTATGAAGAAAGACCCAAGAAATCAAATGCTTTAAATGTCTTGGTTATGGGCACATAGCTAATTAATGTTCAAACCACCGGGTCATGACTATAAATGGAGACAAACCTTAGTTTAAAGTAGAGAGTACGAGTGAAGAAGATGAAGAGATAGGAAGACTTCGATGCCAAGATACCACTTGAAGGTAGTGCCGAATATTGTTTTGTTGTTCGATGATCTCTTAGGCTCTTGTGGTTGATGAGAATGAGCAAAGGGAGAACCTCCTCAATATAAATTGCCAAGTGAATAGCAAGCTATGCGCCTTGATCATTGACGGAGGGAGCTGTACCAACGTTGTAGTATAAAGGGTAGTTAAGGCCATAAAATTGCTAACCCTTCCACATCCTAAGCCATATAAGATTCAATGGTTGAACGAAAAAGGAGGCTTATACATTGTTGAGCAAGTTAAAGTAGCAATTTCCATTGGTGATAGGTATAAGGACAAGGTGTTGTGTGATGTCCTTCCCATATGCAACTCTCACATATTGCTTGGCCGACCATGATTATTTGACTTAAGAGTATTATACGATGAGTATAGGAACACCTACATATTCCAAAAGGATGGGAAGAAAATCATACTGACACCCATAAGTCCTAAGGAAGTGCAAAAAGCTCAAGAAAAGGTTGCTAGATTACTGCAACTAAAGTTTATAGTGATTTCCCAAGCTTAATTTACCCGAGAAGCCAAGGCCGAAGACTATGTGCTCCTTTTAGACAGGAGATTCTTGGAGGTGAGAGAAATCGAGAGCTTACCTGCTGAGATGCAGCAGTTACCTCAAGACTATGTTGACTTATTTCTTATCGAGATATCGAAAGGTTTACCCCCCTTATAAGGCATTGAATAATGCATTAACCTTTAACCTGGAGCTACTTTAATGAGCCAACTCGCTTATAGACTCAATCTTGAGCAAGAAGTTGAGCTAAAGTAACAAGTGGATGAGTTGGTAGGCCGTGGATACGTCTAACAGAGTATGAGCCTATGTGTCATACCAACCATACTAGTACCTAAGAAAGATGGGTCGTGGAGAATGTATAGTGATAGTCGTGCAATTAATAAAATTACCATTAAGTACCGATATTCAATCCTACGGTTAGATGATATTCTCAATGAGTTGCATAGTACCCACATCTTCTTAAATATTAACTTAAAGAGTAACTACCGCCAAATAAAAATGAAACCTGAAGATGAATAGAAGATGGCCTTTAAGACAAGAGATGGTCTATTCGAATAGATGGTAATTCCGTTTGACTTAATTAATGTACTGAGTACATTTATGCGATTAATAAATCATGTACTTATAAAATTGATTAGAAAATGTGTTGTGATTTATTTTGATGACATTTTAGTCTATAGTGCCAATCTCTTCACTCATGTTGAACTTTTAAGATTGCTGTTCAACATCTTCTGTATCGATAGATTATTCGGTAACTTAAAGAAATGTGTATTCTGTGAAAGCGAGGTTGTATTCCTTGAATATGTTGTTTCAAGGAAAGGAGTTTGAGTTGATAATAAGAAAGTCAGAGCTGTTCTTGAGTAGCTTACACCGACTAGTGCTGTTAAAGTCAAGAGATTCTATGGCCTAGTTTCGTTTTATCGGAGATTCATTCGGGACTTCAATTCCATAACTGCACCTTTAATTGAATTGACTAAGAAGAACATTAAGTTTAGGTGGTTGGAGAAAGCTTAAAAGAGTTTTGAAGACATGAAGTCTAAGTTGACGTTTGCTCTAGTACTCGCTCTGTTGGATTTTGAGAAAGTTTTTTAAGTAGAATGTGATGCGTTTGGCGTCAGCGTTAGTATTGTCTTTTTGTAGGAATGTCGACTAATTGCCTATTTCAGCGAGAAACTCTGAGGTGTTGCCCTGAATTACTTAGTGTACGATAAGAAGTTCTATGCCCTTGTCAAAAAATTATAGAACTGGCAGCATTATTTGCTGTCGAAAAAATTGATCATCTACTTAGATCATGAGTCTCTTAAGCATCTCCATAGGCAATAGAAAATTTATCGGTATCATGACAAATGAGTTAAATTTTATAGAGTCTTTCTACTACGTCATTCAGTATAAGAAAGGGAGAACCAACACTGTACCATACACTCTTTCTCGTTGTCATACCCTTATTATAACTATGCAAGCCAAGGTACTTCGATTCGGTGCCCTACCTGATTAGTATAAGCACAATCGGTATTTTAAGCCTTTAGTAGCTAAGTGCAATATTGGAGGCATTGTAGATGGGTTCTACTTGAGTTAAGAGTTTCTAATGAAGGGTAAGTAAGTTTGTGTGCCAAGTGGCTCAGCCAGAGAGCTACTCATCCATGAGGCTCATGCTGGGTGCTTAGTCGGTCATTTTGGAGAAAAGTAAACAGCTGAAATATTGAAGAAGTATTTCTATTGGCTTGGGATAATGAAGAATATGCGCCAAGTTCTTGAGAAGTGTGAGGTGTGTAAACATATAAAAGGAAGGAAAGAGCAGTACGGAGAGTACATACCCCTACTTATACTTAAGTGCCCATGAGTCGACCTAAGCACGAATTTCATGCTTAAACTTCCTCGAATGTTGAGAAGACACGACTCAATTATAGTGATAGTCGATTGGTTCAGCAAGATGAGCCACTTCATTCCCTGTCACAAAACTAACGATGTTTTATTTATCGTTAACCTCTTTTTGTAGGAAATTGTAAGTTTAGAAGGGTTGTTGAGAAGTATTGAATTTGATCGAGACTCGAAGTTCACAAGTTTCTTTTAGAAAACCTTATAAAGGAAACTCGGTATTAAGCTTACGAACGGTACTTCTTGCTATCCCCAGATAGACAGCCAGACCAAGGTAGTAAATAGGATAGTTGGCAACCTTCTATGAATAGTTGTGGTGAAGAACTTATACAATTAGGATCTATGCCTACTTATCATTGAGTTTAGTTACAACTAATCAGTTTACAGCTTGATAGGAAGGTCACCTTTTGAGATCGTCTGTGAAATTAACCTGAACTTACCTCTGGATATGGCTATCAACCCGGTAATACAATGGGAAAGTCAATTCAGCTTACAGCATGCCGAAGAATTCCAGAAGTTGCATCAAAAGGTTGCCAAACAACTGGTACAAGCTGTAGCTTGACAAAAGGAGTAAGGAAGTCGAAGAAGGAGACGAGTGGTTTACAGCCTCGAAGACTTTGTTTGGGTTTACCAAAGCAAGTAACGTTTTCTTGGGAAGAGAACGAGTAAGCTTTCTCCCAAATTAGATAGACCTTTTAAGATCCTTAAGCGCATCAACGATAATGTCTATGAGTTTGAGCAGCCCCACGGATATGGTGTATCTACTACTACTTTTAATGTCTAACACCCTGTGTATTTGATGAAGAAGAGAGCTAAGATTTGAGGATAAATCTTCAATAACCTCGGGGAACTGATGAGCTACTAACTACTAATGCTTTTACTAACGCATGACTTCGAGGTCTTTAATCCCTCACCCGAAGAATACTCTCTTGTTAACCTGCCGATAATGAGAAACTCTATGTAGAAGAAAGATGACTAAAATCCTTGATAGCTTCGAAAGGTTATACCCTACTCTGTTCTCTCTTTTGTGTTGATACTAACTATTCTTTGGTTGAGGAATCTATGCCAAGTGATTTGATCTTCTATTGTTAAGAGTTCTTACCCAGTAACGAGAACAAACCTCATATTAGCTGAATACTTCTCTCTTAGCCTCCTTCCAATTCTTACGATATTACTTCTCAGCTCGGCCTCTTTGTTGCTACAACATCTTAATTCCTCTCGCCTGCTATAATAAGAGAATCTTTGTACGAAACTACTGTTGCACTACCACCTGTCCATTTTATCTGATACTATACTAATTTTTCCCCTTTTTTCGTATGTACTAAAAATCTCCTTTTATATACGCCTTTTTATAATATCTTCATTTGTAATTTTGCTCTATAAATTTACTATAAATAGTCTCTTCTCCTTATAAGTCGAAATCGTCTTATATTTACATACAGACATTGAATATACTATTCTTACAAGCCAACCCACTTTAAGTCCATTTTCATACACTTATCTAATCTTGCCAAGTAGTTTAAGATTAGTAGTGGGTGGATTTTAACATTAACTTGTGCCATATCAAGTAAAATGTCAAGTTGTGTTATGTTTGTAGGTAGGTCATATTCTCTAAGCAGCTTTACGTCAATTATTCTAGTTAATTCGTTGACCTAATCATTCTAAGTTTCTTCGATATTTCGAATGATCCATTGGTTCAAATCTATTACCGTAAACCCTAGTGATAATTGAGCGCTTAGGTACATCAAAAGGGATCTTCATATATATATCATCATTAGCAAGCAAAAAATTTTGCCTTAATACGAGATGACATGTGAGATCCCTTAGATCACTGAGTTTAAGTAGTCTTACAATCATGACTATCCTAAAAAAGAGACCCCCTTAAATCATTGAGTCTAAGCAGCCTCACAATACTTCCATTCTATAAGAGATCCTTTAGATAAAAGAGTTTGAATACTCTCAAAGTTATGCTAATTCATAAATTTTAAGTTCATGCTATTTAATATTAATGTGATTAGGTCGAGCCTTTGCACTCTACCATACAATGCCTTTTTAAAAAGGAAGGAAAAAAAAAAGAAGAAAATAACAAGGTAATTTTACTACTTCTCACTAAACAACATCATTGCTTGGTTATTTAATGTTAATGTGATTAGGTGGAGCCTTTGTACCCTACCATACAATGTCGTTTTAAAAGAAAAAAAAAAAAAAAGATAACAAGGTAATTTTACTATCTTTCACTAAACAACATCATTGCTTAGTTGCTACATTACTCCTAAGCACGCAAAGTCTTTAAGCACAAAGTACATTCAAACTCAATTTGTTAAGACTCTACAAAAGTTGATAAGGGGATCAAAGCAATCTTACTACGCTATCTTTTAGCTCGTTGTTACATGGTGAAGAGCCATCACTCATGAGCGTACGATGTCAAGACATCTATATAAAAGTAAACAAGAGCACTAAGAAAATAAAAGAACACACAAAAAAAAGCTTAAGATAATATCCACTATCACAAGTGGTCAACTATAAGTATATATAATTGCTCACATGCAAACAGCATGTTGTTGCAAAGTTAAATCAATGTGCTCCTTTGAAGCATTGCCACTCATAAAAATTAAGGGATTATGGTACGACACTGGATTTCTAGTAATATAATGAATTAAATGTGGAGACCATACAAGATATAACGAAAATCAGTTTAATTAAAAATAGCACTATGCAATAAGATAATTGTGAACACGAAAAAGTAACCGTGTATAAAATTATAGTGACTACAACAATAATCAACATGTATTATTGGTGTTATATTGCTAGAAGAACATATGAAGTATTATGTCATTCTAAAAAGAAAAGGTTATCATTATTACTAATTTATATAGTAGCTTAGTCATGCCCACTTGGCTAGATAAAATCGGTCAAGTTCCACTCTATCCTTCTCACCACATTTCCCAATAATTTCTCTTTTATTCAACTTCGTGAATATGAGAGACCATCAGGTAACATCCCATTTTCCTTTTCTAGTTAACCATTTGTCTATACTAACAATTCAAGCTTTATAATTTCATTATGGAAAAGACATGTGGCTTTTGTTCCTAGCTCATCATACGTTGCAGGAAACTTGAAATGTGATCAATATACACGTTCATATCTTCCTTTGTCAAACAGCACGGACCTTTTTCCATTTTGGTTTCATTAAACGTTATTGAGTCAAAGATTCGAAGAAAATATCATCTATTCATCTCTTTTTCTTCTAGTTTAAAAAGAGAAACACCGATATAGAAACCTCTCTTTTCCATTATCACGGCAAAATCGAAAACCCTTTTGCCTTTGAATTCACAAATTACAAATCTCTTTGTTTTTTAGCCTCATAAAATTCAACCCTTGCAGTTTAGTAAAAATCAAATATAGTTCTACCTCGTAACATCCGCCCCTCCTCTATGACAAGTCTTTCATTTGTTTTTTTCTAAAAAAAAAAAAAAATAAAGTAATAAAATCCTCTTTTCAACAGTTGAAAACCAGAAGCCTCCATCTCTCTTTCTTGATCCCTATTTCGCTTGCTCACTTAACCTCCTCGTTCTATGTTTGTCCCTTTATCTATTCAAAAAATGGCTATAAGGTGGGGCAAGTAAAAGGATTTCTAGGCTGGCTTATTCAGTTTGTTATTATTTTCTTTTTTGAAAGTGTTGAAGTTGGCAAGCTGGGTCTCAATTCGAAGCTTCTCGAAATTATATCGTTAATGTGGTTTTAAAGTGTCAAGAGAGGGCATGGTATAAATGTGCAAGAAGTATGGGATGCTGATCCATAGTGTTTGTTAAATACAAAGAAGGTATAGCAATGGGGGTGTGGTGTTTAAAAAGAAATGTCCGTGAAGAACATAATTATGGTCGCAATTGATTCCGAGTCCAGGCGGTATTAAGGCATGATGAGCTATGATGAAAAGTGAGAGGAGCACTATTGACAGTTCGATGCCACATTTCAATACGAGTAGTTGTTTGGCTATGTTATAGGATGTTTGATAAAGAGTGGAAGGAAGGTCTAGCTGTTTTTGAATGTGATTGAGGTAAGTTCTTGGATCTAGGAACTTTATAGACTGATATAGAGCTAATTGCATGGAAACTTTGTGAGATCATGCTTAGCCCGATCATTATGAAAAAAAAAAAATCCAGTTAAAGCTTTTGCCAGGCTTGGTAATTTAGCCTTAAGGAAATATGTTCACCGTTTTGCTCTAGAGTTTGGATTTGGGCAGGTAACCAACACGGGCTTCTAATTTTGTGGGGTTCTATAGGATATAATCTACTGATTGTTTTATATATATATATATATATTCTCCAAGGGAGTATTTTTTTATGAATACAAACTATATTGTAGAATCCTGTTTGAGTTATATGTGGAGTTAATAAAAAATAGAAAAAGAAAAAAATATATGTGGATTTGAGAAAATGAGTTCTCCTGTTGAGGTGAGGATTGCATAGGTACAAACTTAGAATTCTATCTCTAAAAGTTTGCCAGGTGAAACAATGGAAGAGAGAGAAGTTGACTCTAACCTTGCACGGAATGAGGCATATGATGATAGATTGGCTGATGTTGGCAATGTTAAATTGCAAACTAATTTTGACAATGAATCACATGGTTATAGTTCTAGTTCCCCTGAATTACCATATGAAGGAATTATATGCAGTACATCGTGCACCAAAACCATGAATCCCAAGAATGATCCAGTGGAAGTAAAACATGATAATCAGCCACCTGAGCAACATGGCTAGGTGAAGCAAGAGGGTCAGTTTAGCTAACACATTGAAGTGTTCAAATTTGAGTCATAATCAGCCCAATGGGGAATAGTGGTGTTAGCGGAGTGTTGCCTTCTTTCAGCTCTTTGTTGAACCTACAGGTTTTAAGATTGGGGAATAATTTGTCATCTAGGATGATGCCAATCGAGTTGTTTTAGACTCTTATCACACTGGAGGAGTTGGATCTCTGTGGCAATCAATTCATAGGGCAATCATAAATGATTTACAAAAAGTTAATACTCAAGTACTGAATTGACATCCTCTCCAGCTCTCTATCATTACTTTCAATTCTAACTAAAATGCAGCATACTACTATGATTCTCACAATCTTAAAGGGTGTACCGAATATTTTCAAATGTTATTTTTAGCTGCTCAGTAAATGAAAAATAGTTAATGACAAGAAATTAGTGGTAAACAAGGGCATACGAAGAAACAATCAAGACAGCGGTTAGAACGGAGCCTTATACAAGGTGCCAAGACAAATACATATCCAGACTTTGGTTCTCAATGCTTCAAGGTGACGATAAAGATGGAAATCAAAACAAGAAGGGAATAATAATAATAAAAAGAAGAAGAAGAAGAAGAAGAAGAAGAAGAAGAAGAAGAAGAAAGAAGAAATAATACAAGAAGTCCAGAAATTTGTGAGGAACTTTGGGGCTGTATATTGTAGATGAGGTGAACTCTTACCTTCACTAGGTTAATGCAAAAACTGCGAGTGGAGAAAACCAAGCTTCGATTGGTATTGACTATTGTTGCTCCTTCAAGATGCAAGCTGAAAACAAAGAATTAAAGGAAAAGAACACAAGAATATGAATAATGTGAAAAAGGAATAAAAAAAAAAAAAAAGAAGGAAGAAAAAGGGACAAAGATATGCTTAAGCTACATAAGAGTTGGATGCCATGGCCTCGTGCTATAGAGCTTGATTCTCAATGGCGGTTGCTCGTGTTGAACTTAGTCGATGGCTGCTAGTTAAGCATCAAATTGCTCTATTGCTTTAGTTTTTACAATTGCTCTGTTTTAGCTGTTGAATTTGGCTGAATGATGTTCGATCGTGAAATTTCTACTTATGCTATACATTTGTTGAAACCTAAACTGCTGTTGGTGTGTTGAATTCGGTAGCTGTTGCCAAGTGTTCTCTTGCGTACAAGTTCAGTTGTTGTTGGAAATAAACTATGAAACTTCATAGTTGACCTTCAAGCTCTAGTCTTCATCGGTAAATTTGGACTCCTTTGAGCTTTGGTATTTAGGGATTGTTAAGAAGGGTATTTGTTGTGCATAGGCTGGAAGAAAACAAAATGTAAGAGAAAACTGACTGCAAATGAAATCGAAAGAGAATGTGTATGGATAGAAGGATAGTAAAGGAAAAGAAGTGTGTTGGATGATGGAAGGAGAAGCATTATAATGGAATCGATTTTGTGGAGAAGAAGGTGCTACTATAGAAAGACGATGAATAATGAAAAAGAAGGCTGAGATGCAAAGGGTGAATAGTACTATAACGTGGTGATATTAAAAGATAAGGAAGAAGAGAGTTGATTCAGGAAGATGGATATGACGATATACAATGACGAAGTGAAAAAAAAAAAAAAAAAAAAATCAAGACATGGCTGAATGTAAAAAGGAGAAAAGGAAAGAAGAAGCGATTCGAGAAATAGAAGGAAAAGAATGTATCAGAATCCATGAAATAAAAGAAAAAAATTGCACTTTGATGTACTATGCGCCAGCCAAATTGTGACACTTGCCCTTTATATAACAAGAAATATTCTTTGGTGTATTGAGTATCTACCAAATCTTGACACCTCATTTGAGCATGTGCTTATACAACTAATATGATCATTGTAATGCTTATCCATCGTAGTTGGCAATTAAAAAGGGCAAGGATGAGGTCAATGACGTAGCTTCATTCATATTATACATATAGATTCAATCATACTGTGAACAAGCACGTGAATGTATTGGAAATTATAGAATATTGACATCTCATATTGCTGCCGTAAATGGAAAAGAGTTCAACGTTGTCAATTTCATGGTTTACCGAGTGTGATAATAAAATTGTGAACTAGGAAAATGCGAATTGGGAAGCAATAATATTTCTTCGTACATGGTAATATTTCCAAATCAAATTGAAGGTTGTAGGCTAAATTAATCATGGTGGGTATGTCGTTGATTAAGTTGGGAAACAACTCTAAAGAAAAATTCGGGCTTAACATGGGATCGGGCTTAACATGGGATGAAGGCCAGTTGTTAATATGGACTTGATTATGGCCCGTTTACTAATCGTAGTATAACAAATAAAATTTGGTTAATATAAAATATTTATATTATATGTGAAGACCTTACAATAAGAATCCTTTTATAAAAAAAATGAAAGTAATATTAATACATGAAGTCGGCCCAATGAGATCACTAATATAAACTTAGCATAGAGATTCAACTCAATGGAACCAATAACTCATGAAGATCATATTGAAGAAATGAATTAGCTAAAAAATGGACAACTTAAAGAAGATTTATTTTAGTATTGCTGTGGGGGTAATGTACAACTCAATTCAGTCAAGGCATGATACGTGAATAAGACGTGTTGTAAATTCGTGCACTAAGCCAATTCTTAAATGAATTTGGTGATGGCGTAGCTATTCAATAGCATGTATGCACTAAGTCAATTGATAAGTTTATTTGATGCCTGAACCTCTTCGACTCTATCTAAAGGACTTTGGTTAGGAGACAAAATGTAGAGAGCTAAATCTGAATTTAGGCCTTTGAAATGAATATTGAGTTTTTAGGCTAAGGTGATAAAGTTTAAAGAATCAACTCCAGAAGAATTCAAGATAAACACATGAACCTAATATTATGTGTAATCAAAGAAGGTGGGTCCAAGTCGCGAGATGGCTTGAAAAGTAAATGATAGTCGAGGGATGAGTAGGGATTTCTGTATGTCGACGATGGATATAACGCACTAACACCTCACACGAGTTCAGGTCACACTTGATATAACGTAGAAATATGGTTGAAGGTCGAAGGTCACTCGCCACTAATCCATGCTCGAATGGGTTAGATAAGAATAGCTTAAGAGTAAGCAAAAAGGATACTTAGCTCAAGAGAGGGTAAAAAGGTTCAATGTATTCTTTTGTGTATATTCTATACAGCTATAACATTATGCGAGTATTAATAGTACCCTATTAGGGTAAGTCCTAAGTTATAAAAATTATAAAGAATGGATCCTTATTTGCTAAACAAAAAAGAAGAATAATTTACAGAGAAATAAAATCGTGCAAAAGAATGTCTTTTGTTAAAAAAGATAGTATGGTTGTCAAAAAAGGACAGTGCATGCATGCTTTACTTAGCTTATGATTCTAACAATATTGTGAGTCGAGTAGAGGCGGTCCTTTAATTAGATATGTTTGGTGTCGGCAATTTAGCACCTCGACGATTGGGGTTGGATAGGGGTTAGATCAGGGACAATTCACATTTGGATTGGCTTCGACTAGTCGGCCCTTCACAATTGTCAACTTGACTTTGGCACTGTAAGTCCCAAAGTTAAGCCAATTGACCGTAGGATTGAACTTAGAACTTAAGTTTTGGACGATCGGTCAATGAATCCGATCAAACCCAAATTATAAACTATTGAGAGGAATATTAGTAAAACTGACCCCGTAAAACTTGAATTTAAGAAAATAAGTAATAAAATAGAAGACTATAAAATTTTTAAATTTTAAGCATAATAAGTATTAATTACCGAAAATGCAAAAAGTGTAATGAAATAACTAATAAATTACTAAAGATAAATTATATGTATACTAAAATTTTAGAATGACCAAAATAATAATTATGAATGTTCACATGTACCCCACATGTATTTACGTGTAGATAAAAATACGCGAAATTACCTAAATTGGCCAAAAACTAAGTAAATAATTAAGGAAAATTATAAATTAATTATAAAAAAATCAGAGAAACCTAAATGAATTAAGATCAGGTCGTGGTAGGTCCAAATCTGCAAAAGAAAAATTAGCCAATAAAAATTTGACAACCTAAAATTCAAAAATCAAGGGAAATGGGCAAAGTCTTATCAAATTAATGCACATTAATTACAAAAAATGTCTATAAATAAGGAAAAAATTTTCAAAAGTCATTTGGTCAGTTTAACATTTGGAAAAATTAGGAACACTGAAAAAATCGAGAGAAAATCCAGAAAATAAAAAAAAGGGAAAACTGTGTAGATTGGGCAAGTGACCTAAACCCACCACTCAACACCACCTGGGACTGAGCCGCCACTACCACACCACTCTAGCCCCACTGTCTAGGCCGACCGACAGCCTTGGACCGGGTTTGGATGGCCAGAAAGCTTTGGACTGGTTAATCTCTTAATGTCCCGATTTTAAATAATTTTGTAAAATTAGTTATTTTGCTCAGAAAATTATGAAACTTGTTATTCTGAGGTTTTATTGTACGTAGATTTAGGAAAAAATATTGATTTAGTTTAATTACATCTGCAATTATAAGGTTCTTAACAAATTGCTCAAAACCGAGCATGATTAGAACCGAAAATAAATAGGCTTAGGAGTGTAGTTTGGAGCTCAAATTTTTTCTGTAGGATGCTCATATAATATAGAACAGTGCTATGAAGCCATTTTTTTAAAATTAATTTTTGAATTTTTTAAGTTAATTTTTAGCCTTAAAATGATGGAAAAATTGGGTGATTTGGGGTTAATTAGGTAATTAAGGTTTTAATTACTGATTTAGATATTAATTAGATGTTTAGAGATGTTAATCTCTGATGTGAAACCCTAATCCTAACCTTTGGAGTATTAAGTATGGTTAATTTAGGAAATTAGGTAATTAATATAAGAAATTAGTAATATGTGAAATTGTAAATTAATAAATCTAAAAAATTAGGGTTATTTAGATAATATTATAGTAGAAATCAGAATAATATTACAGCTGAATTCAGACTGAATTTTAGGTAATTATATAAAAAAGTAAGATTTTCTCACATCGAGGAAAAATCCGATACCCTAATTAGGACTAGCGTGTACCGAATAGCTTAGAATACTAAATTAAGACCCAATAGAATATTTGAATACTTGAGCTTAATGTGATTAATTTCACATTAGGATTCGAGCATGTTTAGGATTTAGAAATCGAACTAAAACCTAATCTAGAAATTGATGCAGAAACTGAACCCGAACCTAACCCTAAACCTAGAATAATTATAAAAGACTTAAGACCTAGATAATTACGTATATTAAACCCTAAATAAAACATAACAATAAGCGTTATAGGAGAAAATGAACCTATAATCATTATATGAAAACTGAAACCACGTTTGTGTTATAGGGATGATCGGCGATGGCCTGAGCAAGTCGGACCTCGAGTGAATGAGCGAGGAGTCGAGGTAAGTTGGGATTAATATGATGCTGTATTTTGGAGGCTTAAGATTATGCTTAGTTGTGCTTGTTAGATAGTTGGATGTGTGCATATGCTTGATTATGGGTGATGCTATGATTCTGTTTGTTGCTCTAGCATGTATTGTATGAATTGCATGAAATGATTGAACACCCTAAATTGGACTTAAGCAAATATATGACCAGTAATCATAATCGGACATGCATGGCAACCCGTTAGGGGAACTTAGGACTCTCCGGCCAAATACCGACCCCTTCGAAAGGGATAGCACAAGATTGCAAAATGGTCCCTTTTTTATCCTTAGTAAAACTAAGTGACAGGAGAGGAGGTCGCGGCGAGGGTGAAGACAGTGGTTTGAAGGTAGTCGCGAGAGGGGCAAGGTCTCCATTACACAAGCCTGGGTTTGGTCGTGAGCTGTTGCATTAACGGCAACTCCTCAACCCGAATTAGAGCGGGCGCAATTTCTCTAATCTCACGACGGGCCGGATAACGTCGTGCTGAGATGGAATTTGCTTGCACATGCATGGCACTTAATAAGTGATTGAAAATCTTGTTGTGTATATGGTATAGTTTTAAGTCCTCCGTCCTAACTTACTGAGCTGTGGTTGCTCACATCCCTATAGACATCGTGCAGGTGCTGGCTAAGAAGCGGCAACAACTACTCTAAAGCTAGCAACTGCTGGATCCTGGGGAGTGAGGAAAAATATTGAAGAATCAACACATATATTATTACTTTTCATTTCTGAATTATATATAACTTTTCTTGCTTTCTTAGGTAAATGAATTATTTAAATTACAAACTGTTTACTTCAAAGCGGGTTAGTCGTAGACGCCTTGTGTAGATCAGGTCTAAGATAGCGATTGTAAGGCCAACTTCTATCTTAGGATGGTTTACACGGCGGGGCTGTTATGACTCTGCTGCTTCGGAGCGTGACAGGCACTCTCGAGATGACTGTTTTCCTGATTTGGTGATTTGATTGGGGTGCGGGGAAGGGTTAGCTCCAAGTGGGTTAATCACCTCGACAGCTCCTTGGAGGGTGTTGAAAGCAAAGTAGTTTGACAGATCGGACTAAGGAAAACACTATTCCTCAGCGCTTAACTCTCCTCGAACATCTTGCCAAACCATGTGAGAAAATCCTTGGGCTCAGGAACGAGCGATTGGTTCTTGATCTCCATCATTATATGTTAGAGCTTTACCAAGATTGCTTATTCTTCCTTCCCATCCTATCTCTCCCGATCATTCTACGTATATAAGTCAAGTCATTTCCTCATTCACGTATAGCGTGATTTGTCATACAGCACATACGTGGCCTTCACACTTAAACCCACAACATCTTTGATGTGGCCATATCTACTTAATTGGTGGCTCATTGGATGATTGCAATCACTCCCTTAAAAACTATTGATTATGTATACGTATTTCTAAACTTTTAAATTATATTTTCAACCTTCGAAATTTATAGTTATCTCTTCAAATGTTGTTAACCCTCTCAAAATGTCCCCAAATGACTTTATGTATAGTTACCATTTAGAGTTTCAACAATAATTAAAAGGGCAAACATACAAAATTTTCAAAGTTATAGAAGAAAAAGATTATATTTTAAGAGAGTAAGGAATCTATCCGATTAATATTTATAGGTATATATTCAATTTTCCTAGGTTTATATCCGAGCAAAATGAAGCGAATAATGTATCAATCGTAATAATTTGTCAACATCATGTGATAACATGGTTGGTGGGCTAACTAGCCTAGGGATGCCACTTGGTGGGTCTTTATAGGGTACCTTATCCGATCAACCCATTAAAAACCCTATAAGTTCAAAACCTTATAGGATTTTAGGACAGCTTTTAGGACTCATAAGAAATCTGACGAAAAAGCTTGAATCTGATAAAATTAATTGATTAACATATAATTTTTGTATGTTATGATTAACTGACAAGAAATAAAAATGAAGAAAAGAAATAACGTATAAGGAAAACAATAATCTAAAGGTTGAAACCGTAAGACCCCGTCCTTCTTTACTCTTTCTTTTATCACTGAACACCATATACAAAAGAGTGAAGATTGCAAACACTTGACACTAGCAGCTGCAGTGCATATAATGTAATGTTATGCATGAAAAATTGGATGGAGCTTGATTTTGACAAAATTTGTAACAAGGACAAATGTTTTTTTTTTTTATTTTTTACATGTAGCAAGATGGATCGAGTTTTGAACGAATTTTTCTTGAACCCTATAGAGGTGAGTTTTGAGAATAGGATAAAGCTCTTATAGGGTCTTAGGATAATTTTGAGATACGCTTCAAGGTAACAACACGAGTTTAGTTTTTGCAAAGCCTATTCGAAACCTACTTCAATGGCATCTCTAAACTAACTAGAACCTTTAATTGTGAAGCCTTTTCCAATTTCATAAATCATATAATAATTTATTAAGATGCCATCCATAGTCCTTATGTATATGATCAAAAGCATGACCGTATACAAATTTTCATTTACTAGTAGGTTCTAGGTCTTATTGCTTGCTTTGAAAGAAATTATAGAGCCTTCCATTCTATCTTTAATTTATATCTATTAAATCTAAACAATTAAAATAGATATAAAATTAAAAGTGAAATAGAAGATTAGATTAGTCCTACAAAAAATACGAATTGGACCATAGAAAAATCTTTATTTTCAAGAGTATGCAAGATAATTTTTTCTTATTCAAAGTTTTTTTTTTTTTTTAAGGGTATGTGAGATAACTCTTATTCGACATTTACTTCCGTTCTTAAGAGAGACGGTGGTAAAGAAAGTGTCTTGTTTTTTTTTTTTTTTCTAACTTTTATTTTCCGTTTGATGCATAAGCATTTAATTTCTTTTAAAAATTTCATAAACCACTGGTAAAAGCTTTTGTATAACAAACTTGTGGAGTTTTTTGTTTGAGCACTTTTCCCTCTGTAGAAGACTTGGTCCCGCTTTTTCTACTTAGCTTAATATTTTGAAAGTATAAGCCCATTGCATTTATAATGCTCATGTGGTAGTGTATAATTGTATTTAGCAGTTGTCAATAGTAGTGTTAACAACAGTTTTTTTTTTTTCCTTTTTCGAAAGTGTTAGCAGCAATTTATTTATTTATTTTTATAAAAGATGTGGATTTGTGCTTTTAAAATTTAAAATATGTAGGTCCATTTTAAAATTTCCATCCAGTTACTTAGTCAAATCTAACAGAAAAGAAAAGAGGGGTGTATGCTTTAGAAAGGGAATGTATTCACATTCACAAGCCTCAAAGGTCGTGCAATTATGAAATTTTTCGAGAGTGATCCATAAAATTTATATTTATTTTATTCGGGACATCAACTCGCTGAAAAGAGACAAAGTTGACTGTCATAATGGTTCATAAGACGGGGATTAATAGTTGAATGTGCCTAAGTTTACACGTTTTTTCATTTTGATATTGTGAATTTAAAATTTTTCTTTACACCTTAACTTTTTGAAGTGAAAATATTGAAAAAAGAAGGAAAATTGAGGAAAAAGGCTTATTAGGAAAAAAAAAAGGAAATTATTTAAAAATAGAAAATAAAAAAGTGGTAAGGATATAAATGAAAATTTTTATAAAAAAATAGAGAAGTATCTCAAAACCATACCATATGCAGCTAATTTATAAAAGGGTAGATTATTGAAAACCATATATATATATATATATATATATATATAAAAGGAAAAGAAAAACTCACTTTGACGATATACTTAAGTTGTATAAGATATGCGTCATAAAATCAATCAAGGATAATTATAATTTTCCATGTGAAATATTTGTTGAACAGCAGTATACACTAATTTTTGTTCCATGTTACAAAATCTGTAACTTTGAAAATAAAAAATTAGTAGAAATTAAAGAAAAATATAAATTTTAAGGAAAACTAGAAAATGAGGGAGAAAAGAAAGAAAAAATATTTCTGGCCACCCCTCCTCCATTTTCTAATTTCCTAAAAATTTATTTTTTGTTCTTTTTTTCTTTTTGTTAATTTTTATTTATTTACTAATACCAAATGTGTAATGCCCAACAAAATTTAAAAAAAAATAACAAAACTAAGGGCATTTGGGTCAACTCTCATTTATATGTTCTAAGTCTTCTTTTTTCCCCTTGAATCCTTCCTAAAATCAGCTGTAGAGAGCTCTTGAATACTCAAAACTTCGAAGAAATTATGTAAAATCAAGCTCTAAGGTAATATAATCTTCCAAGCTTCATTTTTAAGCATTCCTTACTGAAAAAGCTCTATTTCAATGAAGTTTTTTAAGGACCTTTAATAATCTGAATTTACCCTTATGTGATGTTGTAGCTTAAGCCTTCTTTTTATATTATCTTTGGATTTTAAGGTAGTGCTCAGCCTATCAAGTAAGTTTTAGTTGTTTCCTTCTTATTTCTTCTTATTAGATTGAGTTTGTGTAGAGTATGTGTTGGGTTTTTTATTTGCTGTTGATATCGGAGTTGTAGTTGATGTTTAAGTTGAAAAATAGAGTTTCGAGGTAGAGTCTTAGATGTTGAAGTAACCTGCAACGTTGGTCGTACCCCCTACAACATGGCATTCAAACACCATGGGGGACATCATCCAAATGCTATCTATCAATTGTTGACAGTACCTTAATGTCTGGATGCTAATTCCTTCCCCCTTTGGACGCCTTACTTTGACCCTCCCCCAAACTTGTTCTCTTTTGAATCTTTTCAACCTTTATCCTCTATTAGAGCATTTATTCATCTAATATTACTGAAACATTTAACCTTTACCCATTCTTAGTGCATTTAAAAGCTTAAACTAAGTAAGACTCTAAGTTGCCTTTAGATTGTGTTGAGTTAAGTCGAGTTGTGGATTTTCTTTCTTTTTTTTTTTTTTACTTAAAACCTTCATTTCAAAGAGTTCATTTCAATTCCCAACCTTTATCCAAGAGTTTTGTCCAACTTTTCTTACCTAAAGATCTAAGCTTTGCTTAGGTTTTTTCGAGATCTCTAAGTGCTTAATGTAATTAGACTTTAAGGTTTAGTTCGAGAAGCATGAGGCGTGTAGGGTTGGAGTTTCCTAAAAGTTTCTTTTGTATCAAATAGAGAAGTAAACTAAGATGAACTCGTTATTCTATTGATCAGGTTTTTGTTATCGGGTTCTCTAGTTCACTTGATTTAAGACCTATGGTTGTGTTCTAGTTCCATTACTTAGGAAAGTAATGCTTGGTTATTTTTTTTATCCTTGCTAGAATTATAGCAAGATAAGCAGATTAATCGTTATTTGGCATAATTTAATTGTTTGGTGATTATACTTGACCTACTTGTCCTAGGAGTCCGCAATGGTAGATCCCTAGAAGGCAATTGCTGATCATATGTGGAAAATCCCTAGTGGACTTGCATATAGGAAAACGTAGCTAAAAAACTAAGTTTTAAGAATTCTAGACTATGGGCATAAAAGACTTAAAGAAAAACTTATAATCCATATCTACCGATGTATGTAGATAATGATCATAGTGTGGTGGGGGTAATGGGTATTCTTTTGCTGGTTGTCGGCATAAATTTAAGATAATTAATTGATTGCTTGTTGTGAAACTTCATGTATGTGCATATGTATGATGTGGTCTAACATCCATGTGTGCTTTTTCATCATCTGCAAGGCGTCGGCTCATTGTTTTATTTTTACAGGTTGTAGGTTGACAAGATGAGTTAAATACTTATATGGAGTTAGAGACTACTATTAATGAGTTGGGAAGAGAAGTGTTAGTGACACTATTATGAGGATATTGATAATCGGTGGATGTAGATAACTGGTTTTCGTCCCCTGTAATTTTAGAATTATTATTATGTTTTCTTAGAATAAAAGAGTCTTAATTCAAAATTACAAAAAAAAATAAAAATAATAATAAAGAGTATAAAAAGAAGCACAAGAAATAAGAAAATTAGAAAAATATAGAAAAAGGAAAAACAAAACTAAAAAAAAAAGAGCAAAAAATAATTTAGGAATAAGCTTTTCTTTAGTTCTAATAATGTTTTGGTGGACCATTAAGATTTTATAGAGTAGAAGATAAGTTAGTTCATTTTAATTAGGCCTAGATGACTTTCTTTTAATACATTTTGTTTACATAAGGTAGGGTACAAGCCAAATGACCTAATGGATCGAAGCTTGGACTAAGAATCGTGCAAGAAAGAGAGGCCTCGATTCGATTCCTAATATTGGCATCCCAATACAATAATTTGGAGGGTCGGAATGTAGCTTAAAATTTGGAAAAAATTATTGTGCAGATTTTGTTTTAATTTAAATTGGATCGTTTCTAATGATAATCGAACCTATTTTGAACATTTTAAGCAAGATTAAAGAATTAGGGAATGTTTATTTTTGTCTAAATCACATTAAAAGTCTTTAATTTTGAATTGACTTTGTCAAATGGCCATTAATTCAAAATCTTCAATTTCCCACCAATTGATGCTTACCTTGCATTTTGGAGCTTAAAAAGTATAAAAGGGGGTTGAGAAATCCTTTTAGACCATCAACAATCACTCAAACACACTCATATAAACACTTTCAAGTCCTTTCTCTCTCTATTGTGAAATACATTCTCTCTTTGGGAGTTAAGCAAGTTTAAGGCAATTTTGAGTTAAATTACCGATACTAACACAACTCCCAAGACTAAAGCTTTTAAACCATACCCATTACATACTCTCCTATGGTCCTTAACTCGAACACTACTACCCAAGGTTTTTGAAAACCCTAGCTATTGCTACCTCCCTTGAAAACCTCACCTTCGCCTCTTTTCAATCGAAACAACTACCACAAATGAATTCTTTGTGCTAAAAAACATAGGAGCTGACCCAGTAACATTCACGACACGGTGCTTGCAACTTCTCGCCACCGTCAAGCCCTAACCCCCCTCAAAACCATGACCTTTAAGCACGGCACCACCACGAAATCAACTTTCTCAAATGACTTTTACATGAAAATTAAGTTTCCCCTTTAAATCCCTCTTAATAGAGTTATAATGACCTGTACTACTACTGCCGCCTTCTTCTTCATGACTCAAATTCGACCACAACCTAAACACCTAATTTGTGCATCCAATCCATTTACTTATGCCCTTACCAACACAACATCCAAGTCCATGTCAACTTATAATATGTTGTTTATTATTATTATTATTATTATTATTATTATTATTATTATTATTATTATTATTATTATTATTATTATTATTATTATTATTATTATTATTATTATTTAGTTCTTTATTTTCTATTATATAAAGAAAAAAGATTTAAAATAGGTACAATAATTGTAAACCTTATAAATTTGTAACTTGAATTTTAAATTAGATCAAGTGCCTAAGATAAGTCCATGAGACAATAAGGCCAAATAAACTATAAAAAATTAAATAAATTATAAACTCGAATTTACTACTAATGAGAAAAACTCTAATATACTTATTGAAACCCTAATCACGTAAAAAAAAAACCATAAACCCTATATACACGTAAATATAAGGAATGAAACCAAAACCTAATAAAACCATAAAACTAAAGCTCTAATCTTATAAAACCTATAAATTTACCCTAAAGATGATAAAACCCTAATTTGGTAAAATTATCAATAAATGCGCTTAATTATGTAAAATTACTAATGAATGAATGAAGATAGTTCATAAATGCTAATAAACATAAAGAGTAATAAATAAATTAAATAGATTAAAAAAATTATAAATATTATCTTATGATTATTTGACTTCACACATGTGTATATATATGTGTAATTTTTTTATATTAACTTATTTAATTTTACTACATATTTTATTTTTATATATTATATAGTATACCTTAAGTTTACATCCTATATTTTTTTCTATAATCACATCATATTGCATTCCAAACATTATAAAAAAGTTGGAAAAATATCCAAAAAAGTAAAAAATTAATTTTATAATTTTTTCTTCTTTCTTTCTTAACTTTTCTTTTTTTCTTTTTCTCCCTTCTATGTTGTGGCTACACAAGTGTCTTTTAACTTTATCACATGTGAGGGGAAAAAAAAAATTGAAACAAGACAAGATAAGTCAACTTCAACTTACTTTTTCTGCTCCTTCTTACCTATGCCATATACTCTCTCTAGAAATCACTTTCACCTTCTCTTTCTTTTACAAATATAAAGTCAAAAATCAAGTTTTCACTTTCCCCATTTAGACCGACATTTTCTCCCTCTCTTTTCAATTCCTCTTCCTTTGTTTTTCTTTCAACTATCACAAAAATCTCAACTTCCATAATATACTTCAATTCCATTATCAATATTCTACCAACATCAAGAGGGTAGTAAAAAGGATTTCTTCTTAAGAACTTCAAGATCAAAATAATTAAAGACTTCTTATGTTATTTTAGTTTTTCTTTGTAATTTAAATTTTGTATAATTTCTTATATTAATATGCATTTTAGTATTTTACGTATTAGGAGTATCTATAGGAGTTATGTGTATTTTAGTATCTTTTGCAATAAAACTATATGTGCATGTATTTGAATTGTATGAATAATTCTTCTTCTTCATGTTTACGTATTTATGTACGCATGTAATTAGATATACTCAACTATATGTACACATATGTTATATTCACTTAGTTATAGATATATACAGTTTATATATATATATATATATATATATATATATATATAGTACAGGTGCATACATATAATATTAAGTATACTTACTATATCATACATATGTGTAAAATATATTATGAAATAGTATAAATATATATATAAGGAAAGACATGTAAGCATAAATATACATATATAGTATTATATTTTTCTATGGTTTAAATAGATATATATATATAGTATAGTATAAATATTTACATATGTACATATATCGAAAATAAGTATAAATATATACATATTTTTACATATGCTAGGCGCGATCTTTAAACGAAGGGTAGAAGTTATTTTTCTGCAAGTAATTATTTAAAATATTTTACATATGTATATATTAATATTAAAAATTGGAAAAATTAGGAAAATTGTAATGTGAACCAATAAAAAGTTACTACATCAGCTTTCCTAAAGTTCTGATTAAAACCTCACATAATAATAATAATAATAATAATAATAATAATAATAATAATAATAATAATAATAATAATAATAATAATAATAATAAATTAATTATAAAATTACAATTGTAACAAAAAATTAAGATAATTAATAATCTAGGCTTAGAATAGTAAAATAAAGAAATTACTACCAAATGAATACAAAAATAAAAATATTTAGAAAATATATAGATTTAAAAATCATGTAAATCGTTATTAGAAATAAAGAAAATCTAATCAATAAAATAATTAAAGAAAAGCTTAAAATGATAAATAAAAACATTGGAGCCAAAAATAAATAAATTCATAACATTCCCATCCCATAATTGAGATTGCAAGTTTCAACATCCCAAATGAACCTCGCTCTATGAATATGTTCGAAAATGATAAAATTAACTACAAAATCGTAAAAATCGAAATTAAAACGAAAAAGTTACAGGCCATTAAAGAAAAAGTTCGAACAAAAAAATTATGTAAGATAAATAGAAAACTTAGGTAAATTTTTAGATAAATACTTATATAGAAAAATTATTCTAGTTAGATACTTATTGTCTTTTATATTTCCTAATTATCAGGTAATCCCAACGAGGATACTAATTCCCCTGCCAACTATTGCGATCCTTAAGCTTTACTATGGCCGAGTGAATATTTCGGATGATTCCATACTTATTTGTGCTTATAGATAATAACATTAAAATATTTATGATAAATTGATTGGTGTATGAGGGGTCTGGGATTAGCATGTAGTTGATATTAATTAGCTGCCATATGAAAATACTTTAAATTCTTATAACATACTATTTGTTGCATTTTAGATAACTATAGGCAAATTGATTGTTTGTGATATTGGTTAATCACTTAATAATCAGATTTAAGTATATTTGACTTTATTAAATTAAACTGAATTATGCATAAACATGTATTAGGTTTTAATTATTTTGCTTGTCACATCACACAAAAATAGCAAGAGACCATACAAGGGATAATATCGATATATTGAAATTAAAGTGTTTAGTATGGTGTACTTGTACAACATGATCTTACCCTAGTCCATGAGATTAGGCGTTGAAGGTACTAATTGTCTAACTAAGAATTAAGTCCAAAAGCCTCCGTTTAGGGATGAGTGTGAACTACGAAGGCTTACTTACAATCATACCTGAAATTTAGTTTTTAAAATTGAAATTAAATAGACTGTTTTATCTTAAATACAAAACATGGAGTTTCATAGTTATATGAGTTCGGTATGATACTCGGATCTGACTAATGTCATGTATTCTCTAACCCTGATTTTAGAGGGCGTTAAATCTGAGTTACATACAATACTTAATGAACTGTATATATTTATGTAGCATTTTACTTAATCATGCATTCATATGTATATAATTAATTGTTTAGTAATTTGTTTGTTTATGTAGTTGAAGGATAACTCACTAAGCTTTATAATTTATACCCCTATAAGTTTTTTATGTTGAAGGACTTGTTTACTATTCCGGGCCGAAACATGCTTGTAAACCCTACAACCAGCCATTCGAGGTTTCAATCGGTTGAAAGATCCGATCGAGTTTAAATTATAAAGTAAAGCTAGAAATATTAGTAAAAATGACCTTGTAAACTTGAATTTAAGAAAATAAGAAATTATAAATTTTTCAAATTTTAAGTATAATAATTGTTAATTATTGAAAAGGCGAAAAGTGTAATATAATAACTAATAAATTACTAGAGATAGATTATATGTATATTAAAAATCATAGAATGACCTAAATAATAATTAGGAATGTTTACATGTACCCCACATATATTTACGTGCAGATAAAAATATACGAAATTACTTAAATTAACTAATTAGCCAATTAAATTAGAACAACACAAAAGTCAAATTGGAAGAAGATAAGGTAATTATCTAATTAAATTAATGCATAATAATTTTTCTAAAACTCTATAAATACTATAAATTTTTTAGAAACTCATTTGGTCAGTTTGGAGAGTGAGAAAAATAGAGAGAGGCGAAATTGAAAGAAAAATTAAGATTAGGAAAAAAAATAAGAAAACTATGCAATTAGGGCCTTAGAAGGGAACCCATACCAGACGAGCACCTGGGAGTGGACGACTACCATCACCACCACCACAGCGCTTAGACCGATCAACAAGGCCATGGCGGCCAACGGTGGCCGGAGCCACCTATACCAATAAGTTCAATTTCCAGCCTGATTTTGTATAATTTTATAAAAATAGTAAACATTCTTAGAAAATTATGAATTTTGTTATTCTAGAATATTTTAGTATGTAGTTTTTAGGAAAAATATCATTTTGATGAAAATATGTTCCGTGATATATGGTACTTAAGAAATCATGCAAAATAAAACATATTTCGATTTAGAAATAAATGACCTTAGGAGTGCAGTTTTGAGCCCAAAATTTTTGTGCAAACTACTTAGATGATATAAAACAATGCTATGAAGCCCTTTTTAAAAAATTAATTTTTGAAATTTTTAGATAATTTTTAGGCCTTAAAATGAGGTATAAAATGGGTAGTTTAGGGTTAATTAAGTAATTAAATAATTAATTATTGATTTAGTTAATAATTATATGTTTTAAGATGTTGAAATTTGATACTTATAGCATTTAGGGTATTAGATGTAATTATTAGGTTAATTATGTAGTAAATAAGTAATAGGGGAAAAATAGTAAATTTTAAGTTAATTTTGTAAATTAGGGTAATTAGGTATAAAATCTGATTTAGGATGAATTTAGACATTTTGAAATAATAATTGATGTTAGGAGATAGTAATTAGAGTGCTAGAAATATTAGATGTGTATTATATACATAATATGTAATTACTGGAAATATAATAAATAGAAGATATTAGAATAAAAATCGATATTATATAAATAATAGGGATATATAATAAATTTGATAAAAATCTTGAATTTATGTAATTATATGAAAAATATAAAAATTTCTCACATCAGGAGTAAATTCAGTACACTATTAAAGATTTAAGTGTACCGGGTATAATAAAATACTGACTAGAGGTAATTATGGTATATCTGGAACTAATGTGATTAATTTCACATTATGAGTTAAAACAAATTTTTAGGGTTCAGGTATAAAACAATACTTAAAAATCGAGCTAGAACCTAATTTAGAAATCGATGCGGAAACTAAACCCGAACCTAACTCCAAACCTAAAATAATTGTAAAAGATTTGAGAACCTAGATAACTGGATATATTAAATCCTAAACAAAACATAACAATAAGTGTTATAGAATAAAACCAATCTATAATAGTTATAAGAAAAACTGAAACCATGTTTATGTTTCAGGGATGATCGGCCGTGGCCTGAACGAGTTGGACCTCGAGTGAGTGAGTGAAAAGTCTAGGTAAGTTGGGATTAATACGTTGCTGTATTTTGGAGGCTTGAGATTATGCTTGGTTATGCTTGTTAGATAGTTAGTTGTGTGCATGTGCTCAATTATGAGTGATGCTATGATTCTGTTTGTTGTTCTGGTTTGTATTGTATGATTTGTATAAAATGATTGATCACCTTAAACTGGACTTAATCAAACATACGACCCATAATCATAATCGGACCTGCATGGTAACCCATTAGGGGAAAGCTAGAATTCTCCGGTCAAATACTGACCCCTTTGAAAGAGATAGTGTAGGATTGCATAATGGTCCCTTCTTCATCCTTAGTCAAACTAAGTGACAGGAGAAGAGGTTGTAACGACGGTGAAGTCAATGGTTCGAAGGTAGTCGCAAGAGGAGTAATGTTTGCATTGCATAAGCTTGGGTTTGGTCAAAAGCTGTTGCATTAATGGCAACTCCTCAACCCGGGTTAGAGCGGGCGTAATTTCTTTAATCTCACGATGAGCCAGATAACGTCGTGCGATGGCATTTGCTTAAACATGCATTGTACCTAATAAGTTAATTAATAACCTTGTTATGTTTATGCTATAGTTTTAAGTCATCTATCCTAACTTCCTAAGCTGTGGTTGCTCACATCCCTATAAACGTCGTACAGGTGCTGGCTAAGAAGCGGCTTACAACTACTCTGAAGCTAGCAACTGCTGGATCTTGAGGAATAAAGAAAAACATTTGAAGAACAAACATATATTTTTAAGGCCTAAGCTTTTTTTTTTTTTAGAATTTTTCATTTCTGAATAATGTAATAACTAAGAAATATATTACAATGAAACATTGTAAACATTAATTGTAATAACTGAATTATAGTATATATATATATATATTTTCTCACTTTCTTAAGTAAATGATTTATTTAAATTACAAACTGTTTACTTCAAAGCAGGTTAATCGTAAACGCCTTGTAGATCAGGTCTAGGATAACGGTTGTAAAGCCAACTTCTATCTTAAAATAGTTTATAGGCGGGGCTGTTGCGACTCTACCGCTTCGAGGCGTAACAATACTTGAGATCAATTTCGTACTTTTAGGAACTATATAGAAGTAGAGAGTTACAATGAATATAAATGTGTAGAAATATTTTCGATTAATATTTAGATGATATTTTATGTTACAATATTTAGTAACTATGTAAGATTACTCTCTCTATTATTGTAGCTTAACTATTAGTATTTTAAGGTTTAGGATCCTATATTACTTACATAGTGATGTTATTGTATGAAATCTTATATTCCTATATATGTTGTGATATTATCTTTACCTATATAATTCTTAAGTAATAAGTTGTATAGTAGTCTTATTGCATAGTAGTCTTGTTGCAAACCGTGACCAAGAATAGACATGGCCGATCGCTGGATGGATTCAAGCTTGCAAAAAGCTCAAAAAAGAGTTAATGGGGAAAGGTATGAAAAGAGTGACAAAAACGAATGAAACAGTAAACTAAAACCTACGAATAGCTCCAGAAGATATGACACACTAATGGAACTTCTAAGGACTTATGGCATAATTTGATATGATACATAAATTGGTCCAGTGAGATTACTCGCCACCTAACCTTGCTTAAGGGAAAGGATAAGAGCGATGTTGAAAGTAAACAAGTAGTGTCTACGTAAGGAAGAAAGTACTCAAGTGTATTGAAGGTAATTTGATAAGTTATAAGTATAAGGATATTTATACCCGTAAGTTAGGGCAATTTACCCCAAAGGGAAAAGACAATAAGGACCTTTCCTAAAGAAGCAATGTACATGATACAAAGAGTTAAAAATGAATATAAAAAGAAAGCAATCATTGGTGCTATAAATTCTCCATGCAATACTGTACATGTGGTGATGCTGCATTGGGGAGCTCGTTAGGGGTTGCAGATAAAAATTACAGACAAGTGGGCTTGTTCAAGCAAAGATGGTCTAATCAATCCAGATTTTATGTCTCTCGGCTTCTCGAAAAGAATGATGCTAAGTGATTAGTTAGCTCGACATTAGAGTAATCATCAACTCGGCATAACATAGAATAATAAGTGGTCATACGGCACGACATTAAAGGTGGGGTTGGTTGGAACATAAGGATTCATCGTACCAACCCCTCTAGTCTTCGGGCTCGGCTGTAGGTCAGAGTTCTCGTAAGTTAATTCCCATTATGCTAAAAGCTCGAAAAAGAAATGATGAGGAATACACGAAAGAATAGATACGAATGAAGATTAAGCAAAACTTATGAATAACTCTAGTGGATATGATGTATGAATAGAACTTTCAATAACTCACGGCACAATTCGATATAATGTACGAATCGATCTAGTAAGGTTACTCGCCACCTAACTTTACTTAAGGGTTAGGATAAGAATGAAATGAATGTAAACAAAGTAATGTTTACGAGAGACAAATATCTAATGTATTAATAGTCAATCTAATATTTACAACTACAAGTACAAAGGGTATTTATACCCATAAATTAAGGTAACTTGTCCAAAAAGAAAAAGACAAAAATAGCATTTTCTAAAAAAGTAATTATATGATACAAAAGGATAAAAATAAATATTCAAGAAAAACTATTATTGGTGTAATAGATTCTACACATAATTCTGTACACATGATGATGTTATATTGATAATGCCATTGGAAGATGCGAACAAAAAGTATGATCAGCTTACTTATCCGAACAGGAGTAACTTAGTCAGTCCATAGTCTCTCTATCTCAGTTTCTCGACAAGAGAGATGCCAGATCATTGGTTGGCTTAAGTGCAGGTAAGTAATCTACAACTCGACATACTACAAAAAGATGGATAGTCATTCAACTTGGTAAAGAAGTACTCGACCTCGGTAGGAGTGGGTTGGAGTAGGAGAATCTACCTTATTAAGCCTTCCATACCTCGAGCTTGGCTACGAATCAAAGGCCTAGTAGCTTGATTCTTATTAAGTCTTGTATGTCGTATAAAAGATTGTTAATTGAAAAGGAAACTAATTTACAGTCTTTTGTATGGTATATAACGACCGTCTCGCCACAATCAGGACATCCCCTCAGGTCGTGACAATAATGATTGTTGAAGGAAAGTTATTTTCAATTTTTTATTTTTATTTTTTCTTTCTTCTTTTTCTTATTAAAATTAAAAAAAAAATGCCTCTTTTAATAAAGTGATGGAAAATTTTGTCATATGGAAAAATATTTTCAAGAAAAAAAAAAAGAGTGAATCATTTTCCCTTAAAAAAAGAATAAAAGAAAAGTATTTGGGTTTCCTTATGGATTTTCTTAAAGAAAAATAAACATATTCAATATAAGGATCTTTTCTTTAGGTTTTTCTTAAAATGAAATAAATAAGGTTAAAAACATAAATTTGACCGTTTTCAAAATTAAAATCTATCAACCCATTTAATTTTTCTAAAAATGAATTACGGAATTCTAATACCAAACATTGAGTACATAGGCATCTGTAAGTACCTATGGGGTGACTTAAAATATAAAAATTTTTCATTTTCCCCTTTGTAAATAAATTTTTTTTCAATCTTTCCCCTTTTGTAAATAATTACAATTTATTAATTTTATTCACTTGTAAATTAGAAATATTTTTTTAATCAAAAAGATATTTTGAAAAACAAATTTGAATTCAAAAGGTTAAGGTCGGTGATACCTATTGAATAGATCAACCACTAGACCCAAGATCTTTAGTTTTCAAAAATCGATTTCTAAAATGGATTTTCTTGCAGTTCAATGGCCAAATTATAATCAATGTATCCAGTTAGCTCTATCTTAACCCTTTTCTCGAATTGGTTGGATAATGACTTTAAATTTTTTATCAAATTAAAAAGAAAGCCCATTGTCCTTAATTCTTAGTTGAGGGTCTATGTTGAATGGGTATAAGATTTAATATAGATTGAACTAAAGAAAATGAAAATTGAAATGTCGAGCTCAATAGTGGAGATGTGATTTATGGTGGTGTTATTTTTTTTTTTAGCCAAAAATTTATAGTGTTATTTAGAATTGTAGATATGTTCTAATGTTATAGAGTGAAAATTATTATTGTTAGTTATGATTATGGTTGAGACGACTCACCTAAAAGTTATCTTAATAGTTGTATTTAGAGAATTGTTCTTGTTGTACCATTGATAGATTTTATAGGTGATTCGCATATTGTAATATGGTTCTAGAGCCTTACAAAATATTCATAATTTTATCATAAAAGTTGGTAAATTTCATTGAAAAGGCTAGTTTTAATTGTTAGTTTGTAAAAGTTGGTGAATTTCCAATCATTTATCTTAATTTGTACAATTTTTCACTGTAGTTTAATATTTCCATCCTTCTCTGTTCATTTCCATCGTTTCCTCTTTATTTCATAGTTACTATTTGTATTTGCTTCAAGATGGATAATTATTATTATGTATATCCTTTTGCACTTACATGTCTGGTTGAAACTTATATTTGCATAACCACAGTAACCGGTTTGTTGAAAATGTGGAATGTAACTGGAGAGCAATTTCCTTTATAAGTGGTTTAGGAAAATTTCAAGCCGATTAGGATCATTACACTAACATTCAAACAGAGTAGTCACCTAAAGGCTACATTTACCATGTTATTATAGTCTTATTGTTGATACTCATTAAGGAGATTATAAAAAGTTACAATTTTTTATTATATAATAATACTCAATATATTGTTCCATTTAAGGACTAGTTGATTAGAAAATCGTATTTATTAAAAATAATTGCTCTTTTAAATATTATCTGCTACTAAATTCTACAAGTTCTTATTCGAAATTTCACACGTCCTGTAACCATAAAACTAAAATATTAGAAAAGGTTCTTATTAATAAATTTTAGAATTTTGGGCCTTCACATGAGGAGTTTGTGTCGCAATAATGTCTTAAGAAGATTTACTAGTGAAGTAAGATTATAAATATATTAAGGAAAAACACTTTCATTAGAAATAAAAGTGAAGATTCAAAAGGATTGATAAGTGTAAATTATATAGTTTTCAGAATATAGATTTACATACAATGAGAGGGGGGAGAGGAGGAAAAAGCATTAAATGATTGAATCAATTTGAATAGGAAATGAATCCTTGTGTATACAAAAGTTGTGACCAATCTTATCTTTCAACAATGATTTATTAGGTAATATACATAAGGTATATATATATATATATATAGTATCTAATTATTAATCATATTCATATACATGGTAATGACAGTAGGTAGTTTTTTAAAAACTATCACCCATATTACCAAGTTTCCAAATATGATTTTTAGTTACCTTTACACACCATGTACATTCGTTTAAGCTTAAGTGGGAAGTGTTTTTGCATGGATCCTAAGAAAGAAGAAAAGGAATGCCAATTGGTAATTTTCCTTATTAATCCAGGAGATAAACACGAAGGGATCTATATAATCAAGAACATATATGCATGTGGGTTCATCTCCCCAGCTGGCTTTCTAGCTACAACTTCATTTTATTAGTTGTTATGTTCTTTAGCTCTCCTGAAACCAAGGACAAGAATAAGTTTAATCTGACGACGATTGCATGCCTTGTTTTAGGGATGCTAATTGTAGGGCAAGCAGAAGATTCAACTATCATATGTCTCGCTGAATGCCGTGAGTGTTGTAAAGCTTGGAAATATTTTTGTGAACCATTTTGTAGATACAAGTGTAACATCCTTGCATCCTTCAATGGTAGTTCCAATAATCCAAATAATAAAGGGGGTATACCGTCATTAAACGTACCGATTCGAAAATCAGTCTGAACAGTAGTGTTTATGCCCTTATGCTGAAAGAAAGCTTTTGAGGTGGATCCGAAATAAGATGAGAAGATTCGATTCAAGGTCCCATCCTTCCCTATCACGATTGCGAAGGGTTTTGATCATAGGTATGATTATTCCCTTTCTTTTCCTCCTAAATTTTTCTCGGTTTATTTTCTTTGATAAATCATAGGGAAAGAGGAAGCGGAAGCGATGTGTGATGGAAGTTCTTGTCCCGCAAAATGTGCCATGCTTTACCAGACTTCGGTTTCTTTTAATAGAAACGTGTGCTTTTTGTGTTTGTAATTTGATACAATGAAGCCATCCTAATGTCTCGTACTTAGTGATGGTAAAATAAACCGGTGAATATATTTTAATATGTCGTTTTCCGTTTTAGGCTAATCGAGCGGTACCTTAGAAGTCTAGTAAAACAATTTGCGGGTTGCGACTTGTATTAATATTACTGACTCTAATAGGTCGAAGATTCGTGTTACAAATGTGATTGGCACGAATAATACAATGAAAGTAACCATCTACAACAAAACTATCAAGTACACTTCATAATAAATGAGCATAATTTCAAGGTGTTTTACGGAAAGTTAAGTATACCGATGGTTTACCTATTTATCACTTTTGTTTTGGATAGGAAAATTCCTCTCCAATTCCTTGTGTTTCCTTCGTGTATCCTTCCATAAAATGAAATTAGTAGTTTTTTTTTCTATTTTATTGATTTTTCTTTATTTATTTTCCATGAAAAAATTGCCATAGTGTAAGTATACTATTAAAAAAAAAAAAAAAAAGATGATAAAAAATAAGTATATTATGCTAGCGCATTAGATTGGCATACAATTTAAACAAACATTAATAATTTACTAGTCGTTGCAATAAAGCCAACAAAATGTATGAAGTATTGTGATGATGAAATAGACTAATGATTATGTCTTGGTGTGCCATTTTTCCCCCCCGGCTGAAGGAGTATCGTGCTAAACTAATTATTATCATGATAACGTGATTTGTGAGTTCGGACTTGTATTAATATTTAAATGAAAAATAACTACAAAGAAGACTCTAATACGTCGATCATTATGTTCTAAATTTAATAAGCCCAATAAATTTTCAATTGCACGTGTGACTAATTATTTGAATACGTGCAAGGACTTATCTAGAGAGTTTCACATTTGGTGGACTTGAACCGAGTCTCACTTGGACTAGCTCTTCGATCCTTACCTTTCTTAGCAAGATATAACTTTCGACTAATTAGACTAATGACTCGTTATTTTATGATATTGTGGGAAGATTTAGGAATTAAATCTTAAAACTTAATTGGAATTGGATTAGGATCGAGATGAGATGGACACGAGAAAAAAAAAAAAAGGGAGAGTGGAGCACTTGGTAGACAGAAAGTATGTGGTGATGTCGAAAGATAATGACTCATTAAGACCCTAATGTTGTTATTTTAATCTACACGAAATAAAAATCACACCTTGTAAGGAACTCCAGACGTGAAAATTTGCCATGAATGCCTTTCGTGAGAGGAAACACCTCAGTAAGTGTTCTAAATCTCATCTAACACTTGTGAAGCATCCGACCATAATCTTAAAAACAAAATACTACTAAGAAGAGGAATACTAAGTTTTACGATAGAAGTACTGGAAGCGAAGTATTTGGAAATACAATTTTCTGATCTCTCAAGAAAGTAGCTGAATTCAAAAGCCTCTCAAAACAAAAGATAAAAGCATAGTAGGATAGGAGTAAGCATCTTCTATCCCGCCACATACACGCAAGGTCTTGCAAGGTACAAAGTTTTATAGAGTGATAAGCGTGTATCACATCTTAGTGAGACAGGAGTTGTGTCATGTGTGTATTCTCATTGCTACATATATACACAAGTCATCAATTATATGTTATTCATGAGCAATCATATGTAATGCAAACATCATACGTACGCTGTCTTCTAGTAATCAATGTGAAGCTTATGATATAAACTCCCCGAGCCTTGGGTTGACAACTTATTCTCTACCTATTACTGAGTAGAAAAATATTACTGAGAAAAAAAAAAAAAAGAAAAGAAAAAAAGAACCATAGGCTCTATCATTATTGCCTAAGTTGTCCAAACATTTGTAGGAAATTTTTTGGCATGACACCATGGTATTCATGCAAAATCCTAAAAGGTAGAGTGAGACCACCGACTCCATTTAATGCATGACAATCCCCATGTTACAAGTTTGTAAATTAAAGATCAAGACTTCTCTCATGAGTAAAGCCTTACATCTACTGTATAGCAAGGATGATATTTGAGCAATGTGGAAGTCTATACATTCATGTCAAGTTTCACTTAAAATGTCGAGTATTTGGTTAGTCTCGTATGGGGTCATTAATCAATATATAGCAAACGCTTGGCCATATTTATATATATATATATATTTATATATATATATAGATACATACCAAACAATATTTAACCAATGTCAACATCGCATATAATTATGATGCAAAACATGGTTAATTTATATGCATAAAGCAATAATAACTCTAACCCATTAATTAAGTAAGTTTGAGGGTATAAAACATGTTGTTTAAGGATTAATCAAACAATAATAACCTGATGTAATCATAAATAATTTTCACTCTGTAGCACAATCAAGAGTAAGGTTTATTAAGTTCCCAATTTCTCCCCCTTCCCTTTTTTCTCTTAATTTAACTTATCTTAAACTTGTCTCGCTCAATATAAGCCATCAACCAAATAGTAGAAGAGTTTTATATATTTTTTGCAAGCTAACTACATTACATATCATAACTTGGGGATAAGAATTTTGAACCTAATTCACCCTACTAGGAGACCAAAGTTTATGCTTTTAAGATACAATGACTTTGGTGGGGAATTTTTATATTAAAATATAAAAAAAACACCTTTTTAAAAGAAACATTTTTAGCTGAGATCATTACAACCTAATGGTATTAGAAACATTTTTAAATTGGAGTTCCCACCAAGCAAGATTAGAAACAATGGAATGTCCAGGTAAGTTAGGAAAATTTAGATGATAGCTTAAAAGGGACCTTTGCACTAGCTCGTCTGTTTTCGACCTTTCTTAAGGAAACTTAGATATTAAGAGAGGCTCTCTATAGGTGTGTACTCAATATGAGCATTGAAACACCATAAACAAGAGAACTCTTTTGGGTCATTTATTTAAAGATTCAAAAAATGCCATCAAGCTATCATTAGAAATGATCAAATAAAATTTAGAATGAAGAACCTACTACCTCTCCCTTTTAAGAATTGTATGTTTGATGCAATATAGCTTCTCTACTTTTCATTAGTATGCTCGTGCTCTATAAGATTGTCTACTCCTTTTTGTACTTGTTTCTCTCCAAATTATCCCTTGTGTGCATGTCATTCCACATCACTAGTCCGAAGCTACGTATAGTATGAGGAACACACGGTATGCATGTGACAACTACAACCAATTTCCCTTGTTCTTAGTGCTACTCTTGAAATAACACTATTGTAAACTTAGATTGGGAAATTAAATAATTCATTAATATTACAAAAGTTTAATATGTGCAAACATGGAAACACACTAGAAATGTCCCTCTTGTACATTAATTATATAGAAATAGACATCCACGAGAAAATTTGAAGTTGAATTTTATTGCTTTATTGAAAGAAGATAATAACATATAAATATCGATTATCTTTTTGTCAACTTAAAGGTTGGTATTGACAATACATTATCAAATACTAGCTATTTCGATTTTTTTCAATAAGTGGTAATTATCCTCTTTATTGGTCAAACTAATATTGAACAAATTTTCACGGATCATTAATTTATCCACAGTATAATATGCAATTTGATTCCTTGCATACAAAAGAAAACACAGGGAGAAGAAGTGAGAAAAGAATGAAGTTGTTGCTTCATTAGTAGAATATGCATTGAAAATTGATGGATTCATATGATAAAAATAATTAACAGCAAATGCAACCGACAAAAATTAATGGTACATTTAATAGAAAACACATATAACTATTGCAAATAATGTGAGGATAAATCTCATATGGGTGATGAAAATAGTGTTTTCAGGCGGAAAGGAAGAAAGATGAGATTAAGAGGTAGTGAGGCACAATGATGAGTCATGACTAATCAAGAACTTAAGGTTGGAGACCAACATATATGTCACTTGTTCTCTTTTTTTATTTTTTTTTTTCAAAGAAGTCGGTATAGTTCGGTTTGTGAACTGAATGATTAATACCAAATCGTACCAATAAACGAACCATATGGAAGAAAATCAAATTATTGGTGCAGTTCACCATTCGGTTTAGCAATTTGTGGTTTTTTTTTTTTTTTTCAACTCTAACTGCAGTAAATATTATAATTCATATTTTGTACGCGAGAATCAAATTCAAAATAGAATTGTTATTTTGGGTTTTATTAACTTTATAATGTTTTCAAGCGTTTTCAAAGTCAGAATCGTAATCCTTTAGAATCAATGATTCTAGCTTGAAGAGGAATCTAATTCCGTCCTTGAAGGAGTAAAATTTATTACATTCCACTCTAATTAATAAAAATGTACAAAAATAGGCTTTACATATAATGAAAAAATTTTTCATCCACGAATTAAGGGTATTTTTTTTTATAAATACCATTATAATAACAAGTGAAATCAATAATTTTATGAACATTTCTAAACATAGCAATAAACTTACTATTTTATTGCTATTTTCATTTCATTTCGGTTCACTCAATTTCACATGATTCTTATATACTAAGTGTGACATAAGTGTAATATTAGAGAAATTCAACCATGATAACATAAATAAATGTAATACACCAAAATATAAAAAATCCAATAATGATACAATAAACAAATATAATGAATGAAAATTTAAGAAAAATAAATAAATGTAATGGATGAAATCATACCATGAAAATGGAAAATATATGTGATTATAAGTATAATAAGTACTATAAGGATCCCATTTTTTTGCCAGTATAAGGATTGCATTTTATGAGTATGATGTTAGAATTTAAGGAAATCCATTAATAATCCATTAAGGACACCAATAAAAATAATGTAACGGATGGAAATATATAAGAATGACACCACAAACAAATAAAACAGATGAAAAGATTGCTTTTTTTTTTTTAACCAAAGCGATAAGAGTATAAAAAAAAAATTTGCAAAATTATAAATTCTAATAGATTTACAATTGTTGTTCTCCAGAAAATTTTTTACAAGTGCTATCTTCCCTATCCACACTTAAACTTGTTATATATATACATATACATATATACATATATATACATATTACTGTTTCCATTTTTCTTCTCAAATTCACACATAAACTTGTAACGTGTTTATATATGTTAGGTATGTACAACCATTTGATAGCTACGGTTTCCATTTTCATTTCAATGACTTCACACATAAACTTCTAATGCGTACATATAAGTTAGGCATGTATGGCCGTGAGGTGGCTAAATGTATTCATATATGTTGGGTGTGTACAACCATTTGCCAGCTAATTTGTTTGTGAACCGGGTCTAATTGGCCACTTCCCAAAAAAGACAAAGTTACTTAATTAAGAATACATATTATATGTACCTATTATATATATATATATATATATATATCCGTATATCTGTTTCCAATATGGAGTTAAGATGTACAGTTGTATCAACTGTCAAGTACTTTCAGCAATTTAACATATCTGGCATATTCAAAACTCTCGAAGGCTTTGGTAATATATGTATAAATTTTAAGCAAAATTACAAATGCATGACGTGTCTTTTTCCGTTTATTTCATCGCACGGGATAAATTGGAATTCATCGGTAATTGAATAAGCTTGCAATTAATATTACACTCTTTATCTTAGAAAAAAATAACAACATAGAATAGAATACAATTGAATGGACTAATTTATCCCCGTCTTCGTTACACAGATCATATGCAGATCACCTTAAAAAAAAATAAAAAATAAAAAAAATTGTACAGATCGCAGTTCCCAAAACCTAACAAGGGTATAGAGCAAACACAGTTCCCAAGGCCCGTAATGGGATGTATGTTATAAACAAAGAAAGAAATCGGAGAGAGCATGTACGTATGTTTAAGAAATCAGATCAAGAAGAAATTAGTGGAGGGAGAGTTTTAGACAGAGAAAGAAAACAAAGAGGAAGTATGTATGCATGTCTGAGAAAGAAATCAAATCAAGAAGAAACCGGTGAAGAGAGAGTACGTATGTTTTAGAGAGAGAGAGAGACAAGAAGAGGCAGTGGAAAGAGAGATGCGCAACGGGATTTTTTTCCCTTTTAACTGTGTAAGCGGTTCCCCTTAACTCTGGAAACTAGTGAATGGAAATAGGTATGAGGTGGTTAAGATTATTATTACTTGTAAATTGAAGATTATATTGAAAGAAGGGTATTAATTCAAAAGAAAAATTATAGAATATGGTTAATGTGAAATTTAAAAGGAAAGTTATTGGTGGTAGATGATAAAAAGTTTATTGATATTTATAAGTAAAAGATTAAGGAAAATAATAATAACATATAAAGATTTAAATGTATTTTTGAAAATTATTTTATAGATATTTGAATTTCATGATTAAGTTAATCAATAATCAAACTTATCATTAAAACTTTATATTAGATGTTGTAAATGAAACCTTAAGAGTTAGAGGAATAACTATCAATTTCTAAAATAATATTAAATTGGAATAATATCAATATGGGATCAGTGCATAAATTGTATTTACAGAATTGAGATAAACAAATACATGCCAACTGTATATGAAAACACTTGATATGATAACTATACATGGCATGTTGATATACAAAGTTTACATACATGGTGATACTAAAGTTAAGTAATCAAAGGTAGTATACAAATTTGAAGACAATATGATTTTCAAAAGAGATAATACTTTTTCATGAAGCTCGTTGTATTTGGAGAAGGGATTTGGTGGATATAAAAAAAATGTTGAATTAGTGATTGGAGGAAAATCCATTGAGGTAATCCAGTATACGAAGAAGCTATGAAGCTGCAATGTACTTCATATTAGCAGTTGCAATAGATAATCCAACAGAGACATGGCAAATCTAAAATTGTCAAATTGTTGTTGAGTGTCGTATCATGTTGATCAGATCGGTGTATTCTATTGGTTCATGTTTTGTCAACTAATTAGTTCTTCTCAATACTGTCTCTTTTGCTGAGTCTGTCAGTTAAAATTCATATTCATTCTTCTCAAGTCGAGTTAAGTCGAGTTAAATTGAGTCGTTAACCATCTCATTTGAATCCGAGATAGAGAAGAGTCGAGATTTGCCAAATTTGTTTATATTGATCCTATGCTAAGTTGTATGAAGAACAAATGAGAAGTTATGACAGTAGTATAATCATTTTGAGTAGAAGATTATAGCTAAGAGGAAAGGTGATGATAAGAGGTGAACTTAGAACTGCTAATGATCACAAATAAAACTTAAAAAACAATCAAACAAGGAATAAATGGAGAATAAACCAATAAGAAAATTTGCGAAGTCATAAAGCTAAGTTATAAGATAGTACAGTACGATTACAGGTCTACTGTGATGAAAGAAACCCTGATTGATACAAAGGTAGGGAATGCAAATGAAGGAAAATTAAGAGATCAAGCAAAAGTTCAAATAGAGAAGTGGAATGTTAATTAGAAAGCAAATCAGAAACTTAATAAGTAGACTACACAGAAGTTTCATTTGGGAATAGTTCGGTAAAATAGAAGACGGGCTTTAAGGTTATGAAGTAACCCACAAAAATACTAGATAATCAGGTTCAGAAGTTTAAGAGTTGAGATACGAAATAAATAAAGATGCGACAGGACAAAGGTCTAGATTTAGAAACTAAAGTAGAACATAATGTAGTGAAGACAAAGCATTACTTGTGGTTTCTTCAATTTTTAGAGTAGTAATAATATATAAGCTATCAATCTTAGTAAATAAACAATACATAGATATATAGTAGTTTCGAGAACGAAACTATTGTAAAGGGGATAGAAATGTAAGCCCCACAACTAACTATTCGAGATTCTGATCGGTTGAAAGATCCGATCGAGCCTAAATTATAAAGTAAAAGTAGAAATATTAGTAAACTAATCCAGTAAGTTCGAATTTAAGAAAATAAGCAATAAACTAAAAGAGTATAAAATTTCAAAATTTTAAGTATATAACTCGTTATTTATCAAAAATACGTAAAATATATTCTGATAATTAATAAATCGCTAGAGATAAATTATATATATACTAAAAATCATAGAATGACCTAAATAATATTTAGAAATATTTATTTGTACTATATATGAATTTACATGTAGGTAGAAATACACGTAATTACTTAAAATACACGAAATGTGCTAAAATAATAATAAATAATTAAATAAAATTCATAATTAATTAAGAAAAAATCAAGAAAAATAAGGAAAAATGAGGGAAAATCCAAAATTGAGGCGTGACAATCTGGAATTGAAGAAACAAAATCAACCAATTAAAATGCAACAAATAGAAAGTGGAAAAAAGAAGAGATAAGGCAATTGTCTTGTTTAATTAATGCACAATAATTCTCTAACAACTCTATAAATAGCAAAAAAATTTCAGAAGCTCATTTGGTCAGTTTGGAGAGTGAGAAAAATAAAGAGGGCAAAAATAGTGAGTATTTGAATTTATTTCAAGAAAATTTTTCAAATCTATGCAATTAGGGCCTTAGAAGGGAACTAACACTCGACAAGTAACTGAGAATGGACAGCCACCACCACCACCACATGGTAGTGGCAGTAGCAGTGGCAGTGGCAGTGGCAGTGGCAGTAGCAGTGGCAGTGGCAGTGGCAGTGGCAGTGGTAGTGGCAGTGCCTAGGTGGGTCAACACACTCATGGCCACCGACGGTAGCTAGAGCCATCCAAATCGGTAAGTTCAATTTCTAATCCGATTTTGTTTAATTTTATAAAAATATTAAATATTCTTAGAAAATTATGAAACTTGTTATTCTGAAATATTTTTGTATATATTTTTTTAGGAAAAATATTATTTTGATAAAAATATGTCACGTGATACATGGTCCTTAAAAAATCATACAAAATCAAGTATGTTTTGGTTTAGAAATAAATGACCTTAAGAGTATAGTTTTGAACCCAAAATTTTCATGTAGACTACTTAGATGATATAGAATAGTGCTATGAAGCCCGTTTTCAAAAATTAATTTTTTAAATTTTTAGATAATTTTTAAGCCTTAAAATTAGGCATAAAATGGGTAATTTAGGGTTAATTAAATAGTTAATTATTGATTTAGTAAATAATTATATGCTTTAGGATATTGAAAGCTGATGAAATATAATATTTGTAGCATTTAAGTTGTTAGATGTAATTATTAGGCTAATTATGTAATAAATAAGTAATAGAGAAAAATAGTACATTTTAAGTTAATTTGGTAATTTAGGGTAATTAAGTGTAAAATCTAATTTATGATGAATTTAGACATTTTGAAATAATAATTGATATTGAGAGATGATAATTAGAGTAATAGAAATATTAGATATGTATTATATACATAACAGGTGATAATACATAATATGTAATTATTGAAAATATAATAAATAGAAGATATTAGAATAAAAATTGATATTATATAAATAATAGGGATATATAATAAATCTGATAGAAATCTTGAATTTATTTAATTATATGAAAAACGTAAAAATTTCCCACATCAAGAGTAAATTCGGTACACTAATAAGGATTTAAGTGTATCGAGTAGAATAAAATACTGATTAGGGATAATTATGGTATTTAAGATATCTGGAAGTAATGTGATTAATTTTACATTATGAGTTAAAACGAGTTTCTAGGGTTCGGGTATAAAACAGTACTTAGAAATCGAATTAGTACCTAATTTAAAAAAAAATCGATGTGGAAACTAAACCCAAACTTAGCCCCAAACCCAGAATAATTGTAAATGATTTGAAAACCTTGATAATTGGACATATTAAACTCTAAACAAAAGATAACAATAAGCGTTATAGGATAAAATCAACCTATAATAGTTATATAAAAAACTAAAACCACGTGTGTGTTATAGAGATGATCGGCGATGGCCTGAACGAGTCGAACCTTGAGTAAGTAAACGAAGAGTCGAGATAAGTTGGGATTAATACATTGCTATATTTTGGAGGCTTAAGATTATACTTGGTTGTGCTTGTTAAATAGTTGGTTGTGTGCATATGCTTAATTATGAGTGATGCTATGATTCTGTTTGTTATTCTGACTTACATTGTATGAAGTAATCGATCACCCTAAACTGAACTTAACAAGAATATAACTTGTAAACATAAATTGAACCTGCATAGCAACTCATAAGGGGAAACCTAGGATTTCCCGGCCAAATACCGACCCCTTCGAAAGGAATAACACCGGATGGCATAATGGGTCCCTTCTTCATCCTTAGTTGAATTAAGTGACGGGTGAGGAGGTCGTGGCAAAGGTGAAGTCAATGATTTGAAGGTAGTTGCTAGAGGAGCGGTATCTCCATTGCACAAGCCTGGATTTGGTCATAAGCTGTTGCATTAATGACAACTCCTTAACCCGGATTAGAGCGGACGCAATTTCTCTAATCTCACAACGAACCGAATAACGTCATGCGATGGCATTTGCTTAAACATGCATTGTACCAAATGATTTGGTTGATAACCTTGTTTATGTTTGTGTTTGTGATGTAATTTTAAGCCCTCTATCATAACTTATTGAGCTATGATTGCTCACATCCCTATAGACGTCATACAGGTGTTGGCCAAAAAACGGCTTACAATTACTCTAAAGCCAACAACTGCTAGATCCTAAGGAGTAAGGAAAAACATTTGAAAAACAAACATATATTCTTAAGGTCTAAGTTTTTATTTTAGAATTTTTCATTTCTAAATAATGTAACAACTAGGAAATATATTATGGTGAAACGTTGTAAACGTCAATTATAATAATCGAATTCTAGTGTATATATATATATATATATATATTCTCACTCTATTACGTAAATGACTTATTTAAATTACAAATCGTTTACTTCAAAGCGAATTAGTTGTAGACGCCTTGTGTAAATCAAATCTGGGATAGCGGTTGTAAGGCCAACTTCTATCTTAAAATGTTTTACACAGCGGGACTGTTACGACTTTACCACTTTGAGGCGTGACAATTATAAAACTCCATCTCATAACCAAAGTTTTTCAAAAGAATTAGGTTTGAGCAGTGATATAGTAAAATATTCAAAGGTTACCCATACTTACAAAATTTATATTTATCAAAGAAACAATACTAAGTTTAAGAAGCAGGCTATAAAGTTCATCGGTTAACCTAACTTAATAACCATGTTAATAGTAAAAATCTAGAGGGTCACTTGAGAAGACCCTCATAATTTCCTTTAATAGTTAGTAAAGTTGATGTTTAGGACACAGTTAGTCATTTCTCCATATTCCTCACATTCTAATTTTATGTTCAATCTTTTAGATTTAGATGGCTTACCGAAAGTCTATTTCGAACCTACAAGACCACTATAAGGGAATGAGCAACTACTTGGTTAATAAGTAGACTGAAGATAGAAGTACGCATTCAGCACATCATAATACTAAGTTTTTAGCTAAGTTTGTTAAATATAATATATGTACAAGCAAATGTCATCGCACGACATTAACCAGTCCATTGTGAAATAAGAGAAATTTTGCCTACTCTAATCTAAGTTAAGGTGTTTGACGACGTACACTCGTGAATTGAAACCAAACTGAAGCTTATATAATGAAAAACACCCTCTACCCAAAACTTTGTTTGTACCACAGCCCATAACCTTACCGTAACCTCCTCTCCTGTTACTTAATTCAACTAAAGGTAAGAAAATAACTATTTCAACTATTCTCATCAAATAGGTCCATATTTGACCCAAGAGTCCTAGTCATTACTCCTAATGGATTACGATACATGTCAAGATAAGAATTAAGATGGGTTTGAGTTAATTCAGTTTCAAAGGTGATCAACTAATTTAGACAATTCAAACAAACAAAATATGCAGAACAATCACAACATGGAGCATAACTCCTACGGTAGTCACAAAGCAATATATAGGCACATGCGTAACACACATACATAAATAACTACATTACAATCACAAACTAAAAGCACATCAAAGACTCCAAGTACTTTAAAATACTCCAAAATGCTGCAAAACATTAATCCCACTTATTTGGATATGCATGCTCATTCTCTTCATCTGTTGCTCTCGTCTTCCTCTATTATCTCTAAAATTTAATGTAACTTCTTTTGGTTTCCATCCAATATATAATAGATGTGTTCATTCTAACATTTAAGTATATTTTTCAAATGTGATAAGTGAGTTTTCTAAAGTTGTATTAGGTATTAGTTAGGTAATGTAAATTCTAACCAAAATTTTGACCTAATATAGGATACTGTCTAGTAGTTTCTAACCAAGAGTCTGACTCTGGTAAATCCTTAAAGATTATAAGGAAGTGACTTTCTGACCTAACCTTTAGCTCCAAGTGACCTAATACCCATATCTAGCCATCTTTTAACCAAACTTTCGATTGTTTCTACATTTAGCCTCTTCCATCATGCTACTTTTTGATGCAATTTCCGACTTAGGTTATGACCCAGCATTTCAGTTTAGATTATTGTCCAAGAAGTTTCTAACCTATATTCTAGCTTTAATAAGGATGTAGAGTCTAAGTATATACCACTTTTAAACTTAAATCTAATTTTAGTGTATTCAAAAAATTCCATACCAAACTACATTCTGATATACTTTCTAACATAGTTTCTGACCCTACTACTACTAATACACCTAACTACTTTACATATACTCCACTCTGAGTTTTGAGATCTCTAAATCCTACATATACAGTACGTATCAACTAAGTACTTCCATTATTTATACATTTTCTCACTATATCACTTCCTAAATCAAAATTGCATTAAAACTTGACAAATTGACCGTAAGCCACCAAATACCCATTTTTCACTTAAAAACCATCATTCCTAAACTCATAAATATCTATTTTTAGTTGCTGCATGTAAGTAATTATAGGTGATATTATCACTCAAGCTACTTTATCAAAACACTTATCCAATGCATTGTTTACATAAAAGTGAAAATTTCCCTAAAATTTGACAGTACAATTTTTACAATTCAACAACATAGAATCAAAATTCAATATCTTAGGAGTATAACTACAAAATTTCAAGTTTCAATTACAAAATTTCAAGTTTCAACTATATTAATTGGTTTTTCAAGTAACCTAATTGAAAATTAGTGTGCAATATGTTTTTCTTAAGGACCTTACAGCTACATTGAAAATTTTGAAAATCTAATTAATAATTTGAATTCCTCATGTAAAAAAACTTAGGAAAATCAATTTCAAAATTTTTCATAATCGATTACTATCTTTCCCAAAATTTTAATAAAAACGAGATGTATGGCAACTCAACCAAAACCCAATGCTCTAGCCACCATGGGAGGCAAGGGTGTATTGATCGACCTGGCTGCTAGCCACTCCTTCAGGTGGTGGTTCAGCCTTGTTGCAAGTGATTGTCTCCTTTAAGAACTTGCAAAACCCTTAATTTGCACAATAATTTTTTCTTTAGAATTTTTCCTAAGACTAGTGGATTTTTATAGCATGGGTGAAGTAGCTTTGAAATTTTCTTTTCCTAATAAACTATGTTTTCTCACTTGGTTTAGACGTCTTCACATAAGGATCTATCTTTTTTTTTTCTTTTTTCAATCCCACAAGTAGCTCCTGGATATGCCATGCCATAAGGTTTGCCTCGTAAGTGCTTTGGGATTTTTCTACAATTTTCCATTAGTAATTTTTGCACATTTTTAGGTATTTTAAATAATTATGGGTACATAAATTGACATAACAATTATACTCGATATATATACATTTCTTTTATATATTATTTTATGTGCCATATTATTTATATTATTCCTATAATTTATCTCTAAGTGCTTGATAATTTTCGAAATCTACATTGTACGTTGTCAACAATATAATAATAATATAGTAAATGTTTACTACTTTAGCTATATTTTTTATACTTTATTATATTTTAAAATTCTGAACCTACAAAAACTCATTTACTAATATTTCCAAGCCCCTCGTAAGGTCCTAACCTAATTAGGTTACCTTTTCAAATACTCTAAATCAATTACTGAACTTAGTTGTATAAATACGAATCTCACAATTTAACCCCCCTCCTACAAAAGCTTTGTCATTGAAATTACGGCATCTTAAGCTACTATTATGATATCTAGATCAGCAAAAGATATCTCCTCCTCGTGCTTATTCTTAATGTTAAAATTTATTTCCACACTTACCTTCTTAACTAACTTGTTACTCCTATATTGCTCTTTTGTAAATTCATATTTTCTCTACACCATCAATCTCTTATTTGCCACTAACATTGTATCCCAGATACTAATATAACTTATCATTATTTCGATATCCTTATTTATATTTTCTTTCCTCTTATATTATCTCCTAATTTATCATATCCACACTTCTCAATTTTATTTTGTATTCGTTTTCAATCAATCACGTTCCTTTCCATTTTAACCAAAAAAAAATGCTAAGTATAGAGAATTGCACCTAAAAATAGCACACGAATTAGTGCAGTTTACTTATAAGGATGTTTTAAGGAAACTTAGCTAGTTTGGCTTCAAATAAGGATTGCTCAACCATTACGTCCAATCTTAGCTTTTCTTAATTATTTTGTATATCAAATAAGCCTTTCAATAAACCTCCTATTTTAGGAAGCATTTATGGGTAACAAGAGCCCCTCCACTTATTTGAAGTTATGGAGAGCATTTCCAAAATACCATTAATTCATTAAAATCAATCCAATAAAAATCAAGACAACAAACCAATTAAGAATGATTGAAAAACTATCAAGAACACTTGAGGATGATCCACTATTAATGTGCACTCTTAAGAAATCAAGTTTTGTCTATTTCTTTTACCAAGTATTTATACCTCTTTCTAACCATATCCCTCCATGTTTCATTAACCAAATGTCTCTTTAGATTCAAGTAGCACATGTTTGCACGTAATCGACTATCTCCAGCAGCCTCATCATATCATAACAAATTTTCTTTAAATTACTATACTGCAAAAGAACGCTAATTTTTCATTTATAAGTTTTTAAAAAAAATAGAAACAGAGAAAAAGATATTACTGTACTTTTGAAAATGGGTCCTTTGATTTTTTTTCTTTTTTTTTTGTTATTTATACCTCAAATGGGCCGTAAAATTTTGAATTGGAAAATTTCCATACCGAATTTAAAATATAGATATATATATATATTCATTTTCGTTCATCTTGCGGTATAGCTGGGTTTTTTTTTTTTTTTTTCACCATCCGAGCTACGTACGTAGGCATCTTTTATACACAATGATGAGAACTAAATCATTTATTATTCAAGAGGCATCTTAATGTTATAAATAAACAAAAAACACTCGCACACAACTCTAATCAGAGTCACAAATATTATACAAAGTTCCATTTGAAACTTAATCAAGCGAGTTTAGGACGTGTTTACTGAAGCGGAAACCAATAGCATATTAAGATAGTACATTAACGTGTAATCGAAACGCAATCATTAACATTATAGTATATTTCATACTTGCCTTCGAATCTTACTAATAAATTAATTTAGTTTGACTAAAAGATAGTGAAATTCATACTTTTATGTGGAAAAACAAACGTCCTCATAAACTAAATTATTTCCATTTATGTTAGCCACAGCTTGTGCTTCTAGCATGGAGTTTAGATTGTCTGGTAGTCCTTTTCCATAAGCTCGACCCAATATTATCAAAAATTTAAATTGGGCCTTCTTATATACCTAATTTTCATACTAATAGACATCTCAATTAGATGTTATACTCCTACCATACTTAAATAAATGACTCTCATATGTAGTATTTTATAGTATTGGTTTTTAAGAATTTTATTATTTAATATCTTTAATATGCAATAATATTTTTTTAATTTTATCTTCTAAATATAATAGTTCAAAAAAAAAGCCTCATCAAAATATTTATAATTTAATAGTATAAATACTAATCCTTCTAATAGGATAGATGATGTTAAAAAAAAAAAAAATTAACTCTTATTAGATGTATAATTCTTATTGCACTTTCATAATTCTTTTTCCAGTGTTACTATTTCTATTATATTGTTCATATATTTGCCCCATCAATCCTTCTCTCCATTATTTTATCATTTTCCCACCGGTCAGTCTCGCTCCTTCCTATCTCATTCCATCCAAACAAAGTGCTGGGAAGAAAAAATGGCGCGCCAGACCAGTGCATAATCTTATTCGCGGGTGTTCTTTCCTCGAGCACCTTTCAGGACTAGATCGTCGCTCTTCTTGGTTTGCACGCGAAACAACGACGACATAATCATCATATGCTCCGTATAAAATGTACGCTGTTCCTACAGAGACTTGCACTATCCTCTCACCCACTAATCTTTTCAACAACCAACCTATCATTTGCGCACATCCCACGACTATCTCTGTCTCTACGAGTTGTATGAATCCAGTACGATGTCGTCGGTCCATGGTTGTGAATGCTGTTTCAAATTCATCTCCCGTGGAAGATAATGATGATGACGATGATGGAGTAGTTGACGTCATCGGGAGTAAAGTGAGGAAGGGGTCAGGGACTACTGCAAGAGGAAGGCGGTTGTTGAAGATTCGTGAAGAGAAGCGAAAGCGTGAATATGATCGTCTTCATAATTATCCTGCATGGGCTAAGTATACAAATACATACACTACCTGTTTGATGTTATTACTCTGTTGGTTTTTCTTTTACTTGTCTCGATTTTGACCATGTTATCGTTAAGTGACTGAAAATAGACAAAAGCCAATAACAAATGCCCGCGTGTTATTTACAGTAGATGATTCCGATTGGATAACCTCATGTCGTGGTGCTGTTGAAATGTAAATATTTTTAAGTTACAGAAAGAAGTAGGGTGGTATTCAACCATCCATCTTTGCATGGACATTCCTGGATCTAAAGAAACTGAATCAAGTAAGTTCAAGCTCTGGTTGGGCATAGCTTGAATTTTTACTTAACGAGCTTAAGTATGGCTCAGCTAAGTTCATTTGAACTGGACAGAAATATATACTAAAGCTCGAAACTCAGCTGGAATCGATAAAGTATTTTTAAGCTAGTGAGCCAAATAGCTTGATACTTGAGCTTGGTTCGATGAGCTACTCAAGTATTTGGTGAACTGAACTCAGGTAAATAACTAGCTGAGCTTCATGAAGCTATGGACTGCTTGTAATTCATTTATATACCTTAGTCCTTCCATTCAGCGTTCGTTGGGAAGTGGGACATACTTAATGTTGAAGCCGGTCCCATCCAACTTTCTTATATGTCGCAAAATTTAGCCGAGTGACATACAAAGACAGCTAGTTCATAACCATCTAACATTCTCTTCTCGTGATATTATGTTGAGTACCATACCCCAGAATGAGTGTGATGATTTTTATTATTTAGAAACTACAATCTTGTTATTTGAGACGTATATTTTGCATGTCATGTGTAATGATGTCTGTAGAGAAAGATGAATAGTATGGTGGAGAAAATACATCTAGAGCATCTGAAAATCATATTTGAGATATATGATGCATAGATTAATTATAACATCATGAGGTTGTTCAGTAGCTAACTAATTTCATTATTTGATTGATGATTTGCGTTGAGATGAAGTTATGAATGTGTCTATTGTATAATGCATGGTTATCGTACATACGTCTGTTAGTTAGTACTTTTTAATGACTACAGTGCTATACCGAAGATGCAAATTACTTTTGACCAGTGCATCTTGTGCTTATTTTTCACATGCTTTAGATCTAGACTAGTGATGACCGTTTCCTTTGTCTTAAATCCTTATTTTTGAGCATGGTTATGATGTGGTTAAGGATTTACTAACTCTTATCGTGCATTGATACGTGCAGAGTCCTGGAAGATGCTTGCAGAGATGATACTGAACTTCGTGCTGTTCTAGGCGATAGTATTGGTAATCCTGAACTTATGAGGAAAAGGGTATCTTCTTTGCTGAATTCTCTGCTTAAAAATAACTGTTACAAACGCTTTTCCAGAATGTTTTACTTCAATTCTTTCGTAATGCCATTCTTACCTGGGGAAGGATGTTGAAATTCTTATATTTCAGTTTTAGGGAAAATTCAAAAGCTGAATGAGCATTCTTCTTCTTCTTCTTCTTCCTTTTTTTTTTGTTTTTTGGGGGGTGGGGGGATGATGCTGAAAGAATGCCAAAGGGGGTTTTTGCATATGTTGTCCAAAACGCTACTCATTTGGGCATTCCCTTCTTAAGGGTTTGTTCAAGTCCTGTCATTTACTGAGGCCCATGTTCCCTGATTGCTTAGATGCTTCTAAGAGAACTTTTAGTGAATGTGCTATACGCATTTCAGGTTGAAGAAAGAGTTAGAAAAAAGGGTCAAGATTTCCGCAAATCTACGACTGGATCAATCCTCGCCTTCAAAGTCAGCTTTAGAGAGTATAACCTCTCTCTCTCTCTCTTTTTATGGAGAACATGTAAATTGTAACTGTCGCAACTGACCCACATGATGCAATAAGATCTTCTTGCTTCCCCTCCTTTTGGATAGATGCACCCTAGAAGGATTCTAGCAGCTTTCATCTTCTTTGATTCTCATGGCTACCCAAGTGTTATGTATCTTCAAGCTTTTGATTCATCTTTTACATTCTTGTGCAGCTTCAATCCTGCTGATTCTTACATATGGTTAGAGTTATATGGGGCACCATCTGATCGAGAGGTTGACCTTCTTGGAAGTGTGAGTTGCTGGACTTTACTGCTATTGTCAGATTCTTGTTGAGTTTGTTCTTATGCTTTTTGGCCCGGCTTTTCTGTGATGTATGAGCAGGTTGTGCAGTCCTGGTATGTCATGGGGCGCCTGGGTGCTTTCAATTCTGCTAATCTACAGGTTGCCTTATCAAGATTTTATGCTTTTTATTGACTTTTCCCTTTTTCTTTGGGGTGGGCTTATCATCAATCCTCAGAACCTTTATGGCTTGTCAGCCTCCCTTTCTATGTATATATATAACAATAACTGATTAAAGACACACACTAAAAGTGATGCGTATTGAACTATCATGTTCTATTAGTTAATCTACACTTGACTGATGCTTGAACTTTTTCCCAGCAGACATGCTATCAGGATATCTATTGCCTTAATGGAAGTTTTGCTTTTTTTCATTTTTTATTGTTGCCCATAAGGTCATGTTGTAAATGGTGTCGGTTAAAGTTGAGTTACTGTTTAGTAGAGACATGCTTCCGTGTTTATTTCTCTGCATCACTTGGCAAGGAAGCTAAATCAGAAAAATGTGTTGAGCTGGATTAGACTTTGATGACCAGCTGAGGTCTGTAATGTAGTTGGACATGAACGTGATAGAGAAATCCAGATCTTAAACGCTATGCCATAAAAAAAACAGCTAAGTTCATGTTTGATATTTTTTCACTTAAAACAATATGCCTTGCAATTACATTTTACATTTATGATATCCTGAATGTTATTCTTTTTCTTTCTTTCATTGCTAATATCACCAAAGTGATGATAATTTTAGCTGGCAAATATGTCAATGGAGTATGATCCGCTTTATGATGCCGACAAGGGTATGAAAGTGATGCCATCATCCTTTCATGATATTAGTGATGTGGAGTTCCAGGACAAGTGGGGCCGTTTTTGGTATGTTTTCTGTAGATAAATCTTGTAATATTACTTGGCAGTTTGGTTATTGATGCCAGATGATTTTGCCTGCAAACTTGTGACAAATTTTAGAGTCGTGCTTCAACAGGGTCGACCTTGGTACATCCGACTATTTTGCCATTGATGTGCTTCTCAACTGTCTGACAGTATTAAGCTCAGAGTAAGTATAAGAGTTAACAATCTGCTGGTGTTACAGTCTTAAGACTAATTTTCATTCTCTAATTGCGTTTCCTTCTCCATGAATAACAGATATCTAGGAATTCAGCAAGTAGTTTTTGGTGGCCGTCGCATGGGCGACTGGGAAGAGGGGATGACGAGTCCGGAGTATGGATACAAGTATTTTAAAATCTAAGATAGTGGATTCATTTAGAATTTTCAAATCTTACTCTCAAGTGGATTCATTATATCCTTTACGTTCTACCTCCTAAATAGCAAAATTGCATTTGTGAAATTTTACCACCAAATGGAAAGGTTCGGGGAATAAGGCCATAACCCGATGGCTTGGTTTGTTTACTTGTAGGTATAGAGAGGGAATAAAATAATTATTTCTTTTTATCTTTCTATTATCTTGTTTATTTGAAAAATAAGTAGAAATCCTAATTCCTGTAGACTTTTCAATTCTCAATCTACGGGAATAGTTATTACCTAAGAAAAAGATAAATATGAAAAGTCTTATCCCTTTACAAAGGAAATAAAATGTTCAAAGAATGTGACAATTGTACCCTTATTAATGGTACAATTAATGACTTTTAGGTATTAGTATTTTTAATTATATTTTCAACTTAATAATGTAATTAATAAGATGATTTAAGCATTAGAGTAAGTATTTTTTAGTAAACACTAGAATAAAAATTTCTTAATTGTTGTAAGTAATAGTCATTTTCAAGACATAACCTTTCTGTCCCACCTTATTCCATTCTAGAAAATAAATGAGTTCCACCTTATTCCATTCTAGAAAATAAATGAGTTGCAAGAATCTAATGGAGTTCTTTAATCATTTTAGGACTTATCTCCAACCATGGCTTCTTTCCCTCTAAAAGTCCAATCCTATTAAAGTTAAAGTTTGACTATTGTTAAGCGTGAAGTAAAAATGGGGAAGTTGGTGTCGCATTTAGGGTTGGCAACTTTTGTTAATTCGTTTTGTCTCTCGTTCGTGTTTAAATTGGTTTCTATCTTCAAAATCTTAACCCATAACCCGACTCATTATTAATTATATATAAAAATCTAAACTTGTAATTAGACATGTTTAATAAAAATGTTTCATATCCAGAATAAACCTAAACCTATTTGTTGATTAATAAGTTGTAGCTAAAATTATAAGATATAAATTTATAAGAAAAATCATAATCATAAAATTAATATTTTACAAATAAAAATGACACAATCTTGTTACTTATGTATGCAATTACTACCTATCGAAAATTTAATAAAATACAATTGGATCAACTATAGTAAATATAAACATGGATTGATATAATATAACATCTTGATATTAAGTTTAACCATATCTTGATAGTATATTATTATTAGTAGTGATTTTTCTAACGATACAATTAAAGAATTTGCACACAAAAAAATTCTGTTAATAAAAAATAAATGATGTTGAAATATTTATAAAAAGATTATTAGTTTATTACATTTTGCATAAAATCAATCCTTTATATGTAAAAAAAAATTTCCATGATTATTTACTTTAATGAGCTATGTATTGATCAAAAACTCAACTGTATACTACATGCAAATTTTGAACCTATTGTAGATATCAATATATTTAAGATATCATTTGTCATTTTAGTAATTCAAGATATTAAAATTGGTTAGTATTCTCATAATTCAAAATACCTAATTCAATTACCATACATTACTCATCACACAATTATAACTCTAATTCAAATATATTGTTAACTTATAATGTCATATTTTGTACATGAGCGGTCTGGAATAAAATGAAATGGATTAGAATCGACTAAAATGGAATGAAAGTGTTTGGAGTGATAATTATCAAAGATACCTCCACTTATTGAATGTCGTAATTAAATTGAAAGTTAAAAAAGTAATTTGATTAATAATAATAAATGTTGGAGAAATGGAATCATTGATTATGTCTTTAAAAAGATAAAACCAAATTCCTCTTTAAAATTAGAATCGTGAATTCAATAAAATTGTGATTTCAATTTCTAAATGCATTTCCAAATATTGAGAAAGGAAACTCGGAATTGTGATTTCATTCCAATGTACCAAACATAACATTAGTTTTTGCATGCTTTTAATAATATGTTTATTTCGCTAAATAAAATAAAGGAGGAACAAAAGTACAATTCTTATGAAGATAAGAAGCAGTAGCAATGGTCTTTTGTCCTAAGAATTCCAATTCTTAGGTTTAGGCAAAGAATCTCAATTCCTTAATTTTAACAAGTACAATTCATTATGAAGTGAGCATCACAATCCCTTAAATGAAGTAAAGATTATAAGTATTATAACAAATGGAATAAATTTAAATCTAATATACATATGTAGAAGGTAAAGATACTCATAAGTAGTCTTCCCATTCATCATTAATAGAATCCTAACTCTTGACACACTGCAACTAATATTTAGACTTGTATTTATACCATCCTTCTTCGTAATTTCATAAAAAAGAGAAAATAATATTCTTTTAACTTTCAAAATATTATTTTAAAATTAAATAGGTTTCATGGGTCCAACTCTTAATTTATCGCTACTAATATTTAGACTATTATTTGTACTATTTGTCACGCTCCGAAACGGCAGAGTCGTAACAGCCCCGCCATATAAACCATCCTAAGATAGAAGTTGGTCTTATAACCGCTATTTTAGACCTGATCTATACAAGGCGTCCACAACTAACCCGCTTTGAAGTAAACAGTTTGTAATTTAAATAAATTATTTACCTAAGAAAGTGAAGAAATACATATATACACTATAATTTAGTTAGTACAAATATCGTTTACAATATTTCTCCGTAATATATTTCCTAGTTATTACATTATTCAAAAATGAAAAATTCTAAATAAAACAAAACTTAGACCTTAAGAATATATGTTCATTCTCCAAATATTTTTCCTCACTCTCCAGGATCCAACAGTTGCTAGTTTCAAGGTAGTTATATGCCGCTTCTTAGCCAGCACCTGCACAATGTCTATAGGGATGTGAGCAACCACAGCTCAGTAAGTTAGGATGGAGGACTTAAAACTATACCATAAACATAACAAGGTTATCAATCAACTTATTAAGTACAATGCATGTTCAAGCAAATGCCATTGCACGACGTTGTCTGGCCCGTCGTGAGATTAGAGAAATTGCGCCCGCTCTAATCCGAGTTGAGGAGTTGCCATTAATGCAACAGCTCATGACCAAATCCAGGCTTGTGTAATGGAAACCTTACTCCTCCTGCGACTACCTTCGAACCATTATCTTCACCTTCGTTGTGACCTCCTCTCTTGTCACTTAGTTTGACTAAGGATGAATAAGGGACCAATTGCAATCCTGCGCTATCCCTTTCAAAAGGGTCAGTATTTGGCCGGAGAGTCCTAAGTTCCCCTAATAGGTTGCCATGTAGGTCCGATTATGATTATAGATCGTATATTTGATTAGGTCCAATTTAGGGTAATCAATCATTTCATACAAACCATACAATACAAGCCAAGACAACAGACAGAATCATTACATCATTCATAATCAAGCACATGCACACATCCAACTATCTAACAAGCACAACCGAGCATAATCTTAAGCCTCCAAAATACAGCAACGTATTAATCCCAACTTACCTCGACTCCTCGCTCACTCACTTGAGGTCCGACTTGCTCAGACCACACCGATCATCCCTATAACACAAACATGGTTTCAATTTTTCATATAACTATTATAGGTTCATTTTATCCTATAATGCTTATTGTTATGTTTTGTTTAGAGTTTAATATGCCTAATTATTTAGGTCTTAAGCCTTTTACGATTATTCTAGTTTTGGGGTTATGTTCGGGTTCGATTTCTGCATTGATTTCTAAATTAGGTTCTAGTTCGATTTTTAAGTATTATTTTATTCTCGAATCCTAAAAGTTCGTTTCAACCCATAATGTGAAATTAATCACATTAATTCCCGATCTCCTAAATATTATCATTACCTCTAGTCAGTATTTTATTTCACCTGGTACACTTAAATCCATATTAATGTACCGAATTCACTCCTGATGTAAGAAATTTTTACATAAATTCAAGTTTCATATAATTACATAAATTCAAGTTTCCTATCAGATTTATTGTATATTTTTATTATTATCATAATATCAATTTTTATTCTAATATTTTCTATTTATTATATTTCTAATAATTATGTATTATATATTATCACCTATTATGTACACAATACACATCTAATATTTTTATTACTCTAATTACTATCTCCCAACATCAATTATCATTTTAAAATGTCTAAATTCATCCTAAATCAGATTTTACACCTAATTACCCTAATTTACAAAATTAACTTACAATTTATTATTTTTCCCTATTACTCATTTATTACATAATTAACCTAATAATTACATCTAACACCTTAAATGCTACAAGTATCATATTCCATCAGATTTCAACATCCTAAAACACATACTTATTCACTAACTCAGTAATTAACCATTTAATTACTTAATTAACCCTAAATTACCCATTTTATGCCTCATTTTAGGGCCCAAAAATTATCTAAAATTTTTTAAAATTAATTTTTGAAAACGGGCTTCATAGAACTGTTCTATGTCATTTAAGTAATCTACACAAAAATTTTGGGTTCAAAATTACACTCCTAAGGTCATTTATTTCTAAATCGAAATATGCTCGGTTTTGCACGATTTGTTAAGGACCCTATATCACGAGACATATTTTCATCAAAATAATAATTTTCCTAAAAACTACATACAAAAATATTCCAGAATAAAAAAATTCATAATTTTATAATAATATTTACTATTTTTACAAAATTACACAAAATCAGGCTAGAAATTGAACTCACCGATTTGGATTGCTCCGGCCACCGTCGGTGGCCATGGGTGTGTTGGCCCACCTAGGCACTACCACCACCGTGTGGTAGTGGTAGCCGTCCACTCCCAACTACCCGTCATATCTGGGTTCTACTTTGTAGCCATAACTGCACAGTTTTCCTTTTTTTTTCTTTGGTTTTTCTCTCAATTTTCGCATCTCCCTAATTTTCTCTTATTTCTAACTGTCCAAATGAGCTTCTGAATTTTTTTCCCTATTTATAGAGCTTTAGAGAATTTATTGTGTATTAAATTGGACAAGACAATTACCTTATCCCTTAATTTTTGGCTTTTATATTGTCTTAATTTAATTGGCCGATTTTTTTTCTTATTTTTCCCAGCTGCCACAACCTATATCTGGATCATTCCTTATTTTTCCTGATTTTTATTTATTTTTCCTTAATTAATTATGAATTTTTTTTAATTATTTAGTATGATTTTAGCACATTACGCGTATTTTAAGTAATTATGCGTATTTCTATATATATTTAAATTCATATATAGTACAAATAAATATTCCTAAATATTATTTAGGTTATTTTATGATTTTTAATATACATATAATTTATCTCGAGTGATTCGTTAATTATTGGAATGCATTTTACACATTTTCGATAAATAACGAGTTATATACTTAAAATTTGAAATTTTTATATTCTTTTATTTTATTGCTTATTTTCTTAAGTTTAAATTTACGGGATCATTTTCCTAATATTTATAGCTTTACTTTATAATTTAGGCTCGATCGAGTTTTTCAACCAATCGAAACCTCGAATAGCTAGTTTTGAGGCTTACACTATTTTTCTTCACGTATTCATGAAAAAGAGAAAATAATATTCTTTGAACTTTTAAAATTAAACGGTTTCACCGATCGAACTTAGAATATATTTATACAACCTATTTAATAAACCGTTCATAAATAAGTTTGCAAAGTTTATAGTTATATGATATTGCATCCAGATTTGTCACTAACCCTAGTCACATTGACAGCTAGGGGAAAAGATTGCTTCATACAGGTGGCAAAACTCAAATACACTAGAGTCAACATCCAAAAGTTGCCTTTGATATCTTTCTATCTTTTATATGGTTCCAAAAATCTTGATACCCCATTCACTTAAGAGGAATTAGAATTCAATTCTCTCCTTATTCCTTATTACAACGTTTACTTCATTTTTTGTCTCCAAATCGTGATTCCTTAGGAATCCCTATTACGTGAAATCAAGTAATAAGAATTCCTTAACTCAACCAAAAAATCACGATTTCTTACAAAATTTCACATTTTTTTCTAAAAATAACCTCATATCAATTTAACGATGATCACCACTATTACTATTATCATCACTACTACCTACAGCTACTACCTACCGCTACGTATTGTCACTGTCACTGTCACTATCACCACCAACTGCCACCGTCACCACCAACTGCCATCGTCACATTGTTGCCACTACTACCATCGCCATTGCCGTTGCCACCACCACTACCTCTAACCACTACCTCTAACTACTACTATCATCACCATCACTGATATCGTTACCACCGCCACAACTACCCCCACCCCCCTATCCAAGCTACTACCCCAGCTACCGCTACCGCTATCGATACCACCATCGACTACCCCCAATCATCACTACCTGTAACTGTCGTCGACCATTACCATCGCCTCCATACCCATAGTTGATTTTTACTCCAACAGTTGATTTCCACTACTACTACCTATTACTTTAGAATTACTTAAAAAAAATTAAAAATATTTTAATCATTAAAGTTCTATTAAGCATCTATTTTTAAGTTATTTATTAATCCAACTAAATAAAATAATAGGTATTATATTTTTATTACATTCCTTAAGAATTCTAATTATATTCCTTCCCCAAGAATTCTAATTATATTCCTTCCCCATTATATTCAGTGAAATGAACAAGCTGTGAATGATTTTTTTTAAGTGTTGCTTAAGTGCATGAAAGTAGGAAAACTCATAAGATCGATCCCATGCTTCAAGAGCACTGACATTCTAATAACTTCAATTCATAAATCATTTATGCCCCACTTTAACAACCTAAAACCACTAAAGCAAGATGTAGGAAATAATGAAATATGGAAACTTGAGTCCAAACAAAAGATTTATGTGCATATCAAAATTCCATCTAACTCTTTCTTTTTATCATCCCTCTATTTAATCAAAATTCAGCATCTACACTCGCATATATGTACCCTTAACTAATTGCAACAAGATTCTACTACAAATCACGTATACATCAACGTATCTCCAACAACAATTCAAACCATGTTATGAATCCTCAAGATTCCATATTTCTTCATTACCTTAAAAACCATTATTCTTATGGCTGAATTATCAATGGTAAATGTCAATACGAAAATTTATTACATGATAAATTTAAATCTCGATTTACCATAATTTATGGTGGGCTATTTTGGTAAAATAATTGAGTAAATTTCTTGTCGCAATTTATAGCGACACTTTGTTGAGAAAATGAAGAAGAATTGAGTAAATTTCTTATCAAAATTAATAGCCACACTTTGTTAAGAAAATAAAAAAGAATCTACGTACTATTAAGTCAAAATTATTGACTTTATAATTCACGACAATTTGCAGCAATTCATACATGCCAATTTGTGAAGTTTATAAATAAACAAGTATGTCAACTCATTTTGGATCCAAGAGTAAGTGATGAGTGAATTGAAGTAAGTTTATCAATCACGTCTAATTGATAAACCATATAAATTCCTATGTCTTATTATTTTCTATATTTTATTGTCCATTATTAGTGCATCTAAACAAGATCTTAATCCTGGTTATCCTCAACAAACTGGTATTAGAGCTCATGCATATTCTTGTTTAGGTTTTGAAAATTACAACAACAAAATTCAATATTAAGAAATATGAGCACAACATGAGTTTTGCTATATAGCAAGTTAAGATGTGTGCAATCTTGACACAAAACAGGTTGCATAAGACACTATTAGGGAAAGATAAAATGCCTAGTTCGATGGATGAGGAGAAGATGAAAGAAATTGATGAGAAAGTCTTATCTATTATTCAATTGTACTTGTCAAATAAAGTTTTGCATAAAGTCCTTGATTAAAAGATGGTCAAGGACTTATGGGATAAGTTAAAATCCTTATATATCGGGAAAAAAAAAAAAAAAACTTACAACTAAGTTGATTGTCAAGCATCGTTTGTATACCTTCAGTATAGCAAGGAAGGCATCAATTAAGTCGCACATTAATGAATTCTCCTCCATTCTTATGAATATGGCCAATATGGAGATTAGGTATGAAGATGAAGATCAAGCTCTTACGTTGCTCTTCATTACCTTTACTATACAAAAACTTTAGAAAGACTTCAATTTATGGCAGCATTACTCTAAAGTTAGAGGAAGTGAAAGCCGCTTTGTATTCTTAAGAGCTTTTCAATAAAGAGCTCTCTATGAGCCATTCTGATGGCCCAACAGAGGACTTAGTTGTTAGAGGAAGACCTACTTGAAAAGTTCCTAGTAGTAACTATTAATTTAAATTGAAAACAAAATCTAAATATAGTAGTTGCACTTGTAATTACGGTAAAAAGAAGAGACATATCAAAGTTGATTGCTTCGAGTTACAAAATAAAAGTAGAATGAAGAATTAGAAAGATGACAAGCCTACTGAAGCTAGTATTGTAGAAGATGAGCTCGAATGTGATGTCTATGATGTGATAGAGAATAGTGCCAAATAATGATAGATTTTAGATTTTGCATGTTTGTTCCACATATATCTCCATAAATATTTGTTTTCCTATCATGAACAGGTAGATAAAGGAGTTGTATTCATGGGCAATAATCATCCTTGTAAAATTGCTAGCATTAGAACTATCAAAATCAAAATGCATGATGGTATTGTAAGAATATTAATCGAGGTGCGTCACGTTCCAAGCATGAAAAAGAACTTCATCTCCTTATCTGCTCTAGAAGAAAACGGTTGCAAATTTGCTAGTAAAGATGCAGTTTTGAAGTTTCTAAAAGGAGCTCTTGTTATCATGATGGCTAGGCAAATTAGTAGATTATATGTGCTACAAGGATCTGCTGTTGTTTGTTTGGCTATATCTTCTTCCATGTCAGACTCAAATGTAACCAAGTTGTGGCACATGAGTGACAACGGCTTAATAATGTTAAGCAACAGGGGTTTTCTTTGTAGCCAAAGTACATCCAAATTAGAGTTTTGTGAGTATTGTATTATTGGCAAATACAAAAGAGTCAGCTTTAATATGGGAGTTTATAATACTAAAGGTACTTTAGCTTTAATATAGGAGATTGTTATTGTGACTTGAATTTTTAATGGCAAATGTGAATACCAAAATTTATGGTAGGCTTCTTTGATATCTTAAATGTAAATCTTGATTTATTATGATTTATGGTGGGCTATTTTGACAAAATAGTTGGGTAACTTTCTTATCACAATTAATAGCCCACACTTTATTGAGAAAATAAAGAAGAATTTGCATACTATTAAGCCAAAATTATTTAACTTTGTAATTCATGGCAATTCACAATAATTCACTTATGCCAATTTATAAAGTCTATAAATAGGTAAGTATGGTAACTCATTTTGAATCTAAGAGTGAGTGGTGAGTGAGTTAGAGTATGTGAGAGTTGGAAAGAATTGAGAGAAAATCCTTTTAACTTATAAGTATATTAAGTGTAATTGGGTTAAAAGTTTTGAGTGTTATTCCCTTTTATATTTATATCATTCTCTTTTGATTATTAGTGGATTTTTTTGTCTCCTTCACTCATATGAACATAGATTAATTACCGAACCACGAAAATCAAGTAAAAATATTGCTCTAAATGGAAATATAATTATTATAAAAGACTTGGGTTCAACAAAGATTTTAATTATACCTCTTAGAATGAATCACAACCTCAGAAAACTCAGAACCCTAATCATCACTAGTGTCTTTATGCTTGTCTCGCGGATGAACAAAAGAAATAACCAATTAAATTTCCTTCTTCGTAACTATGTATTTAAGCATAAGAAAGGAAGATTGATCGACCATTTTTTATGAAAGAATAATGTGTGATCAATAAATCTATTGAGATTGCAAATATACTCGATTTCCATAATCGAAGGAATTCAATACTTTGTAATGAGATGCACCTTTTTACCCATAATTTTAAAAATTGGGGGTGTTTATACAATCATAAAAGTTTTTAGGAGTGGTTTCCGTAATTTACCCATAAATTTATTCATCACATCTTAAAAGCAAGCTAGTGTTAATTTACTTGAATTATTATTATTATTATTCCAAAAACTTCCCTTTAAATCATGGTACCTGACATTTATTTATAATTTTTCGATTATTGTCTATGATTGAAACCACTAGAAATTATATCTCCTAATGTTAAAATTATCGTCTAAACTTTAAAATAATTTTTCAATTTTTGAACTTTGGAATAACTAAATGTTATATTCTGACTACATAATTTGTTGGCTTCCCATCCATAGAAGTATGTCATAGCAAAACATTTAGATGATGAAAGGCGGCATAGTAAATTTGATAAATGAAAATAATTTAATTGAATATGACATCTAATAACATCAGAAATTTAAATTAAGACTCTAATATCATATAGAGATTTAAAAACCGCATCCATCATCTAGCTCTAAGAAATTTCGTCACCGATTAAGATAAAAAATTTAGTCAAAGTCAATCATATTAAGAAACATTGGCCTCTTTTTGTCAAATAAAACAAGAGGGAAGGCCATCTATATCTTAGAAACATTAAGGTAAAAGAAGCACCCATTTTAACAAGCATGCATCTAGTCTTTATAAGATTCTCTTAAGAAATCCTGCTAGCTGTAGATAAGTTTTTTTACTGGCTTAGTTACCACGGGATATGAAGAACTCAAAGTCATGATGGTGGAAGTGGTGGTGTTTCAACCATTGCCATGCTGCGCGCTGATTGATGGTGAGCATCTCGTGGTCACACGTCCCTGGATCAACCCAAAGTCCTCGTAACATCTTGTAAGTGGTCATAGCAAACGGCGCGATCGCGTTAGTTCCATTGATCTTGCTTTGGCGAAATTTGTTTTGGATTTTGGTGATCAGATCACTCCCTTTACAATCTTTCAATATAGCACTTATTACCCCTTCACAGACAGGCGGATATCAGTTTGTAAACACGTGGAGAGAATGGAGCTTAGAACGTGGGTATACGGTGTGGCATGTGGACAAGGAAAGGTGTTTCAAAAATTTGGACATCAATCGAACCAACAAGATTAAGATACAAATTTCATTAAATATAAGTTATTACTAACCCAAACTATTGTAAAGACTTCAAAACCATGCTAAAACAATTATAAATAGCAATAGTTTTAGGTCTTTTGACAGTTATTTGAAGACATAAATTTTCAAAAGTTAGGGATAAAAATATGAATGCATACTTGTAAAATATATAGAACAATAATTTAGAAAGTTTATTTGCGATTTGCATATTTTTTTTCCCTTGGTTAACGGTGTTAGAGAAGAGATAATTAGTTTAATTAATGATTATCTCCCCCATTTGTTACAGTAAACCCTAATTAAAGCTTATACCAGGAGAGAAATACCTTTCCACCCAAATCCAAAAAATAAGAGTCATATGCAAAACATGAATGTACCAATTATCTAGTAGTCTCTCTGCAAATTAATCAATTACCAATAAATATGAAAAAGTAAATTGTGCAGATACAGAAGGAAAAAAAAAACCTACCCTGAGATGCCAGAGACAATGAATGATAAGTTACAAAGGCTGCAGATAGATCCTTCAGTTTTGTAGCCACCGGGATATGATAGACGGGGTACCTATTCAATCAAGCAAGAAAATTTTCAAATTAAACTTCATATTCGACATTTATAATTCCTAAAGTTACAAGTTAAATCCATACCATATTATATTATATATATAAATTAAAAAGAGCCGATCATAATAAAAATAAATGTTTCACAAGTGGGATTTATTATTAATCACTACATCGTGTCGTACTTCAGAGTAGGCAAGTATATTTTGCTATATAATTTATTAATTTCCATACGTACCAAGCTATGGCCACCCAACTGTGAGGAGAGAGTTCAGTGCTCTTGAAAGTTGTCAAGCCAGGATATTTCTTCGCCAATTCCTTTATCTATTCAAGCACGAAATTGAACATATTGAGCTACAGTTTGCAAGAGAAAAATATTAACGGGTACTTAATAAGAGTCGAATTAATTACAATAATATTTTTTTTGTAAAATGTATGATCAGTTTCGGAAAGATGAAAAAATGTTTTTTCTTTTTCTTTTTCTTTTTTTGGTAAGTTTATTAACTAGGAGACCAAAAAACGCATTACACATAATAGCGTATTTACCTTCTCTGTGAGCGGGACTCTGCCATATGGATTGACTATCTCATTGTATTGACAATACAATTCGCCAAAGTCATAAAGGGACGCTTCTTGGTCAGCTGATAGAGAGCCAAAACCTGGAGAAATGTAAAATGCTTTTTCCTTTACTCGGAACATTTATTGTAAAATACCAAAAGAGAGACCTTATTTAAAATAATTTTGCGTAATTTTTTACTAATTCAAAATGGCAAAATGAAAGAGTCCCACATCTTAGGCAGCATTTGATCATCAAAATTGCTTTCAATAATGTTTGTTCTGAAATAGTAATCCCTTTATTATCTCTTCGAGAGAAAACCCGTCTTATCCTTTCTAAATAATGAAGCGTTTTCTCTGTTACTAATTTCCTCTTGAATAAAACGTATATGATACTAACAGACAATAACATGTGCTGTGAGCTTACGAGAAAGGTTGAATGATGTGCATTACCTTTAGAATGAATAATGGCTACAAGAAGTTTCTATCATAAAGTATAAATGCAGCTTTTTAAGCAATTGATTAAAGGAATACAGAAATGAATAATCGAAACAATTTTGAAAAGAAAAAATTATTGTCTTTAGATTATTTTATAATAGACAATTTTATAAGTGTAATTATATTACCATGTTAATGCGCTTGATTACATATATTTTATATTTTTAAATTGATATATAGTATTAATATATTGAATTAGAAATAAGGGGAATCCAAAAAGAAAAAAGAAAAAAGGAATTCGTAGATTTCTTTCTTTCTCTTTCTCTCTTTTCATTTTTCCCCTTCCAAACCATTCACTATGTGAGATTTATCACTCCCTCAATGCGCCAAACTCAGTTTCCGTATTTTTATGTGCACTTCAATTAATCAATTCTGTTATGCAAAACGATAAAGGGACCTTCCGCAAACCCTCTCTAATGGAGTTCCTTATCACAAATTCATTTAAGCTTGTTTAGCTCAATTATTTATCGAGACTCTTATCTTAATTTAAGCTCAATATTTTTAGTTAATTTATTTATTGAAGTTATTAACTTATTCAAACTTGTAAAACTTCATATATATATATATATATATATACTTAATTTTTACTTCAAGTACAATTAAGTTAATAAAATTGAGCTAAATAAATTCAAACTTAATCTCAATTCAATAAACTGCTCATACAGCTAAAACTTAAACATGTGCCTAACTTAATTCTTATTGAATTGAATTCGAATGAATATCAAATAAAAATTGAGTAACTAATTTATTTACATTATTACCTTCGACTAATAAAGTTAAACCCTTAAATAAGGAGGAACCCTTATATGAGGGCCAATCCATCCAAGAAGTACAATGCATATAATGATGCTCATTGGTTTTATTTATAATAAAGTACAACCTGGGTATGAAATAAAGTATAAGAAAAATATTAAGGATATTACCTTTTATAGGTTTTTAAGAGTAAAGTTTCTTAAAGTATGGATATATATATATATCACTTTTAAAAACTTGCCAAAGGAGTCAAACTACTAATAAGAGCATGTGTAGCGATAGTTCTTGGCACTATGACCAAGGCAGATGAAACCCGGAAGTCGAGACTTAATCATTGTGCAGCGTCTCTTTCCTTTTCTTTTTTTTTTATATAATTTTGATTGGTTGAGTGTTTTAATTGGGATAAAAAAAAATAAAAAATTGCGAAAAACATTTTGCGAAGGAAGAGATAAAATTGAAAATTTCTTAAAAAAAAAGGGTTCCTTAATATAATGATATAACATTTAGAAATATAAAATAGGTTCATTATTAATATATATGATCTAAGATAATTTTAATTGGATTTACTGCTAAATAAAATATTATTTCACATCACACATGTTGCATCTTCTATCTAAGCAAAAAAATTTCAAAAAAGGAAAAATAATTGCAGTAGTCATCACATTAATTTTGACTATAAGATTATTAGTGGACTAATTTTTCATGCAAGTGAGAAAAACTTAGGGATCGCAATGCACTCTTTATAAGTTGACCTAAAAGCGAAAATGAAATATACTTATTTGTCATCACGAATATCAATAAATTGAAGAAATGCTTGAGATCTTACTGCTTTCAGTCTTGGATTCAGTGGTCTTGCTCATTTTATCGTCATTATAACTGAAAATATCACTCTCTGTGGGGGTTTTGTCGTCCTGAGGTTTGATAGTGAATATTTGCATGGCTGAGAGAGAAGGAAAATAATATTGGGCAATTGTATCCCCATCCTTTAACATTATTGGGATCCCGACACCATAAGCACTCCAATCTTTGTAACGATCCCAAAAGTCCCTGAGCAAAAATGACTCCACCTTTCCATCTTCCTCATCATTCTTTTCATTCGGTGCAGTCGAACCACCCGGAAGAGGCTGTTTAGATTAAGAAGAAAAAATAAGAAAGAAAATAAATCTTATAATTATTATTATTCTTACTTGTGAAATGAAATTTTAGTTGGCCGACCTCCTTTTAGTTTCTGGGAATACTAGAATGCAAAACTTAACACAACCTCTGTCGTCTTTGAATATTTAACGTAATTTATCTTTTCTGTTGCAATGATAAAATAAATACCTATCTTACTTTTCTCTTCTTTTTTTTTTTCTTAAAAGAGTAAATACATATTCAGCATTACATTTAATTTGAACTTTTTAAGTGAATCATCCTAATGGGGACCAAATACATGGACATCTGCAGTTTGAGGCATACGATCAATGAATTTCCACCGAGATAATCTCCGTAGGTAAAATTAAGCAATATAATTTTCTAAATATAGTTTTTGCTTTTATTAATTTATGTAAGGATATCAGTGATTAATTACATTTTATTACAATTTAATTTTATGTGAGCGAAATAAGTATGTAATATACATAGTTTTGGATGAGAATATGAAAAGATTTTTTTGTAGATATGATTTTATGTGAAAACTTTCAATTATTGACAATGTTTAATCTATATAAGTCCATCAATAAAGATCAAATCATAAATGATAAATCAACATTTAACCTTTCTCATTGAAACAATCTAGATTTAGCAATTTCATAGGAAAAAATGAATTTCCCATAGGCATATACCAGAAAGCTTTAAAATAAAAGGGAAAATATTAAATTCTTCACTGTTAATTTTATTTATTTTCCTTGAACTTAAAATTATTTAAAGAAGAGAGCGGAAAGCATCATCAAAAAATATTTAGTTTTACAAACCCTAGACCCATGATTACTATTTTTCCACTGAATGGAGCAGTATATTATTTATCCGATCATATAATATATGTAATTTCCACCCCCATCAACTTCCCTTAAAAAAAAAAAAAAAAAAAAAAGAGGAGGGAGGGGAAGGTATAAAGAAAGAGATAATGTTAGTTTTTATTATAAGTCATGCTTTTTGACCTATCTAAGAAATATGATAACTCATTTAGCTTATCCACAATACATCCATAACATTATGTAATAACTTTCATCCTAGATAACCCAAAAGACAGACACAGAGAGAGAGAGAGAGAGAGAGTTAGGTCTCCTACAAGAAATCAGCCGTGCCTTTTGACCTATCTAGGATATATGATGACTCTCTCCATATCATCATGTAATAACTTTTTTTTATCCTAGGTAACCCTGTCAAAGACTCAAAACAAAGCAAGTAGGTAATTTTTGCACAGGACACATCCATAACTATGGAAATGACTTCAAAACCGGTATGACTGCTCTACATATCTGTAACTAATGAGGCCTGTTGTAAACCCTATCGGTGCCCCTCAAATAAAATGTGGACAATTATCAATTTCATGTGATTTAAAAAGTAAAAAGGAGATTCAAAACAGACAAAATTGTAGGTCTATTAAAAAATTTTATATCTTATGTAATGTGGTATTTTATTAGATTTTGCATGCGTGTGCTTAGCACTCATACTAATCCATTTGCATTTTCTGCATTTCATTGAAGACATAAAAGGATACACATTAAATATTCATCATAAATAGCAGAATGGGATTACAGAGTATGACGAGAGGATATATATGTTTAATAAGATTCTATAATGACCGATCGATGTGATTAGAAAGAGGAAAACTTGATTCACGTGGCACAAGTGCCTTGACAGAAATTTAGGATTTTGAATATGACCATAAAAAAAAAAAAAAAACCGCTATAGTAGATTCTATAATAATCGATATATGTAATCTATTACAATTAATATCACGAAAATAGATAGTCCTATATTAGAAAGTTATTCTATGAAATTAAATAAAAGGTACCTGGTATCTTTTGATTGGCTAGTAGAAAAATGTTTCAATTTGAATAACTTATAGTGTAATTATTGGAGTTCAATTTCTGTATAAAATATTTTTTTTATTATAACGGCTATTATATATTAAGATTATGCGAGAGAAAGCCGTATTACCTTTTAATATATAAATAAATACAATACCGTATAACGGGTAAATTAATGTCGATGTACTTATCTTTTAACATATCCATCACATTTGTGCATGAATTAATTATCTTATTGACCAAAAGAAATTAATTATCACATCTGAATATCAAAAGCCCCTTATGAATATAGTTTTCACAAATGAAAATAAATATAGATTCTGAGAAAAATGCAGTTATATAGATAGGAAAGAAACGATTAAAATCAGAAAGCCAGATCTCGTCTTTGTTTTTCCCTCTTTTGGACAAATTTTTCCGTATTACTCGATGAGATTACTCATATTTATGCAAAATTTATGTCAACATAAATAGAATAAATCTTAGAGAAATCTTATCATATGAAAGCAATTGAAAATTACCCTTTAGCCAAAGGAGTAAAATATGGCATGAAAATATATCGACATCCAAAATAGAGGAAAAGCAAATTGAAGAAAAATAAATTAATTGAAATATTTTGAGTAATCATAGAACGAAAAGCTTATCATATCAACCAAACCAATTATCACTATCAATTTATATACTCAAAATCACAAGATGATATCCTTGATTCATGTAAGTTTGAATTATTTTTATGAACTCAATAAGAACAATAAAAACATGAAATTAAAGAGAGAGAGAGAGAGAGAGAGAGAGAGAGAGAGAGAGAGAGTGTGTACCATTGGAAGGGTAGTTTTTGGAACAGAAGGGATGGTGGATTTGATAAGACATTGAAGATTGGTGGCACGTCGGAACTCAGGAAGGTACCTTAAATCCCACAAAGACGATTTCATCGTTCAGTTGGCTAGGGCTAAGAGAGTTTCTCCCTCTTTCTCTCACTTTCTCCGTGGGAGGAATTCAAAAAGGATGGTGTTTGCCAGGTTTTATTGCATTTGTAGGGGGGGAGGTTACACTCTTTGGTGGGCTAATGAATGGAGGCAATTTGTATGCCCATATTGCCAGCCACATGGAATAGGGGGCTTTACTAATTGTTTTTTGGAGAGATCTGAAATTAAAATCCATATCTACGGAAATTTAAATACCTATCTTAAGCAATAAAAACAAGGTGCTTGGAATTTCTGAGCCAGAGATAACAAGATAGTTTGCTGGGTGCATCTTTCCTTACAAATGGAAACTGTCCATGTCATACTTAGAAATATAATCGAGTTTTAACATACCAAATTGAAAATATATAGAATGTGTGAAGTCTCCTCTCGAACTTTTTTTTATGTGCGGATATTCTTAGTTTCCAAATTCAGTGATTGTGGCTTAATATAAACCAACTCAGGACTATTACTGTAGCCAAATAAGACAAAAATATAAATGTCGAAACCTTACAGACTAATTTAATAATAAAATAAATTTAGTTTTCCCTTTTATAAACTGTTATAATAATAGTTGGTCAGATAAAAAAAAAAAAAAGTTACATGATTATGAGAAAGGGGAAAGTAAATCCTAATAAAGTGCATGGACGAAATTAAAGGATAGGATTGCCCGCCTTAATAATATGTTTTAGAGTTTATTATTTAGTAAATCTACTAAATTTATCAAATTTATATGATATAGAGAAAAAGAAATCAAAACAAAAGAAAAACTTTTTGCTTTAATGAGGTATTTAAGGATTATTTTTTTATGCTCGCGAGTTTTTTATGATATATTTTTCCTTTTTTCCCAACAATAAAATGTCCTCTAAACTTAAAAGGTGGCATTGGGCATTCGTTAGTTGTATTATATGTGCAGGGGAAACGGTGCTATATATATATATATAATGTATTTCACAAGGCAATTTATGATTTATTTTTGTCTATTTATTAGGTAATTCAAGGTATTGTCTGCCTTATGTTTTACATCTCTAATAAATAAAATTATTTTAAATTAATTTAAAAAAAAAAGACAATTGAAAGCATGATATCGTACAATCTATATAATTGCAAGAAGAAAATATAATATTTTTTACGAGGTCTCTCCTCATGGATCTGAAAAACTATAAATATAGCCTTCCGATATTACATTGCTATTTCCATCCGTACAGGAATGCAAAAATGTCCCACATGCGACCAGCATGAATACTAACATATTTGGCCACGTTAAATATGGACAACTTTTTCTTCAACATCCATCATTTCCATGTATTCATAAAAAAGGACTTTGAATTTAACGCTTCATTTTATCTGACTAAAGTTATCTTAATGAGGAAAATAATTTCAATTTTGAAAAACCAATTTCTTAATCGATGGTCTTATAACATAGTAATATAAATATCGATCTTCCAATGAGATTGAACTAAATTCAAATCCTCTCTCCCTCTTTGTTGTAATTAAAAAAAGAAAAATTTAAAAATCTGTCCATGATTTGATAACAAAAATAAGTTATGAATCCAGTCTCACATAAAATCCCATTCATTAAAATTTATGGATTTACATTCCTTTTCTCACGGTAGCATTACGATTTTAATTGCTATATGACTTCTTAGCTCTTCTAATAAAATCAATGCTTCTCTCTCTCTCTCTTAAAACACACAATCTTCTTCTTTGTGAATGTCTATATCTCAATCCTACTTACAATCACATTAATTCCCTGTCGAATGAAATAATAATATTTTATTTTCAGTCTTTATAAATTAACATACAATGGATTGGTAATTAAATTTCTAAGAAATCAGATTCTATGCATTCTGTGAAAATGAAAAAAAAAACTCAAATGACAACAATAATAACATAATATTAATGACATTAGTAAGAATCAAATTCCTACCTATTAAGTCTCGTTGTGATTAATTAGACAATAGGCTTATGTGAAGTCAATTAAGAGCCAAATGATAACAAAAAGAAAATATCAAAATACATGTAGATATATATAAATTTATACGATTTAACCTATAAGGGTCAAGATTTAGATTCAAAAAATCGGGAATTAAAGAATAAGAGCTTAGACTATGTAAAGGTCCAATACAATAGGGCATTTAGATAACAAAGCTACTGAGAAGTTGGGACGATCAAATGAGTACAAAATACCCCCGACCTCTTGGAAGAACCAAGCATACTCTACAATTTTGAAGAAAAAAAAATTTCTAGAGGAAAAGCATGTGAAAATTGAAAAAAAAAAAAAGGAAAGAAAGAAAAGAAAAGAAAAGAAAAGAAATAGACAATAAAGAATGCATATAACAGTCATTACATTAATAATGATCAAACTACTAGATATTAACTCTCGATGCCATTATTAGACAATAGGCTAATATTAGGCAAATTAAGAGCCCAAATAATAACAAAAAGTAAATATAAACTGAAAATCATCGCAATAGAAGTTATCAAGTAATATTCCTAGAGTGATATATGGTTGTCTCAAGATTTTAATATTGTCGAGAAACTATATTTGTTTTATTTATTAGTCCACGTGGAAGCTGAGCTGGATCAAAGTTGTTATTTCTATCCTAGCTATCGTTTTGGTTAGTTCTTGCATCAGATATACTAATTCAAAGCTTCTTCAATGGAGAATTTGATTGCTTTTTTCTCCAACATGATATTACTTCCTAATTTTACGTGGTAATGGAGCACCATGGTATGCATTGATTCTTACTGATTCTCTCCGAGTTATTTTTTTCTCATCCTGCTCTTGCTCTTCTTTGAATACACTAATTAGCTTTTCACCTTCCATATGAATGATTAGACCAATCAAGCGATTTTTAATCCACTTTATACATCGACACATCTACTTCAAGCATGTCCATAAAAAATATTATCTTTAATGGATTGAAATTCTTATCTTGAAGCCGAGTAAATAAAATGGGATTAGATACGAAACTCAAACTAAGGTTTGCAAATGGATTAATTTTTAGACTTAATGAGAATTTGCCTAATCATATTAAGTGGATTCACTATGATTATATCGTGTGCTATTGGATGCTTAATTCCATGCTTAGTGAGTTTTCCCAAAATTACCTTTATGCACAATCGGAATTGTGGAGAGAGCTAAATGAGCAATATGGACAAGGCAACGATCCTCCTATTTTTTAGTTGCAACACAAAATTAGCAACTTAAAAAAAAACAAAACCAATTAATTGTCATCTATTACAACAAGTTAAAGAAATGTAGAGATGAACTTGGTGCTTTAATATCTGATCCATCTTACGAATGTGGTGGTCAGCTAGACTATTGTAGTTGCAAACTTAGAGAAAGGATTATAGATTTTGATTCACAAATTGAGTTGATATGATTTTTGATGGGCTTGAATGAGGATTTCATTGTAGGAGTCACATAATATCAATTGATCCTTTCCCTTTGGCAAGGAAGGCATATTATATTGTTTAACGAGTCTAAAAAAAGAAAAAAGGAATTCTCATGGTGTTGTTGACTGAATTTCATTCAATGTTAATTGTGGAGTGAGTTTTAAAGAGAGTGCCAATAAGAGAAAATCAAAAGCTAAAGTTTTTTGTAAGCATTGCAAAAGTGAAGGACATACTATAGAATCCTGTTTTCAACTGACAAGGTACCCTAATTGGTACAAAGGAGGGAAGTTTTCTTCTAAAAATAACAAGTCCTTGTCCAACTATGTGACGAATAAGTTTATGTTGGCAAGTTCTCTTTTTGATGTTTCTAATGCATATGGAATTAACATTGTGCTTGAGAATTCTGTTGGAAGTTCAAGTAATACAAGGGATCCAATGGTTGTTCAAGTTGTTTGCAATCGTTTCTTAAGATGATGAAAGGGAAACAAGAAGTTGTAGACCATGATTCTTCTACGGTCAATGGTGCAATCCACTTTGCTGGAACTTTTTCTTCCCGTTCTTGTTTTAGTGCTTTTAATAACAAATTTAGTTCGAGGATTATGGACTCGGGTGCTACTAGTCATATATGTCGATTTCGTTTATTATTTCATGATTTTCAGACCTTGTTGCACCCTCTTCCAGGGTAATATCAAAATTGTTCAACTTGTCGGTTCATTCATGTTAATCCTTCTTGACCCTTACCAATGTCTCGTTTGTACTCGATTTTACCCATAACTTCTTATCGATTCATTTTGAGTTGATTCATGATAAATTGATAGCGTAAATCGATTCTTCTTCATTCATCTTTCAAGACCAGAATAAACAAACTATTACATTTGTGAAAGCAACACATGGGCTATAAATCTTGAAAATATGAGAAGCAAACTACAATTAATACCGCTGTTACTGAAGCTAAGTGTAAGAGTCTTGTTGCAGTTATTAAGGAACTTCTTTAGATCTCTTATATTTTGCATGATTTTCATATCTCATTTCTTTGCCAATTGACTTATTTTGTGATAATAAGTTCACAAAACTTATAGTATTTAATCCTTATCAACATGGATGAGCCAAGCATATATAGACATGGATGTTAACTTTGTTTGCCAACACATTTCCCAAGGATTTCTTCGAGTTAATTATATTGCTTTGCATGATCAACTAGCGAATATATCACCAAGCTTACTTTTGCTGCTCGTTTCTCATTCATCAGTCCAAGTTAGGACATTGCCAAGGTCCAAATTAAGGGGCGAGATGTCAAGATACCATATTTGTTTTATTTATCGGTCCACTTGGAAGCGAACTGGATCTAAGTTATTATTTTTATCCTAGCTAGCATTTTAGTTAGCCGCTTGTATCAGATATAAGACTCTGTTTTAGCTTCAGTTAATTAACTAAGATAATTTTGTACTACTGTTATATTACGAACTACAGAGCTTCTTCAATGGAGAATTTGATTGCTTTCCTCTTCAAGATGAGATTACTTCCAAATTTTATGAATTTCAAAATTATAGCCTTATAAGTAAATATAGAGCTAATGAACATTAAATACTGAAAAATACATCAAAATCATAAAATAACTTTCGTATATATTCATGTCCTATAAAATATATAGATAGGCTAGTCGTAAGTTTTAGTTTAAAAAATAATAGAAAGTACACACAATATCTAAGCATATGTACATTTTAGTCTAAAAATTTAGAGTTGGTCAATCAATTCTTACTTAAGTGGAAAACCCATCCCGTAGGTATTCACATTTACATCTAACCTTCGAACGATATACACATTCGGCATACCACATACATATAATTGTCATTTCCTTATAAATATATATATGAATTTTCTAAACAAAAATTTTCTAAATTTTCTTAAAGTTAATCTTTTAAGATGCTGATGTATATAATTAATGATTGAAATTAAAAAATAATAATAATATTAATATAATATCATAATATATTTCAAAAATTTAGATCATCGTAAGTGTTAATTTTGTAAATTTACCCCAAATACGACTCTAGTTCATCATCTTCAAACTCCTCGTCTGATTTCTGGCAAAACAAGGAAAAAAAAGCAAACTCCTCTTCTACTTCTATTTTGAAAGCAAACAAGTCTCAGCCCTAAATCCTTCGATATTAATAACAAAAATCTCTCTCAAATTTCGTAAAACTTCTATTCATTGTTTCTTAAATTTTCAAATTTTAAAATTGTTAGTAACTTGAAGGATTTCTCCATAGTCTTATTTATACTTTTGATAAAACCAACTTAACCATTCGTCTTATCTTATATTTTATATGATTTAAATCTAATGAATATAAATTAAAAATAGAACAATAAGCTATGTCGATCACCTTAAAATGAATAATGGAACCATAAAAATTAAAGATGGAATGATAAGTTGTACTGATACCATTAAAATGAATGACAAGACCATAAAAATCCTCTAAAAGTATCCACAACGCTGGATGCTTCTCACATACTCCAAGACCAAGCAATTTGCTTCACCGTTGAAGCGTCACCCATCTAAGTTATGATGCTCTGCAGATCAATGGTAAAAGTGTTTTTTTTTTTTTTTTATTGGTTGTGTAGTTTTGTTAGGGCTCATAAAAATTTAAAAAAAAATGTTACGATATTTTTATAAAGGAACTATGGAATAAAGCAATGGGTTTCTTAATAAAAGAATTACTTAATATATTGATGTAGCATTTAGGAATACAAGATAAGTTTCTTTGGAATGTAGATGGTTTAACTTCAAATATCTCTCGTATAATTCAATAAAGTTGATATATTTAACCTCTAATATCCAGCCATCATGCTTTACAGTGAGTAAATCATATTAAAGGACCTTATAATCCGAAAATCAAACAAGAAAAATATATGAGTATAAACTTAAACTAAAGAACATAAGACTATCCATTAAATCTATGGTTAGATTAAAAAAAGAATGTATTTTAACATAACCTTAATACTAACTTACTTATATCACCATTTTAGAAGACTTTCTAATTTTGGCAAAGCTCCTTCAAACCACTGCAATTAGAAAAAGAGCAATGTTACGATTTTACTATTCAATTTTGCTACTTTTTATAATTGCACACATGAAGTTTCAACTTGTCTAATTATATACTAATTCAAAATTCAGTTGTCATTATTTACTTTTTAATTAATTCCAATTCATATCATTAATCTAATTAACACAATCAGCCAATAAGTTGCACACCCGTTATTTTAAGAGAGTCAAGCAACTCTGCTAAGGCCGTAGACAATCACTTATGGTCTTTATAAGTAAATCTTGTGACGCATATTTTTAAAGTAGGTCGTAATTTACTTTTTTGCCGAAGGTGACCCCAACAACCTAACCACCTACTACTGTCAATTAATAGGTCTTGTAATCCATTTTTTTTAAGTAGATTGAGACCCACTATTCTGTAAAAGGTGACTCCCGATAACCTCCTAAGGCTATGGTTAGCAACCACTTATTAATTGATTGTACTGACTAGATTAATGGTATAAATTGGAGTTGATTAAGATGTAAACAGTGACAATTAAATCTTTAATTTGGCGTATAGGTCAACAAATCGTAACTTTAGGTATATAATTGCAAAAGATGATAAAATTGAAGTGTAAATTTTGATATTAACCCATTGAAAAAATACGACCTGAGTAAATGGGACAGCTCTATGACCTACTACATTGATTGTGTTTGTTTGACATAATATTGTTTTTGTTTAACTGATTTAGGAAGTAATAAAACCGGTTGGAATGTAATTTTAACGAAACATGTGATCTTGGGTACAAGTTTGTCCGTGACCTGTTCTATCATTGGTAATAAGGAGAGGGGCGTTCGAACTCATAAGTCGTCTACGCTCCCGTATATCTCTTGACTTCAGCCGAGAAGTTCGAATTTGGTTGGCATTCACCATGTAAATGGGGACTCGACACGACATCACTAAACAAAATTTGCAATATTAATATTTTACATCCCGACTTCTTAGTACTCTTTTAATAATTAGGAAAACGGTCCCATTGCAAGTGTGCGTTATCCTCTTAATGCACATGTTATGGTCTGAGTGTTGGAAAATGATAATTGTTGTCGTTAAGGAACGAGTGGACATTGATTGAGGTGTTGACTGCTTGGTTTGAATTTTAATATGCTGCATATGAAATGCCTGTGATATACTGATTATTAGTCATCCTAGACGGAACCAATTAACAACTGGAGTTCTACGATAAAACTTGACATATATGGTACGAATTCGCATAAATTGAAGGTTGTCTTCACTTTTATACGACAGCGTAGAGAGATAGATATAAACCTTGCTCCATCATCTACGAAGTAAGTGTATGTTTAGTGTCACGCGTTTCTCGGAGCCGAATTCTCTGTTACCATTGGGGGTCTTTTTTATAGATTTAAAGGGTGCATTGAGGTGCCATGAAGGCAGTTGCTAAGGAGTCACATATTATTTCAAACAACCCCAAACTAATGTGTAGTGGGTAGAGAACCTTTAATCCTGGTTAAAGAGAGATTATATCTTTAGCTTCACATTTCTTTTAATGCCACACGCAATCCTTACCTTACATTCATATAGTTGCTCATATATAGCATATTGGTTGACAACTTTCATATTAGATGTTATGTTTAATAATGAAAGTATATTATCTCACTGTAAGTATAATGCTCACTCCTCTATGGGTTGATTGCTTTTGTAGATTTTCTACATATACTGCCTAGGCTAGGCAAGTAACTGAAGTGATTTTTTTGTTTTTCTTTTCACGTAGATCCTTATGGGTTTAGGTCCAATTTGTGCAAGAAGAATACAAGGTAGCTTATAGATCTTCCTTATTATGGGGTATGGGTATAGATGCAAGGATCACATGCATGCCGCATGTGAAGTTGTACTACACGTGACTCGAGAAATGACCTAAGTAACTCATATAAGATGACCAAGAGAAAAATGTAAGAAGAAGAAATAAGCGATCTCAACAAGGCTTTAACACTTCAGTAATAGGCAAAGGAACCTGAAAGCATCAAACTCTACTAATGATGAAGAATGGGATAATATTTCTCAACGTATTTGAGTATTTGATCTTCTATGGTAAGAATCCGGCAGAATAACCGCGTTAGTGACAATTCTCTCCTGCTTAAATGAAGGAAGGAGAGGGATATTTATAAAAGATAGCCCTTAATCTCATCCATCAAATCTTGATAACGATTAAGGGCTAGGATCAATCCCTTCTTTTTTAATGGACTAAGAGATAGGCCCCCTTTATAGACTTAGGCCCAAATAACCTTATTCTATTAGTATAAACCAAGTTGAAAAAAGTTAAATCGAATGAATTGATTCAATGGACCCTATTCCAACTCATTATGTCAAATCTCCTTTGATCATTTCAATAATTTATAGGCTTAGCTCCTTGAGCCCTATCACCATAACTTGAGAAATCAAATCCATTTAAATAATAGGCTTAAAGCTCGATATTGAATTTAACTCTCTACATTTTATCCCCTGACTAAAGCCCTTCAGATGGAATCCAAGGGGTTTAGGCATCGAATAAACCCTTATGGTAGCTAAGTCGATGCTTAGTGCATGTACACTTTAGACAGCTACATTATGGCTGGCGTGTTTACATATTTAAGAATTTTACTTTCTTCTTGATAATTTGTAACGTAAAAGCCTAAGCGTCAATGCTGCAACTATCGACTTTACACTTAGTGCGCAAGTTCACAATACTATTCAATTGCACACATCGCTTTGGCTATCCAATAATGTATTACCCCATGAATAGTAATTGTATATGCATGGGGTTGATAGTTCTTCACAAGTCAATGAGCTTAACCTTCTATTTGCTTCATATGAATTCTTTCTCTTGGTTAGTTGTGCCAATACATTCTGGTACCAATAAGCTCTTCTTCATATGCAACTTGTTGTATTGTCTTCATATTATATTTGACCTTCCCTTATTGATTCCAAGCATAATCGTCTATATTGAAGAAGTTGATTGACACATCATTTCATTATTCTTGATAGTTTATGATGTGTATTCTTTAGTGCAAAAACTCGCAACATCAGCCACTCATGCGTAATGCCTTAGATTAACTTGGAGTACCTCTACTTCCAACATAATATGTTGAGCACACCGCTTTTAATAATATTTAAATTTTTATCCGCCTTCTTCATTGAACTCATCTAGAATATTTGCTCTTCGAGCTTACTTCCCTTCACTTGCCCATGTTTTGCCAATAGCTATGCCATCTCTTTTGAGAGAAGCTAACCATGTTCTCATGATAAAAAAAAATAAAAAAAAAAATAAAAAATCGTTTAGGGAGTAGCTGAACATAAAGAAGGATAACCCTTTTCCCAATGGTGACCACTAGACATCGAGTTGGGGAAGAGATCATACACGATTGAGTAAGTCTTCATTCGCTGTAACAAGAAAACTCAAACGAAAGTCGCATTGGCCAACATTGCAGGAGAAAGACAAAATATATATATATATATATATATGTATATATATTCACGCAATTCGTAGGTTCTCTTCAAATTTGTTGTGACATCTCCATGTGTCTTGCCACTTAATTCAAATCTCATATGAAAATGACGCACCGAACATCTAGCTTCGTAATAGTCGCTCCTTTTCTTTTCTCTCTCTCTCTCTTTTTTTTTTCCGCTTGACATACGGGAGCGTTTCCCACATACATCATTATCTCGACTGCATAGGAGTTTCAATCATCTAATCTCGAACAATTAATAATATGTCGCTATTGATCAGATAATATTTGCATTGTCCAATGAACTTCCCGTCATTGCCTGTTTCGTCTAATAAATAAATACATGAAGTATAGCAAATTGTTCCTTCAAAAACGAATCCTTCTCTGTCTGTTAAGTGTATGTATATAAATATTTTAATATCGGCTCTTGCCCGCTTCCTCTAATTTGGCTCCGCAACAACATTGTATTCCTTTTCTTGTGTCTAAGCATGTAGTTCCTTGATAATGACCCTTTTTCTCCCTCTTTTTTTTATATATATGCGCATTACCATGTGAGGAAATTCATCCTTCAACAACGTACATTGTATGTATTGCACCGAGCAAAAAGAACATATCTCATGGAAAAGAAATCATAAACAGTACATTCATTAAGAAAGAGACAAAAGGTGAGATACATTGTTATTCCCTTTTTCCAACTTTGTCCATCGAAAGTTTGACGACAAGTGTCTCACCCTTTTTCTTTTTCTTTTGTTCTTGATGTCTTCAAACCAGGCAATCCTATAACTGTAGCAGACATAGCAGGCCATAATCTTCTACAGAGCATACTCTTTTCCTCTTTCCCAATCTAGGCGAGCAAGGTACACGTCCGAAAGGAAAAGAAATTTTCTCTTTCATTTTCAATCTCTCACTTCTACTTATATTGCTAGTGCTTTCGTTACCTTTCACAGACCCTTGCCTAAAGCTCAAATCCAATAGGACGTTGAGGAAATAACTGCGCAAGCGGCAGCTATTGAAGGCAAGCGAAGTCACGCAAAGTTCCCACTCCAGCGCCGGTGGTGTTTTGCTTGTTAACGCGAAGGCGAACAAAGCCATTCTCGAAGGCAGACAAGATCACCCAAGCCCCAACGCGGTACCGGTGGTGTTTCGTCTGTTTACTCGAAGGCGGACAAAGCCATTCTTGAAGGCAGGCGAAATCAGTGTTTCGTCTATTGTAAAGGTGGTGCAGCGCGGAGTCCGGAGGTGCGGTGAGGCCATTTTTGTGAAAATGATAAAAGTGAGACTTAAGGGTGGAGTTTAGCAGCACTGCACTTGAACTTGAAGACCAAGGCTAGCTGCTCTTCTTCTTCTTCTTCTTCTTCTTTTTTTAAACTCTTACTGTTATTGATCATGGACAACAAGATTGAAAAGTTGACACGAATGACCTCTTTTCTTTAGTTTTGTCGCCATGTTCTAAATTGGTCTTGCATCTCCTCGTCGTGTGTTGTGTGAGACATCACCCCGTTCTTGTTATTGTCTTACATTTGTACACACTGCAAATTCGATTAAAGCAGCATATTGATTAGAGACCATAAGCATACGAATCTGGGCTATAGCCTCGACTCGGCGTCATGCGAAATATCTTCAGAGCTGCATCAATGGTCCCACTATCCTTGCATGGCGCTTTAATAAGCACATTGAGGGAAGTAACATTTGGTGATATACCAATTTTTCTCATGTAACGGCAAAGTTGAAGAGCCATTTTCAAATGATTCTCTTCTACGAGTATAGTGAATGCTGCAACATATGCTTTTATGGAAGGTTTGCATTGAAAATCCTCCATCTTACTGGAGCACCCCCATTGCATCAAGCGGCCTATGAACCCATCCATAACCTCTACAAATAAACATGAATACATCTTCCGTGACATCACATTGCTCCTCTTTCATTCTAGAAAGAAGTTGTTAGGCTGAGACAAATTGGTTTGCCGAGACCAATTTAGATATCATAAGGCTGAAGGTATCGTGATTGTGTCAAAAACCATTGGCATACTCAGTTGTCGCAGATTTGAAAACAAGCGTAGCTTCCTTTACATCTTTTTCTGCCCGAGTGAGCTTCGCGACATGTGATGCAGTTATGTTCTTTGACCCCTTAATCGCCACCTTTCTACTGCCCATTTCCAATAACCTAAAAGTTGAAAACGAATCAACAATTTCTTAGTTGCGAAACCGAAACGAGAGAGAGAGAGAGAGAGAGAGAGAAGGGGTCCGTGCGTGTATTTGTGTAGGGAATCCAACGAGAAAAAGAGATAGAGGGAAAAAGTCATGTGAATGGGACAGATTGATCGAGGGCAAGGGGAGATAGAATTAGATCTGTGAGGAGGGGCTTCAGATCTTTCGAGGAAAAAAAGCAGTGAAGGTCTGAGGTGTCGCCCATTTGTAATTGTATAGAAGGAGTGAAACTCAGACACGTATGAATTAAGATGGCCTACACATGTTTAAGTGGCTTAAAACCGTGACAAGTATCGAGCCGAGGAGGTCGACAAACACGAAATGAGGTGCCAATAGTTGAGAATAAGATGAAAGGTTTTGGTCTTTAATTTGGTATTGGAATCATGTGCAAGTATAATATACTTTTTCCGGCCAGTGACTTTAGCAAAACGTTGAATTTACCATGGGCTGATTATAAAAAAGTATATCTTTTACATTTTCGTCTAAATTTCCACATTCGATAGAGATGTCAACTGCATATGACAGTGTGATTGTGGAAGCTTTGAGATTATTTTCTTCCTCTTCTCCTGCAATCTGTTAGTTCTAAAATCTTCATGTCTTCTTGTACCGATGGCTTTGTTCTAGTAATTTTGCTGGTTTTCTTTTCTTTTCTTTTCTTTTTCTTTTTTTTTAGGCATGGACAAGCACAGTGGTATGGGTATATTTGATACCACATTGTGAAAATGGAATCTTTCCATCTTCAATAGAATTTGGCGATCAGAGCTTGATTTTACTAGGTATATTTGTTTTGTGGAATTTGCTAAACGCAATTTGATAAGGTGGATTTCAATTTACAATTGGATGGTGGACAAATAGACTTCATCGATCATCATCACGTGGGCCTTAATTGGAAATCACTACCTCAACTTCATCCGAGACACGACCTCCCATTGTCTTTACGTTGGAGACATGTATGTGTAGGCTTCCAATTGTGAATTTGGAAGGAGATGACTTATTTCGGTTCACGTGATTGTCCAGGCCACATGTCTAATTCCAAAAGCAAGCCAATGTTAATCACATGTCCAGCAATTGTTTTCTGATTCAATGTCCAATAGTTGAGCGTATAAAGGCTATGTTCCGGATTTTGAAGAAGTCCCCAAACCAACTGAAAAGAAGTAGCTAATTGAGGAACTTCAGAGCCATTTACGTGACTTTTGTAGCCTTGGGTTTATATTGGATGGAATCGAATCACGTACGCTACTGATTCAACATGGACTTGGAAATGTTGCCGAGATGTTGGCTATGATATGTCTTTAAAATTCCATTACAATCTAAAGGTCATCGTTATGTGCCTTTACATCATGTCTACTACATGAAGGAATGAAAAATTCATAATAAATGACCTCCGAGACGTTGTCTTCTTTGTATTGTATGTATATATTTATATTTCTATTCATTCTTTTTGTATTGAAATCTAGACCATGTGATCTTTGGTTGCCCCTCTTGAAATTGGAAACATGATAGCATATGTGTAACCATGCTTTAGTGTGTCCTTGTATACTTGTTGATAAGTTGCTCCAATCCATTATGAATATCTCCTTTATACACTACGTAAGCTTATAGCACGTGGAGAATATGCACCTTTACGATGCATTTTAGTTTTGTTGCCATGTTGTGGGCATCATTTGGTCTGTCACTGAGTTTAAGTTGTATTGCCATCGTAAGATAACAAAAAATCCTCAGCATATGGGCTTGCCCCATGGATGATTGAGCATATACTTTAAGTTTCATGATATTGCTCAAATCCACATACCTTCATTGATAAATAGAGTTCCCTTTGAAGTATTAATATATTTAATGTAAGCCCTAAAGTTAAGCCAAGCGATTGTAGAATTAAACTTAAACACAAAGTTTAGGGCGATCGGTTAAAGGATCCGATCAAACCCCGAATTATAAACTATGGAGAGAAATATTAGTAAAAATGACCCCGTAAACTTGAATTTAAGAAAATAAATAATAAAATAGGAAACTATAAAATTTTCAAATTTTAAGTATAATAATTGTTAATCATCGAAAAGGCGAAAAGTGTAATCTAATAATTAATAAATTACTAAGGATAGATTATATGTATACTAAAAATCATAGAACGACCTAAATAATAATTAGGAATGTTGATAACTCTGATTTTAAACATATTTCATATGGTGATTTTATAGTATTTTCCTCACATTTTTTGTTTTCTTTAAAGAAATTGATACTTAATTGAGTAAAATTTTGATTTCTAGGTTTGAACGCATTCTAAGATCGAAAACGAAGAAAAAGAATCAAATTTCACTTAAATCGAAGTTTAAATGAAGAAGTTATGAAATTTTAAAGTTGTGAAGAAAATTTTGCCTTAGTACAGAAAGTTACATGACCTGGGGACACAGCCGTGTCTGGTGACGAAAACAGAATCTTTATAATACGCAGATAAAAAGATATCTTAAGGTTTCAAAAGAGAGGAGAGACATTACAGAAACAGAGAGACACAAGAGAAGAGAAAGAGACTTAAGGAACAACATCAAGAAAGAGGCGGAACAATATCAACTTCAAGATTAGAGAGATTGTTCATCAATCAAAAGGGGTTTCCATGTTTTATTTTATATTATTAATGAAACTCGTTCTTAGATTTATTATGATAGCTTAGAATTCGAGTATTTAGAATTATGGAACCTAGGGTTTCATGTGATTCTTGGATTGATTTAGAATTCTCAATAAAGTTTCTATCTTTACTTAATTCAATTATGTCGTTAATTATTGATTGATATTTCTAGAATATCAATATATGATATTATGCATGTTAATTGAGAAATTGCATGTATAATTAGATCTTTACATAATTGAAGAGAATTACATGTATACTTAGAGATAAGATACATGTTTCTTCCGGAAAGTTAATTAATTGTATGGGAATTCATTATACATTAATGCAATTCTAAATTATATTACTAAGTGAAGAGATTCCGGTAAATAATTTAAGATTAAGGTTAATATGTTTGAGAAAGGTATTAACTTTAGTTGTAAATCCCTCCGGTCAAGAATAATAGAAACCGAATTGAATATATTTTAAGCGATCACATGATTAACTCTAGGGGAAATAATTCCTAAATACGTTATTACTTTCTTGAAGTCGTTCTTAGTTTTATTACTTTTTCAATTGCTTAATTAAGTCTTTTAATTAAAGTAGTTTGTTAATTTTAGTATTTTTAATTAATTCAAACTTTCATAATTTTCCGGTTAGATAAAAAGGCTAAGGTTAATATTAGTACTCGAAGTCTTTGAGAGGTCGACTCGGACTCACATCCGTTATATTAAAACCGATAGGTGCACTTGCCTCATATCAAATGTTCACATGTACCCCACATGTATTTACGTGTAGGTAAAAATACGCAAAATTACTTAAATTAGCCAAAAACTTAGTAAATAATTAAAGAAAATTATTAATTAATTGAGAAAAAATTAGAAAAAAAAAAATCAGAAGGATAGGGAACGATGAATATCTGGTCGTGGCAAGTCAGGAGCTGAAGAAGAAAAATTATCCAATCAGAATTAAGCAATACAAAAGCCAAAAATCAAGAGAATTGGGCAATGTCATGCCTAATTTAATGCATATTAATTACCAAAAACTTCTATAAATAGGAAAAAAATTCAAAGAACTCTTTTGGACAGTTAGGAATTAGAGAAAAATAGAGAGCTTCAAAAATTCAAAAGAAAAACCAGAAAAAAAAAAAAAAAAAAAAAAAAAAAAAAAAGGAAAACTGTACAGTTAAGGCTAGTGAGCCAAACCCACACACCACCACCATCTGGGACCGAACCACCACCACCCCACTCCAGACCCACCGCTTAGACCAGTCGACACACCTGCACCGGTGTTGGAAGGCCAAAAGCCATCGGACCGGGTAAGTCTTTAATCTGCTCCAATTTTGTATAATTTCTTAAAATTAGTTATTTTGCCTAGAAAATTATGAAATTTGTTATTCTAAGGTTTTATTGTATGTAGATTTAGGAAAAAATAGTGATTTAGTTTAATCACGTCTAAAAATATAAGGTTCTTAACAAATTAAGCAAAACTAAGTATGATTATAATTAGAAATAAATAGGCTTAAGAATGTAGTTTAGAACTCAAAATTTTTCTGCAGAATGCTTAAGGGATATAGAACGGTGCTATGAAGCCATTTTTTTAAATTAATTTTTGAAATTTTTAAGTTAATTTTTAGCCCTAAAATGATGGAAAAAGTGGGTAATTTTGGATTAATTAAGTAATTAAGACACTAAATACTGATTTAGATAGTAATTAGATGTTTAAGGATGTTAATCTCTAATGTGGAAACCTAATCTTAGCCTTTGGAGTGTTAAGTGTAAGTAATGAAGGAATTATGTGCTAATTATAGAAAATTAGGAATATTATAAAAAATTAGGTTTAATTAGATAATATAATAATAGAAATCAGAATATAATAAATCTGAAATAAAATTTAATTTTAGATAATTGTATAAAAAAATTGTAAGATTTTCTCACATCGGAAATAAATCCGATACCTTAATTAGGATTAGCGTGTACCAAATAAATTAAAATACTAAGTGAAGACCCAATAGGATATTACAATACTTGAGCTTAATCTGATTAATTTCACATTAGGATTCGAGCATATTTAAGATTTCAGAATCAAAACTAGAATCTAATTTAGGAACCAAACCCCGAAATAGGGTAAAATGTGAATCATTAAAGTATAAGAACTAAAAAGATCTATTTCTATTATAGGATATCCAGAGTTGAATCGGCTTATAATTGAGTGATTAGGTAACTGAGAAACTCCAAGTAAGTTAGGTTATTACTTACTATATTAGAGTATTATTTTATGGTACTCGGAGACTTAAGATTGTATATGGTTATGATTGTAAGTAGTTTACACATATGTTTGATGTATCTGAATGCGTGCTGAAATTTGTAATGTGATTGATTTTGTGATTTGTTGAATTAGTGTGAAATTGTTTGAACACTCCAACTAAAATTTAATCTTATTCGACTCTAATAACCAAAAATGTCATGCATTACAACTCGTTAGAAGATCATAGGACTCTCCAACCAAATGCCGACCCTTTCAAAAGAAATAGCGCAGGATTACAATATGGTCCATTTTTCATCCTTAGTCGAACTAAGTGACAGGAAAAGAGGTAGCAGCGAGGGTGAAGTCAATGGTTCAAAGGTAGTCGTAAGAGAAGCGAAGTCTTCATTGCATAAGCTTAGGTTTGGTTGTGAACTGCTGCATAACATGGAAACTTCTCAACCTGAATTAGAGCGGGTAAAAATTCTCTGATTTCGCAACGGACCGGACTACGTTGTGCGATGACACTTGATTATTGCATTGCATTAAAATAATTGCTTGATAATCTTGTTTTGTGTTTATATACTCTCATGAGTCTCCAATTCAACTTACTGAGCTATAGTTGCTCATACCCTTATTAATCCTTTTGCAAGTCTTGATTTCTGATTATCGCAAGTATTATGCCGCCATACAATTCCAGAGGTTAGTCATTTTGAAGCCAAGAGTGTGAGGATCAATTGGCTTAGCAGTGAATATATAGTTAATGTGTCCTTTGTGGTTTAAAAACTGAAAGACTAGTAGTTGTTATGTAAACTTAGTAAACTGTTATGTTTAAATAGATCTTCTTGAGAAATTCTATGGATTTTACATATAATTATATATGTTTAATAAAAATTTGTGATATTTACCATAATTGTGTTAAACATTTAATTGGACTGTTTACTTCAAAACGAGGAGTCGTCGACGCCTTATGTAAATTACGTCTATGGTAAGTACTGTGAGGCTAGTTACTATCATAGAATGATTTACACGGCGGGACTGTTACGACTCTATGACTTCGGGGCATAACATTTAACATTTCACACTTTATTGTAATGCTAATCATTCTTCATTTACCATGTGTTGCAGGCTGTGGGACCATTTCATTGTTTCATTTCTTTTCTCCTCCCCCAAGTGGTAGGAACCACATTTGGTGATGCTGCCACTTTAAGGGTCAAACGAAAGATGGATAAAGATTCTACGGTAAACTAGTCATGTAGCAAAAAGACTAAGAAGAAGAAAGAAAGTGATGAGTTATCATTTTCAAGTGACAGAGTGCCCAAAATTCCTCTACTGCGGGACAAGTGGACAAATGTGACTATTTCAAAGGACAGTTCCTAGGTTGAAACGAGGAAACGAAATACATGTACTCAGCCATATACAAATGGTCCATTACACTTCATTAAGCAGGAACCAAAGCCAAGTGAAATAGAGCCCTTAGAAGGAAGCTCTATATTACGATTGAGGAATGAAAGGAAAGATCTTCCATTATCTGAGAATCAGTTTCTACACCCTCGGCAACCTATAAAAGCATAGGCACAATGGGCGAACTACATCCTAAATGATTCAAGGTATGCAGGCAAATTATTGAAGCAAATGTCTTTCTCCCAATATTTATTTCCTCAAAGTTGATTGGCAAGATAAATGATGTGAGCTTATAAAGAGCCTTTATTGCTCACTAGAGTATTTAATCCCGTATTTTCATAACCTCATAGTGCAAGATCACCCCAACCTTAGAAAACGTAGTCATGTTGTTGCAACTTCGTAATTTGGGATTGATTGATATTGCAAAAGCTTCTGTATCTAAAGGCGATCAAGAAACACTAGTGGCCTTAAAGGATGACTTGAAAGTGGCCATCAATACTAGGAAGGAAGCTACATACTCTCAATAGCTTAAGCACTTTTTCAAGGAGAAAGGGATCGGGAAAGAAGGTCCTCACTTTCAATGCAGGCAAGTACCCATATATTTCACGACCTCATCATTGTTCATGCCTGAACTGTGATTCATACTTAACTCATTCATTCTCTTATTTCCTTATAGGTACGAGCTCAAGGCATTCTTTGCTTGCTGGATTTCTTTGTACATATTTTCCAGTGGTCCGAAAGATAGAGTGAGCCCGTATTTCTTCCATCTAGCTATTCGTATCACTCGTGAAGAGTGATTTCCTTTGGGTCCTTTCTATTTGGTTTCCTTATATCGATGCTTAGATCTTTATTATGAAGCATCGGTGCTATTCAAAGGACGTTATGTAATGGTATCTCATGCAAACTTAGTATTATTGGAATTGTTTCTTTGTAAGTACTATAAAAGATATTCTAATGGACATGTGAAGAAACCGAATCCTCCAAAGCCTCAAGCTTAGGCATAGGTTGATAGGAAGGTAGAATCGAAGTTGTTCGAAATCATTAATAACAAAAGGGAATTCACTTTTTTTCCTTTCACCAAAAGAATAAATGGTTCCAATGGTTTGAAGGCTTCTACCCCTTAGGATCATAGGGATTGGTGACTTTGGTAGACGCCCGCAATAAAATTATTACTACTAATGCTGGATTCATACTATGGTGTACGCTTAGGGGCATCCCTTCATTGTATGATTAAGAAGGGCTTTCTAGCCGTTTTCTAGAGAAGAAAATCATGCTTTATCCCCTTCATCGGGTTGCACGCCAACTGAGGTATGATTAGGGTGTTCCTCATCAAATAAAGATTCATAAAGACTTTTACAAATGTTACAAAGACCTATATCCCAGTAGCTTCAAGAATATCCAATCGGAAGTGAGACAGTTGTATTTCCCTTCTATTGACCGTTCTGGAGTCACTTCTACTTAATGGCTGATATATTGGGGCAATTGCTTAGAGCATTTTAAGAAGTATGTGTCCATAACCATAAAGAAAAACATTCCTGAAATAGTCGCCCGTAAGTATGATTTTTATCTACGTCTTCTGAAGTATGAAGATAAGTCTTCTAACATCATTGTTATCAATTATCAACTCATCACATGCAACTCTATCATTGAATATTTTTTTCAAACTGAAACAACCTTTAGTTAGGTAGCTGATAATTCGATAAAATCTATAATACTTGGGTTCATTCTTTTCCTCATTTGTAAGGAGGCGCTCGACCTTCGGGAGCTTGATATTCCCATCATGGAGGCACTGGTCAAGCATTTGATGGACTTTGGCCATAAGACAAGGGTATGTCAAAGATAGTCTAATGTTAATAGGCTTATCATTTCTTTGTTTCTTTGCTCCCATTGGTGACTTGCTCATTCACAAACGAAGTGCGCTTGTTGAATCTTTCAACTTCACTTCTTTGTCATGCCATTGAGTTATTAGTCCTTCATGCATTTTCAACTAACGTAACAAAGCAAGTCAAGCAAACATTCTCAAGGTAAACCGTGTACTTAGGCAACATTCCTTGGATATAAATATTAACCAACTCCCTTTCATCACAAACATCTTGTATATCCAGCGAACGCTCCCTGAAGCGCTTGATATAGTCCATAAGATCTTCTTTAGACCTTTGGCAGATCTTTCCCATGTCAGTAAGGATAACTCTTTTTTCGGTAGAGAAAAACTTCTCTAAAAATATCTTACACATACTACCTTACGAATCTATTGACCCCGGAAGGACATTAACATACTAGGTGTATGCCTTCTCAATGAGCAACTTAAAAAATTCTTTCAATTTCAAATCGTCATCTAAACCATATACTTCTAGCATCTCAATGAATTTCATCAAATATTTCTTGACACTTCCTTTCTTGCCATTAAATAGTATGAACTTTGAGCTAACATAATCCTTAAGGTACGGTTTTGTGGCAATGTATTGATGATATGGAAGCTTCAATTCTAGTATTCCAACCATAGATTCCACTCATATCTCCTTTAAATACATGTCCAAATCTTCTTTGGTTACAAATGAACCTTTTTGAGTCGATGCTTATGCCTTCTGTGACATTACAAGAGGAAGGTACATAAGCATGAGATTCACAAGCTTAGATCTTGCAGACAAGGGATTCATAGGTGTTAGTTGCACAGAGTCAACAATCATAACATGTGGTATAGCAAGTGAGGATGATAAGCCTTCAATCTGAACTCCCTGATTCCTTACTTCAAGTAACAAATCTTGCGTAGTTGTAGGTTCTACAATAGGAAGATGTTCCTCAACTCTAATAGTGACATGCTCTTTGATAGCAGAAAGGTTGAGTGGAGTATATTGTTGCACTACATTAGAAGGATTCGAGGAAGTTGCTCTTTCTTGTGCAACAACAAAGGCAGCCAAAACAAGCGCGCATTAGGTGAATATCGCCATGAGTTCACCTAAGGTCCAATTAGTTTCTCACAACTCACGCATCAATTGCACATTATCAAGGGCGTCTTCCTGCATACCATCTCCTTGATTCATGTCTCCAACGAGAGGTTAATTCTAGTCATGGGTCATGATAGCAACATCTTGCTCTTAATTAATTTCATCAATAAGATCAGGTTGTCTTTACCTTGGAGGTACCATGATGTGAGTATCAAGTTTTTCCTTTTCAGTAGAGTCACTAGAAAATATAGAGGTATGGTTATAGATGTAGGGATCACATGTGTACTGTCACGCCCTGAAGCAGTAGAATCGTAACAGCCCCGCCGTGTAAACCATCCTAAGATAGAAGTTGGCCTTACAACCACTATCTTAGACCTGATCTACATAAGGCGTCCACAACTAACCCGCTTTGAAGTAAGCAATTTATAATTTAGATAAAATATTTACCTAAGAAAGTGAGAAAATCTATATATATATATATATATATATATATATATACTATAATTCAGTTATTACATCATTCAAAAATGAATAAAATAAATCTAAGATAAAAACTTAGACCTTAAGAATATATATTTGTTCTTCAAATATTTTTCCTCACTTCCTAGGATCCAGCAGTTGCTAGCTTCAGAGTAGTGATTTGCCTCTTCTTAGCCAGCACCTGCACGACGTCTATAGGGATGTGAGCAACCACAGCTCAGTAAGTTAGGATGGAGGACTTAAAATTATACTATATACACAACAAGGTTTTCAATCACTTATTAGGTGCAATGCATGTGCAAGCAAATACCATCTCACGACATTGTCTGGCCCGTCGTGAGATTAGAGAAATTGCGCCCGCTCTAATCCAGGTTGAGGAGTTGCCGTTAATGCAACAGCTCACGACCAAACCTAGGCTTGTGTAATGGAGACCTTACTTCTCCCGCGACTACCTTCGAACCACTGTTTTCACCCTCTTTGCGACCTCCTCTCCTGTCACTTAGTTCGATTGAGGATAAAGAAGGGACCAATTTGCAATCCTGCACTATCTCTTTCGAAGGGGTCAGTATTTGGCAAGAGAATCCTAAGTTCCCCTAACGGGTTGCCATGCATGTCCGATTATGATTACTGGTCATATATTTGATTAAGTGCAGCTTAGGGTGATCAATCATTTCATACAAATCATACAATACATGCTAGAGCAACAAACAGAATCATAGCATTACCCATAATTAAGCACATGCACACATCCAACTATTTAACAAGCACAACCAAGCATAATCTCAAGTCTCCCAAAATACAGCATTGTATTAATCCCAGCTTACCTCGACTCCTCGCTCACTCACTCGAGGTCCGATTTGCTCAGGCCATCGCCGATCATCCCTATAACACAAACGTGGTTTCAGTTTTCATATAATGATTATAGGTTCGTTTTATCCTATAACGCTTATTGTTAGGTTTTGTTTAGGGTTTAATATGCCTAATTATCTAGGTCTTAAGTCTTTTATAATTATTCTAGGTTTGGGGTTAAGTTCGGGTTCGGTTTCCACATCGATTTCTAAATTAGGTTCTAGTTCGATTTCTAAGTAATGTTTTATATTCCAACCCTAGAAATTCGTTTCAACTCATAATGTGAAATTAATCACATTGCGTCCCGATCTCCTAAATATCATTATTACCCCTAGTCAGTACTTTATTTCATCCAGTATACTTATATCCTTATTAGTGTACCGAATTTACTCCTGATGTGAGAAATTTTTACATTTTTCATATAATTACATAAATTCAAGTTTTTTATCAGATTTATTATATATCCTTATTATTTATATAATATCAATTTTTATCCTAGCATTTTCTATTTATTATATTTTCAAAAATTACATATTATGCATTATTGCCTATTATGTACATAATGCATTTCTAATATTTCTATCACTTTAATTACCATCCCTAAACATCAATTATCATTTCAAAATATCTGAATTCATCCTAAATCAGATTTTACTCCTAATTTCCCTAATTTACAAAATTAACTTAAAGTTAATTATTTTTCCTTATTAATCATTTACTACATAATTAACCTAATAATTACATCTAACACCCTAAATGCTACATGTATCATACTCCATCAGATTTCAAAATCCTAAAACATATAATTATTCACTAAATCAGTAATTAATTATTTAATTACTTAATTAACCCTAAATTACCCATTTTATGCCTTATTTTAGGGCCTAAAAATTATCTAAAAATTTCAAAAATTAATTTTTGAAAACGGGATTCATAGCACTGTTCTATATCATCTAAGTAATCTACACAAAAATTTTGGGCTTGAAACTACACTCCTAAGGTCATTTATTTCTAAACAGAAACATGCTCGGTTTTGCATGATTTCTTAAGGACCCTATATCACGCGACATATTTTCATCAAAATAATATTTTTCCTAATAACTACATATAAAAATACTCCAGAATAACAAATTTCATAATTTTCTAATAATATTGCTGGAAATCGAACTCACCGATTTGGGTGGCTCCGGCCACCGGTGTGTCGGCCCACCTAGGCGTTGCCACCACCGTGTGGTGGTGGTGGCTGTCCACGCCCAACTACCCATTGGGTCTGGGTTCTCCTTTGTGGCCCTAACTGCACAGTTTTCCTTTTCTTTTTTTTTTCCTTGGTTTTTCTCTCAATTTTCGAGTCTCTCTATTTTTCTCAAATCCCTAACTGTCCAAAGGAGTTCTCTGAATTTTTTTCCTATTTATAGACGTTTAGGGAATTTATTGTGCATTAAATTGGATAAGACAATTGCCTTATCCCTTAATTTTTGGCTTTTGTGTTATCTTAATTTAATTGGCCGATTTTTTTATATTTTTTCCCAGCTGCCACGACCCAATTCTAGATCATTCCTTATTTTTCTTTATTTTTCCTTAATTTTCTTTAATTATTTAGTATTATTTTGGCACATTATGCGTATTTCTACATACATGTAAACTCATATATAGTACAAATAAATATTCCTAAATATTAGTTAGGTTATTTTATGATTTTTAGTATATATATAATTTATCTCTAGCGATTCGTTAATTATCGGAATACATTTTACGCATTTTCGATAAATAACGAGTTATACACTTAAAATTTGGAATTTTTATATTTTTTTATTTTATTACTTATTTTCTTAAATTCAAACTTACGGGATTATTTTACTAATATTTCTAGCTTTACTTTATAATTTAGACTCGATCGGATCCATCAACCGATCGAAACCTCGAATGGCTAATTTTGGGGCTTACATGTACCACGTGTGAAGTCGCACTATACGTGAGTAGAGAAATAACTTAAGTAACTCATACAAGAAAATAAAAAAGAAGTATAGGGAAGAGGAGTAGGCGATCTCAACAAAGCTCTAACACTTCAGTGATAGGTGAAGGAGCTCAAAGGCGTCAAACTCCACTAATGGTGAAGAACGGGATAATGTTTTTGGAGGTATTTAAGTATTTGGTCTTCTATGGTGAGACTCAGATAAAGTAACAACGGTAATGTCAATTCTCTCTCATTCAAATAAAAGAGGGAGAAGGGTATTTATAGAAGATAACTCTTGATCTCATCCATCGAATCTTGATGATAATCAAGGGCTCAGATCAATCCCTTTTTTTTTTAATAGACTGAGAGATGGGCCTCCTTTAAAAGCTTAGGCCCAAATGACCTTATTCTATTAGTATGAGCCAAGCTAAAAAAGGTTATATCGGATAGATCAATTCAACAGACTCTACTCTAAACCCATCTTACCAAATCTCTCTTGATCATTCAGATAATTTATAAGCTTGACTCCTCGAGGCTTATCACCTTAGTCCAAGAGTCAAATCCATTTAAATAATAAGTATGAAACCCGAAATTAAATTTAGCCCTCTACACTTATCACTTTTGATAATTCTGTAATTAAAATAGGTACTAAGAAAGACCCAGCAGGAACTTGACAATATCTTGAAACATTATGTTCGGGCCTTGATCTATGCAATATGAATTTTATTATTTCATTTGAAGTATGAATTCTATTTGAGTAATCTGTTCTTGGATGCGTCATGAGTGTTCAATAGAATTGATGAGTATTCTATAGAATTTAGGACGATGGTAGTTTTCTCCTTCCTTGAAGACACTTACGGCAGGTTATTACAATTAGGATACGCTGCGAGACGTGATACATTGTATACTAGGAAATGGATTTAAAGATTCGAAACGATCTAAAGGATTTAGACATTGAATCTATATAGTGTATCACGAAAACTAATTGTTTTAATATTTCAACATCCTAATTTCAATTAACCTTTAAGGAGTTAGATCCAAAGATCGCATAAAACTTATTGTCGAAAATGATAACAAATTATAAGAATATTGATATTACATATATCAACAAACACGCACTCATCCCATTTGCAAAAGTTAAATTCATAACATAATTAAATATAAACATAAAGAAATTACTAAACAAAATTATGCTAGCATATAGCGCACTCAAACTACATATACAAAAATTAAATATAGCAATATAATAAAATTCGAAACATAATATAATTCAGAATAGCAGATTTCAGAAATTTAAAAAAAAAAAAAAAAAAAGGAACAATGCATAGATAGTCTATAAATGCATGAAAATATATGCATATACAACTACATTAAGACATTATAAATATATTTATTAAAATACACTAATTTATGCTAATTTTATTTAATTTGTAATTCTAAGACATACAATACTAACTTTGTTTCCCATTTGTGAGCTCCGCTTCATTTTGTTCAACTGAGGGTAATGCATTTCTGTAGCAAGTAATATTACAGAATATCACACGACATAATAATCATATAAAACAAGCATAATAGAAGCCATCAAGTGTGCAGTATTTACCTTTAAATACATGATTAGAAAATACAAGTAATGGTGTAGAAGCCTGCAAATGTCACTGTCTATATTTTAAAGGGAAATAGGAGTGTTTAACTTAGGGCATTTAACTTGGAGCTTGATGTGAAGCGAATAGCATCAACTAATGGCTTATTCATCGGGTTAGATAGTTTCTTAACATAAGATTGACCTCTGGTGAACAAACAAATCAAGAGTTAATATGCTCTCCTAATAATGGTCACAATTGACTAAAATCAATTAGAAAGTTAAATGTCTTCTATCAAAAGGAGAACAATAACAATGTCAATCGACATTCCAGAAAGGGAAAAGCTAACTTGTAATCAAAAACAATACATAAGATAAAGGAAAATTAAGCACCACACAAGATACTTATATAAGAAATGAATCTCCTGTCTCGTGACACAAACATGAGCTTTCTTATGCAAATTACCTTAATAACAGCGAAAACACACTCGATTAGTTTTCCCAAAACCAAACTCTAAAATGCATTCTCGAGAAGCACATCTCTTTTACTGCACATACCCGATAAAATTCACACTTTTTTACTGTAACTTCATCATTCTGTTAATCGCAATAGTGGGTTTTTGTTAAATCAAACCAATTACTGAACCTCATTATGGGGGATTAAGAAACTTCACATAACCGGGTACACTTCACGCATTTAGTTATAAATTGCGGCGTATTTTCGAATTGAACAAGCACTTGTATTTCTTGTCTCATGGACCAGCTTGAGTTTGAAACCAGAAACCAGACCGGCAAATTGTTCGAATCAGCTGACTGCCGGCCATCTTTCTCAAAGGAAAAATGGGATGAAACGGAATTGGGATGGAAACATTTTCGGACCCCACCAAAGTGCACTCCATCTCAAAATGGAGAAGAAAGTGAAAGGAGTTCAAAAATGATTATTCTTTTTTTTTTTACCCCTCAAAGATTGATTAAATTTTTAGCTTTTATGGGTATTTTTGCAATTTGTTGCTACATCACTTTTTCTTCTTATTAATAATTAATTTTCCTTCATTTTCTTTCTTTCTCTAAACAAACATGTCCAGAGGAATCAAATACCCGAATTTTTCCTTCCACCTAGTTCTTTCCTCCCACTTTCCTTTCCTCCTAATTCCTCTCCTCTTTAGCAGTGTTCATGTCTCCTCTACAAAACAAGCCAATGCAAGTCCAATCAAGTGGAACAGATCCATCTCAGAAGACCTTCAATTTTTACCATTCGCAATCTTTCCAATAATATAGCAATGTCCATCCACTTCCTCCGGTTCATTTGACATCTCAATATGCTTTTGTATCAAGAAAAAATAACAATTGAATAAATACACGCTCACTCGTAGCTAATAAGTTACAAACTGAGCTTCAACATCATGGGTTAGTATGATGTGCAGGTTAACTTTTCTGGCAAAGCATACCTTAGCCGCCGAGAACACGCCACCTGGATGTCTAGTGTATGCATTTCTGTTAATGTAGTTATATTAGCTGGTAGGCCAATGCTTCCACACCCATTTGAGACCAACATCCACGGGGACTGGACAGGCAAAGTGGACCACCATCCACCCACAAGATGTTGCACGTCGAAGCATGACTATGGAAACTCATTCCCCCTGAGGAACGAGAGAATTACTATACATAAAGCAAAGTAATTGCAGTTCCACTGAGCAGACAGCGTTATAGTCATGACACTGCTTGAAGAGCTAAATTCAATTCATGTGCGGACTTCGACACCGAGCCTCCCCTTCTTTGAAAAAAAAAAAAAAATTAAGATTCCCATCATCCGCAAGTTGAGTAATGACAAAACAAATAGATATTATCCTAAACAGAAAAGAGAAGCCATCGAAAAACCTCGTAAGAGCTGGCAACAAGCGTTTGATCTTTTCAAGTTCTATGTAGCAAAGATTGTAGCGCTCCATCCTAGCACATTAAATAATAGCAACCTCTCCTTACTATATGTGACATTTAAGAAGAATTTCCAATGCATAAAAAGCATAAGTAAAAACAATCGTGGTAGACAGTTGGCTTGCCTTTGCTCAGCTTCGATATCCACACCAACAGGTGTTGATGCCGATATAGCTGAATAAATCATGGAGCCAAAGACTCTGACCAGTTTAAGTAATATGTCCAAAGAAATGCTCAAATGCCTGAAAGTTGGAGAAGGAAATTAAGAAGGTAGCACCTTAAGAAGAGGAAAAAAATAAAGGCACACTGCCAGTTATCTCGAATCACTAGCCTGGGGGCAGTATAGAGGGATGGAACAAAGATATTATAAGTAATTAGGATTTGCTGAATGGAGAAAACTCATAGGTTGTGTGAATAAAAATCTTTTGCATGATTTCTTTAGATGGCTGTTACCAAATAGTCCCAAAATAGCATGTACTTTCACTAACGGAAAAGAAAACTGAGAGTGCTTCTTTCCAATTCTCCTAGTGGTTTGAGTGGAAGTATGTTTGTTGCTTTTGTAAACAGAAGAGTAAACCACTGATACAAGACCAGAAAATCTACAGTGGCCTATGGCAACTTCAAGGAGAGACAAACTGAAAGAAAACGAATCTTCTGCAGATGATCATAAGGCTGCTTCTCTGCCCAGAGGTCAGAACAGTAATGGACGAGACATGAAAAATCAATCATAATTAACTGATTTTTCTTGACATGAATTCTCGGAAACTTTCTCTATTTTGGGGGTAAGTACGAGTTCCTGGAATTTCCTCAGTATTGTTAAATTGCGTATAATGATGAAAGCTTGTCCCTAACAACTTTGGTTAGATGAAAATAATGAGAAAACAAAAGATGAATTCTTAGGTTCTTCAGATGGGAAATTGATTGACAAGTGATGATCACTGCTGCAGAGACGGTTAGGTAATCTATACAGGAAGCCAGCATGAGAAATTTGTGCATTATCTCCAAGCAACAATGCAGACTTATGTACAAGAGTTCAGTATACTTACATTTTTCATTCAGTGATGTCAATATAATCAAGATAGGCAAAAAGAGGACATATTATTGTGTGGAAAATCATCCTCTTTAACTTAAGTACCATATCAAGATAAAAGTGGGAAGCCCTAGATCTGCAAGTTTGACTGTTGTCTAGATCATGGATCTTCCACTGTCCAAGGGAATATCTAGAAAAATCATATTTTATGACTTTAGAAAAGAAACAGGCTGAGGATGCAGAAAGTAGATCATGGTATGGCACAACAGATGATATACTACTGTCCTCTATTGAGTATGTGAAAAGCAAATGGGAGACAATTTCATAAATAGCCAGCGTGGAAAGAAATTGCTGACAAGACAAAGCTATGATTTTATTTAAGTCGAACCCTGAGAAAAAAAGGAAGTTCTTATAGAACTGAATGTCAATAATTGGATCTGTAAAATATTAATGAAAGGCACAAATTATTCAGAATTAACATGATGGAAAACAGGAATTGAAAGATCAAATAAGTTGCTGATACTTCGAATACTTGGAACGTACAGATAGAACAAACTTTTAGAAAAGGTAATAAAGCAGAAGATTTGTTGGCTGAGAGGTTAGTTTATTGGTGGATATTCAGTTTATTCAGGAATGGATATTCCACAAGAAATATCACATCATACTCGAGAAAATTTACTTTGCTCTTACATTAGATTATAGTATATTCATCCTGCTACTGCTGCAACCTCTGCGGACTCATTCTTTGCCATTCTTTTGCAAGGATTGCAATCACCTTCCACCCAGAGTTTTGGGGATGTGAAAGGCATAAAGAATCCTACTAACCGTAAATTTTCCTTTTTAGCAACAAATAAATTATATCTTCCAAAAAGTCAAATTCAATTCACCATAAAAAGACCGATAGTACTACTTAATAATCCATTCAAAACTTAAGAAGATCAAATGAAATACCTGTCCAGGTTACTTTCAAGAAGTCCAACAAGTGATGGCAGGATACAAACACAAACATCCAAAGTTACAAGGTCAATTTTTTCCGTCAAGATACCAACTACATCTGCAAGTACCTGCAGTTACAAGTTTTATAACAGCAGAAATGCCTTTTTTTTTAGGTGGATTTCCAAATAAATTGGTACACTCATGCAAAAGATCAAAACAAAGTGAGGCACAAGCTACAAGCGAAAAGCAACTTACAGAATGATCGGCCATCTTTTCCGTGACACTAATAGCCCCTTTCAAATCCCTTCTTTCCCAATATCCGTAGACAACCTAAAACAAATATCCAAACTTGCTCAAGAGCATTAGAGACAAGAAAAAACAGAAACAAACTCTTTCGTATTATCCTCAAAAAAGATGGTGCAATTCAGTAAGTAAACAAATCTAAGTGGCAGGGAAACGTTATGCATTTGCTTGGTATCTAATGTTTATTCATGTTGGAAAAACTATGGCCTGCTATTAAGTCAAATGAGGTGTTTGGAAAGCAAAAGTGTCACTGAACCTGATTTGCAGGAAAGAAAAAATTACTAATTCTTTTTCTGGTAAATGGTAACTGTTCCTGTGCAAAAATTTACAGGAGATCCATCTTTGATGCTCATTTAAGAGATACAGGGCAAACCGCCTCAGCTTAGAGCTATTCTATTTTACAATAAGCATACATTATTCAGCTACACGGTTATAGGACATGCAATACATTTTCCATTTTCATTTCCAAGCATGTGATTACACTTGTTATCATTGTTCCTAAGGATTTGATGAAGGATGACAATGGCACCTCACCATGCACTGCAAAATCCAACCGCTTGGTTAAAAATGATCATATATTCAGGTCACAAATGTGAACATCTTATTGAAGGTAGTTTGTCCAGAATCACACATCAAAACCATTTAGAAGACAAGAATATGAACACTGCCATGGAGAAATAAAAATACCCACAAACCATTAGTGGAAGAAGCATGACAAAGCACAAAGCTTGAAAGATACCTGCAATTTTGTCAAACGGGACTGCATAGAACTGATAAATTGGCCATGATGTTCCATAACATCCGCAATGGCATCTTCATCACTTGCAGAAACAGTTTCTTTTTCTTCATATGAAGAACGTCTCTGCCAGAACAGAAATTTTAGACACATCAAACACAAACACATACATAAGCATGATATGGCACAAAGCACCACAGCTTTATTGTTTGATAATGCTGACAATATAATGTTATGGAGATCCAAGAAAGGCAAGACAGAATATTGCATTTAATGGGACTAGACATTAGTTAAGCCAGGAATCAGCAGGCAGTCCTTATTTCTCTCAAAAGAAAATCTAGCAATCAAAGTTCATCAATATTTTTAATCAGCATTTAGGTTCATCAATATTTACATTCTTTAGCCAGCAACAGAGCAATATCATTTAGTTAGGCCAGAGCTTCATTGTTTGACAATGCAAGCCATATAATTTTATAGAGATCCAGGAAAGGCAAGGCAGAACATTGCATTAATTGGGACTAAAACTTAACATAGGCCAGACACAGCATGCAGTCCTAATCTCCCTTAAAGAAAATCTAGCAATTAAAGTTCATCAAAACTTGTAATTTGGCAATTAGGTACATCAATATTCACCTTCTTCAGCCAGCAACACAGCAATATAATTTTTGTTTTTAAATTGGGTAGAAATGCAATTGCAGACAACCTCTATCACAAGTTCTTGCCATTCCCTACTCCCATGACAATAGATATAGCCGACACAAATGAAAATAACACATGCAGTTTCTTCCATAATTATCCTCCATATGATTTCTCATACTGACAAGCGACAACTCTAGGCCAAACCCTAAAACTACATCAGCCACCATCACCACTGCATGAAAAGCAGCAGCTTCTGCCTCCAGGAAATTCCTGTGAGATCCTAACCAACCTATAGCAGGGCTAGCCAGAGGTTCACCTGTATCTGAGACTATGACAGGCATGTGAGAATGTGTTGATTATAGGGTAAATTACAAAAGAAAACAACCCTGAATTTTCATGTTTTTCACTTTGTACATTGTGTTATTTTCTTTGTTCTTTTTTGCAATTACATGAGCCAATTTTGCTCCATCATGAAAACACTGCTCCCCGGTTAAAAGCTGACACGTGAAACTTGCATGAGAGTCCTAAAACACCCAAATATCTTTCTTTTCCTCTATACATTGACCTAAAGCAAATTTGAATACTTGAATTAGATGATAAGCTATTTTCAAGTGCAAACATTAGTCTTGGTGTTTGAATCAGACGACTCAGCAACCATGACCTATTTAAATTTTATCTTCATCATTTTCATGACAGCCACCAATTCAAAACCTTTGTACAACATTTAATTCTGTAATTATGGCCAGTTTTCTAGTAAATGCGCCTAGTGGTAGAAGTTACCAAGTACATCTACACTTTGATTGGTGATCAGGTTGAAATTCTTGTTCATTTGTGCTACTAAGGAAACGGATAGGTTCTGGTTCTAGCGTTTTTAGAACAGCAGGTAGCTTTATATTGCAGTGGATTCTTTTTCGATAGAAGTGTATAGATCTTCTTGAGAATTGGCATCTTCCTGCAAATGGTTGCTACACATACTTAATTTTCATAGTAGAATACACATAAAACAGTGAGATAAAAGAAAAGAACATGTTTTATGAATAAAAATATGATAATAATTGTGAGAAATTTGAGAAATTATTACTCATCAATGGGGGTCACAATCTGATTTTGAGTGTTTTCATCTAGGGTGTTTCAGTTTTGGGTGCTTCAATCATCAGCCACTGGCAAGAGGCAAGAGGACTGGTTGCAGTTAAACTCATGGTTTGTGCAGCGTTTAGGTAGATGGAATGAGGCAAAGAGAAGATATGTGGGTGTTTTAGGATGATCACAGATCTTGTAACATTTTCATTATGGAGCAAAACACAGATCTTGTAATAAGGGGAAAAACAATAATACAGGTCTGCAAAATGAGAAAGCGCAAAAACTCGGGTATTTTTTCTGCAATTTACCCTTAACTATATTCCAAGAGTGATTATTGTATAGCTCTTAAATTAGCCAAATTGCCAAACATATGTAGACAATCTTGCATGACTTCATTTTGCAAACCCCTTTAAAGATCTGACAACTTTAAGCAATTCCTCTTTCAAAGAATGATTTCCCATCTTTTGCCATTCCTCCACCAACATTATCATCAGCTTCTCAGAAGGCTGGTTAACAAAAAAGTGAAGCACCAATGCATGTTGTGAAGAGAGAAGGGCTATTCTATTTCAGCATCATTTGCACTCACAAGTAGATTGGTACAAATTTTCCCAGGGAGAAACTTCTAGTCGTCAAATTCATCCCAAAAGCCATCTTGAGCATTAAAGACAGAAATAATTAAACTTGCAGCTATACAAGGACAATAGGTGAAAATTCCATACCAAGCTATATGGGAGCATAGTTGATGCAGGACCTGTCTGAGTAGAAATACTGGAAGTCGGTCCGTCATGATTAGATCTCTCTCTTTTTTCATAGTTCAAGCCAAAAGAACGGATTCGCCCTAGATGGGATGAAATAAAGAGACTTCATAAAAATTTGCTAAATGTCAAGATATCAACTTACATTTTGAAAATAAGCATACCTCCCCTTTGACCATCATTAGAAAATGGCTCCCTTCTTGGTCGAGATTCATCTACAGGACAAGTTAAATATTAATGTAGCAGGTATAGCTCATTTCCACAAAGGATAAGGATATATGTAATAGGTGGTTGAATTTCAGTTTTTTGCCAAGAAAAACTCTTAAGCAATATCATAATAAGCATACCTCCCATTTGGCCATCATTAGAGAATGGATCTCTTCTAGGCCGAGATTCATCTGCAAAACAAGTTGGACTGATAAGTCTCGCGAATACATAATTCACACAGCATTAGTAACAAGTAGGTAACAAATAGCTAAATTTGCTCAGACAAGAAAATCTGAGTGATACAATCATAAGCATACCTCCCCTTTGACCATCAGTAACGGATGACTCCCTTCTTGGCCTAGATTCATCTGCAAAATAAGTTGCAATTTTGGATATCAGGTGCAGTTGATCCACACAAAGCCATTGGGATTGGTAAATAAACTGCTTCACTTAATTTTGCCAAGATAAGAATTGTCCAGGTAATATGATGAGCCTATCCAGCATTACCCAAATCACACTATTCATGAAGTGAATGTTAGAGCATTTCACAACTCATGAAACATCTAGGTATTGTGCATTCCACATGCATAATGGCTTGATAGAAAGTTTAGAAGTTCAGATTTCTTATGATGTCTTTGAGAAGAATTTTTAGGGTATTATTCCCTAAGGTCTTACAATGACCTCTAATGCTACTTATCCCTCTTTAATCTTAGAGGAAAAGCAGATGTGCCTGTTCTTAGTTACCCAAAAATTGTGCATGTTCTTGAACTGATATTACTAATAAAGAAAACTTTCTCAAGTTTGCAACAGGGAAAAGTTCTGTAAATGGCCTTTATTGGTACAGGACTCCGATAAATTTGGCCATAAATATCACTTCTTCCATCTCTTAAATACAGCAAAAACTTGCAGGAGACTAGCCAAGAAGTATCAACATAGTTCTGCACCAAGAATTAATCAAAGAATCTATCAGCCCCTTTGTCTGTTCAAATATTTCCTTATTTAACAAAAATATATTCGATGTTAACATGGGGGATAGCCATGTCCTTGATGGTTTCCAAAATTAGACCAGCTCAAAGAATTGAGAGATAACAATTTCACAGGTTAACGCCAAAAATTAGATCAGCTAAAGGCTATATGTTCTTTTTGAGAGACAAACATGATCTCATCATAAATTATCCAAATCTCTATTTCTCAGGTTATTTAGAGAGAAGGAAGCTATAAGATCTGAATGAACCTTAAGCCAAATCATAAGGAACATATATGGGTTAGGGATATAAAGGAATTGACATGACGAAGAGCATTTGGAAAAGCAAAATGTTGTTTCAAACTTCATGTATACATATATTATTTAGAAAGAAGAATACTCAAGTGAAGTTTGTCATAGCAGCATCTGCAAACAGAGACAAATGCGGGATGGACATTAATCATTCAGGATGCGTGGAATAAGTGAAATGATGAGTATTTGGCACATTATATCACAAGTTACACTACATAGTCTCCACCCGGACCACCCCTTATAGGAAATTTCAGATTGGGCAGAATTCGTGGTAGTGAAATCTTGTGCTTGCTGCAGTACAGGAAGTCAGCTTTGAGGGACTAAAATTAATCAGGCATTTTTATCAAAATATGTGAAGTTTAGGAGGGATTTATTCTCTGCTTGGTTGAAATAAAATGACTAGTAAATAGCTTCATTCAAAAGCACTTGAAGGACAGCAGCTCCATCAAATGTCAGGTCATCTGCATAGGAACCAGAAGCTATGCAATACTGCAATATTGGCTATATTACAATCAGATTTTTTGCTTTCAGCAATAAGGCTAACAAGAAGAGCAAAAATGAAGCATGTGATAAAATAGGCAGAAAATGGAATTAAAAAAGATTTCCTCTCCCCCATAGTCCATGGGTACCAGAACCATCGATTGCATGTTAAAAGGGGACAGCTCAGTCACAGAAGATAGCTGGAGAAGTGCTTAATCTTGGATAATAGGGAGTATGAGAAAATTGATGAAGCTAGTTAGAATTTAGTCTTTTACATGATTTTGCGTATGATGCAAACATCCCCACCACAACAAATAGCACACCTGACAAAGATTATCATTTATGCTCATATAAATTCAAAGGCATAGAATATATATTTTCTTATTGTAATATGCAGAAAGCATATTCTATTGATTCAGTTAGTGCTTTCCTCTTGATGTGTGCTTCACTAAGTCCTACTCTTGATGAAAATTCCAATCTACCAAATGAACTAAAAGAAGCATTCATCATGAGAAAGTGTTTCTCACAGAACTACGAGATTTGCAAGATGTAAGAGCTAGAGACTAGTCCACAAATTTGCATGCGTAACCTAACTCCAGTATGAACAATCAAATCATCAGTGTTTTTCACCTTTTGCCATCTGCTAGCTGAGCAATGAACATTTTACCTAGTAGAGAATGTTTTAGATATAAATACTGTAAATTAAAAATCAAATTAAGCAGCAAGATGAACAGAGGCAGAAAAATGGAATAAGACAAGATTCATATTAATTATGACCATAAAGTACATACAGATTTCGATGAAAGGGGTTGGTGGCTCAACCACTGAACTTGTGTTGTGCTTGCCAGAGACAGTAGAGAACTCATCTTTGGTGGTTCTTTCAGCAGAAGAAAATCTTTGAAATGGACCTCTAACAGTTGATACAGCAGTCCTACCCGGAAAATTCACTCCACTAGTATTGGAACCAATGCCCTCGGACTGACCAGAGATACTAGGCTGATCAGATTCATCTCTACCATTTGATAACTTCCGTGCTTCAATAGCTTTTGACTGCAAAGAGAAAGGCATTGTCCTTGAGGCAAGGCCAACCTCCTTTCTTGACTCAACAGAAGCTTCTGATCTCAAGTCATTTCTCGGAACAATAACAGGAGCAACCTCTGCTTTGTTGAAAATTGGAACATTGACAGCTGAGTGAGCCCTAGTATTCCTCTTTAAGGCTGTTGCACTTGGAGCTGTAACAGTAGTGACAGGAGTAGTCTTTGGAACGGAACTCACACTGCTCCGGTGAGGAGTACTAGGTACACTTCCTGCAGCTTCACAGATGGTAAAAAGAAAAACTGTAAGAAAAATGACATACTTCCCTATCACATGGTAAAAGAAAATAAAGAGATGAACTAGAAACTTAAGGAGAAGCTAAACTATACAAAAGGACTTAATACTTTTTGGTTCCTTAATAGGATCTGAATTCTGGGAAACTGACAATCTTCCAAGTGACTTAGTTTCCTTCAATACAGAATCAGAAGCCTGTGGAACAGAAAGCCTCCCCAAACCAGTCTTTGCAGTATTCTCATTTAAAACTGAAATGTTCCCAGATAAGGCGCTTTTAGATTCAGAGTGAAGATTGTATCGCTTGTCAACGACAGTATATGGCTCAATCCGCTGCAACAGAAGCAGAGAATTAGTCGAATTCAGAAATGACAGATCAGGAAAGATAATGTATGAAAAGACAAGATTAGACCTACCGAGATGTCCACAACCCAAACGCCAACACAACTCTGATTGAATGAGCAACCAAGAAGTTTGCCTTCATGCATGTTGAGATCAGATAGTTTGGACCATCCTACATCCACAGAATCATGGCAACGTATCGGTTCCCATGAGAGGACCTACAAAAGATAAGTTTAAAAAAAATAAGAAGAAGAAGAAGAAGAAGAAGAAGAAAGCAATGAACCTCATAAGACATTCTTTCAAAGTAACTTCATCATTAGAAGCTCACCTTAAGAGTTTCATGCAATCCACAAAGAAGCGTCCTTCCATCAGGATTAAAGGTTAAACAACGAACTCCAGTGGTCTAACATAGAAAGTTCTCACATTGTTGGTTGTTTGAAAGTGCAAACCAACAGTATCCTTCTAGTATTGAAAACAATGGTAAGCGAAATGTTACCTCTGGCCCAGTGGAACCAATTAGCTCAAAGGTTTCGAGGTCCCAAAATTTCACAGTCCTATCAGCAGAACCTGCAATAAGTTGCAACCACAAAATAATATTCAACAAAAAATTGACGAACCATTTTGCAGAGCAAGTGCATATTGCAAGAACGGTTCACATAAAAATTAATACAGATTTAAGACAGAAGAACTATAGGCTTCCATCAAATTAAAGAATATAGAGATCCAATACAAAGGAATAATTTTGCCCTTTTAACTCCAAAAGGGAATCTGTTATATACCAGAATTAAACTGCTCTTGGAAACAGTTAATTAAGGTACACAAACATAGAGACTGACATATAGAAAAATATGGCCATACGATAAAAAGTGTAACCCACCTGTTGCCAACAAAAACTCATGAGGATGGAAATCTATACATTGAATCTGGCCTTCATGGCACTTGAAGTCATGCAACAGCTTTCCAGCAGTCAAATCCCAAAGCTGTTCACATTGCATTTACAAAATTACTTAACAGATACCAGCAATCAGAACCAAAAATATTATAAGGAGCATTACTCGATCCCCTTTAGGACATAAGGAATAGACATTCTTTAAATTTCAACAAGATGCTACATTGTATATACAACCAATCTAACGAAAACCATCTTTGTCTTGCATGGCCCCTAGCCATAAAAATGTGTAGCAAGGCTGGATTTGAATGCCACACGGAATATGGCTCACTAATAACTATCAATAGAGATCAAATGTCCCCTTATAAAATTATTTGAGCGTATATGCCATCAACTTATGTGAATTGGTCACCCAATTAAATATCCCTCTATAGAAAGAACTTAAGAAGGTTCCACCAAATTAAGAGAATCAGTGTGGCAAAATCTACAATTCCAGATAAAGGCACTACGTGTTCACCTTAAGCGTCCCATAATAAATAGAAAAAGAAAAATAACAAGAAGCACTGAGAAGAGTACAACCATACAAGAACTTCAGCATATCTTTCAAATATTTTCATCTTAAAGATAAACAATTCACATAAGTTAGCAAACTACAAGCTTTTTCTCACTTCCAAAGAATGCCATATTCACCAAAAGTTGAACGAAAAGAGATCTAACCTTCACTGTGTTGTCCTCTCCACCAGATACCACCCAACGGCCATCTGGGGTAAATCTAATTGCATTAACTCCACGAGTGTGGCCCTTGTATGTGTGGATGCATCCCTTTTTTCTAATATCCCATATTTTAAGATTTGTATCTAATGATCCAGATGCAAAGAACTCCCCAAAAGGATGGAAGTCCACTGATGTGCAATTGGATCTATGGCCAGTAAGTGTTCGGACAACTACAGAGGGAATCATATTAGAAGAGTTAGAATAAAACAGTCAAAAAAGACCAGCAATTCTGTAATGATAAATTTGAAGCAATATAAGTTGAGTGGATGAGCATACTCTTGGCTTCCTCTAGATCCCAAAGCTTAATAGTACCACTTGCAGCTCCTGCCGCAACTAACGCTTCTGAAGAATCAAAACTCACTGAATCGATCCCACTACTATGTCCAGACAAGCTCTGAATAAGAGTAAACAAAACCATCATTCAACCTTTACCCTCTGAAAATAATCTGGCTAATATACCACATTGCATCTTTTCAGAAAAGATGGCCGGTTCATAATTTACTCAATAAATCTGCAAACAAACAAGCTGAGAAATTCACTTCTCAAATATCAACGGATACACTGACCAGGATAGCATTGGGTTTTCCTATAGCCCAGAGATTAACTTTGTGATCTTCTCCTCCAGTGACAAGTACCCTTGATGACTTCCTCCCGATCTTGAGGCAATTTACTGCAGCGGAATGAGCTACAAATTCCTCTGTAGTAGCTTCGGTCAAGGAATCCCTAACGTCTAGTTTCAACTAATTACAAGAACAAAGGGACAATCTTTCTTCAAGAGCATTCTGACAACGAAAGAACCAAATATCCTAAAGTAAAATTATCCAGACAACAATCCTGAAGTAAAGAACTTAATTACTGCCCATATTCATAGTGTTCCAGCTTCTAAAACTTCTGCAATGGGATAACAATAAGAAGCATAATATGCCCCACTCGCAAATGCAAAGATTACTAAATACTAAACTAATTAAGAATAAAATGAAAAACCGCGAAAGATAAATTGAAAAGATTAAGGATACGTAGCTTGTAAGCACGCTTGGTGGTCATGTTGGATCAAATTTAATTGCAAGAACTGCTCTTCAGACATTCAAACTGAAATGGGTTAATTTCAAATGAGTCCAAGATCCCACTTTTTGAGCCAGATCTTGGAAACCCACATCAAATCACTTCTCCTCTATCTCTATGCCGTCATTCCTATCAAACATCATTCAAATTCAGATCCCGAAACAACCGACAACGAGATTGAAGAACCCAAGTGTTAAAGTTCATACCTTTTTGCTGAATTTCAAATCCAAGCTTTTCTGTTTCTCCTTAAAAAAGGGCTGCAAACGAGAGAGAAGGAAAGGAGGAAAAGAAAAAGGAAGAGACTTGTCACTTTCCAACTTGTTTTCTTCGCTTATTCTCCTCCTCCTCCTTTCCTCGCACTCGAATGCGAGAGAAAGTGTAGTGTAAGCATTCGAGATTTTAAGCTTTCTCGGTTAAAACAAAACAAAACCCAATAGCAATGGGGATAAGAGGGGAAAACACAACAACCCTCTAGAGTTCACTGAAACAGAGAGAGACACAGAGAGAGAGAGACGGAAAGACCCAATGGAGGCCAAGAACGAAAGAAGAAGAAGAAGAAGAAGAAGAAGAAGAAGATGGAAAGAGGGGACCGTGTTGTGTTGCGTGTGGTGTTTGTGTTAAGATTGGTGTCTCACTCCGCCTGCTCCTCCTCCTCCTCCTCCTAAGGAAGAAACAAATAATAGTGGGAAATAATTGTGATATTTGTAATTATTGTGGGTAATTATTAAAATTGTGGGTAATTATTGAAATTAGTAATAAGTAATAAGTAGGTGTTTGTGTTAAAAATAAAAATTCAAAACGAATCCCTTTTTTTAATGGTGTGGTGGGAAAAAGTAAAAGAGAAGAAATACATGCGTCTAATTTGAAAACAACTCATTCTCTCTTTGGACCAAAACCTCCCTCCTTCCTTTTCCTCAAATCAAAATCCACTTCCTTTCAAATGGGTCCAAAATCAAAAGAAAGGAACGAGAACAAGCAATGTACCCCACCACACCACCTTACTAGATATTTATTAATAGTTAATTTTTTACTACTTTTGTAAACTTTTTGAAAAATCAGACTCAGTTAACGGTTGTGGAGGGCAATTATTAAAATCTAAAATGTTAACTTTTAAAACAAAATGTATATTTACTTCGTAACATTAATTAACTGCATACCATTAAATTTTTTAAATGTAATTTTACCTTATATAACTTTTAAAAATATAAAAATAACACATCTCAGAATTAAAGATAATATGAGTTACTTATACATTTTCAATTAATGTATATTGATAAAATCATACTTTAAAAAATTAGAAATCTATCTATATTCATCAATAGTTTAAAAGGTATATTTATAATTATTTAACCTTTAATAAATATATGTGTATGAATATAGATATATATATATATACATTTTCTTATCATTGTCTATTACTTGTGGGGTCTCTAAATAATCATCACTGGGCAACTATCATACAAATTTCGGGGATTAGCTTTAAGTTTTTAGGATTCTCCTGAAGTCATTCATACGGGGTTTGTTAAAGCCTTGACATATTCGAAATGGTACAGTTTGGTTTTCCGTTAGGTTTGACCTTACCAAGTATTCGGTAAGCATGTTCTTGAAAAACTTATAATTTGAAGGTCTAAAAAGTTCGATAGTCATGTTGACGGTGGGAATATGAAATGAATGGACGTGAAATAGAGCCAAATGAAATTAAAATTAGACCGGAAGCTAGAAAAATGAATCGAGTCATTTTCCAAAAAAAAAAAAAAATTACACTTTCACCTTTAATTAAGTATTTTAATATAACTTTACAAAAGGAAATCTTGTAATTTGGATTATGCTCAAGCTTTTCGTTTTTTTCTTTTTAGATTATATTTATATATATATATAGGCACTCATTAGTATGAGAAGGATGATTCCATTTGGTATATCCCTTTAAACTAAATTGAAACATAAACAGTGTCTTTGTTCTTTTGTATGATTTGATTCAAGATCTTTTCAACCATAAAAAATTATCTAGGTTTAATTTGGTTCATGGTTTGAACCACTAATAATCTATAAAAAGTTATTTGTTGAAGATGTGCAATAGTTAAAAGAAAGAATCATAGCTATTGTAAAAATATGGCGAGATGATGGTTTTATTTTTTCCTTTTTCCTTGGCAATTACTGCTAGGAATATTAGAAGGGGAGACAATCGAATATGACTCATTCCGTTGGTAGAGAGTATTTGTACTGCCAAGCTACACAGATCTTAACTTGAGATGGTGAGTTTAAAGACATGAGAATGAGGAAAATAAAAAGATATATTTATCACTTAGGTTATCTTTGCTTATTGTAAGTAAAGGGGAGAAAGTAAATTCAATTCAAACAATCTCTCATCAAAGTCCAAATTTTACAAAACAAGATTTGATGTTATTGGGGCCTATTTTGATAATTGGACATTTGGCCAATTTAATAAGATGGATTAGTTTATTAGGCAAATTTCGGGGATTAGCTCGAATATTAAGATCGTTGTTAGACCAATCCATCTGCTTTCGGCTTTACTCAATTGTCTTGCACATGAACTAAGACCTAAAGAAGTCCTTTTGTTCTAAAAAGTGCTATTGGGCTTGTTTTATAGATCTTAAACTTATTCTATAATGAATTTAAGCTTACTTTATAAGCCTTATGAAGGCTAAGGCCATTTATAGTTAAAAGCCCATTAAGTTATAAAAGTATTTGTTAATCACTACAAGCGATCCAATAACTCACCTCATTTGTCCATCGCTATAATCATCAAATAGACAAGATTAAGCATCTACATCTATAAATAAAAGCACCCTTCTTCTTATTGCAACGCTTGAAGTACTGGTAAGTTTATGAAAAATGTCAACACTTGGATAAAATTGGCCAATAGATGATCGAAATAGTTAACTAATCAAGAATTAGCAAAAACGTCATTTCAATTTGTCATCATACATACACACTTGAAGGGTTTTTGTGTTCCTTTCCCGTGGCTCTTCATAATGACATCTCTCTGTATATTATTAGCTCAAGGCTTCTTCAAGTTGAACAATACGTGTTTGGCACATGATCAACCAATTATAGTAACCCACCACACAAGAGAACTCTCTTACTATCGATTCATTAGTAAGCATCTGCGTACAATTTTACCTAGAATGATGGTATTTGCCACCGGTACACAACTTAGGATCACTCTACTAGCATCAAGACCAGAAACATCTGGTTTACATCCATAACAACTATACTAAGGGGCTACCAACATAAACAAAGCAATCAAGCACCCACATAAGACAAAGGTACGTAAGAAGAGGATTATGCGCAACCCTTATTACCACCTACTTTAGCTAATCTAATCCCAACTACTAAAGATGCACAAACTTTCCAATGGAATCTTCATCTTTTAGATGCAATACACAAACCTTTATAGTTGGTGTGATTCTGCCTCGCAATACGACGCCTTACTCTAAATAGCATATAATGATGCACTAGTTGTTTCGACCTACATGATAAAAGAATAACTCAACAAGTACGCAAAATAAGTCCAAGCGATAGTCATTTGCTAATATTTTGAATTTGAAACTCTTATATCTATAAAGGATGGTAAAGATTTCATACCCAAAGGACTATAATAGCAAGCAAAGGAATATTAGAGTACCTCTTCAAGATCATTGAGACTCATGGAGCATTTGATACCAAAGACAAGCGATGCCCTTGATGTATCTATAAAGCATGGAAAGTAACAAAGCTAAAGCCCTTAAAGTGGCCATAATACACTTAAGGCAAGCATTTAGAGCATATTTAGCTCCTATCATCTTCTCTAAATGGGGAAGACGAGATGTGCTCTTTTAACAGGCCATCATTGTTGCTTTAGCACAAAAGTAACATCTTTAACTACAAAGTTATCATCGATACTTCACCTAAAATGCTTCATCTTTAATATTGGAGCCATTATCAATGCCTTCGAATGGAAGCCAAAAGATATTTATTAGTGCTCACAAGTCGAATTTATCCACATGCAATGTCTCATGTACTTAGCAAGTTCAAATGCTCATTTGTTGTGCAAATAAGAGCATCATTTAAACCACCACAAAAGTTGCATTTCACATGAAATAACATAACCCCCACAATAAAACTACAAAGAAGTAATGATAGAAGCAAATAGATGTATATAAAGGAATGGAGTAAGCTTAAACAAATAAAAGTTGTACTTGGATCAAATCAAACAATTAAAAGAGTCGTAATCCTTAGTTGAGTAAAGTAGAAACAATCAACCATCACTTACCTTAACAAAACCTTAATAATCTACTATCCAATGATAAATAATTGAATGGTCAATGTCACAGTTTACACCTCAATTTTTTGTCGCTTTTTTATAATTATACACTTACAGTTTCAACTTATATAATTATACACTCAATTAAAAATTTAATTGTCACAATCTACACATCAGTTGTCATATTATTAATCCAATTATCACAATCAGCCAATGAGATGGCCACCTATGGTATTGGGTAGTCATGCGACCTACAGCAAGTGACCGTTACCTACCCACTAGAAAATAGTAAGTTACAATTAACTTAAAAAATATGGGTTACAAAACTCATTGGTAACCATGTAGATGGCCATACATAACCTAAGGGGTCACACGACCTTCTGAAGGTTGTGGGTAGCCATATTATTGACTCATTGTGTTAAATGGACTATCGATATTAATATGAACTAACTGAGATATAAATGATAACAACTAAATTTTTAATTAAGTATAAATTAGATAAGTTGAAATTTTAGGCGTATAATTACAAAAAACGATAAAATTAATATGTGAACCATGATATTACCCCAATAATTGAACTTTGAGATAGATGTAATCCCATGAAATGAAGAGGAAGAAGTTTAAGTGCATGTTGTCTAGTCTGTGAATCCAAAAAAAATGAAATTACATAGTGAATATTTGGTGAATTTTTATTTTGGTTGTTTCTTAAGCAAGGAAACTACTTGGACACTATCATTTCAAAAATTTCGTCTTATTTATTCATGAAACTAACCCTACCAATTAAATAAATAAGCAAATCCATATGTATATAGTTATGGAAACATAAAGGGCTATTCTGAAATTTCAAATTAAATACTATGAAGACTTAAATAATATAGAAGATATAGATATAGTCTCTACTAAATTATAGATAGTAATTTAATGGGAGATTTATGGAAATAGGTATGATTGTCGAGAAATGTTTTTGTCAATTTGAAAACTTAAATAATAAGAAAGATATTTAGATATTAAAGAGACAAGTGAAGCTTTAATATTATAAATAAGGGCAAAACTTCTATACTTTTATATTTTACTTCATTAGTTCTTTATCGTTATAGTATATATAAATACATCTCATTTATATTTACTTATTGTGTATTTAACTTTTTACTTTTGAAACTTAAAGTTTCAAAAACTACCGGATCTTTAAAAAATGTGATTTAGACTTTAGAACCCCTATCTTACTATTTTACTTTCGGAAAAATTATAAAAGTACTACAAAATACAAAATGCATGAAACCAATGGCAAGCAATCATGTAGGATTCCAATAAATTTTTATTTTTCTAAAGTTTGCATGCTAAATGTGCAATTTCATAAATATAGTGATTAGGTACACATGGAATGAACATAGGGGATGTATTTTTAGTCTACTTATGTATGCATAATATAGATACGTGTATATACTTTCTTCTATATGGTTTTATTTGGATTTTTCAACTTCGGTTCAATCAAACCACTTGAACTAACTATGAATTTTTTATTCATTTTAATTTAGAAATGTTTTATAACAAAAAAAGGGTATGATTTGATAAACTCAGTTTAATTTGCTTTACAGATTTGATTTGGTTTTATGCTGTCTCCTACTCATTACTACCAAAGTTTCATTCTTTTCCATAAAAATATTTAGTGATTATCGTAAAAGGTTGCATATTTATTGGAAGTTTTAATGCAACAAATACATAAAACTTATGTTATTTGGTTCTTCTAAGTGTATCCGAGGTTGAAAATTGTAAAAAGGAATTATTAGTACTAAATCTTATATCATTATATTGAGGTTATGGATGGTAGTACGATAATATCTTATTGATAGCATATTAGTAAATATGTAAATGTCAGTTTTATCCCCCTTAAGCCTTTAGTCTAAGCGTAGGCATGCTATGGACTCCTGAAAAAGGTGTTTCCCTTGCTATAAAACGCTCTATATTTTGTACTAACAATACCAATATGGCCTTTGATAGTTGAAAGTTCAATTAGACCCCCTTAACTTTTGGCTATGTCCATTTCAAGCTTTTACATATACCTTCGTAATGTAATGTAATGACGTAAATCATGGATTTTCAATAGGATGGATTAGGTTTGATGCTTTCCTTTCATAATAGTTGTAATCTATATCAATGTTGGAGAAAAAATCCTAAACTTGAAAGTTAAAAAAAAGAAATTTGATTTTTACCTCTCCAAATTCCCAATAATTTGCAATCGTATGTTTTTCAAGTATCAAGATAAATAGATTATTCGAAAATTTTTGAAAATGGTACCCGAACATTGCACAACTATTTTATCCATTATCTACGCTTTAAAATTGTTAAATGTCACACTCATTTGATAGTTTTATCATGACATTACATCTTGGTGCATGTTAACCAACATCCTTTAGATGAATAAGTATTTTAGCTAATGGTTGGCTAATACGTTATATATTATATTAAAACAAAAACACAAAAAGGACACAGGGATAGTATTTTCAAGGTTTGGAGATTAACTACATCCCATCTTCTTCTTTTACCTAATTCTAACCCTAAACTTAACAATAACAAATGTGTTAAAACAATAAATTTTTCCCTAGATATCTTGTAAATTACTATTTCTATTAAAGCTACAATAAATAGGAAAAGCATCACATGGGTTCGAAATAAAACAAAAATCATAGTTCCTAACTAGTGAATTAATTTATTGAGTTAATAAAGAAGTAAAGTATCTTGTTTAAAAGCTTAAAAATCACAACTCCCAAAATGAAAAGCTCCAAAAGTCTTGGCTCTTCGAAACAAAATATCCGAGATCAAATTTATTCTACTTACCCATAATTAATAGCTCTCATGACAAAATGTATAGCTTGACAGACACAAACGGTGAAGATGGAATCTTATATTATTGTAGTAAACTACCAATACAACCATTTCGTAGGATACTTAATAGTCTTACAACCTTAGTATAAACAAAATATAAATCCTAATAAATCAAGGTTGAAATAAAACTAAGATACATTTTTCTAAATAACACCATGGCTTCAACAATCCCATATCTTTCCAAAACACGTAAATCTAACTTCCATAACATTGCCAAATAACAAGTTGTTTGCCCTAAGTCAAAGTAGTATTTGTTGACACATTATAGGTTACATAATTCTTCATATACAAAAGATATAGCTTCCTAAAGTTGAATGATGTATAATTCAAAAATTAAAATTGTACTTTTGGTTTATTGGCTTCTAATTTACTTCTAACGTCTTCAGCTTCTAACAACAGTATTTGTGATTGTTATTAAACTAACTTCTAGGCAAAATTGATCAGTTTTTATTTCCTTTTTTTCTCATTTTTAATGATCTAAATGGTTTATGACTTGTAATCCTAACTTGTTCACTTATCCCCAAATTAAAGGTTTTAAAGTTTTTATTTTCCTTTTCAAAGTGAAATTTTATTTGTTCCCAAACTCATTGTTAGCAAATCTAATGCTTCGACGTCATTTAAAGTCAATTAAATAAAAACATTCTCAACTTCAAAATGTGAGCTTGATAATGATTTTTTAACTAGGTTTAAGTTAGTTGACGATTATTCCATTAATGGGTTAAGGTCATTTAAAGTTTACTTATCAAATGACGTCCTTATCATTTAAAGTTCATACATTTCATTAATGGTTTTTCCCTTTTTTTTAAAAAAAAATATTAACTTTATTTGTTAAATGTTGTACTCATTTTAAAGTTAGTTGTCAAAGTACAACTAAGGTCATCAATTAGCTTCATCATCAGTTTAGCTAATTACGAGTTGACACTTTTTTTCTCATATTTATCAAAATATTACTAAACTAAAGTTAAGTTATCATTAAGAAAAAACTAAAATATAATAAAAGGAAAAAAAAGAAGAAGAACATCATCCTATTAACCTCAATAATCTTAAGGAAAAATGGTTTGCTCTTTCTTCAAAACCTTGTTTAATTTTCAAGAATAGAAGCTTGATGGTATAACGTGTTATTCGATTTTTGAATTGTGTTAAATATGGAGGAGCTTCAATATTTATAGAGTTTAATGGTCTATAATGTCTATTAGATCATATTAGTAATCAATGGTTGAAAGGTACCATCCTCTTGTCTTTTGATGGGTGTTGATCTTAATTTTTCTTCTGGTTTTTAATATTTTCCTTAATCTGGCCAATATTAAATTCTAACATATTTAATATTGGTCATCAACTAAGGGTTAAAGAAAACTGGTTTTTCTTTTTAAAAAATGTTTGGAATCACCACTTGATTAAAGTTGGGAAAAATAGTTAAGTTATAACCAATTTAGTGGATTAGTTATAACTTAACTATTAATCTTTCAATAAAATCAATTTTAAAATGGTTTAAAAACTAAAGATCTAGATTTGGGGCTATCGTATTAAATTCTAAATAAGTACTACTTTTAACTTTTTTATTTTAATTTCACTTTTCAAAATTACCCTTCATCTAATCATATGTAAATAACATCTAAGAAAAGATTATTGAATTATCATTTACAAATATGGAAAAAAAAAACTTTTCATATTTTAAGTCACATTGTATTTTTGTATGAGTTCCTATATACTTACTATTCAGGATTAGACTTTCATAATTCATTTATGAAAAATTTACTGGGTAAGTTGATTTTAATTTTTTTGAAAAACTGTTGAGTTTACGTTTTTACCTAGTTCAATTTAATTAAGGAAATTTTTTAAAAGGTCCTAAACCAAATTTAATTTAAGGAAAGTCCTAAGAAGAATATCATAATTTAGAAAGAGGATTGGTTATTTTTATTTATTTTTTTGGAAAATTGATTCTATAAGTTGTAACAAGATTTTATTATTTATTTCATTTTTTTATTTTTCCATTTGCTTTATTCCTTTACTAATTTCTCTATAAAACATAAAACAAAAATTAAACTTTTTTTTTATTTCTCTTTCTTCTCTTTTTTTTTCCTCCTTTTCTTTTTTTTTTTCTCTTTCTTTTTTGGGTTTTCTTCTTTTTATCTTTTTTTTTAATTATATTTACAAATACATGAGAAAAATAAATAAATAAATAAAATGCCGAAATACAAATTAAAAGGAGGACTTTGAACCAAAGAGGAATGTGCAGGTCGAATTAAGCTTCAAGTCAGGTTAGATCGGGTCAAGTCGTACATAGCAACTACTCAAGGATGCGCCTAGGGTGGATTCAAGCACCAAATCCAGCAAAGAATGACATTTTTATGTGAAGTAGATTAGGCTTAAGGGGGTTTGGGATTTGGACAAGCACTGCGGCTTAGTTTAACCGTTTGGCGATGGTTCATTTAATGGTGGCAGTCATAATAGTACTTAACACGTGGTGGCTATGGGAGTTTAAGGAAAGCTTGAGATAGCTTCGTGTGGTTGTATGCAATTGAATGAGAGGGGTTTGGTTGCTATTTGGTGCGTTGATGTGGCCATTGGACTTGTGTTGAGAGAGGGTGGAGCGATAAGGCCAGTGTGGTTGGGGGATGGGGTCACATGGTTCTTTGACAGAAGGGCTCGATAGTGTGGGTGCTGTGGATCTAGGTTAGGATTGGTTTATGGTTAGTATTGTGGTGACGACGTAGTGTTGTGATCAAAAGAGAGGGTAGGTTGCTGATTGTGAGAGAGAAGGAGAGCTCATGAGTTCAAGAGAAAGAGTGAGTCTACAAGAGAGAGAGATGATGGTTTGGGATTGTTGTTTAAGAGATATCCAAGAGAGAGATGTCATGGGGGTTGTTGCAATGGAATGTGGGTAAAGTAGCTTTGTGTGTTGGCTTACTGTCGGGTTATAGTGTTTATACGAGAAAGGGTCGTTGGTTGTGGTGTGTGTATTGTTTGGTCGGTATAGGGACGAGTAACTTGATGTGAAAGGCTTATGGTGGAGTGATTAGTGGTTGTAGGTGTGTACTGCTGTAATTGTTTAGATTGGGCGAGGAATAGGAGGTTGACGGTGAAGATGATGACAATGTTTGCTGCAAAATTATGAATCTGGGTTTAGATTTGGTTGAGCGCAACTGAAGGAGGTGACAATGTTTATGTGATCGTGAGAGAGAGAAAAAAAAGCTACTGTATCTATGTTGTATTTTATTTTTGGTTTTGTTTTTCTTCCCTTCGCCTAATTCCTTATGTACTAGCATTTATTCCCTCCCCTCCACCCTTTAAAAAAAAAATTGATTTAATTTTTGACTAACTTAAAGATCGAATCTAGTTCAAATTCCAAATTAGATTCGAAATACTCTATGTAGACATTATGATTACCTCGTTGATTTTATCAAACTTCGAAGGAAAAAGCCTGAATTTAATCTTAAAAGCGGACTATTTAATAACGAAAATGCAGGAATCTTAGAGAAAAGAAAGAAAGAGGAGAAAATTTAGGGAAGATGATGCTGATGTGATGTCGACATAATGGCATGTTAGCCACGTAGTCCAGTAATGTTGCACCACTTGTCATGTGGTTAGATACGTAGTAGGTATGGCTTCAATAAAAAATAAAAGGTAACTTATGCCTTTAGTAAAATTCAAACCCTTAACCTCTAGTTAAACCCAATGTTGAATTCAAGTACTAGTCCATTTGGTCATTAACTTGTATCTTGTTCATATATGCAATTAAGTTGCACATATAGATAAGGCTAGTATGGTTTAAGTTTGGATCTAAACCTAAGTCTAATGCTCATTTTCTAAAATTTGATCTAAATTAGAAAAAATCTATTCTATTATACTAGTTAAAATTATTATTTATCTATATTTCCTAAATTTTCTATTTTTTGTGACTTTTTTAATTTTTCTATTTTTAATTTTCTTAATTTTATCATTTTTTGTAATTTTCTAGATTTTCTGGTTTTTGTACTATTTCCTAATTTAAGACAATTTATCTTATTCTAAAAATTTTGAAAAAAATGGACTAAAAATAGGATGTCTACAATGGATACCTCCAATGGGCTAATCTTGGATTTGTATCAAAGAGAGCTTCTCTAAGTACGTGGGCTTATTTGATAAAGCTTAAGAATAAGCACACTAGTTTGGCGATCTTTGCTTAAGTTCAAACGTCCTAACTCCCGTAACCAAGATCTAAGAGAGGTTAGTGTTAACTATCTTAATTCTAGCTAACTAGGTCCATTCGATAGTTGACAATCCTAATAAGGATCGGGTGACCATTATAGGCCTCGTAGCAAACGATAATACCATCCTGATTGTAAGGTTTTAAGAAATAAAGGGCTTGACCAAGTTATGTCTCTTATGGCCAAAGCTAACTCTGTAGCCTATCAACTAGCCTTCAACAAAACCTTGACAACCCTTCTTAAACAATCTTAGAATCTACATTAGTAGAAACCTCACCAAGCTTAATCATGCTTCACATCGCATGAATGCGATGTGAGCCTTAGTTGCTTATCTCCAAGATAACTTAAGCTTATGTAGGTTTGATTGTACTACAACATCAACCATTTACGAAGAAAAGATAAGCACAAAGTCTAAAAGTAATAATTTCTATTGCAGCAAAAAAAGATCTCACTAACTTCAAGCCCTTCAAAATCTAAGGTTGTACACTACAAGTTGACAAAGGCTTAGGAGTTGAATATATAAATTTCTAGCTTTTCCCCTTGAGAAGTAAGTTTTGACTCCCATTTATTTATTCCCTCCTTAATCAAATTACTCACTCCTTACAAACTTTGTTGACGTAAGTGTTAGAATTGCCCCACTGAATAACCCTTTAGCTTTTTTACTCATTTTTGTCTATCTAGTAAATCAATTGAGCATCGCATTAATCTAGCCCATTTAGCTTTAGGCATGCAACATAATCTACCTATTAGAATTTCAAGATGACACATTCTAAGTTTATGTAGCTAATTCTTTAGGCTCCATCATTTTTAAAGATTGTAATCCAAATTATTATTATTAAGTTTCAAACCAAAAAACTTACAAACCATTTTAACCTTCTATAATGTTTTTACTAAGAAATCAACCTAAAATTAAGGTAATAAATCTAATATTATCTTAATCAAACTCGTTTACTATTTTAAGGTACAAACTGATTGTTGGTATACATTACTTTCTAGATGACATATTGTTAAAACATCAAATACACAATAATATATGGCCACATCATATGCGTTATTACATATTTTGTTGAGTTTGAACTTTGTTTTCTATAATACTTGTATTTAGGGATTCATTTAGCTTGTCTTGTTAAATTAGATTCCTAATTAGGCTAAATAAGATTAGGTCAATGTCACGATTTATATCTGGACTTTATTACTTTTTATAATTATATACTTCAAATTTTGACTTGTCAAATTATACACCTAATTGAAGATTTAATTGTCACTATGTAAACCTTACTTAAGTAAAATTTACACTATTAATTCAGTTAATATAATTAGTCAATAAAGTGACCATCTACAGGCTTAAAGGGTCATAAAACCCCCTTTGAGTGGCCACTAGTCATCTTTTGTAGTCTTGACCCATATAGGTTGCTAGTCACTACCCCAAAGGAGTCAAGTAACATCTTTAAGGCTGAAGTATGACTTCTCAAGGTCGTGGGCGAATTGTATCAAATTAGATTAATAGTATGAATTAGAATTATTTGAGATATATATTATCAATAACTAGTTCTTTAATCAAGTATATAATTAGATAAGTCGAAATTTTAGATATATAATTATAAAAATGGTAAAATTAAGATATAAATCGTGATATTACTTAAACAAGATTTATACATTGGCTTTTGACAGAAGTAACAACTAATTTATTATTTTGGCTACTTATTAAAGGGCAAAATTGAAATTACATTTCTTTAAGTTAGTGATCATATAAGGATGGAAGCTCTTAATGTATGACCATCATTTTATAATTTAAGAAAATACACCTATATAGTTTAAATTGTTACTAAAGTTCAAAAACCGTACTTTTGATGATTATTATTATTATTATTATTATTTTTTTACAGTGATGATGGTTCTGGATCTATCTAAATTTTTTTTTTCTTTAAGTTATAAAAGGTAAATCAGACTTTGAACTTTTTGATGGTATATCCACATATATAACAAATAATTTAGAGCCAAATTGACTAAGTTGGTAAGCATGGATCAAAATTTGTTAAAAAAGTGGTTTATTTAGATTTCTACTGTTAACATGAATGTTGGGTCATTTTTTAATAACTCGTGAGCAACTTTTGATCCTAAAAGTATATTTGAAATAATTAGATGACCGAAACCAAAACCAAGCGAGAATAAACGAAAAATATAAGTTACCCTTATTAAATCTAAAATCCATCCGAGCGGCAAATTATAAATCATTCACTTAAATCTCGTGGCACCTCTCATGTATCAGCAGTTGGGCGTGGATGCATGAAACGCACTGGGGGCATTAGGAGTTATCGTCACGAGGCAAACGTGCATGTCAGCATATATTATTAAATATAGGCCAGAGGACATGTTACTTCCAGTTCCGACCAACCCAAGCGCGGTGGAATGTAGTAGTTGCGATGTCAAAATTCAAATGAGGTCGGGTCACTTGTACCTTTTTTCTTTTCTTTTCTTTTTTTATTTTTTCCCAACACGTGTCAGTCGTACCTTACATTATATTACATGGTCCCCCGAAGTTGCTTATGGGCACCAAACTCCTGCTCATCAACAGTTGATTTTTAGACTAATAATTATTAATACGATACAATATATATATATATATATATGATTTTGTCCAAAAAAAATACGACATATAATGTAAAAACACGATTATAACCATATATATATAAATATTATTATTATATTATGACTTTGCTATCTGTGACTATATTTGATTTTACGTGTTTTAACAGTGACATAATTCAATACGAAATAGGGACACAACCCTTTGATTCTTACGTCTTTTACCGCCATTTACATGATTACCGATGTCTTGGCCAGGACAAGTGTGCGTAATTTTCGATTCGCAAATGGGCCTTTTTTATATTTTTCACGTACCTTCTCAACGATTCATTTAGATGGACCAAGTGATTTTGTCCAAACATGCAAGATATAGAATTAAGTTGTTTAGGGGTACGGCAGTAACACGAGGGCTAAGTAGCTTCTTTTGTCTATTTCAAAATCTCCCATCGGTCTACTCTTGTTGGTTAAGGCACTTGGGCTAAGTACGGTCTGAATGAGCTGCTTGAAAATAGGATTGGGAAATTTTAATATGTAGTACGAATTCAATATAATTAGAAAGTAATTATAAAGATAAAATATGAAATTAATATAGTTGAAACAAGATTTGGATCTTGATCATCAAACACAAAACATAAAGTTATAAAGTGATACGATAAGTACCGAGAGAAATTAAGATACATAAATTTTTTATGTAAAACTAAAAAGAATAATTGCATAAAAATAACAGTTTAAACTGAATTGACCAATTGCAGTGCAATAATAATAATAGAGAGATTTTCTCGCTATCTATGATACTTAAATTTTCTAGTAATTCTTTAAGATTTTGCTCTCTTTCTAATTTTGCACAATATGTATAATAGCATATGTGTAAAGTTAATCCATATAATAGGAAATAACATAGGTTTTAAGAAAATGTAAAGTTGGAATTAGATTACACAACTATGATATATAACTGAGTAAATAAATAATTAAAATAAAACATACAAATTTATGTGAAAAATCTTAAAATAATGAGTAAAAAACAACATTTAGGATTTGGTCAATCCACTGCAGTGTAACTATAATTATATAATGATTTCTCATAATTTCCAAAGCATTCAATTATATATACTCATAAGAAGTGAAAGCCTAATACATGTGATAGGGAATAAACTTAGGTATCAAGAAAATATAAAATAAGAAATTAACAGGGATATAACGATCATGATTTATTGTTTTGCTCAAATTTTTATCTAAATGCTTTTCATGGAAGCGTTTTGTGTTTAAAGTATAAACTAACTATTTTAATTCTCCATACAATATTATACCACTAGTAGGAATTTAACACGGTATAGCAGGCGACGAGGCGTATTTAATCAGCTGGCTCGGGCTGGCAGCACGATAAATGTAGCTTTAAATAATGTGGATTTTTTAAGTGGCCGAAGATATCCATTTTGTGGTGGGATCGTACTCATATATTGATGAGGATAGGAAGTTATTGGAGTTATGCTTTACTTCTTTCATGAGAAATATGCCAAATAATAAAAAAAAAAAACCTTTTCTTTTTATTTTAAAAATAATGTACGTTGAAAAGTTTATAAAAATAGATTAATTATGTATTTAAAATTTAAACTATATGTTTAAAATATTAGATAATTGATTTAGATAGTATCTATATTAATTACGAGTATTAAAAGGAGAATTTAAATATTTCTATAAAAATCACAACCAACATCCATGACCTTAAACTTAGGCATGATATTTTCACAAGCGTCAAAGTTGAGAAAATATATTTACGAAAGGTGTACAGTTAAGGTCGCAGTTGCGTACTTGATGTGTGCTCTTACAATGGTGAAGAAAAGTAAATCACGAGAGGTTCAACAGCCATATATCACCGCCATAAACTTTATCCGTGTTATGTGCAACCGTAATACGTTGCTTGATAAAGTTATAATCTTAAATCAAATTCTTATTAGTTATGATAACAAAAGTCATAACACTTCGTGATATTATATTGAGATTAATTTGTAACCGATTTTTATCCAATTTAATAGAAATAATTTAATTATTGAATCGATGTAACTTTTGATAAAAAGGTTGTACACCTTCAAAATGTATATTATAAATGGTTATTTGCAACTTTTATTTTTCTTTTTCTTAGCATGAATTTTCACAGAATTTTCTGCAATTTTCTTGTTGTTCAAACATTAAAAAACAAACTCTTCTTGCAAGTGTAGTTTGGTGTGGAAAGTTTTACTATTCATATACTAAAACTTAATTATATGCTGTAGGAATTCCACGTTTAAATTGTCATGGTAAACTTTGTATAAAAAACATAAATTTTTTAAGGAAAACAATATCAATCGTGTATCTAAGTCCAATTTATTTACCAAATCATATACTTATTTCCTAACAAAGTTATCTTAACGGAATTTGATTATTTAACTTCATAGCATTGACCTGCTTGATTTAAAATAAATTATCTTAGCGTAACGTGGACTTCTCTCCCCAAACATATTTGCACTTGCAGTTTTTTATAATTTGCTAGATGGGCCGACTTCTTTATCTTAAAATTTGTTCGTCTCTAATAATGCTAGACTTTTTAGCTCAATAAAATAAAGGAATTACTGTACATCTATTGCTATATCATCTGAGACGATCAAATGGAGAAATTTGATTGGTTTGCCAAAATCGAGACTTCTAAAAAATTAAAAAAGAAAATGTTTTGCAGTTCTTGGAATGAGAAAAACTTCAATAATACTACCATATCACATGATTTATTTAATAATATATAAATATCAATACAATTTTAAAACGTAAAAATTTATAATACTTCAAAGATCATAATGAGTCTGATAATCCACCATGTATTCCTACTAGTAGGAATATACTAAGGCTCAAGGCTCCTAAATCCACAAATACTAACCTATAACATTAACATTAACTACATATACTTTGAAAGATTGTCAAAATGAGTAAGAAATACTATCCACTTAAAGCATCATGAACCTGGAATCAAGTCAATAAAATATCCTAAAGAGTTTACAAGCACTTAAACTATAAGTAATCCGAAAAGACAGGCAAAGAGTTTACAATCTCCACCCGATAACTCAAGTCTTTAAGACTAGGGAAGAAGTCTATCCATCGAACCTTAATAAACCTCCCCAAATCATAGCATAAACTCCAACAGTCCATATATCATATCATCCCTAATCATCTTAAAAGGAAAGGTATATAACCCCTTCCTCTTCTTGAATATCATCTATATATGGCTTCTCATAGATGAGATACTCATCATTCTCTAAGCCTAAAAAAGATAAAAAGGGGGACAAATTCCAGTACATGATGTACATGCACATTTAGATGACAAACCATTTATATTCACACAACACATATAATATAAGTAAAAGATACAATTGTGGTTTATTTATCTTCAATTTAGTTCAAAAAGCAACAAGAGGGTACTTACAACCCTGCTACACTAAGATCTTATACATATATGTATGTTTTTGTTTGTGTAAGTTTTCCTTTAAATTCTTTACATTCAGAATCTAAAGTCCTTGAATCTTAGAAATCTAGTTCCATCGTTTTATATACGAGTTCACTAGGAAAATCTTATATATGATCAGTAGTTGTCTTATAGGGATTTGTTATTGTAGACCATTAGAACGAACGGGTCAAGTACAATCAACAAATTATTTGTTTAGGTTGAATATAAATTAGTTTGATTAAATCTTTTCTATCCTAACAAGCACAACCATATAAACGAGAATTACGTACTTGAAAGTTGAACCAAAAACAATTTCAAAGCCCAAGTCCAAACTCAAAGTCCAAATCGTGTTCACAAGTTCGAATCTAATTTTAAGGTTGAAATCGTGCTTAGTGTAAGCCCCAAAGTTCAGCTAAGTAATCTTATGATTGAACTTAGAACCCAAGGTTTAGGGCGATCGGCTAAAGGATCCGATCATACCCAAATTATAAACTATTGAGAGAAATATTAGTAAAAATGACCCATAAACTTAAATTAAGAAAATAAATAGTAAAATAGGAGACTATAAAATTTTCAAATTTTAAGTATAATAGGTATTAATTATCGAAAATGCGAAAAGTGTAATGAAATAACTAATAAATCACTAGAGATAGATTATATGTATACTAAAAATTTTAGAATGACCAAAATAATATTTAGAAATGTTCACGTGTACCCCATATGTATTTACGTGTAGATAAAAATATGCGTAATTACCTAAATTAGCCTAAAACTAAGCAAATAATTAAAGAAAAATACAAAATAATTATAGAAAAATCAGAAGAGGATAAGCTGCAACAAGATAAGGTTATGGTCAGCAAGAAAAAAAAATAACCACTAAGAATTTGACAAACAAAAAGCCAAAAATCATGGAATTGGGGCAAAATCCTATCAAATTAATGCACATTAATTTCTACAATTGTCTATAAATAGGGAAAAAAAATTCTAGAAGTCCTTTGGTCAGTTTAGGATTTTAGAAAAATCAAAACACCGAAAAAATCAAGAGAAAATCCAGAAAAAAAAGGAAAACTGTGCAGTTAGGGATTTTAAAGTGAACCCACACCAGACGAGGAGCTGGGAGTCGACGACCACCACCACCACACGGTGGTGGCAGCGCCCAGGCCGGCCGACAAGGCCACGGCGGCCCACGGTGGCCGGAGCCACCCAAACCGGTGAGTCCAAATTCCAGCCCAATTCTTGTGAAATTTTGTAAAAATAGTAAATATAATTATAAAATTATGAATTTTGTTATTCTGAGATATTTTTGTATGTAGTTTGTAGAAAAAATATTATTTAGATGAAAACATGTCCCGTAATATAAGGTCCTTAAGAAATTATGCAAAACCGAGCACATTTCGGTTTAAAAATAAATGACCTTAAGTGTGTAGTTTGGAGCTCAATTTTTTCTGTAGGATGCTCATATGATATAGAACAATGCTATGAAGCCATTTTTTTAAATTTGATTTTCATTTTTAAGTTAATTTTTAGCCCTAAAATGATGGAAAATTGGATAATTTGGAGTTAATTAGGTGATTAGGATATTAATTACTGATTTAGATAGTAATTAGATATTTAGGGATGTTAATCTCTGATGTGGAAACCTGATCCTAGTGTATGGAGTGTTAAGTATAAGTAATGAAGGTGTTATGTGGTAAATGTAGAAAATTAGGAATATGTAGAATTAAAAATTAATAAATATGGAAAAATTTGGTTTAATTAGATAATAAAATAATAAAAATCAGAACATAACAAATCTGAAACAGAATTCAATTTTAGGTAATCATATGAAAAATGTAAAAATTTCTCACAATATGAGTAAATTCGGTACACTAATACGGATTTAAGTATACCAGATGGAATAAAATGCTGACTAGGGTTAGTAATCGTATTTAGGGTATCTAGAAATAATGTGGTTAGTTACACATTATAAGTTGAAACAAATTTCTAGTGTCCGGGTACAAAATAGTACCTAAAAATCGAACTAGAATCTAATTTAGAAATCGATGCGGAACCCGAACCTAAACCCAAACCTAAAATAATTATAAAAGACTTAATACCTAGATAATTAGGCATATTAAACCTTAAACAAAATCTAACAATAAGCGTTATAGGATAAGATGAACTTATAATATTATATGAAATACTGAAACCGCGTTCATGTTATGGGGATGATCGGCGATGGCCTGAGCAAATCGGACCTCGAGTGAGTGAGCAAGGGAAGAGTCGAGGTAAGTTGGGATTAATACGATGCTGTATTTTGGAGGCTTAAGATTATGCTTGGTTGTGCTTGTTAGATAGAGAATGTGTGCATGTGCTTAATTATGGGTGATGTTATAATTCTGTTTGTTGCTCTTGCACATATTGTATGACTTATATGAAAGGATTGATCACCCTAAACTAGACTTAATTAAATATCTGACCAGTAATCATAATCGGACATGCATGGCAACTCGTTAGGGGAACTTAGGACTCTCCGACCAAATATCGACCCCTTCAGAAGGGATAGCGCAGGATTGCAAAATGGTCCCTTCTTCATCCTCAGTCGAACTAAGTGACAAGAGAGGAGGTCGCGGCGAGGGTGAAGACAGTGGTTCGAAGGTAGTCACGGGAGGAGCAAGGTCTCCATTACACAAGCCTGGGTTTGGTCGTGAGCTGTTGCATTAACGGCAACTCCTCAACCCAAATTAGAGCGGGCGTAATTTCTCTAATTTCACGACGGGCTGGACAACATCGTTCGATGGTATTTGCTTGCACATGCATTGCACCTAATAAGTGATTGAAAACCTTGTTGTATGTATGATATAGTTTTAAGTCCTCTGTCTTAACTTACTGAGCTGTAGTTGTTCACATCCCTATAGACGTCGTGCAGGTGATGGCTAAGAAGTGGCAACAACTACTCTGAAGCTAGCAATTGCTGGATCCTGGGGAGTGAGGAAAAATATTAAAGAATAAACACATATTTTTAAGGTCTAAGTTTTTATTATTTTTCATTTCCGAATGATGTAATGATATAGAAAAGTACTATAGAAAAATATTGTAAACTTTAACTGCAATAACTGAATTATAACATATATATAATTCCTCACTTTTATAGGTAAATGATTTATTTAAATTACAAACTGTCTACTTCAAAGCGGGTTAGTTGTGGACGCCTTGTGTAGATCAGGTCTAAGATAGCGGTTGTGAGGCCAACTTCTATCCTAGGATGGTTTACACGGCGAGGCTGTTACGACTCTGCCACTTCGGGGCGTGACACTTAGCTAGGAACTTAAATCAAAGAAATTAGCAAGTAGAATAACAAGTCTTTCTTAATCCATCATAAATTCAATTCAACATAAAACTTCTAGTTTAAAACTTTCAACTCGACTTTATTTACAACCCTCTAAACTTCATCCTAGCTCCTAAGGGTACTACAACTAAGGTTGAGGGTAAAGTTTGAAACTTTAATTAAGAGTAAGTTAGAGAAAATGTTTAGAAAAAAATTGAAAGCTTGAAGTAGTAAAGGAAATTTAGGAGCGTAGCTTGAAAAATACTACTTATTGTATTGGATTGGTACAGTTCCTTAAGATTGGTTAAAATCACATTTGGAAGTAAAAAGTATTTAAAATTAGTCAAAATGCTAAATTAAGCTTAAAGAACTTAAAAATTCTAATTAGAGGTTGGAACTTTCATAAAAGAAGGTTAAGTTGAACTCATATTAATGTTAGGAAAATGTTTGATTGAGTTTGATTGAGAGAAATAACAAGAAAATGTTTCACATAAAGTACCTAACTCGACATGATCAATGACATGACTATGTTGCTTGGCTGTGTCAAAATCTAACTATTTTTAGAAAAATTGGAATTTTTGTAAAAGAAAATTATTTGGAATTAAATATAAAGGTTAGGAAAAAATTAGAATAAAATATGTTAGAAAAATCATAAGAAAAGAACTCTTGAAGTTCACCGCTCGACATGGTCAACGACACAACCATGTCATCTGGTTATGTTACTTTTTGTGCAATTTTTCCCCTTATTAGATACGGTCAACAACACGATCATGTTGCTGATCATGTCCCCTCTAGCAACAAACTAAGGGTCTTTTCTTCTTCGGAAAGTACTCTATTTGTCTTCTATTCGTTAACCTAACATTAAATATACTTCAAACTCTCGATTACCTATCACCTAAACTCCTTTTCAATCCATCAAAATCTCACATTTTAATTTACATACATATTTAATCATCAAACCTACCAATAACTTCAATAAAACCAACTCAAAGCTAGAGAGCAAGAAGTAGAATGAAGAATACTTGCTTTGAATGAATGAAACTTCTTATAATACAATAAAGAAGCAAAACCAAACAAGAACTACAAATAATAGTCAACTTAAATTCGGATTTCTTAAAAAATGTTAAGATACTTCGTGAAAATAAAGGTTTTTCACTAGAAAAAGAGACTAAAAGATTATCTTAATTAGAGAAGAAGTTTTTTTTTTTAAGTATTTGAAGTCTTAAGTACTTATTTTGGCTAGTAGGAAGGTAGGTGACAAAAATTGAACAAAAAAAAAAAAGGGGGTAAGCTAAGAGAGTTTTGGTAAGATTTAAAGTATAAGGGTTTTTAAATAAATGGGCAGGATGGATATGTTTTAGGGTAAATGGGATTTAAACCCATAGAAAAAATTACAATAATACCTCTCACTTTAAAATTATTTTTTTGATTTTTTTGTTATTACAAAATCTAAATGGTACTTTTTTAAAAACTAGGCACTATTATTGGTAATTGCAAGTCATTTATCAATCAATATAATGTATTAGTATGATTGAATCATTTTTTCCCCTGAAATCTTCATTTTCAAAATAATCCTCTAAATATTTGATTATTAGAAGTAATTACATGCAACCACTAAAAAGAAGCTAGTCATAGCCCTTATAAAAACTATTGACTCATTTTTATTGTAAATTACTTTTAAATTATAGTAAATAAGACTGTTAACTGTTAAAAAATTAACTATATTATATAATCACTGGTTGTGTCTTAGAATTTGCTTTGATTATTACTGCACCTATTCTCTTCATATCCGAAGCAAGTAACTGACTTCGTTTGGAGGTTTAAACTGAAATTTGCATTGCAATTATTTCAAAATTCAACATCTATCTTTTTTTATTCTTCTTTTATTTCTATATTTTCATAAAGATGGGTAAAAGAAGCAAAATCCAACATATTTCATCCCAATTTAAAAACAATATTTATACTATAAAACGATAGGCCCTTCGCATATCTTTCTATCTACATATCTCTCTAAGATAAAGTATTAAATATTGAGGAAATGTCCCATTTTTCATTCAGACTTTTTAACTTTTTTCTTTCTTTTTCTTTTTAAACTTGGAATATGAAATTCCAAATTGAATGTTTTACTTATTAGCATTTTATCTCATTCAGTTTAATCATGTGCTGTGATTCGGAGTGGACTTTTCATCTGATCATGTGCTGGGATGCCTAATTTTCCTTGAAAACACTCAATTACGTTAGCTAATATCTTATCTTATATAGGTAAACATGCACAATCGATTAATTTCAGCATCATGTGCGCATACATCATTTTGTGATGCCTAGATGGCCAATTTTGGAAATTTTTGTCATCTGTATTTTTTTATTTTTTTCGGTCAATAGCATACCTCTTCATTAATAAATACCTTTCTTTTAATACATTTTACTTACGAATTTTTCTATAATTCTGTCATTGTTTTCCACGAGGAGTTTTTAATTTATATTTTCTTAAATTTAGACTATCGAATTAATCTTAAATTTAAACCATCGAAGATCATTGAACTATTTATAAATTTAATAATCTAAATTTAAATAGATATAAATTAATAATAGAATAGAAGATTAATTGATCATGTTAAGACAAGGGATGGAACCATAACAAGTCGCACATAACATATAATTTTTATCACTTATACAATTTCATATCGGTATCTCTTGATCACTAACAATTCTTAAGAGATATATCTAACAGTAAGAGTAGCATCTCTTACAGAACTTCACATAAAAGGACAAAATTCTTCCTTCGGAAAGCTATAACTCTCTTAAATGACTTAGTAATTTATACACAAATCTAGAAAGACCATGCTAATGAGCGTATGAAACCAATAATCATGCTACGAATATTTCAATTAATTATAGATAATTATTAATAATCAAATATTTCATTAAAATATGATTGGGAATTGACATAAAGAAACAAAATATATGTGCGACCATTTGGTCGATTGAATGGACCAGTGGGGAATACAAGCACGATTTTATAACTTTGGGCTCATTATTTCTCTATTTAATAATTACTTAGATTTTCTGATAATATTTTAATTAAATATTTTTCATGCCACGTGGTTTGCCGTGCAAGCATTACATGAAATGTCATTAGCGCCATATGGTGCAGATATTAACAAATGTGAATGTTTGAAGATCCATAATGAAGGGGAAAATAATTATTGTGCTCTTAAAAATAATATGATAAAGAAATATTGAAGATCCTTTATAAAAGCAACCATGCTTAAATGGGCCTTTATTTATTTATTTATTATGGAAGTGGATTGGATGGGTCAGGAGTATTGATACCTTGGCCTTATAATTCGTAGAAATAGGAGTCATTGATTGAAATAGTCACGTGCGTGTTGTATAAATAATATACTACACATCACTTAAGAGAAAGGAAGCGAGACTGGCACCTAAAAGGATGATTAGATGAGAATGCGGCCCAAAAAAAAAAATGCAATCTTAGTATTTTAAATGTATAAGTGACGAATAAGGTGATATTAAGAGGATCTTAGACGTTTACCTTATAACTTAAGCGACTAAGATCGATTCTTTATTTGAATCGCTTGTTTGAATTTAGAAAGCAGAAGTTTTACAAATAATATTGTTTATTAATTCTTTCTAAGAGTTACAAATAAGGAGGAAACATTGAGAATTTATAAACTCTTAGGTGAGATAACGCTCATTAGATTATCTCGATAATTAACAGATGAAATGGAGCTTACTCAAATCGCAGTTATCCAGAATGAGCTAGTTAATGAGTTAGTTAATGAGTTTAAGGTCAATAACTTTTCTCATGAGTATATGGGCTAACCTGAGAAAAGTTTGATGCGAACGAACCTATTCAATAATCTCCTTTTTGAGTCTATTAAGCCAATTTTCTTTAAATTATCCCAAATATGAATCGAACTCCTTAAACTCTATTTTTTAGCCCCAAGAGTCAAGCTTGAATAAATAACGAACTTAATCCAATAATTAATATAGCAATTTTTAGCCATTTACACAATTTAATGACAAATGGTAAAAATGTATCACTTTTATTACCTTATAAAATTATAAGATAAGATAATCTTATCTTGCCCTATCTAATTCTGTTAGTAATAAACTCTTTGTCATAAACAATTTCTTGAAGCTATTGCTACAAAAGAGATAGTAAGTATCAAAGTCAAAAGTGATAGCTCAGTTCTTACTCATTTTTTTCCATTGAGGATGCCATTTTCTTTTTAAAGGATTTAAAACAAAATCTTTTGGTCTTAAAGTGAATCTTATATGGGTATTGTTCAATGCTTAACATTAAAAAATTTTCTCTCTAATAAAGTAGGTCAAGTCTAATTAATAATAGAAGGTAGAGTTGTAAATTAGCGGAACAGCCTACAAGCTACTTAAGCTCGGCTGAACTTGGCTTGACTCAAGCTTAGTTGGCTTTAAGCTCGGCTTAAATTGAGTTAAATTTATAAATGAGTTGAGCTTGAACTCAAAATAAAGCTTATTTATATAACAAGCCAAACCCTACTCATGTTTGTAAGCTCTGTAATTAGGTATTCGAGAGTCAATATGTACAATTTAAGACAATTAGATAAATTGTCTAATCCAATTCAAATTTCATGACAAAGTTATGAATATCAGTAAAAGCGATCTCATGAGTTTGAATTTAGGAAAATAAATAATTAAATATTATAATATTAAGCTATATGCATATTATCTACTATTTATCAAAAATGCATAAAATGAGTTTTGATAATTAACGAATTGATAGAGATAAATTATATACACACTGAAAATCATAAAATAATATTTAGGAGTATTTATCTAAATATTTAGGAGTATTTATCTAAATATTAAATGTCAAGCCTCGAAGCGGCAGAGTCGCAACAGCCCCGCAGTGTAAACAATCGTAAGATAGAAGTTGGCTTTATAACCGCCATCTTAGACCTGATCTACACAAGGCGTCCACGATTAACCCGTTTTAAAGTAAACAGTTTGTAATTTAAATAAATCATTTACCTAAAAAAGTGAGGAAATATATATATACACTATAATTCAATTATTGAAATTAAAATTTATAATAATTCTCTGTAACATATTTCCTAGTTATACATTATTCAGAAATGAAAAGTAATAAAATATATGTTGATTCTTCAATGTTTTTCCTCACTCCCCAGGATCCAGCAGTTGCCAACTTCAAAATAGTTATTGCCGCTTCTTAGCCAGTATCTGCACGACGTCTATAGGGATATGAGCAACCACAGCTCAGTAAGTTAGGATGGAGGACTTAAAACTATATCATAAACACAACAAGGTTTTCAATCAACTTATTAGGTATAATGCATGTGCAAGCAAATGCCATCGCACGACGTTGTCCGGACCGTTGTGAGATTAGAGAAATTGCGCCCGCTCTAATCCGGGTTGAGGAGTTGCCATTAATGTAACAGCTCACGACCAAACACAGGCTTATGTAATGGAGACTTCGCTCCTCTCACGACTACCTTCGAACTATTGTCTTCACCCTTGCTGCAACCTCCTCTCTTGTTACTTAGTTCGACTAAGGATGAAGAAGGGACCATTTTGCAATCTTCTGCTATCCCTTTTGAAGGGGTCGGTATTTAGCCGGAGAGTCCTAAGTTCCCCTAATGGGTTGTCATGCATGTCCGATTATGATTACTGGTCGTATATTTGATTAAGTCCAGTTTAGGGTGATCAATCATTTCATACAAATCATACAATACATGCTAGAGTAATAAACAGAATCATAGCATCACCCATAATCAAGCACATGCACACATCCAACTATCTAACAAGTATAATCAAGCATAATCTCAAACCTCTCAAAATACAGCATTGTATTAATCCCAACTTATCTCAACTCCCCGCTCACTCACTCGAGGTCCGACTTGCTCAAGCCATCGCCGATCATCCCTATAATACAAACGTGGTTTCAGTTTTCATATAATGATTATAGGTTCATTTCCTCCTATAACGCTTATTGTTATGTTTTATTTAGGGTTTAATATACCTATTCATCTAGGTCTTAAGTCTTTTATAATTATTCTAGGTTTAAGGTTAGGTTCGGGTTCAGTTTCCACATCAATTTTTTTAAATTAGGTTCTAGTTCGATTTTTAAGTCCTAACTATGTTTGAATCCTAATGTGAAACTAATCACATTAAGATCGAGTATTCAAATATTCTATTGAGTCTTAATTTAGTATTCTAAGTTATTCAGTACACACTGTCACGCCCTGAAGCGGTAAAGTTATAACAGTCCCGTCGTGTAAACCATCCTAAGATAGAAGTTGGCCTTACAACCGCTATATTAGACCTGATCTACACAAGGCGTCCACAACTAACCTGCTTTGAAGTAGACAGTTTGTAATTTAAATAAATCATTTACCTATAAAAGTGAAAAATTATATATATGTTATAATTCAGTTATTGCAGTTAAAGTTTACAATATTTTTCTATAGTATTTTTCTATATCATTACATCATTCGGAAATGAAAAATAATAAAAACTTAGACTTTAAAAATATGTGTTTATTCTTCAATATTTTTCCTCACTCCCTAGGATCCAGCAGTTGCTAGCTTCAGAGTAGTTGTTGCCGCTTCTTAGCCAGCACTTGCACTACGTCTATAGGGATGTGAGCGACCACAACTCAGTAAGTTAGGACGGAGGACTTAAAACTGTACCATACATACAACAAGGTTTTCAATCACTTATTAGGTGCAATGCATGTGCAAGCAAATGCCATCGCACGACGTTGTCCGTCCCGTCGTGAAATTAGAGAAATTACGCCCGCTCTAATCCGGGTTGAGGAGTTGCCATTAATGCAACAGCTCACGACCAAACCCAGGCTTGTGTAATGGAGACCTTGCTCCTCCCGTGACTACCTTCAAACCACTGTCTTCACCCTCGTCGCGACCTCCTCTCCTGTCACTTAGTTCGATTGAGGATGAAGAAGAGACCATTTTGCAATCCTGCGCTATCCCTTCCGAAGGGGTCGGTATTTGGCCGGAAAGTCCTAAATTCCCCTAACGGGTTGCTATGCATGTCCGATTATGATTACTGGTCGGATATTTAATTAAGTCCAATTTAGGGTGATCAATCCTTTCATACAAGTCATACAATATGTGCAAGAGCAACAAACAGAATCATAGCATCACCCATAATCAAGCACATGCACACATTCTCTATCTAACAAGCACAATCAAGCATAATCTTAAGCCTCCAAAATACAACATCGTATTAATCCCAACTTACCTCGACTCCTCGCTCACTCACTCGAGGTTCGATTTGCTCAGGCCATCACCGATCATCCCTATAACACGAACGTGGTTTCAGTATTTCATATAATATTATAAGTTCATTTTATCCGATAACTCTTATTGTTAGGTTTTGTTTAAAGTTAAATATACCTAATTATCTAGGTATTAAGTCTTTTATAATTATTTTAGGTTTGGGGTTAGGTTGAGGTTCGGTTTTCGCATCGATTTCTAAATTAGGTTTTTAGTTCGATTTCTAGGTAATGTTTTAGATTCCAACCCTAGAAATCCGTTTCAACCCATAATGTGAAATTAATCACATTACTTCCCGATCTCTTAAATACGATTACTACTCCTAGTCAGCATTTTATTCCATCCGGTACACTTAAATCCGTATTAGTGTACCGAATTTACTCATGTTGTGAGAAATTTTTACATTTTTCACATAATTACCTAAAATTGAATTTTGTTTTAAATTTGTTATGTTCTGATTTTCATTATTTTATTATCTAATTAAACCTAATTTTTCCATATTTATTAATTTTTAATTCTACATATTCCTAATTTTCTACATTTACCACATAACACCTTCATTGCTTATACTTAACACTCCATACATTAGGATCAGGTTTCCACATCAGAGATTAACATCCCTAAACATCTAATTACTATCTAAATCAGTAATTAATATCCTAATCACCTAATTAACTCCCAATTACTCAATTTTTCCATCATTTTAGGGCTAAAATTAACTTAAAAATTTCGAAAATTAAATTTAAAAAAATGGCTTCATAACACTGTTCTATATCACATGAGTATCCTACAGAAAAAAATTGAGCTTCAAACTACACTCCTAAGGTCATTTATTTCTAAACCGAAATGTGCTCGGTTTTGCATGATTTCTTAAGGACCATATATTACCGGACATGTTTTCATCAAACTAATATTTTTCTTACAAACTACATACAAAAAAATCCTAAAATAACAAAATTCATAATTTTATAATAATATTTACTATTTTTAAAAAATTACACAAAATCGGGCCAGAAATCGGACTCACCGATTTGGGTGGCTTCGGCCACCACCAACCGCCGTGGCCTTGTCGTCTGGACTGGGCGCTGCCACCACCATGTGGTGGCGGTGTCCGTCAACTCCCAGCTTCTTGTCTGGTGTGGGTTCCCTTTGAAAGCCCTAATTGCACAGTTTTTCTATTTTTTTTAAACTGAATTTTTCTCTCAATTTTCGTCTCTCCCTAATTTTTTTATGATTTTTAACAGTCCAAATGAGTTCTTGAATTTTTCCTGCTATTTATAGGGCTTTAGAGGATTTATTGTGCATTAAATGGGACAAGACAATTGCCTTATCTCTTGATTTTTGGCTTTTATGTTGGCTTATTCTAATTGGCCGAATTTTTTCTTATTTTTTCCAGCTGCCACGACCCAATTCTGGATCATTCATGATTTTTTCTGATTTTTCTTGATTTTTATTGATTTTTCCTTATTTAATTATGAATTTTCTTTAAGTATTTTGTATTATTTTAGCACATTTCGCATATTTTAAGAAATTACGTGTATTTATACTTACATGTAAATTTATATATAGTACAAATAAATATTCCTAAATATTATTTAGGTTATTTTATAATTTTTAGTATACATATAATTTATCTCTAACGATTCGTTAAGTACCGGAATGCCTTTTAAGCATTTTCGATAAATAACGAGTTATATACTTAAAATTTGAAAATTTTGTAGTCTCCTATTTTATTACTTATTTTCTTAAATTCAAACTTATGGGATCGGTTTACTAATATTTCTAGCTTTACTTTATAATTTAGGCTCGATCGGATCATTCAACCGATCGAAACCTCGGATTGCTTAGTTGTGGGGCTTACACACACTAGTCCTAATTAGGGTATCAGATTTATCTCCGATGTGAGAAAATCTTACTTTTTTATATAATTACCTAAAATTCAATCTTAATTCAGATTTAATATTATTCTGATTTTTACTCTAATATTATCTAAATAACCCTAATTTTTTAGATTTATTAATTTACAATTTCATATATTACTAATTTCTTATATTAATTACCTAATTTCCTAAATTAACCATACTTAATACTCCAAAGGCTAGAATTAGGGTTCCACATCAGAGATTAACATCCCTAAATATCTAATTACAATCTAAATTAGTAATTAATATCTTAATCACCTAATTAACCTCAAATCATCCAATTTTTCCATCATTTTAGGGCTAAAAATTAACTTAAAAATTTCAAAAATTAATTTTAAAAAAATGGCTTCATAGCACTGTTTTATATTACATGAGCATCCTACAGAAAAAAAATTGAGCTCCAAACTACATTCCTAAGCTTATTTATTTTCCGTTCTAATCATGTTCGGTTTTGAACAATTTGTTAAGAACCCTATATTTTCAGACGTAATTAAACTAAATCACTATTTTTCCTCAAATCTATATACAATAAAACCTCAGAATAACAAGTTTCATAATTTTTTGGGCAAAATAACTAATTTTACAAAATTATTCAAAATCGGAAATTTTAAGGGACTAACCGGTTCGAAGCTTTCTAGCCGTTTAAACCCGGTCCAAGGCTGTCGGCCGGCCTAGACGGTGGGGCTAGAGTGATGTGGTGGTGGTGGCTCGGTCCCAAATGGTGGTAATGTGTGGGTTTCTCTTACTACTCGAATCTGTACAGTTTCCTTTTTTCTTTTTCTAGATTTTCTCTTGATTTTTTTAGGTTTCCTATTTTTCTCTAATGCTAAACTGTCCAAATGAGTTCTGAAAAATATTCCCCTATTTATAGATGATTTTTTGTAATTATTATGCATTAATTAGACATGACTTTACCCAATTTCCTTGATTTTTTGCTTTTGTGTTGTCTAATTTTAATTGGTTAATTTTTCTTTTGTAGATCCTGACCTGCCACAACCTGATTTGGATCATTCTTGATTTTTTTTTATTTTTTTATTAATTAATTATGAATTTTGTTTAAGTATTTAGTATTATTTTAGCACATTTTGCATATTTTAAGTAATTACACGTATTTATACTTACATGTAAATTCATATATAGTACAAATAAATATTCCTAAATATTATTTAGGTTATTTTATAGTTTTTAGTATATATATAATTTATCTCTAGCGATTCGTAAAGTACCGGAATGCATTTTACGCATTTTCAATAAATAACGAGTTATATACTTAAAATTTGAAATTTTTATATTCTTTTATTTTATTACTTATTTTTTTAAATTCAAGTTTACGGGGTCATTTTTACTAATATTTCTAGCTTTACTTTATAATTTAGGTTCGATCTAGTTTTTCAACTGATCGAAACCTCGAATGGTTAGTTGTGGGGCTTACATTATATATGTATTTACTTATAGATAAAAATACTCAAAATTACTTAAAATACCTAAAATATATTAAAGAAAGCTAAATTAATTAAGGAAAATTAAAGAAAAATGTTGGAAAGTGAAGAAATGTCCACGTTCTAGGCATAGCATGCTGGGAATGAAGGAAAGGGAATTAACAAATGATATTGTGCTAGATAGAAAGTAAAAAGGAGATAGGATAAGGGATATTTGGCAAGTGAAAAATGAAAGAAAAACCCTAAACCCCATTGTAAATGTAGAACACCCTCTTCAAAATGCATTTTGGTCAATTAGGAAGCCAAAAAAATTAAAGAGAGATCAAGAGAGAGAAATAACTAATTTTAGAAAAATTAACAAAAAAATAGTGTGTAATTAGGGCATTAGAGTTGAAACTAAACTCGATGACCACTTGGAAAGTGAGAGCTACCACCACTAGACAGCAAACCCATCGCTTGGAGCTACCGACACAATGGGAGCTATCGTTGGTGGCTGGAAGCTGATCAAATAGTAAGTCCAAATTTTCTTTTTGAATTTGTTTAATTTGTTAAAATATTAAATATATATATAAAATTATGAAATTTGGTATTATGAGGTATTTTTGTATGTAGATTTAGGAAAAAAATGTTAATTTGATAAAATTAGATCTTGAGACATACTGTCTTTAAAAAATTACTTAACTTGATCTAATTTTCAATTTTGATTTAAATGACTTTAATAATATAGTTTTAATCTCAACATTTTTATGTAGACTATTTGGGATATATATGTTAGTGCTATGAAGAGATTTCTAAAAAAATTAATTTTCTAACTTTTTACTAAATTTTAGGCCTTAAAATCACATATAAAAGGCAATATTTGGGCTTAATTTTGTAATTTAATATTAATTTGATAAAATTTTTTATTTAGTATGTAATTGGACATTTTAGAATATTCATTACTAAAGTAAGATGGTCTTTGTAGTTTTTGAGGTATTAGATATATGTATTATGTAGTAATTATATGTAAATGACTAATAAGTAAAGTTGAAAATTAAATGAGTAGAAAATATTATGTCAAAATAAATAATAATAATAATATAAATCTGATTTAGGATATAAATTTAGCAAATTATGTGAAAAGTGTAAGTTATTCTTATATTGAGAGTTTTGGTAGTTAAATTAGGAGTAAAATTTACTATGTGGACTAAAATACCGGTTATGAGCTAAATAGAAAATTTATGATACTCAAGTGTAGTGCGATGAATTTCCCATATTGGTTCGGAAGGAGTTACTGGGGTTTACATATAAAACCCATAATAAAAAAACTGAATTAAAACATAATTTAGAAACTGATTCGAAAACTGAATCGGAAACTAGCTTATGATGAATTTGATTATAAATAACATAAAATTTGAACAATCAGGTAAGATTATAATTTGAAGATTATATGACATGAGGGTATAAATACTAAAAGGGGTAATTATATTATAGGGACAAATGGAGATGAGTTGACCCTGCAACAAGTTAAGTAAGTAAATCGAGAATCTCAGGTAAGTTGAAATCAATACATTACTGTATTTTAGAGTACTATATTAAAGTACTTAGAGGCTTATGATTGTGTTGTTTGTGTTTATAGGTAGATGTTTATGTGCATGCTTGTGTGTCTCTGATCATTTGGTTATATACCAGTGCTTTGTGTTGGTGGTTTGTCACGAATGATGTCGAGTAAAATTGTTTAATCACCCTAAATTGATTTTAACTATATTTGACCTAGTACCTCAATAAGACATGCATTACGACCTTTTAGGAGACGATTGGGATTCTTTAACCAAATACTGACACCTTCAAAAGAGATAATACTATAGCATAATGGTTCCTTATTTATCCTTAGTTAAATTAAGCGATATGAAAAGAGATCATGGAAAAGATGAGCAATGGTTCAAAGGATAGTTATAGGAGGAGCGGTGCCTCCATTACACAAATCTAAGTTTGGTTATGAGTTATTATATAAGTGTAGAAACTCTTCAACCCAAATTTGAGCGAGTGAAATTTCTTTAATTTCACAATGGATTGAACCATATTGTACGATGACATTTACATATTGCATTGCATTTAATTAATTGTTTGAAAACCTTGTTTGTGTTTGTTACACAGTCTTATGTCTCCATCCCTACTTATTAAACTGTTGGTTGTTTATATCCTTATAGATTTTCATGCATGTGACAATTAATATGCTGCGTTATAACTATCGAGTGGTTCGTACCCTTTTGAAGAACTTTGGGGGAGTGAAGATCAAATTGGCTGATTTATAGAAGTTTTAGAGAGTTTTTGTTAATAACTCTTAGATGTATGGGTTGGTTATGTACTATTTTACTTATAGGATGTTATGTGGTATAAATATCTCCTAAGATTAGAAGACAATATATATATATATATTATATTTATGACTTGAGGTTTTGTGCATAATTTTATCAAGAATCTTGTATGAATTATTTATTTCAAAGCGGTAGTTGTAGATGCCTTATGTAAATTACATTTATGATAGTGACTGAGAAGTTGATTACTATTTTAGATTGGTTTATGCAGTAAGACTGTTGTAACTTTGTTGCTTCAAGGCATAACAATGTTTAGGCTTATGACCCAACTTACAAGCAATCTCATTTATATTCTTAATAAGCTGGCTCGTAAATAAACTCATGAGTAGGCTTGTAAAGCAATTTATTATAATTAAAAACCATATGATGCGAAAAATATAATATAAGAATAAAAATAATATAATTAAAATATTATAAAAAGGTATATTTTAAGAATTCTGAATTATTTTTTAGTTTTAATCCAATCCTAAGCTTAAGCTTGAGCTAAGGCTTGTTTATCTAAATGAGCTCGAGTTTAGGCTCATTTAAGTAAATGAGGTGAACTCGAGCTTCAAATTCCTTAACAGGGTTTACCTCAAGCCAGTAATTTTCAATTTTTGTAAAAAGCTTGGGTTAGTTTGAGCTTAATAATTTTTAAATAAGTCTAGTCTGAGCTCCTAAGCTTTAAGAAAATTTAGCTTAGCTTGACTCGTTTATAACCTTGAGAAGGGCATGTTGTGCTTTTGTGAATATCAACCTACAAACTTAATCTAGCCTACATTTGACTATTTAGGTCTTCCTAACCTATGTGTTGGATTTAAAAATTCTATTCTTAGTAGCATTAAAGATACAATTTCTCATAAGTTATAAGGATGAAATAAGAGCTTTTGTCAATAAGATGTAGAGAAGTAATGATGATTCATACCGGAGCTAAGAGCAAACAAGGCCGATTGCAATGGAGGTGGGTCCGAGCTTGCCGAAAGCTCGGAACAAATGATGGGAAGTGCATGAATAGGACGTATAAGAAAGTAAGTAACTTACGAACGATTCTAAAAGATATAATGCACTAATGGAACTTTTGAGGACTCACAACACAGCTCAATATGACGTACAAGTTTGTCCCGTAAGGTTACTAGCTACCTAACCTTGTTTAAGGGTTGGGATAAGAGTGAAGTAGGGTAAACAAACACGCTACGAGAGTAGTTGTTCACAAAAGGGGAAATATTCCATATATTGATGATAATAATCTACCGTTACACATATAGTGGGCATTTATACTTGACAATTTAGGGTAACTTGCCTAAAAATGGAAAAGATAAGAATGGTATTATCCCAAAGAAGTAATGTATAAAGAATAAAAAGGGTAAAGATGAATATTCAAGGAAAATAATGATTAGTGTAGAAAATTCTTCATGTGGCCCTAGATACATGGTAACGATGCATTGGTAATGTTGTTGGAAGATATAAACAAAATAGTATGATCTAGTTGGGTAGCCGAACAGGGGTACAAAGTAGGCATGGACTCGTCCGAACAAGAGTGATTGGGGATTTATGTAGGATAGATATCTCGCCCTTTTGGTAGTAATAATGTCGAACAAGTGGTTAGTTTAGATAGGATTGAGCACGTGCGTGGAGTTTAGTTGTTGTTAGGGCATTCTTCCAGTCGGCACATAATTTTCAAAAGATGTGCAATCATTCGGCATGATATAAGGAGTTGATCAGTAGTAAGGAGTAACTTGGCCACGGCAGAAGTTGATTGAAGTAAAAGGATTCACCTCGTTAGTTTTTTTAGTCTTCAAGCTCGGTTGCGGGTTAAAGATTCAGTAGCTTTATTCTTATCAAATGATAAGTATGTTGCTTATGTAATATCGACATACTCAATGAGTGTCTTTTGCTTTTCTAAAACATTATGTCAAGAGTCTCAACTATGATAACAAATTATTGGTGAGGGAAATCTTGTGAAGGAAATAAAATCTATGGGAAGAATTGAAAAATGTAACAAAAGCTAAAGAGTATCGCAACCTTGGCTTTTGGGATTTGTAAACCCTTGATAAGGCCCTTGTAGTAAAGTTAGCTCGGAGAATTCTTATGAATCCAAATGCATTATAGGTTAAATTTATTAAAAGCTTATATTTTCTTAATATAGATTTTAGGAATTTTCAGATGCTACTAAAGGAGGTAAGGCATCTAGGGGTTGATAAAATATTCTTATTGGGAGAAAATTTATATCTAGAAATTTCCTTCAACGGATTGTGAGAAGGGTTTGAATGTTAAGTTTCGGACAAATCCTTAAATTCCAAACCTACATGATCATATGTTGTCTTTAAGACCTCTTGAACTTGTTATGTTAAAATCTTAGAGTTTATGATGTTATTGAGGAGGAAACTCTTGCTTGGAATTTTGATCCTATTAGATACCTCCTTAGTAATAGTGAATATAGAGCAATTGAGAGTATTTTAATAGCTAAAAACATCTAAGAAGATCTTATCATCAGGTCGGGTGCAAAGGATGGTCAATATGTTGTTAAATTAGGGTATCACAAATTAATGGAATCTAAAGATGACACGAGTTCCAATGGCACTTCTCCATCATTTTCGGTGGATAAGAAATTGTGGAAGTTAATTTGGAATCTAAAATATGCCTCCAAACAAAAGCACCATTTTGTGGAGGCTTTGTAATAATTCCTTAGCCGCTTATATAAATCTATTTTGCAGAAAGATTAGATAAAATCCATCTTGCCCATTCTGTGAGCAAGTTGAAACTTTTGAACAAATGTCTTTCAACTACTCTTGGTTTTATCTAATATAGTATTTTTTTGTTGAATAAAAATAATGAGTATGATACCTCTAGTATGATAAATCTAGAAAAATAAATAGCTAAATTATTTTAGGGGTTTCTTAAATTTCTAGTAACCAAAATGTAGAAATAGGATGTTACTTGTAAAGAAGATCGAAGACAACACAGACCACTTGATTTATTAGATAATGCATTGGGATTGGTGAATCAAGTGGGTTCGATCAACAATAATGGCCTTAGTGTATAGAATGTAGACTAACCCTGCAATGACTTTGATGGATAGAATGACAATAGGGGTTTGGATAGGTGCAATAAATATAATGGACATAATGTAGTCTGGTCATTCTATAAACGGAACAACATAAATAGTTCAATTAGTAATGTTAATGCGTTTTTTTTTTTTTAAGGAGTATTATGGCTAAAGAGGTTAGAGGTAACCTACAAATTTGAATAGAAGTAAACTAAAAGAGTTACCAAAGGTGGTTCTAGTGTAGTTATTTTGATACTTAAGTCAGAGAGGGCTCATTGGGATGTAAGAGAGCGAGAATAATGTGAATAAGAATAAAGGTTTATCAGATCCCTTACTCATGGAATTACCAGGTATTTGTTAGAATGGCCACCAAGATATCTCGGGAAAGGACATAATATCTTTAACATTCACTTTTTATATCTTTAAGATACATTTTAGATATGTTGGAGAAAACCTCAGTTTCATTGGTATTATGGTGTGCTTGGGAGTTATGTTATTATTAGGTCTTACTATAGTAATGGTGGATTCTTTGAGATATGACTTGATGCTCGCTTGATATGGCCTACAAGCCAAGGATCAAAGTTTGCTCGTCACTAATTCTCAGCTACTACAAGAACTAGATAAGAGTGCAAGAGTTGACTTGGAAAAGTTTACAACAAGGAGAATGTTCAGGTATCATTCAATAGCCAATTATAGCTATACAAAAGAGGGACTATATATATGAAGTCCTTATGGCAACATTTAAGGAAAAGCAAATTAAAGGCAAATAAAAAATGTGTTAACCTAGGACATTCCAAAAAGGTTAAATGAGACAATTATGAGTAAAGGGATATAATACTATTTTCTGGAAAAGAAGACACATGTTAGAGTATGTAAGACCTACTAACTTGGTTGAGCAAACACAAGGATATAAACCCTAAACTTAGGTTCTTAAGGACCTAAGACGAATTCAATTGCCATACCTATAGCCCTAAATAACCTTACAATATGAGAATTGATTAGAAACACTAACCCCTTAGTAGAATTAGGGTCTATAGAGTTGATAACAATAGAAAACATTAAAGATGATAGTGCAAATTAAATTAATAAGAAAAGAAAACTTAAGGTTTTCCCCTTAGACTTAAGTTGTAATATTTGGTGCTGTCGTTGAGAGACCAACCCCATGAAAGGGGCAACATAGAAAAGGAATCACTTGAGAAAGGGTTACTTAGGAAAGAGCTACCTAGTAAAGCATGGTACAAGCCATAGAGAGTGAAAGCTACTTAGAATAGACAGTCTAAAGTAGGTCAATGTAGGCATTGACTTTTAAAAGGGGTGATAATATTACAGTCACATATATATATATATATTATATAATAAGCTATAAAAGGTAGAAATTATCAAAAATTAGTATTAAGGAATTATAAGATAAAAAGTCAAGAAATTAATTATAAAGCATCTACTAAGGGTTTTAAAGGTAATAAAAAGTGAGGAAAAAAAAAACCAATTCACCCTAAAAGTAAAAGTAAGTGGTAAAAAGTAAAAATAAAATAGTAAATAATAAAGTAATAATAAAGTAAGGTAAACAAATAATAATAAAGGTAAAAAGCATGATAATGATCCATACCGCTTACATATAAGACATCATCATAATATGTTCCCAAACAAAAATAAAGAATATATTTGGAAAAATAAATTAAATAATAAAATGATTGGTTATGAATGGTAAAATATGATAAAAGTATCGTATGAAACATTATAAGATACCCAATAAATATAAAAAAAAGTCTACAAGTGTCAAACAACCAATGACATGTCATAAAAATATTTAACAACTTGTGAGAAAAGTAAATAAAAATTTATAAAATTTGGAAATATCATAAAATGAATAAAATATGTTGATAACTTCCTCGAGAATTTAAGAAAACTTGTACAAGTGGCAAATTTTTTTCAAAATTTAGCTCAATACATATGTTAAGGTCAGGTATTCGTAGCCATTTTCCCATGAATTTATACATATTAGAAAATTATTAAAAGATTAGGTAACTTCTTAAAAAATTTAGTAAAATTTGTACATTTTCTCAAAATTCGTGAAACTTTAATGGGAGTCATGTAAAAATATAAGAAACATTTTTTGAATTTTTCATGATTTTTTGACACATGTACAATTTAATATTAATTCTTAAACACTATAAATACCCCTCTTCTAACTTAAAAAATACACACCACGCAAACCAAGTCTCTAAAGTTTGGGAAAAAAATTATGGAGTTTCTTCATATTCTTCTATGAGGTTAGATAAAGTTTGAGTGGTGGTAGCTATCCCTTGGTGGTCGTTTTGGCTATTATGATGGTTTTAGCTTCAATAATTTTGGAGCTTTCAATTTATGTTGTTTAAAGGAGTGCTTTCACTCATAAGTACCATATAGCCTTGATTTTTTATAGTAATTTTTGTAGAAATAATTTTTTATGTTTTTTATTTTTTATAATTTTTCTAAGTTTCTTCCTATTTTATTAAAAAATGTCTATTTTAAACAAAAATCACAAGACCTTATCTATTAACTTCCTAAAATCCTTGAACTTTTTCTCATACTTTTTTATATCTATTATGATATTTTGGTTCCATCCTTGATAATTTTTAATTATTTTCTATAATTTTTACTTAAAATATTGAATATACAATAAAACGTATAATATATAAATATTCCTAAATAATAGCCATTAATTATTATATATTTTAAGTTTTCCTATGACTGTATTTTACAATTTACAGTAGCCTTTACATTAATAGTACTTTATCTTAACCCTTTTACTAATGATCTTACAACTATGTTTCGAAATCTTAATATATACACACACACACACACTATATTTAATAATTACATTCCCTATAAAAGCTAAGTTTTCTTTTGTGAATATTACTTCCTTTATAAGTACATAATGAAGTCCTAGGGTCTATAAAATTATGCAAATTAAAAAATTACTAACGGTATAAAGTAATTGAACTCTAAAATACAACTAATAGTGAATTTTTTTATAGGATTATAACTCAACTTTCTAGAGAATATTGGGAATCTACAATCTAAGTAAGTGGCCTGTCTTACAGCAATTCTTAATGCGTTACCATGGGATAATAAGCTATTATATTGCTTGTGCCTATGAATTGGTTATATGCGTACATGCTATGAATGTAGATGTAAGATTTCTGATTGATGACTTGTATTGCTTAGCTTAAAATATATAATATTCTAACTTGGTATGGAATCAGTTATTGATTGCCTAATTAACTTGATTAATGTAATATCCGACTTTAAGAATTATAGATGCATAGCATACTTGCATTCTGCATTTTACCATCAACAACACTCATCCAACAAGGAAATGAGATTTCCTTCTTACAGAACTAAAATGAGAAGCGAGGGGGTTTCCATTAGGTTAGAAAGCATTAAGAAGGATAGTTCAAAATGGGGAAAATTCCATTGCACATCCTCGGGTTGATAGGAAAATTTGGGCTTACAAGTGGTGAGTTAGAAAAACCCTTCGAACCTAGGCTAGGGTAGGGTTACTTGTTTACATATAATACTTATCACTTGCCATTTACTGAGTACGTGATTTCACTTATACCCATATAGCTATTCTTTTGTAGGTTAACTTTACAAAAGTTTGGAAAGGGAGAAATGAGCGAGGTTCAATTAACAAAAGCCAACAAACCACTCTGCTGGGTAATTGAAGTAGGAATTTTAAGGTAAGGCAAGAATTATTCTTTAGGGTCATTGGTAGGTATACTTCACTTCTATTAAATGCTGCGAGCTTAAATGTGAAGCGTTATGTATATTAATGATGAAATGGTAACTATTGGCCCTATGTTATCATTGACCATTGATATGCACAGCAGGACTATTGCTACATAGGCACTTAAGGTATGACTGAGTGCTATTGTGCCATACTTAGGTAAGGAATCTACTTAAGGCTAAGTTGCTTTGGATTAGGACTAGGTTTGTCTTCAAGGTGCATGGTGGTGACAAGTCAATCTCTAATGGATCAATAAGGGAGCTTAAACCTTAGTAGATGGACTATTAGCAAATGGGGGTTTTGGCCGGCATGTGGGGAGTTCATTTAGGGAGCTTAGTACTGGGGAGGTAACTATAGTGGAAGAAGCTCAGAGTTCGATAGTTAAGTCCTCATTAACTCGAACCATGGTACAAATGGATGAGACCATAAAAGAATTTAGTTAGTCATTGTACTGGTACTAAGACTCGTCATTAGTTGATTGTAAGGTTAATATTCGCCTTGCTAAGCTTTGGAGGCTTTAAAGTCTTGTTTGTGTAAGAGGTTTGAAGGTCTGCACTTCATCATATTAGTTATGGACTTTCTTAGTTTGGCCGAACCATTTAGCTTTATTCTTTCATAGGTTTGTGGATCTGGCCTGGACATCATGGTCTATTGTACTGGAAGCTTGACCTTGGTTGTTGTATGACTAGTTGTGCTCTATAAAGCTTGGACCGGACCTTAGCTAAGGTGGCTAAAGGCTTTAAGCTTAGCCCATGCTCTAAGGAGATCGACTTGGGCTTAAATGCCTACATCCGAAATAGCCTACAACAAGTAGCAATAGTGTTGGGAATTAGGAAGAGGTCTATGCAGCAAATCATATTGAAAATGTAAACTTAACATGGAGGATGCAGCAGGGGCATGGAGTAGCTTATGTAGTGGGATCAACTTTAGTCAACAAAGTTCAACGGTAGGTCTTTTATCCATGGTGAGAGGTAATATGAAATGGGTTCCATTTTTGGCACATCAAATTAAAATTAATTTTGATGGTGCATGAAAGTGTATTTGGTATAGTTTGTCGAGACAAAGGTGGCAAACTATTACAAGTTACAACAATGAATATGAATGGCTTTGATAGTTTGAGGGTAGTAGCTTTGGTGGTTAAGGAGGGACTTTTGGTAGCATAAAGAAGCCTTTGGCTAAATGTGGTGATTGGGATGGATTTAAAGATTTTATTTTAATGCCATGTTAAGCAAAAAAAGGCCAATAATTGGAGGATTAATGGTTTAATTCAAGAGATTATAGCTTAAAAAACTCTTTTGTCAACTAATGTTTTAGTCTTCTTCCTAGAGAAGCAAATATGAGTGCAAATTGGGTAGGTATCAAGCAAAAGAAGGGATGTGCTACAGTTATAAGGTTTAGAAATACCCTTTCTCTTGTGGTTTTTATATTATTTAAGGAGTAGATCTCTAGACCTCTTGATGTTTAATTTATGAATTTAAGTTTTTTTTTTTTAGGAAAAAAAGAAGTATTGTCTTTAATAAGTTAAAGGTCTAAAAGAAAAATAAAGAAATCATTTTAAGTGGTGAATACAACATTATCCTAAAATATGTTATAATATAGTACTTCTATTAGTCCTTCATATTCACCATCCAATGATCCATAATTTTCATGAATGCTAAGTTTTTCACAAATTTAATTTGAAATAGTTTAGCTAAATGCTACACTTAGTACTTGAATTGTACCTATTTTTACAATTAACTACTTAAAGTTTAAAAATGTTAGTTTAGTACCTGAACTTTACCCATTTTTGCATCTAATACTTGAACTTTTACTAATTTTGCAATTAATTACCTTAAATTTCTGTAGTTTCGTAATTAATTGCTTAGTTTAGGATTATGAATGATCTCGAAAAAATTGTAAAGAGTAAATTGGTATTTCAAACTTAAGGTAATTGCTTGTAGAAATAAATAAAGTTTAGGTATCAAATATGGCATTTTCTCTCATTTCATTTGAATTTCAAGTTATATTATAAGTTAAAAAAGAATTGGTTCTATGATTGGATCGAAATGCACTATAACTTAACTTTCTTGTCCATAGACTACTAAAAGAGGAAACTCATTTCATAGATGAATCGAATCTAATCCAATTGGAACTTATTCATTCTTACTAAAGTTTCCCTCATCCTTTACGGTCTTTAGTTAATTTCCAGTTATAGAAACAAAGTTATGATAAACTTTTATGCTATGAATCTACACCAAAAGTAAACAATCAACTTAGCAATTAGAGTAATTGATGAGTTCTATTGAATAAATTTATAGTAATAATTTAATAGTGCAACTCTCTCCTTTGCACTACCATGCTATATGATTTTAATAAATTTTCATGAATAGCAATTTTAACTATAACTATATTATGTAAAATTACAAACAACATTTTACTTAATATTTATGGGGGATTCTTGGAGGGTAAAAGTTTCAAAAGTCTACTATGCCAATATGCTTGATGAAACCTTATAAAAAGAAAGAAAGATGCTTTATAGATACCTTATTTTTATCCTTCTTTTTAATTTTTTTTTTAGAATTTTTAGGATAGGGAAAAGAGTCCTAATTCAGAAAAAAATACAAGAAATAGAAAATTTAGAAAAAATCATAAAAAATAAGAAAATTTAGAGTACAAAAAATAATAATAGAAAAAAAAAGCACCAAAAAAAGTAAAGTGAAAAATACAAAATTTCCAAAAGCGATAGATTTTTTGGACTTAGCAAGCATAATGGTTTCAATGTCACTTAGAATTTTTAGATGAAACCATTGAATTAAAGTTGGGCTGAAATTCAATTTTATTAGGTCAGTTAATTGTAAATTAGCATAGTGTGTTTAGTTATTAATCAAAATAGTTATAAAAATAATTGTATTTTAGGTTAGTGTCATATGATTTGATTATTTATCAATTTTTTATTTATTTTTATTTTAGAAAAGAAAAAAAGGGGTCCAGACTAAGAGCTAGCCTTAAAGCCTAGTAGACAAAGGATTGAACCAGGTGTGCCTTGCATTTTCATTCTAGCTTCTTCTCCATTCGTTTCCCAGTTTTTTCTAAAAAACAAAAAAACAGCTCCATGGTATGTGTTTCGAGTTCTTTTTCATTCTATTTCCATACAATTCCACACATTTAATTGGTGAATTCATGTGCTAGAGATAGCCTCATTTGCATCAAGACTCAAATCTTGTACAAATTCATCTATTTCCCTGATTAAATTGGATAAAAAAAATTGGAAAAAATCATAAATGTGATTTCATACAACTTGTGTATTTGAGCTTTTTAGGCAAAAAACAAGATGCTTTCATGACTTGATTATTGATTATGGGCATTAATTGATTGAAATCATTAATCAAAATCAATTATTTCCTTTACAATGAAGCCTAATCAAGCTTGGATAACCCATACTTATGATTTTCGATTTGGCATTAAAAGTCTTTCCAAGTGTGTTTCAAGCTCCCAAGTATAAATAACAATCTTTACTCTTTGTTTCTTCATCAACTTTCACTAAAAAACTACCACACAATCTCTAGTTTATAGTTTCTCACTTTAGTACAAAAAGTACACACTCTTTAGAAAGCTTAATTTTTTTTTATGATTTTCAAAGCAAACAATCACTACCATTAGCTTCATTAGCCTTAAAAACCCCCAAAACCACATCTCACTTGCTTCTAGTAACCACTAAACGAGCTCCACCACCACCTCAAATTTGTAATTTGCTGGTGAACGCCTCAAAACACCACTAAAATGACCTCTTTTTACAAAAATAACATTATCAATGCTTTCCTACCCTCGAAAGCCTTAGGTTTGACATCTTATTCACTTGAAATGGCCTCCATAGCAGCTCGAATAAGCCACCTCAGCCACTTCATTGACTTAACTTGCTCTAGCCTCCAACTCTTGACCTACTGCTCCAGGATCTAACCATTTCCTTGTCTTTGGCCTCTTTTGCTTTTTGTTTGTTTTGTATTTTTTTTTGTATTATGTAATGCAGTTTGTACTTGTAAACCAAAAAAGAAAAGAAAAAAAAAAGAGAGAAGAAAAAGATTAGTTTCATTTTATTTATTTTTTAGTAAAAATAATACTATAATAATAATAATAATAATAATAATAATAATAATAATAATAATAATAATAATAATAATAATAATAATAACAAAGTTATTTAATAACTTAGAAAAACTTACTTTCCAAATGAATAAAAATAAATGTACCTTTTCTAAATTAGGACTACTTTAGAGTTTCTAAAAATAAAATCCCGATTAGAACCTTTTAGAAAAATTTTCTTAAATAAATTAAACCAAGTAAAAACATAAATCTAATCTTTTTTCAAAACTAAAATGAACTAACTTGTTAATTTTTTCAAAAGAACTACATTCTTCTAATATAGAATAGCAGATACGTAGGCATTTTTGGGACAACAGTAAAAAATGAAAAATTTGATTTTTTCACTATTAGTTACTTAATTTAGTAAAAAAAAAATGAAAAATCTTAGATTTCTTTCAATTTAGTTTAAATTTATCCAATTTAATAGAATATGATCCAATTTATCAACTAATGATTGAATTTCATTTTACAGGATAATTTTTGAAAGGTGATTTTAAGGATTAAATTTAAATTTAGAAAATTGATGGTATTTGTAAGGGTTTAAAAAGCTTAACCCCTAGACTCGTTTCTTTGATTCTTAAAAACATTTTATAAATTTGGTTTTATCGAAAGATTTAGTTATGATTTAGCTCTTTTTCCTGATTTTAGTTGAGTAGTGATTTTAAAACATTTTCAAAATATAGAAAAAAAACAATTTTCTTTAAACCTTACTTGATAATCAATATTAAACAGATAGTGTTTAATATCGATCGGTTTAAAAAAAACTTATTTACAAAAATTGGGAGAAAAAATTAGGCTCGACATGATGACATGCTTGATGAAATAAATATGAGAGACTAGGTTTTAAATGCTTGGTGTTGCATCTTTACCAATGGATTATGATTAGCTATTGATTGGTGCTTCAGTTAAGTATTTTAATTATTCCATGCAAATTAACATGTTATTTCCTTAATAACAATAATAGTAATGATGATGATAATAATAATTCCCTTAAAAACACAAACTTGGAGTAATTATGAAATCTAAAATATTTTAATCATACATGAACCTCTTGGCAATTCTCTTGTTTAACTAATTTTGGATGGCTATGTATACCACCATGAATACTACAACACTTTTAACCTACCATCCTTAGGAGATGATCGACTATTCCATTACTTCAATTGACCCTAAAAGTAGCTATTTACATGGATAAAAAGGTTATTACACATGCACAGTTCCTCCCACTTTTAGGGTAAGGGTAATTATTCTTTGAATTTAGTATTATATTAGTAAATATGTTCTTATAATATAGATGGAAAATCTTTCTCGTAATTGTTGATGCAAATGTTTAATTGAGAAACCAAGCTTGGCAAATATGTTTTACTATGGTAAAAATGGGAAAATTTGCCCATTAACAATCTTTAAAGATTGTGGCAATTAGACTACTAAATGTGGTAAAGATCATTCACTGTATTGAAGTGGGAAATTTATTGCTAAAATTTTTGACATGTTGCTATGCATAAAGTGTTAAGTCTAACTCTCATGCATAATACTTGACTCTTTTGAGGGTCGAAAATAGGACTAAGTTAGCCTTTCTAATGATCGCTCTTAAATTCTAAAGAGAGAAAGGAAGAAGGTGTTTTGAGAGAGAAGTTTTAGAAATTTAGAAGTATTTCATTAAATGGCTGATTATTATAATCGAAGCAAGTCTTTTATATACATAAGTAGCTTCCTTGAATAAATAGTTGAGATCTATTTGATGTAATGATTTATATTACATTTACATTATAGAGATTATTTACCCTTTTACCTATTAAGATACAAAAGCGAGACATTTTGAAAGATTCAAGATTCTAGAAGTTTTAATTGGCTTGAGCTTTATCTTTTTTGGGCCTTTAGGAACCTTACGGGCTTAAAATGTCTTACAGTCCTCCTCGCCTGAATCCGACAATATCCTTACAATCCTATTGTTGGTCCCCAATTATTCCCACTCTTGGATAGCCCTTTCTGCTCGATGAAGTATTCGATGAATTTGGGGCGGCTTGGCTCTATCACTCTCTGGCCCTTCAATACTTCTTTGACCTCTTTTAGTCTCAAACGATGGTAACTCCAGCTTATGGGTTTCTTTCCTTACTCTTTTCAACACCTTTTAAGGTCCTTCATATATTTTCACTAAGTTTTAATCAAATGTTTCTTTAGTTTGTTTTAGAAAATATAATTCGATCTTGACAAGATCTCCTACTTGATACTCGATATTTCTCCACTTTTAGCCGCTTTGTGTAAGGAGGGGCATTGTTGATTTTGGATTCTTTCTCCATGTCATAACCATTCATAACTACAAGGCTTGGGATAAAAATTCTATGGAGTGTTTAAGTGAGTAAAAGAGATATGTTATTATCAGATATTATAAAGTTTGTTACTTATATTTAACTTGTTAAAATTGTTTTTTTTTTTCTTAGAAGCATAAGGATTTATAGTTTGAACTCCCATTTCAAGTTTCATTAGTCTAGACTTCTATACTATGGATTTAATTTGTGAATTATCTTATGATAGGGAGAATGTTATATACATGCGGTACGAGGAACACTCACATAGCCTTATTCATTTCATTAGGATCATGTTGTCGGTTGGCACATTTCTCTAGGATTTGGATTTATTGTATATCTATCTGGGGGCAAGATAAATAAATGCTTACAATACAAACAATTAATAGAAAAACGAAACAGGAATAGGAGAGCAATTTTATTTGGAAAATTCTTGACGAATTTAGGAGAAAATATCATAAAAGTGGAGTAGCAAATTCACTACTATGTCCTACCGAAAAAAATTCACTATTATGAATGGTTTATCTCTTGATGTGTAAACTACCTATTGTAAATTATATACAAGACCAAAAAAAAAAAAAAAAAACCTAACACATCAGCAAATAGATATTGATTCGATATATTTGAGTGGCCTCCTAGCTCAACCAATCCTTTACCTAAGTTGATTGATTTTGCAATATTCGGAATGCTTCCTTATCTTACTTTAATGCCCCGTTATAACACCTTACAGTGGAGAGTTGTCTTTTCCTCCTCACGTGATGCTTAGCTTCGTTCCAATATCAACCACCGGATTAAACCGTGTTTATAAGGAATATGCTTAAAAAGATATTTAATATACCACGTTAACTTTCTTTTTTAAATAATCCTCTATGTTATAAAGGAAATATTGCTAAATTTATTTATTATTTTCTTAATTTTTTTTTATCAATCTCGTATTATCATTACTTTTTAAATAATATTAAAATAAATTTTAGATATTTTTAGAGTATAAGAGATTATTTTACTAAAATTATATATTACAATAATAATTTTTTAATTATAGAAAAAATGCTGTTGGTCCACACATGTTGAGTATTCCTCAAAGTTGGCTTGGACGGTAGATAATGCAATTTTCAGAAGTTACGGCCGTTCTTCAACAGTTTCATTAATTTTTTTTTTAAGAGAAAATAAACTTAACTTTTCAAAGGGCCAAAGGGCCCACATGTTAGCCAATTTGATGCTTTGACCTTTGGAGGCTTAAGCACCGACTGGTCCTTTGGCTCTATAGGAATCCGTACCAAATGGTCTTCATTAACATACCTTTTAAGGATATGATTTATATGAACCATACTCCAACAGTAAGGTACGATCTGTGGTACTTTTAACAAATATTTTCAAAACATGAGAACTTCAAAGCTTTAGCGAAGAACACAACTTCCATGCTTTTAGTATTTTCTCCTGTTTAGATATTTAGAAAAGCAATACTAAGGATTTAAAAGGAAGGAACAAAAAAAAAAAAAAAAACATAGTCAATAAATGTACAACATGGGGATAAACTTGGCTAAGTTGCCACTTGAGGATTTAATATTAGGTTTTAAAAAATATATTAATTTTCTAAAATTATAATACTATAATAAATTATCAAAATATTGATTTTTTCAGTTAAATCATCAAAATATGAAAAGAAAGTATACTTTTTAAAATTTAAAATAAAGTTTACATTTTCAAATCCTTATTAACTTGGCCAATGACACCCTCCCCTACCCCTCCCAACCAAAACCCCACCCCAACACAACCCCCCAACTTTTTTTTTTTTTCATCATCATCTATCAAAAACCTCAAATCATTGCGCCGTGGACCCTTTTTCAACTATTAGAAACCTCGATAAAAGCGTTGTAAAAGTTATGCCAAAGACCTCGGATGCCTAAATCCTAAAAGAAAGCGCAAAGTCCGGTGGGGACCCAAGGACGAATATCCCAGCTGTAAACCATTCTAAAGGGCAGCAATCAATCAATTCCATCTACCAAATATATCAGAAATAAAGGTGATACAAAATTAATTTCAAAATTTCAAAAGTCAATTCTCTCAGATCCAACATCCAAAATTCAGAATTTAAACTCAATTCAATTCTGGGTCACTCGGATTGGATTACAAGAGAATAATAAGCATTTCTTCTTCAGAACAATTATCACTTACCAAAAATTGGGAATAATTGTCTCTCTTTTTCTTCCATAAAGTTTTAACCTTTCATTAATTAAAAATCAATTATAAATTTACAATGTTTCATAAAAAGCATTTGATTATTGCGAATTATAAATATGATCCAACATCGATATTAAAAATCATATATAACAAACTTTATTTTACAAATCTAATAATCAATTTAAAAATTGGCTAAGCAACATAGACAACATATACAGAAATAATTTGTGCTCTGTCCCGGAATGCCTTAATAGTGTGGGCATTCAGGTTTTAAGCAATTGAGGTTCGATTCTTAAAAAGGACAACCTAAATCAATTCGAACTCTTCCTCCTCAAGGTGGGCGAGGAACTTGACCGGTCCGCGCCCTTCCACATTCTTAACGAACTCCACCCTGAAAGGTAGACTTGCGGTCAAGGGCATGCCCTTCCAAAAGCCGACGTATTGCTTGATTACGCCTTCCATTCCGCACAGCTCGATCGCACCCACACGCGGTGCACTGAACACCTTCACTGGCTGTTTCACTCTTACTCTGGCACCAACCATACTCAGTTCACGTACCGGAATAGGAAAAGAGGTGGACAGAGAGGGAACATCAGTCCTTACTTCTGATGGTGGTGCTGCAATGGACACAGAGGGAACATCAGTCTTTACTTCTAATGGTGGTGGTGGTGGTGCAGCGACGGCGCAAGAGACCGACAGCGGTTTTCGCCGCCTTTCGATAGGGAGTGCAATTCTGGTGGTGGTTGAGGTGGTGGGAGAAGGTAAGATGGGGGGTTTGGTCAAGGATGAGGTGCGACAGGCGTTGAGTAGAGCCATGAAAGGAAGGAAGGGAGATTACGAGATATTAGGAAGGGATTGTGCTGTATTAAGAATTCTTACTCGTATAGATTTATAAGTTATAATATGTTGGATTCTGACCGTAATATATATATATGTTGGGGAAGGGGAAGTAGGGGTTCCGAGTTTTGAGAACTTAAGTTTGGTGGGGTCAACGTGTTGAAAAGAAGTAAGATCATAAAAGACAAGATAATCCACGCCAGTTCTGCGTGTAAAAGATAACATTCCACGCCAGTTCTGCGTGTTGATGATAACATTACACGCCAGCTGTGCGTGTAGACGATAGCAATTGCACGCCAGTTGTGCGTGGGTCCACGATAAATTTACGTATGACTAAAATTAATAAATATTTTATAAATTCAAATTAGATAAAACATATTACCAGAGTACTATTGTCGTATTGTATAAGATGGACCTAACTATTTAAATTAATATCATTGTTATATCTCATCAGATGTGACGTAATTATTTTGATTGATATTGTATTTTTAAAATATAATATTACTAAAATATTTATATTTTATAATAAATTTTGAAAATATGATATTAATATATTTATATTTATTTTATATTTTTTAGATACGACATTAGTAAACATAGCTATAGTATACTAATATTAAAAGATGAGATATTAGTGTAAATAGTAAGGGAGATTATAAGGTTTTGTTTATTATTTTGATAAAATTGATTCCATTCTCTATCTCACTATTTATTTATATATTTTAAAATCTAAACTATTGAATTTAAAATTTGTTTAATAATTTAGATTTAAAGGAGTGTAAATTAAAGGGGAGATGGATGATGCTATTAATCTAGTAAAAAATAAAAACGAGATTGTAAAATATTCTAAATAGTAATATCGTATATTTGAAATTAGACATAAAAACAATATTTTGTTACTTTTTTTTTTATATAATTTATAAATATGTATTTTCTTTTAAAGTAGATAAACATGTATTATTCCTTATACTTTTTAAGAAAGATATTTTTTATAAGTGTATAAATAAATTGAATAAGTCAACCTGACCTAATCTATTTCGGCTCACATATTAAATGAGTTAATTAAATTTAACCTACTTTATAAATGAGCTAGAACTGACTTAACTTGGCTCGATCTAGCCCATTTTGTCTTGCTGGTTAATTGAACGAACTCACTATCCAAACAGAGATAATTTGGTAAATTATCAATGACCCTTTCCGGATATTTTCTGATTTTCAAGTGTAACAGATAATTAATAGCCAATAAGTTCTTATTTAATCTAGCTCTGGATTGTGACACATTATAATGGGTTTAAAATTAATTAGTAGTACTGATGAATCACACATCGTTATCAATGTTACCTGCATGAGGGATTAGAAAAGAATAACATGTACATTTTATGATTTACACATAGTAATCAATTGACGTTAGTATACGGATCCAGACAATGCATGCGTTGAGAAAAATGTAATTGCCTCTTTATTACAAGACATGAGAGGAGTGGTTTCATTTTCAAGATATAATTAGATATACAAAAACCATGCTCAATAATTCGCCTAAACTCGCTACGTTGAAATCTAAGAGCCTGACTTAATTCATTTACTTCCAATGAACATACAGAATACAATTTTAGGGAAAAAAAAAATTATAGAAAGACACGGAAAAGACAACTAGACGGCCAAACCGAACAGCCTGATTTAATATAGATGGAATTTTATTTTGTTTTTTCATTTCAAAAAAGGAGACCAAATTGGTGTGTTACCGTCACGGGTTAATACGAATTAACCGGTAAATAAATGAGTCGATTCAAATCAATTTATTTTTTATATGAATTAAAAAATTTGATTTTAATCTATTTTTAAAATAAATTAACCATGTTAAAATTCATTTATACAATTCTAATATTCTTCGTATAGCTCACCCACTCCTTTATGAACCCCTACTCGAGTATGGGCAGTAGTATTACTACCATCAGCACATTCTCCGTAAGCATCACACTCTGTATATTGAGCTTGTCTACTGGAAACTTTGTTGGTTGTGTTTTGGGTGGAGGGGGGTTAGGTGTGGGGGTTGCTGGAGGTTCCAACTAACATTTCATCGGACAATCTTCTCTTGGGTCTACCGTCTACATATGACCTAACTTTGATTTCTTGGTAGGAGCTTTTTTCTTCTTCTTCTTTTCTCCCGAGCTAATACAAATAAATCTTAGAAACACATGCATTTTTCTTAACGTAATAAAAATGTATGCTCTATTTTAAAATTATAAAAGTTGGTGAATATTACATAAGTATCACTAAATTGATATACAGCGATACAAAAAAGTGAAGTAAAAAAAAAAAAAAAAAAACAGATTCACCTTTTGACATAACATGTCATTAGCTGGCAAGTTATGTTTATCAACAACCATTTCTTTGCTGATACAATGTGCTGTAAATAAAATTTGGATTATGTCCATTTAATAATTTATCCCGCCTTTATTTTTGGCATGTTAGATTTATATTAGTCCCTTATAGGCCACACCTTGTGTTAGTATAAATCTTTACCTAATGTCTTAATATATATGAATGGTTTGAAATGAAATAAGATAAAATGGAATGGAATTATGGATTAGAATGAAATTAAACATTAGAATGATAAATTTATTTTTATATTTGAAAATACTCATGGAATGCAATAGAATGGAATATGTATTTAAGAGTATTTGTCCAATAGATCTTCTCAAAGATGGAATAAAATTCACTCCTAAAAGGATCCGACGATTTTAAGGAATTATAATTCCGTTTTATAAAAGTATTTCCAAATATTAAAAATAGAGTGGAACCAAAATCATAATTCTATTTTGGATTCATTTTTGTATACCAAATGTAACATAAATAAAATTATTAATGCATCATAAGTTTTCGAGTTTGATTAAGCTTACCTCAATATATATATATGGCTTTTATTTATTTATTTTTTGAGATGTTACAATTTACAAGGAATGATTGTTGTTATGGTAAAATATTTTTACTATTAGGAATAATTGCAAATATATCTCCAAACTATTGATTAAGTAAAAATAGGCATCCCTAACTTTTAAAGTATATGATTTTGCTTTTTGAAATATGTATGTCCAAATGTCACAATAGTAAGTCGTTAAAGCTTTAATTACAATTTGACCAGAATATAAAATTTTTTAAAGTTATGAGGGGGTAGAAACACGTTTTGCAGTTTAGGTGTTTATTTAAATCAAATTTGTAGTTTTTGGTGTGTAATTGCCATCTCTACTTGCTATCACCTTCATTGAATAAAAAATATTATTTACAATCCCATGGTATTTATTATGTGGAAATAAGTACGATTAAAACATAGCTTCATGCTAGATATAACTGCAGAATGAAAGCAACATGGACAAATATTGACTTGCAACATATAAGTACACTACAAATAGGATAAGCACAATGGACTATTGCAACACTTTGTTGGCAGGTGTTGCATTGTACTTCAAAATAATCATTTTGAAGATACTTCATGTTTAGTTCTGCCCTAGTTTTTGTTGCTGGAACAGTTTTGGCAAATTCCTATATTTTTATTATTGACGTACAGCAATGAATGGTTCGAATGTCAACAGCAGTCCGATTGCCCCAACCATATTCAGCACGAAGAAAGCCATGTGGTTGCCTGCACAGAGACATTGGGAAACAGTTGCTAAGGTATTCGGTGTGGCGGCTCGTTTGAAATGATTGTGAAATCAGGAGCTAAGAGAAATGCAATGTATCATTTATCTGGACGATAGCTATTATGCATATATCCTAAATGAAAGTAGGGTTTTAGTAAAATTAGCATGTAATAGATAAATAGTAGACGATTTATGGAAATACCTGGGAGAAATGCAGCATCTAGACGATTTTGCGCCCAAGAAAAGCTGAAAAGTATTGCTAGTGAATTTTATACCGATGTTTCAATCTCTAAAGCTGCGTAGAGCTTGTAGAAAACAATAAAAATGACTTGGTTTTCCTTTTTTATGATCTTTCAATCAAGAAGGTGAGTGTGCTTACACTGTGCCTGCTCCTGCAGGACCAACTGTTTTAAAAAGGGACATCGCAGTCATGGCAATGCCGGTAGCTGCTCCTCTCTGATCCTGATCCTGCGTCCACGTTTCAGAAAAATAATTATTATGATCTTCGAAGAATGATTATGGAAAATACAGGATTGAACTAAAGATGAGTTTGAAAATTACCACAGCTTTGTTTTGCAGAATGATCGCGCAAGTGATAATCGACAACTATCAACATTTGCAATTGTCCATTAAAACTTTTTTTCATAGTAAATAATTGAAAAAGCAAAAGGAACATTAGTTTCATTACTATATCTGTGATTTCATAATGGTACTACATACGAGTTGTAATCACACTGTTTCAATCTTAGCAATTGACAGCAAGATGAAGAGGAACTTACATGTAAAACATTCTTAACAATCGACACGCAGTTCAATACGGGGAATAGACTGAATCCTGATAACATGGCTATAAAAGGGTAGCTTGATAGTAATGGTATGGACAATGCCTACATATAAACGTCAGGAAACAAGAAGAAGCAGTTTGTTAAGCGCCTGAAGGAATCCCCAAAAACATATGTTGAATTCATAGATATTAGTTAATAACTTACCGCACAAATGCGTGCTGCCGTAAGTGCACCCAAACGTCTCTCCACGTATGGATATAATAATGTTTGAAACAGTAGAAGGCCAAGACCTAGTGAAAGTGGTATTAAAAAATTGTGTGGCGCTAAATATTGATCAATACTGTATACTGTAGGATGATAAAGGAAAGTAAGTGTTGCATTCATAAAGTTTCATATACATGTGGCCGTTTATATATATAGTTTGAGTACTTCATTTTTTAAATAAACGAGTTTTTAAGATTTAAATTTTTTTGTCAAGATTTAATGCTGTCCTCTATATTAAAAGTTGGTAGTTTTGAGTGATCTATTGTTTCACTTTACAAAATAAGTCTTTCTATGAAGAAAAGGAAATTAATATTTTATTTGAAAAAAAAAAAAATCCTTACAATACAACTCTTTAAAAAATGATTCTAAAAATACAGCATTTAAAATCGATTTTTCAAAATAAAAATTCAAAATAAATTAAGACATATGACTGGTGTTTGGCAACATTTGCTGGTTTGATCCTCGCTGATGGATGTTTTTCATTTTGCTTATAAAAGGAAAAGCGCTGGGCGCTGTTAGCTATGCAAAATTCGTCCTTGCGATTCGAACCCAACTTACTTGGATAAAAATTATATGTCCTAACCATTGCACAACAACATAACATCTGATAAGTTTTAGATATAATTAACACTAACTTTTAAAAAATCAATTTTTTTACAAATAATAAAATGGACTTTTGAAAAGTCGATTTTATACTAAAATTTACATACTCAGCTTTTTAAAAACAGATTTCAGTCCATTTTAAATTCGAATTTCGAAAAACCGAATTTAAGTATCGTATATTTTTGGAATTTTTTCTTTTGAAAAATACAATATTTATTTCCTTCCCCCTCCCTCTATTAATAATTTCCATAATGTGGAATCACAACGGTAGAGGATTTTAACAAATATATAAAATTTAAATCATTGGCTTATATATGATGTGATGGGTTTCGATATAAAATTAAATAACTTAAATGGCTCATTTAAGACAAGATGCTTGATTGGACCCTCGCATACATATAGAAAATTCTAACGTTTCTATCCTATAGTACCTTCGAGTTTAACCATTGGTGGTTTGGTTAATCTTGCATATGTTACTGTTTGAATTTTCCTTCAGTAGGTATTCTTGTGAACCTCCATGATGTCCAATCTGCTTCACAAAGATTTGCAGAAAATGGTAGAGAATAATTCATCGTATACCTGTTATACAAAGGACGTGGCCAACTTCTGCTGTCGTAAAACCGAAACCCCCAAGCTTTCGAGGGCTCTCAGCCCATAATGAGAAAATCTGCGATGTGTTAGTTCAAAAAACACGATCAACATAAGCAAAGATAATGAAATGAATTCTTTATAGAACTACTATTTCACTAAGCAATCCACGGTCTTGTACTCATATGCTCTTTAGACCATGAAAGCTAGGTCATTTAGCAACTCTTTTTTTTTTTTTATTTTTTATTTTTATGTCTTCATCTTCCTTACGATTTATTTGCAAGTTACTTGACAATTTAGATATGCATATAGATGTTCATCAAAAGATGAAATTCCGATATTATTAGATTCAGTGACAGAGACTAAATACCTCTTTGTAAGCCATATCCTGAAGTGAGAAAATACAATAGACAACTATCGATGACACGAGTTGCCAATTCCACAGCAGAGACTTCTTTAGAGATTTCGATCCTCCTTTTTGTCCTAGCATCTTTTCTGTGGTAGTAGTATACACGAGGGATCCATTTTCAAGTTCATCGGATACATTATAATCGAGTTTACTGTGTTCGTGGTGCTTGTGCAGTGTTTCCTGTAAAAAATCACTGTTCAAGTTGGTAATAATAAAAATCGAGATTCTAAAAACATGCACATTAGGGTGCTCACAAAGTGCATAACTAAATTGGCGAAAATTTTCATGAAACACGTAGAGTTTATTCATATGAGTAGTTGAAATTTCTTTACATGCATGGCTTGTGATATTGTTTTTGTCATAGGTTTAACGAGACGGATGTAAAGGAAGAGATATAATATCGACCAATTCTGTTTACAATGGACAAACAAAGGCCATGATGTATCTAAATGGGAGGTGAAAATTGAAGAACGTACTGGAAGCCAGAAACAGGCTATGGTTACGCCCAGAGCGAAAAGTGAGATGATGAGACAGGGCAGGAAGTAAGGAAACCTGAGAAAGATGTATCAACTTTTAATCAACAAATCAAAGTTCCTTCTCGTAATAGTAGCAAACAAACTCTGAGAGCAACCTGTTCAATGTGAAAAGCCTTGAGGATGTTCTATTACCTTCCAAACAAAGAATCCTTTGAAAATACACTTGGGTATTTCTCTACTGGCTGATGATAAATTAAGGTGAAAGCATCAGAGGATATCTTAGCGGGGAAAAAGTACATAGACGATGTAATGATATATATTCTCATACTGCTCTACCGGATAGTTCTTCTGAAACATTCTTGTACTGCAGCTATTCCATTAAGGGTTCACGATAGGATCCTCTTGCTCAAACATATTATCAAAATCTAACATTTATTTTTGACATGAGGTACAAGATGACAGAGCACCTGAGCAAGAAAACCTCCCAAGGCTGGCCCAATAACCGATCCGATTCCCCAGGCCAAAGTTATCTGTATTCAATATTCACAATGTCATTCTACAATTGTGTTTCAGTGATTTGCAAATTGGATTTCTTGTCATGCCATGGAACTTACACATGATACTCCCAAAGCTTGATATTCTTCTCTAAAAATTTCAGCTCCATAAACCTAGTCGTAGAGAATGGGCAAAATGTATGTGAAAGATTCAACAAGAGGAGTGATTATCGAAATAGAGCCCATTTAATTAGCTGCACTAATAATGTAGACCGATATTGTTGAAACTATCCTTCCAAGTAATTAACATAGAAGCTCATAGCAAATGTACAAGCTAAACATCATTACCTTTACTGCTCCAAGCAAACAATTCAAACTTCCTAAGAGAAACCGCGTGGTGATGGCCATCCAAAAGTTTACACTGAGGCCAAAGAGAGAGTTGAAAATAGCCCTGAACCAAGTAAATCGTGATCGACATATTCAATTGGCTAGATCAGTGTATGGAGCTAAGGAAAGAAAAGAGAAGCTTGAGTTTTTGCTTACTAACACAGAAATTGACCCAAAAATTATAACTGGTTTGCGACCATAGCGATCAGCCACAACTCCCCAAAAGATAGAAGTCACTGCTCTTCCAAACATGAATGAAGCACCTTCGAGATTTTGAAGATTACAGGAAACATTTCAAGACAAACATGTTATGGCACATCGGACATAATACATGGATGATGGATGTAAAATAGCTAGCTCACCTATGCAACCGGCATAATATCCAATATCTTCCTCTCTTTTTGCAATGTGAAAGTCCCTAACCTGCAATGTAAAATGTACAATACTTTATGTCAAAGTCACCATACAGATATAGTGCGTAAAACCTTTTGGATAAAGCTGTAAATTATGTGCATGATTATCTAGAACACTTAGCGGAATAGCTTCCAGACATAAAAGTATGCGGTTTGCACTCACCATGAAGTAAATAAATGGGAAGAGACACGAAATTGGCAATGCTGGGAAGAGAAAAGAAAAAATAAATGGTCAGATCGCAATTACTGATGAAAATGGAATTGCACAAAACTCAAAACAAGGATCAAGGGCCAAACTAATTACTACTAACAACTAATAAACAAGAAAATGTACCGCTGTTTGCACACTGTGAAAAACTGTTACATGAACGTATCCCTTTGAAGGTTTGAAATCCATATATTCCTCCTAAGGCAAGTGCAAGTTTATCACATACCGTGCCTCATTTACCAGCATTATCAAATCCGAATTAATCCTTACTTGAACTCGATTTATCTTTTTAAACCTCTAAATCTTTAACATGTTTGAATCTAATATCCATATTGGATTTAACAAATAAGGTTATTAAACTCGCGATTCTACGTGTGTAAAATCGTTAGAGGGTGTGTAAAATCGGAACGTAAAATTAAAATGTAGAAATATATGTTTTTATAATTTATGTAAAATAATTTAAAAAAATTACAAATATATTTATAATAATTATTTAAAACTTGAAATATATGATGGAAATAAAAATAATGAAGAAATTAAGTTTTTATTTTCACAAAAATTCTTAATATATAATTTAGCATATGTGGAAAAAGAGTCGAAACTAAACTTTTATCCTCTTTTTTTTTCCTTAAAAAAATGTAAATTAAAAAGAACAAAACATTTTAACTTATTTTAAGTTATTGGCAATATAAAATAAAATATAGGATTTTTTTTGTAAACTTTGTTATTGAAGCCGAAACTTAGATAAAAACTATGAACATAAAATAAGAGATTGAAAGAGAAAAAGAGAGAGAGAGAAAATGATAAAAAATTAGAATATGATAGAATAGACGTTGTGATATCTTAATAGTGATGGCTTATAAAAGGCTTGTTGTATCTTTTTCCCTTTAATTTTTTAATCCATTCAACTCAGATATATAGAACTAGTAAATTCGGTTAAAAATGTAAGTTTTTATCAAGCTTATATATAAACTTAGTTAAAAACATAAATTTTTATATAAAAAAAGATTTTATATTTGAGTTAACTTGGAAGAGTTACCTAAAATCGTAAACTAATAGAATTGCATGGATCGATAAAATAGCGATTTTGACAACTATTGTTAACAATATTATTATTTACCATATACTAACTTGAACAATAACCACTATAAATTTTTAACCATTTACATATATTTATAAGAAACATACCAACTGATATTGATTTGGCTGCATAAAATCTCAATATCAATTGACAAGGAAATTGTCATTGTGAAAAAAAAAAATGGGAAAAAAAAAACTGTTAAAAAAATCGTTAGATAGATAAAACTAAAGTTGCTCGATTGCTTAAATGTTTTGAAACTTCGAATGTGCAAAAAAAGTGAGAATGAATTAACGCGAGGCTCGGGTTTTTGGAGAGTGCACAGTTGAAGAAATTATTTAAAAAGACAAAAAATAAAGGCGCTAGGGCTCTGGATGCACTAAGTAACTAAAGCCTTGGGCGGCTGTCTAAAGCTTAGTTTAGAATATAATGAAAAATGTAAATAAAAGAAATTACAAATGAATAGATGAACTTTTATTATTTACATTTAATGGAAAAAGATGAAGAAGGTTATGAATTTATATTTCATATTTTATATGAGGAATTTTTTTTTATATTTTAATACGTTATTTTTATTGCTTCTTTGTATTTAGAAGAAAAATAAAAAATCAATCTTCTTTTTAAGTAGTTTGATTTAGTTTGACGTTTTTATGTAAACCAGTCATGAATTTTTAGTTCGGTTGACTTAATGGTTTTTTTTTTTTTTTCCCTTTTCCCCACCTTTGCCCTCGATAAACTATATTATACTATACCATGTCTCCTAATAAACACTAAAAAAAAAGAAAAAGAAAAATAAAAAGAAGCAAATAAGAGTAAGTTAGATTACAACCGGAGGAGTAAAAGGATGCGATGGGAGGGAAGTAAGAGGATATGTTTCTATTCTATGTTTGGTTGATACAAATAAGGAAAAAGAGGGAAGTAAGATGGTTTTTCTTTTTCTTTTGTTTTGGGGGTGGACTTTAGCTCCGATCATCACAAGTCAAGATATGCCTTCGAAACTACATGCCGCTTACGGAACTATTTACAAATTATCCCTTGATTCTCCTTATCTTCTCACCCAAATATGGAGTCCCCTCACTCCTCTTGCTCTCTCTCACTTTTTTTTTTTTTTTTTTTTTTAACTTAATAAACAAACCAATACCTCCCAGTATCCTCCCTTTTTCCCCCTTACCAAACAATAGCATATAAAGAACTTTCTCTTCCAAAATAAAACATAAGCTTAGCTTCCTTTGTATATAGAACTGCAGTGTCTTAAACGCAGCTAAAATGCTATTCATATGTAATCAAATTACAAAGTGTTGGGGTGTATACATATATACACTTACCAGTACAAAGCGCAATAATCCCCACAGATACAAGTTCTCGAATAGGTAAGCCTTTCTGTGTCGATTTAAGCTGATCCACTTTGCAGCCGGGGCAGTTCTCGTAGTGGTGCTTCCTCACTAGCGGCGTCGTCCTCGTCTCGCTTTGCTCTTCAGGTGCCATAATTGCTGGAGTTACTATGGAAAAATGTTACTTCACCATGAAATTGTTATTGTTCTTGGGTTGTATATGCCACCCAAACAAACTGCATTATATAAAAAACATTAGAGACTGTTGCTAATCAGCTTCATGATTCTCCACCATACTCGATGGTAAAGGAATAACTTCAGGTAGACACCATCAACAGATGCTGTTTATTAAAGTTAAATAAGAGAGCCGGGACTTTTACTCCGAACAAAGCATCAGTCACCTATTATTTTTTTGGATGATGAAATACTAACATAGAAGAGTAGAGCAGTATTAATACATTATATGAATCGATAAATATTATATAAATATTAATGATATTAAAATATATGATAACGAAGAAACATAATTTTGAAAAAATATTGATAATACTTCTACGTATGTATTAAAATTTTATTAGTACTTTACATTACTCATTAATTCATGTGATGTATTAATAACTTTTCTCAGTTATTTCACATGATTACCTTATAGGGAAGCTAACGGTAAAAGAAAAAAAAAAAAGAAATTCATTCATATATGTTAGGGTAGATGTGGTTTAGTCCTATACAGTTTGCTTCTCTCATTAAACCGAACTTAACTAATGGTTGAGTTTTTTTTTTTTTTTTTTTAAATTGAACTTAACCATACCGTTCGGTTTGTAAATTTTTCGAATCAAATTAAAATCGGTTCGGTTTGGTTCGATTCATTGTTCAAACAATTTGTATCAATTTTTTATTAAACATTTTTATCTTCAATAAATACGAAATTTTAAATGAAATTTATTCAACTTAATCTTAATAAGTAACACAAAATTATGATAAAGAATAATAAAATATGAAAAATTTAATGAAATATTTTAAGATTAATAGAAAAAAATATAAAGAAGTATAAAATAATTGTATAATTTTTTTTTAATTTAATTAAACAGTTTGGTCTAAAACAGTATAGTTCAGTTTGCTTCCCTGAACCGAGCCGCAAACTAATTATATATAAGTGAACCGGACCATAAATCAAATGGTTTGTAAAAAAAATAATTTTTCAATTCGATTTTGTTCGGTTTACGGTTCGACCTGCAGTTCACCGTTTTTTTTGCTCGCTCCTAATATTTATACATCATATGTGTTTAGATGAGTGATGAGTAATTATTAATAATATTTAAATATAAGCTAATGATAGTTGATAGCTTTTTATAGGTACTTATTAGCCATAAATCTTTAGTACAAATGGTTTCCATGATCTTTTACGCTATTAATTATGCCTTAAACTCTATGAGAGGCAAAAATTGGAGACGGTGAGCAACGTGCAGTTGGTCTTCACAAACAATAGAAAAAATTATTTCACCATTCAAAATTGGAAATCATTTTCCTTTTCCTAGTTGGATACTATCCCCGCTTACGTAATTCATGTATTAACTCAGCTTATTAGGGTTGTAAAATGATTACGATCCAAGATAATTATTCACAAAACGGATCATTTCCGTGAACATCTTTAACAATAATTTCCTTAAAATTTTTTCTTAAGGTGCTGTGTCATTATTTCATATAACCCTTGTTATCAAAGACCTTTTCACTTTATTAATGAGTATTTTTAAAAAGGCTGTTAATGATTTTTAAGCTTTAGACTTTTATATGTAAATAAAGAAAAAAGGAACTTTGCATTTTGAGTTCCTTTGTCGAGGAAATTTAGCCTCGACTCTTGTGTTAAGGAATGAAATTTAACGATGTAGTTTTTGTGCTAACGATAAAGATACTTGGAATTTGGATTACAACATTAGGATTCACAATTTTGTTTTCCTTTGATTTTTTTAAAAGAACTCGTATATCCGATGACAGAAATAAATTTTATCTAAAGGAAACCGTAAGACAAATGGAAATTGACACGAAAAATGAAAAATCGACCATGATATATCAGAAATGAGTGTCAAGTTCAAGTCCTGCGTGGAGCTTCTTCGCCAAGATGGATGCTATTACATGATAGATCCTCTCGTGAACCTCGTGTTCTATCCTGATGGTATAATTCTCTTAGCGCAATATGAAAATTTGAAGGAAATAATTGTTAATTATTTCGGATTGCACCTAGAGTGGTTTGAAGTTTGACACGTGGCAGAATAGCATTTGTAACGTGGGACCCTTTAAGGTCAGTGGATGGGTTGAAAACCAACGCATCAATACCCTTATTAGAGCCCACTACTAAAGTGTTTTCGAAATTTCCTGTCTATCAATTGATTATATATTATTAATTGTTTAATTAGTTAAATTAAGTAATTAACCTCATTAAATAAAAGTGAAATTTTGTTAATCGATAAATAGAGCTTTTCAATTGATCTCAATAAGTTATCGATATGCTGTTTTATATATAAAAATTTAAATATTTTATTTTACTTATTATAATGGCCTAACCTAGAAAGAGAATAATAAATTTGATAAATGTGATAAAATCTTTTGGGAAAATTGACAGCAAATCTTGCTTTTGGCTTGGAAGATTAAATCATTAACGAATTGCTTTCTCAGATGTGTTTTTCTAATCCTTATATTTTCCTTAGCGATTTCACATTATGGGTGATTTTAATTTTATCATAAATTTTGTTTGGATTAAAGTTTTCTTACAATTGTAGAGCTTATCATATTAGATCATCAAAAAACTTTATTCATTGTATTGTTTTATTTTCTTTTTTTGGCCATGTTGTATTTTTTTATTAATCAATCGTGTTTGATTACTGTCTATATAATTAACTATCAAAGTTCGGTTGCTTCCAATCAATAGGTTCAGTGACATGCTAATATAAAACTATCAAGATTTGCATATTATTATATTTGTTAATAGGCTTATTACTAGTCGGTGCTCTTGCTTAAGTTTGTCGTTCCGAGATGTGATAATTTTGTGTTTTTAGTTTTGTGAAATCAAAGGATTTTTTTTTTTTTCCTCTTATCTCTACGGCACTAAGTGGACTAATAGCCCACTAAGACTCTACCATGCAAAAACATAAAACCATTAAGTATTGAGCATTGTGCTATTGTGCACCTCTTATGTGGCTCTATGTTTTGGTAATATCAAGTATTTATGGATTCTTGTTTTTGATGTGGCTATAATATTTATCCATGATAATTGAATTTTCTTATTTGTTTTGCTAGAAAATTATGTTTATACGCTATGGACTTTCTTTCATTTTGGTGCTTTGGCTTTTGCGGGAAATTGCTTCAACATTGGTGTAAAAAAAAGAGATAGGGTTTTATTTCTAATACTATTCAATCCTTGATCTCACGCGATAAGTAAATTTTTATGTGCTACTTTTGCTTTGGAAATCTTATATAGTATTTTAGGATAAATTGAAAAAATATGTTGTTAAAGTATTTTTTATTTTGAAATATTTAAATATTAGGTTAAAGATTTACATAAATTATTCTTATATCCATAATACTCCATAATATAAGATATTACAGTCATTTCTAAGTAATGATAAGCTTAGGCTCTCAACTTATCTATAAAACCACAAATATCTATACAATTTATGTAACCAACTCACATAATAAAATCTATAATAACAAGTCTAAGTAACCTAATCTCCTCTACACTACAAATGTAACATGTAATAATATTAAGTATAGAAACCTCATTTTTAGCGTTTTTATTTTAGTATTTTTATTGAACCAAGTTAAGAAAATAATAATAATCATAATTAAAGAAAAGAAAAAATAATTAAATAATGAAAATTTAAAAAATAATAAAAATAAAGTATCAAGTCATATCGAGTCGAGTTATTTAGGGTTGAATTGAATAATAATATATGTTCAATTTAATAAATTTTAAATCGTTAAAGAATTGAGCTTCATTAAAATATTTTTTAGTCTAATCCCATGTAAAGTGGATTTTTATCTAATTGAAAAAATACATATTACTGTACGCTGACACATACTCTCCTTCACGAAACACACACACTGACACATGAGGTTAACATACACATACACACACACATAGCCACATGGATCACTCACGAACATACACTCTCATGCCTTCTCTCTCTCTTGATAACACACACGCATGACTGCACAAGTTCACAAATACACATGTACAAATCCAAACATGCACATACTATGCACAGTCCATATTTCAATACACATGTACGATCAGTTCACAAGATGAAAATACCAAACATGTATGACTTAACTCGTTTAGGTAATTAAAAAAATTATTATTTTATTTAATTATTTATTTTTGTTTTATTGGTTAATTAATTTTTTTTTTTAATGTAGGTTTTTTATATATTTTTTAATTATCATACTTTTTTTGCGACATTTTTTAGATAATTTTCAATTTTTTGATATATTTAGTCAAATTGCATTTTTTTAACCAAAATTGCCTTTTTTGAAAAATTGAATATTTAAGATACGTATCCTAATATATCTTGCATGTAGGATTTAGCAAAAATAGTTTTTTTTTTTAACACATAGATTTTTTTTAAATATAAAAAAATCTCAATAAAAGTTTTAAAAAGAAGATTTAGTTCGTTAGATTTTCTTTTAAAGTAGATTTATGAAAGTAGATCTTTTTAGTTTTTTTTTTTTACATAAATAATAATAAATTGTTAAATAAACATAAATCTAATTCGATTTTCAAATTTAAAAAAGATCTATTCACTAAATCTTTTCTAAAAAAGAATTACGCTGGTTTGATCCCGACTAATGAGTACATAGATACCTCCGGACAATTATATAAAAAATATAAAAAAACTTTTTCTTCTTATTCCTAAAAATTCGTAATAAAAATATCATAAAAATTCATTTGAGTTATATTTTTACAGATCAATATATATCTTAGTATTTTTAGAAAAATGACAAAAATAAAGCTCATTAGTTTTTTTTTTTTACATGGTGACTTAATGTTAATAGATTATCCCCCGAACTTATTTTTTTTGGTTAATTTTTTAAAATTATTTTTTTAAAAAAATCCACAAATTAGTAGCCAAATTAAGATTGTTTTTACCTATAAATCCTAATTTCGCTTTTTACCAATTTAACTAGTTAGCAATTTTATTTTTTTCAAATATTTTTTAAAAATATTCTTTTAAAGAAAAATGTTTTCTTAATTTAACGTCGAGTAATTTATATTAAGCATGTTGTATTTAATATAAGTTAAATTAAGAAAAATTAAAATAAGGCTCGATATTAAGAAACAACTACACCTAGTACAATTGATAATGATCAACAACTAATCCATTATAGTCTAAGTTAGCTCTTATTGCAATAACACCTTGCTTAACATTATTAGAAAACTAACTACTAGAGTCTCCAAAATGCATAATATAATCAGAATAAAAAATATAGGAGTCCTACATCCTAATACAAACATAACGAACGAAATACATCCTAAGCTATTGATCTTTATGATAGTAATGGTACTTAATGTCTTGCTTATCTAAGTCATACTCTATAAGAAATCGTTTTGCAACTTTAGTTGAAATTCTATTAGGGATGAGAGCTAATACCAAGCACGTACATGAATCACATGCATTCAATATGAACATGTAATAACTATCCATTTATTATCTCATTTAGCTCGATCAAGTTTAGACACCAAATGCCCATGACCCCCTAAACTCCATGTATATATGTATAGGTATATAATATATCTACATATATGATACAATTGAGATATTTCCATCACCAGCCTTGATATTATGGTATTAAGAGCAACCATCACAGATCCTAATACGCACGAGTTAAATTCTAAATCTACTTGGTGTCTTTTGGTACACAATTCCAATAGGGATACCAATACATATCGATCAACAGGTTGCTTGGGATTTTGCCATCTTGAGCCCTTACTATGAGCCATGTATAAGCAACAAATAAGTTATAAGTTGAACATTTATTAAGTTCATTCAATTGTTGTTCTTGTCATGCACAACCAACATACATGATAAATACGTACCTGACTAAATGGGTACAACATAACAACTAAAACAAAATATATTAAAACCCGTTAAACAATAAGATATGAGTAAACTAATCTTAGCACTACTATTGGTCAACAACCAAAACACACTTAGCTTGTTGAATTAAGATCAAATAATAGGGTTATAAAATTTTAAGGAAAAGATTATTTAATAAATTAGGATAACAAGTAATTAATATTGTAAAGGACAAAGTATGAAGGAGAAGAGTTAGAATTCTATGTGCCTAAATCAGCTAGATGGTTTAATTGGAAATCGATTGGTTGCTTCTCCTTATTTACCTTCGATGCAAAAAACAATCGATTAGTCGCTTCTATTTAAATCGGTTAGTTGGTTCTCATTTGTTACTTGTTGTGAATCTTGCCTTCTCTTCTCTTGAAAACAACTACGAAGCTCCATAATTTTTAGTGATGTACCTTAGGCTATATAAATTTTATGCCATTGGATTATTCACTTTTCTTTATGATATGAGTAATTTTATTTATCATGTTATCATCGGGTTTTTAACATAATAAAGGATTCCTTGAATATTTATTTTACCTTGTGTTATTAAAGTATGTGATTTTAATAGTATAACCATAAGATGATAAGAACATTATTCTGAATTATCCATAGTCGATCGTTAAATGGAATAATAATGAATTAAGACTACTATGTTGGTTGAATGATAATCATATTTTACTAATTATGGATATAGGCTATCAATTCAACATATAGATACATAAAGGAGTATATTATATTGGATCGACCTACCGTGAGAGTACTGTATGGATTCATGTGATAAGTACCACTCGTTATAGTGTTATTTTAGTTTTTTGACCTGATGACACCATAGATTCCTACATAATGACTTCCATGTTTTGACTCATTTCTTTATTATTTTTAATCGAATGATTATAAAATTGTGATTGGATATAAAATAAACTATGTAAAGAAATATGAGAGTGTGTAAAGGAATTTCTCCATTTCACTAATTTGAGTGAGATATCTTTTGGCCCCCTTGAAGAGTAAAACTGAAAAAATGCATGGCTATGCTCAAATGAATCAATAAAGAGTTATTAATGTTATTTGTCTAAGTCAGTCGAACTCTAGATTTAAGAAATGAGTGATTAAACAATATAAGAGTGTCTTGATCCATACGTTTTGTTTAATCATTACATATTGTGTGATAAAAGTGACTTAATAACTGTTTATCTGATATGTAAAGTCAGATCATCAACCTTCACTTAATTTGGGTATGATAAATATTTTGCTGGAGATTACTTATCTCTTATAGGTTTGAAAGGTGTTTTAGGCGTATTGCCAACATTAGGTGAACTTATAGGATGGCACATAAAGAACGAACTAAATGGGTTGGGGGAATTATTAGAATATTTATTATTCTTAAATAGTTTAAGAATGATAAATAATTATATTTATTATTTTTAGAGAAAAATAATAAATAATAATTTAATATATTAAATATTATCTTTAATATTTTGCAATATCTTTAAGAAGATATTATCGCTCTTTTATATCCAAATAGAGGTGGCTCTCTATTATAGTTATGCTAATGCTTGTCGTCGACATTAGATCCGTACAGAAAGTCTATAAACCAAAATAGAGAGAGAAAAACATGAGAGATTGTGAGTTTATTCTTATATGGCATGAATATAGATTCACCCAAGAGTGTTATTACGCTCAAGTCTATTTCAGCGATTTCGTTAGTGTGTGGATACTGGTAAAGGTTGTTTGCATCTTATAATGCTTGTAGATTCAAAATCTGTGAAATTCAAAAGAACTAAGATAAAGTAAATTCGTAGTCTCTTCTTGATTCAATTGATATGCATGGATCCAAAGTTGTTTAGGGTTAATAAGATCTTAAAAAAAAAATGCTGTATAAATCTATGTTTCATAACTCTAAAATCTAACAATAACTTCATCCTCTATTTCAACAATCATTTACAACATGGCTACTCCAATAATGTTCCTCAATTCAACTTCAAGAGTAACATCAAAACACACCCTAAAACTCAAATTTCAATTCTCGAACAGCTGAAACTTAGCAACACTTTTAATACCACAATGCATTAAACTTTGAATTAAAAAAGAACAAAAGGGAACATCACAACAATCTGGAGCATTTGCAAGGAACACGAATCACATCTGTACAACTTGAATAAATTGCAAAGAAACGCTGCCACCTCCTTTTCAAGAAACTTGCGAAACAAAATGATTTTAAAGGCCTTAGAACTCAAGAACTTGCCAAGAACACGCACAAAAACTATCTTTTGTTTAGTTTTTCTACCTTAGTCTTGCTGCTTGTGAGAAAATTGTAGAAACCACCCAAAGGGTTGAAGGTTGTAAGAGAGGAGAAGGAAGAAAGAGAGAAAAAAGAAAAGAGAGAGGGAGAAATCGTAGAGCTTAAATTCCAAAAAGGACTAAATTACCCTTCCTTGATAAAGATGCATTTTATGGATATTGCATTATATTCGTTTATATCATAGACATGCAATAATAAATACGTGATAATTTTTAAATATATATGCATTAAAGTATGACATTGTTATGAATTGTGAGTATACTCCCTCATTCTTCATTTAGTCAATGCGGCTTCTAAGTCTATTTCTACTAATTTGAATAATGTTTTTGTTATTAACAACATGAATTTCAAGAAATGGAAGGAAACATATTACCATTTTGCTTGAATATTTAGATCTTGACCAGTGATGAAGATTAATAAGTTCTCATCCTTATCAACAAAAGTAGTGTTGAATAAAAGACTACTCATGAAAAGTGGACTACATCTCATGATCATGATGCAGATGATTCCCAATACCATCAGGGGAGCTATGTTTGAGGAGATAAAATGCCAAAGGTTCCTAAGCTAAATAGTAGATCGATTCATTGATTCTAAAAAGTTTGAAACGAGCACCATTATTGGAAAGCTTGTTTCAACTTATAAGAAAGTACATTATGAAGATGTTTAAGTTTATTGTGAGACAAAGGTAGTGTTTAGTTGTACAATTTTTATGGTATTGGATAGGATAAGATAAAAAATTTTATCATACATTTGGTTTGTAAATTAAGTTGATGGACCCAGATTTTGTCCTAGTTATACTATGATGCAAAAATGAAATTTACTAGATAAAAACAAAAAATATTTTATATTCTCAAAAATACTCTTCCATGTTATAATATTGAGTTAATTAATAATATATTTATTAAATATTACAAAAAAAATATTTATTTTATAATATAAAAAAATAATTTTTTAATATAAATTTTATATCTAATACTATAAAAACCAAATATAGTATAATAAGTTTATATTATCTAGTCTTCCTTATACTAAATATGTCCAATTTTCTTTACCGAGTTTGATCCTTCAAAGCAAATGTTACCTAAAAGATTAAAGTTGAAATTGTCTAGGAACATTCTGGTGCACATAGTCTTGATGGATCTTTTTCTTCAATATAATCCTTTCAAGACAAGTTATGAAGCTAAAAAAAGAGAAACAGGCTTAGATTACACAATGTATGCAAGGGAATGAAAGGTTGAGATGGAAGAAGAATGAAAGTCCTCATGTGCTCACATAATTTAAAATTAGAGGATTTCATGATTGTGAGATTATGGTTGAGATCGCGATTATTATTAATTTAATATTTTTAATTGTATACGTTTCATTGAATTCTATATTCTCATCTTATTGATGAGCTTGGCTTATGCTGATCTAAACTTAGGACTGGCCTGGTAGTTCATTGAATCGACTTGGACCGGTGAGTCATGGGCTTGAACTATAGTTTGAATTTCTAAGTTTAGCGAGTTGGCGCGGTTCAATATGTTGGACCTATTAAACCGACGGATCTAAGCTTTGGTTGAAGGAACTGGCGATTCAACCTGTCGGTTCCGACTTGGAAATTAAAAAAAATAAAAAGAAAGTATTTTATAAATTAAATTTGAGTATTTTTTCTAATTAAAATATAAAATAAAAATGAATATATATTATTACTTATATTTAAAAATTAATATTGAGATTAAATAATATATATATCAATTTATAAGAAAAATTATTAAAACCCGTATATTTTAATGTTGCTAAAAATAGATAGTTATGGTGTAAAATATATTATTTTAACTATAAAAAGAGTTTTTCAACAAAAAAAAAAAAAACAAAACTACCAATAGAGTTCGGAGTATAAGATATCATAAGTTTCATACGATTTTGTTTAATTTTTGAAAGAACAATTACTTTTGTAAATATTATATTTTAATGATTTATAAAAATACAAGTGTATTTATAATTTAATACCGTGAAAAGTCATAAGAAATATATTTTTATTATGTATAAAGTGGAGAGTGTATTATAAATATTAGATAAATACTATTTTCTTATAATATTAGTCCACTCTAACATAAATTATATTGTTTTTTGAAATTTCCTTTGAAGTAATAAATGAGTACAGTGAGCATTGTCCGCCATAAATCAATTCTCATATTAATTATATTGATAAGTTTTTTTGACTAGTTACCTATAAAAAGAGGTTTACTTACTCAATTCACTAATTATGGGTATAAATAATATTTATATTTTATTGAAAATGCAAATTATTAACATCATACTAAATAATTAATAGGATATGAATAATTAATTTTAGTATTGAATAATTAATTTTAGTATCCAATAATTAATAGAGTGAAATAATCAAAATTTTAAATTTTTGTGATTTATTAGTGGGATTTTTTCAAATAAAAAATAAAGATAAAAGAATATTTTTTTCCTAATTATATAAAAAAAAAAATTTAGAAAATTTATGAGTCGAAAACCGGCTCGTTGAACTGTCAGTCCGAGTGAACCGGTTCGAAACCAGCTTTAAGCCAAATCAATCCTAATTCAAGAGAGACTGAACTGACCAAAAAGATTTGTTGGTTTATGGTTTAGACACTTCCTGAGTAGTAAACAAGATTTATGACACGATGGTTGGTGTCCTCTCTTCTCGAGATTACTCATGGTGGTTGTCACGACTGAGATATCTTGCAGGGCATGACATGACAATCACTGCATGATTTGTTGAATACGACCAATGAGATGCAATGGACCAAGTCCTCTTTCCATGTAATTAGATTCAATAAAATCCAAATTACTATTGGTTTAGAAAGACAACTTTGATCCATGTTATTGCTATTACTACGAGAAAATACGAGTTTATAAATCCCACATCCTTAAAACTCCATTCTTCTCCCAAATTACCTGTTAGAGAATTCAAAAGAAATGGAAGCCAATGGCTCATATTCTCCTTGCCTAAGTCTACAATATTTACAGTATGACTAAAATCTAACCCAAAAAAATAATCATTTATGTTCCTTGACATCTTTCCCATGGAATAAACCAAGCGAGGCAGAAGTGTATTCAAATCAAGCTTTATTAGGACAATGTATATGTATAGTATATACGTGAAGTTTCTAGATACTACAGTAACTGTTATTTAGGTAACAGCATTTGCCATTTTCTTCATTGAATAGGAAGTAGAAGTTACAATGCAATGATATTACCCTGCAAAGCTATATTGCAGAAGAATCATTTGACGTTAGATATATAGCTCTAGGATTGATGCGAACTTAAACGGGACTAAGGCCCCCCTTCGGCTTGAACTAATAGCTGAAACATCTATGTCAGCAGATGATGCCTTGACCTTCAAAAAACCAGTCTGAAGATCTGAATCCGTGAGCTCTTCTCTGAATTAACTTGCTAGAAGTTTCAGCGGATTGTCATGTTCTTATTAATGACGTTCGGCTAGGAATGGTTTGAATGTTGTCAGCAGTCCCATGGCCTCAACCACATTCAAGATGAAGAAAACCATATGGTTACCTGAACCAGAGATGGGGAAGAAATTTGTCAAAGTTAATATGGTCAGTTTCCTAGCAAATCAATTCAGCAAAATCATTTTAGAATAGAAGAACAGATCACGGTCCTTGGAAGTACCTGGGAAAAATGAAGCATCTTGACATTTCTGTGCCCAAGAAAAGCTGTGGAGAATTTGCGTTCGAATTTAGATTCAGGTTATAATCTTGGGTGTTCAGTAGACATGCAACAAAATAGTAACTGACTTGATTTATCCTTTTCTGCATGATTAGCATGGATCCAGAACTTATAGTTTCAGCTATAGAAGAAAAAAAATCATGGTTTCAAGAGTTCCCATTTATGTTTTATGAAGAATCATAAAAACTATATCAGGCGCAATTTCATGAGAAAAGTGTTGGTATACTAAGGAAATAGATACAACTAGCTCTGTGTCACAGTGCCAAAAAGCAACATTATCAAGGGCTTATTCAATATGTGAGAGCAACTCTTAGCTTTTTGGAATTAATGTGATTCATTCTATTCCATCCACGTCTTCATAGAGTACTTACATTGCACCTCCTCCAGCAGGACCAACTGCTTTGAAAAGAGACACTGCAGTCATGGCAATGCCATTAGCTGCTCCTCTCTGATCTTGGTCCTGCATTCATGATTCAGATATATAATTACCTTGTTCTCTGATTACTGGTTATGGAAAATGAAAATGTGGATAAAAATTCAGATAAAAAATTACCACAGCCTTGTTTTGCAGAAGGAATGTACCGGTGATTATTGAGATCTGTCCACATTTGAAATCATTTATTATAGAAAGTTAGGATAGTAATAATGAAAACAATAGGAGGAGTTTCAGCTCCAATATTATTTAGCATCCAAGCAGTCCTAAATGTAAAGACAATGCCCTATTTGCTTGCAGTCAAGTATCAAGATGGAGGTTCAATTGTATAAGGAGCATCTCTTTACTAAATACCTATCGAATTTCCCATGCAAGGGTGCAAGGAAACAAGTACACTCATTACATGCTTTTTACCGCAATGTCACCATTTACACTGCAAAGTAAAAGAGGAGAGGAGCTCACAGATAAAACATTCTTAGCAACCGAGGCACAACTCAACACGATGGATAAAGTGATCCCCGATAACATGGCTATGAAAGGATAGCTTGTTAACAGTGGTATTGACAGTGCCTACATATAAACCATCAGGGAGGAGGGAAAAAACAAAAAAAAAGAAAGAAATATTTCATCAGGCACTAGGAGGAATGTTTAAGGAATGCTTTAAATTCAAAGTTTCCATCACATACCGCACAAATGCGAGATACAACAATTGCACCAAGAAGTCTCTGCACATATGGATACAAAAAGGTTTGAAAGACCAGAAGACCACACCCTATAGTTAAAGAGGTAGTCAGAAATTGTCCATTGTAAGTATTGATGTTATCACATGATACTATTGAAAAACAGAAATCAAAGATAGGTATTGCTTTCATAAGCCAATACTTTTGCAAAAAGATGCATTGCCTCACAGGAAAAAAATTGGAGAAACTGGCTAATCTATTAACTATAAAACATTAGATTACATTTTTATCTACTTGTTTATACTTTTTCAAATAGGTACATATAGTGATCCAAAAATTCCACCGTTAAATCGATAATAAATCCTCAAGTTAAGGTTTGGCCAATTTTTCCTTCATTATTAATTGTTGTGTGCATCCATTTCTTCCAAATTACCGGTTGCAACCGAAGATGCTAATGGAGAATGGTACCGACTACTAAGGTTTCAAGAAAATGATAAAGCAAATTCAATATATACCTGTTACAGAAAGAACATTGCTGACATCTGTTGTTGTGTAACTTAAACCCCCAAACCTTCTAGGGCTCTCTGCCCATAATGAGAAGATCTGCACATTCTTAATGCCATGGTCATCAGAGAAACTAATTTGCTTTGCATAAGATGATATCATGAAATGCCACCAGATGGACTTCCTAGAATGAAAGATATTACTCTCAAATATTATTCTCCAAGCATATTTTCTAATATTGAAAACTCCTCCAGTTTTGAACTTTCAAAAACTTCTCAAAATGTACTTTATGTGATCATTCTGTTCTGTGATTAATGCCACCTTTCCAAGTGAGATATACTTATAAGTTGCTTACAATAAGATGCAAAAATGGCATTTAGAACAACTAAATTGCTTCAACAGACAATTGCCCTTAGCTCTTGGATGAAAATTTTCATTATGAATTAGCTCCCCTTATGAAAAGCTTAGGTAGAAAAGTTGAAGTTGCTTTGATGAGAGAATTAAGTACCTCCGTGTAAGCCATATCATGAAGTGAGAAAATACAGTACACAATAATTGATGACATAAGTGGCCAATTCTTAAGCAGAGACTTCTTTGGAGGCTCTGATCCGACTTTCTTTTCTTCTGTCTTTTCTGTGCCAGTATCCTTGAGAGATCCATCTTCAATATCATCAGATATATTGGTGTTGAATTTGCTGCCTTCGGGGTGCTTATGCAGAGTTTCCTGTAGACAACCATTGGCTAAGTTTTTATGAATAGAACTGGAGAATGTGGACATTTACACATCTCAGTAACCCATAATATAACAATGAATTAGCCAAAGAGGGTTAAAAAATCCACCTAACTATCTACTTGATATTACTTACTGCATAAGCACAGAAAAACATTATTTTGTCACAGGTAAAACTAAGCAAAGCAAGAGCTATATTCCACACTATTTAGTAGCAGCAAACAAGGGCCACAGTTCATGGAAGTGAGAAACAAATATTCCAACGCTCAGTTATTTGTATAACTCCTGTTGATACATGCATTGTGAATACTTCAATGTTAACAGGAATGTCACTGTCAATTACTCTCACTTAATTGTTGCATTTCACTAACAGCATCGTCCATCTTAGGAGTTTGATTACACTGATACTTGGTTAACCCTTATTTTAAACTGATATTTTGAATCCTAAATTGTTCCCTACTTCTTCAGTCATTTCGCAAATGTTTTAGTTAGTGTTTCATTAACTTACTAAAGCTCATAATTTGATTTGATTATCCAACAAAATTCCAACTGCAGGATTATAAACTCAAAGACATCATATAGAAAGGGGAGCTAACAAGGACTTCCCTATTGCCAGATCAGCTTCATAAACAGTGTCAGTCACTGAACCAGTTAGTAGCTGTCTCCTGACATTTAATGATAATTCCTTGAAACTATAGTTTACATAAGAAGAATTCAGATTATAACTTTGTTTACTACTGACAAGTGAAGGTGTGTATGTTGGATGAGCAGAGGATGTATTTGAACCTCGAATGAGCATTGGGACATGGAAGACTAGCAGAAAGCCATTGAGAATTTGTCCCACAAAAATCACATTGAGTGCCACATACTCTCGGTAAATAAAACAATTCAATACATTCATTCAAGAAAGATAATTGTATGAATATATAAGAAAACAGGTAGATTTATGTGGGAGAAAAAAATGAATTACTTACAGGAAGCCAGAAACAAGCTATCGTTACTGCCAGAGCAAATAGTGAGATGATTAAACATGGCAAGAAGTAAGGAAATCTGCAAAAGAAATAAAATTTTAGTCATTGAAGTTCCTTTTCAAAAGGGTAACAAAACAAACTGGAAGTATCTCATACACAATTCAATGCTGAAAGCCTTGAGGGTGTTCCGTTACCTTCCAAACAAAGAATATTTCGGAAACACTTCTGGATACTTCTCTGCTGGCTATGGATAAATGTATGCAAAAGGATTATAAAATGTTGATGCAGTGAAAACAATGCGAGTGAAGAATAGAATTATAAAGAAGCTCTTGTTCTTATCTAGGAGATAAGTTTTGGGAGCTTCTTTTCTGCAGCTATTTTAGTGCAAAGGGACGATATTAGGATATTCTTCTTCAAGCATATATTGACTTATCACATTTGCTAGTGTGTTGGCATGACATATTGCTCCTTAAAGTGATATGATCAAATCAATACATTTGCAAGCAATTTAACATTCTATAAATGATGCACAAGCTAATTGTACAAGAAAAAAGCATTAATGTCAGTTTAGAACTTATGATGATAAGTGACATTCATTTTGAGCCATCCTGATTTAATTGCTTATGTAGCTAAGCCTGATGCTTATATATAACACAGAATTGGCCTGGATACGGAATTTTTCATAAGCAAAACCCATTTTGAATGCTTGCTTCTTCAATATTTATTTTCACATGACAAGGTACAAGGAAATAAGTACCTGGGCAAGAAAACCTCCCAAGGCCGGACCAATGATCAAACCAATTCCCCATGCTATACTCACCTGAATTCATATTTCCACTGTCATTCTGCTCTTGTATATATTGAGTTTCTCAGTAAAGGAACTTACACAAGTTAATCCCAAAGCTTGATGTTCCTCCCGGAAAATTTCAACTGAATAAGCCTGAAAATCGATTGCCTATAAGTACATTACACATAAAGAAACTACAGAAAAGATGAGCTGCATGGTCATGTAAACTGCTTTTATTGCATTCCACAAAGAATATTACCTTTATTGGTCCAAGCAGACCACTCAAACTTCCTAAAAGAAACCTCATCGTGATGGCCATCCAAAAGTTTACACTTAGGCCAAAAAGAGTGTTGAATATAACCCTGAACCAAATAAATTGAGGTGAATACATTTTAATGGCTTGAGGTATATTTTCTAGATTTAGAATAAAAAGAAACTTCGGTTATGGCTTGCTAACACTGTGGTTGTTCCGATTATTATGACAGGTTTTCGGCCATAGTGATCAGCCACCATTCCCCAGAAGACAGAGGTCAAAACTCTTCCCAACATGAATGCAGAACCTTTCAACATTTGAAACATCCAAAAAGGTCTTTTAGTGTAATCATATCAACCTGCCATCAAGAAAACAAAGTAAAACAGCTCACCTACATAACCAGCATAATATCCAATATCTTCCTCTCTTTTAGCTATGTGGAAGTCCCTAATCTGCATTGGAAAAGAACATTTTAGTGCTGAGTTTGAAAGAGTGGTCGTCTTGATGCTAATTTACAGAAAATCGCTTCCAAAATGATGCCCTCCTCAATTATCAACTCTTTTGGATAAGAAACAGTGCAATCGTAAAATTTAGGCAGGCTTGTAAATGAGCAAGAACCGTCATCACAGACGAAGAAAATTGTCTTCATGAAGCTTCAAGAGTAATTTAGACATAGAGTGTATACACTTGTCACTCACCATGAAGTAAAGAAATGGAAAGAGAGATGAAATTGGCAACGCTGGAAATGGAAAAGGAAAAAAGAATCAGAAATAGAACAGATTAATGAAGTATAGCAAAAATTATTAGGGAGGCCGCCATTGCTATGAAAATGGAGAAGCACTCACAAGAAACTTGATATGAAGATCAATGAACAAGCTAATTGATACTAACATCGAGGATTTACACTGAAGTTTTTATAATGAAGCTGCTATAGACATGATTATTAAGAAATGGAATTCAAACATGAAAATTAAAAAGTTTCCAATATAGTATCTATATTTAACCAAGTTGTCATGGCAGCAAGAAAAGTGATATATATATATATATATATATAGCCCAGATGATACTATACAAAGCCTAAAGAACTTCTCGAAAAAGTCATTAAATTGGAATTTCTACTGTTTTATTTACCAGCGCAGAGCACAACAATCCATACAGATGCAAGTTCCTGAATAGGCAAGCCTCGCTTTGTTGATTTAAGCTGCTCTACTTTACAGCCAGGGCAGTCCTCATAGTAATGCTTCTTCAACAGTGGCGTCAACTTTGGCTCCTCAAGTGCCATGTTTGAGTTTTACAGGCTGAATCGAATTCAACCTGTGGAAAAAGGGACTTCACCGCCGTATTGTGTATGTTCTTGGATTAGATTTCACCAGAAAATCTGCTCGCAAAGGATATTAAGAAAAAAAAAAAAAATTAGAAACTGTTGTTGTTATGAATCATGATTATCCACTAATTATTCAAAGGAATAAATTCATGTAGACACTATTGAGGGGTGCTATTTATTTGAAGTCGATTAAGAATCACCAGGATTCTTGCGTCCAATGAAAGAAAAAGCATCAAGGAATCAATGAAGAGTTTGCTAAGACCTTGTAGTCCAATTAACATGAGTTCTGAACAAGTTCGACTTTCCCTCTCAATCCGTTCGCATAAAAAATCCTACAAAGAGTCTCTCAACATTCTTAAGGAAACTGCAGCGCTTTTTTGGATAATGGAAACAGAAAACAGTACCGGGAGAGCTTAGTTTGCATGATTGCACTAAAATACGTGTATGAAGCTATTTATCAAAAGGAAACCAACTTTTTTTCTTTTTTTTTTTTTTAATTTTTTGCAGCCGAAAAAGACTGCAAAAGACCAACTTGTTGCTTTAAAAAAGAGGGGTTAAAGAGAACGAACTAGTTTCTAATAGCATCGTGGCGCACGTCAATGGAATCTAAAGTAAACAAGCGAATTACAATAATAAAATCCGGAACATCACCATCCAAAACCTAGGATTTTCTGCTAGACACGATGAAATGGTTGAAAGAGCCTTCCAATCGTTTCCGGCGAAACTACAAGTATTTATGCGAAACTATGAGCAAGCATAATCAATAATGAGAAAAAGCATGCAAATGAAAGATGATATATATGTATATATAAGAAAACATTTTGAACGATACCATATGGGAAAAAAGAAAGCAAATTTCGAAGAGAACTCATAAAGCTTGGCAATGAGTTTCCAGGAAATCAGATAAAAAGTGGCAAAGTGAACGAAAATAGTAAAATAATGGAATAGTCAAGATTTGTACAATAAATAATCAATGAACGGCATGATGACAACACCAGACCAAGATTGATACGTACAGGGCCAGAAAACATTCATGAACGTAAAGACAGACAATAGTAGGGAGGGAGACCACATCGGTTGGTTGGACGCATCTCGGCATGTGATCTTTGGCACGACGCGACTCCGATTCAGAATTTGTTTAGTTTGTTCACGTGGTTGTGCCGTACAACATTTGAAACCACAATTGCATTATAGGATTGATGTGATGTTTAGCAACTGAAAGAATTTGATTTGGTTTTGGCCTACTGATTATACTTACTAATCATGGACCCTCATTATTTCGATTTGAAATGTCATGCGGAATTTTTAGGCATGTTTGGGATGGTCAAAGAAATTAGGAAAAATTGAAATAGAAAGGAAAGGAACACGAGTATTTAACTCTTATAATAAAAGGAAAGAAAATGGAGGAAATGTTAATTATTATAAAAAAAAGAAAGATATAATATAATATAAAATCACAATTGTGCCCATCAAAATAATAATTATAATAAAATGAAAACATAATTTAAAGGAGTAGAATAAAAAATTAAATATCTTTCTCTCTAATTTCGAAAGAACATAAGTTAGTAAGTTCCGTTAAAATCTTTCTATTTAAAACCTTTTCTCTCTCTTGACTTTCATTCTCCACCGAACAATGGAAGGTGCCTTGAAAATTACATTTTCTATCTCTTTCCTTCCCATTCTAATTCTTTTCTTTATCCCAAGCATAATGTTAAGTTATGTATAAGATTCAATAAAATTTTTACCCTTCATTTTGTGTTAAGACATGTAATCTGTTTATTTATTTTTGTTACCATGCCTTATGTCATGTAAAGCTAAAATTACGAAAAAAAGATTAATGTTAATGTTATTGAATTGCAACATATTTGAAGGTTTCGCGTGGATACAGATTCACATAGAGTGGGTTGGAAAACGTTTGACATAGGAGAGAGAAGAATCATCTCGCACGAAGAGGATAAGATGGACGTTGCAGCCCCAGCAAACCACCTAAAGATGCACGTGTTGTAATAATGCATCAATCAAGTTAACACGAGCAATGGACACTCATGCCGAGTTCAAGATCCACTTCAAGACTCAATACTCGGTTTGAGGATAGGATCCGACAGGTTAACGGATCGAGTGCGGACAACGCTTCAAGATCCATGGAAAATAAAAAGAAAAGAAAAGAAAATAAGATATGGAGAGAGAATTAAGAACGAAGGAATCCGAACCCTAAACGGCAAATAATAAGTGGAAATTTTTTATTTAAAAAAAAAAAAAAAAACTATGGATCTGGTCATCCCTAAACAGGTGGAACAGCTTCATAAGGCTCGATGAGTCCTTGAAACGTGACTCATTAATCATTAAAATGTACATTGTACTAGTATCAATAAATCTTATTTGATTCCAACAAAAATATTTAGTTAATCAATAAAATAAAATTAAGAAGGATTTAAATTCTTTAAAGAAAATTTCTTTAAAGGTTATAAAATTATAATTTAAAACATTATCATGCATAATTAATAATTGATTATATAAAAAAAAGACAACATTAAGATGATATCATAAAATATTTCACAATTTAATTTTAGAAGATCCACATACATAACACATCGATTTTCTTCACTGCCTCGTCCTGTTCCCATTCTGATTTAATAGCTTTGTTCGCATACAGCATTGTTTTTGGTGATATCATTAAAGATGACAACTAAAAATTATAAATAAATTTGTTTATTATTTCATTGGCTGGACTACTTGCATAATGCATACAAATCGCGAAATGGAACTCAAATTATTTTTGGATATATTCTTCAATGAACTTTCTTATTTAGTATTTAAAAGTTTGAATTTGCAACATGATATCTGAAACGTTTCTATACGAGGTGGTTGAATTGCACATCAAGTTTATAAAATCTCAAGTTTCCGAATTCATTCATTATTAAGACATTTTTCTCTTCACCAAAACAACCACGAAGTTTCATTACTAGCCAAAGTCCATGAGATTATAAAAAATTGAAGAAATTGCTAACATATAATAAATTAAGTAGTCTAAGGTCCTAGTTGAATTTTTTTTTTCATCTATATCTTATATGCATTTGATCTATATCTTATCTATATCTGTTTGAAATATGATGTTTTCAAAACTATCTTATATGTTTTCATAATTTTGATGAAAATGGTAATTAGAGTATCATTATCTTATATGTATTTTATTTATTTCTATTTCATAATTCTGATGAAAATAGTGATTAGAGTATCATAATTGAGAAATGAAAATTTACATACTTTTAAGAGAAAAGATTTAAAAAAATATATTTTATACATTGAAAATGATTATTTTGATTAGTATTTTTGAAAAAAAAAATATTTTTATCTTTTTTATCTTTTATTTTTTACAAATGCAAAAATTTAAGTAGATAATAATAAGATGAAAAAAAGATGAACCAAATGAAGCTTAAGTAAGGTAGATTTTAGGTAGGGGTGGGGGTTTAGGTGGGGTTTATACTATTAATTCAATGGATACATCTACCTTCTAAAATTATTAGCTACCCAATCTGTAACCATATTAACATTTCTTGAGATTACATTCAATTTAATCTGTGATGTTACTTTCAGCAAGTCTCTAATTTCCTCTACATAATTCGTGCAAGCTTAGCCTAGCCCACAAACCTTTTATTCTTGACAACTGCTTCTACAATATTTGACACATCTGATTCTATAGTCACGCCTGTTCAATTCTTACTCCTTGCTAAATCAACCCCTCTCTTGATAGGTAAACTTTTGACTTGTTTCGCACTAAGGGATTCTACCCAAATCCATCAATTATAACCTTAAGATTGTCTCTAACCATTCCTACCATAGCATCCTTCCTATCCAGCTATGAAAAGGGACCATAACATTAATTTTCACTCCAAGGCCACGTGCTCGACTCTAAACCCTAGATTTGTGAATTTCTTCTACTTTACTCAATTTTTCATCTTTTCTCCTCAAATGTTTCCACTCTATCATGGCCATTGCCACTCACTTTATCATCTTATCTAGATCTACTTTCTTATCCCCATAGATATGCCTTACGCTATTACAACCAACAAACTAGCCCTCTATGTCTTCTCTTTTTTGTCCCCTAACTAGCCCTTGATTTGTTGTTTAAATCATGGCCAAAATCAACTCACCATCTCCCTTGAGAAGTTTAGATCTAACATTCTAAACTAGATTATAGCAACCTAAGGGCAAAGCAATAAGGCATGCTCCATCGTTTCTCTTATGCCATTAAAAGGGATAATCTCCACCTGCAAGCATACACCTTTTTGCTAAATTATCAAACACAGGTAATGAGTCCTTATAAGCCCTCCATAAAACATGTTTTATTTTTGGTTGATCATCCAAACTCCACAAAAGGTCCAATCTTTTGTAGAAAGACATAAAAGCAGAAGGATTATCACAATTTAATTCATTTTCTACATCCGGCAAAAAGAAGTATATCAATTTAGTTATGTAATCTCAGTCTCATGTAAAAGGCCAAATGAGTTTATTTTCTTATGCTCGTACAGATATGTGAATACATCTAATCACTTTATGCTCTTTGGCTGTTATGTCTTCTGAAATACTTAGGAGATTCCATGTTTTGTTGTCTCTATCAATTAGATCTGTGACCCTTAAATGCTTATTTGATCCTTTGTTTTGTTCATTCAATTTATACCTACTAATACTAGGTAACTATTTGTCCTTCCATACCCTAATGGACTTACCATCCATAATCTTCCATATTCCTTCTCTGAATATAATATCTTGCTCAATCAGTATATTAGACTTGCCCCAAGATGCTCTTCCGCCTTTCTTAGTTATCTTGAACTTAGAGTTAGGAAAGTAAAGCCCTTTCGACAATCTTAACCATAGTGCATGTTGGTTTGATTAGACCCTCTAGGCCAATTTTGCTAGTAATGCTTAGTTAAATAATTGTAAATCTTTCATGCCCAATTCTCTACTCTCTTTTAGTCTTGTAAGTCTCTTCTAATTCACTAAGTGATTTCTACCTTCCTCCTTTTGTTGGCCTCACCAATTACAATTAAACTGTTTATCGCATTGCACCATCTCTTTGAAAAATTGAAACAACCCATTAAGTAGGTCAGAATTGCAAAGGCAAATGCTTTTATAAGAATTTCTCTTTGTGCATCACTAAGCAAGTTCTTCTTCTACCCTTGTAACTTGCTCTCAATTGAATCTCTTACAAATTTAAGAGTCTCTGTTTTCGATCTTCCCCAAATAATAGGAAGAACTAAATATTTCTAAGGATCTCTTGTTTCCCCAATTCCTAGCAACTCTATATTGTTTATTTTTAAATTCTCTAGGGTATTCTTGTGGAAGAAAATACATGATTTTTCAACATTGACAAATTACCCTGTATCCTCACAATACTCATTAATTGTCTCCTTCAATTTCACTAAATTTCTTTTGGCAACATTCAAGAAAAAAAGTGAGTTGTCAGCAAACAATAAATGAGTAATCGATAGCATGATCTTTTCCATTGAATCCCTTTAATCAATCCTTGTTAAGTTAGAAAGTTTATCCTCTATGATAAAACATTTGTTATAAGTATAAACGGGTATGACAATAGTAGATCTTCTTATCTAATTCCCCTCATAAGCTTCACTTTCCTAACACACTTCTTGTTAATTGTAGTGTTATATTCAATAGTCCATACACATGTCATAATCCAACTCATACATCTCCTTTGCATCCTAAGTCTCACCAATACATCTTCTAAGAAATCCCATTGAACACAATCATATGTTATGTTCATATATAATTTAAGAGCACAAGTAAATTCTTTTCCTTCCCTCTTATATCCAAGAAAGTGAAATAATTCATGAGCAATTAGAATATTATCTTGAATCAACCATCTTGAAATGAAAGCACTCTAGTTTTTTTTTTTTTAAACGAATTTAGTTAAAAAAATGTTTGATCTATTCATAAGTATTTTTGAGATGATTTTATAGAGAAAGTTACAAAGACCGATAGGTTTGAATTGAGAAACATTTTTTAGGTAGAGATCTTTAGGAATTAACATTAAATTTATAGAATTTGGGGAGGGGGTAGAAGTGTAAACCTTGTAAAGTTTTGGTTTAAACTCTAAATTAGACTCGAGTGCCCTAGATAACTTCATGGGTTGATGATGCCAAATAAGTTAAAATTTTTAGTAAATTATAAATTCAAATGTATTATGAGTAAGGAAAACCTTAGAATTTTAATTGAAACTTTAATTATATACAAAATCATAAACTTTATGTACGCATAAATACCAGAAAGTGAACATAAGCTTATAAAATATATAAATTTATCCTAAAAGTAATCATACCTTAATCGAATACGATTACCAACTAATACGCTTAATCGCATAAGATCACTAAGAATGAATGGAGATAATTTCTAAATGTTCATAAATGTAAAAAACGACAATTTAATTAATAAAATTGATAAAATTTTAAATATTGATTTGTGATTATTTATAATTTCATATTCATGTGTGTGTGTGTTATAATTTTCTTGTCTCTTTTTCACTTTTCCCTTTTCCTTTTTCTTCTTTTCTTTTCATTTTTTTCTTTTATTTCTTTTCTTCACTACTTTTACTAACCATGTTTTGACTGCTAGTTTATTTATTTTTATTTATTTCAATGTGTGCATAAATTAGAAGATTAGGATTAAAGACAATAAGATAAAGTGATTGTCCAATCATCTTATCTTATCTTTCTTTTTCATTTTTTTTTTTACTTTTCCTGTTTCCCTTTGCACTAATTGCTTATAAGATAAGTTACTCTAATTTGTTTCATTTTTTTCACAAACTAACACACAAGAAAATACACATGCTCTCTCTACCTTCCAATAGAAAATTCCTCTCTTTCTTCTCGCTTTCCATTCATTCCATTTTTCTTTTGTTTTCTTCAACAAATCCAAGAAGAAGAAGAGGTCTTGGTTCAACCACTCTATAAGACCTAAAAAGAAGTAGTTAACTAGTATTTTTGTTGTATTTATTCTATTTTGTAATATTACTTTCCATGTACTTTTGTTATATATGTGTATTTTATGGAATTGCATGTATTTTACAAATATGTAATAAAGTTTATTTGTATTTTCTTGTCTTTGTAATAAATTTAACTGTACATGCATTGAGATAATATGTAAAGTTAGTATTTTTATGTATATGTGTTCATATATGTATATAACTATTTATGTATATAACTATATGTACATATTTGTTATAATTAATTATGTAAACATATGGTATATAGCAATATATATATATATATATATGCAAATATAGCTTGTATACATGCATGTAGTACATGGTATATAACTATATGTACATATATGTTATAATTAATTATGTAAACATATGGCATATATCAATATATATATATATATGCGTATATAATGTGTATATAGGCATGTAGTACATGGTATATTTAAGTTAATACACACACACACATACACATACACACACACACACATATATATATATATATATATATATTAGATATGCTATAAGTATATACATGTATATATGTATAAATAAAGTAAGCAAACACAAGTATAAAAGTACGTGTATAAGTATAAATATACATATGTATAAGTACAAGTATAAATATATGTCTAAATAATACATGTACAAATATACTAAAAAATTAAATCCTTAAATAAGGTAATGTATGTATATATATATATATATATATATATATATACACATGTATGTTGTAAGCATGGAGAGGAAAAAAACAATAAAATAGATTAATTTACAAAAGTTAACAAATTATAATAACAAATATATAAGTATAAATATTATTTGATATCACAGAAATTGGAAAAATATAAAAAATTATAAAATTACGTGTGGACCAATGAAGATTTGCCATGTCAGCCTCCTCATTTAAGCAATTAATTTTGTAAATTATAATAAAATAATAATTAATCAAATAGAAAATAACAAAAATAGGCAAAAAGGGTTTTAATGTGAATTTAATCTTAAAATAGTTAAATAAGTAAATTACTATAAAATAGACTTAAAAAATAAAAACTTTCAAAAATATAAAATTTAGAAATTTATTAAATCACAAATTCATAAAGAAAAGCTTAAAATAATAATTTATAATTTAAGTCAAAATAATAAAATTCATGATATTTTAAGACCATAACGAAAAATACGAGTTGCAACATCTAGAATGAAACCCATTATGTGAAAATATACTTGAAAACGATAAAAATGAACTATAAATTCATAAAATTGAAGTTAAAACGAAAAAGTTATATGCAATTGACAAAAAAAAATCGAATTGGGAATTATAGACAAATAAATAACAATTTTGGTTAGATTTTACTAAATACTTATTATATTATCTCACCTAAATACTTACCATCTTTCACTCTTTCTAATTATCAAGTGATCTCCGTACGGATATTGACCTTTTAATGGATTATTACAATTCCTGATAGATTTATGGTTGAGTTAGTATTTCTTATGATTTCATATTTATTTGTATTTGTAATTAGTGAATATTAAACTCTATTGATAAATGACTTGATATGTGGGGTTCGGGGTATGCATGTGACTAATGATTATATATTGTGTGAAAATACTTTAATTTATAAAATTGAATTGGTTGTTGCATTATAATTATCTATACAAAATTAGTTGTTTGTGCTATTGATTGATCGTATAATAATTAGATTTAAGTATATTTGACTTGATTAAATTAAACTTAGTCATGCATAATCGTGCATTACATTATAATAATTCCGTCTGTCATATTGACAAAGGTAGTGAGAAACTATACAGGGGTAGATTATTAATATGAATAAAGTGTTTTAGTATGGTGTATTTGTACAATATAACTTTATCCTGACTTGCGAGATTATTAGGTGTTGGAGGCATTAACTACTTGGCTAAGGGTCGAGTTTAGAGGCCTTCGTTTAGGGGTGAGTGTGGACTGTGAGAGCTTACTCATAATCATACTTGGGACTTAATTTAAAAACTAGAAACGAATAAACTATTTTATTTTTGAATATGAAATACTAAGTTTCATAGTTGTTTAAGTTCAGGTATGATACTCGAAATTAATTAGTATCATGTATAGTTTAACCCTAACTTCGGAGGGCATTAAATTTAAGTTGCATATAGTACCTGGTTAACTGTATGTTTTTGTATGGCATTAGGCTTGTTCACCCTTTCATATGCTTGTAATTTAATTATTGAATATCTCTCTTGGTGTATGGTTAAGTGATAGCTCATTAAGCTTCCTAACTTACACCCCTATAGACTTCTTTTACAGGAGGATCTCGTCATACTTAGCTAAGGTATGCTTAAGATAAGTGGAAAGCTTTTGGATTTGTGTATGTTACTTTAAAGACTTAATGTATTTGTTAGTATTTATTGTAGTTACTTTATGAAATCTTATATTAATATAATTATGTTGTGATATTATCTACGCCTACGTAACTTTTGTGTAACCGGTTAAAGTAGTAGTAGCCTTTTATGCTATATGAAATGTTATCGATTGGGTGGGTAACTAATCTATAATTTTTTGTATGATACATGGTACTTATCATGACTAGGCCGCTCTTTGGGTCATGGTAGGAAGGTTGGAAAATACCTATAAGGAAGAATGATTGGCATGCTTTCTTAGTGGAATTTTTGATTATGTGAGCTCCTAAAATTACATTTAAGGTAATCGTATCTAAATTTAAGGTCTTCAGGAAAACTTATTTAATCGAGTCCAAATTTTACGATTAGATCATAAAAATTAGTAGAAGTGATTTAATAAAGTTAGATTTAAGAAATAATTTCATAAAACCCCAATTTTGGCCATAGAAGTGTTATTATTCGATATAATATAAAACTTTTTGGAATTCTTAAAATTGAGTCCTAAAATATAATGAGACACTAGAGATAAATTATTTAATTTATAAAAGTGAATAATTTTACATAAAATAGTATATGAATAAATATATACACTTACAGATATACTCGTATATAAAATAAATATACTCGTAAATTAACAAAAAAATCTATTATATAAAATAAGCGATAAATTCACAAAGTTAAAAAGAAAATAATATTAATAACGTAAATAAGACATAATTATGTGAATATGATCACTCATTACATGTATCAAGTATATAGGATATATATACATATATTAATAAAATTACTAAATATTAATATATTATACCCTAGTTACCTAAATTTCACTAAAATAATACCTAACCTAATCTAAAAGCTTGGAAAATATCTAGATCTCACCAATAAAATCCAAGAATTGATAAGATGATTAATCATAAGTAGAAATTAGAGGAAATTTGACACCTCATGTTTGAAAAATAATGAGAGAAAAAGCAAAATAGTAAAGAAAAAATTACTTAACAATAAAATTTCCATTTGGTTCAAACTAGTATAAAGAGGCTTCATAACTTCATTTTGTACGTTTAGGATTGTAAAACATTCAAAGAAAAATTTGACAAAAGTTTATGAAAATTAGAAAAATAAATAGAAAAAAAAAGAAAAAAAAAAAAACAGAGTAAAGACCAACCTAATATGGTTCCTAAACCAAATTGTGATTTGTTGTGAAACTTTATTGCCACCTAGGAGCTACCTATGCTTTGGTGGTCCAATACCCTCTAACTGGTTGACTGTGGTGGAGCTTGGACGAATACATGAGTTTAAATTTTGCCTTGTTTTTTAAGTAATTTCTAAAAATAGTAAATAAATTAGGAAAATTTTGAAAAAATTTATCCCTATGCTATTTTAGATCTACTTTCATGTGGTATAATTATTTTCATAAAATTTTAAGTATTATATATATTTCCTTCATACATGTTTGGTATTTATTTTATTTTTGAGCCTAGAAATGACAAAAATTGGCATTTTCTGAGATAAATTGATTTTAATAAAAATAATTGATGAAAATGATATGTGATGACTTTTGGACACTTGTAGTAATGTTAGGATTATATGGAAGTTATTTTGTATGAAAATGATATTATTTGATTAATTAATCTTAATTTAAGGGTAAAAATGTAATTTTATGTAATTAGGCAATAACCTTGATTTTGTGAAACAAGTTACTAGTTATATTCCATATATTTTTCTAAGTTCATGAAAAATTTTGTAGAATTATTTGATGATTTTAGCTATTTATTATTAATTTTCTTAATTAAATGACTTAACTTACTAATTGGGACATGTTTTTAGTAATATTCGTCTAAAATGTGCTAATTATTTGATTAAATCACAATTTTATCTACTCTAATAAGATTTGAATAGATGTTGTTTCTACTATATTTTGTACTGTTATATGACTCGGGTTATGATATATACGTATTAAGAATAGATAATACGTATTTTAATCTTGTTTTACTTGAAAATTATGTAAAATATATGTCTTATTTAGATAATATAATATTAATGTGATATTACTTGTTAAATGAATATATATGTATAATAAGGTTAAAAGTATCCTTTAGAACTTAACTTTTGAAACCAATATCATAATATTTATTACCGAGTTTATATGAACACATTAATACTGATTTTATTAAAAATGGATAATATTAGGTAATAAAATAGGTATTTTCTATAATATTATCGAAATTATCATCCTATGATGACCTTTTTGTAGATAAAACATAATTTGACCAATAAAGTCTACGTTTCAATATAATCGATATATAACTTATATAATAAAGCTATAATAATTATAATACATGTACAAATATATCTACGTTTCATAGCATATGAATAATATACTTTAAGCATGTATATATTTATGTATGTGTATGTGTGTCTATAGTAGATATAATATAATGAAGTAAGAAGATCAAGGTTGTTCTATTAAATAACTATATAAATAGTATTTCAACCAAGTTATATAATAATATGAAGAATTAGATAAAACTCTAATATTTTTGTAAATCTTGTGAAAATTAAATCTGGGTTTTGATATATATATATATATATATATATATTGAACTTTCAAGTGAATGGAAAGCTGATGTTATAGACTTATTAGAGTGAGCATTGATACAAGTAAGTGGCATTTGTGGAGATTGGATTATTTACTTGTTAGTGGTTGTAAGTAGTTATTTGTGTGTATGCTATATCTATGCTTGATTACTAAGGTGTTGATTGGTAGCTGAACTACATGTTTTGCTATATTGCTTGACCTTGTTTAGTGTGTTACAAATTGATTAACTACCCTTAACTAGACTAATTAAAATATGACTTAAGACTATAAAAGAACATGCATTGCATCTCATTAGGAGATGGTTAGGTTTTCTTCAGCTAAATTTAGATGCCTTTGATGAAGTGCAGTGAGTTGGCCTTTTCTTAGCCTTGGTTGAATTAAGTGACAGGAGATGAGGTTATAGCAAGGTTGGGAAAGTCGATTTAAAGGTAGTCTCAGGAAGAGTAAGGGTCTCCATTGCTTGGGATTGGACGTGAGGGAGCATAGTACCCTTTATTATTAATATTGTCTATGAGACAAGTGCACCTATTAATTATATTAAGTGGATATCGATCCCTCAAAGACTATGATTAATATACTCGTTAGATATCTATTATTTAACTGGCAAATTTGAATTTAAGAAACTTAAAGAACTTAAACTAAACTACAGTAGCTAATAAATTAACAATTAATTAAGATTCAATCAAGAAACTAACAATAAAGCGATTAATTTATAAATTAATTCAAGATTTAGAAAAGTACTTAGATCGTTGCTTTCGTTAGACTTAAACATGCTACTTTTATGAAAGATAATCTAATTCAATCTATATTTTTTTCTTGATCGGGAGAATTCTATATTCAAGTTAATAAATTTCTCAATTCTATTAACCTCGATCTTAAAATAACTTATTAGAATCTCTTTTCAATAACATGACTTAAGATCGCATTATTGCACAATGAACTCTCTAGTGATATTAATTAAAATTCCGAAAAGACTTTGTAAATTATCTCTAATCTTATAAGAATTTATATTAATTATGCCTAGATCTAATCATATAAGAATCTCTCGATTCTCTTATATGATATTAGATTTTAGACCATTACCCGCAGAAATAACATTCTAAAGCATTAAGCACACATAATTGAATTAAGAAAAATTAAAAAACTCTTTAGATCTAATAAAATCAATGTCACATGACTAGATCTAGGTTTTGGAAGACTTGTGTCAAGTCTGATTTTTCGATTTCTTTTATTTGAAATTGATTTTTCATTTCCTGATTAATATTAAATCCTAATCCATTTAATATTAATTCTCGACTAAAGAAATTGAGAAATTTCGGTTTTTTATTGAAAATAATTTTTGGAGTCGCTACCCAACCGAAGTCGGGAAAAGAAAAAGAAACCGTAATCAATTGGGTGGATTGATTACGATTTGGTTACCCGTCTTTGATTTTAATTTTAAATAAAGAACCAAAGGGTTCTAAGTTCGGGGGCTAACCTATTAATCCCTTAACGGGTACCACTATCTATTTACTGAAATTAGGATTATTTTTCTAATTATAATATTTAAAAATAAATAAATAAAATCAAAAGAAAAAAAGGACCTAAGTTTCTATATATTTTATTGTCGCCCCGAAAGTGCCTACGTACCCGCTAGCGAGATTAGACGATCGTAGTTCTTTAAAAAAATTTTAGTGTGTTAGTTGATTTTAATTTTTGAAAACCAATCGAATTTACGTTGTTACTAAATTAGTTTATTCAAATAAAATCTAAAGGGCTCTAACTCTTGAGTATTTTTTTTGTTTAAAAAAAATGGTTTAACAATCCTATTTTTTTTAAAAGGTCTTTTATTAGTTTCATTTAAAAGAATAAAAACAACTTTCTATGTAACAAATCCTTAAGTAAAACCAAATCTAAAAAATAAATACCTAATCATAATAATTCCTATACTAATATACATATAGCTATTTACCAAAAATAATATAATTCCATATAATACATTTATATAAGATCTATCACTAAAACTCTTATACTAGCTTATTCCTATATTATATTTTTATGTGTTATATATATAACGATTTATCGAAATAAAATAATTCCATATAATACATTGGTATAATAAATAATACAAAAACTCTTAAATTAACATATTCATGTATTATATATTATGTGAACTTGTAAATAAGAATAACATAAAACTAATCCATATTACTACTTATTCAATAGACATTCACTTAAATCCATATAGTATACCTAATCTATTACAAAGAAAACTAATGCCAAGAAACAACCTAAATTATTATTATTTTCATAGAATATGCTAAATCACTTAAGGTTCTAATAACAATATAATATGATATAAGATAATATAGTATAATATAATATAATATAAATAAAATAAAATAAAATAAATAAATAATAAATAAAAGGTTTATTATTTCTTAATTTCTAAAGAAAAATAACTTTTCTAAATGAGAAATTAAAAAAAAAGAACTAACGCTAACTAAATTCCCTGAACTAAAATATATATTTTTCCTTTATATACTTAAAATAACACCACACATATCGTTAGCTAAACAATTACGAGACAGAAAAATAAAAAATACAAATAAACAATGTAACTTACTTACCTGGTTGTTTGCTGGTCGGTTTAATATTATTGTTGTCGCAACGTAGTGCTTCTACGGGACTTGCGTAGGGATTTAGCTACTGTTGCGGCTCGTCGGCGTAGCGCGTTGTGCGTCTAGTGAGCGTGGACGTTGCGACTGGGGACGAATTTATCGTGCGCGAGTGAGTGAATCGGTGTGAAGATAGTGGACTCTTGTTTAGGCAGTGGCCAGTAGTGAGGTTTTGTTGAGGATCTGATTGTGAAGGCCAACTATGCATGCTGTTGAAGATCAAGGATGGATGATGATTCAGTCGTAGACATCTGTAAAGCGCTGGAGTTGCTGGCCAAGCCTCGTGTGGCCTGAACTGCTGGACGGTGTAGACTAGTGCAGTGCAGCAGCGCCGGTGGCTGTGTAGTCGAGTCGTACAGCTGCTGCAGTTGTAGACGTGTGTGCTGCTACAACGTGCGTTTGGTCAAGTGAGGACGAAGGGAGCGGGGTTGTTGGAGTTGTGCACTGCGGTGAGGATCTGATTCCGTACTTATGAAGTGTTGAAGCTGTGTGTTGATCTTAAGGCAAGCGAGTAAGTTCCGTGGGTGGACGTGTGTGTGCTGTGTAGATCGATGCATGTGGATAGGGTGCAGCGTTGAAGGGTGAATTGTGTGGGGATGGGCATGGGGTATAATGGCAGTGAATCAGGTGATTGATGGAGTGACAGTGTTTAGCCGTTGAGAGAACTGATTCGGTATGCAGCTGTTGGTTCTTGTTCGATTGTTCACTACTGTACAGTGAGGAAGATGATGGAGCAGCCGTGATGGTAAATTAGGATGAGTTCAAGTTGCAAAACTCTTCTGTTTTCTATTATCTCGATAATTAAACTAGATTTAAATAAATTCAAATCTGATTTAACTAAATGTTGAGTATCGAACCTAAGACCTTAAATTAAATCCAATCCAAATATTTCAATATTTATCCGTTAGGCCATTGGCCTGTGTCTTGACATTTAGTACAATTAAACTATACTTAAACTATCCGATTCCCTAAAATAAAAAATTTTAACTAAACTAAAGCTAAAACTATTTTCTCTAAAATAATTTACTTCCTAAAAATCTACAAAACTCTTTATAATAATTTTTCCTTTTCTTGTTTTTTTGGTATTTTCATCATTTGTTAATTTTTATTATTTTCATCTTTTATTAATTTTTTGTTATTTTTATCTTTTAATTAGGACCCTTTTTGTAAAAATAAAAAATTAGGACTATAGAGGGATAAAAATTAGGTATCTATAACTGCCCTTCTTTATGGTGAAGTTTGAGCAAAACTTTCCTACAAAGACAAAAAAGACACCGTTTTTGCTTTGGGACAACTCATCCTAAGGAACGTTAAGTCACTTGACGAGGGTTAGAATAGCAAGGGGTGGTGCCTCTATGAGTTGGAAAAAATCCCTAAAAAGAATAATGAGAACTTGGTCGTGCCCTGATGAGTTGACTAACTAAGGTGATCAAAGCGCCCTTTGAGCCGGTTAAGACCAAAAAACGAAGAAAACTTGGTCGTGCCCTGACGAGGTGACTAACTAAGGCAGTCAAAGCGCCCTTTGAACTGGTTAAGACCTAAAGATGAAGAAAGTTGTCTTTTCCTAATGAGCTGACTAACCAAGGAGGTCAAAGCGCCCTTTGAACGGGTTAAGACCTAAAGATGAAGAAAGTTGTCGTGCCCTAATGAGCTGACTAACCAAGGCGGTCAAAGCGCCCTTTGAGTTGGCTAAGACCTAAAAATAAGGAAAACTTGGTTGTGCCCTAATGAGCTGACTAACCAAGGAGGTCAAAGCACCCTTTGAGCTAGCTAAGACCTGAAAATAAGGAAAACTTGGTTGTGCTTTAATAAGCTAACTAACCAAGGCGGTTAAAGCGCCCTTTGCGCTGGCTAAGACCTAAAGACAAAGAAAACTTGGTAGTGCCCTGATGAGCTAACTAACCAAGTTGGTCAAAGTGCCATTTGAACTGGCTAAGACTTAAAAATAAGGAAAACTTGGTTGTGCCCTAATGAGTTGACTAACCAAGGTGGTCAAAGCGCCGTTTGAGCTGGCTAAGACCTGAAAAGAAAGAAAACTTAGTCGTGCCCTAATGAGCTGACTAACCAAGGCGGTTAAAGCGCTCTTTGAGCTGGCTAAGACCTAAAAATAAGAAAACTTGGTCGTACCCTAATGAGCTAACTAATCAAGGCGGTCAAAGCGCCTTTTAAGCTGGCTAAAACTTGAAAACAAGGAAAAATTGGTTATGCCCTAATGAGTTGACTAATCAAGGCGGTCAAAGTGCCCTTTGAGCTGTCTAAGACCTAAAGATAAAGAAAACTTGGTAGTTGTAAGCCCAACAACTAACCATTCGAGGTTTCGATCAGTTGAAAGACTCGACCGAACCTAAATTATAAAGTAAAGCTAGAAATATTAGGAAAATAATCCCGTAAGTTTAAATTTAAGAAAATAAGAAATAAAATAAAAGAATATAAAAATTCCAAATTTTAAGTATATAATTCGTTATTTATTGAAAATACGTAAAATACATTTTGGTATTTAACGAATCGCTAGAGATAAATTATATGTATACTAAAAATTATAAAATAACCTAAATAATATTTAGAAATATTTATTTGTACCATATATGAATTTATATGTATGTAGAAATACACATAATTACTTAAAATACGCGTAATGTGCTAAAATTATACTAAATAATTAAATAAAATTCATAATTAATTAAGGAAAAATAAAGAAAAATAAGGAATGATCCAGATATAAGTCGTGGCAATTGGGAAAAATAAGAAAAAAATCGGCCAATTAAATTAAGACGACACAAAAGCCAAAAATTAAGGGATAAGGTAATTGTCTTGTCCAATTTAATGCACAATAATTACACTAAAGCTCTATAAATAGCAAGAAAAATTCAGAAGCTCATTTGGACAGTTAGAAATCAGAGAAAATTAGGGAGAGTAAAAAATTGAGAGAAAAACCAAAGAAAAAAAAAGATAAGGAAAACTGTGTAGTTAAGGTCATAAAGGAGAACCCAGATCCGATGGGCAGCTGAGAGTGGATGGCTACCACTACCACACGGTGGTGGTAACGCCCATGTGGGCCGACACTCCCATGGCCACCCAAATCGGTGAGTTAGATTTTCAGCCCGATTTTGTGTAATTTTGTAAAAATAGTAAATATTATTAGTAAATTATGAATTTTGTTATTCTGCAATATTTTTGTATGTAGTTTTTATGAAAAATATTATTTTGATGAAAATATGTCTCATGATATAGGGTCCTTAAGAAATTGTACAAAACCAAGCATGTTTCGGTTTAGAAATAAATGACCTTAGGAGTGTAGTTTTGAACCAAAAATTTTTGTGTAGACCACTCAGATGATATAGAATAGTTCTATGAAGCCCGTTTTCAAAAATTAATTTTATAAAATTTTAGATAATTTTTAGGCCTTAAAATGAGGTATAAATTGGGTAATTTTGGGTTAATTAGGTGATTAAGATACTAATTACTGATTTAGTTAGTAATTAGATGTTAGTAATTAGATGTTTAGGGATGTTAATATATGATGTGGAACCCTAATCCTAGCCTTTGGAGTATTAAGTATAGTTAATTTGGGATATTAGATAATTCTTGTAAGAAATTAGTAATATGTGAAATTGAAAATTAATAAATCTAAAAAATTAGGGTTATTTAAATAATATTAGAATAAAAATCAGAATAATACTAAATCTGAATTAAGATTTAATTTTAGTTAATTGTATAAAAATATAAGATTTTCTCACATCAGGGATAAATTCGATACCCCAATTACAAATAACTTGTACTGAATAGTTTAGAATATTGAATTAAGACCCAATAGGATATTTGAATACTCGAGTTTAATGTGATTAATTTCACATTAGAATTCGAGCATATTCAGGACTTAGAAATTGAATTAGAACTTAATTTAGAAATTGATGCGGAAACCGAACCCAAATGTAACCCCAAATCTAAAATAATTGTAAAAGACTTAAGACCTAGATAATTAGGCATATTAAACCCTAAACATAACATAACAATAAGCGTTATAAGATAAAATAAACCTATAATAGTTATATGAAAAACTGAAACCACGTTTCTGTTACAAGGATGATCAGCGATGGCCTGAGCAAATCGGACCTCGAGTGAGTGAACGAGGAGTCGAAGTAAGTTGGGATTAATACAATGCTGTATTTTGGGAGGCTTAAGATTATGCTTGGTTGTGCTTGTTAGATAGTTGGATGTGTGCATGTGCTTGATTATGGGTGATGCTATGATTCTGTTTGTTGCTCTAGCATGTATTGTATGAAATGATTGATCACCCTAAACTGGACTTAATCAAATATTCGACTAGTAATCATAATCGGACATGCATGGCAACCCGTGTAGGGAACTTAGGACTCTCTGGCCAAATATTGACCCCTTCGAAAGGGATAGCGTAGGATTGCAATTGGTCCCTTCTTCATCCTTTGTCGAACTAAGTGACAGGAGAAGAAGCCGCGGCGAGGGTGAAGTCAGTGGTTCGAAGGTAGTACGGGAGGAGCGAGGTCTCCATTGCACAAGCCTGGGTTTGGTCGTGAGCTGTTGCATTAATGGCAACTCCTCAACTCGGATTAGAGCAGGCGCAATTTCTCTAATCTCACGATGGGCTAGATAACGTCGTGCGATGGCATTTGCTTGCACATGCATTACACTTAGTAAGTTAATTGAAAACCTTGTTGTGTTTATGGTATAGTTTTAAGTCCTCCATCCTAACTTACTGAGCTGTGGTTGCTCACATCCCTATAGACGTCGTGCAGGTGCTGGCTAAGAAGCGACAAACAAATACTCTGGAGTTAGCAACTGCTGGATCCTGGGGAGTGAGGAAAAACATTTGAAGAACAGACATATATTTTTAAGGTTTAAGCTATTATCGTTGAAAATGCTAATTGTAATAATTGAATTCTATTTTATATATTTATATTTTCTCACTTTCTTAGGTAATAAATTACAAACTATTTACTTCAAAGCGGGTTGTGAACTGTATCTATAATAATAACTGTAAGGTTAGTTTTTATCTTAGGTTAGTTTACACGGTCGGACTATTGACTCTTCTTGTTCGGCGTGTGACATGAGGCTCGATCGGGGCATTGCCAAAGTGACCATGATGAAGATGTGCCATCATAGGGATGGTATTTTGTAAACCTTGGAAACATTAGCTTAGTATATGCCTTAAATCTGGAGCTGCTTCCAACTTGAGTACTAGATCTTATATGATTCTTGAGTTCTAGTATCGGCTGGAGCTCATGACTCCTCTAGCCCCTCAAAAGTGGCTTTTGAGCTACTTGCAATCCTCCATGGGGTGAAGGTGTCACTCAGCTATTGTTAGCTCCTCTTATTGATCTTATACCTCTCCTGATTTTAAGGAAACATTACCACAACCTATGTAGTCTCCAAACAACTGGAGGCATTCCTTCCCATCCCATGTTTTTAGGACCTTCACCTAACGTAGGAGAGAATAGATAGACTTTGTACTAATCACTGATGATTATATCGACATAAATATAACACATATTCTATACATATACTTATTATGCAAATCTAACTTTAGCTTTTATTGAATGTCACAATATGTAGCAAGCTTTTTTTTGTTAGTGCATTAAATTTTGAATTATTTCTAATTGTAATAATCTCTTATGGGAAATGGATGTTCGTTCTATGCGCTGAGTTTTATTCTTGTGCCTTTTGGCATTGAGAGTAGATGTTGGAGATGGTGAATTGGATCAGATAATTTGATGTTTTGTATCTTACGTTTATAAACGTACAAAACAATGTATCTTAAGTTAACTTAGTCATTTTGTTTGAAATTTGCAGGTGGAAACACTATATGTCCCTTCAGTGCCATATGTACCTTCAATGAATCTATAGTTTATTGAAGGCGCATGTATAACATGCGCTTTCTCTTGGCTTAGAAGTGTAATTTTTTACAATACGTTTTCACTATACTATATTCGTAATATTTACTCAAAGAGGTCTTTTTACATATTATTTTTCAAAAAAGGGTCTATATTCATATAAAACTCGGAAGAAATCGTATTCTATATTTAGGGAGTATAGAAAGCTTAAATCCCCAAAAAGACCAAACTACCTTTCTATAAGAAAGATGCTTTTTATGGATATTGTATTATTTGCATGAATGATACCTGGACTAAAGGAACGTTATTATTCGCTCATATCATAGATATGCAATAATAAATATGTGATAATTTTTATATATTTCATATTTATGACCCAAAGAAAGGCTTACTATCGGTAGAATTATTTGTATCCATATTTATTATTGTTTTAGGGGATACCATTTATAGTTGGTATTAGTTAATGACTAAATATAAATGATGTGCTAAATGTCTTATAAAGGCCCATTTAAAGTGTCTCTTTTATTATTAGACTTTTTTAGTTAGACTAATTGTATATGATAACTATAATTTTTTTTAATATATATGCATTAAAGTATGACATTTATTGTGAATTGTGAGTATACTCTCTTATTCTTCATTTAGTCAATGCAACCTCTATTTCTACCAATTTGAACAACGTTTTGATTCTTAACAACATGAATTTCAAGAAATGTAAGGAAACATATTACCATTTTGCTTGAATATATGGATCTTGACTAGTGATGAAGATTAACAACCTCTTGTACATGTCGACAAAAGTGGTGTTAAACAGAAGACTACTTATGAAAAGTGGGGGCACTCTAACTCCATCTCATGATCATGATGCATTTGATTCCTGATACCATTAGGGAAGCTATGTTTGAAGAGATAAATGCCAAAGATTCCTAAGCTAAATAGTAGATTGATTTATTGGTTCCAAAAAGCTTGAAATGAGCACCATTATTGGAAAGCTTGTTTCCATTCAGTGCAATGGCAAATCAAATATAAGGAAGTACATCATGAAGATGTTTAAGTTATTATGAGACTGAGGATTTAAAGTTGAAATTGTCTAGGAACATTCTTGTGCACTTAGTCTTGATGGATCATTTTGTTCAATATAATCCTTTCAAGATAAGTTATAAACGCAAAAAAGGAAACAAACTTTACATGAGTGGATTACACAATGTATGCAAGGGAATGAAAGGTTGAGATGGCCGAAGATTGAAAGTCCTCATATGGTTATACTATTTAGAATTCGAGAATTTTAAGATTGTGAGATTATGATTGAGATCGCCATTATTATTAATTTAATATTTTTAGTTGTATACGTAGCATCGAATTTTATATTCTCATCTTGCTGATGAGCCTAGCTTATGCTGATCCTCCTATAGATTTGTACATATTGCAGTCCTACCACACACTCTTAAGAAAGTTTCTTCGGCAAGTACCTCTGATCGTATATGATGTTGCGAGAAAAGCCTAACATGGCCACCTTATTTAGATTCCCCTTGATCTACGAACGAAAAGTTTTGTTGGTTTATGGTTTAGACACTTCCTGAGTAGTAAACAAGGTTGGTGTCCTCTCTTCTCGAGATTACTCATGGTGAGTGTCACGACTGAGATATCTTGCAGGGCATGACATGACAATCACTGCATGATTTGTTGAATACGACCAATGAGATGCAATGAACCAGGTCCTCTTTCCATGGAATTAGATTCGATAGATCCAAACTACTATAAGAGAACTTGATCATGTTATTGTCATAAGTACGAGAAAATACGAGTTTATAAATCCCACATCCTTAAAACTCCATTCTTCTCCCGAATTACCTGTTAGAGAGTTCGCAAGAAATGGAAGCCATTGGCACATATTCTCCTTGACTATGTCTACTATATTTCCAATATGACTAAAATCTAACCCGAAAAAATAATGGTTTAGGCTCCTTGACATCTTCTCCCGTGGAATAAACCAGGCGAGGCAGGATCAAGCTTTATTAGGACAACGTATATGTATAGTATATATAAATGTGAAGTTTCTATATACTACAGTAACTGTTATTTAGGTAACACTATTTGCCATTTTCTTCATTGAATAGGAAGTAGAAGTTTCAATGCAATGATATTACCCTGCAAAGCTATATTGCAGAAGAATCATTTGACGTTAGATATATAGCTCTAGGATTGATGCGAACTTAAACGGGACTAAGGCCCTTCGGCTTGAACTAATAGCTGAAACATCTATGTCAGAAGATGATGCCTTGACCTTCAAAAAACCAGTCTGAAGATCTGAATCTGTGAGCTCTTCTCTGAATTAACTTGCTAGAAGTTTCAGCAGATTGTCATGTTCTTATTAATGACGTTCGGCTAGGAATGGTTTGAATGTTGTCAGCAGTCCCACGGCCTCAACCACATTCAAGATGAAGAAAACCATATGGTTACCTGAACCAGAGATGGGGAAGAAATTTGTCAAAGTTAATATGGTTAATTTCCTAGCAAATCAATTCAGCAAAATCATTGCAGTATAGAAGAACGGATCACAGTCCTCGGAAATACCCGGGAGAAATGAAGCAACTTGACGTTTCTGTGCCCAAGAAAAGCTGTGGAGAATTTGCGCTTGAGTTTAGATTCAGGTTATAATCTTGAGTGTTGAGTAGACATGCAACAAAATAGTAATTGACTTGATTTATCCTTTTTATCTTATCCTTTTCTGTATGATGAGCATGGACCCAGAACTTATAGTTTCAGCTATAGAAGAAATAAAATCATGCTATCAAGAGTTCCCATTTATGAATAGGTTTGAATAGAGTAAAACCACAGCTAATAAATTTGAAAATAATAATAATGAAGAAAATCAATATACAAATTTTACGTGAAAAACCCCTAAAATAATTTAGGGTAAAAACTATGAGCAAAGATAGAAGAATTTTATTATAAAAAATTTAGTATTATAGCCTTTCTCTATTATGAAGGAAAAAACAACACGATATTCATTTCTATAATAGGAGAAAACTCACTACTTTCTCTTCTTCTTTATTTTTTAAAACAAGAAGTGAAATGTTTAGAGATTGTTGGGATGATGTTCAAATGCACAAATCAAGCTTATTTATAGATGAATTCTCTAAGGAGAACACCATATATGAATGCATACAATTGTATAATACATAGTAAAAATGTGCATGGTAAATTTTCAAACTTATAGCTTATAAGCTTAGTAATTTCCTTCGTTTCCCATTGTCAATGTCAATGAGCATTAATGGAGCTCATTTTAGTTGACAATCTCTCACTTGAAGATTTGATTGAGAATCAATCATATCTTCACACATTTCCTTCTACCTTGCCATTCCATGTTACTTATATTTTTATCAAGCCACAAGAGGATTGATATCATATAAACTTGTTGTTGTTAATTGTCTTTGTCATGAAGTTTGCGATGTTGTCCTTAGTGTGGATCTTCTACATATTCATGGTTCCTTCTTCAACTTTCTCACGAACAAAGTGATATTAAAGTTAAATGTGTTTTGTTTTTAGATGAAAGGTTAGATTTTTTGCAAGATGTAATGCACTTTGACCATCACAAAACAATAAGATTGTCTCTTATTCATGCCTAAGTTCCTCCAAGACCATTTTTGACCATATTGCTTTTTTACTTGCTTGTGTATCTCCTATATATTCTACTTATGTTGTTGATGTAGCTACAACTAATTGCAATTTTGAAACCTAGCTTATAGTTTCGCCAGCCAGTGTAAACACATAACCTGTATTAGATTTGTTTTTATCAAGATCTCTTGCATAATCAAAATCAACATAGCCTCTGACAATGAAGCCTAATCTTCCTATTATTTCTGTTTCGGTGAATTTACATCCCTAGATTATTGTTTGCCAGTCCTAAGTCGTTCATTTCAAACTCCTTAGCTTATTGTGCCTTCAACTCTTCAATACAATCTTTCTTAGGCTTACTACTAACATGCCGTCTGCACATAATAGCAAAATAACAAAATCATTTTCTCTAAACCTCTTATAATATGCACAAGAGTTTGCATTAAGTTTGTTGTATCCAAGGCACATTATGAAAGAATCAAATCTCTTATACCAACATCATGACACCTATTTTAAAATGTATAGAGATTTGTTTAACCTACAAACCAAGGTCTCATTTTCTTGTTCCTTAAATCCTTTTGGTTGAAGCATATAAATTTCTTCTTCTAAATGTCCATGAAGGAAAGTTGCTTTTACATTTAGTTGCTCCAGATGTAAATTAAACATAGCACACATCACTAGGATTACTTGAACTGTTGAGAACAATGTATATAGAATTTATCAAATTCATCACCAATATATTCTCCTCCATTATCTGACCTAAAACACTTTGATCTTATTCCTAGACTTAAGTTCAACCCGCGCTTTGAAAACTTTGAAGAATGGAAACACATTTGCCTTCCTCTTAATAAGATACACTTAACATCACCTAGAATAATCATCAATAAAGGATACGAAATACTTCGCTTCACCTAGGGATGGAATTGATGCTTACTAAACATTAGAGTAAAGCAATTCTAGAATGATTTTGCTTCTAAAATTCAATGTGCTAAATTTCAATCGATGCTGATGCAATATTCACAGAAAGGTAGTGAAACTTTGTAAGACTAGGAAGTAGATTTCTCTCAACAAGAACTTTCCTTCATTGTTCAAATATATGGCCAAGTTTTTTATGCCACATCATCGCAAATCTTTCAATTAAGCTACTTGAAGCAATTGATGCTTCTGTTTCTTGTAGTCTCTCCCTTCAACATGTACAAATTTGTAGCTATCTTTTCTCCTTTCATAAGTACAAGCACTCCTCTAACTAATTTTATGATTTTATTTTCAATTTCAACTTTGCATCCAAGATCATCTAGTTGTCCTTAAGATAACAAATTTTTCTTTAAGCCTTCCACATGTTGTACTTCTTGAATATTATGTATCGTACCATCATACATCTTCAACTTGATGCTCTCGATACCAACAATCTATAAAACATGGTCATTACAGCTATACATAGATCCTCTCGTGATAGGTTCATAATAATGGAACCATTCTCTTCAAGAGGCTATGTGAAAAGTAACTCTTGAATCGAAGAGCCATACGTCAGCAAAATTTTTTCTACTTTTAGTTGTCTCTACTGCTTCACAGCATAGAACACATCCATCATTTGAAGTGTTTGCTATGTTTCCTTGAGAATTGGAACTTTTCTTATTTAACTTCCAACAATCCTTCTTTAGGTGACCTTTCTTGCCACAGATATGGTATTTTAAATTCCTTTTATTTCTTGACTTCAATCTACTATGATTTTAGCTCTTACTTGAGCCATATGCCATTGATCTCCCTTACATCACTATTAAGGCCTTTGCTTGTTGTGCATTTGTTTACCTATCTTATTTGTTCTTATGCTGGCTTACTTCTTCTAGATTAGTGGTTGCAATATGAAAGACTAGTATATCTATAAGGATGTTGTTTGTCAAGTTGATGATAGGTTGATCATATGAATCATGTAGACTTTAAAGTAAAAGTTTAGCATGCTCAGTTTACTTTGTTTTGTAATCTAACAATTTGATTTAAGAAAATAGAGTATTCAAAGTGTTGATGTGCTCTGTCACTAAAATGGATTCTAACATCTAAAGGGGATAGAGTTTCCTCTTAAGAAAAATTTTATTATGGAGTGATTTGGCCTCATATAATTTGATGGGATGATTTGAAATATCCTTTGTCGTCTTTTTTTCCTCTATGCTCTACAATAGCCTATCTACCAATCCTAAATGAAAATTTGCAATAGCATTACCATTTACCCCATTCCACTTAGCATCACTAGTGAACTCTACCGGCTTTTGGTTGATAGCCGCTAGGCAATTATCTTTGCATAAAATTGCCTTTATCTTCAGTTTCCATGATGAGAAATTGCTCACATTAAATTTTTTGATCTCAAATTTTGCTACCATTGCTTCTATTATAATTGTTGAGCTAATAAACTAGCTTCTACTATTTCACACACACTATTATTGTGTATATGAATAACACCCGATGCTTATCAAGGGGTGAGCAATATTTAACTTATTTTTTTTTATGTAGAGGATCCACCTTTTAGTGGTAACCACAAAACATACGATAAGTAAATATACATACCTAAGTTAGGCTTTGATACTACTTATAGCGGAATACTACCTATGAATAGGCTTGAACAAAGCAAAACCGCAGCTAATAAATTTGAAAATAATAATAATGAAAAAAATGAATACACAGATTTTACATGGAAAGCCCTAAAATAATTTAGGGTAAAAACTAAGGATAAAGGTAGAAGAATTTTACTATAAAAAATTTAGTATTATAACTTCTCTCTATTATGAAGGAAAAAACAACATAATATTCTCTTCTATAATAGGAGAAAACACATGACTCTATCTTTTTCATCACTTTCTAACATAATAAGTGATATGTTTGGAGATTGTTGGGATGATGTTCAAATGCATAAATCAAGCCTATTTATGGATGAATTCTCTAATGTGAACACCATATATGAATGCATGAAATTGTAATATATATATATAGTAAAAATGTGCATGGTAAATTTTCAAATTTATAGCTTATAGGCTTGGTGATTTTCTTCCTTATCCATTGTTAGTGTCAATGAGGATTAATGTAGCTCATTTTAGCTTATAATAGATACAACTAGATCTGCGTGACAGTGCCAAAAAGCAGCAATATCAAGGGCTTATTCAATATGTGAGAGCAACTCTTAGCCTTTTGGAATTAATGTGATTCATTCTGTTCCATCCATGTCTTCATTAAGTACTTACATTGCACCTCCTCCAGCAGGACCAGCTGCTTTGAAAAGGGACATTGCAGTCATGGCAATGCCATTAGCTGCTCCTCTCTGATCTTGGTCCTGCATTCATGATTCAGATATATAATTACCTTGTTCTCTGATTAATGGTTATGGAAAATGAAAGTGTGGATAAAAATTGAGCTCGAAATTTACCACAGCCTTGTTTTGCAGAAGGAATGTACTGGTGATGATTGAGACCTGTCCACATTTGACATCATTTATTATATAAAGTTAGGATAGTAATAATGAAAAGAATAGGAGGAGTTTCAGCTCCAATATTATTTAGCATCCAAGCAGGCCTAAATGTAAAGACAATGCCCTATTTGCTTACACTCATTAGTATTGGAGCCACGCTTTTTACCGCAATGTCACCTTAACACCGTAAAATAAAATAGAAGAGGAACTCACAGATAAAACATTCTTAGCAACCGAGGCACAATTCAACACGATGGATAGAGTGATCCCCGATAACATGGCCATGAAGGGATAGCTTGTTAACAGTGGCATTGACAGTGCCTACATATAAAACCATCAGGGAGGAGGGGAGAAAAAAAAAAAAGAAATATTTCATCAGGCACTAGGAGGAATGTGCAAGGAATGCGGTAAATTCAAAGTTTCCATCACATACCGCACAAATGCGAGATACAACAATTGCACCAAGAAGTCTCTGCACATATGGATACAAAAAGGTTTGAAAGACCAGAAGACCACACCCTATAGTTAAAGAGGTAGTCAGAAATCGTCCATTGTAAGTATTGATGTTATCACATGATACTATTGAAAAACAGAAATCAGAGATAGGTATGGCATTCATAAGCCAATCCTTTCTCAAAAAGATGCATTGCCTCACAGGAAAAAATTCGGAGAAACTGGCTAATCTATTAACTATGAAACATTAGATTATGTTTGTATCTACTAGTTTAAACTTTTTCAGATAGGTACATATAGTGGTCCAAAAATTTCACCGTTAAATCAATAATAAATCCTCAAGTTAAGGTTTGGCCAATTTTTCCTTCATTGTGAATCGTTGTGCACATCCGTTTCCTCCAAATTACCAGTTGCAACCCAAGAAGCTAGTGGAGAATGGTACCGACTTCTAAGGTTTCAAGAAAATGATGAAGCAAATTCAATATATACCTGTTACAGAAAGGACATTGCCGACATCTGCTGTCGTGTAACTTAAACCCCCAAACCTTCTAGGGCTCACTGCCCATAATGAGAAGATCTGCACATTGTTAAAGCCACGGTCATCAAAGCAACTAACTTGCTTTGTATAAGATGATACTATGAAATGCCTCCACATGGATTTCCTAGACTGAAAGATATTACTCTCAAATGTTGTTCTCCAAGCATATTTTCAAATATTGAAAACTCCTCTAGTTTTTAACTTTCAAAAACTTCTCAAAATGTACTTTATGCAATCATTCTGTGCTGTGAACACCTAAATTGCTTCAATTGACAATTGCCCTTAGCTCTTGGATGAAATTCGCATTATGAATTTGCTCCCCATATGAAAAGCTTAGGTAGAAAAGTTGAAGTTGCTTTGATAAGAGACTTAAGTACCTCTGTGTAAGCCATATCATGAAGTGAGAAAATACAGTACACAATAATTGATGACATAAGTGGCCAATTCTTAAGCAGAGACTTCTTCGGAGGCTCTGATCCGACTTTCTTTTCTTTTGTCTTTTCTGTGCCAGTATCCTTGAGAGATCCATCTTCAATATCATCAGATATATTGGTGTTGAATTTGCTGCCTTCGGGGTGCTTATGCAGGGTTTCCTGTAGACAACCAGTGGTTAAGTTTTTATGGATACAGCTGGAGAATGTGGACATTTACACATCTCAGCAACCCATAATATAACAATGAATTAGCCAGAGTGGGTTAAAAAATCCATCTATCTACTTGATGTTACTTACCTCATAAGCACAGAAAAATATTGTTTTGTCACGGGTAAAACAAAGCAAAGCGAGAGCTATAATACACACTATTTAGTAGCAGAAAACAAGGGCCACGGTTCATGGAAATGAGAAACAAATATTCCAAAGCTCAGTTATTTGTATAACTCCTGACTGTTGATACATGCATTGTGAATACTTCAATGTTAACTGTCAATTGCTCTCACTTAATTGTTGCATTTCACTAACAGCATCGTCCATCTTAGGAGTTCGATTACACCGATACTCGGTTAATCCATATTTTAAACCGATATTTTGAATCCTAAATGGTTCCTTACTTCTTAAGTCACTTCACAGATGTTTTGGTTAGTGTTTTATTAACTTAATAAAGCTCATAATTTGATTTGATTGTCCAACGTAATTCCAAGTGCAGGATACTAAACTCAAAGACATCATATAGAAAGGGGAGCTAACAATGACTTCCCTATTGTTGGATCAACTTCATAAACAGTTAGTCAGTCCCTGCATCAGTTAGCAGCTGTCTCCTGACATCTAAAGATAATTCCTTGAAACTATAGTTTACATAAGAAGTATTCAGATTATAACTTGGTTTACTACTGACAAGTGAAGGTGTGTATGTCGGATGAGCAGAGGATGTATTTGAGCCTTGAATGAGCATTAGGACACGGAAGACTAGCAGAAAGCCATTGAGAATTTGCCCCACAAAAATCACATTGAGTGCCACAAACTCTTGCTAAATAAAACAATTCAATACATTCATTCAAGAAAGATAATTGTTTGAATATATAAGAAAACAGATAGATTTATGTGGGAGAAAAAAATGAATTACTTACAGGAAGCCAGAAACAAGCTATAGTTACTGCCAGAGCAAATAGTGAGATGATTAAACATGGCAAGAAGTAAGGAAATCTGCAAAAGAAATAAAACTTTAGTCATTGAAGTTCATTTTCAAAAGGGTAACAAAACAAACTGGAAGTATCTCATACGCAATTCAATGCTGAAAGCCTTGAGGATGTTCTGTTACCTTCCAAACAAAGAATCTTTTGGAAACACTTCTGGATACTTCTCTGCTGGCTGTGGATAAATGTATGCAAAAGGATTATAAAATGTTGATGCAGTGAAAACAATGAGAGCGAAGAATAGAATCAGAAAGAAGCTCTTGTTCTTATCTAGGAGATAAGATTTTGGAGCTTCTTTTCTGCAGCTATTTCAGTGCAAAGGGACCATTTTAGGATATTCTTCTTCAAGCATATATTGACTTATCACATTTGCTAGTGTGTTGGCATGGCATATTGCTCCTTAAAGTGATACGATCAAATCAATACATCTTCAAGCAATTTAACATTCTATAAATGATGCACAAGCTAATTATACAAGAAAAAAGCATTAATTTCAGTTTGAACTTATGATGATAAGTAACATTCATTTTGAGCCATCCTGATTTAATTGCTTATGTAGCTAAGCCTGACACTTATGTATAACACAGAATTGGCCTGGATACGGAATTTTTCATATGCAGAACCCATTTTGAATGCTTGCTTCTTCAATATTTATTTTCACGGGACAAGGTACAAGGAAATAAGTACCTGGGCAAGAAAACCTCCCAAGGCTGGACCAATGATCAAACCAATTCCCCATGCTGTACTCACCTGAATTCATATTTCCACTGTCATTCTGCTGTTGTATATATTGAGTTTCTCAGTAAAGGAACTTACACAAGATAATCCCAAAGCTTGATGTTCCTCCCGGAAAATTTCAACTGCATAAGCCTGAAAATCGACTGCATATAAGTGCACTACACATAAAGAAACTACAGAAAAGATGAGCTGCATGGTCATGTAAACTGCTTTTGTTGTATTCCACAAAGAATATTACCTTTATTGGTCCAAGCAGACCATTCAAACTTCCTAAAAGAAACCTCATCGCGATGGCCATCCAAAAGTTTACACTTAGGCCAAAAAGAGTGTTGAAGATAAACCTGAACCGAATAAATTGAGATCAATACATTTAAATGGCTTGAGGTATATTTTCTAGATTTGGAACAAAAAGAAACTTCAGTTAAGGCTTGCTAACACTGTGGTTGTCCCGATTATTATGACAGGTTTTCTACCATAGCGATCAGCCACTATTCCCCAGAAGACAGAGGTCAAAGCTCTTCCAAACATGAACGCAGAACCTTTCAACATTTGAAACATCAAAAAGGTCTTTCAGTGTAATCATATCAAACTTCCATCAAGAAAACAAAGTAAAACAGCTCACCTACATAACCAGCATAATATCCAATATCTTCCTCTCTTTTAGCTATGTGGAAGTCCCTAATCTGCATCGGAAAAGAACATTTTAGTGCTGAGTTTGAAAGAATGGTCGTCTTGATGCTAATTTACAGAAAATCTCTTCCAAAATGATGCCCTCCTCAATTATCAACTCTTTTGGATAAGAAACAGTGCAATCGTAAAATTTAGGCAGGCTTGTAAATGAGCAAGAACCGTCATCACAGACGAAGAAAATTGTCTTCATGAAGCTTCAAGAGTAATTTAGACAGACATAGAGTGTATACACTTGTCACTCACCATGAAGTAAAGAAATGGAAAGAGAGATGAAATTGGCAACGCTGGAAACAGAAAAGGAAAAAAGAATCAGAAACAGAACAGATTAATGAAGTCTAGCAAAAATTATTATGGAGGCCGTAATTACTATGAAAATGGAGAAGCACTCACAAGAAACTCGATATGAAGATCAATGGACAAGCTAATTGATACTAACTAACATTGAGGATTTACGCTGAAGTTTTTATAATGAAGCTGCTATAGACATAATTATTAAGAAATGGAATTCAAACGTGAAAATTAAAGTTTCCAATATGCTTAACCATGGTATTTTTGTCATTTAGTATCTATATTTAACCAAGTTGTCATGACAGAAAGAAAAGTGATATATATATATAGCCCAGATGATACTACACAAATCCTAAAGAACTTATGCTCCAAAAAGTCATTAAATCGGAATTTCCACTGTTATATTTACCGGTGCAGAGCACAACAATCCATACAGATGCAAGTTCCTGAATAGGCAAGCCTCGCTTTGTTGATTTAAGCTGCTCTACTTTACAGCCAGGGCAGTCCTCATAGTAATGCTTCTTCAATAGTGGCGTCAACTTTTGCTCCTCAAGTGCCATGTTTGAGTTTTACAGGCTGAATTAATGGAATTCAGCCTGTGAAAAAAGGGACTTCACCGCCGTATTTTGTATGTTCTTGGATTAGATTTCACCAGAAAATCTGCTTGCAAAGGATATTGAGAAAAAAAAAATCAGAAACAGTTGTTGTTATGAATCATTATTATACACTAATTATTGGAAGGAATAAATTCATGTAGACACTATTGAGGGGTGCTATTTATTTGAAGTCGATTAAGAATCACCAAGATTCTTGCGTCCAATGGAATAAAAAGCATCAAGGAATCAATGAAGAGTTTGCTAAGACCTTGTAGTCCAATTAACATGAGTTTTGAACAAGTTCGACTTCCCCTCTCAATTCTTTCGCATAAAAAATCCTACAAAGAGTCTCTCAACATTCTTAAGGAAACTGCAGCGCTTTTTTGGATAATGGAAACAGAAAACAGTACCGGGAGAGCTTAGTTTGCATGATTGCACTAAAATACGTGTATGAAGCTATTTATCAAAAGGAAACCAACCTTTTTTTCTTTTCTTTTTTTTTTTTTTTGCACCCGAAAAGGACTGCAAAAGACCAACTTGTTGCTTTAAAAAAGATGGGTTAAAGAGAACGAACTAGATTATAATAGCATCGTGGCGCACGTCAATGGAATCCAAAGTAAACAAGCGAATTACAATAATAAAATCCGGAACATCACCATCCAAAACCTAGGATTTTCTGCTAGACACGACAAAATGGTTGCAAGAGCCTTCCAATCGTTTCCTGGCGAAACTACAAGTATTTATGCGAAACTATGAGCAAGCAGAATCAATGATCAGCAAAAGCACGCAAATGAAAGATTATATATATATATATATATATATGAAAACATTTTGAACGATAAGATATGGGCAAAAAGAAAGCAAAGTTCGAAGAGAACTCATAAACCTTGGCAATGAGTTTCCAGGAAATCAGCTAAACAAGTGGCATAATGAAAATGGTAAAATAATGGAATAGTCAACATTTTTACAATAATTAATGTTGACTATTCTTCTCTCTCCTATGTCAAACGTTTTCCAACCCACTCTATGTGAATCTGTATCCACGCGAAACCTTCAAATATGTTGCAATTCAATAATATTAACATTAATCTTTTTTTTTCTCAAATTATAATATGTAATTTTAGCTTTACATGACATAAGGCATGGTAACAAAAATAAATAAACAGATTACATATGTCCTAAATGAAGGGTAAAAATTTTATTGAATCTTACACATAACTTAACATTATGTTTGGGATAAAAAAAAAAAAAATTAGAATGGGAGGAAAAGAGGATAGAAAGTATAATTTTCAAGGCACTTTCTATTGTTTGATGGAGAATGAAAGTAAAGAGAGGAAAAGGATTTTAGATGGAAAGATTTTTATGGGATTTACTAAATTATATTTCTTCCAAATTAGAGATAAAGATAGTTAATTTTCCATTCTACTCCTTTAAATTATGTTTTTACTTTACTATTATTATTTTGATGGGCAAAATTGTAATTTTATATTATACTATATCTTTTTTTTTTATAATAATTGATATTTCCTCTATTTTCTTTCCTTTTATTATAAGAGTTAAATACTCGTGTTCCTTTCCTTTTTATTTCAATTTTTCCTAATTTCTTTGGCCATCCCAAACATGCCTAAAAATTCCGCATGACATTTCAAATCGAAATAATGAGGGTCCATGATTAGTAAGTATAATCCGTAGGCCAAAACCAAATCAAACTCTTTCAGTTGCTACATATCACATCAATCCTATAATGCATATGTGGTTTCAAATGTTGTACGGCACAACCACGGGGACAAACTAAACAAATTCCGAATCGGAGTCGCGTCGTGCCAAAGATCACATGCCGAGATGCGTCCAACCAACCGATGTGGTCTCCCTCCCTACTATTGTCTGTCTTTACGTTCATGAATGTTTTCTGGCCCTGGACGTATCAATCTTGGTCTGGCGTTGTCATCATGAGGATAAGATGGACGTTGCAGCCCCAGCAGCCCACCTAAAGATGCACGTGTTGTAATAATGCATCAATCAAGTTAGACACGAGCAATGGACACTCATGCCGAGTTCAAGATCCACTTCAAGACTCAATACTCGGTTTGAGGATAGGATCCGACAGGTTAACGGATCGAGTGCGCACAACGCTTCAAGATCCATGGAAAATAAAAAAATAAAAAAAAAGAAAGAAAGAAAGGAAAAGAAGATATAGAGAGAGAATTAAGAACGAAGGAACCCGAACCCCAAACGGCAAAATAATAAGTGGAATTTTTTTTATTTGAAAAAAAAAATAACTATGGATCTGGCCAGCCCTAAACACGTGGAACAGCTTCATAAGGCTCGATGGGTCCTTGAAACGCGAAAGGTTGTTCTTATTCATTAATCATTAATTATTAAAATATACCTCATACCGGTATCAATGAATCTTATTTGGTTCCAATAATATTATATAGTTCATCAATAAAATTAAAAAAGATTTAAATTTAAAAAAAGAAATTCTCTAAAGGTTATAAAGTTATAACTTAAAATAGTCTCATCCATAATCAATAGTTGATGATAAAAAAGGAAAAATAACACATCGATTTTCTTCACTGCCTCGTCATGTTCCGTTCTGATTTAATAGCTTTGTTCGCATACAGCATTGTTTTTGGTGATATCATTAAAGTTGACAACCAAAAATTATAAACAAATGTGTGTATTATTTCATTGGCTGGACTACTTACATACAAATCGCGAAATGGAACTCGAATTATTTTTGGATATATTCTTCAATGAGCTTTCTTATTTAGTATTTAAAAGTTTGAATTTGCAACATGATATCTCAAACTTTTCCATAAGAGATGGTTGTAGATTTTACCACCTTGCATATCAAGATTCCAAAATCTCAAGTTTTTAAATTCATTATTAAGACATTTTTCTTTTCACCAAAACAACCACGAAATTTCATTACTAGCCGAAGTCCAATGAGATTATCAAAATTTGAAGAACCTAGCTAACATATCTAAATTAAGTAGTCTAAGATCTTATTTAAATTGTCTTCTTTTTTTTTTCATTTATATCTTATATGCTTATGATCTATATCTGATTTGCATCTGTTTCAAATATGATGTTTGGAAAACTGTCTTATATGTATTTTATTTATTTTTGTTTTATAATTTTGATAAAGATAGTGAGTAGAATATTAAAATTGAAAAATGAAAATTCACTTACTTTTAAGAGAAAAGATTTGAAAAAATATATTTTATACATTCGAAATAATTATTTTGATTAGTATTTTTGAAGAAACATAAACATATTTTCATTTTTTTAGTATTTTATTCTTACCAAACACAAAAATTCAAATACATAACAATAAGATAAAAAAAAATGAACCAAATAAAGCCTAAGTAAGGTAGACGAGGGGTTATACCACTAATTCAATGAACACATCTACCTTTTAAAATTATTAGCTACCCAATTTGCAACCATATTAGCATTTCTTGAGATTATATTCAATTTAATCTATAGTGTTACTTTCAATAAGTCTCTAATTTCCTCCACATGATTCATGTAAGCCCAGCTTACAAACCTTTCATTCTTGACAATTGCTTCTACAATATTCAACCCATCTAATTTTATAATCATGTTCGTTCAATTGCTACTCCTTGCCAGGTTAACCCTTCTCTTGATAACTAAACTTTTAACTTGTTCCTCCCCAAAGGTTTCGACCTCTTTTGTAAATCCATTAATTATAACCCTATGACTGTCCCTAACTAGTCTTGCCATAGTGTCCTTCCAATATAACTTTGAAAAGGAACCATGACATTAATTTTCACTCTAAGGCCACGCATTGGAGTCCAAACCCTAGATTTGTGAACTTCTGCTACCTTACTCAATTTTTCATCTTTTCTCCTCAAATGTTTCCACTCTATCATCGCCATTACCACTCACTTTATCATCTTATCTGGATCTACTTTTCTATCCCTATAGATATGCCCCATGCTATTGTAGCTAACAAACTACTCCTCTCTACCTTCCCTTTTTTCTCCCTTCAGCGGCCCTCCACTTGTTGTGTAAACTGCGGTCAGAATTGACCCACCATCTCCCTCAAGAACTTCAAATCTGACCCTTTAAACCGGACTATAGCTACCTAAGGGCAAAGCAATAAGGCATGCTCCATTGTTTCTCTCATGCCATAGAAGCGACAATCTCTATCTACAAGCACACACCTTTTTGCTAATTTATCAAATACAAGTAACAAGTCCTCACAAACCCTCTGTAAAACATGTTTTATTTTTTGTTGATCAACTAAGCTCCATAAAAAGGTCTAATCTTTTACAGATAAAGACACAGAAGAAGAAGGATTATCACTATTTAATGCATTTTCTGCATTTGGCAAAAAGAAGTATATCAATTTGGCCATGCAATCTCCGTCTTAGGTAAAAGGCCAGATGAGTTTATCCTCTTATGCTTGTACAGATATGTGAATACATCTAATCACTTTATGCTCTTCATCTGTTATGTCTTTTGAAATACTTGGAGATTCCATGTTTTGTTGTCTCTATCAATTAGATCTACGACCCTGAAATGCTCATTTGATCCTTTGTTCCATTCATTCAGTTTACACGCAATAATATTATGTAACTATTTATCCTTCCATACCATAATGGACTTACCATTCATAATCTTCCATATTCCTCCTCTAAACAGAATATCTCACTCAATCAGTATACTAAACTAACCCCAAGATGCTCTTCCCCCTTCTTAGTTATCTTGAAATCAAAGTTAGGAAAATAAAGCCCTTTCAACAATCTTCATAGTGCATGTTCGTTTGACTAGACCTTTTAGGCCAATTTCGTTAGTAATGCCTAGTTGAATAATTATAGATCTTTCATTCCCAATTCTCTTCTCTCTTTCAATCTTGTAAGTGCCTTCCGATTCACTAAGTGAATTTTACCTTCCTTCTTTTGTTGGCCTCACTAGAATTTTGTGATTAAACTATTTACTGCATTGCACCATCTCTTTGGAAAATTGAAACAACCCATTGAGTAGGTCGAAATCACAAAGGCGACTGCTTTTATAAGAATTTATCTTCCTGCATCACTAAGCAAGTTCTTCTTCCACCCTTACAACTTGCTCTCAATTTTATCTCTCATAAATTTAAGAGCTTCTATTTTAGATCTTTCCCAAATGGTACGAAGAACTAAATATTCCCCAGGATCTCCTGTTTCCCTAATGCCAAGCAACTCTATAGTGTTTATTTTTAAATTCTCTAGGGTTTTTTTACGGAAATAAAATACATGATTTTTCATCATTGACCAATAACCCTGTAGCCTTACAATACTCATTAAGTGTCTCCTTCAATTTCACGAAATTTCTTTCGGCAACATTCAAGAAAAAAAGTGAGTTGTTAGTAAATAATAAATGAGTAATCAATGGCATGATCTTTTCAATTGAATCCCTTTAATCAATCTTTCTTGAGTGAGAAAGTTTATTGTTTGTGATAAAACATTCATTGTAAGTATAAATGAGTATGACAGTAGCAAATCTCCTTGTCTATTTCCCCTCATAAGCTTCACTTTCCCAACATACTTCGCATTAACCCTAATTTCACTTTTTACCAGTTTGACTGGTTAGCGACTATAATTTTTTAAAATATTTTTTTAAAATAATTTTTTGAAAGAAAATTTTTTTTCCTTAATTTAATGTTAAGTAATTTATATTAAGCGGGGCTGGACTTAATATAGATTGACTTAAAGAAAACTAAAATAAGGCTTGATAAGAGAGAACCTTGTGTAATGAAAATTGCAAAAGGGACGGGGGATTAATAACCCACTTTTGAATGGGTGCCATATAATTGAGAATATTTTCCTAAGAATGGCAATTTTTGGAGATTTTTTTACTATTTTTTCCCTTCCTTTTCCCCTAACCTTAGCCTTGGATAGCAATTTTAGCCAACAAATCCAAAAGACAATAATAAGAAATAGAAAAAGAAAAGAAAAGAAAAATCTAGAAAAGCGGACGTATAAAAAAATAGGAAAGAAGTGCTTATAGGGTGAAACATGTCATTTTCAAGGTGAAAAATCATTTTCAAGGTTTAAAATAGTTTTGTAGAATGGAAAGTGCCTTCTTGAGTTAAAATACATGTATGTGATTTAACATATTTAAGTTTTTACCAAAAGAGAGAAAAAAAAAAGACTTTATTTCAATAGGAATCAATTTTCTAAGGCTAAGTCCCACTTGCTCATTCTTAAAACTTAAATGTGTATAAGAATATTAAGTTAAATGAATTATGGCTTCAAGTCTTAATTAAATTTCAATTATTCGTTTTATGCAAAAAATCAATTTTTAATGTAAATCAAACTAAGAACAAACAATGATTCAAATTTTCTTTAAGTTGATTTAATTTTGAAAATTTCTTTTTATATATGTGCATTAGAACCATTAATCACATGTAATAAGGATGAATAATTTTTTGGGAACACATAGGCTCTATTAACTATTAATCGAAATGTCAATTTGGGCCTTATAACTTTAGTCAAACACTAAGAGATAATAGAGTCAAGCTCTCTTCTAGCATGTATAAGCCACCACGAGAGGTGTCCTATAGAACCTATGAGGAATATAATGCCCTATGAAATCAACGAAGTTTTTTATTACTATTAGTTCTAGTTAGATATCAAGGGGGGATGGATTAATATCTTTTTGCAAACACTGAAACTTTTGATTTTAAAGAATCCCTTTCAATATCTTGAATGGCATAAGTAGTTGGTAATTAATTGTTGAGTCAAGGAACAAATAATAATAACAATTAGAAGGAAAAGAAGATAATGAGTAAGAAGATTAGGCAAGCAATTTTATAGAGTTTCAGCCTTTTGCCTGCTGCTCTCTTTTAGCTCCACCGTTAAGGACTTGACCCTCCTTACTGGTGTCGTTACACTAGTTCAAACTTTTCAATAAGCAAAAATCAATGAGAAATTGTAAGGATATCCAATCTTTTTCTCTGTCCCATCTCATTAGCTTTTTCTTAAGCTAAATACAGGACTCAGAGAACTTCCTAATCTTCTCACACTCAAGATACAAATTTAATAATGTTTACAACAAAATTGAAACAATACAATCAAATAGTTTTTTACAACTTCCTTACTAAAGTAATAACAATGAAATAACAAAGCTGTTTTTGCTATGTTTCTGATAATCTCCTCAAGAGTATTTTTAACTTTGGTTTTGATATGGAGTGTGCAATACCCTTTGATCAGCAGTGACTTTAAATTAAATAGACCCTCATATGACGGCTATAAATGACTATCTTCCAAACTTTTCTCCATATTATCTTTGTTAAATAAGATCAGTTTTGATATTGGAGAAGTATCCCATGAAAATAGGAACCGAAAATTTGAAATTAAAAAATTCTGGTTCAAGTTGTTCTAGATTTGCTCCTTTACTAAACTTGTATAATTCAAAGGTTGCTGTACAAAATGATAAATTCCAATCCTATGTTGTCTTCCTGAGAATTCAAATATTTCAAACGATAAGGAGGAGGAGATAAGGATAAATTCAACATTATTTATTTTAACTACTGTGAACAAATCTTCACCTTTTTTCAATATCTTTATTTGAATTTTGTCAAAACAAATACCATAAAAAATTAGGTTGGATTATACAAGAATATTTGGACTTATTTGTAAGATATCTTTAAGTTCAAGAATTTGAATCCAACAAACCTTATCTTCGAAATACCACTAATAGTTGTGCTTATTTTTATTGATCTCAACGTATCCAAAAGGTCCTTGTATAAGGAATATATCAGAATCATCTTCCAATCAACTACCTTACTATATTTCAATCCTCGAGCAATTCTAACTGTAATTCTTAGAAAACTTACTGTTTAAATCTTAGTAACTCAATTTTTTGAAATTAATTCATGGGTATCCTCTTAAATCCCTAGGACTTTACCTTCTTAGTAGAATAAAATTGAGTATATGACTCAAATATACTCAATAAAGTGGAGCTATGCTTTCTTCTACATTTGTTCAAGATAATTAAAACAACTTAGGAATAGTAGTTAAACATATTTCCAAACGCACATAGTGAAGTTCTGATGGTTGCTGATATATATTTTTACTTGTATATATATATTTTTATATATGCTCTAATATACATTCTAACATTCTTTTTGACAAGTTTAAACTCACTTTCTTCTAAACACCTTACATACTTAAACTTTTGTTAAGTTTATATACATTTTTTTTGTTATCATCAAAATATATTAAGAGAAAACTCAACAAGTACAATTTTATAATATTGAGTTTTTAAGATAAGTTTTAGCATACATGTTTCAAATGGAGAAATAATTATTTTATTAGATATACTATTAGGAAAAATAATACCTATACAAAATATTTTCCCTCTTAAATAGTATGATAAATTATATAATAAAAATAGAAATAACAAATAAATAATGAGTAACAGGATTTATTTAGAAAAATGTAGAAGTATAAAGTTTAATTGTAATTATATTAGAATAGCTACTAGTTAGTTTAGTTAGTCTTAATAGTTACGATAACTAATTATTATCAACTTACACTTGTATAAATAACACTCTATGCAGTAATACAATTACCACTTCACAAAATACAAACTGCTTCATCACAGTTTGGTATATCCTCATTCACTCATCTCTTATTCAAATCATTGCAACTTGCTTAGATTAATTTACATGGTATTAGAGCTATGGATAATTTTGATGTAGTATAATTTAGTAGAAATACCAAATATGCATGGAAAATTATGAAATTTAGTATTTTAGAATATTTATATATATAGATTTAGGGAAAAAATATATCAATTTGATAGAATTAGGGCTCTAAATATATTATTCTTAGGAAATGACTAAACCTAAGCTAGTTTTTTATATTAAAATAAATGACCTTAATAATGTAGTTTTGAGCTTAATTTTTTTGTGTAGGCTATTTAGAGTATTTAAAATAGTGCTATTAAGAGATTTTTCAAAAATCTATTTTTGAAATTTTTAGATAATTTTTAGACCTTAAGATGATATACAAAATGGGTGATTTTGAGTTAATTTAGTAATTAAATGGATAATTACCAATTTATTGTAGAATTATGCATTTTAGGATATTAATTTCTGATGTAGTATGATGTTTGTAGTATTTAAAGTATTAGATTTAATTATTAGGTGTATTATGTAGTATATATATAATAGGTAAAATGATATATTTTAAGTTAATTTTGCAATTTAGGATTAATTAGGTATAAATTCTGGTTTAAAATATAATTAGATATTTTGATATATTATTGGATGATGAAGGATGATATATGTAGTATTAGAAGTGTTAGATAGGTGATATAAGTGTATAATATATAATAATACATAATATGTATATATATGAATTTAATGGGTAAAATATATTAAGTAAAAATTAATGGTATTATAATATTAGGAATATAATATAAATATGATTTAGAAGGTGAATTTACAAAATTATATGAAAAATATAGGTTATTCTCACATTGAAAACTAATTTAGTAGTGAAATTAGAAATATAGCATATCGTACTAATTAGAACATTTGTTAGGAGCTAAAATAGAGATTTGGGATACTTAAGTGAAATTTGACTAACTTCATATAATGATTCAAAATGAGTTCCTAGAGTTCGCGTATAAAACCCATAATAAAAAATTGAATTAGAATCTAATTTAGAAATTGATTCGAAAACTGAATTAGAACTTAGTCAAACTTAAGGATAATTGTAAGAGACTTAAAAACCTAAATAATTAGATATAATAAAACCTTATTTATGGTAGTTATATGAAAACTAAAATAACATTTGTATTATAAGGATTATCGGAGATGGTCTAAGCGAGTCATACCTTAAGTGAGCAAGTAGAAAGTCTAAGTAAGTTGGGATCGATACTTTACTGTATTTTTAAGTATGTTTTATACTACTTGAAGGCTTAGGACTATACTTGATTATGTTTATTAGATAGTTAATTATGTGCATACTTACGTATGTACATTTTTAGATGTGATTATATGATTCTAGTTGATGTTTTGGATTGAAATTTGCCTAATTTGTATGAAATGCTTGCACATCTTAAATCGGATATAATTAAATACATGACTTGTAAGTTTAAAATGGACCTATATAGTAACCCAATAGGGGAAACGTTTAGGATTCTCAAGCGAAATACTGACCCCTTCGAAAGGGATAGCACTGAATGGTAAAATGGATCCCTTCTTTATCCTTAGTCGAACTAAGTGACAGGAGAGAAGGTCATGGGAAAAGTGATATCTCCATTGCATAAGTTTGGGTTTAGTCGTGGTTGTAAGTTGTTGTATAAACATGAAAACTTCTCAACCTGGATTAGAAAGCGTGTAATTTCTCTAATCTTATAATGGACTGGATAACATTGTGCAATGAAATTTACTTGTATATGCTATAGGTCTCATAATTAGGTGTATGAGGTTCGGTTTATAAAATTTAGGACAATCAAGTAAGTTGCTCGATCGAGCATAATTTTTATAACGAAATTAGGAAAATTAGTAAAAGTGATTAAGTGAGTTTAGATTAAGTAAAATAAATAATAAAATAATTAATTATTATAATATTGAACTATATGTAATTTTTTTTGTATTTATCGAAAACACATAAAATGAGTTCCGATAACTATTAAGTCAATAAAGATAAATTATATGCACACTAAAAAACATAAAATAACTAAAATAATATTTAGAAATATTTATTTATACCATATATGTATTTACATGTGAGTAAAAATATGTAAAATTACTTAAAATACTTAAAATATACTAAATTAATACTAAATAAATAATTAAGGAAAAATCAAGAAAAATAAGAAAAAATATGGAAATGTCTGAAATTAGGACGTGGCAATTTAGAAATTAAAGAAGAAAATCAACCGATAAAATTTAGTCAAATAGAAAGTAAAAATTAAAAAAGATAAAGCTAAATATCAACTCAAAATTAATGAAAAAAATATATAAGTAACCTTATAAATTTTGAAAATCACCTTCATTCCTCATTTTGGTTAGTTAGGGATAAAAAAAAAATTTAAGGAGAGGAGAAAAAAGAGGAGAAACCAAATTTACAAAAAATTAGAAAATCACGGTGCAAATAGGGCATATAAGGAAATCCCCAACCTGACAACCGCTTGAGAGTGGGCGGCTACTACCACTAGACAATGGAGACAATGCCCAACCTAGTTGACAAAGCTACGGTGCCAGAGCAAGTTATAAACCCTATGCAGTTAGCGATTTAAATCCTAAATTAGATTTGAGTATTCTGGGTAATGTCATGAGTCAATAAGATTAAGTAAGATAAATTTTTTTATTAAATTGTGAAATTGAATATAGTATCGGTAATAAAAATCCTAGGAGTTCGATCGAAACCTAAATTACATACAAAAACCCTAATTTCTACATACATGTAAATACTCAAAATCGAACTCAAACTTGACGAAAACATTAAAACTATAACTTTAAGCTTATAAACTTAATAAATATAACTTAATAGTAATAAAACCTTAGTTGGATACAACTATAGACTAATACACATAATCGCATAAAAATTTTAACGAACATGTTGAAATAATTTATAAATATTATAAATATAACGGGTAACAATTAATTTAATAAATTTTTATAAAATTTCAATATTATTTTATAAATACTAAATTTATAATTTTTGTATTTGAAAATTTTAAATATTTTTATTTTTTCTCCTTTTCTTTTTCCTTTTCTTTTTCTTTTTCCTTATTCTTTTCTTATTTTTCCCTACACTGCCATGTTGGGATTCCAAATTGTACAACAGCCTATGTGTTTTGTTTTAACTTCCAAGTGTTTAGTTTTAACTTCCAAGTGTTTAATTATGTAAAGAGAAACAAAAAGAATGATAAGCATTGTCTCATCATAATTAATATAACTTATAGCATTTGTGCTTCTTTTCTTTTTTCTAACTTTACAAATCATTCGTGGACCCTACAATAGCTCCCTCTGGAAATTGCAAAAGAAAACACACAAAATCCTCTCTCTTTTTTTTTTTTTTCTCTTTTGAACTGTGAACTTTCCCTTCTTTTTTTTTAATAATTTTCTGGAAATTACAAAGACAACAAAGAAAAAGAAGAAAAAACTTAGGGACTTTTATACAAGAATATTCCAAAAGTATGGTATTTATTATGTGTATTTTATAATAATTATCTTGATATATTCTTTTACATATATGTATTTTAGAATTATATGTGTAATTTTATTATTTCTTTGTAGATATATGTGTATAGATGTTTAATGTGTTCATATGTATATTATATATGTTATAATAATTTCTACAAATAATTAGTATAAGAAATTTATATATATGTATATGTATGTATGCACATATAATATATATATTATGTATTTTCCTTACTTATGTACATATATACATAAGTATGCGCATATAATATATATATTTATATATACTTGGTATTTTTATTATATAGTATACTATAGGTATATTTAGGTTTGTATAATTTTTATTACATGTACATGAATATACTATGTCATCGAAATTATATGTACATATTTATGTATGTGTAAAATGCAAAATACTAGTATAATATAATATGTGTAAAATAGAGGGTATATGTATTGGGTATGTATAAGTGCATACCGTAGTGTGTTTATGTTGTATTTTTATTATATAGATTATGTATATATATCTATGGATGCGATGTACATGTATATGTGTTTATGTATAATATTATTCATATTAAGTATTTTATTATATATATGTATGTAATATAACTATATATGTACGTATATGTATAAAATACAATTGCATGTATATATATATACACATACGTATAGTATAGATAATATATTTAAGGTTATGTTATTATAGTACATAAGTATATTATATGTATAAAAATATATATATGAATATTAGTAGAAATATAAGTATATTTGATTGGTACATATGTAATATACTATAATATTAATTTATTAAATAAATTAAATTAGTAAATATGAGTATATATATACAGTAACTTTGAAAAAAATTATAAAAAACAACTAATTTATAAAATTTAGTAAAATATAATAATAAATATTATTATAGATATATATGATGTAAAATACAAAAATAAAAAATGTGGAAAAAGTACAAAAATTCAAAAGTGACACATGGCATTCCCTTATACTGCCACATTATCATTTAGTTAAGTTTAATTAAATTTGTAATTTAAAAAATAATTAATTAATTAGAAAATCAATAAGTAGAAAAAATGAATTAAATAAGTCCTATACCTAAAAATTGGCAAAAATAGGTAATTATGGTAAAAGAAGCTTAAAAAATAAGAAAATTATAAAATGTAAGATTTAAATATTTATTAAACTGTAATTACATAAAGAAAAGCTTGAAATAATATTTTATAATTATTTAGGTCAAAATAATGAATTTTATAATATTTTAACATCATAGTCAAAACTAGGGGTTATAACATTCAAAACGGATCCCGCTACGAGAAAATGTGTTCGAAAACAATCAAAATGGACTATAATTTTATAAAAATCCAAATTAAATTTAAAAAGTTATGCGTGATTAACAAAAAGGCTCAAATTGATAATTTCATATAAACAAATAGGTAATTTAGGTAAATAGTACTAAATATAACAATAGTTTAGTTATTTAATTTCAACACTTACTACTTTTCGTATTTCCTTAATATCAGGTGATCACGAGATTGATATTGACCTACTAACTGATTACTATGATCTCTTACCTTGAGGATGGTTGAGTGAGTATTCTTAATGATTCAGTACATGCTTATGTATGTAGATAATGAATATTAATTGATATTAATAATTGAATGTTGTGTGGGGTTGGGTTCTGGTTGCGTATGATACTGTTTGATAATAGTGAATTTATTTTAAAGTATAATAATGTATTATCTGCTACATAGTAAATTTGATAGGAATTGATATCTTTGTGACTTTGTTTGATCACTTAATAAAGGGACATAATATTATCAAACTCGAGTTAATTAAATCAAAACATGCATAATCATACATTGTATAACTAATTATATTTGTAAAATCATATGGAGGTAGCGAGTCTAGAGGTTTCCATTTAAGTGTGAGATAAGGCTGCAAAAATCTACTCATGATCATACTTAGATTAAGTTTTGACTAAAACTAAAAATAGATATACCATTATGTTTTGAATATGAAACACGAAGTTTTGTTGTTTTATAAGTTCTAGTATAATACTCGGATCTGATTGGTGATGTGTATACTCCAACCCTGACTTCGAAGGACGTTAAATCTGAGTTGCTTGCAGTACCTGGCCACCTGTATATATTTATATGGTATACTGATTGGTCATGCATTAATTGTTATATTACTTGTCTATTATATGGTTGAAGGAAGATATCACTAAACTAGTTAGCTATATTACTTGCTTGTGGATTCGGGCCGCAGGATACCCGCGGTTAGTGAATTATCGATGGGTTGATGTGAGTGCATGATTAGTTATGAGAGTGTATTTATATTGTTGTAATTAGATCCTGAAACTTATTACATGATATAATGTATTAGTAGTTGACAATCTAGTGTATTACAGACCTATTACTTGTAAATATCTATATATGTGTTATTTATAATTCAATAGTTTTGTTATCATAAACATGTAATGATATTACTTGTGTCCGTATAACTTTAAGTTGTTAATTGTAGTAGTAATCTTATACATCGCATAAAGGGTTGTCAATTGAAAGAAAATCAATCTACAGTCCTTTGTATGATATACGACGCCTGTCATAACTAGCTTTCTTAAGTCGTGACACAAGTAACATCGGTAAGTTCCGTTTTCCTTCCAATTCTTGTTTGATTTATTAAAAATACCAAATAGTTATAGAAAACTATGAAATTTGGTATTCTGAAATATTTTTGTATGTAGTTTTTAGAGGAAAAAGTTATTTTGATAAAACTATGTCTCGTGATATATAGTGCTTAAGAAATCACAAAATCCAAACTAGTTTTTGATTTAGAAATAAATGAATTTAGAAGTGTAGTTTTAAACTCAAAATTTTTGTATAGGTTGCTTAAGGGATGCAAAACAGTACTATGAAGCTTTTCTTTAGAAATGAATTTTCAGAATTTTCAGATGATTTTTAGGCCTTAAAATGATGTATAAAATATGTAATTTTGAGCTAATTAGGTAAGTAAAGAAATAATTACTAATTTAGTATATAATTACATGTTTGAGGTAGTTGAATTTTGATGTAATATGATATTTGTAGCATTTAGATTTTTATATATAATTATTAAGTGTATTACGTAGTGTATATATAATAAGTAAAAACGATATATTTTAAGTTAATTATGTAATTTATGGTTAATTAAGTGTAATTTTGATTTAGGATATAATTAGATATTTGATATGCTATTGGATAATGAAGGATGATGTTAGAGTATTAAATAGGTAAAATAAGTGAATAATAAGTAATAATACATAATACGTGAAAATTGGAAATATAATAAATAAAAAATATTAGAATAAAATTGATAATATAATAATAATATAATTATGTAATAAATCTAGTAGGAAACTTATATTAGGGTAATTATATGAAAAATGTAAACTTTTCTCACATCATAAGTAAATTCGATAGTTAAATTAAGGTTAGGATGTATCGTACGGATTAGAACATTAGTTAGGAACTAAAAGCGATATTTAAGATACTTGAAAATAATGTGATTAATTTCACATTATGGGTGAGAATGATTTGTTGGGATTTACGTATAAAATCCATAATTAAAATTGAACTAAAACCAAATTTAGAAATCGATTTAGAAATTAAACCAGAACTTATCATAAATCAAGAATAATTGTACAAGATTTAAACCTGGATAATTGGGTATAATAAAACCTTAAATTGAAGGTAATAATAAGAATTTCAGAATAAAACCTATTTATAATAGTTATGTGAAAACTGAAACAACATTTACATTATAAGGACTAGCGACGATGGCCTGTATAAGTCGCACTTTAAGTGAGAAAGCGAAGAGTTCAGGGAAGTTAGGATTAATACGTTATTGTATTTTAAAGTACTAATTTATAATACTTGGAGGCTTGAGATTATGCTTAGATGTGATTGTTAGAAAGTTGATTGTGCACATGCCTATATGTACTTATTTCTGAGCTTGATGATGTGGTTCTGATTTAGTACTCTAGCTTATATTTATGCAATTTGTTTGGAATGATTAAACACTTCAAACTGAATCTAATTAAATATATGACTTGAAATTTTAAAAGAGACTTACATTAAGGAAAACATTAAGGTTCTCTAGCCAAATACCAATCTTTTTTAAAGGATAGCGTTAGATAATATTACCTTAAATTGAACGTTATAATAAGAATTTTATAATAAAACCTATTTATGATAGTTATGTGAAAACTGAAACAACATTTACATTATAAGGACTAGCGACAATGGCCTATATAAGTCGCACTTTAAGTGAGAAAGCGAAAAGTTTGGGTAAGTTGGGATTAATACGTTATTGTATTTCAAAGTACTAATTTATAATACTTAGAGGCTTGAGATTATGCTTAGATGTGATTGTTAGAAAGTTGATTGTGCACATGCCTATATGTACTTATTTCTGAGCTTGATGATGTGGTTCTGATTTAGTACTCTAGCTTATATTTATGTGATTTGTTTGGAATGATTAAACACTTCAAACTGAATCTAATTAAATATATGACTTGAAATTTTAAAAGAGACTTACATTAGGGAATACATTAAGGTTCTTTAGCCAAATACCAATCTTTTTGAAAGGGATAGTGTTAGCTAGTATAATCGGTCCCTTTTTCATCCTTAATTGAATTAAATGATAGGTGAGAAGGTCACGGCAATGGTAAAATCAATGGTTCGAAAGTAGTCACGAGAAAAGCAGTACATTCATTGCATAAGCCTGGGTTTATTCGTAAGCTATTTCATTAAATAGAAACTCCTTAACCTAGATTAGAGTGTATGTAATTTTTCTAATCTTTCGATAGGCCGAACAACATCGTATGATGGCATTTACTTGTACATGTATTGCATTAAACTAAATTGGTTAAAAGCCCTGTTTGTGTTTGAGGTATAGTTTTAAGTTTTCATCTCAACTTACTAAGTCGTTGTTGTTCACACCTCCATAAATGTTGTTGTAGGTACTAGTTAAGAAGTGGCCATATAACTACTTTAAAGCTAGCAACTGCTGGATCCTAAGAAATTATGATATAAAACTGAGGATTAGATATACTGTTAAGTTTAGATTTTATCTTTCAATTTTTTAGTATTAATTTATGTATTACTTGAATAGCTTATGATTAGTGTCACGCCTCGAACAAGAAGAGTTATAACAGTCCTACCGTGTAAACTAATCTAAGATAGAAGCTAACCTCACAGCTATTATCGTAGATGCAGTTCACACAAGGCGCATAACTCAACCAGCTTGAAACGTCTGTTTTGACACTTGTTAATAACCAAACCTATGGTAGAGCTTTTACAAGATACTTGTTCTATACAACCTGTTGTTTAGTACCACAACAAGTATTTAAACAAACGTTTCACATCCAAGGGTAAAGTTTACAATCAGAGTTTATTAAAAACTACAATTTTGCAGTCCATATACAATAAGTTAGAAAACTAGTGGGCTCTCAGGGAATTCCCAATTAATTTTCCTCAAAACTTAAAGACAAAGTCAAGAGCTCAGATCCAGTTAATTCCTCGATTCTCACTTTCCCACACAACAGCACACTAACCTGGGAACGGTGGTACCTGAACATCTTGTCTTTACTCAACACCTGCAAAAGAGTTTGTAGGGATGTGAGCACAACTAGCTCAGTAAGTGGGATGGAGTCAGAAAAGTACTGTACAATCACAAATAAGGTTAAATAATTATAATGAAATGCAATGCAATAACTCAAATGAAACATTGCACAATGTTAACCGGTTCACTGTGAGGTTAGAGAAATTACATCCTCTTCAACCCGGATTGAGGAGTTTCATCGTAACTCAAGTCAGACCAAACTCGGGCTTGTGTAATGGAGAACACCTTCCTCCCATGACTGCCTTCGAACCACGGCCCCCAACCTTGCCGCGACCTCCTCGCCTGTCACTTAGTTTGACTAAGGATGGGGAAAGGACCATTTCAGCTATCCTCATTGAAGGAAGTCGGCATTTGACCTAATACCCTTAATCATTTCCCTTAACGGGTGATTATGCATGTTCAATTACATTTTAGTCGAATAACCATTAGTGTTAATTAGGGGTGACCAACAAGTTCACACAATACATAATCCATGCAAATATGCAGAACAGCACACCAAGGAGTTGAACTCCTGTCACAACCGAGTATCATTTACACACACATCATGCGCATAATCATCTAACTACAAACACAACCGGAAGTACTCTTGGGTCCTTGGATACTTTAAATAGTACCCAAACAAGCGGTGAAGCAACAATCCCAACTTACTTGTTTAGATGTTCGTTATTGCTGACTTAAATTGCCAACCGTCTTTGTATTGAAAGGTCCTAATTACATAAAAGACCCAAATTCAGTTTTCGTAATAATTATGAAAATATTAAGGTTTAATCTAAAATGGTTATATATATATATATATATTATTTCCATAATATACAGTCATGTTATTATTATATATCGAATTAAATTATTAATTATTGATACTGTATATCATATCTGCTATTACGTATTATATATAGTTTCGATCGTATTGAAACGTATTTTTTATTTATTAATTCACGTTTTAATTCCGGTAAGATTACCAAAATATATATATATTCTTGAATATGATATAGTCATAGGCTAAATTACTTAAGATTGTCCAATTTCAACAAAATTAGTGTCATTGGATTCGTATAGACCTAATGACACGTTTTATGAGTCCTGTTTCTAGAGATGGCTTTTAATGGTAGTTTAAGTTTTTAATACAATTATACATAATTATATAAAAATGATCGTATTATACGTAATTTACATTATTAAATTATATTTTTTTCAAATTTGTCCTTATATTATAAGTATTATTCAATTCTAATACACCTAAAGTATATCTCGATCAGAAAATATTAATAAATATAATAAAAATCTCCATTTAATCCAATCTGATTAGCAATCCTATATATAGTTTTTAATTAAATATTTAATTCATTTTAGCTTATTAATATTACAAATACACCCCAACTTGTAATTTAAGCTATTTTACTTAATAAATTCGTAATAAATAGTTCGAGCTACCAAATAATGCCCTGAAAATTTCTATAGACTTCTAAAAAAATAGGGAATTTAGTTATCACTTGGTTTCAAGTTTCTGACCTATTGCCTATATTTTCATATTGACGATTTTACCCTAAATTATGATAAATTATCCAATTATAATTATTTTAGCACCAAATTAATTTCAATCTGACTCAATACTGTTACTATTTATTATAGATCAGTACATATCTATTTCATCAATTAATTTCATAATTTCCTAGTAAATTCATAATTTCAGCCTATTTTCAAGTTGATTTCAGGCTTAAAAATGCAATAAATATTAAATTATTCAAACTAAAATTTGGGCTACATAGCAATTACCTATATATCATACACATCCTACACAAAAATTTTCAACTAGAAACAACATTATTTAGTATATTTATTTTACAATTATACATTCGGGTGAACAGTAGATTTCTTAATAAAGTATATTAAATATTACAAATTTTTAAAAAATAAAAATATTACATGAAAGCATGTTTAAAATAACCTAAGTATAACTTTTTTCATAATTTTCTGGGTGGATTTACTAATTTTTAAAAATTCTTGAAAAACAGGGCAAGAATTTGACCTAGCTGTTTTTGGTATCTCCGGCAGCCGTGGGGTGGTAGGGGTGTGTCGAAACACTCAAACACTGGGGGTACTCCTTGGTGGTGGAGTGGTGTAATAGCAGATCAAAGGAAACCCTAGGAACTAACTCAACTTAGTAATTGCTCTGTTTTTCCTTCTTTTTTTTTTATTTTCTACGATTTTTTCTAGTTTTTCTTTCTGTTATTTCTGGTTCCAAAAGATGTAAACTGATGTTGTTCAATAGATTTATAGTGGTTTAGGTCGGTTCCTTTTTTTATTTATTTTTTTTCTTGCTTTTTCCTTCATTAATTACAAGTAGGAGGTGATATTTGCTTGTAGATTCACTTTTTGATTTAGGAATTGTCCAGCTTTGATGTTTTCTAGCAATTTCTAAGCGTAAATCAGCAATTGGAAGGCTTTTGAATAATATTTTGCAATTTTTTAGGTATTTTGAGTATATTTTATTAATACTTAATTATTTAGTTAATATACGAGTATATATTCCTTGTAAATATCACGCGTAATATATAACTATACTCATATAATTAAGTTTCTAGCATATCTTTTATTTAGGATATGTTCTAAAGTTAATTTCATGAATTCAACACAATAAATATATAATTACATAATTAAGGGTTAAGTTACAGGTATAATTATTATTTATAATGGGTATACTCGTAAAATTACGTGTATTTTTTATATAGTAAATTATACTATATTATCTCGTTTTATAGCTCAATTAACTTATCTTTAAGTTCTCGTTATAATTTAAGTTCAATTTTAGGAGTTCCAAACATTTTACTACTATATTAAATATTCCAACTTCTAAGGGAAAAATTGGGATTTTGGGTCGTTGTTACTAAAATCTAACTTTGCCGTAATATCTTGACTAACTTTTTTATTCTAGTCGTAAAGTTTGGGCTCAATTGGATAAGTTTCCCTAAAAGCCCTAAATCTAAGCTCGGTTGTCCTAAACTCAATTTTTGGAGCTTACAATTAGGCTACTAAATCTTGTAATATACTCAAATTATTTTAGAGTAAATTTGCATTCTTCATATTTCATAGGTAAATCACATGTTTATTTATAAATTGTTTACTTCAAAGTAGATTAAACGTGTACGTCTTGTGTAAATCAGGTCTAAGATAGCAGCTGTAAAGTCAGCTTTTATCTTAGAATGGTTTATATGGTGGGATTGTTATGACTCTACGGTGGGACTGTTACAACTCTACAACTTTAAAGTGTGATACATGCATTGCATCTAACTAATTTATTTGATAACCCTGTTTGCGTTTGATATATAAGTTTAAGTTTTCATCCTAACTTACTAAGTGGTTGGTTGCTTACATTCTTATAGATGTTGTTGTAGATATTAGCTAAGAAACGACCATATAACTACTCTACAGCTATCAATTGCTGGATCATAGAGAGTGCGGATATAAACTTGAGAATCAATTACACTCTCAAGTTTGGATTTTATCTTTTAAACTTTTAGTTTTAATTTATGTATTATTTAAGTAGATTATGATTAGACTACTAAATTTTGTAAACATATTTAGATTATTTTAGTATAAATATGTACTTTTTTATGATTTCACAGGTAAATAATATATTTAATTTATGAACTGTTGACTTCAAAGTGGGTTAGTCATAGATGTCTTATGTAAATTAAGTCTAAGATAGTTGTTGTAAGATCAGTTTCCATCTTATAATAGTTTGCATGGCAAAACTATTACAAATTTGTCATTTTGGGGCGTAACATTGTCTATATCGTTTCAGCATACAATTGTAGGGGTCGTGGATACTGACGAACATGTACAGGGTTCACTCAATGATTCACCATATGTTTAGGGTATGTATGAGGAGTTTCTTCGGTTCATGAAAGGCAAGAACATCTAATGTAATTCAGTTGTTGCTGTTAATAATGTCCATTTTACAAGTAATTCATTTGCCAATGACCTTACTTTAGATACTCTAAATAATAATGTTGATTCAAGGATAGTGGATACCGGTGCCACAAATCATATGACCCCTTTCCATAGTATCTTATATTACATCAATACACTTTTACACCATATTCAAGTCAAATTACTTGATGGAACTATCGTCATGGTTACATAAGTAGGTGTTGCTATGTTGTCACCTACTTTGATCATCTATAATGTTTACTATGGTCTAACCTTCACTCACAACTTTTTGTCTATTTACTATATTGTAAGGGATAAACATCTTGTTCCTTACTTTCCTTCATTTGAGTGTTTATTTCAAGACTAGAACCTTAATATAGTGGCTATTACTTAGGTAGTTTGTGGTCTTTATATTCTTCATGCAGTGTGGAAGAAACAAATTTCCAGTGTGATTGATACAACTTCTTCTTCATTAGTTTTTAATTCTCGTCTTTCTTATATATTAGTTTAACTTTTCCATGCAATAATAGTCAAATTTGATAACTCTAATTTTAAACATATTTTATAGGGTGATTTTATAGTATTTTCCGCACATTTTCGGTTTTCTTTAAAGAAATTGATACTTAATTGAGTAAAATGTTAATTTCAGGTTTTAAACGCATTCTAGGCTCGAAAACGAAGAAAATGAATCAAGTTTCACTCAATTCCGAGTTCAAATGAAGAAGTTATGAATTTTTGAAGTTGTGCAGAAAATTTACCTAAGTGCAGAAAATTACACGACCTGGGGATACGGCCATGTCCCAGGCCGTGTCGGGTGACGAAAACAGAATCTTTGAGATATACTATAAAAAGACATCTTAGGGTTTCAAAAAAGAGAGGAGACATTACAGAAACAAGAAACACAAGAGAAGAGAGGAGATTGGAAAAGAACATTAATCAAGAAGCAAGAACGACATTGATTTCAAGATTAGAGAGATTGTTCATCAAATCAAGAGAGGTTTTTATACTTTATTTTACATTTTTGATGAAACTCGTTTTTAGATTCGTTATGATAGCTTAGAATTCGAGTATTTAGGATTATGGAACCTAGGGTTTCATGTAACCCTTGGATTGAATTATAATTTCAATAAAGTTTCTATCTTTACTTGATTCAATGATGTCGTTAATTATGGATTGATAATTCTAGAGTGTCAATATATGATATTATGCATGTTAATTGAGAAATTGCATGTGTAATTAGATCTAGGCATAATTGAAGAGAATTACATGTATACTTAGAGATAAGATACATGTTTCTTTCGAAAAGTTGATTGTTTGCATGGGAATTCATTACACGCTAATGCAATTCTAAATTATATTACTAAGTGAAGAGATTCCGGTAAATAATTTAGGATTAGGGTTAATATGCTTGAGAAAGATATTAACTTTAGCTTTATTATCTAACCGGAAAATTATGAAAGTTTGAATTAATTAAAAATACTAAAATTAACAAACTACTTTAATTAAGCAATTGAAAAAGCGATAAAATCAAGAACGACTTCAAGAAAGTAATAATGTATTTAGGAATTATTTCCCCTAGTGTTTAACATGTAACCTTTTAAAAATATATCCAATTCAATTTCTATTATTCTTGACCGGAGGGATTCGCAATTAAAGCTAATATCTTTCTCAAGCATATTAACCCTAATCCTAAATTATTTACCGGAATCTCTTCACTTAGTAATATAATTTAGAATTGCATTAGCGTGTAATGAATTCCCATGCAAACAATCAACTTTTCGAAAGAAACATGTATCTTATCTCTAAGTATACATGTAATTCTCTTCAATTATGCCTAGATCTAATTACACATGCAATTTCTCAATTAACATGCATAATATCATATATTGACATTCTAGAATTATCAATCCATAATTAACGACATCATTGAATCAAGTAAAGATAGAAACTTCATTGAAATTATAATTCAATCCAAGGGTTACATGAAACCCTAGGTTTCATAATCCTAAATACTCGAATTCTACGCTATCATAACGAATCTAAAAACGAGTTTCATCAAAAACGTAAAATAAAGCATAAAAACCTCTCTTGATTTGATGAACAATCTCTCTAATCTTGAAATCAATGTCGTTCTTGCTTCTTGATTAATGTTCTTCTCTAATCTCCTCTCGTCTCTTGTGTCTCTTGTTTCTGTAATGTCTCTTCTTTTTCTTTTGAAACCCTAATATGTCTTTTTATAGTGTATCAAAAAGATTTTATTTTCGTCACCCGACATGACCTGGGACACGACCGTATCCCCAGGTCGTGTAATTTTCTGCACTTAGGCAAATTTTCTGCACAACTTCAAAAATTCATAACTTCTTCATTTGAACTCGGAATTGAGTGAAACTTGATTCCTTTTCTTCGTTTTCGAGCCTAGAACGCGTTTAAACCATGAAATCAACATTTTACTCGATTAAGTATCAATTTCTTTAAAGAAAACAAAACATGTGCAGAAAATACTATAAAATCACCCTATGAAATATGCTTAAAATTTGAGTTATCACAATAATAGTCCATACTTCACCATCTAAACTTACACACATCCCCTGTAAACATTTTTCTTTTGATCATTTCCTTTGTGATGTTTCTAATGAAGCCAAGTTTCATAGGCTTCCATTTGCACATAGTCATCATAATACTGCTTTTACCTTTGAGCCCTTGCATTTGGATGTTTAGGGTCCTTATAAGGAACCTTCCATTACTGGTGCTCATTTATTTATTATTATTGTTGACAATTATATAAGATCTATTAGGACATTTTGCTTCATCATAAAAGTCAAGTGCCTTTGGTTCTTCAAAAATTCTTTACTTACATTCACAATCATTTGTCTTTATTAGAAGTAACAAGAGCCTTACACATTCATGTACAATTACTTAAAAGATTTTAAGGTGAATGTATCCTTGCTACCACTGATTTGATCAATAGGATGACTATGGCCAGTCTTGGATGGAAAACTCTTTTTGAAAATTTGTTTGGGTATTCTCCTTCTTATGAGCATTTAAGGGTGATTGGTTGTTTATGCTTCATTGCGAAGCATCCTATACCTAAGGATAAGTTTGAACCTTAAGGAGTTTAAGTGTATACTGTTGGCATATGCTTAAAGACAAAAAGGCTATAGAGTCTATGAAATTGCTACTCATCAAATTTTAGTTTCAAGAGATGTGATATTCTTTGAGGCTTGCTTTCCTTTCAAGGATTTGCAACAAGCTTCGACTTAGTCCTCCTGTTTAGATCCTCTAACTTTGGTGATAAACACTTCTTCTTCTCCCCTTGATTTGTTTTCTTCATCAACTATACCCTCTGATCAATCTTCAATTGTTCAAATTGATATACATACTCCTACTGATTTTTCTTCCATAGATTAGACTTTATCTAATACACAACATGTTCCTATTGCTGATATTTCTACAAGTTAGTCACAGCAAGAACCAAGGATGTCTTCTAAGGTCAAGGGAGATCCTCAATGGTTGAAGGATTTTGTGCATAATGTACAACATACAACAGCTCTAGCTACTCAACATGGTTTTAGTCGAGGTTTGTCAAGTGTTAATGTTACTTCAAACTTACACATAGATAGGTTATTGGCTTCTACCTTTTCTTCACAACCTATTGTCACTTATCCCTTGTTTAGCCTTTTTACTTTACAAACTCACCCTTCTGATTTTGTGGCATCTTTAGCTCAAGTGTTTGTTGTCCATGAACTGCATAATTACTTAGAAGCATCTTAGTTTAAGGATTGGCAAATTGCCATGCAAAATGAACTTAATGCCTTAGAAAATAACAATAGGTAAGAGTTTACTTCATTGCCCAAAGGAAAGAAAGCCATTGGATCAAGTGGGTGTACAAACTTAAATATCAACCCAATGGTTCCATTAACAGGTACAAGGCTAGGTTGGTAGCTAAAGGTTTTATCCAAGTTGAAGGGGAGGATTTCCATGACACTTTTTCCCTTGTGACTAAAATGGTTTGATTAGGATTTTATTGGCTATTGTTACAACTGCTAATTGGCCTTTATATCAGGTGGATGTTAACAATGCCTTCTTACATGGGCATTTAGATGAAGACATTTACATGCTTCCTCCTTAAGGATATGGCAATGCATTACCTAATCAAGTTTGCAAACTAAAGAAGTCCTTATATGGACTTAAGCAAGCTTTTAGGCAATGAAATAGAGAGATTTGTAGGTTTCTTCTTTCTTTGGGCTTTCTTTAGTCTTCCCATGATGTTTCTTTGTTTATTCATATGGATGATTGTGGAACAATTTTTGTACTTCTTTATGTTGATGATATGTTAATCACTGGTTCAAATAAGTCTTTTATTTCTTTTGTCAACATATGCTTGGATGAAAAATTCAATATCAAGGGCTTAGGATCAGCTTGATTCTTTCTAAGCTTAGAGTTATGTCGTTTTGATGAAGGTGTTCTTGTTAACCAAAGGAAGTATATTCTAAACATTTTGCAAGGAGCTGGTTTGATAGGTGCAAAACCAACCTTGATGCCAATGTAACCCAGATTGCAATTAGATAATGCAGTAGGGGATCTTTTATTTGATCCATCCTTTTATCGCAAGTTGGTTGGGCATTTGCTTTATGTTTCCATTATTAGACTAGCTATATCATATCCCATTCATTAGTTGAGTTGGTTCTTAGTAGCACCAAGGAAGCCTCATCTGCCCTTTTTTATTTCCTTCAATACTTGAAGGGGACAATAGGTTTGGGCTTTTTTTATCTAGCACAGAACTCTCTTAAGCTTCATGGCTATTCTAATTCTAATTGGGGTTCAAACACTATTGATAGGAGGTCTTTGTCCAGCTATTGTGTTATGTTAGGATTAGCACTTGTCTCATAGAAAACTAAAAAGTAAACTATTGTTTCAACTTCTACTATTGAAGCGGAGTATTGTAGTTTAGGAGCTATTGCTAAGGATTTATTGTGGGTGTTTTATGTAATGTGGGATCTTGGCTTTGCTCCTCAACTTCCTGTTCCCTTACTTTGTGACAGCAAATTAGCTCTTATCATAACTTATAATCTTTATTTCCAAAATCCAACAAAGCACATTGATATCGATGCACATTTTATTCATAATCATGTTGCTTTAGGATTTCTATAGACTTCTTATGTTTCCACATTTGACCAAGTTATTGACATGTTAACTAAAGCTTTGAGGGTTTCTCAGTACATAAGTTGTGTGTCAAGTTGGGCTTGCAAGTAGACTAATTAGTTTAGTCAGTTATACCAACTAATTATTGTTTACCCAAACTTGTATAAATAACACTCAGTGCAGTAATACAATTACCACTTTACAAAATACAAACTGCTTCATCACACTTCCGTATATCCTCATTCATTCCACTCTCATTCGAATCATTGCAACTTGCTGAGATTAATTCACAAAAACCTATAGCAAATAAACTCTAGAATCGAAGAATGATATACTTATTCTTATCAATAAATAATGGCTTTAAAAATTCTGAACTCAGTAGTTAAACTGGTGGATAATCAGATTTTCATTAAATGGCGTATATCGATAAAATCATAATAGAAGCTAATTTGGGGAATTGCAAAAGCACAAATTCGATACGAATAACTGAGAAGAACTGAAAAAGAAGAAAAGCATGGTAATATTCCCTACTACGAAAACAATGTTAAAGTTTTGTCACGATAATCATTATGGATGCAAAGTTAATGTAATAGTTTAACTTCAATATTTCGAAGTCCTACGAACGGAGACCTTCTTCTTTACATTCATGGTTTCAGGTCTTTTTCCCTCTTTGCTGGAGCGCACTTCTTTTTAATTTTACTCTTCTTCTTAATTCGCTGCCATAATGCACTTTCCCAGTGGTTCACTTTCCTTTTTATTTTTCTTAATTCTTTCAGCCACTGCCGTTCACCTTTGTTTGTTAGTTTATTCATTTATCATTTATTGTTTTTATTAATTATATATCCATGTGAGTTGGATCCAAAACTCAACAAAGACTCGTATAAAATATACATATATGCATAAAAAGGTAAATAAGAAAAACTTGCCTCTAAGTTACAACTTCCATACAAAATATAAAGCTGACAAATTGAAATCTGAAGATAAAAATGAAGGGAGAAAATAATTAAAAATAAAGTATAATTTGGGCTGAAAGGGAAATGAAAAAATAATGGAATTCACCAACTTTTGATACTTTTATTTAAGGTCACAGGGCGGAAGGTATTGAAAATAAAGCAACATAGGAGGTATTTGATAATTCTATGTTGAAGATTGATGAATATCGACATATTGATTTTAAGGAGAAGAAGAAGACTTTGGAGTCTTCCATATTTTTTGATGTCGTTGGAGGACATGGATAGTTTTGGATATCAACATTTTGGATTTTTTTATGGTTTTATTTATTATTATGTTTTTAAAAAGGTATCATAGTCTATCGTATTATTAATTTAATATTTATTAGATTTGAATCAATAAATTAATTTTATTATTAATTATTTAAATTTAATGAATATTAAATAAATAATAAAATAAAAAGTGAGATCGATTTTATTGGAATAAGTGATGGTGTAATGATTTAAAGTTAGTAGGCAGATGAAACATGAAAAATAGGTAATTTGTCGGTTTGTAGTGTGACATGTGGTGTGACAATAATGATGCTAATACCCTCACAAGGGTCAATTTTGTTACGCTGGGAAAGTGGTAAGCAAGCTAACCCCTTTCTAAATAAATAAATGGTTATTTTAGCATCTTTCTAAACTGTCAGATCAAGTTCCCTTACATCATCATGAGGCAATATAAAGGATTGAATTTAAAAAGTTAGGACAAGAATAAGCAGTTTTAACAATAAACTAGATGCTCTTGTTTGTGTGGAAGTTGTTACCTTCCTGAGGGAAAAAATCATGAAATTCTCTACTTTTCTAAAACTGCTATAAAAATGGGGTCAGCCACTTTAGTAGTATGGATGATTATCTCGAGTTCAAGAATAATTGGGCATCAATATATACATATGCTGAAGTAAAGTATAACTCCTCGATCAGACTTTTCGAGAAAAGATTTGATAATATAGGAAAGAGATGGTAGGTATATTCCTATTAGACAAAAGAGAGCACAAATAGACATAATTAGTGGTGACCAATTGAAGTATTTATGAAATTCTCGGTTTTAATATGGAAAATTGAATTCCCTAAAGAATTACTGAGGTATACCGAGCAAATAAAATAAACCAAAAGAAAGGGAATTCAAATCACCTGAATGAAGAAGGTTAAATTAACTAAAAGAAAAATTTATGCCCAATTATGGAATAAAACTCAGGATTCTAGAAAAGATGCTATATTGGGATGAGAAATAAAATGAACGATAAAAACAATTGAAGAAAACCTATATAAAATTATACTTGAAATAATTTTAACGTAAATATTTATATTTTGCATAAATTCAAATAACATTAGTAAAATTATCTCAATTACCAATATTTCAAACGTTTCAAATAGACGTGAATGGCCATGAGGACCCAACTCATATGACATTATTTACTTTTCTAATTAAGATGGAATACCTTGGGTTCCTTCTTTGTTATTTCCTATGGAAAAAAAAAAAAACATAAAAAATAGTGCTAACGAAAAGGCGTATTGATTGACGTCATGAATAAAGTAAAGTGTGTTTGTTTAAAATGATTAAGGTCAAAAGAGACGCAAAATTAGGATTGGATTTCTCACCAATTTGGGTTTATCTAAAAATTACCTAATAATGCATCATCTATCACTCACTCAAACAATTAGATGCGGACAAGTAACATGCTTTAAAGCCCAATGGAGTCTCAAAGGGATGGAAGTAGAACACGTGAAACATGAAAGAGTTGGTCTACATGGTTCTTTCGGTTGGCTTTCTTTCTTTATTATTATTTTTTTAATTTTATATTATTAATTAAGATTTGTCACTTTATGCATGTCAATCAAATCCTTTTATTAATTTTGATTAATTTGTTAGTAAATACTTTTTTTTTATATGCACAATCGATAAATGAAAATACTGTTGGATTTCATTGTTTTCCTTTTTATATGTTAAAATTTTGAAAAACTTAAAAAAAAAAAAATTAGAGGAGGATAAAACAAGGTTCCATAATTTTATTATATGCATGGCTAGCATTCTGTGTTAGCAGGTTGAGTTTATATCTCTATTTTGAATTTCAATAGACATTATTAATAATTAAGTTACTATTTAATCATATTTATATCTTCCTTTCATATATCATATCCTATCAGCAATTACCAGTCCTAACCATATCCCAAATTATCTTTGTATCCTCGCCTCATATATCAACTTTCTTCGATTCACCCGCAAAACAGCAAACTGTCATTGCGACATTTTGGAAAGTGGAATCGAGGATTTTCTCTGCTCACTGTGCTCTTTAGTAAGCTATGTTTCTTCTGCAAATGAAGTAGCGGAGTCCAACGAACAAAATGGAGTTTCATAATTTTGTCAGATTTTCAATATACAAACAATTAGATAATAAAAACTACAAATTTAAAACAGTGTCGCTGTCGCCTCTTTGCTTTTCTCTATCTCTCTCTCTCTCTCGTAAAGTATTCTTCTCTATTCTTTTGTTCAAGCCGGGCCAACACAGATAACAAATTGGTCCGACAAGGACAAAGCCCAGGAGGAAGTTCATTAATTATTTTTCCAATTTAGCTCTAATTTTCACAACTCGTTTCTCTATCCCATAGTTATTATAAGTCAAAATTCATCCAGTTGGATTTGCTTAACTATGATATTTTTACATGCTACGTTTTTTCAATTTTCCTTGACAATTAAATCAAACCGTGTTATGTTTTTCCCAAAAACAAAAGGGAAAAGAAAAGAAAATGCAATCTCAACAATGCTATCATTTTACAACTCCATGCGGTTGGTTTACCATAATTAAAAATGCACTGCGCCCTAATTAGTCTAATCTCAATACATCAACTCACAATTTCCTTTCGCTGCATTTCCACCCCTACCCCCTTATTTATCAGCTAAGGAGTACTTACAAAATATTGTTCTCTTCAATAATATTAACAATAACCATCCCCAATATGAGTGCTTGAAAATATAAAACTAATTATACAATAAAAGATTAAATATTTAACTTTTTATTACAAAGAAACAAAATTCAAACCTTAAAATATCAAATTTCATAAAATATTCCAAAATTCAAAATATCCCGATGCACGGAATCCTATATGTAACTATTATGATTTAGGAAGCAAGGGATTAACTTAACAATTTTGTATATTATACATACTAAACTTCCTCTCCATCTTAAATAAATACACTAATTATGATGACACATAGAACCATATGGCATCACAACAAATATGCTATATGTATATTGAATACCCTAATTATAATTGCACATCCTAAAGTATAAGGATTTTTTTACAGTCCCGTTTGCTATTTATACAGGATTGGTACTACTCCTTATCGTATTATTAGTTTAATATTCATTAAATCTGAACTATTAAATTGATTGTGTTATTAACTATTTAAATCTAATAAAATATTAAATGAATTGTGGATTAAGGATTAAATCGGTCTAGTCAAAATAATGGAGGGGACCATAAAAGTTCGTAAAGTACGAATGTTATATTTATAAATATGCTAGAAGATTTTAGAGTTGACTCCAAGTTTAAGTTGAATTATGATTACTTTTAATTTTCTCTAGTATATATGAGTGTATACGCACACATATGGATTTATACGTACATATATAAACACATATATGTACAAGCATTCCCCTTATACAAAATTGATCTTCTAACTAATTATAACTAACAAATATATTTATCTAAACTAAATAATTAAATAAAACATCATTCTTCAATTGTCATTCCCATTTCTTTCTCACACTAATGTCTTTTTAAAATCTTTGCAATAGCCTCATTTTACCAATACACTCAATATCTAACACACATTGTTGATAGTTTATTTAGGTATGGGCTAACCAAATTAGGTTTGGGACAAATTGGTTCTGTATGTAGAGTCCCCCTTACTTAAGCCAACTTGTTAAACAAGCCTAAGCTCTCAATCTCCTTCAAACTAGCTCTCTTGGAATAGCTTAGAGGATTGTAGTGACCTCTACCCTTTTCAAGTCATAAGCTTCATGATGCAACATTTTGCAAAGGTGCTTAACTATCCTTTAGTGGAAGATCCATACATTTGTTTTTACAGCGCTAATATCACATTAAATGTATGTGATATCTAAGGGTTTTTCCTTAAAAAGCCATATGGGCAAAAGTATATAGCACCGCCAAGCATTTATTAAGGCATCATAAAGCATTCATTAAGAAGAGATAGGTATAAGGCTCAAAATAATCATCCCTTGATAATGTCAAAATATCTTACTATTAGTAATGTGCCCCATGCCATATGGATTTTATGTCCTTTAAACATTTATTTTATTAATGATATGAGTTATTTTATTTATTACGTTATTATTGGCCTTTTAACATAATAAAATGATTTATTGAATATTTTACTTTTCCTTATATCATTAAAGTGCATAATTTTAATAGTAAAATCATAAGGCAATAAGAACACTATTTTAAATTATTCTTACTTGCTTATTATATGGACAATAATGAATTAACACTAATATGTTGGTTGAATAATAATTATGTTTTATTGATCATAGATATTAAATATGAATTCAACAATAAATACATATAGGAGTATATTATATTGGATCGACTCATCATGAGAGTACTATATGGATCAATTTGATAAGTATTACTCATTATAGTGTTACTCATTGTGAGAGTACTATATGGATTAATCTGATAAATACTACTCATTATAGTGTTATTTAAGTCCTATAACTCAATGATGCAATTGATTTCTTTTCATGTTTTGACTCAGTTCTTTATCATTTTTAATCGGATGATTATAAGATTGTGATTAGATAAGGAATAAATTAGGTAGAATAATATGAGCATTCGTGAAGGAATTTATCCTTCTCATTAATTCAAGAGAAATATCTTTTTGGCCCTTTAGAGAGTAAGATTGAGAAAAATACTCAAATGAATTGATAAGAAGTTATCAATGTCATTTGTTTGAGTTAGTCAAATTGTGGATTTAAGAAATGAATGGTTAAATAATATAAGAGTATCTTGATCCATATCTTGTGTTTAATTATTAGATATCGTCTAACAAAGGGACTAAATAACTAATTGTTTAATAGATAGAGTCGGATCACTGATCTTCACTTAATTTGGATAGACATAATATCTTGGTAAAGGCCACTTATATCTTATAAGTCCAAAAAGGAGTTTTAGGCCTACTGTTAACATTGGAGAAAAATAATAAATAATAAAATAATGTATCTTATTAGATATTGTTAATTTCTTTTAATATCATATAATATCTTTTACAAGATATTATTGCTCCTTTATATATAAATAGAGGTAGGTCTCTATTAGGGTTACACCGATACCTTATCATCAACAATAACATTAGACCTATAAAGAAAGTCTGCAAACCAAAATGAAGAGAATTAAACATGAGATATTGCGAGTTGATTCCTAAATGTATACAAATTCATCCTAGAGTGCTAGAACGTACTCTAAACTATTTCTAATGCGTTCATTTGTATGTAGACATCGATAGAGGGTGTTTGTGATTTGCAACATCAATTGATCCATGTAATTGAAAATTTCGAAAAGCATTATATAAGATAAAATTCGTAGTCCCCTTTTTGGTTTAATTGAAATGCTTGAATCCTAAGACGTTTAGGGATAGTAAAATTTTAAAATTCCATTGTGCAAATGCATGATTTAAATCCCTAAAACCTAATACTTCAAACTCCTAACCCCTAAACCTAGGTTAGGGTATCTAAGGTTGCATATTAAGAGTTGATAAGATCTTAGAGGTTCAAACTATAAATATTCAACCCTTCTCTCTCTAGGTAACAATTTTTTTTTACTCACTTGCTTCTACCTTTATGTATTAGAGTAGTCCCATTAGATAACACTTTGTTGTTCTGCTCACTCTTATTTGTTTTGCATATCGATTATGTTATGACAAGAGCTACTTTGATGTAGCTCATCCAACCTCAAAGGTCCAATACACTATACCAAAAATAATTAGGAAAACACATTAATTCTTTATTCTATAGTTACCTCATCGGTCTTCGTCTTTTGTAAATTTCTCTTGGTGCTTTTCCTTCAACAGATTCATCATGATAAATTAATTTAATAACCTAACTTTCACAACCAAAAAGAAAATTGAATGTCCCTCTCTTTTAAACTCTCATTATTTTGCATTCATTAATGTACTTTTCAAGTAGCCAAGGCCAGAGATAGCTCTACAAGTCTCGCATCAAGTGGTTAATCCGTAGTTTTGTATTTTGTTTTGTTATTTATAAAAGTAATATTATTCCTTATTATTATATATTTAGAAAAATCTACTTTTTTAAAAATAATGGTTTTGTTAAGTATTGGACTTATTAAAAATTTAAGGAGGGGTGGGTAGGTAGGGGGCGGGGGAGAGGTAGGAAATATCACAATTTTCAAGATTAAATATACACTATATGAAAATGTATTTGAAAAAAAAAATTCTTAAATAAAACCTCCTAATAAGTGCTTTAAGGTCTATCTTTAGTTAACATTTTCTTTATCTATATTATTTAAGAAAACGTTTGTAATTATAGATTTATCCTCCATATTATTATTTAATTACCTTTTTAACTAGTACAATATCTATATTAAAGAAATATAAAAAAAAATATGACTATAATTTCTCAAGGACCATATCTCTCTCTCACTCTCTCCACTAATCACGACTCCTTAATTCTAGTATAGCAACAATTTCTTCCCCATCACTCTTACGTTTTTACACCTTAGAACAATAGCAGTTTCTTATATACTCTCTATTCTTCCCTTCTCACTTTTTCCTTCTGCGATGCATGGATTGGGTCTCTATTTTTTCCCCATCCCGTCTCTTAGAATCAAAACCTAAATATGTTTTTTTCTCTCTCTCTATTCTTTTTTTTTTCTTTTGGTTATCAATATTGTATGTCTAAGTTTTGTTTTCAATCTACTACTCTAGACTTAAGGTTTTATTTAGACATGATGATGGAAATTGTAATGGAAAGAGACAACTTCATTCTTATAAAGGTATTGTTCATGGATAATGATTTATGTCTACCTTTTTCTCTTTTTATATGTTTAATTCCATTAACATAATTCAATTCTCTTCAAGGAAGATCGAAGAAGCTTTTGGCATAGTTTAATGTTCTTAAAGTTATTCACAACATACTAAAGAATGAATTAGATTTTTTCAAATTATGTCAAATTTATAGATTTAAGACATGGTTGTGACGTAAAGAACCAGAAGGACTCCAATATCTCCGATGACGATGCATTCATTCGCTACCACTACGCCTTTGTTGAAGTTGAGATCAAGTCTCTTGGGCGCACACTCCTTTTTATCTCTTGTGGTGATTTGGTTTGGTTTGAATTTCATTTTATTTTCTGAGAAATTGAAGTTGAAATTTCATTAGTTAATTATGTTCTTGGTATATTTTTGTATTTAGTTTCTTTGAAATTTTTTAATTCTTTTAAGTTTAATGTTTCGCTTTCTTTGGATGATACATTTTAGTCTAGCATGAGTTTAGATGCAAATAAACTGCATTCTGGAAGTTTGTAAATGAAAAAATATTTTAGACTAATTTGCTAAGGACTTCAGTGAATGTCAAAAACATATTGGATAAAAGGTCCTAACCTATCTAGATTTATTTAACCAAAATGTTGATTTCTATTAAACTTCATTTTGTTGGTTATATGAGGGCCTATGCCATTCAGTTTTTTTCACACAAAACATCACCATGATAAATGGCTGAGGGACATAGAGGATTAAGTGGGAAAGGTTGCTTTGAGATAACTAAGGTAGGTTATGGAATTAATGTATGTAAATCTTCTTTGTGTTATCTTTCACATCTTTATTTTAGGAACCCCTTATGTACCTCCACACTATTTCATGAGATATTTCTTCTATGTTCATATGAGGGTAGTTTGTTGGACCAATCATCAACAAATTGCTTTAGTTTCACCTGTTCTACATTTCTATGGCAAGAATTTTTTATGATCTTCTTTTATCTTTTAGTTTTGATGAATTGAGTAAAGACTACTTATGATTCAAGAACTAGAGTTTGTTACTAATACTCCCTATGAAGCAGCTTAAATTTATTGGAATGAAGGCACTGCTAATGTAATAATTTTTTCCATACAACTTACCCAGTTATCTATATTGGATTTTTTGCTTACAATAAAATCATTTGTCAATTCTTTTGGTATCTTCAACCACCATCCTAAATATAATAGATTATATCTTTTTTTTTCTCTTGTATGCTTCAGAAAGGTATAAAAGGAGGTGAATCAAGAATTATATCCTCTTAGTCTCGGTGCTTGAAATGATATCATTGCTTGCCATAAACAAAATTTATATGGAGTAATATAACAAAGTTATTCTCTATTGATACTTGGTAAAAGAATTAATACCATGTATCTTTCCTTGGGAAGGTTTAATGTGCATACACATAACTTTTTACATGTTTTGCTCTCCTAAGATGTGCATGTGTCATTAAATTATCTCTATAAGGATACTCTAGGTATCTCCTTTGTACATATTCTTAGTCCATCAAATTTTTGCTTTTCCAAAAAGTTTGAACTTCACATACTTTTTTGGCTTGCTTTATGTTGTAATGATTGAAGCTCCTTTTAAGTAGAGAACCTAATCGATATTAAATTCGTGAATTTGGATGCTAAATTATAAAACAAAGGCTACACTTACTATTTATTGCCTTTTCATAGGAAATTTCAACATTTTCTGTGTTAAGTATTTGTTTTTGTTGAAAGCAATGATTGGAAAGTAAAAGTTTGCATTTATTTATTTTTAAATTATTTTAAGAATGTAATATATCTCCCTTCCATTGAGTTCTTCAATTCCGTTTCAAAATTCTTGGTGCATATATGATAGTGTTGTGTATCTATTCTTACTAAGTGAATAATTGTATCAAGTAGTTTCCTACTGTTTATTTTATTAGTTTTTCTCTCATCCAATCAATTCCAATACATCTTCAAACATTTTTCCATTTCACTTTTTTGTTCATTGTTCTTTCTTTTTCCTCCTCTTCAAATGGGGAAAAAAGCTCTCTACTTGATTGTTTCATGTAAATAAGAATTAAATATGTGGACTGCATGGCCTTTTTAAAGATCAATGTAGAGGTAGAGGATTGTTATCTTTCATTGTTGATGATGAGCTGCTACCATTGTCTCTTTGCACCCAATGGTCAATTTCTTTGTTAACAACTTTGTTTAGATTTGTATATTGTTCCCATTTTATTAGTAAAAAGAATGACGTGCTTCAATAACAAATTTTTTTCGAGTTTAATCATTATAGACTTTTAGTTCATAAATTTCAACAATTTTTTTTTTATTAATGCCCATTATATTACTATCATTTAAAGCATCTCTAAATGTTTTCGCCTTGAGATTTTCACATTATCTCCCATTTGCTGTTGGGTTGACATGCACCTTACTTAATCATATTATGTTTAACATTATAGTGGAGAGTGTTGTCATGGTTGCTATTAATATTTTTGTTATTTTCAATTAACTTAATATTTTCACACATATTGTAAGTATAGACAGGTATCCAATTGACATAAGTTTTAAGAAATCCTGAATTTGCTATCACATTGGGGACTATAGAGGAGATCTCATAATCCTGTCAACCTAAGAGCTAAGGTAAGATGCTCCTACTCTTCTTTCTTTCTCGATATTTTCTGATTTTTATCTTATCATAGGTTTTGTAATGGTAATTATTACTGCATTTCTACATTTAATGTACTCTTATGATCTTTAACATGAAAACTCTAATTTATGTTCTATTAGTACTTATAAGGCTCATTCAATAGTTATGGATTTTGAATTTTGTGAAAATTTCCAATAAGTTGTTAAAACCTATTTATGAAATTATGTTAATAGATGTGTTATTTTGAATTTTCTAAGGAAAAAAAAAATTTCCTCGTTATTTCTTGAAAGGTTTAAGTATGGCAAGAACAGTTTTTCCTTTTTTGCAATTATCTTACTTGCTTTCTACACAATATTTTGCCTTCCATTATCCAAAATTCATGTTTCCATTTATGCGTATCACATTAACAACTTTTTATTCCCAAAATCGACTCCAAATTTTAGGCTGTAAGTTTTTCATAATCCACTTTTTCTCTTCCTTTCTCTCTTAATTTCTTAGATACTGTAGCTTTCTTAGAATTTGCCTTTGCCTTTTCCTTTCTCTCCTTATTTTTAGGGCCTTTCACTTTCAATTACCAAAGTTGGTTCTATTCTTCTTTGTTCTTTCTTATATTACCAATTAAGTTTCTTGAGAAATTGCTACTCCAGAGTCTCTTATTACCTTCGTTTTCCATTTCCAATGAAATTAGGAAGCTTTTTTCTTTTGTTTGTTTGATATGCTACAAGCTCTTGCTAATCTCTACTCTTCTTCCTCCTAAAGGGTGCAATATAATTTAGGTTTATTCACAATATTACTTCTCTTAATACCATGAATCTTTCCCTTTACTTATGCATTTATTTATTTTTACTGTTCTTATATTTATTTAACTGTTCATCCATTATTCTTACAAAATTATTCTTTTAGCTCTTATGCCTCTTTTATTTTGTGCATTTGATGTACTATTTTTAATATCTAATCATGAAATTAAGTATAGATGTTCTATATGGACTTTTGATCTATTTACTTCGTCTTGTGCATGCTATCAATTACTTAGTTATGTACTGTCTTTTGTCCTTTCAAGGTTAGGCTTTGTCATGAGCATTTATAACAACTTTGCAATTGCTACATAAGAAAGGAGCATCGGTGATCAAATCATGACGTTTGTGGTTATAATGATTTAATTCATATTTCATGTATAAATGTAGATATTTTTCCTATAGGATGTTGAATTTTTATATGAGTTGTTTCTATGGAAATATCTTGGTTGAAGGAGAGCTTTCTTGAGAACATAGAAAATGTTGCATCTATTTCTATATTTGTAGGCAGTGGTAATGATGGTAAAGTTATAATTTTATTGTTTCAATATTTTTTGTAAATAAAATAATCTTTGTCATTTCTTTCTTACTTTTCTATTTTTTAAATATTGTATGAGATAAAATCAAAATTGCTTTCCTCTTTATTCAAGTATTCCACTTTTGGGGGCTAATATATTATTTTATAATTCCCTACTTATGTTGCTTAATGGTTTTGATTTTTTTTTTACCCATGACATATTATTTACTTATAGTTTTTTCTTATGAATTCTTAACATTACGTCTATGTCATGTACTAAATGTAAAACAATTTAAGTTCATTGATTTAATTATAAGGATGTCATAAGGAAATATTTTTTATTTTAGATATATATATATATATATATATGTGTATGTGTATGTATGTATTTCAATAAAAGATAATATTCACCAACAAAGATATTTATCCAATTAAAAGAAATACAGTAAAGCATGAAGATATCAAATAGTTGCACTTCAGTGGGCTTCATATGTTGATTTCAACTCTAAAATTTCCTTTCATTAAGATGGCCATTATTTTGTGCAAGTGTATTTGATGATAATAACAAATGTTGATTATCAAAGTCAAATATATTTGATTATATACTTTTCATTCCTACTGGATTTAAAAACTATATTTGATATTGTACCAAAGCATTAAGTATAACCAGACTATAAGGTTAATTATCAATAATTTAGTAATGGCGACCAATGAGTGTAAATTTATATTTAACTATTTAATCCTAGAACATAGTTGAATTGAACTATAATATAAGTTTCTATTCCAATTTAAAATCAAACTAGGTTGAACTCACCTATTCAATTAAAAGATTACTATATGTATTATTCAAGCCTATAAAACAATTATAGTAATCTAGTTGAAAATGACAATCACTTATCATGTTTACAAATTGACTTAATAATTATTTTATGTTTGAAATTGAATATTCTACTATACTAATTTTAGCACATGCATCCATTTGCATTTTAAGGGTTTTATATGTAACTTTTTTCATTAATTATGTGTACAATTTAACTCAATAATTATATTATGTTTTACAAATCAAATGGCTAAGTTCCTATAGATATACAAATCAAATGGAGAGTTATTTTTATAAGTAATATTCCTATAAAAGATAGGAAAATGTAACTCGAACAAGACGTAAAATGTCTTTTCCATAAAGTTGAAAATAGCTATCATTTATTCTTTGGACTACAAGATCGGAAAACAAGCAAATAAGGATTCACATAAAACTGGAGAAAAGGGAAGTGTGTTGCCTCCAAGAGCATAGGAATGAGAAATCGGAAAAAAGAATTATATATTTGGTAGCTATCAAATTTAGCCGCTCAAAGAATATAAAATACTTATATATCATCTTTATCTTCTTTACCCAAAGTATTATCATCATTTTTTTTACCAAAATTTAAAATTTAGAAATGACTTGCAAAAATATCAATGTATCATCATCAGTTGTTTTCGCCATTATATAATCTGGGGCAAAATTGATAGAAAAAGAAATATAAACTAATGCCAAAGTCAAACATATTGTCGCCATTTCAATATCTCCCAATAAAATAAATTTACTATATTCATGAAAATCATACCTTCGAGCCGCCAATTATGTTTATGTGGAACAAAATAATAAAATGTCTGGCATGATGTTGGCATTTCTTTGTTATTGGGCAAGTTGGGGATATATTCGACTTGGATAGATTAGTGAGATACATTGGTGTATACATAAATAAGATAAGTATCGGTTGAGTTATACTTTATGTGTTTGTTACACAATCATTTACGTTTCTAAAACTGTCTCTCGCCAAGTTCTGTTTTAGGTTTTCCTATTACGGTAATCTTTTTAAGGGAAATAGGTGCTCAAAAAAATAAAAAAACAAATTATATATATATGTATATATTTATATATAACTTTAAATTGTATTATGCATGGAGCTTTTAAAAAAAAATAAAAAAATGATGCAAGAGTGGATATTGTTACTTCTCCTTGTGTATATGTACAGGCCTGATAGAAATGCCGGCCCATTCATGTTATCCTGAAAGGCCTAGGTGAAGCCATGCCACAAGCAAGCCTAGCAATTAGTTAAGTTCGAATTTGTTAAAAGAAATGTCTGGGGTGGAGGTAAATTTTGGAAACCCTTGGTTCGTGTGGTGGCTAAATTCTGGCGTATGTGCAGAAAAAAACATTATATTATGTGTATGGGTAAATAACATGTTATGATCAATAATATTTATACTTATACACATGATAGTGAAAATATGTATTTTTTAAAAAGAACCACTAATTGTATTTTCAAATGTTAGATTTTTCTTGATATTTGCACATAATTCAATCATCATATGACATTTTATTACTATTGAAGCGTTTCTTGTGCATGTGCATGTGTTATTTTCTTTTTTCAAATAACAAAATCTTTTGTTCGGTAAAGATAAGTGTATAATTCTTTACTACATTGGATTTATATTCTAAGATATATAATATACACACTTCAGCTATTGTGTTCATTATATCAAAAATTCTTAATTAATAATATTGAATATAATAGTTTTTAAACGCACATATGCTTAAGGCTCAAGCACATTTACCCATTGATGAAGAATGTCTCCGCTTAAGTTGAGTAAAAATTGTTTAAAGTTTACCTTGTTTTGTTGTATTATATTTTTGATAAAATGTTATTGTATTAGTAAATATATTATAATTGATTTGGTGCTATATTTAAGTTTAAACAAGTAGACAAATTGTTTTACTAAAGCATGATTTATTAGTAACAATCTGCAACAGCCCCATGCTTCATAAGCATTTCCTTAAGTTGCTTATCGATTCAGGGTACTTATGATAATCTAGTTTTCTTCTTTCTCGTGAACATTCCTAATCGTTTATGATCTAGAGTACCTCATATATCTTTAGCAATATATGAGGTTGGTTGTTCCACTCTTGATTAACACATATGTATTATAATTTGATTTTTCATCATTTACAATAATAAATATAGGTAATGTTTTTGTAGTTTAGTAATATTGCTTGCGTCTTAACTCTTAAGCTCAATTTACTTTGTCATCGATTTTTTTGATACATTGTAATCGCTAATAATGTATGTTGATAGGAAATTTTAGACCATAAGCTCCCAAGGCCCATTTTAACCTCTATGGATGGTAGTTTAATTTATCTCGGCCTATGGTCGTTCGCGGTCTTTCGAATCTAAGTCATGGAAGGTCGGTTGCTGTCTGACTGAATTTCACTAACCCATAACCTCTTGATAGTTAGATTGGTACTTCAGCTCCTGCGCCTTGGTCTAGCCTATGGCATCCATGTCATAGGAATCTCGGACCTCAGTGGTCCATCTTGGGGACCTTAGACCTCGAGTATCAGAGGACACTATAGAGGTAATGCCCAGTAGAAATATTAGAGGTATCGTATTGTTTCCGAAAATCTTAGATTAATCTATTTAAAAGAAATACTTGTTTTATTGAACAAAATATAAATCTATCCAAATTCTCCATTGGAAGTCTATAACTAGGGGTTAAACCTCCAGGTAGGACACTTTTATACACACACATATAGGCTCTATTGCTTTCCTTCTTTTTAATCTAATCCTACATAAACTTTGATAAGTATTAGAGTCATTACGCGAGACAATCTCTCATGCTCATTAATCATTTTTTGTTTTGCAGATCCATCTCCAATTTGAATAATCTCTACCGATGGATAATACTGAACTTGATGAATCAAATATGAATTACTATAAAACATTTACTTGTAACGAAGGCTTTTGCAACTTTCTGGTCATGGACGTCATCAACATGCAATATTTTGCGATGAGTCCTCTATCATAGATTAGATAGAATTATTTACGTATATTCCATTTTACTCTTGCGGATTTACTTTAGCCAGCATTTAGTTTAAATTCAAAATTTTCGAACTTCCTTTTTAAGGTAGTTACAGTTACAAATCTAAAACACAACCTTTAAACTTTGGATAAGCCCAATAGAGCCTTAAACTTGTCTTGGGTTCATCTTTAGATTTTGATGCTAACAACGATGATTTTAAGAAAGTGGAGTGACTATGACTATAATTTATGTTGCAATTTCCAACTTATTAGCACCTTTGTAAAACTAGTAAAAATTTACCATTGTAGATTATAGCTATAATTTTAGATCACTAACACTTAATCAAAATTTATAAAATGGAAAAATGCCACAAAATGTATATTCTTACCGTTTTATGCGAAGCACTTTCAACCGCTGGTAAGTGGAGACAATCTAAAAGTGTTTGGCATACACCGGTGGCAAAGTACATTTTAGGACTAGTATGTATTGTTACAGCTATAACGAGAAAAGAATTGTTACAATAGACACTTATTAAAATTCAATTCATACCAAGGCGCGTTTATTTTAAGGAAAATCACATGTTAAAATAAAACATTTTTCTTTAAAAAATACTTTCATGAAAATGATAGGTTTTGATTTGTTTAGATATTTTTATCAGAATATATCGAAAAGTTTTTCCTTTGTTTGCCTAGCGAATACTGTATAACTTACAATCATACCTAAATATATTAATATTTGTAGGTTATTATAGATATTTTATATTAAGCATTTTATTTAAAAATAAAAGTATAAATATAAATGATTTTTTAATATACATTATTTTAACTTCTTTTGTTGATCTTGATGATATTTTATTAAGTTTATAGTTTTTTTAGCTGATATAATATTTTTATGTTTAAAATTTAATTTATAGTTAAGTTACAACAAGAATAAAAAATGAAAATCATTATCTTAAAGTTAAAACACTTCTGAATATTATATTAGAAAACAACATTCCTTTTTATAAAGAGTAAGTTGTTTTTCGAAAAATTAAAAGAATTTTACTTTTAATAGATGGACGTTTTTGCTTATAAAGAACAATGTTTTCTACTTAAAACACTCTTTTTAGTAAAACAAATAAAGGAAAATAGGAAAAATGTTTTCAAAAAATATTTTTCTTAAAACAAATGGGCCTAAAAATTAGTAATTACACAATTGCTTTGTTAACAATCGCTAATTTGTAGTGCTTACACAATTTTCTTATAGTAGAGGATGATTTGACAAATCGAAAGATGCATCGTTTTAGAAGTGCGAATACCTATCTCTTTAAATTAAATGTTGTTGTGGCTCTAATTAGCCACCATAAATAGTTAATAAAAATGAGCGTTGGGAAAAGAAATCACGCATTGTTTTTAACGAAACCAATGGATAATGACAACCTTATTACGATGTTAACAAGGAGTATCAGTAATCTATCCCCACAACATGGCGCACGCCATTCGATTCTTCCTCCGACCCTCTCCCATATATTACGGAAAACTATCGCCACGTAATGATCCTGGATAAATGCATTCATCGAATACGAGACACCTTGAGAACTCGCAGGTTGCTTGAAGTTTTTAAAGTTTAAACACGATGAAGCAAAAACTACTCCTCCCAGTGTCTGCTAAATTCGACATAAGACTGACCCATTTGACAATTTTAAAAACAGCCGGTCTTCCTTCATTTTGGGGAAATTGTACTTTGAAAGAGATGCAAGATGTCGGGATCTGGTCAGCACAACATTCTCTGCAGAAAGTCGAAGTCAAATTAACATGAGTAATTTCGAAGTAATTCAAGACTTAAAAGGTCGGCTTCTTTCCGCTGAAATAAAGTTTTTATTTTCTTTTTTTTTTTTTTTTTTGGTATAGGAGTTCATTATTGATTTCCTACGCTAAATTGACCGTCACCTAAATAGCTAGGTAGTGTGTGAATTTGACCAATAATTATGGGACCTCATGGATCAATGCTTGCTTATCTATCAAGGAAAAGATAATTAACGTTCTTAAAAGTTTTAAGAACGTGTTTTGGGTCTGTAGTAGGTGAAGCATCCCAAAAATAAACATACCATATAATATATACATACAAAGATATATATACACACACATATATATACAAGGGGAATCGGATTAATTTATAATATAAGAAGTGAATTTATTGCATAATTGGGAAAAGTAATCTTATTAAAATAAAGATAGGAAAGGGAACGAAATACTCCATCTCCAAGATAGAAAACCTAAAATCATCCAAAATCCTTTAAATACGACCTAAGATTTTCTTTCGCAATGTACTTCAATAAGAGATCACTTCCTTTAAATAAAGAGGAATAGAACCTCACGACTAAAATATTTAAAGAACAATGTTGCCACAATTTCAGATTGAATAGGATAAAACAAAAAACCAAACCCTACATCTTATGGTTTTAGATTTAAAAACTTTTTTACAACTAAAATTAACTTTTAAAACAATTTTTCAAACTAAACAATCTATTAGGAAACCTTTAACCGGAACTCTAATTTATGAAATTCTAGTCAAAGTAATCAAAACCAAACAACTAAACCTTAAAATCTTGCAAATTTGATGAAATTTGACATTTACGCATAAATTCAGTTAAAGTTGATCTTTTGAGATAAAAAGTCAAGGGCACCTATCGTTATAAACTTTGATTCAAAACGTTTCAACCCTAAAATTTGTAGAAACCAAACTTTTAAGCGCCTAATCAAGACTCTAGATATTAGTTTAGATGACCATCAACAAAAAAAAAAAAAAAAAAAAGTCCGAGAAAAAGACATAAGGAATTGCAATGAGGCCGATGACCAGCCTAAGTGCCACTCGATCAATATCCCTTACATTCGAACGTCAATCCTGGTCTTATGACCATCTAGCCTCCCTATTCGATTGTCGACCCTTCCATTTCACTCTCTCTTTCAAACATTAACCAACATCTTTGTTTCATCTGATTCTTTTGACACCATATCCATGAGGGTTTCATAAATCATGTGTAATATTGGTTTGCCATTCAATCATAAACTAATTTAATTTCTTTCATATCTTTACATTTTTGTTTTCCATAAACACTAAAGAACCTACACATATAAAAATACCAAATTTTCTATCTATAAACCCTAAAAATTAATTTTTGTGCACAACCATGCATGCATGCGTTGCCTTGTGTGTATACAACATTGGATCAGGAGGAGGGTTTTGATTAATACATCACTTTCAATTGATTCACCGTAGCAAATGTACGTACGAGCTCACTTCTTAACTTTGTTGTTTACTAGCTAAAGTAAGAATCTTTGTCATAAGGAGAGTGAAGACCCAAGATTTAAACAAATGAAATTTTGCATTTTTTGAAACATCCAACGTGGAGTTACACATAAAAACTAAGGCAATCGACTTTAATATTATAAATAAGCAACAGAATAGTCTTTCTTTCCATTTCTTTCTCTCATGTAAATAGAAAAAAAAAAAGTACTTAGCAATTGGCTATAGGGGTAAAAGACTAAAATATAGTGACCATGTGTATAAGGTTAAAGTGGTCCCGATGGTCCTTTGCTAGACTACGTGTATGGGGGTTCTCGTTAACCAACAGTGAACATCGTGATAAAAGGATTTGCATCTAGTTCTCCTTTTTTCTCTTTGTAGGATTTTCCAATGAAGGGGTTACATCCAAGGATTTTCTAATTGATATCCACGAACATTCAATTCAATTATGTTGGCATATAATATGTAGTGCCGCACGGGACATACAGACAAACATGACGTGACCACGCCCATGTAAATTCAATTATGCGACGCAGAAACGATCGGACTTGGAGTGGGGGTCGGACGTACTTGAGTTAGCCAACTCAATAGTTGAGGGACAGTCTAAATGAATGATTTTGGTGGGTGCAGTAAAAGGAATTGCTTAAATGAATTTATTTAAATTGTCCCTTATGATATTATCTCTTTTTTTCTAAAAAAAAAGAAAGAAAGAAATTGATAAGTCCACATAGAAATAGATATAATTAACGATTTGAATAAGTAAGAAAATCATTTTCAAAATATAGTTTCCAAGAGTTGTTTTATTACCTATCCGACAAGCAAAATCAAATTGCATCTCTCAAAATTATATGCCATTTTCGAACTTGATAGGATAATATAAATCATTATCTAGACTTTGAGATTTTTTTTCCTTTAAATTTTACACGTAAAATTTAAAATTATTAATTGTTATACCCAACTGAACTTTGACTTATAGATATACTATTTTACTTCTGAATTATGTTCTTTTATCAATAAGTATATACTCCATTATCACGTGAAAATTGTAAATTTTAACAAGTAAAAGTTCAATTAGGTATGATATTTAACGGATTCAAACTTTATGTTTAAAATTTGCAACACACTCCTTGTGCAAAATTAAAAAGACATTAGAAGTTTAAATAGCAATTTTGACATTATCTTGACTTGATAAAACTAAATTATCCCAATAATGGTAATGGATACATTTCCTAAAATGAAAAGAAAAGAAATAGACCTTGTCATTGTTGAATGTAAGAAAGGTAATGGATAAGTTCCTTAAATTCCTCAAACTTATACATCATCTACCTACATGCAATCTTATATCTAATTAGGGGAAAAAATATATCTTGCATTCAACAATGATAAGGTCTATCATATACAAAATTAATGTGTAAAAGATTAGATTTGGTCAATCCTAAAGAGCTTTGGTCCCCCCTCCCTTACTTGAACTGACAAGTTAGTTCTTTAACTTCCTTCGATGCTCTAAAACTATTGGAATGCTGGTTTACTCTTAGACTACCAAGTTGATACTTTTTTTTTCACCTTCGTCCTTGCCTCTAACATATGACTATAAATCCAATCCCCATTGCCATGTTCGATTCTCACTTCCTCCATGTATGCTTTTATAACCTCATACAACCTAAATCTTGTCAAACCATGGACAACTATCAACAAGACAATAAACAAAACACAACGGTATCCCCTACTCAACTACAAAAACCACCACATAACCAAGAGCACTAAAGCAACATATCTGCACAATACATGCCCTAACCATGAATAAGAATCACCAAAATTGACAATAACATCAAAGAGAACAATAACCAACATCAACAACAAACACATAATCACAACTACCTAAAAGATGATTACTTTACGAGAAGAAATGAAGAGAAATGTGACTTATCAAAAACATGGAAAGGGATGTTTCTCTTTTAGATTTTCCTTCACTAAAAGCGTATGAAAACATTGTTTCTTAGACTAAGATGAGAAGACAATAGTAGAACTACTTAGGAGAAGAAGAAAATATATTGTGAAGGATAAAAAGAAGAGGGAGAGAAAGGTTAAAGAGAGAGGGGAACATGATGCATTATTTGGATAAGATTTGAGCATTATTGGGATGGGGCTTAAAATCCCTTAAAATATTGTTTTGCCTAACTTAAAAGGCTTACTATCTCCTTTTTTTTCTCACTAGGGTTTTACAAGACCTTTTGTCCATATTATGGATTGGTTTTTAGGTGAGTAGTAAGGCCTAGTGAATTAAACCTAATTATAGCATTATCTTAAGAGATCCAGTTTGGTAAGCTTGAAACAAAAATTGATAGATTGTTTCATCCACTTATGACCTTACTTAGTTTTCTTGCATGTGGAAATAAGCTTGGAAGCGGGTCATTTGATCTTATAGATCTCCTTTAGGCTCCTAATAGGACTTAAGAATATTTAATACGCCTTAGGCTTATTCCTTTAAGATTCGGGCTTATTCTTATGAAGACCTAAGCTCAACTAAGCCTATTTGCAACCAAAGCCTATGGATTATAAAGTATGAAGAAGCTTTAGTCTCATTAATTAGAATCCCATAAGTGATCCATCAATCATCATCAATAGTAAATCTCATTTTTCACATTCTGAGCATTAATAAGTTTGAGAAATTATATCAAAACCTTGCTAAAATAGCTTTACAAATGATCAAGGCATAAAATTGATCAAGAACAAACTAGGAATGATTAAGAACACTAGGCTTGATCCGTTTATTGTATGTGCATACTTTAGAAATTAGGTTTGCTTATCCCTCATCCTACATGTCTTCCTAACGACGTTTCTCTATATGTCATTAACTTAAGACTTCTTTTGGTCAACCATTATACTAAGTGCACATGATTAGCCAAATATAGTAGCCCTACCATATTTTATTATGATTCTTCTTCTAACCAAACAAATACACTAAGTGTCATCGACATACAACAAGAAGAGTCCTATAAGTAATTCAAGTATACGCATTCCCATGTTAGGATGACCTTTAAATTATACAATTTCTTTAAGATCTTTTGTGGTTTTCTGCTCTAATGTTTTTAGCACAACAAACAATTATGCACTATAAAAACCAAGTTTTGTTTCTTTAATGGTAACTTAAAATTTTTCGTAACTATCCTTTAATAATGCCTTGAATAATGAAGTTTGCATGAATATACTTCTAATTGAAACCTTTCATGTTTATCTTCATTTTATTAAATTCTTTACGTGAGATGATGTAGGACCTCATAGTTGGTGGAATAGGTGATGGTTAATCAGTAACCATGACGATTGAGTGGAAGCAGCAACAAGAGTCAAGACTAGCATCGGAGAAGCAGGAGTTAGAGTAACATCAAGCAATTGTACTCCATCATGTAGGATTATGCTTCTATTTGATCTTTAAGGTATATAATTGTCCCTTCTTATAGATGGTTTACCCTTAAGGTATATAAGTGTCCTTCCATAATGTATGGCTCAATAGACGTCTCTCTCTCTCTCTCTTTTTTTTTTGGGGGGGGGGGTTTGTTTATGGGTTTTAAGGAATAGTTGGTTGTTTGAAAGGAAATAATCAGGGATTGAGACTATCTATTGGAAACTCTAAAAGGAGCCACGATATTAATAAAATTAAAGAAAGAACTTCTTGATCTCATCATTGTAGAGAAAAATATAAAAAAGAAAGGATGAATATAGGAAAAGAACGGAGGGGAGTTACACATAAAAGTATCAACAACATTTGAGGTGAATCTAAAGTACAAATTAAATAAGGTATTGAATTTATAATAAGTGTTTTTAAAGAGGAGATCAAATATTGAAATAACTAAAATATAAATCAACATTATAATAAGTGATTCAAATAAAAAATTAAAACCATAATTTTATTTTATAACCTCCCTAATTTTAATCCTCTATTAAATGCTTCTCAAAATGTTAATCTTTTGTTTTTTTAACTTTGAAGTTCATTCGTCCATTTAAATTGGTCCTCTATTTGATGAATTTATATCTAGAAATATACTGTCCTTAAGAAATTATGCAAGACCGAACATATTTTGAATTAGAAATAAATAGACTTAAGAGTGTATTTTTGGACTCAAAATTTTTTTATAGATTACTTAAGTGATATATAACATTGTTACGAAGCCCTTTTTCAAAAATAAATTTTCAAAATTTTTAGATAATTTTTAGGCTTTAAAATGACACTTAAAATGGGTTATTTTTTATTTATTAAGTAATTAAATTGTTAATAGTATGTTCAAATTTGATGAAGTATGATACTTGTAATATTTAGGGTGTTTAATGTAATTATTAGAGTATTATGTAGTAAATAAGTAATAGGAAAAATAGTAAATTTTAAGTTAATTTTGTAAATTAGGGTAATTAGAAGTAAAATCTAATTTAGGATGAATTTATATATTTTGAGATGTTAATTGATATTAGGAGATGATAATTGGAGTGATAGAAATATTAGATATATATTATATATATAATAGATAATAATACATAATACGCAAAAATTGGAAATATAATAAATAGAAGATATTAGAATAAAAATTGATATTATACTAATAATAAGAATATATATAAAATCTAATAGAAAACTTAAATTTAGGTAATTATATGAAAAATGTAAAAATTTCTCATATCGGAAATAAATTTGGTACACTAATAAGGATTTAAGTGTATTAGGTAGAATAAAATACCGACTAGGAGTAATTATATTATTTAGGATACCTGGAAGTAATGTGATTAATTTCACATTATGGGTTAAAATGAGTTTCTAGAGTTTATGTATAAAACTGTACTTAGAAACTGAACTAGAACTTAATTTAGAAATCAATGCGGAAATTAAACCAAAACCTAGCCTCAAACCGAGAATAATTGTAAAAGATTTGAGAATCTAAATAATTGGACATATTAAACTCTAAACCAAAGATAACAATAAGTGTTATAAGATAAAAACAAACCTATAACAATAATATAAAAACTGAGATAACGTTGATATTATAGGAATCATTAGTGATGGACTAAACAAGTCCCACCTCGAGTGAGCAAGCGAGGAGTCAAGATAAGTTGGGTTTAATACTTCATCATATTTTAGAGTACTAATTTGTTGTACTTGGAGTCTTGAATTGTACTTGTTAGATAGTTGGTTATATGCATGTGTTTGTTTTAAGCTATTGATTATGATGCTAATTTGCTGTTTGACTTGTATTTGTATAAATTGTATAGAACTATTGATTACCTTAAACTAGACCTAATCAAATTTATAACTTGTAATCATAAACTGAACATGCATAGCAACCCATTAGAGGAACATTAAGATTCTCTAACCAAATACCAACCCCTTCGAAATGGATAGCGTTGAATGGGATAATTGGTCCCTTCTTCATCCTTAATCGAACTGAGTGAATTGGTGACTAGAGAAAACTTTATTGAGGTAACTCAATGTACAGGAAAGCTATGAAGTTACACTACACTTCATATGAGCGGTGGCAATAGGTAACCCAACAGAGGAATGGCAAATCTAAGACGGTCAATTCATCATTGTTGAGTCTCATGTCATGTTCATTCCATCAGTATATCCTGTCATGTCGTATCTTGTCTAATAATAATCTCAATATTATCCCTTTTGCTAAGTTTGCCAGTCAAAAGTTATATATTCATTCTTCTCAAGTCTAGTGAAGTCCAATCAAATTTAGTCGTTAACCATCTCATTTGAATTTAAGATGAAGAAAAGTCGAGATTTGCCAAATTTGCTTCTGTTAATCTTATACCAAGCTGTATGAAGAACAAATGAGAAGCTATGACAGTAGTACAATCATTTGAGTAGAAGATTTTGGATGAGATGAAAGGTGATAATATGAAGTGAATTTAGAATCACTAATGATCACAAATAAAACTTAAGAAACAATCAAATAAGAAGTAAATGGAGAATAAACCAATAAGAAAATTTACGAGGTCATAAAGCTAAGTCATAAGATAGTATAGTACGATTAGAGAATTACGATAATGAAATAAGCCCTAATTAATACTAAGGTAGGGAATGTAAAGGAAGGAAAATTTAGAGATCAAGCAAAGGTCTAAGTAGAGAAGAAGTAAAATGTTAGTCAGGAAGTAATTCGAAAACTTAATTAGTAGGCTATATAGAAGTTTCATTTGAAGATAGTTTAGTAGAATGGAAGATGGGTTTTAAAATTATGAAGTAACCTCCAAAAATACTGGATAATTAGGTTCAGAAGTTCAAGAGTTGAGATACAGAATAGGTAAAGATACGAATGGACGAAGGTCTAGACTTAAAAACTAAAGTAGAAATTAATATAGTGAAGACAGAGCAGTACTTATGGTTTCTTCGATTTTTAAAGTAGTAATAATATATAAACTATTAATCTTAGTAAGTAAGTAATACATAGATATACAGTAGTTTGGAGGACGAAACTATTTTAAGGAGGGTAGAAATGTAAGCCCCACAACCAATCACTTAGAGTTTCAATCGGTTAAAAGATCCGATCAAGTCCGAATTATAAATAAAGCTAAAAATATTAGTAAAATAACCCTGTAAGTTTGAATTTAAGAAAATAAGCAATAAAATAAAAGAATATAAAAATTCCAAATTTTAAGTATATAACTTGTTATTTATCGAAAATACGTAAAATGCATTCCGATAATTAATAAATCGCTAGAGATATATATATACTAAAAATCATACAATAACCTAAATAATATTTAGGAATATTTATTTGTACTATATATGAATTTACATATATGTAGAAATACGCGTAATTACTTAAAATACGCGAAATGTGCTAAAATAATAATAAATAATTACAAAAAATTCATAATTAATTAAGAAAAAATCAAGAAAAATATAGAAAAATGAGTAAAAGCCCAGAAGTGGGGTGTGAAAATTTGAAATTGAAGAAAAAAAATTAACCAATTAAAATATAACAAATAGAAAGTGGAAAAAAGAAGAAATAAAGCAATTATCTTGTCTTATTAATGCACAATAATTTCCCTAAAGCTCTATAAATACTTCAAATTTTTCAAAAGCTCATTTAGTTAGTTTGGAGAGTGAGAAAAATGCAGAGAGATGAAATTGAGAGAAAAATTAGGATTAGAAAAAAAAATAAGAAATCAGTACAATTAGGTATTGTAAGGAAAACTCAGAGCCGACGAGCAACTAGGAGTGGACGACCACCACCACCATACGATGGTAGCAGTGCCCAGGTGGGCTGACACACCTAGTGGCCGGAGCTACTCAAATCGGTAAGTTCAATTTCCAACCCGATTTTGTGTAATTTTGTAAAAATAGTAAATATTCTTAGAAAATTATAAATTTTATTATTCTAGAATATTTTTGTATATAGTTTTTAGAAAAAATATTATTTTGATGAAAATATGTCCCATGATATATGATTCTTAAGAAATCATGCAAAATAGAACATGTTTCTGTTTAAAAATAGATGACCTTAGGAGTGTATTTTTTAGCCCAAAATTTTTGTATAGACTAATTAAATGATATAAAACAGTGCTAAAAGTCTGTTTTCAAAAATTAACTTTCAAAATGTTTAGATAATTTTTAGGCCTTAAAATGAGGCATAAAATGGGTAATTTAGGGTTAATTAAGTAATTAAATAGTTAATTACTGATTTAGTGAATAATTATATGTTTTAGGATGTTGAAATCTGATGAAGTATGATACTTGTAGCATTTAAGGTATTAGATATAATTATTAGGTTAATTATATAGTAAATAAGTAATAGGGAAAATAATAAATTTTAAGTTAATTTTGTAAATTAGGGTAATTAGGTGTAAAATATGATTTAGGATGAATTTAGATATTTTGAAATGATAATTGATGTTGGGAGATGGTAATTAGAATGATAAAAATATTATATGTGTATTATGTACATAATAAGTAATAGTATATAATACACAATTATTAGAAATATAATAAATAGAAGATATTAGAATAAAAATTGATATTATAAAAATAATAGGGATATATAATAAATCTGATAGAAAACTTAAATTTATGTAATTATAGAAAAAATGTAAAAATTTCTCACATCGGGAGTAAATTCAATACACTAATAAGGATTTAAGTATACCAGGTGGAATAAAATACTAATTAGGGGTAATGATGGTATTTAGGATATCTGAAAGTAATGTGATTAATTTCACATTATAAGTTGAAACGAATTTCTAGGGTTCGGATATAAAACAGTAGTTATAAATCGAACTAAAACCCAATTTAGAAATGAATGCGGAAACTGAAACTGAACGTAAACCTAACTTCAAACCTAGAATAATTATAAAAGATTTGAGAACCTAAATAACTGGATATATTAAACCTTAGACAAAACATAACAATAAGCGTTATAGGATAAAACTAACTTATAATAGTTATATGAAAAACTAAAACCATGTTTGTGTTAGAGGGATGATTGGTGATGACCTAAGCAAGTTGGACCTCGAGTGAGTGAGCGAGGAGTCTAAGTAAGTTGGGATTAATACATTGCTATTTTTTAAGGCTTAAGATTATATTTGATTGTGCTTGTTAGATAGTTGGTTGTGTACATGTGCTTGATTATAAGTGATGTTATAATTCTGTTTATTGTTCTGGCTGGTATTGTGTTATTTGTATAAAATGATTGATTATCTTAAACTGGATCTAATCAAATATACGACCTGTAATCATAATCGGTCCTGCATGGCAACCCATTAGGGGAAACCTAGGATTCTTCGACCAAATACCGACCCCTTCGAAAGGAATAGCGCAGGATTGCATAATGATCCCTTCTTCATCCTTAGTCGAACTAAGTGACAGCAAAGGAGGTCGTGGAGAGGGTGAAGTCAATGCTTCGAAGGTAGTCGTGAGAGGAGCGGTGTCTCCATTGAACAAGCTTAGGTTTGGTTGTAGGTACAATTTCTCTAATCTCACGATGAGCCAGATAACGTCGTGCGATGGCATTTGCTTGAATATGCATTACATTTAATAAGTTGATTGATAACCTTATTATGTTTATGGTATACTTTTAAGACCTCTATCCTAACTTACTAAGTTGTGGTTGCTCATATCCCTATAAACGTCGTACAGGTGCTAGCTAAGAAGCGACATATAACTACTCTGAAGCTAGCAACTGCTGAATCCTGGGGAGTGAGAAAAAACATTTGAAAAACAAACATATATTTTTAAGGTCTAAGCTTTTATTTTAGAATTTTTCATTTCTGAATAATGTAATAATTAAGAAATATATTACAGTGAAATATTATAAATGTTAATTGTAATAACTAAATTTCAGTGCATATATATATTTTCTTACTTTCTTAGGTAAATGATTTATTTAAATTATAAATTGTTTACTTCAAACCGGGTTAGTTGTGGACGCCTTGTGTAGATCAGGTCTAAAATAGTGGTTGTAAAGCTAACTTCTATCTTAGAATGGTTTACACGGTAAGGCAGTTACGATTCTACCGCCTCGGGGCGTGACAGAGGAGGTTGTGGTAAGAGTAAAATCAATTGTTCAAAGGTAGTCACGGGAGAGCCGTGTCTCTATTGTATAAGATTGGGTTTGGTCGTGAGCTGTTGCATTAACGGAAACCCTTTAACTCAGATTAGAGCAGATGCAATTTCTCTAATATCACAACGGGTTAAACAACGTCATACGATGATATTTGTCTGAACATGCATTACACTTAATCATTTGATTGATAACCCTATTTGTGTTTGTTGTATGGTTTAAGTCTCAACCCCAATTTACTGAACTGTAATTGTTCACATCCCTATAGCTTTTGTCGTAAGTGTTAGCTAAAAAGCAACTTATAATTACCTCAGAGCTAACAACTACGAGATCCTAGGGAGCAAGAATATAAACTGAAGACCGGATACACTCTCAAGTTTAAAGTTATATTTAAAGCTTTCAGTATTAAATTATGAATTATTTAGGTAAATTATGATTAAGTGGCTAAATCATGTAAATATACTTAAATTATTTTAATATAAGTATTTATTTTTCTTAAATTCATAAGTAAACAATTTATTTAAATTATAAATTATTTACTTAAAAGCGAATTAATCGTGGATGCCTTGTATAAATAAGGTTTAAGGTGGTGACTGTATGGTCATTTTCTGTTTTAGAATGGTTTGCACGGTGAGACTGTTAGGATTCTACCGTTTCAAGGCAGGACAATAAGTATTAATGATATTTAAATATTTAAAAATAAAGGAATGTACTTCTAAAAAAAGCAATGCTATTAACAAATTTTGAGTAGACTTATTGGTCTTGCTATTGTAGGGAGGGAAATATAAAAGAGAAAGGATAAATATAGAAAGAGAATGAGATAACTAGAGAAAGTTTTGTGTGTATAGGTATATTTGGGGAAGATTAATGAGACTACATCTAATTTATAAAGAAAAGAAGAGTATGGAGATAAAAGGATATTTTATATTTATTACTCATATTATATCATTTTGTGGCTTACTATTGGACTCATAGGTAGGCCTATAACAAGCAATGCTATTAATGAAATTGGGGAATAGACCTATTGATCTTGCAACAATAGAGAAAGATACAAAAGAGAAAAAATGAATATAAAAAAATAAAATAAGGAAATAGATGCAGGAAGTTTTGTTTTATAAAGAGTATAGTGTGTTTGAGGAATATCTATGAGACTGAATTCATTTTACAAAGGAGAGAGAGGAGAGAAGACTATAGAGATATGGTGTTTCATATTTATTATTCATAATATATTTTTTTGTAACTTTATTATTAGATATGTATAAAATTTTAATTACAGCTATTGTAACTAGATGGCATTGTCTCCCATTAAGATGTATTAGGTTTAATTCTCTCCCTCGCAAATGTAATATGATAGTGGAAGAAAAAAAAAAGAAAAAGGAATCCTAATGGACATAAATATTATATATATATATATATATATAGTTATGTGCTTTATATGTTTTAGTAACAAATAAATACAATCTCTCTTTTTTTTTTCTTTTTTTTTTATGGTTTTGTTGAAATAACTCCATTGTAACCATTTATAATGTATTGCTCTAACTATAAATTGGTTCTTTTGTTGTCACTTATGTTTTAGAGTCTATACATTATTTTGTTTTTCTTTTTTAAATCATTGGTCATGTACATAATTTGATTCAATAATTGTCTAATATTTTATATTCTATCATATTGTTGTATTTATCTTTTACACAGAGAGTACGGGTATGCATCTTCTAGTGATACCTATATATTACCTTTTATAATATTAAAGAAAATGAGTTGGTTTTTGGTGTTCTTTAAAAACATATAGTAATGTTATAGATTAATAAATATAATATAATATAATATGGAAGTAACAATGAAAGTTTTCTTGGGAAAGCGGGGTACAAGAAGTTATACGCAATGCGGGAAATATATATCGTATTATTTATTTTAACAAATAATAACTACCATATGAAAGAAAACAATAACCCTTTTTTTTTAAATAATTCCATAAATAAATTATTTACCTAATTATTTAGGTAATATAAAGCAAGCTAGAATTTTCATAAAGTTGGTTAGATGGCATCTTAATCTTTAGTTTTCTAAGGTCCTCTCCTGCATATTATTATCTATCATATTATAGGAATTTTTTTTTTAACTATCCTATAACTGCCAATTTAGTGTCTTTACTTATTAAATATATTCATATATCAATTAAAAAAAAATAGATTCATCTTACAAAATTTAAAACAGTATAGTTATTATTTTCTATCATGCTTATTCTATCTTGTTATTTTTTTATTTGTCAATTATTTTAATTATCTAATATTATTATTATTTGGAAAATTCTTAACTAACATTTGTAAGGATTTTTTCTTTAAAAAATTTATTATAGTTTTGATTTTATTAACATATATTATCTAACACTCTTTTATATATTTTAATCTAAGATTTTTTATTTTTTATTTTATTTTTTGCATGTATAATATGGTCCATCCTTTGCTAGTTTTTTCCCAATGAAAACGTGTGGTATAGTTCGCATCACTCCAGGCATGACAGATTCAATGTACGATGATCTCATAAATAGGCAGTCCTCGTAACAAGGTCTCGACAATGGCCTTCTTTTCTCCCACAAGGAAACATGGGGACCACTTTCTTATCATGAATACATATAATCTATAACAACAACTTGGTCTTTCTTGTTCTGATTGAAAAGTTGTAAGTCATAGCTCTTTCCGGCAAAAACCATTCCAATCAATCTGTGCCAACAGATGATGCGTCCAAAAAGGTTTGGAAAACAAAACAGACTCCTTTCTCAGAGAATTAACAGACTGACTTCACTCGAAAAAAAAAAAAAAAAAAAGTTTCAAGAGACTGTGTAGACTCTCTGGCCACATTCACCTTGACCCTTTTATTTTTATTCAACCTTCATCTATACATACATGAAACGTTATTTTTTCCATTTTTTGCACGTCTTTGAACAGTAGTTTCCTTGTACATGACAAGGCTACATGTTTACAACGTTTGTTTGATGTGATAACAAGACTGGTTGTTTGTGAATTCCGATTTCCTTAAGCAGCCAGCATATCCAGGTTTTTTTTTTTTTTTGTTCCTTTCCCATCCCACCTCCTTTGGGGTCTCTTATTGCTGTCGTATAAGCCTTCTTGATGTGTTTTTCTTGTGTTTTGATTTAATTATATTGAAGTAATTAGTGTAATTGTGTAACAAACTTTATATGTAATTAGTATGGAAGTTTTGCATTCTTAAAATAAGAGGTTTTATGGTCCAAAAAAAACAAAAAAAAAAAAAGAACTTCTATATTCAGAAAACTAAACTAAGCACGAAGAAATGATGGTTGCTCCCAAATTACGAATGAATTTTCATGTCCCTTTAGGAAGAAATTCAGTTTAGTCAAGATTTATCCTATTTTTGTTGGGGAATATGAATTTTCATAAGAACCAATTTTTGTGTCAGCAGCATTGTTTTAGGATACCATGTTTCTTTTAATTGCGATTCATAGTATTGTTTCTGGGCAATGTTGTAGGGTCATTGCCGCTATTGATATCTTGAACTGCAGTCTCTGTTGTCATGTTGATGGGTGAAGACAAGAAAAAGGTATATGTTGCCAATTTGATCCCCTTTTTCTCCATCATTCATGTCTTTCTTCAATATTTTTATGATGTTTTTGTAACATCTCCACTAAATTGGATCATTCATCCGTTCAGTCCTTCATTGAGAAAGTTTTCTCCACTGGGCCGAAGATCGAGAGGAAGTTGAGTAGAGAATCACATGAAATTTCAGGTGAGTTTCTCCATACCATACCGATTTTGCTCACTAAATCATTAGTTGTATGGAATGGCCCACCATTTATGCAATTGTGGTTCTTTCCTGGACCACATATAAGTAATGACAGCAAAGACAATCAACCTGTTCTGCTTTCCATGAATTTGACCTTTTCACTGATGAGACATTTGAAAGATGAACAGATGATAGGATAAGAAGTACATGAGTGAGGAGTATCATAATCAAATTGCTTTTCTATAAGAATATATTCGTTGTTAAGCCTTAAGCTATTGTGAGGGTCCAGAATGCTCTCTATCACTCGCTCTATATCTCCCATAAACAAATGGGAATTCACGAATTTGGAAGATATTATCTCGAAGTAGGCATAGAATATGTTGCTGTCATCAAGGGCTCCTTATTTGATTGGTTTTATTTTTCTACATGTAGTTATAATTCCGATGATTTCATGTTTGTGGATAGAAAAAAAAGTATAGATCTACCTATCACTACTTTCATATGAAAAGGCACCTAGCTGTCATCATCAAAAATTTATTCCTGGAGAACTATTCCATGGCTTGAGCTTCCCTTGTAGCTTTGCATAGTCTTCTTTATTCTCAAATATGTTTTTTTTTGGTCCCTCAACTTTGTTACTTGCTATAGAACAAACTGTTTCAACAGTTGACAGCACAGGTTTCAGTGACATAGGACCTCCTCCCCAATGCAATCAACAAGTTAAGACTTTGCGGTATGCAGAGAACACTATATTTCTTTTCACCTATCATCTTTGTTCCTTTAATAGTTCATATTATATATACTCTTTTGGATGGGTTTTGGCTCACGCTATAATTGTTGTATGCGTTTCAGCATATTTGTAGCAACATGGAACGTGGGGGGCAAATCACCTCATCAAGGACTGTCTTTAGATGATTTTCTTTGTGCCAGCAATCCATCAGACATATATGTGTTGGGGTATGCTTCTCTTGATATCTCTCCAATTTGTCATCCCTATGTAACTATTAATGCTTTTTTTTTTTTTTTTTTTTTACATACATCTGATCATGCATTATTGTTGCCTTGCACTGTAAAACTGAGGCATAGTTGTGGGCTGAAACCATAATTTATCCACCCCCTTTTTTTTATCCTTTTTTCAAAGCCCTTGGTCTTGATTGTCCTTTGGAGTGTACAATCAATTAGATTATACATAAAAATTAAAACCTACATAATGGAGGGAAATTTGTCATCTAGTTCGCCATCAATCTGTTTTTGTGAAATATATTAGGTGGCTGTTAAGGGATGTCATTAATGGAACAGAGGAAGTACTCTTCTTTATAAGTATGAATTTTGCTTCTCGAAGTTTTTCACACAAGCAGACTTTGTAGTCTTGGCTCTACGCTTATCCCTGTTCTGATTTCATGAGTTGCATATTGTCAGTTTCCAGGAAATAGTTCCCCTGAATGCCGGTAATGTGCTGGTTATTGAAGACAATGAGCCTGCAGCAAAATGGCTTGCACTAATAGACTACTCACTAAACCATCCTCCTGGTGTGGCTCATAGAGGATTGAAGCATGCGAATGCCCTTAGTAATTCACCATTCTTTGTGAAGCCTTCGCTTAAGAGGATTAGTAAGACTTTTAGAACAGAAAGTGGGAGAAGACTCAAAGCTTGCAATTGCAAGTACGAATTAGAAAGGAAAAGCAGCAGGGATTTCTGCTTTCCATGCCAGTCCTTAAATGTAAACGAAGAAGACCTTTCTTCAGAAGAGGACGATGATGGGTTTAGCAGCTTTGATCCAGCGGAAGTTTCGAATATATTGGGCAACAACCAGATGAAATATAGCATGATAGCAGGTAAACAAATGGTAGGACTCTTTCTTACAGTTTGGGCAAGGACGGAGCTTATTCATTATGTAGGACACTTAAGGACTTCCTGCATTGGTCGGGGCGTCATGGGCTATCTTGGAAACAAGGTAGGTTTGTAAACTTCTCTATTTACAAACTTTTCTTTATATTTTGCTCATGTTTCATCTTGGAGCTTAGACGAAATAAGCCAAGTTTTCAATGGTTATTTAATTGCAGGGTTGTATATCTGTGAGCATTTCATTGCATCGGACCAGCTTTTGCTTCATCTGCAGTCATTTAGCATCTGGAGAAAAAGAAGGAGATGAGCTTCGAAGGAACTTGGATGTTATAGAGATACTAAAAAACACCCAATTTCGTAAGATTTGCAGGACAACTAACAGTAGGATTCCAGTTAAAATCTTAGAACATGAGTGAGCATCCCAAATCATGTCTTTAACCTAACCTGACCCAATTTAGTATTTCAAGTTGAATCCATGCTTACAAGAAGAAAATAATATTGTAGCCGCATCATATGGTTAGGAGACCTGAACTACCGGATAGCGCTAAGCTATGTAGAGACGAGAAAGCTTATGCAAGAGGACAACTGGGATGCGCTTCTTAACAAAGATCAGGTAATCAATTTTTGCAAGGCATATAAGGAGATGGAAAACTGACCTCAACCAAGCAAATCTATCGATCAGTAATCAAGTGTATTGATTTTCAGTATTCGGATAACTGGAGTTGCATTGGATGAGATCGTAAATGCTGAAAATTTAAATCATAATGAAGTAAGAAAACATAGTTGCTAAATTTATTGGCTGAGCTTCCTCTTTAACATCCGTTTCGTACAAGTCATCATAATGCAGGATGGTACTAAACGTTGATCAGTGACGCATGTTGTGTTTTCGAAATTGAGGTTGCATTGTTGAGTTAATGTAACGATTCTTTTGTTTAAATTGTTTATTATAGCTGAAGATTGAAAGGGAAGCAGGGAGAGTATTCACGGAATGGAAAGAAGGGAAGATCAAATTTCCACCTACATACAAGTACTCGTACAACTCAGATGTTTATGCTGGAGAAAACATAAAATCAAAACACAAAAGGAGAACACCAGCATGGTATGACTTCCTCGGCCTATACGTTTCCAGGAAGAGATCATTATTTTATGGAAAAAAGTAGTTGAAAAAAATGGTTCTCTTAAACACCTTATGCAGCAACTAATGCAAACATCTAATTCTGAAAAACTAATTCAGGTGCGACAGAATACTTTGGCATGGAAACGGGATCCAGCAGCTTGTGTATGTTCGAGGGGAGTCTAGGTTCTCCGATCACAGGCCAGTTCATGCAGAATTTCTGGTGGAGGTGGTGGCAAGTGATGCTGTCAAAGAGAATTCACCCCGGCATTGATTTGGAACCTGGAGCAGAAGAGCTATGGCCTCCTATTGGTAAATATGCTTGCCTGAGGAACCTTGCAAGCAGCAGAGTGTTGTTCATTATGGAACATTAGAATTAGATATTATTATGACATTGACAACAACATTGTCTTGAGAGGGAAAGAAAAACAATTGTGAAAAAGCGGGCTCAATAGGGAACTGCAGCATTGTTTTTTTCAGCAAAAACAATGTTAGTTTTGACCACATTCAAACTTTGTTGGCCTTGATTTCCATCATGCCAATTTGCTTGCTTAATTTTTTTTTTTTTAATTTGGCCCATGAACGTGATTAATGACCCATTATCAATACTTTTAGTAGTAGAGGTGATCATTGGCGGGCTTGGATGGGCCTAGGCCTAGATTACATAGGCCCAAAGTACTTTTACCCTTTGACCAAGCCCGATTGTTAGGTGTAGCAAGCCTTGTGGGGCCTGGGGGCCTAGTATGGCCTCCTTATATTGATTTGCTAAAAGAAAACAGACTTTTCTATGTAGAAAAATCTCATAAAATTGCTGTAGATAAGAAATTGCTTGAAACTATTTAGTTTTATCTTTCATTACTAAAATATAAACAATTTAATAAGCCATTAAAGTCCACATGTAATTTAGTGCACTAAACCATTTTGTTAAAGTTTTGTCATAAAATTATTTTGAAGATTATAGCTCACATGTAATATTTAGTACACTAAATCTAGTACGCTAGCAGATATCTTAATCTACATATTTGGTAGGTCAGATCATCTAGCTATTGGTTTTTTCTATTCCTCCTAAGCTCATTCTAAAAAGTTAACCATGCCTAGATTGTTGGCTAAGCGCACCTTTTCATTGGGCTTGCTTTTTTAGCCCTATTAAATCAAGTTTATTGGAGCAGGGTCTTGGTGTTTTGAATTCTAATAAAGTTACTCATTTCTTAAAGTTTTCTGAAATTACTAATTAATGGTTACTATTGTTTAGATATTTGAAAAAAAAAAAATGGTATCACAATAATGTCGCATAATATTTCAAAATTTTAGACAATAATTACCATTGATTCATAATTTTAGAGTATTTTTTTTTAAAAAAAAGTAATTTTAAAGGATCCATTTCTTATGTTGAAGGATTTTTAAAAGAAGACCAACCATATCTACACTATTATTTATCATATTTTTGCCGTATAACATGGTTATTTGTCCATATAAGGGATCATAAATGTCCAAAAACATGTAGCAAAGTTTCGGCCACATGCAGGTGTGAGATGTTTTAAATTTGGAGTACTTAGTTCAGAAAATACATCAGGATATTTCGAACAAAATCCCTTCTTCTAGGATTATCTTTTGATTTCTTTTTTATTACTGAGTGTTAATTCTCTTTAATCCAATGTGTTCTCATTAATCCATTCAAATTGTGGTGAATCAGTTACTTTGAAATCATGAAATATCGATTCCAGTTAACATCCCATAGGAATTTTTGCGATCTTCAGTAATATCAAAGGTCTATCAACAATTCTCTTCCCATGCTAATTCAAAATAAATAAATAAATAAAGTAAAATAACTAAATTGGCGTAAGAGAGAAGAAAATCACCCCCATTTTGATTTAAACTATAAGTAATGAAGATATCCACTTTCATCCCTAACTCATTTATTTAGACCTAAAGAAAAGAAAAGGAAAAAAAAAAGATGCATCATAATAATATAAATAAAGTAGCAAATGAGAAAAATAAAAGAAAAAACAAAGGGTAAGAAATGGTTGGATTACCTCAGAGAAGTACTTGTATATAGTCCTCCGCTTGTCGTTTTAATTATCCACCGGCCAATTGGAACACGTTCCAACTTGACAAACCCCATGTACGAGCATGTGAACTTTGGTCATTTCAGGTAATAAAGATTTTGTTAACCAGAGTATCATCTTTCACAAGGAGTAAGGCAAAACAAGTCACTAAGTCCTATATACTGCCTTTTTTTATCCAACAAGAATGAATGAAGAGAGTATTTCTACTCAATTTTAATAAGACTGAAAAAAAAAAAAAGCAACAAGGAATGTAATAATGTAAACAAACATGATTCACAATTTCGAGCTTGCATCACTTCCATGAATCTACAGTTAAGTGAAAGGGGTTAAAGAAAGTACTTTGGGATTTCAATCTTTCACTAAACTACTAACTAATTACTATTGGACATTTGCCAACAAAGCTGGAATTTAACATACCTTAATTCTCATTGAACATTGATAAATTTAAAATCACATTAAGATTTTTGGGGGAAAAAAAAAATTGCACGGAACAACTTGGTACATCGTTATAACTAGTTCCATGTTATTAAAGCCAGCTCCAAACTGGCCACCCCCCCTTGTTGTTGAAGATTAGAAACTTTTTTCCCCCTATTGGGTCAAATTAAGCAAAATGTAATTAAAACAAGTTTTTAGTGAAAAACTTTAATTATGAGGAAAACACCACTTATAAAGGCATAAGCCCCTTTGAGTTGTGAGCTCTCCAGCACTTTATGAATTCCAAAACTAAACTAGCTACCCATATGAATGTAATACACATAAAAGTTACTAAAAAAATTAGAACTTTCCATTCATTAAAGATTAATGATGTTCAATACAAATGAATTAGTATGAAAACAAAAGTAAAATGCAAAAACCTTTAAACTTTAGTCTCACCATAAACATACCTTTGAACTTTAAAAGTATGTTTTTAACACTCCCTAAACTCTAATATATTGGTAAATAACCCTAGATGTTATGAATAACAACCATCATTTAACTTATCAAATTTTACTTTAACACCTCTCCACTTAGTCCTCAATGCATTTTTGTTTTAAATTGAAAAAGCAAATATATTTTATATTGTCATTTTATCAAAACTTAAAGAGATGTTAAAGTATACTTTGTACTTTCGGAGAGTATATTCATGTAAATATTAAAGTTTAAGGAGTTATTTACAATTTTCTCAAATGCGAATTTCGTCAACCACTAAATTAAATCTATCGTTTCAAGATTCTAGCTTGTACAGGATAATGGACTCCCAATGTCGAATCGACCAAACTTGGGAGGACTTCGTATGCTTTGGGTCCAACTACAAAACAAATGAGGGTAAGTAATATAGATAGGAGGTTGTCCTACGAGGACTCTCTGATACTGAAGTCAATAACACTTGTGAAAGAACATGTGATTCAAAGAAAGAGAGAGTAAAGAGGAGAATAATTAGAGTATAGGAAATGGATGCCAAAAGACAAGAGTTACTTGTAAAGGGTGTGAGATCAAGTATTTATACATTCAACCCTCTAAGCCCTTATCAACTTATGGTGTGTAGACCTAGATTTTAGGAGATTGGGGTTAGTAAGATTCTATGATAGCAATAGAAATTATTAGCTTTTAGCATTACGTTTATCTTTTCTTCATAAATGTTTGATGGTGTTATACAATCGTAACTACATAAACTCTTCAAAAGGCAAGCTCCAGACTTTAAATCACATTTAATACAATGTAAATGTTGTAGTTGCAAAGGAGATACCTAATTTAGAGGAGTTACATGACATATAAAATTAACATGTCTTCCAAGTGATTATTTTGAATATCCACCATTTATCATAACTTATGTTATATCTTTAGATGCTACAAATTAGTCCCAACATACTTCAAAAAGAAATTATTCTCATATTGATATTATTGTATGAAATGTTTTGTTGAAAAAGAAAATGTATATTTTTTAAACTTATAAGGTACATTGCCATTATTTACTATTTGTAACCCATTGAATAGTATGGGAGAGTGGGTAACCCTATTGCATGGGGTACCAATACATCTCCTACTTGATTAAGTAAATATTTTGTGGGTATCAAGAGTTATAGGGTTAGTTTTAAGTAATAATTTTTTAGAACCTACTCTTAGAGGGTAGAAGTATAAGGGGTTTATATCCTTAACCCACCATAGAATCAGTATTTTAAGGTATATAGGTATAGATTTTCGAGGTGCCCCATATTGACCTTTTAAAATTTATTAAATATTGTATGATATATATTAATTGAAAAAAAAAAGAATCTTATATTTTCTTCAATTAATAAAAGTAAAGAAAAAAATATATATTATACTGAGGTTAAAAGAAAAGGATTAAACCTAATACAAGCCTTAAACCTAAAACTAATAATTGAAATCTTAGAATAGTAACGTTAAACTTTAAGATGCAATATTTGTTATTAGTTAAAAAGAGCTTGCATCTTCTTCTTTTTTTTATTTTTTATTTTTTAACATACACCCTCATGCATTTGCTATTCAATTATTTTGTTAGTGCGATTTAAGATCAAGTTCATGCAATTTTTCAAACATAATCTTTTTGTATGGAAAAATGAAAAAGTTATAACTAAATTTTGCTAATTAAAAAAGGTGTAGAGTTAAAATTTATAAGAAGATAAAAAAAAAATTACAAATTTCATAAGATATCTTATACCCTATAAGTTCTAAGGTATAAGTTTCAATATGATTTTGGATATAAATTTATAGTTTGCCTATCACTCTCCTTATCTTAAGTGGTATTGTTTTGGCAATTATCTTAAATGGCACTAGCGTTGAGTCTTGTATGGTTTCAGTTTATGAATTTAAGCATCTAAGACTAATTTGTTTTAGTATTTTTAAACAATATATTTGGTAATTTCATATTGAAATTGGATGTTTGAACAACTTGTTTGTATTATATAATATAATCGTACAATTTATTTGAAAATGTTTGTAAAAGTGAAGAGTAATTATAATGGTGATGGTGATCACATAAGAAAAACAAACAAAAAGTTTATATTTGCTTATTTTGAAAAAAAAAAAAAAAAAAAAACCTATCTTACACAATCTTCATTAGAGTTACCTGACACAAGTCCCTAGACAACTAGCCCAAAAAACTCCATGGAAGCTACTCTCACGAAGAAAGTAAGGTACTAAATTTAGAAAGTTACTCTACTCCTCTAAGAAATCCAAAAGGTGTTCCTTAGTCTATGGAGCCATATCATGCAGGTTCAATAAAAATGCTCTTAATGTTAGTTTTATGTAATATTTATATTGTCAATCTCACAAATAGTATAAATAAATAAAAATCTTTAAAAAAAAGGAAAAAGTTCTTTAATAGGAATGTTATTTATGAAGTTAACGTAACACTTTAAGAAACTCTAAAATTGTTTTATAAATAAAGATAATCTTTAAAAAAAAGTGATATTTTATCTCTATTTGAGAGTAGTATTTTTATACAATTTTTTTTCCCCTTAAGGCATGCCAATGTTGTAGTTTCATTTCTCAATATGTTGTGACAAAAGCATTAAGAAAGCCTATCCAAGCGTACAATCTCAGGCTTAGGTGAGGAACCTTATTAATGAAACTGGAAATATATATATATATATATCCTTTAAAATATATTCTTATTTTATGCGAAAATACAGCACTGAAGTCCTCCCAAAATGTTCGAATAAGAAAAGTCATATTTTGAATAACAATGAGATGCCTCCCTTTTGGGGTGCGTGTACAAAAAGTATTACTTTCTGGTCATTTTCCACCGAGAATGCAAGGATTCACTGCGATTGGACATTGATTTCCAAGCCATGTTTTTGTTAACTTTTTGCAATTACTTTAATGTTTTGCAATCAGAAATTCTTCTTTATCAACGTCATCAGTATGTCATTTCATGAAGACAGACACGTTTTTTCAGGAAGAATCCGAAGTTAAATCGCGCTTTTTTTCCCGATCCCAAGTGTTGTGAAATCCCTGCTTTTCAATGATCACATCACGTGCTCATCACATGATTACTGCAATTTTAGTTTCAAATTTCAACCCCAGCACTCTCTCTGTGGAAATATTTTACCTTGGGACTTGGAAACAAAGCGTGGTCAAAAGGCGTATCACGTGGTACGCGATACGGAGGCGACGCCACCAATTGTGTTCTAATTATTGGGCCACACTATTTACACTGTTTGTTTGGGAAGACGGAAAGATGAAACAGTGGGTAAGGAAAGAATTGGGTGTGAAAAAGGTCTAATTTCTTTATTTAGTTATGGGAGGAATTGGGGAAGAACAAACGGGAAGAGCAATTTCTTTTCTTTTTTTTTTTTGTTTGGGCGGCTGAAGGGAGAGTATAAAGAGGTGAAATGAAATTAGAATTATGATTTAAAATTTATTCTTTTATCACTTACTTTCTTTTTATCCCTTTTTAATGGGTATATTAATAATTTATGTTACATTCTATTTAATCTTTTAGTAATCTATTTTTTTTTTTCATTTTCCTTTCCTTAATTATATAAACTAGAAGAAATCAAATACATTATAATTCTTTCTATTCATATTCTTTCATTCTATATTCATTCCTTCTTAATCCCCTTTAACTCGAAGAAAAAATACCAAACATAGTGTTAATATGAAGTCTTTACAAAATATTATTAATTCTTCGGTAGCACTATTAAAAATTGTACTGTTGCCAAAAAACTTTTTAAAAAAGTTAGATAGATATCTATTATTATCAATTTTATATAAGTGTTAACAAACGAATAATATACCATTACCTAAAAATGAAAAGATTTAATATTAAATCGCCATGATGGCTTACCCAAGAATTTCCACTAATTGTAGGTCTTCGTTTCATTATGTTACAACTTTATTTCGTTGCTCCCAAATGTGGAGTGCTTACCTTCCACCATGTAGTTTGAAACAAATAATTATAATAATCACCAATTTTTTATAGTATCAGATAAATAACATTGAACTAAGAAAAAAAAATGTTACATCTACCACCTTATAAAATTTTCAAGAAACATCACGATGTCACTTTTTAAAAATGCTACCAATTTTCCATTACTTTTGTATGGGGTCCATACTAAGTGATTATATAGTTTTTAATGTGGATTTTTATTATGACATGACACTTTAGCTTATATTTATTAATTTCCACTTCATTGAAAAACTTTTGGAAAAATAAAATTGAAAAGGAAAAGATAAACCAAGTGAAATAATTTAACTCAACTACACTTAAGTATAAAAAAAATGGATACACATGAAGAATAAAAACACAATTTTTTTATAAAACAAACCGAAACCCCACTTCTACAAATTCCCAATCTCAAATCTAAGTTGAACCCTATTACTATAAACCTAATTTTCCTAACACAAGGCCAATAAGAGCATGGTAGCAATGGCTCCTAATGGAAGATAAGTAGGAATTATATTGTAACTAATTAATATATGTTTTGTTAATGTATTTCATTATTTCTCTTGATTAAATATTTTTAAGGTTTGATTTTGGTTGCTAACTGTTAATTTGTTTGAGGATAATTTCAAAATCTCTTGGTTTAGGGAACAATTGATTCATGTTTGTGCTTGTTTGAAATTTTAAATAGAACATAATGGGCTAGGACTTTTCTAGAAGACAAAAAGAAATTCAGTATTCTTAATATATAATGATGAATTAAGAATATGGGGAGACTAGGAGCTTGCATTATTTTGGCAAAGTTGATCAATTTAGATAAATTATCCTTGATAGTTTAAATGTTGGGTCACTTTTTGTTCATAGTTGACTTGATTTGAAATATTGTTTGTTAGGTATTTAATGCATAAGAGTAGTGGTGGAGATGTATTTGAAAGTTTTTGATAATTTTGTGCTTGTGCCTAAGAGAAAACAAAAAAAAGTTGGAGTTTATGTGATTTTTTCTTTTAAGGGCTTTTGATAATTTAGTTTTATTTGTTATGTTAAATGATTGGAATATATGGGTTTTAGATTTTGATTATGTAATTTCGATTTGTACATGTAAGGAAATCAACTTATTTCCTTGAAATTTTGCCTCCTGCTTTCTTATTATATATTATATATGGGTTTTATTTGTATTATTTGTGATTCCAATTTTAGCACTACTACTCTTTGAAGATATTGAAAGATTCATATGTTTGAATTCCTGCTAAAGGTCTTTTAGTGTATTACTTTTAATAGTTAAGCTTAGTTAGGACATAATTTAAAGAAAACCTATTACTTTGCTTTAGGTAGTTTAATTTAGCAACTTTAATTTTTTTTCTTTCTCTATGGCATAAAGCAACTACCATTAACATTGTTAATCAATCATTGAAGAATTGCATTATAATTGCACTAGCATTACTATGGATGTATATCCTTTATTTTGTTTAGCTAGTTTGCTTTTATGCTTTATTTTCTTCTTTTTTATTTTTATTTATCAATTTGAATCTAATTTAGAAATAAATAATTAAAACTAAAGTGCCACATCATAAAAAAAATCCACATTAGAAAAAAATACAGGCACTTGATGCAGACCCTACATAAAAGTAGGGGGGAATCTATAGCATTTTTAAAAAGTAGGGTCTTGTGTTTTTTTTTTTAAAAAAAAAAAGATTGTAGAGGTAGTAAATATAATTTACCAAAAAAAAAAAAAACCTTTTATGACATGAGGAACATTTTCATGTAACCTAACTATATTTGTCGATCATATTACATAATCAACTCTGAATTTTTTTAGATATGACCATAACTATAGTCAAAGTTAGAGCAGATCCTCCCTATTGAGTCCTAAAATCAACCAATGAGATCAACGCATTGTTCTAGGTCTAAGATTGAATTCATTCCCTTAGGTTAGGCTTATAAGGTATTTAAATAGATAATTAAGATGTCACATTAGCATACTGAACACCTTCTTTTTTAAGCACCTCTCCACTTTGTAAAGAAGTGCTTCACTAACTTTATAAACCAAATTTTTAAATCCTTTACGGGTCTTATATTAACGTTGCTTTTCAAATCAATATATAAAACATATTATTATTATTATTATTATTATTATTATTATTATTATTATTATTATTATTATTATTATTATTATTATTATTATTATTATTATTATTATTATTATTATTATATGTTATATTGATGACACTTTAATTATTATTTACTAAAACAATATAAAAAGGTTGAAAAATAAATAAATAAAAAAAACAAGCCATAGGCCATTGCTTAAGCAATGAAGATGAAAATGCAAAGACCAATTTAGCCTAGACACATGTATCTCCAACAAAGTCAGACAAAGGGAAGAGAGAGAAGGGATGCTTAAATAAGCACCTTATTCCTTATAAGCATTCCTTATTATAAAAGAGATAAGGGTACTTGGTATGGGAATTTGTGCCAAACACTCCTTATAAATATACTCTTGAACTAATATTATTCCCATATCCTAACTATATGGTGAAGTGGATTTAGTGGTTCCTAGTGTGTACATGTGCACACACGTTATTGTTTGCATTCAGCAAACCCATGCATTTTGATTCAAAGGGATTTGATTCTTTTTCCATTGTTTAGTTAGAAGGAAATTTGAAATGGAATGGATTTGGAGTAGAAAGATTCTATATGGACCTTATTAATGGTCACCTTTCAGCCCAAGGCTCTTAAGACCCAAGCCTTTTAGCAAGCCTGGTTAGCTCGCTCCTAAGCCTCTCTTTCCTTTACTAGACACTTTCTTGCACCAAATACGTAAGCTTGCTTAGGCATGCAAACTAGCGCTACCCTTAAAGCTTACAACGCTAACGAAGACTTTGAATAGCTTCCAAACACCTACTGTCTTTTAAGCTCCCCTTCAGATGTACGCTACTAGAGAGTTCATACAACCCTTAGAAAGAGTTACTGCCATGAACATTCCCAAATTGAACTTTATGCACCTAAGGCCCCTTTTGAAGATCCAGTATTTCACCTTCCAACTACTAAAAAGGACTGCATCATTAGATTGGAGCGATGTTTGGCAAGTACGATACCCAACACGACCAAACTCGCCATACTCCTTACCTCTTTCTCTCTCTTCATTAAATACTGAATGACATCCTGATATATAGTCTACAAATCTAGCTACTAGGCTATGGCGACCGCCCATACTGATATGACAAGCCCGTTCTCTAGGCTTTTACCAACTAGCAGAAATGTAGAAATCCTTTCTCGTACTGATAGTACCATCTCCTTGAATTTTGTCCTAACCAATCTCCTCCTACCACATGGACGAACGGGTTAATTTCCTTATCTAGAAATGGGAAAGGAAGCACTAAGTAAGAGGATCTAAACCTTTTAAGAATTTCCTAAATTAATTCTCTTATATACTCTCTTAAACTCTCAATACTTTTTTTACTAACTTGAGCATCGAAAGACTATTACTAGCTATACTAAAGAGGGCTTTTTGCAAGTCTACCACTAGCAATGGCTATTGGACCACAAGGACCTCCATCAAAAACTATATTAGTAATATCCACTATCACTAAACCTTACCAAAATGTATTCCCTCCAAAATGGAGAGAAAGTAGGAGGAATTCAAGAAAAAAAAATGATTTAATTTTCCACTTTACCCTTTACAATTGATTAAATAATTAATTTATATGAATATTTTATTATTTTGATGCTACATCACTTTTTATTCTTATTAATAATTAATTTTTTTTTCATTGTCTTTCCCCTCTCTAAACAAATAAGTATGAAAGGATCGAATAATCCATTCTTTTCCTTCCTCCCTCCCAATTCTTTCCTCTTACTATCATTCCTTCCTAATTCCTCCCCTCTTTCTAAACATAGCATAAGGTTTATTTTATAAGTTTTAAATCAAGTCTTAGAGAGCATTTCCAGACTTTGGTTCAATTCCCTTAGTCCTTACTAAAGGAGAGCGCCTATAATGATCCAATTAAAACTCCTCCTACCCAGGTATTGTCTATTTTAGCATAGAACACCATATGGTTTTGTTCTCTAATGCAACAACTTCTTAAGAGGTCATCCATCTTGGAATTAGCCTAACCGAGCACGTTTAACTTCAAAGTTCTATCGTTCTAAGTTGTTATATCAAAAGGTGTCTTGATTATTAGAATTCCATCACTTAATGTATAAAGGGTATTACAATCCATTCCCCTTATTGAACTGATATTCTTATCAATTTCGTTACACAGGTTCAGGATCACTACCAGGCAAAGCTTTACCCTTCAAGCTGGTGGATTACTCTGATACCATCTGTAATAACCCAATCATAACTCCTCTTATCGAGACATGCAGTAACTTCCCAAAAGATCATTCATTTTGAAATTGATCTAGTTTGAGCACGCTTAACTTTGATGTTCCGTTGTACTCTAAGTTGCTACACTAAAAAATACTTCAATTATTAGAATTCTGTCACCTAGTATATAAAAGATATTACAGTACCTAGGTATATAAGGTATTAGTTTTATTTCAAATTTTCTTTTTTAAGACTAGAGTGCATTCAACCCATTTGACTTAACACCAATTTATCATAGCTAAATTAATTAGATTAAGCAAAGTTGATGAATATCTAGTCTTTAAGTGCAAACCAATGTGCTTTCTCACTTTTTTTTTTCTTTTTTTTTTTTAAATATTTTTTGTAATTTGTATTATTTTTATTATGCTTTAGTTTAATCAATATCATGATAATAATTCATCATAATCAAAACAGTGGCTTTATTCGAAGTTAGATACGTACCAAAGTAGATGGACTTTTTGACGGAATTGATGGAATTCCTTTAAAGAAACCGGAAACACAGTTGAATCGATGGGAGAGTGAAAATATTAAAGATTAAAATAGTAAAAGAGTAAAAAAGTTTATACTTTTTTCTTTTTTCTCTTTTCTTTTCATTCTTTGTTTCTAGTTGAGAAAAGGATAATTTAAACCTCAATTCATTACAATAGAAAATCAATACAAATGTTATTAAATTATAACGGTTTGGACATATTTCTCTTTTTAAAGTTTGGATGATAAAATTATAGAAAGAAAGGGATTCAATAATATCCTAATATAAAGCAGCTAAATATACATGGAGCAGCATTCATGAATAGTAAATTTACAAGTTACCCCAAGCGGCCACCATTTGCTAAATTAAAATGAATATATAGACAATAAATAACAGTCACAGATGCTGAACTAATGGAAGGGAAACGACACTCCACGGAGACCGGAGAGCACAGGGGTTTTGAATTGAATGCCATGAAAATCGACTACAAATCGTTAGCTGCTCTGCTATTTTCCATTTTCATCATGCTCCATCTTCAATCCACCATATTCGTTCAAGGAAGAGAACTTCCTCCGACAACAGCAAGAAGAACTTCTCCCGAACATTCAGATAAGATGTCCTCCAAAGCTGTGTCTCATTCTTCGTTGCTTCATCGCGGGAATATGACAACGTCAAGGCGGACAACATCGTCCCCAGAGGTAGAAAGCCTCAGAAGAATCCCACCCAGCATTCCCAATCCCACGCATAATAAGTAAAACTGTTGCTCTCTTTATGCATTGCAGAGCAACTCAATTTTTGTAACCCTCTCTCGCTCTCTCTCGCTCTCTCTCTCTCTCTCTAGTTCCAATGTTAGGTTGAGACCTGGCGGATGGGATGACTGGGGGAGAATATTGTTCGAAAAAAATGCAAGACATGTCGGTGAAGTGGCTAGCGAGATCCGTTTTATAGCAGCTTTTGTTAGACCGAGTGTAGAAGCCATTCCCTTTGGCTTTGACACATCAAAATTCATTAAACTGTTTGTCTTTTGTCTTGTTTGGTTTTATGGAATACTATTATCGAACTTTCGTGTATGTTTCAGCTTTGTCATCATGTGTTATCATATAACTAAAATCATTGTGTATAATTGCAAATCTTGTTATGCAGCGGGAAAAATATATATATATATATATATATATATATATATTTGCATAACACAATGTGTCTAAGCCTTTAATAATAATAAAATATTTTTTATTATTTTAATTTTATTCCAGAATTAAAGCAATTGATGCAAAATGATGATATTAATGGGGATTAGCCACTGGAGGACGAATCCGGTCCGGAGAAATCGTTATGCAAATGCCATCACCAATTTTCTTCTGACAGCACTAGCCATGACAGTGCTAGTGAGAGCCTTCTTTCATCTATGAAGTTTAGCTTCTCGATTCTCTTCTTCATCCATTGAATTTCATTTAGCTGAGTCTTCAACAAAACCCAACCGTGCATCTAAAACAGATCCAATATACTAACTGAATTATGATAAGAAACATCCTCCATATTTTCCTTAGATTATTCCAATAGTTTACTTTTTACTGTATCCAATATTTTGAGCTAAATAAATAGGTTTTTCCATTAATTACTCACCGCACTTGCAATGTAGTTAGATATATATTGTAAAGATAAACGGGACCAAGATTATGTATGAGCAATGAGAGGGATCCTCCCAATTCATTTAGAATAACACCAAGTCTAGTTTTGTGTTTTATATTTACATTCCACTAACAAGCAAGTCAAGAACAAGTCAGCAAAGTACGCTTCTGGGTTCAAACAATTTCTCGAGAATAAATTGCACAGTCCATTTAATTCCTCTATGTTGAACGTTTATAAACTTATTATCAATTTTTTGTTTAATTCAAAACATTCACATTGATTTATCAAGAAATACTTCCTTCATGCGGTTTTCGATAATTATTTCTAGAACTTTATAGTGGTCAAATCTTATTGTAATAATTTCATAATGTTGAGATTACTGACGAGTGATTATGGGAGTGAAGGAGGTAGTGATAAATATTAACAAGGTTAACAATCATAGGACATCGTGATGAAAAATGAGAAAAAAAAAAAAATGATTTCCATTTTGAAAGAGAATAGATCATTCACCGTCTTTATTTATATTTTTCATTGTTAACCAACCCCATGCTCCATTTACTACAATTGTCTTCTACCACCAATTGCTATTGAAAGCCACTCATGCTTACAACCTTTTAAAATTATTTCATTAATATATAAAAATTTTTATTAGGAAAATGTACAAATTTAGAACTTATTCTTTTCCATTTGAATCCTGTTCCAAAATTTTTATTTGTGCATAAAGATTTTCAAACAAGTACTCCATTATTTTGTCATTAATTTTACCATCAATTATGATACATAGCACTTTAGGATTAGTCCATGACAGAAATACAAATTTAAGATAGGGCTTTTTGCACCTTTTTTATTCAAGTATTAAATGTCTCAAAATTTTTATTTAAGCTCTTAATGTTTATAAAAGTTTTCAAACAAGTTCTTTATTAATTTTTTCATTAACTATGGTATGTGGTACTTTCTGATTGGTTTGTATATTTTTATTAAATAATTACTAAAATAAAATAATTAAAAAATTAACAAAATGATACAAAAAATTGGGAAAATTCAAAAATATAAAATAAAAAAGTACAAAATCAAATAATAAAGATATATAAATATATAATATAATAAATATATATACATATATATTTATTATAATTTCAATAAAACAAAAATTTTGAAAAATTGAAAAATAAAAATAAAAAAGTAGAAAAAAAATCGTTCTAACCACTCCAAGACAAAGGGATGGCTAAAATCGCTAAAAGGAAGTGATGGGTGGCGACTTATATACATTTATTACAACATATATGTGTCCATATAGCTTTATTATTTGATTTTTCTTTTATTATTATTATTATTATTATTTTTCGTTTTCCAAAATTTTTATTAAGAGTAAGCTGATACAAAGTGGGTAAAATATGTAACCTTACCTACGCACTACCTTGTAAATATAGGTTTCGAAACTTTGTTACCTATATCTTATCCTATGGTATCTTAAAATCATCTTATACTCTATATTATGTAGATTATATAAGGTACATGGTACTCTATAAAACCTATAAGTTCTTTTTATTTTTTCTCTTTATAAATTTTAATGTGACTATTTTTCAAAAGATAAAACAAACCTGATCCTTTTCTTTCTTCAAAAGCAATTGTTTAATTTAGTCGATCTTTTAAATAATGCCAATGAATGGAGTCCATTAACGTTAATTTCCAACTAATTTTATTTTTCATTAGATGGTTCTTTAATCATTATTAAAATGGATGAATTTCATAATAATATTATAGAAAACATTTTTGTGTAAATAAAACATTCATTTTGTAATTGATTTGCTTAAACTATATATATATATATATATATAAACAAATCACAAATACTCCAGGAAATATGCTAGGTCAGAACCAAGTAATATAGAGAAAGTAAGGTTGTCGATTTCTCGAAGACTAAAAAATTACTAATTCTATATTAGTTCTTATCAATATTCAAGAAATCAAAATTTAATTAGTTAATCTAATAATTACTCTAAAACTACTTAAAATAAAATAATTATGATAAATCTAAAATTAAGCAATCAATTGAGAATTATAGGAAAATAGAATCCATCATAGATTATGCAAATCAAATTATTATCTTGTTATATAGATTACTAGTTATGTGGACATTTAAGTGAAATTATTAGACCTTAAAACTTAAAAATTTAAACCCCTTATTAATTGGTCAATTCCACATCTTCCAATTAACAGTTGACTCTAATTTGCAATCATATATCTCCAAATACTATAATCGTCTAATGTCTTAAATCAATTATCCCTAATGTCTTAGTGAATAATCAATCGCCGAACATCTTATTAATCTCTAGATAAATTCCAATTGATTTAATTAATTCGACTTCCATATTGATTAATCAAATCAACTAAGAATTTTTAATAAACCTTATATCAACTCCCGTATCATTAGGATGTCTAACAATTATAATTAATTGAACAAATATAATTGAAATCATAGAAATTGCAATCATGAATCATCCATATATCTCTTAATCCTATAGCATGAACACAATTATCATCTTAACTATCTAGGGTTTTATTAATTCCTATAGATAAAATTAACCAACCCTGGATTTAGAAACAAAAGCGCAAATACTAATTGAAAGCGCAAGGAAATTCATAATTGAAAGTATAAATAATTCACGGAATTGCATAAGAATAATTGAATTAGATGTCACCAATTTTTTATTGGAAAAAATAAACTTCAATTACAATTTCAAAACTTGATCTCTACAACGAATGAAAAATCTTTTCGATGATCCAATCAATTCTGCAAAAAAATTCTGCAAAAAAATTCTTCAAGAACTATCGACGAATTGTTCTAAGACTATCTAACTATAAAGAAGATGAAAAAACGTCCTAAAATCCGAGAGTCATGACTATTTATAGAGGAAACTAGGGTTAGCTTTCGAAAGCTAACTTTTCAATGAAAGCCGGCCATGAAGGTCGGCGATGTAAGTGTAAGGCCAACATTTAGGCCGGTGCTATAGCCATCAAAAGTCAACTGTATAAACATCAAAAGCCGGCGATTCAAGTTGTAAGTTGTAAACTGTAAGCTGTAAGCCGGCCATAAGCTGTAAGCTAGCCGTTTATTCGGCTGACTTTAATTACAATTTGCATGTTGTTGATCCAGACTTCGTTAATTTATGTAAAATTCTTTGAAATTATTTGTAATTCGAATCTTGAATCCTCTAATTCCTACAATGTCCAAATAAAAATAATTAAATACTATTTCTTAATTATTTCTATAAAATCAATAATAATTCTATCTAAATTGATACTTTAAAACATGAAAAATATGCCTTTATTAGTAATAGCCACATTACTAAGACATTTGAAGGAAATAAGTACACTATTTTAAAAAATAAAAGTTTTAAATATCATACTTAATGTGAGATTTACAAAATTTATTAAAATTTGAACAACAAGATTATATAATTTAATAATTATGGATATGATGATAACATAGGATCTAATAATTAATCATAAGAAAATGAAGACATAACATGAAAAATGAAACAAAATATGATTTCCCTATATTATAAGAAAATCATATTTCACTCTAGTAATAATACCAAATCTTTTGTTAAACATAAAAAAAGAAAATTCCATTATAGAAAACAAGTCATAAATGTACTTATGGCTTGTATTTGACATTAAAAATAGAAACTAAAAACTCAAATTCCATTTTTTGAACTTCACTAGGTGATAGGTTTAACAAAGGAAGAATGATTAGGAAGAAAACAACAATTGATTAAAAACTAAAGATGAAAGATGAAAGAAAATGGACTAATAAGTGTTTAGTTTAGTATTTTTTATAGGCTAAGCTTTATTTATTTTAATAAAATTGTATTCTTTATTTATTAATTTTACCTAAACTTATAGGATGGAGGACCTTAGAACTTGTCATGCCCTGAAGCGACAAAACCATAATAGTCCCACTGTGCAAACCATTTTAAGATAGAAGCTGACTATAGAAATGTCATTTTAGACTTAATTTATACAAGATATCCACGATTAACCTACTTTGAAATAAATAATTTATAAATTAAGTATGTTATTTAAAGGTGAACTTAAGAAAGATACATACTTATATTAAAATAACTTGAGTATCTTTATAAGATTTAGCAACTTAATCCTAATTTACGTAATTAATTTATAAAGTAATACTAAAAAATTTAAAGATAAATCTAAACTTGAGAGTGTATCTGGTCTTCAATTTATATCCTCACCCCCTAGAATTTAGCAGTTGTTAGCTTTAAGGTAGTTATATGACTGCTTTCTAGCTAGCACTTACAACAAAGTTTATAGGGATATGAGCAATCGTAGCTCGATAAGTTGGGACGGAGGCTCAAAACCATATAACAAATATAAATAAGTTTATCAACCAAATTATTAAGTGCAATACATGTTCAAGCAAATACCATCACACAATGTTATTTGACCCATCGTAAGATTAGAGAAATTGCACCAACTCTAATCTGGGTTGAGGAGTTTCTGTTAATATAGTAACTCACGACTAAACCTAAGCTTGTACAATGGAAACACTGCTCCTCCCGCGACTATATTCAAAACATTAACTTCACCCTTGCTGCGACCTCTTCACCTATTATTTAGGTCGATTAAGGATGAAGAAGGGACTAATTATGTCATTCAGCGCTATGCCATTCAGCGCTATCCCTTTCGAAGAAGTCGATATTTGGCCGAAAAATCCTAATATTTCCCTAATGGGTTGCTATGCATTTTCGATTTATAATTTCAAGTCATATATTAAATTAGATCCAGTTTAAAGTGTTTAATCATTTCAGCAAATTACTTAAATACAAGCCATGATAGCAATCAAAATCATATCTTCAAACTTAGAAATAAGCACATATGTATAGTTAACTATCTCACAAGTACAATCATGTACAATTTTAAGCCTCCAAGTACTACAATTTAATATTTCGAAATACAGTAACTATTAACCTTAACTTACATAGAATCCTTAAGTCGCTCACTCGACTCGTTCCAGGTCAACTTATCTTCACGTCTCCTATAATATAAATATTCTTTTAATATTTATATCTTTTTGTCAAATATCCTTATGTTATATATCCTTATTGTTTATATCAATATATTATTGATTTATTTTAGGTTAGTTTAGGATTCAAGTTCCAAATCTGATTCTGATTCCGATTCCGATTCAAGTTGTAAATCAGTTCTACTTGCGAGTATTATGCATAAATTCTAAAAATGCAATCTAAATACTAATGTAAAATTAATCACATTAGACTCAGGTATCCAAATTATCACTTTTAGTTCTAAATCAATATTATATTTTACTTGATATACTTAAATCCTTATTAGTGTATCAAACTTACTCCCGATGTAAGAAAATTTTATATTTTTCATATAATTACCTAAATTTAAGTCTCTTACCAGATTTTATATATATTCCTATTATTAGTATAATATCAATTTTTATTCTAACATTTTCTATTTATTATATTTCCAATTTTTTGAATATTATGTATTATTACCTATTATATACATAATACACATCTAATATTTCTATCACTCCAAATATCATCTCCCAACATCAATTAACATCTCAAAATATCTAAATTCATCCCAAATCAGATTTTACACCTAATTATCCTAATTTATAAAATTAACTTAAAATTTACTATTTTTTATATTACTTATATACTATATAATACCCTAATAATTACATCAAACACCCCAAATGCCACAAATATCACTCTTTATTGGATTTTAATAACCTTAAACATATAATTACTCGCTAAATCAATAATTACTCATTTAATTACTTAATTAACCCCAAATTACACATTTTATATATCATTTTATGGCTTAAAAATTATCTAAAAATGTAGAAAATTAATTTTTGAAAAAATGCTTCATAGAAATGTTTTATAACTCCTAAGTAGTCTGTAAAAAAATTTTAAGCTTAAAACTACACTCCTAAGGTCATTTATTTCTAAATTAAACAAAGCTCAAGCTTATGAGATTTCTTAAGGACCATATATCATGGAATATATTTTCATTAAAATAATATTTTTCTTAAAAACTGCATACAAAAATATTCTAGAATACCAAATTTTAAAATTTTATAATCATATTTAATATTTTTTTAAAAATATGTAAAATCAAGGGAAAAATTAGACTCACCAAAACTAGTGGCTCTAACCATCGCCAGCCACCAAGGCCTTATCGACCACCTTAGGCATTGCCACCACCATGTGGTGGCAATGGCCGTTCGCTCCCAGGTGCTCGTATAGTAGGGGATCTTCTCTAAGATCCTAACTATACAAATTCTTGCTAATTTTTTGAAAACCTTAATTTTCTCTCAAATTTTTTACCTTCTCAATTGTCTAGGGTTTCAAACTGACCAAATGAGCTTCTATAATTTTTTAGGTATTTATAGAGGTATTGGAGAATTATTGTGCATTAATTTGATTAGACAATTGCCTTATCTTCTTCTAAATTACCTTTTTTGTTGTGTTAATTTGATTGGCTAATTTTTTTCTTCCTTTCCCCGACTGCCATGACCTTGATATGGATCATTCCCCATTTTTCTTGATTTTTCCTTAATTATTCATGCATTTTCTTTAATTATTTAACATTATTTTAACATATTTCGTCTATTTTAAATAATTATGCGTATTTATACCTACATGTAAATATATATGGTATAAATAAATATTCTTAAAAATTATTTATGTTATTTTTTTATTTTTAATATGTATATTATTTATTTTTAGCGATTCATTAGTTATCGGAATACATTTTCGATAAATAACAGGTAATATACTTAAAATTTGGAAATTTTATATTCTTTTATTTTATTACTTATTTTCTTAAATTCAAACTTATAGGATTATTTTTACTAATATTTCTAACTTTATTTTATAATTTAGGCTCGATCGGATCTTTTAACCGATCACCATAAATTCTATAAGTCGAATCTCAAATACCTGATTATGAGTCTTACAAAACCTCTACTTAAAATCTATACCCTATATGCTTCAAAGTACAAGTTCCAGGTAGGTATGCAGTACCAAGACTTCTTAACAATACCTATACCCATACCATGCCCTTACATGAACAAGATTTGAAAAATTATTATTTGGAACTTATCTTATAGTCTTAGTTACCCACCTAAAACCTACTCGATCAAGCAGGGTTGAAGTGGGTACCTTATATAATAGGGTCACCTGCTCAACCCTAATTTTTATTTTTTTTTAACCATTTGTTATATTAATTATTTAATTAAAATATGCAGACTAATTAAAAAGTGTCGTGTGTCATAATTAATTGAAAATTTAACGAAGAACTAATAAAGGATTGATTTGAAAATTTTTGTAAATATTAAGAACTTACATAAAAATTTAAAAACGTTTAGGATTCGAATAGAAAAAGTATGAAACATTGAGTCCTAAATTTGTATCTTTTGATTGGACCAATAAGAAGATATTGCTTGTCATAGTTAATGGAAAAGTTAACAACAAACTAAGGTAGAACTTAATTTAAAATTTTTGCAAATGTTGATGGCTTATATAAAAATTTTGAATTATTTAGCATTCAAATAAAAAATATGCAGAAGGTTAAGTGCTAAATTTGTATTTTTTTTTTCCCTTTTATTATGATATATATTGAAAGACTTGTAGAAGACTTTTTCCATGAAACAAAGACACCCTTTAATGACATGAGTCTAGGATTAAAAAAATTATCATTCAAATGTTTGTGGATATTAGAGATGAGCCAGAGTGGTTACAAAGTAGATTGAGGCTAGAAAAGCTAAATTTAACCAACCAAATGGCCTTTAGGTTGATCACATGTAACTAGTTGAAAACCTGATCAATTAGAGAATCAACTAGGTTGATCAGGAAGACTATTCGATCGATAAAGCTAATCCATATACAGGCTAAGTGGAATACTCAACCTCAAATTAGTTGAATTGAAGTTAGACACCATTGAATTGACCAAATATGCTACTAAGATGATCGAGATTTGCTCTAGTTGAAGATTAACATGTAAATTTAGCTATTGCACTTTTTGAACTTCCCTTGATTATTTTTGTGCACTTCTTATTATTAGTAACAAGTTTTGTGAGTGCAATAGATTATTAACCTTTCTCCCTACTTTATAGTTTCCTTTTATTAAGCTATTTCATAATTTTCTTAGGTTTCTATTTAGCTTACATACGGACAAGAGTTGTAATCAACTATAGATTTAATTAAGTTATTAATAAAACTATGTGATTTGAGTGATAAGTCTCAATTCTTTTTAACTTGTGAATATTCTTTCTTTTGGGTTTAGAGTTTATATTAATGTTCCTAAATCTTTTTACTTAGTGGTGTTTAGGTTTTCTATACCAACGTTCCTGATTCTCCATGATGAACGAGTTAGGGTTTTTCATCTACATACTATAGGTTCTTGACCAATGGGTCACATTTAATTATAATAGTAGTTTGTGGTTTGCAGCACTCATAGGATTAAGGTCCACTTCTAGCTTGTTGTTTTTATCTATGTAATCTTTTGTTCTAAATGAAAAATATGGTTTAAACACATACATACATACATATATATATATATATATTGCTTACATGGTTTAAATAATTTAATAAGGTATAATGTAGATTTTTCTTTCTTTCTTTCTTTTTTTTTTAAGGGTTGTAGTAAAGGGATATTAAGCTACTATCATAGCCTATAATGGGAAAAATTAAGGAGATGAAAGATTTGAACCCTAGTCGATTCCAATGGAAAATTAGTGGTGATACCTTTAACCTACAACAATTTTAGCACAAAGTATGAAAAGGATTTATCAACATTATTGGTTTAATTTAGGCAATTGAAAATAGTAGGCTTTCAACTTTTAATCAACCCAATAGCTATTATAGCTTGGATATGGAAGATACCTATATTTTTTTTTTCCTTAAGTAATTTTTGCTATTACCCATTTACTTCCAAGCTTCTTGCTACTTCCCCTTTAGCCTATGTTTGGGATGAAGAAAAGAATCAGGAGGGGAAGGAAAATGAGATTGTTTCTATATTTTTCCTTATTTGTAAAAGAAAGGAAAAGTTAAAGAGATGACTTAGGAGGAAAAATTTTCCATTAATCGCACCAAGTTTTGTTGTCCTCTAAATTAGAGAAATAGAGGAAGGAAAGTTACAAGAAAATTATTTAAATTCTAATTCCACCCTTTATCTTATCTCTTATTACTTTTATGGGTATATTGATAATTTTATTTCTTAATCCATTTTCTCTTTAACAATAATTAAGATTCCATCTATTTTCCTTCCCTTACTATCTAAAAACAATACAAGGGATCAAATAAACTCATAACTCTTTTCTCTCATATTCTTTCCTCTCAAAATCATTCATTTGATATTCCTTCCCTTGTATCAAACAAAGTGTTAGGAGAAGGAAAAATCAAGAGAAAAAAATGTCCATTGCATGTATAATTTGTAGCGAAGAGATCTAATAAGATAAAATGAAGGATTATACTCTCAATTCTACTAGGATACATGATATCAGGTAAGTGCACCTATCAGTTTTAATATAGCGGATGTGAGTCCTAGTCGATCCTTCAGAGACTTCGAGTACTAATATTAACCTTAACTTTATTATCTAACCGGAAAATTATGAAGGGTTGAATTAATTAAAAATACTAAAATTAACAAACTAACCTAATTATAAGACTTGATTAAGCAATTTAGAAAGCGATAAAACTAAGAACGATTTCAAGAAGGTAATAACGTATTTAGGAATTATTTCCCCTAGGATTTAACATGTAACCGTTTAAAATATATTCAATTCAATTTTTATTATTCTTGACCGGAGGGATTTACAATTAAAGTTAATACCTTTTTCAAGCCTATTAACCCTAATCCTAAATTATTTATTAGAATCTTTTCCCTTAGGAATATAATTTAGAATCGCATTAATGTATAATGAATTCCCACACAAAAGAATGACTTTCCGGAAGAAACATATATTTTATCTCTAAGTATATATATAATTCTCTCCAATTATATCAAGATCTTATTATACATGTGATTTCTCAATCATCATGCATAATATCATATGTTGATACTCTAGAAATATCAATTAACAATTAAATAACATAATTGAATCAAGAAAAGATAGAAACTTTATTGAAAATTATAAATCCACCCAAGAGTCATATGAAACCCTAGATTCCATAATCCTAAATACACGAATTCTAAGCTGTCATAATGAAACTAAAAACGAGTTCCAACAAAATTAATAAATCAAACAGGAAAAACCCCTTTTGTTGATGATGAATCTCTTCAATCTTGAAGTTGGATGTTGCTTTCACCTTTTTTCTCTCTTTCTCCTCAAGTCTTTTCTCTTTTAAATGTCTAATCATCCATGTGAAACCCTAGTATGTCCTTTTATAATGTATTGAAAAGTTTCCGTTTTCATCACCAGATACAGCTTGGGACACGGTCGTGTCCCCAAGTCGTGTAACTTTCTGACTTCAGCATATTTTCTTGGATGGACATAGCTTGGGGATATAGCTGTGTCCCAGACTGTGTAACTTCAAAACTTCATAACTCATTCATTTGAACTCCGAATTGAGTGAAACTTGACTCCTTTTCTTCGTTTTCAATCCAAGAACACATTCAAACCTTGAAATCAAAATTTTACTTAATTAAGTATCAATTTCTTTAAAGAAAACCAAAAATGTAAGGAAAATAGTATAAAATCACCATGTAAAATGTATTTAAAATAAGAGTTATCAATACACCAACCTAGAAATTGTTTGTAAATGGATGTACAAGAACAAGTTAATATGCTAAGAAAAGCAAAGAAGGATTAATGCAAGAAATCCATGTCAACTATGTACTTACAATCAAGTATTCCCCCTTGCATCAGCATTAACAAAATCTTCATACATGTGTCTAATTCCATAGCTTTTCTCTTATGACTTAATCTTTATTAGGGCTACAAATTAACCAAGTCAAGCCAAGTTTTTACATGCTTAGACTCATCTCGTTTAAAAATTATTAAACTTAAACTCGAACATTTTATTGAGCTTATAATTGAGGCTCAAACTCGATTCGTTTAAATAAAGGAACTTTGCCTTAAGCTTAAACTCGACTCATTTATTAATCAAGTTTGAGCTGAGCCAAAACTAAAATAAGCCGATCTTGAGCTTGTTTACAAGTTTAAGTATACAAAATAAAGAAATAAATAGATTAATGGATAGCGAATAAAGATTAAATTACATGGCATATATTATTTTACAATGTATTATATAGATATTAACTTTTGGATTTTAATATTATGTAGTATATAATATATAATATGTGTAATATTTGTAATATATATAAAACTCTTAAGTTAACTCATAAGTCCAAACGAGCCAGTTTGTAAGCCTAAATGAATAGGCTTGTAAACTTGAACTTGAAGTTTGAGCTCAATTTATTTAAATAAATAAGTTTCATCTTGTACTCGAACTCAGCTCGTAAACTCATAACTTTGAATCTAAAGTTTGAGTTCGAGTTCGAGTTCGACTCGTTTATTAATTGAGCTCAAGTCAAGTTTAAATAACTTGCAAGTAGCTCGACTCATTTATAACCTTAATCTTTATTCAAGTTTATAATCCCATACTCATTTTTTACCGAAAACAACCAAAATTCACATGAATCACGGATAAAAGCCCCTAGTTAAACCATGCAGTTTGAACCACCGTAAAACGACCATCCTCCCAATGTTTTCCTTTTACTGATTATCTGAGTGGTAAGTATTGCCTCAATGATATTTCGGTATATGATAATCATAATTATGGATAGTCTCCATTGGACAATCATCCATTTTTTTGTAAAATCTATCATGTTTATATGCCAATAAACAATCAATATAATGTGATTAGTTCCATTGAAGTCTTCTTTATCTGTTGCTATTCAATCCATAATTATAATAATTAGAGCAGTTTGTTAGAGGGTTTTATTTTGGATCACTTGAGCTCGCGTCCTTGGAATTTCTTGCGTGCTATAAATTTGGCCTTCTTTTTGTACGTAACGAATGAAAGACACTTCTAGTGACATTCTTCTTCTATTGTTACCTATTGATCTTTCCCTCTTATGTCTATTATTGCAGTAGCATTGCTTATTTAGTCGAGAAAAAAACTTGAAGCTCAAATATGCTTTTTTCATTATGATGTTTTATGGTTATCATGTTTTACATAACTAAAATAAAATAATGGAGATATGATAGATTCAATATTCCTTGTTATGTACAAATATTAAAGGTTAATTGGTTTGTGATCAATTCACTAGTTAGCGTTATATATATCCTACATAACTCTCACAAGCGTTAAAAAAACAAAAAGGAAAATCCAATATGATTTATGCATTTAATCAGATTATTTTACGATAACATTACCGTAACACTAGTCAAAATAACTTGTTATAAAATGTTAGCAAGTTAGTAAAGCAACTTATTTCTCCTTTTTTTTATTTAATTAATTAGTTTACATTTTATCTAAATAATATGTTAGATTACTTTAATAGAATAGAGGGTGTAAATTAAGTTTCTATAAATTAATGATTTAGATTAATAAATATTGTGATATCTCTATTTTGCTAACGTTACCATAAAAACTCTCATTTCTAATCAATAAGAATAATCATGACTACTTGATCAACAAGAACTCAGTTGAAGTGATTCTTAATATTCATGGATTAGAACACTCATCTAGCTAACCGACGAGCCATGATGGTCTAAAACAACTCAAAGTTATTAATCCTATTTAATAATCATACTTCGTTACATAAGATGTCTATATATGTGGATTCATAACAAAACTTCTAGATAATTATCAGAGAAAATAACTTACGAAGGAATTAAAAACTAAAGCAAATACATAAACCCCTAATTAATATAAAGAAAACTAGGTAAAAAAAAAAAGTTAAAGTCCATGGAACTAGCCAAAAGCAGGTGTAAGCTGGTCGAAAACCCCTGATTGACTGCCACTGGATCATCGACCGCCCGATTGACGGTTCCGTGGTCATGCACTGGTTGGCTTCTCAATCTTCCGTGCCCGCGTCACGCATGTTTATATATTTTTGGTGCATGATGCTTTGATACCTATGGACTCACGATTGGTTAGTGTCAGTGTGATTTTGTACGTGACGATGTGGTAATCTTAGTTATGATAAAATGTCTACGTTTAATGAGGTGTCACGTAATTAATATGGTGTCATGCTATGAAAGTGCTCAATTATTGCTTGGAGCAATGTCACATTATACATGTTAATTTTGTTACTTATTGAAATTATATATTTAAAATTTTAATTTATTTAATTATTACTTAATTGAAAATCTAATTATCAATATATATACTTGAATTAATTTCAATTTATACTATTAATCTAAGAAACATAGTTAGTCAAGGAGATGATTACCTATGACTTTACGAGGATCATAACACTTTCTTAAAGTCATAAACAGTTATCTATTGCTACTAATGGATCTCCTAATCCATATTTTTTAAGTGCATTACAACCTACAACCTCTTTCTTGGTCAAAGCCACTTATCAAAGGTTACATGACCTCTTTAATGCAATGAGTAATTATCTTATTGATTAATCATATTGACTTAATTAATTATGTGACTTAGTTAATTAAGTTGGAGACAGTAATAAGTAAATCTTTGATTGGATATATCATTAAATAAGTAAAAATTTTAAATGTGTAATTAAAAAAAATAACAACTAAGATGTAAACTGTGACATTTACTTATTATTGCTTATCATAAAAGTACAGAAAATTAAAAGCATATTACTGGGATTTGCTTGATATGCATTCATGAAGTAAAAGGAAAGAAAAGTATACATAATTAATGAGAGAATTTTAAATATTAAAATTTTGCTCTCAGTGTTATCGAAATTAATCAACCCGTTACAATTGGAAAAAATCACGTCGACAATAATTGCAAGTCAAGAACACACGAAATCAAAGAATCAACAAAACCACAAAGGTAGTACCACCATGATGAGTCTAAACCGAAATTACATCTCCGTTTTACTCTTACAAATTGGGGTTGAAGCTAATATCTGCTCCATTGATCCACTTGTCCCCATTAATGAGTGACTTAACCGTAAATTTACTCGCTTCCTTCGAGTTAATGAATCTTAATCCCTTCCACTTGACTCGGTTCTTCGTAGAAGCACCGGGACCATAGTTCATGAACTCAGCATAGCAGATGGTGCTAGGGGCAGAGTTTCCGGTCCATGGCAACCATCCAGCCGGGTCAATGAGGTTCCCCATGGTGGATTTCATGTAAAAGGTGGTGGAGTAATTCTTCCAAGGCCTTCCAAGGTATGTTTTAACGTTGTTAAGTGTCTGTGCTTGCCAGATGGTGCAATTGTGGATTGAAATTCCAGTGTTTTGGTTAGGATCGGTCTTTCCTTGGGCAGTAATCGTGTTTTGCTGGCCAGCCATTGGCTGCTTGGGAAGAATGTTGCTGTTTTGGATGACAACAGCTGAATTTCCGAAGATGAAATCGACCGTTCCGTAGATGTTGCATTCGCGGTAGAACTGGCGGTTGGAGTGAGCGTAGAGGGAGTCCTGGAAGGCATCAACTCGGCAACGGTAGAAGATGGATTGGTCCGCAGTGGACATGAGGGCAACTGCCTGGTGCTTGGCGGGACCAGCTGTGTTCATGAAGCCCATGTCCCTAGCAATGAAGCCCTTGCCAAGAACGGCTACACAAATATTTAATATATCGATATTACATCATTAAACTGGTTAAGATCGTGTGCTAGTTTTATAGTACGAAATGCTGGTTTCAAAATTGTCTAGTTAGAGATATATACCAAAAGTTGCGGTGTGAAAGGTGGGAGTTCCATCAACGACATTGAGTCTGCCGGACACGAGCGTGGCATCCATACCGTCACCAACCATGATAACATTCCACATCGGCTTCTCGACACGGACATTCTCAAAATAGACACCCTTTTTCACATAAATAATGAATCTGTTCTTGCTTTTCTCCGGGACAGCAGCAAGAGCAGCTTTGATGGTCTTGTATTTGCCAGAACCGTCTCTGGCGACGACAGCATTGGCCATCTTCATCAAGTCTGCACTCTGGAGCAATTTACGGTCTTCCGAGTGCACCCAGTTCGGAAATTCATGATGATGATGACGATGATGATGATGGTGATGATCACCATCACCAGGGAAGCTCATCAACCGCCTTAGCCTGATGGAACCGACAACTTTCGATATCCTCGTAATAACAGCAAGGCTGTTGCTAGTGAGTTCTGACGAATTCTGAAGATAGTTATGAACTTTTTCCTTAATGGGGCTATGTCCTCGAATCCATCTATGCATGTTTGGTGATAAGTCAATGCTGAGCTCAACCATGTCCGGAGATCTTCCGCAGCGTCGACCACAGAGGTCCCACTCGAGCCCAAGGAATCGTTAAGGTGGTCGATTGCGAGAGCGAGTAGCTCGTGGCAACTTTCTAGCGTCGCCACCGTCATCTTCTCTGTTGTGCCATTGAGAATCGCTTCTTTATTATTGGAGAAATTCTCCCTTGCTCTAGTGAGTTCCTCCAGTGCCACTTGAATGGACAATTCGAAGAGGTCTTCTGGTTTAATATGCGTAGAGTTACCAGCTTTGGGGCCTAGGCTTCCGTAACATGAGTCCTTGTACAAGGTAACGTCGCAAACGGCTTTCACGGAAGTCGCTAGAGGACGACCATCTTCTCCGCTTTTCGAATCCTTACGAGAAGCAGCAGCACTGCCAGTGCCAACAACAGCTGCAACAACAATGCCAACAAGCACGATCGAAGACAAGCTGATGATTGTGATTCTTTTTTGCGATCTACGCCGAGCATCCAGCCTTGGTTGGTCGGCTTCGTTGACCTTGCTATAGGATTTCAGGGAAGCCAACATTTTTCTGATTACTTCGGTAATGCGCTAATGGATTGAAGAGTTGTTGTGATGTTGTGTGCAAGCTTACGGAGAAGAGCAAGTGTATTTATATACGGGACGTGCATGAATATAGTTTGTTAATATGAGGCAGCACTACGTGAGAGGCACAAATATTCAAGGGTGTCGTTGGACTTGGAGTGGCTCTCATGTTACAACAGAGAGGAACGGGCCAGGAATGCTAAAATCAGAAACAACCCACCTCAAAAATTCCTTTTTGGATTTAACGGCCACACGCATGTAGTAACTCAACTCATTCCAACTTTCTGAATCTTTAAATCTAATATACCTCATTATGTTAGCTGATTCACCGGATAAACATTCACCTTCTTCCTACTTCTAAGAAATTAAATAACTTGCGTAGTGTGAAGCGTGAAACATAACATGTGTAGAAAAATAAACTCTTCAATAATTCATAAGATTGATAGAAAGCCTATAAAGAAAGAACCTAATAATTGTGGAAAGTATATACAATAAGATACCTGCTGATAATCTAAGGAATTATATAAAAAAAAAAAAATTAACTAATGCTTCTAAACTAAATATGGACTTGACACCTTTAAAAAAATATATTTCTATAGATTTTATAAAGAAAGAAAAGATATTTACATATAATAGTTTATAGAAAGCCTAATATGTAGAAATTCAAATTAAATCTTATTTCAAGAAATTTAAATCCTAATTGCCTAAATGATAGCCAATGACTCTTTCCATTGAAGATACTGCATGGATATTCAATAGCAGAATTGGAGGCTCCCCCCCATAGCAGAACCGTAAAATTAGAAGCTGCAATTTAAATGGGATCAAAAGCATCCGGTAGAATCATAATTGCTAAGAAGCTCGATCCAAAATCAAAGTATCACTAGAACTCATGATAAAAACCCTCACTAGAAACACAAGAAACTCAAGCCAAATGCATCAAGTTTGAAACTTCTCAAAGATTAGAAACTATGTTATTTGACCCTATTTTTCAATCCCGTATTTTCATTGCCTGTGTTAATAACAAAATAATAAAATGGATAATTGCATACGCATTTCTAAAATTACTTATTAAGTCCCCAAAGATCCTTGAACTCATTTGTTTTAAAAACATATATACACCCCTAATCATCTGCTAAATCTCCAAATATGTCCGTAAATATACAAAGCTATATCTATGGTTTTAGAGCTTTTATGACATCTTTTAAGAAAATAGATATGAATTTTCAAAATTAAAAGGTAAGTGAAAGCATATTTTAGGAATTTAAGGTGACTTTCCATAATTAAGCAACAAGCTTGATGGTGCATTTTGCAATTCATCTACAAAATTATTAATCATGCTTTTGTTTTTTTGTTTTTTTTGTTTTTATCAAAAGTCATATGTATTATTGATAGGATATTTTGGGATTAGGCTCCTCAAGCCATGTTGACTTGACCGAACACGTGGCCTAGCCAATTCTCCTCTAGATCCAACTTCCCTACCTACCTAACCAACCTCGGCCCAAGTTTATTAGATGGCCTATCTAGTCACAAAAGCCTATAATAACTAGAAGGCGGAGGATAAGGCTCAAAAACTAAGTCAACAACCACCTCCTATGAATTAAGACTGCATTAGACTCCATAACCCTACTCTCCACAACGTACAAACATGCCACACGTCCACTAACATTCCTTTAACTTTCGACAACCCTCCTCTATAAATACCAAATCACCTATCAACAGTAAACTATTAGATCACTTATGCACTTAACTTACTCTTTGCATACTTGAGCTCCCAACTTTCAAACACTAACTTAGGCATCAAAGTAACCACATCGAGCAACATCCTAACTTCTTTCATTGTACTCTCTTTTGTAGGCTATCTATCAAATGCAAAGTCTAATCCACTTACTATTCCACCAATCAAATCCTATAGATGACATGTATATATATATATATATAGTAAATTGTAAAGAGACAAAGCTTATATCACTGATGTACATAGATATGCATATACTTCGAGCAGTATATCCAACAATTACTTGAATGAGTTTAGGGTATGTTTCCAAAACTTTTTTAAAAAACCATAAGATTCAAGTTGGGTTTTGGAAAGGTACTTAAACTTAATATGTGAAGGATAAATAACAATATTGCTATGCTACTATAAGGGGAAGAAAAAGTAATTTCAAGCAACTTCAATAGTTTTTTTATGTCTATCTTTCATAGAAAACATATTATTGATTGTTTCTAATTTAAAATTAATTTACATTGCTTCCATTCAAATCATTTATGACACATTTGCTTTATAAAGTAAAATAAGATAGGAAGAAAATGTAGTACTTAAGAAATAGAATAGATAAGTAATAAATATTCCTTATTGTTTATTTGATATATCATTAGTACCTAGCAGTAGATATATAAATATATTAGAAAAAACTAAAGAATAACTATTCCTTCAGTTTAGTAAAGAATTGCAATTCACCATTTCATAATAATAGTAATTTCATGAAATAGTTACTACTAACCAAATGCAAAAAAGCTCTACATAGGAAGAATAGTCATTTTGGTACCATTTTTTAAAGAAATTTATTTTCATCAAATAAAGATAAATTTAAAGTGTTTTTATAATATAGGATCGACTTATCAAGTTTAGGCAAGTTTCACGTGTGTATGAGACTACTAGTCAAATTTCAAACATGTTATACTCTATAAGCTATGAGATGGGTTTCTTATCACTTAATAGGTTATCGGTTCAAATTCCAATTTTGTAATTTATGTCCTAAACTTACCCAATTACATTTTTTAATGTGCATATGGGCCATATCTTCTAAAATAAATGCTTAGTCTCTAAATCCTTGTATATGGGGGTTGTTATAGTTAATCGATGACATCAATGAGAATAGTAATCGATCTTAGAAAAGTTTTAACCTAATGATACGTAAAGAGATATTATAGAGAAAGGTGCTAGAGGAGGAACAAGCAAGCTCTAATTCTCAAAGCTCACATGTGTTAGCAGGTTAAATATGTAGTTCATATTTTGACTTATCTTTTTATGAATTCTAAGGTTTGATCATCTACCAAGTCATTCCAACAAAGTAATGGCATTTAGACAAAGCTTATTAATGCTCTAAATGTTACAAAAATGTGAAAGAGAAGGCTCATATGCATAGATTTTGGCCTCCTAACCTTAACTAATGGATAAAATCTGAAATGGACAAATTAAATAAGTTGTCGATGAGAACCATTCAATTGATTCTTAATGATCAATGATCCAAATCAAAAACTCCATTAGTATGGGCTTTAGGCTTAGGCTTGTGTTTGGTTTAAGCTTAAGTCTTCTTAAACTTTATAAGATTTGGCCTATTTCATTATAACATAAGCCCGTTGATTTATTTAAGCCTTCATAAGGTCTAATAAGGCTATTCAAAGCCTAAGTAGGCTTAGAAAGACCATTCTAAGTTAGTTTTTTGCGGATAAGACAACTAAGTAAGACTATCAATGGAAGAATCGATTTAAAGATCCCTATTTCAAGCTTACTAAACTATATCTCCCTAAACATCTCTAATTAAGCCTAGTATTTTAGAATTTATCATTAGTTTATTAATCCGATTCATAGAATTAAATTAGGCCAAAACCCTATTATCAATATAGCCCTCTAAAATCTTAAAAAAGAGAAAAGAAAAATATGTTAACAAACCTTACTTTACAATTCCTCCCTTTACATTGATAATTATATTGTAAAAGCAATCTATAAAAATATCACAAAAACAATGACACGATGAGAAAGAAATACCATTAAATCCATTAGAATAATAAACTTTAAAATTTAATGTAGTTTAAAATTTACAATTATTTTCTCAAAGTTTCCAATCTAAAATATATAAACAACGAAAAGTGCTAGAAAACAATATCTATCAAATTTAGAATTTAATATTTTCCACTCTCACTTACATTTTCTTTAATTTTTTGTAATTTTCTTCACCAAATTTGGACTTTTTCTCACCTCTACAAGCATGATTCCAAAATACATTGATTCATGAATACTCTTTATTGTAACTTAAAAGGTATTTTAATTGTATGACTCAAAATGTCGTATATATATTGAGAAAAGGAATAGCACAATTATGTATATTATAAGAATTGATACTAACGAAAGTTTACTTAGTATATGTATATTATGAAGTTACCGTAGGAGCACACGTGGCTCGATATATAAGATATCTATACGATTTACATCATAAGAAAAGGTTCAAGGATGTACGTAGGGGAAGTGGAAGAGCATGACTGGCTCTAACGTCAATCATCCGCAATAATAGCACTAATATGGTGATTATATGGCAGGACTTAAAGATATGACACACTACTATACTAGAATAAGAGTATTAAGAGGTACCTTAATAGCTCAATAAGATCGGGTTTGCTTTCCGATTAGTACATGTCAGCAATAGATAAGCCTTAATTATAAGTCAACAATGTCAAAAGTCTAGGTAGTACTCCGCAGTTTACCTACTAACACAAAATACGGTAGGAGTGTATGTATTACCAACAACTTATTGAATATATAGGAAATCTCAATATTTTATGCGATTGGGTTATGATGCGTATCTTGTAAGACGATCTCTCCTAATACACCCAAGAAGAGAGCATAGATGACTCAAATCACATATGCTTTTAGTATATTATATGATCAATCACATCTACTATGATGTGTATGCTATCTAATGTTTCATATGCTTTGAGTACCGTGTTTCCTGGTAAAGTGCATTAGATTACTATAAACATTAAAACTTGCTAAAGTACTTATGAAGGAGTAAGGATTCAAATATAAATATTTCATTAGTGAGAAGAGGAGCTAGTAGGTATACTAATGTTAGCTTTTATAATCAGATTCTGATGATGATCTGAAATCGCACATGGGATAGCGGGAGAGTATTAGCCCATTCTACATGCGAATCCAAAGTATATTATGAAAAATTGGGAGCATTTGGTGCAATGACAAACATAGAGCATTAAAATAACTCAACAAAGACAACCTTAATGGAATTTCAATAATATAGTCATATTGAAAATAGAGGTTTAATTTTGATCGTAACATTAAAACTCAATTGCTTATTTTGATTTTTGCATAAAAATTAGAGGTCACCTCTTGCTTTTTCCGCTAAGTATAAATAATTATTTTAAGTGAATGATGGAGATTACATATTAAGAATTATCTCTTAGTTTTATTTAAATCAATCAATTCGTTACATTCGAAAAATAGTAACAACAATCATCAGTCAACAAGTAAAAAGGAAAGAATCAATAAAACTGAAATGGTAAAAGTAAAACCACCACAATGAGATCCTTGCCGAAATATATACATGTATTAATCTTACAGATTGGGGTTGTAGGGAATGTCAGCTCCATTGATCCACTTATTCCCACTAATGAATGACTTCACTGTAAATTTACTAGCTTCCCTCCAGTTAAGGAATCTCAATCCCTTCCACTTGACTCGATTCTTTATCGATGAACCGTAACCGGAGTTCATAAACTCGGCATAGTAGATGGTGCTAGGTGCCGAATTTCCAGTCCATGGTAACCACCCTGCCGGATCAACGAGGCTTCCCATGTAGCATCTCATGAAAATGGTGGTGGAATAATCTTTCCAGGGCCGTCCTAGGTATGTTTTAACATTGGTAAGTCTCTGTGCGGGCCTAATGTTGCACATATGGATGGAAATACCAGTGTTTTGGTTGGGATCAGTCTTTCCTTGGGCAGTAATTGTGTTTTTCTGGCCAGCCATTGGCTGCTTGGGGAGAATGTTGCCGTTTTGGATGACAACAGCTGAATTTCCAAAGATGAAATCGACTGTTCCGTAGACGTTGCACTCGCGGTAGAACTGGCGGTTGGAGTGGGCGTAGAGGGAGTCCTGGTAGGCATCAATTCGGCAACGGTAGAAGATGGATTGGTCCGCGGTGGACATGAGGGCAACTGCCTGGTGCTTGGCGGGACCAGCTGTGTTCAAAAAGCCCATGTCCCTACCAATGAAGCCTTTGCCAAAAACAGCTGCACAGATATTCAATTTATTAGTGTTTCTAACATAGCTAGTTACCACTTTATTAGTATTTATCAGTCATTCATCGATTTATATACTAGCCATCCATATAAACCTAAGAACTAACCCGAAACTGGCCTATCGATTCATTTAACTGAATCGAGCCCCATTAGGATGGGCTTAAACCACTCAATAACTCACTAGGCCTAGTGAGCGGTTTAGTATTGTAAACCTATCAAGTTTGAGAAGACGGTGCATGTTATATATATATATATATATATATAATTACTTTCCATAAAATTACTTTTTAGACTTTCAATTTAAAATTATATAACAAAAAAATCAATACTAAAAATATGATAAATATATTATAATATGGGTAAATATGGTATTTTTTGTAATTTTTCATTCTATCTCCATTTTCATAAAAGCATAAATCATGGTCAAACCTACTCTTCTACATTCAACTTCAATCTTACTCTCACATCCCGCTCTTGTTTTACACAACTTTCAACTTTCATATAAATTTAAAATCATACACATTTATAATCATTTGAAACTTCCTTATCGATGTAATACTTATTATATTAAGTAAAAACATTAATTTGTAAGTTTTTTTTATAAATTTTTCGTAAATTAAGATTAAGAAGGTGTATGGTTGGTAAGTTATGAGCTTGTACCTGAACCTTACCCAATAGGTAAAAGTATCGAAACTTTATTATATGTATTTTATCCTATAGTATCCTAAAACCACCTTAGAATAAGGTACCTTGAAAAACTTATAAATTTTTTTTCTTTATAAATTTCAATATATCTATTTTTTAAAAACATGAAACAAACTTGACCCATTTTTTTCAAAATTATTTACTCAATTTAGCCAATCTTTCAAATAATACCAATAAGTAGAGTGCATTGCGATTTATTTTCAATCAATGTTTTCTAGATGGTTCTTTAACCTTTATGATTATAAATGAATTTATGAAAGCATTATAAAAATATTCTATGTGTAAATAAAACATTCATTTTATAATAATTATGTTATAGAGAAATTTAAAGGAATAAGGACAGCGTTTTAAAAAATAAAAGCAATAAACATCATAGTTAAAGTAAGATTTACAAAGTTTATTGAAATGTGAATAAAAGATTCAAAAAATTATATAATTCAATAACTATGAATGTAATGATAATACAGGACTAAACAATTAACCATGGAAAAATGGGGGCATAATATGGAAAACAAAACAAAACATAAATTCAAACTAAAACATTTTTCTTCCTCAAGATATATGTATCATTAAAATAATCTCCCTATATTTTAAGAAATTAAATTCCACTATAGTAATAATACCAAATCTTTTATCAAATAAAACAAAGAAACTATTCAACTGTAGAAAATAAGTAATTGACATATCTTATGACTTATAGGTGGTGCTAGAAATAGAAATGAAGAACTCAAATTCCCTTGTTTCAAACATTACTAGATGATGCATTTAGTAAAAGAGGAAAGAGTAAAAAGAACACAATAATAGAGTAAAAACTAAAGACAAAAGATGGAAGGGAGGGGACTGATAATCGTTTAGTTTAGCATTTCCTATAGACTAGGCTTTGCATTATTATAATGATCTGGCATTCTTTATTTATTAATTTTATTTAATTACTATTATAGGATAGTGACTTTGAAACCTATAGCTTATATACTTCAAAATACAGATTTTAGGATAGGTATAATGTACCTTGACTTCTTACCCGTAATCTACCATGTAAGAGAAACCTATTTTGTGATCTTAATTACCCACCCAAAACCTACTCGGTTAAATAGAGTCTAATTAGTTACCCTATACAACAAGATGACCTATTCACCTGTAGTAATAATTGATACTAAATCATTAATTAATACACATGCCTATTCTTCATTTAAAAGAAAAAGGAAAAAAATTTATTTTTATAAGCATTTCTATATGTGATTGATTTATTTAAATTTTTCTGAACAAATTATTTTACCCAATCATTTATTATTTTTTTAGCACTCATAACACGATTGCAATGTCTGCTAGTATAAATACACATATGCAAGATATATATATATATATATATATATGAGTGTGTACATATCAATATATGTATTTATCTAAGAGGTTAAGACATGTTAATATATAAATATAATAATATAGATATAAATGTAAGTAAATTTACTTATAAATATGTGTATATATTTTAATATATATATATATATATATATATACACACACATACATAAATATAAGGAAAAATGCAAATGAAGGGCCTGCATTTATATTGCTTTTGTGAAAAAGGGCCTGAATTTTTAAATTATGCATTTAAGGGCTTGTATTTATAAGTTATGTTCATTTCATGGCCTCTATCTATTTACTATTAATGAAATCTGATATGACATGAAAGGAGGCCCTAAAGTAAGTGTAATTTATTAATTCAAACCCTTAAATGCATAGTTAAAAGATGCAGACCTTTTTTTTTTTTTTTGCAAAAATTGCACAAAAGTAGGTTCTTCCTTCACTTTTTTCCAAATGAACCACCATTAAATAGTAATATCCATATTGTATTTATAATAATTAACAGATATACAATACTAAAATGTCAATTGTAATGATTTTTTAAATATAATACTATTATTTTCAAAAGTATTCTATACAATTTAAAGCAAAACTATACAAAGTGCTCAACTTTAATCAATTAATATAATTTTGGAAGTTTTTAGAGATGATATACACGATTTACTCCTTTCCTTATTGGATTACTTCTGTGTGTAAATATTCACATAGATGCTTTTCATATAATAGAAAGTCAAAACACTTTAGGAATTCTATTTCATCATTGCTAATATTTTATAGTGCATATGTACATACATATGTACAAGCTTACTTCCATATGCATACACAAAAACACACACACATATATATATATATATATGAGTGTATGCGTGTTTATGTATATATGTATATATGCATGTATGTATATATGTAATCATATGGATTTTTTTTTTCAAGAAAACCATATAGATTTCATACCGTTGTACAATTATAATAATATTAACTAATCATTTAATATTAAAATATAATATATAAAATATATCTAGAGCTACAATTTTTTCTCTGAGTTCAGATAATTATTTTGATGGATATTGTGGTTCCTATTTGCAAAAGACATAAATTCTATTAAGGGTATTAAATATTAGATTTAATAACATACATTATGTGGTATTTAGTTTAGAAGTGATTAATATAACAAAGAGGAAATTAATAAAGTATAAACAATACTATAGAGACATAAAATATTATCTCATATAAATAGCAATGCCATTGAACCATGAGATTTAGTTCTTTTAGTGTGTGTCTTAATGAGGTTAAAAATTAAAATAGCGTGGGATAATAAAAATTTGCATATGTACTAATTATATATTGCCAAAAATAAGTAAATAATAACAATAATAGTTTTTATATGTAATAAGCATATTATTAGATAAGAAAAAAATATAAAGGAAGAATCTATATTTGTAGAGTTTTACAAATTGGCCTGGATTTTTCAAAGATATGTTTAAGGGCTTGTGTTTATAAGTTATAATAATTATGCCTCTATCCATACCACGTCAAATTCAATTAATAGCAAATAGGCAAAAGCCTTAAAATGAGTGTAACTTACAAATATAGACCCTTAAATGTATTATGAAGAAATTTGAGCCCTTTTTGGCAAAAATTAAACAAATGTGGACCCTTCCCTGCAATTTTTCTCCATATACATACATAAAAATATATATAATAGTAGAAAATAAAATTTAAAAAAAAAATTGAAATATCAATTCACAGACCATTAAACCAGTAGGCTACCCAAAAACAAATTAAATATATTAAATGAGAAATAGTAGCATTGGAAATATACCGAAGGTGGCGCTTTTAAAAGTGGGGGTTCCATCGACGAAATTGAGTCTGCCGGACACGAGCGTGGCATCCATGCCGTCACCAACCATGATAACATTCCACATAGTCTTCTCAACACGAACATTTTCCGTATAAACACCCTTTTTCACGTATATGATGAATCTCTTCTTGCTCTTCTTCGGGACAGCAGCAAGAGCAGCTTTGATGGTCTTGTATCTGCCAGAACCATCTTTAGCCACGACAGCATTGGCCATCCTCCTAAAGTCTGCACTCTGGAGCAGCTTGCGATCTTCCGAGTGCAACCAGTTCGGAAAGTCATCATCATGGTGATGACCACCAGGGAAGCCCATCAACCTCCTTAGCTTGATGGAACCGACAACTTTCGATATCCATGTAATAATAGCAAGACTGTTGCTCGTGAGTTCTGATGAATTCTGAAGATAGTTATGAACCTTTTCCTTAACGGGGCCATTGTCTTCAAATCCATCCATGCATGTTTGATGATAAGTCAATGCTGAGCTCAACCATGTCCGGAGATCTTCCGCAGCTTCGAGCACAGAGGTCCCGCTCAACGCCAAGGAATCGTTAAGGTGGTCGAGAGCGAGATCGAGTAGCTTCTGACAACTTTCTAGCATTGCAACAGTCATCTTCTCTGTCGTGCCATTGAGAATCGCTTCTTTATTATTGGAGAAATACTCGCTTGCTTTAGCGAGTTCCTCCAATGTCACTTGAATGGACAGTTTGAAGAGGTCTTCTGGTTTAATTTGGGAAGAGTTCCCAGCTTTCGAGCCGAGGCTATTGTAACACGAGTCCTTGTACAAGGTAACGTCACAAACCGCCTTGACAGACGTCGCTAGAGGGCGATCGCCTTCGCCATTTTTCGAGTCCTTACGATAAGCAGCGGTGCCAATAACAGCTGCGACAACAATGCCAACAAGCACGATCGAAGACAAGCTTATGATCGCGATTCTTTTCCGCGATCTTCGACGGGCATCAAGCCTCATTTGATCGGCTTCATCGATCTTGCCATAGGATTTCTGCGAATCCAGCATTTTTTGCTGATTAATTATTTCAGCAATGTGTTTATGTGCTGGAAATTGACGTTGCTGTGATGTTGTGTGCAAGTGCAAGCTTATGGAGAAGAATATGCGTTGTGTATTTATATGGGGACATGCATGTATATAGACTAGACTATAGAGTTATGTAATTAGTGTAACGCGGTACTGATAATACGTGGGAGGCACAAATACCTAGGTGTCGAATGATATTTAATGTTTGTTAAGCTGTAAGACAGTCCCTGTACTCGTAGGTTCCAATTGGAGTGCTCATCATGTTATGGTCGATAGGATTGTTGGGCTAGGAGCTAAGAATATTGACTTTGGTGAAATCAGTGTACTTGTAACGTGACATTTCTCCTTTGACCCAGAGAGAGTTGACCATGAACATTGATGATTAATTGCTTCACACCCTGATTTTATTGTCTTTGTTCACAGAAAGAAAAGAAAAATCAGTTTATTGTGTTTATATATGTATATATTAAGAAGTGCCGCTGGATTCCAGCCATCTATATCAAATCTGCCGGCCTATAGTACCCCTTTATGATTTGAGATGGTAAAACACTTCGATAAACATTTTCTTTAAACAAATTGAGAAGATACACATCTGGTGGTGGGGGGGGGGGGGGGGGGGGGGGTGGTGTTGGGGTGCGGTGGGGAGCTGTTTGGATCAAGTATTCTAAAACCAAACCGTTAGTTAAAACATACATTTCGGGCTTTCTGATCTATGATTTTAAAATATTTGGTTTGGTTTTGTTTTGGAAAATGTTCAAACCAAATAATTCGAATCCAATCGAAAAGTGTAAGTTATATTGCATATAAATATATAGGAAAAATTACATGTTTAGTTCTTAATATTTCAATACTTGTCTATTTTATTCTTAAACCTTTTAAGTTTTGCATTTTAAATCCTCAATATTTGCAAACATATCCTTTTATTTAACTGTGTTAAGTTTTCTGTTCATGTATTAGACATGATAATAATATTTACTTTAATTAAACAAGATAATAATATATGTATAACTTAAGTAAATTACTTTAAAATATAGAAAAACTTCAAAACAAAATATAAAAAAGGACATAAAAAAATATACAAAATTAAATAAAAAACCAATCTTACATCCTAAGAGCAAGGAGTAACTGATAACCCCCTTAAGGTGGTGGGTTAAGCAACCAACGTTTTTTAATGGGTGGATTCTATCCCGGCCAACTCTTGTGTTAAGTATCATGAGAAACACTATTTTTTTTTTTCTATGTTTTGATTCATTTTTATTATTTTATGTTTTATTTTTAGTTTTGTTGTGTTTGGACTGAGAAAGTTGAATCTTTTCAGCATCATCAATCCACGTGTTGATCCCCCATTAGTGTTTGGCTCTTCTTTTTTTTTTTTTTCGCCGTTTTCCTGCTTCTTAGTTAGAGAAATTTGAGTCCTTTCATTCCACCATCAAACGATGACTTTTTTGCATGTTTCCAGGTTAACCCGTTATTACAAACTAATTACATTATGGAAAAGAAAAACATGAGCATGAAAGCTCCGGAGCATTAACGTAAAATTCCTAAAACTAAAACAACTCTCTCAACCTCTCTTCGTTCAATGAAAGCAACATAATAAATTAATTTAGAGTGTTTTTTTAGGATTCAATAGATAATATACGCTAATAACGTATATTATCACATAAAATAATAATAAATAATAAAAAAATTATTATATATTTAAATATAATTAATATTTACAGTTCACGTGTATTTATTATATCACATATTGAGTTTTTTTCCCCTCTACCTCGCTTCCTTCCTAAAAAGGTAGAAAAGGATAGCTTATATAACATGGATGGTACCGTGAGAAGCCCAAATGCACAAGGGTTCGTTTGTTCGTCTCCAATCCGCATACTCAAAAAATCTGCCAAGTTGGCCCCCTCCCCTCTTGTACTAAATGTAAATAGAGACGTCGGTTGAACAAAATGCAAGGGTCCCTCACTCTCTCAAGCGCACATGACCCATCAAAAGACATGGAAAAAGACAAATGGACCTCCCCTTCTCACGTATTGTCCAAATAGAACTATTGGAAACGGGATGGGCTTCAAATGTAATTAGATGGAGGATGTGGATAACCATGCACAAGGTGACTTCTTTCTCTTTCATTCTGTGCATATGTATGTCCCAGCTTTCTCCCTTCATAAATAAAAATGAAAATAAGGCATTAAAATTTCCTAAATGTCCGTTGTCTGCATACGATATATTTATCCAGGTTTCCTTTCTTTTTCACATGTTATGTGTGTACATTTCAGTTCCACACATTTCTCCAATAACAAGTACAAAAATTCACGTATAATCATATGTTGTGGATAACCATGCACAAGGTGACTTCTTTCTGTTTCATTTTGTGCATATGTATTTCCCAGCTTTCTCACTTCATAAATAGAAATGAAAATAAGGCATTAGAATTTCCTAAATGTTCGTTGTCTGTATACGATGTATTTTCTAGGTTTCCTCTCTTTTTCGCATGTCATGTGTGTACATTTCAATTCCACACATTTTTTCCAATAACAAGTACAAAAATTCACGTATAAAAATTAATGTAACGAAGGGGGTATAAAAGATATGGATAGATTTCATAAGTAACCTATGTTTTCTTTTTTGAAAAATATATAACCCGTATTTTTTAATTTTACGTAAAGTACATATAAGGAGTAGGTCATTTAGTGGTTGACTATATTTTTAAATATTTTAAATTAATAGTATTAATTAAAGTTTCATTAAAAATTAAGTAAATTAAAGAGAAGTGAGTTGCACAACCTATATAAGATGGTAAACAGCCACCTATTAAAATAGATTTTTTTTTTTTTTTTTGAAAAAAATTGGAAAAAAGCACTTAAAACCTAACAAGTTAAAATTAGGTCAAGTTTTTTGCGATTTACCGTCCTATGGGGGCCTTATAGCCACTACCGATGTTGTTTCCTTTTTTCGATTTTCATCTTTGTTTTTTTTTTCTATTTAATTTATGTATTTTTTAAAGAACATTAATTAATAATATTATTATTTTAAATTATTTAATCATACAATTGACCATGTCCATTATATGTTATTTACACAACAAAATCAAGCGTATATTTCTTAAAAAATAAAACACATTTTACCCTTTGCAAAACTACAAAAACACATATCATGTATTTATTGTTTACCCAAAATATATAAATAACATATTAGTCATTTCGACTCTAATTTTGATTCTTTTTTTCTAAATTTAGTGCATATAATCTATTGAGCGTACATCTTATCACAATTAGTTAAATTTTACAATGGAATCACATTGAAAATGCATAAGTATAATCTTTAAGCCAATAACAAGTAATTTTACATTTAACTAGTGGCCAATACAACAATGAGCTCCATAAGAGGCTAGTATTATTTTATGTTTTGATATGGTAATTTGATTATTCTCATTAACCTCAACGCTTACTAAAGTGCAATTTAAACACCCTCATTCTAGTTTCATTAATTTATAGTCATACGTTACTCCAAAGTTCAAAATGTTGAAATGGTGTTGATTAATATCATTAAATAAACATCTTTAACCAACCTTGGTTGTTGCATTGGAAATATAAATATGCATGTGATTTTGCAATTGTCAAGTACTAAGTTTCACAATTCATTCCTTTTACTTTAATGATTTCAAGTGATGATCTATATGCTGATGATTCATATTTAAGCTTTGATACTACCTTTATGTTAAGGATTAAGATGGTGTTAGGTGAAACTATGCTAATGTTTAGTTTGTTTACTATGCTTTCAATTTATATGATAGAGTATTCTAGTGATTGGATTTTACCTTTTGTTTGTAGTTAGAGTTTCAAACTTTGTGAGAATTGGATTTTCATAATCTTTTATGATATTATATTAATGAAATCTTTAGTAAAATGTTTTCTACAATTAAAAGTATTGAATATTTTCAAAATACTGAAATTGATTAAAAAAGATAACAAATATGGTTTAGCAAGTTGGAAACCTTAATGTGTTTTCGCTTGAGGACCCATAACAAGATGTCATTTCCTCTAGGTTCCAAGGCATGACAAGCATCATTAGATAATTCAATGATGTTTGTTGCCGCTATCCTCCTTCATTATAAATCGTCTCCTGTTGCTATATCACACATCAATTGCCATTGTAGTAGTCCTTGTTTGCTATTATTATTTTACAATCCATTAGACAAGCATTATTGCTACAATTAATAGCTATTATTGCTATGGTAATAATAAGGTGTCGAGTGGTTGTTGCTCATTGCTATTGTTGACAAAGATTGGAGTGTCACTATTACTACCATTGTTCATCTATGAAGCTATTAGTGTTATCGTTAATTTATGTTTGTATGGTAGCTAATCAATAAATTGATTCACAATCACCATTAGCTTATTAATTGAAATAGGGTGAGAGAGTTGGGTTTACTAAGTGTCCTACTTATGTAGTCATAAGTTGTTTCTATTGTTCACTAGTTATTATTGTATGGTTACCATGCTCATTACATTAACCTTCGATGTTGCTATTATCACCCAATTTAAAATGTTCAATAAGACACTAATATTTTTTGCAAATTCTTCATATCTTGAGATAATATCCAAGATGTGATTTGAAGAAAGAATAAGAACAAGAACAAGAACAAGAATTTGGTGGGAGTGAAACATTTATACAAAAAAAAAAAAAAGGAATATAGAGAACAAGCGAAATTTGACAATTTGTATGAGTGAATATAAAAAACTCCCAAGATATCTTCTTTCAATAATACTACTACAAAGACTAGAGAGGATAAAGTTGTTGGCTCCTTTATTCTTACTCATCACTCTAGCTAACTCCCCTTATCACCATTGTTGAACTAAAGAAAAGTTTCTCATATGCCATTTAGCTCACAATTAAAATAAATAATGTAAGGAAAAAAGATGAAAGCCATGAGCATGATCACTAAAAGCCATAAGCTTGCTAATTTTTAGGACAAGAATGTTAACAAAAAATAGCAATTGAATTAAGTAAATTAGGAATTGTGCTCTAGCGTGTAAGAACATTAAGTTTCATTATTTAAGTAGGAATTCAATAGATTATGTAAACTTCGATTTTAGATGATAAATATGAATTAAGATTAATAAATAATAAGCAAGTGTGATTGATTTATCTACTCAAATGGATATTTTAAGAGGGAAATGAAGCTTTGTCTATAAAAATGGAAAGAAAAAAGAGAAAGAAGAAGAGTAAACAGAATTGGGGAGAACCATAGCTACCAACCCCACCTCCCACCCACACTAGACTCATAGATTAAAAAGATAAATACTCCAAATTGATCGTTAGACCTTAGAATTACAAGGCAAACACTCTAACAAGCTAGCTTAATCAATATCTTATAAATGACTTACATCACTAAGGCTATTGAAGTCTAATAGCATCACCATTAGTTTTTTATTAGAGTGGACTAGGGTTTAAATCCCCTCCTCCTCTAAAGTCGTAACTCAGTTAATAAAAAAAAAGACTTACATAAGTGTTTTTTCATTTCCCCCTCAAACTCTTAATTTTATGATTCAAAGATACACAATTTAGTTAATCATTTTGCTCATTTAACCCATCAGTCACAACAAATTAGTTACAATATGAGTTCTTAAAATAGCATTTGGTTTCAAATACATTCAAGGGATTTCGCATTGGATTTTTTTCTTATAGGGCATTTATTTGGTGTTTCTATTAGAGGTTAAGGAAGGTCAACTCATGCATAATTTAATTAATCATTATGCTCATTTAACCTATCAATCTTGCACAACAAATTAGTCATGATATAAGTTCTTAAAATGGCATTTGGTTACAATTACATTTAAGGAATTTTGTGTTAGAATTTTTTTCTTACTAGACATTCATTTGAAGTTTCTATTAGAGATTAAGGAAGGTTAACTCAACATGATACACGCACATGTACGCACACATGCACGCACGTACACATATGTTCTTATACACATGCACATGTGCATGAGTGTCGCATGCATACATACGTATACACATTGACTCAAACCAAGTTCATGCGCGCGCGCACACACGTGTATGCAGATTACCTTGGGGGTAGTGCTCAACTCGAATAATCCAAAGGTGATGCACTAATTAGATAATTAGATGAGCTCGCAAAATTAAAAGAAACTAATTGTGTTGAAGTTGAGCTTATATGTTATGACTCATTAGGTAGATTTCTTAGCTATATTAGTACACGTAGTAATAGTGTAGTAATTCTACAAACACATGCATTAGGCAACAATCAAGTTTTTTAAAGAGTGCAGCCAATAAAAAAACGAAAAAAGAAAATAAGAAGAATCCTCATTAAGAATAGCAATGTCAGTATGGATTTTTTAAGAGTACAAAAAAAGTTTATCAAAAGAATTTTGGTCAGAAGAGCACAATGTGTAGAGAGCTAAAATGGATCTACAAGATTTCAAGCTTTAAGCTCGCCCTGAACTAAACTTGACTACTTAGTATAGTGATAAGATCAGGAGTTAAGTCCATGACTTAAGATGATGTAAGGAGATTTAGTATGATAGCTCAAAATAAGTACAGTTGAACTGATTTATCTACTCTTAACCTTTTTCAAACATATTCATGTACATTGATGAGCTCTTTATAGGTTTTGATTCAAGAATAGCCCATAGAGAGATCCATCAAGAGGAAGACTTGTCTTAGTTGTTAACTAGCATCAAAATCCAGCAATGTTGATGGTAGCCAAGCTTCACGAATGCCCACAACTTCCTCCTCATTTGACATGATTGTAGAAGTCGGAGAAACAATTTTGTATTGTCATGTTGCTGTTCCCAAAGTCTAAACAATGTTTAGATGAACGATAAGGTTGATGCTCTAAAGTCTTCAACCTGTTATTTATGTGTTCAATCCCCTGAGATTACTCGTTCCTCCTCTTGATTTCTCTCTCCAATTCATTCTTTTGCATCTCATATCCATGCAAATCCTCAAAAGCCATGTAAAATGCAAAACTTACGCTACATATCTCTAAATTATAAACCAATTATTAGGGTATAATGGAGACTAATTGACATAAATTTTGGCACATGATTACACCCATGCTTACTAACTTAGCTTGAAGATATTGATTATTTTTAAAATCATATTAAGGGTGTAACATCTTAATAACTCAAATAAATTTCTTGTTTTTTTTGTCCTTTAAGAGCAAAAATGTGAATATCTATCTCATGTGTGACTAACTTTTGCAATAGCATGAGTAAAGTGAACGCTTTATCTCGAAAGCATGAATTATAATCAAGCAAGCTAATAACTTATCTCACTTCCATGCATGCAATAGCTTCTTCCAACTAAAAGTCGCCATAACTATCATTGTACACGAGGTACATTTGCCCCTATGTAACTAGAGTCATATTGGTACAATACAACTATATTTCTATTTTTATATATTTATATGCATTTTACTAGAAAATTTGTACTTCACCCATATGATGATAAATTGGAATTAGATATTTGTCTTTCCAATTGAAGTGGAATTCGGATAAGGATGCTCCTATGCAAGTGATGGAGGTGTGGTGGTAGAAATTGTGGCATGTTTAATTGGTGGATTTAACTTTAACCGTGTCCAATATAATTAGGAGGGAAAAATTGAATTTAGACATGCTTTAAGAATATCAAGATTTTAGTGTCCACGAGACTCCAGTGTACCGTGCTCCAATTTTATTTATTCATTTACTTTTGAAATATACTTAGCTAACACAACTATATAAGACTCGTAAAGATTTATAGCATATTATAAGAATTAGTTTATCAAAATTTTTATAATTGTGATAATTAAGAAAAAAAAAGTAATGATTTTAATTAAAATATATTCTTTGAATTATAATTAAGTTTAACGATACTGTTTGTCAAGAAAATAATTACTCAAAGTGAAAACATATATAATATTAAAACGTAATTCAATTTGAAAAGGTCTATTTAATATAAAAAATCTATTGAAAAACACATATAAATATATTGTGAAAGATTGATCAAACGTTTTATTCAACCAATTTCTTTCCGGTGTATTTTTTTTTCATAAAATGTTTTTTTTTTTTTTGGCCAAGTTTCATAAAATGTTGTTCAAAGATGTTTTTTATACTCGGGTAGGTCTAAACATATATTTCCATCTTACAAACAGTCAATAGGATGGGCTGAGAGGCCCACAGTGAGATTAAAAAGCAAACGCCCATGACCTCAAATTACAATCTATTCCGTGGTGCTCATTGGGAAAGGATAAGGACTATGGGAAGAGAGAGAGAGGGAGAGAGAAAGGGTATAAAGGTAGCTACGTGTGTCTTAAATTTTGGAGGTGACGCCCTAGTTCACGAACTCCGACAAATGAAAAGGCCAAACCTTCATACACGTGTCCTACTTTTGGTTAGCTGCACATGCCTGCAATACATTGCGGCGGCTCTGTTGCACCCCCTTCACTTTGTCTGCTAGCTTCGCTTCATCCTTTCCATTTCAGGCTTTTTTTTTTTTTTTTTAATCGGACACGACGTAATTATCCTTTGTCTTGCAGTAACTTTTCCCGGATTTCCGCCGAACGGTGAAGTAAATTTTTTAGGGTTAATTAGGTGAAACATGTTTTAAGTCCTCGCATATTTTGAGCTTTATATATTTGTATTATTTCTTTTTTAAATTACATAATTTAGATTTCTACATATTTCATTTTGTATATACATAACTTAAACTTTTATGTTTTTCCAGTTTGCATATTTATATTATATGTTTACTAAAATTCTGAATTCATTAGCCTCCGCGTCAATTCAAAATAAATAAATAAATAACTCAAAGTTATCTAACAAATAAAAATAATAATATAGGTATGCAAAATTTAAAGATTGCAAAAGCTTAACGCTATATAACTAGAAACAAAAAATAAATGAGCAAATTTTATTTTCATACATGTATTTTCACCTTTTGTCATTTTTTATACATGATGTATAAATTATTACAATAATCGAGCGATCATGCATATCAAGCTTATTGATAAACCTTAGAGAATCCTTAAGTTGATTATACATGGAAGAGAATTGTTAGTATAGGGTTGGCACGACTCGATTTAGTATAGTTCGTCTTTTCTTATCAAACCAAACTTAATGTAGTAGTTCGATTTATTTTTTAATGAATCAAATTTAATCAAAAGGTTCTGCTTGTAAAGTTTTTAAAATTATTAAAATTGATTTGGTCTAATTCGATTACGGTTCAAAATGCTTATATTAAATTTTCACTAAATATTTTTATTTTTAACAACATATTTTTTTGTTAAATTTTCATATATTTCTATATAATTTCTTATATCTTTATCATGTGTAATGATACTTAACAAAAAATTATACAAAATCTTAATAAACCCAACTTAATTAGAAGATGATAAGAGATTTTATTCCAATAAACAATAATAGGGAGGAAAAAATAGAGCTAACCATCCAAACTTGATACGAAGAAATTAAAAAACACATCAAACAGTGGAAAAAAGACACACAAAGCATTCTATGATTCAAAAGAAACCTAATAAAACCTTCCAATGACCCTTATTCCAAACATGCTAAACTTATAGTTCTTAAGACATTTTTATAATTGGGTCCACGTCCTATCAGTAACTCAAGATATTAAATCCATAGCATTAGATCAAGTTAAAGAGACCCTTTTAACCCATATATTTATTTTTTATACTTCACACGTATTTTTTTTATCAAAGGTCACAATAATTAATTTAGTAAAATAAAATCATTAATTATATTTAATTAAATATTATGATCAAATAATAAAAATCACATAAACAAAATACTAAAAAATGAAAATGGCAAGGGAATAAAAAGCAAAATGACCTCTCTCACCCTTAACATGGTGGTCAACTACCCTTAGCTTGAAGTCGTCAGTCAAGACTCTTAAGGCTTTTCTTTGGCCATTTTATTTTACCTTATTATTTTCTTTAAATTTATTTTAGAAATTATTTTACTATGTTAATTATTGTAAACAAATCAAAAAGTTAAAGTACGACTCCTGTCTAATAGTTATAAGTAGTGATAAAGTTTAGGTATATAAAGTATTAAAAAAACACGAATAAGTAAAATGAAAAAAAGATGAAAAGCACATTTACCAAACGGTCTTTAAATTATGTTTTACATGGATTTCGTAAAATGCAAGGCCTACCTAAGTAGAATATGAAATGGATCTAGCATTATTCAGAGAAACATATCAAAAATAGAAAAGAATTAAACTAAAATGCATCGTAAAATGTGATTTGTTTATATTTTATTTTAGTTTGACTCGTAGTTTAATTCTAGCAATCAAATTAAATTTAATTGTTTTTTTTTATTTTTTTATCTTTTAATAAAAAAAGTGGCATATTTTAATTTTTGAATCCCAACAAAATAGCTCAACCTGCAACACTTATTGGGGGAGGGGAAAAAAAAAAATCAATCCTAATTCTAATACATTGAGTCCCTGTCCTTAAATACCTGCATTCCTCCTCCTCCATTTCTCTCTTAGATATGACAACCTTCATATTAGACTAGATCGTCACACTTAATTCATGTCTTCATTAGATTCATTTTAGTCTCTTTTCTCAATCTCAGTTCATCATGCCCATATTGTTGATCTTGTTCTCGTTCTCTTCCCCATCACTAGACAAGTATGCCTAATATTTTTCGAGTGTATAAATATTTTCTTCTCTCTACTTGCTTATTAGGTAATTGTGATGATTTAGTACCAAATTTATAGAATAGGTTTGAAAAGAAAGTTGAACTTGCTTGAGCGAAATTGTTGTCCATAATCCTTTTATCTTCAATGTGTATATATGCAATTGTAGTCCACTTGCCAAAATGCTTTTATTTGAAATCTTGCATCAAATAATCAATGTAAAAATTACAATTATAAATGTGTAGTGAAATATGGTTAGAATAACAAGGATTTTTATAAAATGGCTCATATTAATCCGAACTACATTTTAAGTAAATTGGTTTAAAAGCAACTTAACTTGCTAAGAGTATAGATCGAACCGTTCTAAAAGTATAAATATTTTCTTCTTTAATAAAAAATAGATTTTTCGAAAACAATGGAAACAAGGTGATAACAGGAAAATAAACTAATGATGTTCCTCCACACCCGATGGATGTCTTATTTTAGCATCATTGAAAGTGGAAAGTATATTAATCACTTGGAAAAAATATAGTTATTCTAGACGTAATATAAATAATGTTTATTATCTGTATCCATCAATAATATTAAACCTCAAGAGATTAATTTTAATGTCACACCTAAAAAAAAATTAACTTTGTAACCAATAAATTTCTTCAATTACTCTTTAAATTAGAAATATGTTTTTAAGCTCATAAAACATTAAAGTTTGATTCCAGTAAAACAATAATTTTCTACGCTCTATCATTTTTTACTTTATTATATATTACGTTCTGCATTTAAATAAAAGAATTAAATTATATTAAATTAGGATGTGAAAATTGAAAAAAAAAATAAATCTTATGGTAAGTAGCTTCTAGTTTCTACTTTTAATATATGTGATATTTAATTTTTTTTTCTTTTATTTTAAGTATACGTAGCATGTATTTATGTCCCATCTAGTCTAATGACTAATATTAGCTCCGCCTATGGCATGGGAGGAAATGTAGACGATTTCCTGGCAAATTAGGTAAAACGAACCCAATCCCCGGTTGACTATTTATTTCTTTTGATATATCAAGTATTTGATTATATGCCTTGCTATATAAATACGGTCAAAGACTCAAAAGTCATTTGTATGGGAAGCTACAATACGTAATGGTAATATAAAAAGGGTTGATTATTATTATTATTATTTTTTAGACATTCGATAAAATTGAAATAATAGAAACTGGAGTCAAAAACACCTAATAGACATAAAAAAGGTTAATTATTTTTTCAAGACAACCCATAAAATTGAAATAATAGAAGCTGGAACAAAAACCATATATTTATTATCTCGTGATTGTAGCAAGGATAATTGATGAATAAAATTACTGAAGGCTGAGTTGTTTTCCAAAGGGTTTAAAGAGCAGTTTTTCACATGATGTCCACTATCACCAGGAGACTAGTACGATACATGTGACCGAACTTTAGCAAGTGGGACGACAGAAATTGATTGCAGGGTGACCATTTTTTATTCATATTGTTCTTGTTCTTGTCGTTCGACGGTCTTTTTTCATCAGACTCCCAAATGACTCCACGTTGGTATATATCCATCCATTTCCATCTCGCAGATTCAATTTGAATTTCATATTGAGTTGATTGGGTTATAATAAATTGCTGAGATTATTGGTATAAGTACATAGATTGTAGTCCTCGATAAACTCGAGGTGGATGATACTGATGTAAAAATGTTCAAACTATCAGTTATATAAGAAAAAAGTATTTATTGATTTTAATATATGATTATAATCCTGACTAATTTGGATATCGAGGAGGTCGTAGTAGAATATCTTTCGAATTTTTATAACAGTTTTTATCTTACAAGCAATTGTGCGACAGGGTAAAAATTTAATATTGACAAAATCAATATATTAATTCACTAATTGTGAACTTAGCTCCTTCGACCTTAATAGATTAGTAACAGAGGATATGTAAATGCATTTCCTAATGTCCACCAAGGTACTGTATTGAAGGTTAAACATTTCGGTTGATATGAATCCATTGTAATGTTCTAATTTCCAGCGGTTGGTTCATGATGATATATATGCTTTTGGATTTCCAAGATTTAAATGAATAAATAAATTACGGAATCTTTTTCTATCCGTTCATCAAGTCTTTGGAAAATCATCGCACAACTGGTGGACACTTGAAAAGTAGCATATTCATTACATATGTTTAATAATTCTGTTCCCTAAAATATCTCAATCCTCCCATAATGCTATTATTTTGACACTCTTGTATAACTCGATAAATTAATCTTCGATTATAAAATCAGGTAATTTTAAGATTTCTTCAATTTTATATATGAAGTTTAAAGTTCTTAAATATTATAAATATTTAAAATTTTTGCTTATGAAATTTTATACCTAAAATTTAAAATTATTAGATATTATACTTAATCAAACATTTACCACTCATATTTACTATCTATGTCATTTTTAAATGATGATGATGTAGCAAAAGATGGACCCAATATCATATAACTAGGAAGTCATGGATGTAGACCTACAATTAAGCCTAAACCTAACTTAAACTATTGGGCCATAATTTAATATTTCACTAAACCATGACTGACCCGCCTAAGCCCAATTTCGGGCCAGTTCATGAGGCCCGCCAGTTTTGGGCCTATAAACCGAATCTCTAATAATTTTTTAATTTTAATTTTTGTGGTTTTTCAATATATATATGTATGTATATTATATTACATATGTTAATACGTATGATAAATGTAATTCATTAATATGAATAATATATGTTATATTATTATATTATATGTACAATATTACATATAATATGTTAATATGTAGAATGCATAATAATATGTATAAATATATATAATATGTATAGATATATATATATATGTGTATGTAAATTGTAAGAAAAAAAATCCGATTCAAACCAATCAATTCAAATAAGTTGAGGGGCTTGAACAGCCTAGATTTCGTATAAACTGATGAGTCTTTAGTTAGTTCAAGCTCACCATAAACAGGCAAGTTCCATTCACTAAACCAACGAGCTTATTTAATACCAATTCCGACTAGTTTACGGTTTGGAATCGAACTTTTTCTAGGTTTATGTAGATGCTTTAATTAAGCGAATATTAAAATCATTAATAAAAAAATCTACTTATTATTATAATTATATTACATCTTATATATGTAAAAGAACCTTGTTGATGATTTGATATGCAATAAGATTAAGGGTGATCGATACATTTCATAAGAAATTAAAAGAATAAATTGTTTACCTTTTATTATATATATTAAATAAAATTTATCTATTGATTTATTAAAATTATATTAATATATGAAACTTATGTAAGTTTTTTTTTAATAAAAATATATCAAAAAAATCATATAAGTAGGAATTTACAAGTATAGCAAAAAAAAAAAAAAGCAAATCGATATAGATATAAGTATTGTACTAATTCTTTTCATGATAATCTTGTATGATTGTTTCATTAACAATACTAAAAAAAAAAAAGAAAAAAAAGAATACCATTTTGAATATAAATTATTAGGTAATAAAGATTGAAACAATTCACATTTTTATAACATTAATTGAAAAGAATATATTTAATCAAGTTATAAAATTGATACTATTTATCAATAGTTTATATGAGCAATTGGTATATATGTAATATGGATAATATAATTATTATTTACGACATGTTATCAACAAAAAATAATATTTAAGGAGAATATATTTAGTGTAATATAATTTTTAGTTAATGAAATTAATGTTATTGGTCATTGTAAAGAAAAAAAATTTAATAAAAGCTAAAAAAGAAATGTCATTTAAGTGGCTAATACATTTAGAAAAAATAAAGTAATAAACATGAGATTTGAAACTAAGATCTCTTTTTTTTTTTAAGAACAAAACACTTAATCATCAAGTTATATATTATTTTATATTATAATTTACTATTTAAAAAATATATTTAATTTATATTTTTTTTCATTTTCTAAAAATTTTAAAAATTAACTATTTCCTAAGCTTAAGGGGCTGGAGTCAAGGACCTTATGGCCCATCCCTAAATGTAGCAAATTATAGGTAGAAAAAATATGTAAGTGTCAAAGATTAAAGGTGAGGCAATAATTTTAATGGGTAAAAGTTTGATTAGGTTTGGAATTCAATAAATTCAAACTTTAAGTCTAAAATTAAAAAAAAAAATAAAAAGAAAGAAAGAAGCAAAGTACAGAGTAAGGATATAAACTAATCAAGTAAAACCAAGTTTTTAAAAGCTCAAGCTTGACTCATTTTGAAATTATTGAGTTCAAGCTAAGCTTTCTATGGAGCCTAAAATTAAAGTTTGAGCTTTGTCTTAAACTTAGACTCTACTTATTTACAAATCAAACTTAAGCTCAAGCTGAGCCGAAACTAAAGCGAGCCGATTTTAAGACTCATCAATTTATATATGAAGAAATATATAAATAAATAGATTAACAAATAGTAAAAAAGAATTAGATTATATATTATCTTACAACATATTATATATTTATAAATATCGTATAGATATTAGTTTTAAGATTTTAACAATATATAAAGTTTATAATATATATAAAACCCATAAATTTAGTTATAAACCTAAATAAATGGGCTCGAAAATCTAAATTAAAACTCAAGTATAACTTATTTATTAATCAAACTCGAGCTAATCCGAACTTAAAACGAGTCAAGTCTAGCCAATTTACAACACAACTAAAAGATAATTTTGATATTAACGTATAAGATAACGGTATATATAGCATAGATAGTAACAATGTAAGGTACACAATGTTGGATGGGAATACTTGAGCTGGATAATAGAGCATTTGCATTCAACTCATATGACAAGCCGGCCAATGGAAGATTTACCTTAGGTCTGTCTTTTATTAACTCGTTAAAGGCGGTTACTTGATCTCTTTCTAGCATGATTGAGGGAATAAAATAATATAAAAGAGCAGTAGTGCGTAAGACTGTAGCAACTTTATCGAAGTGACGGCCTGCTCGACCAAACTATGAATTATTGTTTTGGGGGAGACCTCCCATATCATCACATGGGCGTGTCGAGGACTGTCTTTTGTCTATTTCTATTAGTCCACATATAATGTTGTTTAACGTCTATAATTAGACACATGTTAATATATTAATTATTCTAAAGATTCAATCCCGTGTATGGATTAGGACATAATCTCTTGTTTATACGTAAATAAATATATCAAATGAACTCAACCATCACTTTTCTTATTTCTTTATGTAATTTTTAATCAATGTAAGACTTGGAAACTTAAATAAATTAAAGGATAATTTAGAATGGATATTGTTGTCCTCCTCCAACGTGTCTGCACTAATCGAATCAAAGTATTGCTTATACAACAAAATCAGTATGTTCATTGGGTTGTTGAATTTGTAGACTCCATATTAATTATTCACAATAAATTACAAAGGCTTTTACAAACTCGAGTTTCTAGAATACCACCCTTTGAATAATACTAATACACAGAGATTTTTTCTTTTCAAAAATCCCTATTCTTATCGGGAGAATGAAAGGAGAAAAACGACCAATATCTTTTTATGTAATACCAAGTTATTTTTCTTACATAAATATACATTTTTAGTGATATTCAAAGTCGACTTATCATCTTTTTACAGTTTTTCGAAACTATGTTAATATTTCACTAGTAAATGGACTTTGAAAAATCATTGCAATTTTATACTAATATAAAAGATTGACTTCATAAAATACTAGAGAGATTTTTCTTTTTTCAAAGTGAATTTCTTTTTAAAGAGATGTAAATATAATATTTTCTGTCTTGAAAATAGTTTTAAGTAATGTCACGGTAATTTACCTTGATTATTTCATATTTTACACATATCTTATTTGGCTATTGATAGATGCGCAACTAAATATAATTAATACGTGCATGAACATCATTTTTCTATTTATTGGTTCTATGTGTTAATTATAAATTTGCTTCATAAACTATTGGTGAGATACGAAGAGACCTATTAAATTTTGAAAGTACGGTTTCGTCCTTATAAAGAAATTCGTCTCTCTATGACTTTCAAAGATACACAATTAACTCCAAATTACTGTTAAAATCCAAAAAGAAAAATTTATAGGATTTTAGCGATAGTTTTCACCGATAAACACATTTTTAAAAGTTATAAAGAGAAAAAATTATATTTTGAAGTTTAATAGATTTATCAATTAGAAATCAATAATTTAAAAATGTGTTTACAGTTTGGCTGTGATCAATTAAGGAAAAGAAAAATCTCCGATATGTAGGCAGCAGTAGAGGCTTCCTTTTCGATCAAACCTCCGGCCACAGAGGATGGAAAATAAAACTCGGCTGTGGAAGGCGAAAGCGTGCATAAAGCGAGGCGTGGCTTTAGGGTTCAGCTAGAATGTTCCTTTTGCACGTTGAAGCTAATTTTATGGTCACTCATACCCATTCACATGTCTTAAGTTTGTATTCCGATGCTCCATGTGGCTGCAACTTATTGGTTGACATTGTACTTAGTGCCAACTCTCCATTATCTTTCATTTTGGGTCGTTGGCGTACCTTTGGACCTTCAATTATTGTCTAAAGAAGACAATATCTTATTGTACTGTTCTTCTCAGAGCATTTCATTTCTGATTAATTATATTAGTTGTAAAAAGAAAGGGACAAAAGTCAAAATTTTACATATATTTTAAGAATTAAACTACAATAAAGCTAAATAAATACCAATTTTGTTAAACTCTAGTTAACCTTATGATCTAACTTAATTTGATTTGATTTTATATTAAAACCAATCCAATCAAACTCGATTCATTTCCTTATCCCTAAGTTTGATAATATTACTATACTAGTAGTAGCATATTATAATAAAATTTAAAATAAAAAGATTTGTTAATTTCACAAACACCATAGAATGAGCTTACTATTCCTAATTGTTGTTGTAATTTAATATATAATTGAGTTATAATATTTCTATAATTATGGCAACATATGGCAAAAGAGCCGGTACTAACTCAAAATTGTCAAGTCGTGATTCAACATTTTCATTGAATCATAATTAGCTCGTATAGGGTTAGTTTTAGATAGGTTTTGGGGCATGTGAATTGGTTCTCTAATAATATATGTATATATTTTTTCCTTTAAATTTGTAATATATATATATATATAATATGTACATTATATTGTATGCATATATTATATTGCATACATTAATATGTATGATATATAATATATATAATACATTAATATGTATAATTTATGTTTTAATATGTAGAATGAATAATAATATTTATAAATATATATATGTTAATATAATATATTTGTAATATATATAATATACTATATATAATATGAATAAATATACATATGTAAATTGCAAAAAAAAAAAAGGAAAATCTTATTAAAGCTCACCGATTTAGACCAGTTGGGGGTTTGGACTATCTAGACTTGCATAAAACAGTAGATCTTGGGCCATTTCCATGCTTATTCAAGCCCGCCATTGATGAGCTGGTTCCATATCCCCAGGTTTATTTGAACTTTTTCTATCGAGATATTCCTTTTGCATGTATAATTCATTGGCAAAGGTTTCCAAATATGTAAATAATATTAAATTACATGCGCTGAATCAATAAAAATATATAGTGATAATAACTTTATTGGATAATGTATACTACAGTTACTTAGTAAAATGTATTAATAATGTAACATTTACATATATATATATATATATATTGTATGTTTGTATGTGTGTGTGAGTGAAAATAAATTAAATTGGGTAAGGCCCTTATATTAAGTCGATATTGGTTTAGTATATTAAAAAAAAAACTATAAGTTTTCTTGAAAGATATAGTTGATATATTAACAAGATATGATTCAAAATCTTATCAATATAGTTCAACACTGTTACTTAATTAAAAAAATATATATATAATATGTTACAGTATTATGAAAATATTGGATGACAGAATTATAACCTAAATATAAAAGTAAATATCATGCATCCAAGGATTGTATTACTTACTATTAGATTATACTAATAGTGGAACTATCCTGAAAGCTTTATTATTTATATAAAAGACCTATCTCTTAAACTAAATATTTCGAAAATATATGTAAAAAATATATTAGTAAATTTTCTTAAGATATTGTCAAAATCAGCAGGTTGACGGTGTATATTTTAAAAATCACTATAAAGTATGGTAAATACTATCGTTTGGCCATAGAAAAATATAGCATATTAAAGCTTTGTGCACCTACTAGTAGTCCCCTATGAAACGATGCGTTTCTTTAAAAAATTATTTCAAAATATAGGAGTGAAATTTTTTAAATACAAAGAGTTGCAACTCTTGCAACACATGTAGTTATTTGCATCAAACCATGTTTTCAATAATCAATAATTTCTTTTTATATCAATGTCTATTGAAAAAAAGTTTAAACCATCCTATTTTTTATTTTAATAGGATTGATTCCATTTTTTATCTTACTATTTACTTAGACTCCTTTAAATTTATACTATTGAATTTATAATTGGTTTAATGATTTTATTTTAAAAAATTTGTAAATTAAATATAGAATGGACGATTGGACCGATCGCATAAATTACAAGAACGGGACTGTAGAATAATCCCTATTGAAGATATCTATTTATATCGGCATTATTCAAAAGATTACAATTCCTCCATGAATTACGTCCTAGGTTAGCATGTGTAATTAATGAAAGCAGTTTTCTGAAAATACATAAAAAAAAAAATTATTTGAATGTCATAATAGTGTGACTCTAATTAGCCATAAGAAGTATTTAGGTGAAAATTATAAAGCTAAGCAACTCTTTTGGGAGTTGTATTTACTTGCATTAAGCAGTTCTTTTAGATGACAAATGGTGTATATTGTTACTAATATCTAGAAAAAAAAAATCTATTTATATTAACATTATTAAAGGCCTTACAATTTTTTCAAGAGTTATATCATTTTATCTTACCATTCGGAAATGTAATAAATAGATAGATAAACAAATAAATAAAATCTTATAGCTTTTTTACATTAAAAATAAAATTGTGTCTTTTGACCTCCAAATAAAGGAAAGGAAATGATTAAGTCCGTACAAGATAGATGAAACGTTAGCCTTTTCTCTCTTAAAATTTCGAGGTACTCTAATCTTACCCAATCTTATAATTAGCAATTATGTATAATATTCATAACTGGAGAAGAATCAAATCTGCTCTATTTTATTGGAAGAGTAAGATAATGCTAGATGACGAAGTCTTGGCAAGCTATATTTGATTTAATAAGACCCTCTATAAGCATACAAACTCATAATAAGCCTACTAAAATTAATTATATGTGGAGTTTAAGGGCAAAAAACTACCTATATTATTTGCTTCTTCAAATTTACTAGTATGTACCTCAATTGGAATTAAACTTCAATGTATTATGAGCTAAAATTATTTTATTTGAAAATATATCTTATAATGTAATTCACATCAAAGTAATACATCATTTTAAATATTAAGAAATGAACTCGACTATATATCAACTAATTGCAGTGCATCTTACTGCAATAATTTTACATCAAGTAATAACAAATACAATATAGTCTTAAGATAATAACAATTACAATTATTGAAGTGTTCATATATATTTGTGTCTATATGTAGAGAGGAAGCACAGGCTTTGTCCTAACTTAACTTAGGTTGACCCATCCTATTATTATCAGATCTAGTTTGGGTTATTGATTTAGACAAGCGAGAGAATTAAAAATTAAGGGGAAAACCTAATTAAATTGGAAGTTAAATCATTAGGATCAAACTGAGTTAAATTGTAAGGGTTAAATTGAGTTTGATAATACTAGTTTCGAGTCTTAAAAATTAAGATTCGATAATAGCATGTCCAACTGATAAGTCTAGGATTGGTTTAGGATGCATTGGGTCCTTATAGGCTTAAAACGAGTTTAGGAATCATAAGGCCAAATAGGTTGTAAATGAGTCAAATTGAAATAATGTACCATTGAAGTTGACTTAAATTGAACTCGGAATTTCAAAACTGAGGCTCAATCGAGTTTATAATTTTAAGTTTAAACTTAACTCAAAATAATACTCGATAAACTCAAATTTAACTTGATTGAGATCATTTTAGTTTGATAATTTAAAGAAAATATTATTAAGTTACTTAAAGATAATATCTGTATCAAACTTGACTCTTAAATTTGAGTTTGATTAAGTTTACAATTATGTTAATTAAGCTAATACCAATATCTAAATTAGACTCTCTAGTTTGAGTTCACTTAAGCTTACAAGCTTATTAAGATGAACATCATAAGGCTCAAGTTTGATTTTATAACCTACTTAAATAGTTCAAGTTTGAATTTAACTTGATTGTAGTCAAATCAAATTCCAATAAATATTAAGTTGAATTTAAATAATTCATGAAGAGGCTTGACTCATTTATAATCTTAAAATCAAATCACTTTGATCTCCCTTTTTTTTTTTCCTTTTTTAACTTTTTCTTTACACACACTAAATTAAAAATCTAAAAAGAAGATTTCAAGATTCGCTCGTTAACTTGTTAGGTCTTAGTTCAAGCGTAACGCTCTTGTATGAATCGAATATAAGTTTTAAGTTGGTATAACGGTTCTTTTATAGAACACGAGATAAACTCACCTCACGCTCACTTATATATAAGAATGTATGTATATATATATATACACACACGTATATATGTCGGCCAGCACTGAGATTGAATAGAAAAACAAAAGAAGCGTTACGAGTAGAAAATGAAACTCAAGAGAAAACCCTAAAACTAAAAACCAAAGAAGAAAATGCAAAAACACTTTGAGGATCCTCACCATCTCAATCATAAAAGAACGCAAACAGACACCTTCTGCATTCAATTCAACAGCTATCCTCATTAATTAAAAATATAAGAAAGAGAAAAACGCCAACCGCACTTCTTAACCACGGTTAATCTCTAACACCACCCCCTAGTCTTCTACTGCTTCTTATCCTCCTATAAATCCAATTCACATTTTTATATTTTATTATGTAATTTTTCACTTCAACATCATCACAACACAACAACGGCATCCTCTTTTATAATACCAAACTTATGTACTCCACCACCACCCCCCACCCCCCACCCCCCCTCTCTCTCTCTCTCTCTGTCTTCTTCATGAACATGTAAACATGTAAAGCAGAGCCTATAGTAGAACCACAAGAAGAAGAAGAAGAAGAAAGAGATTAAGGTTATTTAGGTAACTTTACTTCCTCGAAGTTACGTTTTCTTTATTCAATTCTTTTTTGTTTCCAATTTGATCGTGGCCTCGTACTTGAAGTGACATCCTGTGTGTTTGATCTTCGACGTGGTTTTTTGATTGATCGTTGGCTTACTGAGTTTGCAGTTGAAGGTTTCGAAATGATGTTTCCTTTGTTATGTGTTTTTGAGCCTTTTTTAAGGTCTACTCAAGCGGTTGTCCTTGAATTCACTGGCTTGTACAGGTTTTTTTTTTTTTTTTCTCTTTTGCATGTCTCGCTTGATACGTGATTCTCAAACTGCTTTACTTAAATCTAAAGGTTCATTCACTTGCTAAACGAGTGGTTTTAGCCCTTCATATTGTATGTATGTTTGTATTATCTGTTTATATTAATTACTTGTTTTGTGCTGTGTGGTTGCTTTGGTTCGTAATAAGAAGTTACTTGAGAAAGAGAGGAATAAGGAAAAAGAACATGGAATATCGGCCTTTTTGTTGCTTATTCCGAACGCGGAAATCCAGCTAATTTGCATCGGATTCAGTCTGACTGGATGATTGTTGTGGTGAATCAATTTTCCTTTATGATTATCGATTTTGTTTCTCGGGTTATTACCTGTTGAAATTGTTCTGGTATTTTTTGCTGGTAATTTCGTTTTAAGAAAAGCGCAAATTGGTTTCCTTTTTGTGATTGATCCTTGTGATTGTTAATCAGGAAAGACGATTAGTGCTGTTTTCTGTCTTGATTTTTCTGATATATGGATGATGATGATGTGATTTGACTAGTATTATTGATTTGATAATTTATGTGCAACCGATGTTGTATTATTCGGGCTTTATTACTGAACACAGATAATAGTTTAATCTCTATGAATTAGAGTCCAACGTAGGTTCTTTACTTTTTTTCTGATTAAGTGATCTATTTTATTTTCAGGAAGCATAATTAACCGGTGTGCAGGGTGCTGATCTCTGATCTTTTGAAAGCAAAGTTGCTGTGGGACACCAAAGCACACCAACATCAATCTCTAGTACTTGCGTCTCATTGATTCACAATTGGAGTCACAGTGTTTTTGACATTCGATGATGGGTATTTTTGATGAAATGGGTTTTGGTGGTAATATCGATTTCTTCTCTGCCCCTCCTGGTGTAGGAGAGACTACTGCAGTGCATGAACCAGAAACTGTAGTCGAGGAGGACTACAGTGATGACGAGTTGGATGTTGATGAACTTGAGAGGAGGATGTGGAGAGATAGAATGCTTTTGAAGCGCCTCAAGGAGCAGAACAAGAACAAGGAAGTAGTGGACAGTGCAAAGCAAAGACAGTCACAGGAACAAGCTCGGAGGAAAAAAATGTCAAGGGCTCAAGATGGTATCCTGAAATACATGTTGAAAATGATGGAAGTTTGTAAAGCGCAAGGTTTTGTATATGGGATCATTCCTGAGAAGGGAAAGCCTGTGAGTGGGGCCTCTGACAATCTTCGAGCATGGTGGAAGGAAAAAGTCAGGTTTGATCGAAATGGTCCTGCAGCAATTGCAAAATACCAGGCAGATAATTCGATTCCTGGCCAGATCGAAGATTGCAATTCAATGGCCTCAACACCACACACCTTTCAAGAGCTACAAGACACAACTCTTGGTTCTCTCTTGTCAGCTCTGATGCAGCACTGTGACCCTCCACAGAGGCGTTTCCCATTAGAGAAAGGTGTTCCACCTCCTTGGTGGCCCACTGGAGAGGAGGAATGGTGGTCCAAATTGGGTTTACCTAAGGACCAAGGACCACCCCCTTACAAGAAACCCCATGATCTAAAGAAAGCTTGGAAGGTGTGTGTTCTTACAGCAGTTATCAAGCATATGTCCCCTGACATTGCAAAGATTAGGAAACTTGTTCGGCAAAGTAAATGCTTACAGGATAAGATGACTGCAAAGGAAAGCGCTACTTGGCTAGCAATAATCAACCAGGAAGAAGCTCTTTCTCGTAAACTGTATCCTGATAGCTGTCCACCTGCTTCAAGTAGTGCCTGTGGATCTGTTGTCATTAGTGATACTAGTGATTATGATGTGGAAGGGGTAGGAGATGACCCAAAAAGTGAGGCAGAGTGCAAGCCTTTTGACATCAGTCTGTTCAAGTTAGGGGCTAGGGGGCCACTGAAAGATTCTCTTATGATGCCTCCGTTGGTTCATCAAATCAAAGGAGAGCTAATAGAAACTGATTCTGATGCTGATTTATTTGCCAAGAGGAAGCATTCTTCCAATGAACCACCTATGAAGATGAATCAACAGATCTATACTTGTGAATTCCCTGAGTGTCCATACAGTGATGCTGGCTCGGGCTTTATTGACAGGACATCAAGAAATAACCATCAACTGAATTGCCCATACGGAAATAATTCTTCTCAAGTGTTTAGGAGGTCAGAATTGCAAGTATGCAATGAAAACATTCAGGCTGTCTTCTCCCAGCCTTTCAATCAGCCCAATGTATGCCCTCCTCCAATGACTCAGACAACTGCAGGCCTTAACATTTCTGGACTTGGACTTCCCGAAGATGGTAAAGACATGATCTCCAACCTTGCATCCATCTATGATGTTAATTTTCAACCCAACAAGGATGTTGGGAGAAACCAAGTGATGGATTTCCCTAATCAGCAGTTTCAAAAAGTTCAGCAGGCAATGGATGCCAATTTATATGGTCGGGGAGTTTACATAGGAGGAAATTTATCCGAAGAGGCAAACATGGCCATGAAGCAGCCGGGTTTTCCATCGGCAGGCATCCAGTTGGACCAGTCCAAGACATTTGATTCTCCATTTGACTCCAATCACCATGACAACGTCCGTGACCTTAAATTCAGCTCTGCTTTTAATTTGGAGGCAGTTGACTATGCCATCGAGTCTCTGCGAAACCCGGACGGCTCTATGTGGTATCTGTAAAAAGAAAATGGAACTTCCGTCACATGATTTTTCTGGATGTAGATTAAGAAGTTTTGTAATCCTCAAGGTTATGCTTTGAAGCATTGAGATCTTACCATCCTTTGAACTTTAGTAGTTTTCTTTGCTTTATACATGGTCAGGGCATATACTAGGTATATATTCTCAACTTAATATTCCAGTCCTAGATTTTATGTCTACATATTCTCAACTTAATATTCCAGTCCTGGATTTTATGTCTAGATATTGCTTTCAGTTTAAATGCTGGACCAGCTTGGAATAGCCTAACCTAATTTTTATAATTGTTGTTACTGTTGATATTGTCAAATGTATGATGAAAACTGAATCATCAGCATTATCTAAAACCATATATAAAATTAATGTGCATTTCTTTCGGTCTTTAGGCTTCCTTTATTTCCACCTTGACTTGCGCTTTACTTTTTCTGGTATGTGATTGAGAAAAAAGATGATGAGGATTCTTGCGGGACGGATTCTGTTACTCTATTTAAGTTTTGAGTTTCATTGATGAAGAAATGTTACTTAATTTATAATACTGGCTCTTCTCTTTTTACATTCTCGAGATTGCAACTAAATTATGTTCTTGCCCAGATAGATATAACGCCAATTCTTAAAAGGTAATTTTATCTCCCATAACTATTTCGATGTTTACAGATGCCTCGAATCGGTGTTAACTGTTAAGACTCTAAAATCATCATTATTGATAGTCCTCTTAATGGCGTGTTTGCAATTTGAGCATTGAATTGGGCATTATTTGTATATATATGTTTAGAAGATTTATCAGCACCTGATTTTGCAATTGTTGTTATAAACCCATAAGTTTATTGATGTCTACGTGTACGTCAATGATCAACAAATACTGGAAAACGGATGTCCCCGTCGTAGGTTTTGATGGACAGGTGGTGGATGGAGGTGGTCTCTTGTTTATCATGTGAAGCTTGGATACTGAATGCAACGGGACAGCTGCAGGCGAGAGTCATGGCCCATGGAGGGGATAAAGAAATCTTCTCTAAGATGGTTAAAGTCAGGCAGATCCTTTGAATATCAACTCAAGGGGTCCATGAGATCCGCATCTTATGGTAAAATCTACAATATTTCATTACTTTCTACCAAACAATCGAAAGCAAATCCATTCACTTACAAGCATGGAATCAATCGAGTTTAGAATTGCCCACGGAATCTATCCAAATTTATCATGTGACACAACACTAATATACGCGAAGCTTATATTGTTTAAAAAAAGAGAAAAAAAAAATATTAAAGAAAAGGCTGAAATATTATGTTTTTTTTTTTTTTTTTCCGAACCGTAAAAGTTAAAACCATCACATTGGAGGCATCTAGGCATCTCTTGGATATATGAACATTGTCGCATTTGACTTGGCCTTTCAAAAGCCTGCACATGCAACTCTTAAGAATCCAGTCTATTATTTAAAGTATGGGCTAAATCGAGGAAATGCACTGAAACCTGCGGAGATTTTCTACCGACATATCTTCCCGAATTTCATTAAAGATTATGTGGATGTATGTGGATTCAAGCCTTTCATAACTAGAACAAATATAATGATATATAAAATCTTCTTATATTTATTTTATATGTAAATCGATCCTTTATAAACTTTTAAAATGTCATTTATTTCTTAACTTTAAACGTTTTCTTTTCGTGATTTATTATTATTATTTCACTTCGTTTAATTTGGTTGCAATTTAATAAAAATTTAAACAATTAAAAAATATGTACTAAACTGCAGAAAAGACAAAAGCTTAGATGAGAATCGAAAATCAAATTGAAAGTACAAATATCGAATTGCAACTAAATCGAAAATATGGATAATATATTATAACATAAAAATCCAAACATTAAATTGTCAAAAATCGAAACTATAAGTAGCTGCAGTACATTTATTGAATTCCTGTTAAATGGATCTTGATGAAATTTTGTGGGCTGTCACTTCACGAAAGCATATTCTCATAACTTCCGTTCTTTTCAAAACAGTACAGTACAGTCCCATCATGAAAAAGCGCACTAGCTTGCATGCTCCTTGCTAGTAGAAAAATGCATGTAAAAAGTATGAACAATTCTGGTTCTTTCGTCCTCTTACAATGATTCCCACATGATATGGTTGTCAATAGATGCATGAATGAGAACGCAAAAAAGACTATCTCCAGTATCGACATGTGGGTATGACCTCGGTCAAAATCCTAAAGAAACATGCCTAAAATTTCAAAAGTGGGACGAACCAGATGTCTTGCATTTAGTCCAACAGGGGGAGTCTTTTTCATCCTACGGTTACAAAACACTTGTTGATCGTTCATCAATAAGTACAAAATATTAGTAGGTGGTATTAACAAAATAATCTCTTCTTCTTGTTGTCTTTGCAGCCGTGTTAGGCCAAAATATCAGCTACAATGTTTGCTTCTCTGGGCAACGAGGATGAGGTCCAGTGATCGATCAACTGCAACCTTTCCCAACTAGCATGAATAATATTCGTAAATTTATTCTAGAAACTTTTATCGAATTTAACCATAGGAGTCTAGTTGAACTTCCACATGCATAAATTACATTAGCAATAGATAAGATCCCAAAGTGATCCTGACTATTCTGCTAATAAGACATCAATCCTTTGCCCTTTTTTTTTTTTATGTAAATTTCGTAATGTATTTGCCTCTCTCTTCCACGATCTGCAAGCAACTGTGATACCACATGTAATGATAATCCTTTGTAAATTGTAGAAGGCGAGTTATATTAGTTTATAAGGTTAAAATAATTAATCTTAAGATCAGTTAGAATTTTTTGGTATAATGGATAAAAAAAAAAAAACTTTTAGTATATGTTGACTTAATTAGTGGCTAATTTTAATCTGATATTATAAATAATATTAAAGTTGACTCTTTACTATTAGGTAAATAATTCAAAAAAGAATCAAGGTGGAAGCTAATGAGACCTGTCTTGATACAATTTAGTGAAAAGGTCTAAGGCGAGCGAACAATGTCACTAAGATAGATAATCTCTAAGGTAAAAGTTACATGAACAAACCAAATTATACACCAAAAATAAAAAGGAATTGAACTCAATTATAAGATTATATTAGCATTAGCTAAAAACTTTTAAGTTAATTGAGTGAAAAATTCTTTAAAAATTATTGTTTCAGACTATTTACTACTTCTAGCGTATAATGTTATGATATCTCTGCCGTTATTTAGACCAATAGAATCATCCGCAGTTCAAGTTAGTCCATCCCCCTTCTCGTGGTATCCATGATATTGGATTCTTCATTCTTATTGTATATCCAAAATCCATCCATTCTGTTGCTTAGCGTTTGGGCTAATTATAAATTTTGGGTTCCTCTTGTTGAACACCAGATTGCTCCTATCCATCCAAATAGTCCACGCTGCAAAACGAATGAAAATCCCCCAGGGTGGTCGTGTGAGCAAGGCGTAATTTCATCTCTAGAGGCAATTTGTTATAATCAAGTCGCAGAGGTTTGGAAAATTAGCTTTCATGTTTTACCCTCGAGGCTGAAATTCCTTCCATAATGCCTGAATTTGGGGACATTTCCATAGAGCATACTCAATGTTCTCATCAATAAATTTACATCTTGGATAGGATGTATTCCCATTCTCCTCAGGTTCATAGCCACTGCCGGTGCATTTCAACACTCTCAAAAGTTGACGCAGGATAGGCTAACCATTTCTCCTCTGCTATGGTATGGTCGACGCCATTCATAGCTTGATCCAATACTTACTTCTTCCTGTTCTTTGTTATAGTCTGCTTCCATATTTGAGAGGCACCTTTGATAAAAGGAGATTCATTTTTTCAGGTCTTAGACTTGAAATGTAAACAAGTCTAAATCAAGTTGAGAAGACACCATATTGAATTGGAGTTGTTCTCAAGAATTCAAAGCTCGAGTCTTATCAAGCTTAGAAATCTAAGTGTAACCTAAAATATTACTTGTAAGCTCAAGTTCAATTTGATCGTGTTTATTTAGACTTAATTTATTTTGGAAAGACTACATATCTTCTTCTTTTTTTTTTCTATTGACGAAAATAACATTAATATCCAAACTAGACTCAAAATTATCTTACATTTAAATTGGATTCAAGTATGATTAAGTTCAAGAAACTCGGTAATCTAAATATCATAAAGCTTAAGACCTATTTGAGGATTACTTAAATAGCTTGAAATCAAGCTCTAATCAGCTATGACAAATCAAACTCTATAATAAATATTCTACCAATTACAAATAATAAGAAAATACTCCCTTATGACTAATCAAGTTTGCTAAGTGTTTACAATAATCTTCATAAGCAAATTAATCTTGAAGACCCAGTTCACAAGATGAATGAAAAGTAATTATAACAATTATTTTATACTCCAATATCGTAAAGAAAAATTATTTACTTAATTTGGTCAAGTTTTTGCTACAAGTTCTACAAAATTGCTTTCTAAGAGTTATATGCACAAGTCCTACGGATCTTTGTGGAAACAACAATTCAGCAGCTCAAATATATAAAATCTTATAATTTAACTTTTAAGGTTTGAAATAGAAATAAGCGAATAACTTTGTCGTATAGAATACTTAACTATATGCTATTCAACTAGGTAGTTTTCAAGTCTTTATCGAAAGTGATAAAATAGGTTTTAAATAGCAATTTCCCAAAGATGCTCCCATAATATAGTGTATGGGTATATGATACCTTCATGGTATGTATCTATCCCTCTTATCCTATATTTACCTTGAAACCTATAGTTTAAGATGTATATGTAGGTTTCAATGTATTTTATACCTATCTTATAAAAAAAAAATATTGCATTTTTTGGCCAAGAAATGTTTTACCAAGATGAAATAAAAAGAGCCCAAAGTCAAAACATATAACCTTAAACCAAGAGTAGCGTCTCAACCTCTCTCTTCTATATATTTCATTTTCTTTTCAATTCTTTTTCCCAATTTGCTAGGTGTTAATCTTAGTCTAGTAATACTATAAAATAAATTATGATATTTGTGGATACACATTCAAAACTATCAATCAAGTGTGAAAAGAAATCTTTCAATATAAAAAAAAAGGAAAAAAAAGTTGTAACTAGAATTTTCTATTTAAAAAATAAAGTGTGAAGTTGAAATCTATTAAAAGAGAAAAAAATTACAATTTTCATACCTTATACCCTAAGCTCTATGCATCAATAGTAAGTGTAAGACCTATTACTTTCTTTAGTTTTAGGTATTGTTGCACAAATCTAAGAGATTCGCACTTCGTTAATGCAAGGAAAAAGGGACTTTCAAGCAATGAATGTATTGCAAGTCATATTTTGGAGGACGAGGATTTATTGGTAAGTAATATTTTGATGATATTTAATGGGATTTTGCCATGATATAAAGTATTCTACACTAATCTATAAAGGTGGAACATTCAAATGGAAGGGTAATACACGAAATCTCTCATATCTGCCATGAGAACTAGCGAAGTTATTGTAACGTTTTGGTTTAGAAGTTTTATGTCAAATCCAAATCCTTTGTGGTGGTCCTTCAACATTATGTGTTAATCAATTGAGGCAACACAAAGATATGATAGGAATCAACTCACCAAACTAATTACGTATAGTCAAGCTAGAGGACTCCAAAAACTCACGTGGAGAATGCTAGCTCGAAGCCCCATCCAAGATGAGGATTCGTATTTCGACTACCATCTTTCACTCTACTTTTGACTTGAGCATCGAACCCACATAAGAACCAACATAGTTTTTGAGTAGATGTGCCAACCTGCTAAGCAACCATGCCATAACCTAAAGAGCATCCAAACATACCAACCTCAAACATCTGTTTGAGCTAAGCTCCTAAGTTGACCAGCATTCGACCCCAGCCGAAGCCAAATTATGAGATAACCAAAGGGGTTCTAGACATCCTTGATTAACTAAGCTTTGATTTGAATCAGATCAAGTCAGCTTTGACTACAAACTATTTTCTTCACCTTTGCCTACATTATATCATGCTCTAGATTGCCAACTACCATGCAATACGTATCTTCTAGTACGACATTCTAGATTAATTCTTTACTTTTTTATACAAAATATTCTTTGTCTTCTCTTTTACCCTTTTTAGTATATTTCATGTATTCCAATTGTAGATTACCCTTTTTATCTTTTCCATCTATGCTTATAACCTTAATGGAGCTAATATATAAACCTTACTCACTTTTGTACGCAAATATCAATTACAATATATCAAATTAATACAAGTTCCCTTTTTTAGCAACTCTAGTGTTCTCATTCTCCCTTTAGCTATTATCTACCCTTTAGTAAGGAGTAATAGTGAGTGACCTTATAGTTTGGATTGGTATGTCGTATTCAATTAGTAGCTGCTCGGATTTGCTAATCTTCTTTTTTCTTTTTTTTTTTTCTTTTCGGCACCTTCCATTATTTCTCCATGTATACGACCTCAAAGACGCATCAACTTCGTTAGTATTAAAGCACAATTTCGAAAGGGAATATATGAAGTTACAATGAAATTTTGGTTTGTGTTTGCTAATAATGACTACCGTGTTCCTTCCATAGTTGGTTCAATATGTTTGTGTGTTAGTAAGTATAGTTCTTGTCAATACTCTATTTTTCATTACCAAAATAGAGTAAGTGAATTTCTATTGAAATTCAAGTACGTATTAGGTGTTGAAGCAATTAAGAGTGTGTTAGTAGAATTTTTTAGTAGTAAAGTAGAAGTGTTGTTGTGTTTTGTATTGTTAATCTATTCGAAAAGTATTATACTATGTCGCACTCGAGTTTTTAAAGTATTATTAGTGACTAGAGTAATGGTGCTCAAGTTGGTCATGGTCATAGTGGTAGTAATACTCTTGGATCAATTGATGATAAGCTCAATAGACTCACAAATTTTATTGAGAGTTTAGTTACTGCAATGTAAATTAACAGACAATAACCCTAGGATATACCACATCATAACCTACTCGAGAATGTTCCAAAGATACACTATGGCTAAGGTGGTTGAACCAATTGCTGAGGTCGACCCCATTGAGCTAGAGGAGTTATAGATCGAGTTGCTAGATGAGGTTTGGAGTTGGAGGAGATAGAAAAGGATGTTGATGTAGAGACAAATGGAGAAGAAGGAGAAGAGGTTAACTACGTAAAGACCCCAAGCGCAAGAGTGTAGACCTCAAGCTCCTCGAGGACTTAACAATGTTAAGGTTTAAGTCTCACTCTTCAATGGAAGTGAAGATGAAAATGAATATTTGGAGTGGGAAGAGAAGATGGACAAAGTGTTCGACTATTATGGGTATCCATTGATGCTATTAAAGTGTGAATTGCTGCATTGGAGTTTATTAAATATGCCACCATGGGTAGAAGAATTTGAATGCAGCTAAAGCAAGAGATGGAAGACAAAAAGTGAGAACTTAAGAATAGATGAAGAGATTGCTGAGAAGAAGATTTGTGCCTGAGATTTATCTACAAGACATATTTACCAAGTTGCAAGAGCTACATCAAGGAAACTGACTTACTGATGACTATGTATAAGAGTTCTAGATGTTGATGATCTGAGCAGAAGCAAAAGAGTCTAAAGTATGTATTGTATCTCATTTCATTTATGGACTTAAATATGAGATTCGTAATATTATGGAAGTGCAGAGGTTCCATACATTGGAAGAGGCCATTAAAATAGTGTAGAAGGTTGGAAGCAAAGTAGAAATTCTCCAAGCCTACCTAGGCCAACATTATCCCTAACTCTTGTTTCATGTTTCGCGCCGACTTGCTAATGTTGAGCCAAGGAGACCCTCCTAAACCAACGAAAGATATGACCGACCTGATAATAGTCGAGCAAGTTAGTCAAGCCGAACTAATGATCAACCGATCCCAAGGACATATGAGAAGGGCTAGGCCTCTAGATAGAAGGCCAACGAGGTAAAGTGTTTCAAATGCGTGATTGTTGGACACAAGGCTGTAGAATGTTCGAACCAAAATGCCATGGTGATCTGAAGAGATATAGTGGATAGCATCAACGAAAGTGAGCTAAAGGAGGAGAAGAATAGTGGAAAAGTTAAAGCCAAGGAGGAAGAGGAAACCTGTGTCTATACCGATCAAGGAGAGGTGATGACTCTAATACTAAGGCGAGTGCTAAGCTCTTTGTCAAGCTCTAAGGAAGATCAGAGAGAGAATTTATTCCATACTAAGTGTACCATCAAAGGATAGTTGTGCACCATATTGTAGATGGAGGAAGTTGTACTAACATCATCGACTAATCCTTTGTGCAAAGGTTAGGACTGCTGACCTCTAAGTATCCCTAACCTTATAAGTTACATTGGCTCCATAACAAGGATACTTTGCACATCACAGAGCAAGTAACCATGTTATTCAGTATTGGGAATGTATATAGGATAAAATGGTGTGCGATGTCATCCTTCTGGGAGCTTCACATATATTACTTAGAAGATTGTGGTTATTCGACTAACATGTTACTCACGACTGATATAAGAACACATATGTCTCTATTAAGGATGGGAAAAAGATTGTGTTCAACCTATGACACCGACTCAAGTGCCATACCTCAACTTAAGGAATCATAACAGTCTTGCCTGTGTAAATCAACCTAGGCTAAAAACTATCCCCTTAGCTGCTAACATAGATATAGTTCACATAAGACAAACAACAACTCAACTAACTTTGAAACAGTCAAATGGGCACCTATCGTATATAAAACCTGTGAAGTAACACTTCGTAAAATACATTTTCTTATATTTAAAGATAGATTAGTTCATTACATAACTTTATGTACATCAAGAGTCCAAAGTTTTCAAAAGAAACTTTATATTTCTATAAACGAACTACATTACATATATATAACAGCTAACTAGCAAAGATTATAAGGCATCCCAAGAAGACCTTATGATCCTCTTAAGAAAAAAAAAAAAAGGAGACTTGGGCTTCAGTCCATTCATTAGAATTCTTCACTTCATTTCCCAACTTGTCAGAACTAACCTATGGACAAATGTAACGAGACATCTTCTTATACTACTTTACACCTGCAAAATAATCTATAGGAATGTAAACTACACTAACTTAGAAAGAAGGGACGGAGTCACAAGAGTACATCAACAAGAATAGCTGTTCAATCATTAATTTAAATGCAAATTCAATAGATAAATGATATAGCATCTCACAATGTTTAACTGATTCATTGTGAAGTTAGAGTAATTCCATCCACTCTAACTTGGATTTCGAGAAGTTTCAACATGAAACTATCAGACTAAATCCGGACTTATGCAATAGATGCCACGCCCCAAAACGGCAGAGTCGTAACAGTCCCGCCGTGTAAACCATTCTAAGATAGAAGTTGGCCTTACAACCGCTATCTTAGACCTGACCTACACAAGGCGTCCACAACTAACCTGTTTTGAAGTAAATAGTTTGTAATTTAAATAAATCATTTACCTAAGAAAGTGAGAAATTATATATATATACACTATAATTCAGTTATTACATTATTCAAAAATGAAAATTCTAAAATAAAAACTTAGACCTTAAGAATATATGTTTGTTCTTCAAATATTTTTCCTCACTCCCTAAAATCCAGCAATTGCTAGCTTCAAAGTAGTTGTATGCCGCTTCTTAACTAGCACCTACACGACGTCTATAGGGATGTGAGCAACCACAGCTCAGTAAGTTAAGATGGAAGACTTAAAATTATACCACAAACATAACAAGGTTATCAATCAACTTATTAGGTGCAATGCATATTCAAGCAAATGCCATCGCACGACATTATCCGGCCTGTCGTGAGATTAGAGAAATTGCGCCCGCTCTAATCTGGGTTGAGAAGTTGCCGTTAATGCAATAGCTCACGATCAAACCTAGGCTTGTGCAATGGAGACATGGCTCCTCCCGTGATTACCTTCGAACCACTGACTTCACCCTCGCCGCGACCTCCTCTCCTATCACTTAGTTCAACTAAGGATAAAGAAGGGACCATTTTACAATCCTGCGTTATCCCTTTCGAAGGGGTTGGTATTTGGCCGGAAAATCCTAGGTTCCCGTAATGAGTTACTATATAGGTTCGATTATGATTACAGGTCATATATTTGATTAGATCCAATTTAGGGTGATCAATCATTTCACACAAATCATATAATACAAGCCAAAACAACAAACAAAATCATAGCATCACTCATAATCAAGCACATGCACACAATCAACTATCTAACAAACACAACCAAACATAATCTCAAGCCTCCAAAATACAACAACGTATTAATCTCAACTTACCTAGACTCTTCGTTCACTCACTCGAGGTTCAACTTGCTCAGGCCATCGCCGATCATCCCTATAATACAAACGTGGTTTCAGTTTTTCTTATAACTATTATAGGTTCGTTTTATCCTATAACACTTATTGTGATCTTTTGTTTAGAGTTTAATATATCCAATTATCTAGATTCTCAAATCTTTTACAATTACTCTAAGTTTGGGGTTAGGTTCGGGTTCAATTTCCGTATCGATTTCTAAATTAAGTTCTAGTTCGATTTTCTAAGTACTGTTTTATACCCAAACCCTAGAAATTCATTTCAACTCATAATGTAAAATTAATCACATTACTTCCCGATATCCTAAATACCATCACTACCCCTAGTTAGTATTTTATTTCATCCGATACACTTAAATCCTTATTAGTATATCGAATTTACTCCTGATGTGAGAAATTTTTTACATTTTTCCTCTAATTAAATAAATTCAAGTTTCCTATTAGATTTATTGTAAATTTTTATTATTATCATAATATTAATTTTTATTATAATATTTTCTATTTATTATGTTTCTAATAATTGTTTTTTATGTACTATTACTTATTATGTACATAATACACATATAATATTTCTATTACTCTAATTACCATCTCCTAACATCAATTATCATTTCAAAATATCTGAATTCATCCTAAATCAAATTTTACACCTAATTACCCTAATTTACAAAATTAACTTAAAATTTACTATTTTTCCCTATTACTCATTTACTACATAATTAACTTAATAATTACATTTAATACCCTAAATGCTACAAATATCATACTTTATCAGATTTCAACATCCTAAAACATATAATTATTCACTAAATCAGTAATTAACCATTTAATTACTTAATTAACACTAAATTACCCATTTTATGCCTCATTTTAAAGCCTAAAAAATATCTAAAATTTTCAAAAATCAATTTTTAAAAACAGGCTTCGTAGCACTATTTTATATCATCTAAGTAGCCTACACAAAAAATTTGGATTCAAAACTACACTCTTAGGTCATTTATTTCTAATCCTAATCATGCTTAGTTTTGCATGATTTCTTATGGAACATATATCACGGGACATATTTTCATCAAAATAATATTTTTCCTAAAAACTACATACAAAAATATTTCAAAATAACAAGTTTCATAATTTTCTAAAAATATTTACTATTTTTACAAAATTACACAAAATCGGGCTGGAAATTGGACTCACCGGTCTAGGTAGCTCCGACCGCCGTGGCCTTGTCGGCCGGTCCAGGCATTGCCACCATCGTGTGGTGGTGGTGGTCGTCCACTTCCAGATGCTAGTTTGATGTCGGTTCCATTTTATGGCCCTAACTACACGGTTTTCCTTTTTTTTTCTTTGGTTTTTCTCTTGAATTTTCGAAACTCTCTATTTTTCTCACTCTTCAAACTGCCCAAATGAGCTTCTAAAATTTTTGAGGTATTTATAGAGCTTTGTGGTAATTAATGTGCATTAAATTGGACAAGACATTGTTCAAATCCCTTAATTTTTGGCTTTTGTATTGCTCTAATTTAATTGGCTGATTTTTTTCTTATTTTCCCCAACTGCCATGACCCAATTCAGGATCATTCCTTATTTTTTTTTATTTATTTTTCCTTAATTAATTAATAATTTTCTTTAATTATTTAGTATTATTTTAGCACTTTTCGCGTATTTTAAGTAATTACACGTATTTTTACATACATGTAAATTCATATATAGTACAAATAAATATTCCTAAATATTATTTAGGTCATTTTATGATTTTTAGTATACATATAATTTATCTCTAGTGATTCGTTAATTATCGGAATGCATTTTACGCATTTTCGATAAATAACGAGTTGTATACTTAAAATTTGGAATTTTTATATTATTTTATTTTATTACTTATTTTTTTTAATTTCAAACTTACGGAATTATTTTACTAATATTTCTAATTTTACTTATAATTTAAGCTCGATTGGATCTTTCAGCCGATCGAAACCTTGAGTGACTGATTTAGTATTATTTTAGCACTTTTCTCGTATTTTAAGTAATTACACGTATTTTTACATACATGTAAATTCATATATAGTACAAATAAATATTCCTAAATATTATTTAGGTCATTTTATGATTTTTAGTATACATATAATTTATCTCTAGTGATTCGTTAATTATCGGAATGCATTTTACGCATTTTCGATAAATAACGAGTTGTATACTTAAAATTTGGAATTTTTATATTATTTTATTTTATTACTTATTTTTTTAAATTCAAACTTACGGAATTATTTTACTAATATTTCTAATTTTACTTATAATTTAAGCTCGATTGGATCTTTCAGCCGATCGAAACCTTGAGTGACTGATTTAGTATTATTTTAGCACTTTTCGCGTATTTTAAGTAATTACACGTATTTTTACATACATGTAAATTCATATATAGTACAAATAAATATTCCTAAATATTATTTAGGTCATTTTATGATTTTTAGTATACATATAATTTATCTCTAGTGATTCGTTAATTATCGGAATGCATTTTACGCATTTTCGATAAATAACGAGTTGTATACTTAAAATTTGGAATTTTTATATTATTTTATTTTATTACTTATTTTCTTAAATTCAAACTTACGGAATTATTTTACTAATATTTCTAACTTTACTTATAATTTAAGCTCGATTGGATCTTTCAGCCTATCGAAACCTTGAGTGACTGATTGTGGAGCTTATAATAAAGAAAATTCTCATCCCTAAACAACATTTGAGCTACAATTCCTAACCTAACCGCAACCCTCTCTCTTGTCACTTAATTCGAATAAGGATTGGAAAAAAAAAAAACTATTTCTACTATCCTCATTGAAGTATCAGTATTTAGTTTAACAACTTAATCGCTACTCCTATTGGGTTATTGTGAATGTCAAGTTAGGTCTTTAATCAATTCAAGATTAGTCCAATTTATCAAGTGAACAACTAAGCTCATACACACAAGACATGATATATCAAACAGAAAGTAGCACTTAAAGTTCAACTCCCAATCACCACTCAATATCACAAACACACACATAGTATACATACATGTAATCTAATTACAACTACAAACAAGCATTATTATTCCTCTAAGTATCCAGACATGATACTTCAATATACTACTAAGCATAGATCTTAACTTACCTGTGCTCGCAAGTACCCTATTCTTAACCATCGCCCTCTTAATCTTCAGTTATCCCTAAAAATACATAATGGATTAGTTTTCAAGCCTCAATTGATAACTCATTAGTTAGTTTTATATGTTTTTTATTATTTAGTTGTAAATTTCTTAAGCTACATGATTTCTTAACCAATTAATGAATTTTACAATTTATCCTAATCGGATAAATCCTCTAAGCTATCATTTGAGTAGATTTATAGTAGTTTTTTATAGTCTAAAATCTTCTAAGTTTGGTTCTAAGAAGTTTTTATAATACTTTTCTTAAGTCAAAAAATCTTGTAAGTTTGGTTCTAAGTAATTCATAATAAATTCTTTTAGTCAGAAATCCTTTAAATTTGTCTCTAAGCTATATAGGGTTATTCATTATACCAATTTTATCCTTTGAGATAACCTTTGAACTTCTTAAAGTTAAACTTTCTATCCGTAATTCCTCTAAGCTATCTTTTGACCTTATTTTCTATAGAATTTTTAATAACATCATCCTTTAACTAACTTCTGCTTCTCCTTTTTTTACATTTACTTAAGAATTTTACCTTTAAACTATCATCTGAGTATTAAGTTAATGCATTTTCATTACTAAAAGCCTCTAAATCATCATCAACTCATAACTAAAGTCCCAAAGTTAGTTAATTTACTAACTTCTTTTCAAGTTATAACCATAACACCAAATGAAAATCAGCAATAACACTTCAAACACCCTTTCCTCAACTCTCATCACTTTCCATAGCTTCATTTATTACATCACAAGTCATAAATTATATCAAATTTCCTAAATTGGTCAAATACAAACTTCCATATTTAAGGCCAACTACCAATTGCCCTTAACTTCGAATTGTAATAATCAATCCTAATCACTCCAAAGCAATATTCATACTCCTTATGTGATTTAAACTCAATAGCTAAGTAGGATCATTAAAGGAACAGACTATTTTCACTAAAATACGTCATTTTAAGCACCATTTTATTTCAAAAATCAAATAAAAATATGGAAAATAATATCATAAAGAAATTTGACATAGCAATTTAATATTAATTTAGGATAGTTTATAGAAAAAATTTGAAGTAGAAACTACGTCATTAACTTAATTTATTTCAACTTCAAAGATTGTATAATTTCATTGATTTCTTACAGACGTATATATTAACTATTAAATTTATACAAATTGATTATTTTCCTAGATTTTATACACAAAAATATGTAAGAATAATTTTTTTTCATAATTTTCTAGGCATTTTAAGTGTTTTATTTTTAAATTTAACAAAATTGGATAAAAATGGCTACATACTAGAAACTTGACCTCTTGCCACCAATGATTGCCCCCTCCTTATCGATAGCACTAAGCAGTGGTGGTAGTAGTGGTTACGCTCTAGCAACTCCTTAACCTTCCATATCCTCTAGTGACCAGATTGCACTCTTTTTGTATAATTTTTCTTAATTTCCTTCCTTTAGTCTCCAAATTTAGCACTTAATTTTCTTAAATCTTACTTTGCATGTACAATATGTTGGAGAGATTTTTCCTAATGTTCTAAACCATTTTGAAGTTCAAATGATTTTCTTTTTCTCTCCTCCAAGCATTTTCCCTTAAAACTTAACAAAATTTGCATGTTAATGAATTTCCTCAACTCCCCAGCTATCATTAGTCATCTACATATCCTAGGATCCCAGCTACCATGGTCTTTTTTATAACTTTTTAATGATTTTTGTTAATTTTCTTTGATTATTTTATACTAATTTGCTTATATTAGGGTATTTTAGTTATATACAAGTATATGTACATACTTAAAAATTACACATGACAAATATATATATTATATATATTTCTTTATATCTCAAATAAATGTTATTACATATCTAACTTATCTATAAAAATTTACTAATTAATGAAGGCTATTTTACGCGATTACGGTAATTAATATATAATATAGTTAAATTATACTATTTTAGCTATATTATTATTATTTTATTATATATTTAATATCTGTCCCCAAGAAGTTTCTTCGTCTAATATCTTGATCCTATATGTAAATTTAGGTTAATCGAGTTAGTTTCACCAATACCTTAAATTTATCTGTTGAATCCCTAATTGCCAAACACAAGGCTAACATTAAGTAAATGAGAACCATAACTAGTTCATTTAAGCTAGTAAGAAGAAATCCCTAGTGATGAGCTAAAAAGAGCTCCAAGCAATCGAGAGGGCCGATTTAGCCTATGTTTTTATTGATTAGGAGACTATTTAAGATGAGAGATCTAGAAGAAGTACCTAAACAAATCTGGAGGTTGATTGATAAGTTTTCAAACCTATTTCCTGAAGAGTTGCATAAGGGATTATACCCAGTTTGAGGCATAGAAAAATGCATTGATTTGTATCGAAGCGCAGCTCTGCCAAATTGATCTGCCTATAAAATGAACCATGAGCAGGCCACTAAGCTAAAAAAGCAAGTAGATGAGCTCAAAGAGAGAGGATATAAGAGAGAGAGCATGGGCTCTTATAATGTACCGGCTCTACTCATCCTAACAAAAGGTAGTTCATAGCATATGTGCATTGACAATTAAGCTATCAATTGTATCACTATTAAGTACAAATATCTCATACCGATACTTGATAACATATTAGATGGGTTTGTGGTGCCAAGATATTTTTAAAGATTGATTTATAAAGTGACTACCACCAAATTCACATGAGACTAGACCAGGTGACAAATGGAAGATAACCTGCAAGATGAGACATGATCTCTATAAATGGTTGGTTATACTGTTCAAACATACAAATGTACCAAGCATATTTATATAATTAATGTAAGCCCTAAAGTTAAGCTTAATGACCATATGATTGAACTTAGAAAACAAAGTTTAGGGCGATCAATTAAAGAATCTGATCGAACCTAAATTATAAACTATAGATAGAAATATTAGTAAAAATGACCCCATAAACTTAAATTTAAGAAAATAAGTAATAAAATAAGATATTATAAATTTTTCAAATTTAAGTATAATAATTGTTAATTATCGAAAAAGAAAAAAGTGTAATCTAATAATTAATAAATTACTAGAGATAAATTATATACATACTAAAAATCATAAAATGACCTAAATAATAATTAGGAATGTTCACATGTACCCCATATGTATTTACGTGTAGATAAAAATACGCGAAATTACTTAAATTGTCTAAAAACTTGTTAAATAATTAAAGAAAATTATTAATTAATTAAGAAAAAATCAGAGGAATGAGGAATGATGTGGATTTGGTCGTGAAAAGTCAGGAAGTAAAGAAAAAAATTAACCAATCAAAATCAAGCAACACAAAAGGCAAAAATTAAGGGATTTAAGTAATGTCTTGTCCAATTAAATACACAATAATTACTACAAACCTCTATAAATAGGGAAAAAAAATTACGGAGCTGCTTTAGACAATTAGAAGTCAGAAAAAAATAGAGAGCATCGAAATTAGAGAGAGAAAAATTGGGGTTATAAAAAAATAAGGAAATCTGTATAGTAGGAGCTAGTGAACCAAACCTACGAGCCACTACCACCTGGGATCGAGCCACCACCACCACCACCACCCCACTCTAAACCCACCGCCTAGACCGGCTGACACACCTGGACCAGTGTTGGAAGCTCAAAAGTTATCAGACTGGGTGAGTCTCTCATCTGCTTCGATTTTGTATAATTTCTTAAAATTATTTATTTTGCCTAGAAAATTATGAAATTTATTATTCTAATGTTTTATTGTATGTAAACTTAAGAAAAAATAGTGATTAAGTTTAATCATATAAGCCCCACAACCAATCACTCAGGGTTTCGATCGGTTGAAAGATCTGATCGAGCTTGAATTATAAGTAAAGTTAGAAATATTAGTAAAATGATCCCGTAAGTTCGAATTTAATAAAATAAGCAATAAAATAAAAGAATATAAAAATTCTAAATTTTAAGTATATAACTCGTTATTTATCGAAAATACGTAAAATACATTCTAATAATTAACGAATCGTTAAAGATAAATTATATGTATACTAAAAATCATAGAATGACCTAAATAATATTTAAAAATATTTATTTGTACTATATATGAATTTACATGTAGGTAGAAATACGCGTAATTACTTAAAATATGTTAAATGTGCAAAAATAATACTAAATAATTAATGAAAATTATTAATTAATTAAGTAAAAATAAATAAAAATAAAAAAAAATAAGGAATGATCCAGAATTGGGTCATGGAAGCTGGGGAAAATAAGAAAAAAATTAACCAATTAAATTAAAACAACACAAAAGTCAAATTAAAAGAAGATAAGGTAATTGTCTAATCAAATTAATGCACAATAATTTCCAAAATGCTCTATAAATACTCCAAATTTTTCAAAAGCTCATTTTTTATGTCAAGAATTTTATAAAAATAGAAAGAGGCGAAATTGAGAGAAAATTAGGGTTTTACAAAAATTTAGCAAAAATTTGTGCAGTTGAGACATGTAAGTAGAACCCAGACCCGACGAGCAGCTGGGAGTAGACAGCCACCACCATCACACGGTGGTAGTAGCACCCAGGTGGGCCAACATACCCATGGCCACCAACGGTGGCCAAAGCCACCAAATCGATGAATTCGATTTCCATCCTGATTTTGTGTAATTTTGTAAAAATAGTAAACATTCTCAGAAAATTATGAATTTTTTTATTATAGAATATTTTTGTATGTAATTTTTAGGAAAAATATTATTTTGATGAAAATGTGTCCCGTGATATATGGTCCTTAAGAAATCATGCAAAACCGAGCATATTTCGGTTTAGAAATAAATAACCTTAGGAGTATAGTTTTGAGCCCAAATTTTTTTTTAGACTAATTAGATGATATAGAATAGTAATATGAAGCTCATTTTCAAAAATTAATTTTCAAAATTTTTAGATAATTTTTAGGCCTTAAAATGAGGCATAAAATGAGTAATTTAGGGTTAATTAAGTAATTAAATAGTTAATTACTACTGATTTAGCGAATAATTATATGTTTTAGGATGTTGAAATCTGATGAAGTATGATACTTGTAGCATTTAGGGTATTAGATGTAATTATTAGGCTAATTATGTAATAAATAAGTAATAGGGAAAATAGTACATTTTAAGTTAATTTGGTAATTTAGGGTAATTAGGTATAAAATCTGATTTAGGATGAATTTAGACATTTTAAAATGATAATTGATGTTGGGAGATGGTAATTAGAGTGTTAGAAATATTATATGTGTATTATATACATAATACGTGATAATACATAATATGTAATTATTAGAAATATAATAAATAGAAAATATTATGATAAAAAATTGATTTTATATAAATAATAGGGATATATAATAAATCTGATAGAAAACTTAAATTTATGTAATTGTATGAAAAATGTAAAAATTTCTCACATTAAGAGTAAATTCAGTACACTAATAAGAATTTAAGTGTACTGGATGGAATAAAATACTGACTAGGGGTAATGATGATATTCAGGATATCTGGAAGTAATATGATTAATTTCAAATTATGAGTTGAAACGAATTTCTAGGGTTTGGGTATAAAATAGTACTTAGAAAATCGAACTAGAACCTAATTTAGAAATCGATACGGAAATTGAACCAGAACCTAACCCCAAACTTAGAATAATTGTAAAAAATTTGAGAACCTAGATAACTGGATATATTAAACCCTAAACAAGACATAATAATAAGCGTTATAGGATAAAACTAACTTATAATAGTTATATGAAAAACTGAAACCGCGTTTATGTTATAGGGATGATCGGCAATGGCCTAAGCGAGTTGAACCTTGAGTGAGCGAGGGAGGAGTCCAGGTAAGTTGGGATTAATACGTTGCTATATTTTGGAGGCTTAAGATTATGCTTAGTTGTACTTGTTAGATAGTTGGTAATGTGCATGTGCTTGATTATAAGTGATGTTATGATTCTATCTGTTGTTCTGACTTATATTATATGATTTGTGTGAAATGATTGATCACCTTAAATTAAACCTAATCAAATATACGACTTGTAATCATAATCGGACCTACATGGCAACCTATTACGAGAACCTAGGATTCTCCGGTCAAATACCAACTCCTTCGAAAGAGATAGCGTAGGATTGTCCTTTCTTTATCCTTAGTCAAACTAAGTGACAGGAGCGGAGGTCGCGGCGAGGGTGAAGTCAATGGTTCGAAGGTAGTCGCGGGAGGAGCCATGTCTCCATTGCACAAGCCTGAGTTTGGTCGTGAGCTATTGCATTAACAGCAACTTCTCAACCCGGATTAGAGCGGGCGCAATTTCTCTAATCTCACAACGGGCTGGACAATGTCGTGCGATGGCATTTGCTTGAACACGCATTACACCTAATAAGTTGATTGATAACCTTGTTATGTTTGTGGTATAGTTTCAAGTCCTCCATCATAACTTACTGAGCTGTGGTTGCTCACATCCCCATAGACGTCGTGCATGTACTAGTTAAGAAGTAGCATACAACTACTCTGAAACTAGCATCTGCTGGATCATGAGGAATGAGGAAAAACATTTGAAGAACAAACATATATTTTAATTGTAATAACTAAATTTTAGTGTATATATATATTTTCTTACTTTCTTAAGTAAATAATTTATTTAAATTACAAACTGTTTACTTCAAAGCGGGTTAGTCGTGGACGTCTCGTGTAGATCAAGTCTAGGATAGTAGTTGTAAGGCCAACTACTATCTTAGAATGGTTTACACGGCAGGGCTGTTACGACTCTATCGTTTCAAGGCGTAACAAATCACGTTTGAAAATACAAGGTTCTTAATAAATTAGACAAAATCAAACATAATTAGAATTAGAAATAAATAGGCTTAGGAGTGTAGTTTGAAGCTCAAATTTTTTCTATAGAATGCTTAAGTAACATAAAATAGTACTATGAAGCCATTTTTATAAATTTAATTTTCAAAATTTTTAAGTAAATTTTTAGCCCTAAAATGATAGAAAAATTTGATAATTTTGGGTTAATTAGGTGATTAAGTCATTAATTACTAATTTAGATAGTAATTAGATGTTTCTAGATGTTTCGAGATGTAGAAACCTAATCTTAGCCTTTGGAGTGTTAAGTGTAATTAATGAAGGAATTATGTGGTAATTGTAGGAAATTAGGGATATGTAGAATTGAAAACTTAATAAATATGAAAAATTAGGTTTATTTAGATAATATAATAATAAAAATCAGTATATAATAAATCTAAAACAAAATTTAATTTTAGGTAATTGTATAAAAAATATAAGATTTTCTCACATTGGAAATAAATCTGGGACCCTAATTAGGATTAACGTGTACCAAACGGTTTAAAACACTAAATTAAAACCCAATATGATATTAGAATACTCAAGCCTCATGTGATTAATTTCGCATTAGAATTCGAGCATATTTAAGATTCCAGAATCAAAACTAGAATCTAATTTAGAAACCGAACCTCAAAATAAGGTAGAATGAATCATTAGTAAATAATAGGTATACATGGAGAAATGAGTTAAATTATAAATTAGAATATGAATCATTAAAGTATAAGTACGAAAAAAACTTATTTGTATTATAGAATACCCAGAGACGAACCGGCTTACACTTAAGTGATCAAGTGACTGAGAATTCCAAGTAAGTTGGGTTATTACTTACTGTATTACAGTACTATTTTATGGTACTCAGAGACTTGGGATTGTGTATGGTTGTGATTGTAAATAATTTATGCATGTGTTTAATATATCTGAATTCATGCTGAAATTTGTAATGTGATTGATTTTGTATTATGATTGAATTAGTGTGAAATTGTTTGAACACCCTAAATGAAATTTAATCTTATTCGACTATAATGATCTAAATTGCCATGCATTTCAACCCTTTAAGGGATCATTAGGATTCTCCAACCAAACACCGACACTTTCAATAAAGATAGCGCTAGATAGCAATTGGTTTTTTTCTTATCTTTAACAGAACTAAGTGACAGGAGAAGAGGTCGCGATGAGGATGAGAACATTGGTTTGAAAGATGGTCTTAGGAGGAGCAGTGTCTCCATTGCACAAACCTGGGTTTGGTTGTAAGCTGTTGCATAACATAAAAACTCCTCAACTCAGATTAGAGCAGGTGAAATTTCTCTGATTTCACAACGGATCGGACTACATTGTGTGATGACACTTTCTTATTGCATTGCATGAAAATAATTGCTTGATAATCTTGTTTGTATTTATATATATTCATGAGTCTCCAATTCAACTTACTGAGTTGTAGTTGCTCATACCTGTATAAATTATTTTGCAAGTCCTGATTTCTGAATATTTCAAGTATTATGCTGCCTTACAATTATCCAGATGTTAGTTCTTTTGAAATCTGGGGTATGAGAATCAATTCACTTAGCAATGGATGTGTAGCTAAAGAGTCCTTTATAGTTTAAGAATGAAAAACTGATAGTCGTTATATAAATTAGTAAACTATTATATTTATGTAGAGTTTCTTGGAAAATTATGTGGACTTTACATATAATTATGTATGTTGATTAAAAATTTGTGATAATTACCGTAATTTTAGCTAAGTACTTAATTAGACTGTTTACTTCAAAGCGAGGAGTCGTCGACGCCTTGTGTAGATCATGTCTATGTTAAGTATTGTGAGGCTGGTTATTATCATAGAACGGTTTACACGATGGGACTGTTGCAACTTTGTAACTTTGGGGCATAACAATTAATGTACCATGTGATGTGCCCTCTGATGGATAGATATATGGTCATGTACTTTAACGGCATATTGGTATACAATGCCAATCTAAACAACCATGTTTAACATCTCCGAGCTACTTTTGATATTTTACAAGTTGAGAAGTTATATGAGAACTTAAAGAACTGTACATTATGTCAAGGTAAAGTAGCTTTTCTTGGATATGCAGTATCGAGAGAAGGAATTTGAGCTAATGGGGAAAAGGTTTGAGTTATATTGGAGTGGCCAACGCCAAAGAATGTCACTAAAGTTTGAAGTTTTCATGGCCTTACTTCTTTCTATAAGCGATTTATTAAAAATTTCAGTACTATTGTAGCCCCTTAACTGAGTTAACGAAAAAGAATGATAGATTCCAATAGAATTACCGAGCTGAATAGAGTTTTAAGAAGATCAAAGAGAAGCTCACTATTACCCTTATTCTGTCTCTCCTAAATTTTGACAAGCTATTTGAACTAGAATGCAATATGTCAAGCATAGGAATTGGTGCTATCCTAATACAATAATGATGACCGGTTGCCTACCATAATGTTACGCCCCGAAGCCGTAACAATTAACCTCACAATCCCTATCATAAATATAATTTATACATGGCATGGCATCCATGATTCTTCGCTTTGAAATAAGCAGCTCAATTAAGATTTAAGCTCAAATTTACATAAAAAGCTATATATATATATATATATACATACGTACATACATACATGCATACACATAATTACATCTACATTGTCTTAAAATCCCAAGAAATTACACATACTATAGTAATTGACTAACTTATATATCACATATCAGTTCATAAACCTAAAAATACTAACAGGGCATTTTAAAGACTCGATCGTACAACCAATTGATCCTCACTCCCCTATAGCTTCAAAAGAAACTGACCTCAAGGTAATTAAACCATGGCACATCAGTCAATTAGAACCTATAAGAAAATCTATAAAAGTAATAGCTCAGTACGTTGGATTAGAGACTTATGAATATATAACAAATACAAACAAGGTTATCAAACAATTAATTATATGCAATGCAACAACCAAGTGTCATTACATAACATGGTCCGATCCATTGTGAAATTAGAGTAATTTCACTCATTCTAATCCGAGTTGAGAAATTTTCATATTTACACAATAACTTACAACTAAACCTAGGTTTGTGTAATGGAGACAACATTTGCCCCATGACTATCCTTCAAACCATTACCCTCATTCTTACCGCAACTTCCTCTCTTGTCACTTAGTTCAGCTAAGGATGAGGAAAAGACTATTATACTATCCAACGCCATCTTTTTCGAAGGTGTCAGTGTTTGGTTAGGAAATCATAATAATCCCCTATAGGGTTACAATGCATGTCTAATATGGGTATTTAAGTCAATTATGATTAAGTACGGTTTAGGGTGATCAAACAATTTCATACCATTCAATTCACATCAATTACCAAACACAACTCGGATTTCAATACAAAATCGAATATGCAAGCACATACATATAGCTACTTGCAATCACAATCATATACAATCATAAGCCTCTAAGTACTTTAAAATGGTACTGCAAAATACGATGAAGTATCAAACCTAACTTATTTGGAATCCTTGGTTCGCCCACTTACTTGTCTCCTATAATATAAATACTCTTTTAGTATTTATATCTTCATGATATATATATATATACATTTTAGGTTTAAGATTTAACTCAATTTTTCATATATATTCATTCTAGGTTAGTTTAGAATTCGGTTTTCAAATCCAATTCTGATTTAGGTTCTAAATCAGTTCCAACTATAAGTATCATATGTAAATCCTAAAAATACGTTTCGAATCCTAATGTAAAATTAATAACATTAGACTTGAGTATCCTAAATATCACTTTTGGTCATTAATTAGTATTTTAGTCTACTCAGTATATTATAAGCCTCATTTATATACCAAATTTACTTCCGATATGAGAAAATTTTACATTTTTCATATAATTACCTAAATTTATGTTTCCTATCAGATTCATTATATATTATTATATTATCCATTTTAACCCACTATTTTATATTTATTATAATTCCAATTCCACAAACTCTTAAAATTATATATATTTACTATATAATACTCTTAATAATCACATCTAACATCCTAAATACCATAATTGTCATACCACATCAAATATGAACATCTTAAAACACCTATATACACTAAATCAATAATCATTCAATTAACCAATAATTAACTCTAAAATCACTAATTATATATATATATTAAACGCCTAAAATTTACTTAAAATTTTCAAAAATTCATTTATGAAAAAGGGCTTCATAGCACTATTATATATCTCCTAAGTAATTTACACAAAAATTTTGAGCCTAAAACTACATTCCTAAGGCTATTAATTCTAAATCAAAACATGTTTGAGTTTTCGTGGTTTTTTAGGGACAGTATATTTCCAAATGTAATTGAACCAAACCAATTTTTTTTTCCTTAATCTATATATAATAAAATATCATAATACTAAAATTCATAATTTTTTGGATAAAATTGATAATTTTAATGAATTAAGCAAATTCGGCCTATAATCGGACTCACCTGACTGCTAGACTTCTGACCACTAATGGTGGTCCTAGGGCTATTAGCCAATCCAAGCGATGGTGGGAGGGTGCTTTGGTTGTAGTGGCTCGATTCTTGTTGGTTATAAGTCGTAGGTTTAGTCTAAGTATCTTAATTATATAGATTTTTTGTAATTTTTGAGAAAACCCTTAATCCTCTCTTTTTTTGGTTCTCTCTAATTCTTTAGAACTCCTAACAGACCAAATGAGCTTCTGCTAGAGTTTGGGTATTTATAGAGCTCTATAAGATTTTTTTGACATTAAATTGAGTTGACATTTGCCTTATCCCTTATAAATTTTGACTTTCTAATTAGTTGTTTTCTATTGGTTGAATTTTCCTTTTTAATCCCAGCATGCCATGAACTAGATTTAGAAATTCCCTAACTTTTTTTATCTTTCCTTGATTTTTTTTTATAATTTTCTTTAATTATTTGACATTTTTCTAGTATTTTAGGTAATTTCATGTATTTTTGCATATACGTAAATACATATGAAGTATAGGTAAATACTTTTAAATATTATTTATGTTATTCTATGATTTTTAGTGTACATATAATTTATCTGTAGTGACTCATTAGTTATCAAAATTCATTTTATACATTTCTGATAAATAATGAGTAATATACTTAAAATTTGATATTATAATATTCTATTATTTTATTACTTATTTTCCTAAATTCAAACTTACGAAATTACTTTTACTAATATTGTTAATATTATTATAATAATTTAAATTTGATCAGATCCTTTAACTGATACCCTAAACCTTACAAATTAAATCTGATCCTACAGTTTCAAGGCTTACATATAGTGAGAACCTTAGTGGTACCACATTGAACTATTCTGTGTATGAGAAAGAGTTATATTCTCTTTTAAGTGCTCTTACTGTTTGGCAACATTACTTATTATCAAAAGAGTTTATAATTTATACTAACCATGAGTCATTGCAACATCTTGGAAGTCAAAATAAACTCTTGAAGAGGCAAGTTAAGTGGTTAAAGTTTATGGAAAGTTTTTCCTGTAACGACCCAACCGGAACCCCTTCCATCGAGGTATTTTCCGCTTTGGCATGAAATGTCACACGATTTTATCCCTTGGTACAGCTGCTTCCCAAGAGGTCACCCATCCTAAAATTGCTCCAACATAAGCATACTTAACTCTGGAGTTTCAACGTACTCAGAGCTGCTACACCAAAAGCCTCGTCATTTTCGTTACACAGGTTCAAGACAACCACCAAGCAAAGCTTCACCCTTTTGGCTAGTGGACTGCTCTGATACCATTCTGTAACAACCCGATCAAAACTCCTTCCACTAAGGTATTGTCTGCTTTGGCATGAAACGCCGCACGATTTTGTCCTTTGGTACAGCTGCTTCCCAGTAGGTCACCTATACTGAGATTGCTCCAACATAAGCACACTTAACTTTGGAGTTTCAACGTACTCCGAGCTACTAAACCAAAAGGCACCTCTATGATTATAGTTATTCCCTCCAGGCATATAAAGGGTATTACATTTCCTATGTAATTTGACATAAGAAAGTATGCGTCAATATAGTCGTCGATGCTCTATCACATAGGCAATCCTTATTAACCATCTTATAAACAAAATTACTGGGATTTTCACTTCTTATTAAGCACTATATTCATGACCCTCATTTTGGTCCTATTGTAAAGCAATGCAAGGATAGAGTTGTTGTTGGAGGCTATTATGCCCGAGATGGCTATTTATTCAAAGATTGAAGGCTGTGCATACCAAGCTAATCCATGTATGAACTGTTGGTTAGGGAAGCTCATAGTAGTGGATTATTTGGTCATTTTAAAGAGACTAAGATAGCTAACTAGTTGAAACAAAATTTTTGCTAGCTTAATTTGGCCAAAAATGTCTATAAGGTAGTCGGTTATTATGAAGATTAAGAAAGGGCCAAGGGAAAGAGAGCGCCACGTAAAAAGTATATGCCCCTACCTATGCCGACTTTACCTTGAGCTAATCTCAGAATAAACTTTGTCCTAAGGTTACCCTAAACATCCAAGGGGAAGGATTTGATTTTTGTTGCGGTGGATTGCTTCAACAAAATGATATACTTCACTCCATGCAATTGAACTAATGATGCTTTATATAATCCTGATTTGTTTTTGTAGGAAGTTATCTAATTACATGGGGTGCCAAAGACTATTGTTTCAAATTGCGACACAAAATTATTGAGCTATGTTTGGACAACTGTTTAGAGAAGACTTGGGACTAAACTTGTATTCAACCCTAATAACCACCCTCGGACTAATGGCTAAACTAAAGTAGTAAACAAAATGTTAGGAAATCTACTCCGACCTATCATGGGAAAGAACTTAAAGGATTGGGATATGTGTCTAACAATTGTAGAATTTGCATACAATCGAACTATCCATAGCACCACTAGGTGCTATGAAGACTCCATTTAAGGTCGTCTATGGCCTTATTCCTACTATTCAACTAAATCTCTTAGTACTCCTGCAGTTGCTAAATAGAGTTAATCTAAAGTTAACCGAACCAAAGAATTACAGGAGCTACATCAATTTATGGCAAAGAAGATCACCAAGTTCAACCAGAAACAATAAGAAATTAGTAGTCAAGACCGCTGAACTATTTCTTTCAGACCAAGAGATTTAGTATGAATTCAACTTAGCCAAGAATGATTTCCGTACCTAAGACAGAACGAAATATCTCTACCAATTGATGGTCCATTCGAGGTCTTAAAAAGGATCAATCGTAATGCCTACCAGATTAAACCACCCGAGAACTATAGTGTTTCCTCTACCTTCAATGTGTCCAACTTGACTCCCCACCGACTAGAAGAAGAAGACCTAACAAATGATACAGCAGAGAAAAAGCCAAAAACCTCTTTAAATTTTAAGACAAATCTTTCCGACCCTCGAGCAAATCATATGAATCAACTCTTTAGACTAATCATGTACAACCAAAGCTAAATGATTCCAAGGACTCACGCAAAATTTACTAACTTAAAGCCCCATCTAAGATGAAGATTCCTATTCCGGCCACCATATTTCATTCTACTATCGACTTGAGGACCAAACTTACATGAAAACCAACATAGTTTTTGAGTAGCCAAGCAAACGTGCCAACCTATCGAGTAGCCATGCCATAACCCAAACAACATTTGAATAAACTAGCCTAAAAAAACTATCCAAACCAAGCTCCCTAACTAACTAACATCTGACTCCATCCTAAGCCAAATTTCAAGATACCTAAAGGGGATCTGGACATCCTTGATTAATTGAGCTCTGACCTGAACCAAATCAGGTTGACTCTAATCATTGACTCTTTGCTTCACCTTTGTTCAAATTATATCATGCTCTAGACTGCTAACCATCATATGATACCTATCTCCTAGCACAACATTCCAAAATAATTCTTTACTTCTCCTTACTAAACATTCTATATCTCTTTTATCCTTTTTAGTATATTTTATGTATTCCAAATGTAGATTACCCTTCTTATCTTTTCCATATATGCTTATAACCTTTGTAGGGCTAGTATATAAACTCTACTTATTTTTGTGCACAAACATCAATTACAATATATCAAATTAATACAAGTTTCCTCTTTAAGCAACCTTAGTATTCTCATTCCCCCTTTAGCTTTTATCTATTTCCTTTAGTAAGGAGTACCGGTAAGTAACCTTTTAGTTCAAACCAGCGAGTTATATTTGGCTAATTGTAGGCCTAGCAAGATCGATTGGCGTATCATATTCAATTGGTAACTTCCCGGATTTACTAATCTTCTTTTGTTTTCTTTTAGCTCCTTCCATTGTAGTGTTTTTCTATGTGAACAACCTCAGAGACGCATCAAGATAGCTCTTTCATCAAGTGTTAAGTTGACATACTTTTTCCATTACAATCTTTTATCTTTTATAAGATTCCTAAATCTGAGTGTATTTTTGGAAATGTTTTGATGTGAGTTTTGATAAGCAAATGAAGGATTATAGTATTGTTAGAGTAAGGTTGAGTTTGGAAATTCAAAACAAGGGTTGTGAAAGGAATCAAACAATTAGGCCTTTAACCAAAGTCTAAGCTCGAGGTCATAAGGGACTAACAAAGCGGATTCTATTGTTCCAACCAATACTTATGGAGGCTAAGCTGATCCTTACTGCTGAGCAACTCCATATGCTGGGTCAAGTAACCTGTCATATGTTTGTAATCAAAGGCCAACCTAAAATATGCTCCATTAACAGCTTGGACCTCTCACATGTTCGCTCAGCTAAGACCATGCCAACTAGTAGCTCAACAATACTGGTGCCGAGAACCCTAAAGCACATCCGTACCTACTTCTTCTTGGAAAGACCCCTAGGTTTGCTAAGCAATCTACATCCTAACCATACTACATGTGTATTTTTGCAAAAAGCACCCCTAGTGATTGAATGTCACGTATCCAGTCCTACATAAAAAGGACCTTACTATACCTATCATCAATTTCTTTAAATTTTCATTTGTACCTATTATTATCCTTATACATTACTTATTTAGGCAATACCCCTTTTGTCCTTTCCATTTAAGGTAGGTTACCCTAAGTTTTTAAGTATAAATACCCTTCTGTAATATGTAACCACACAATCATCATACATCTGATATTGAATATACCCATTTTTCGTGAGCTAAGTGTGCTTATTTCCATCTTCTTACTTTTATCCTAACCTTTAAACAAGTTTAGGTGGTGAGTGATCTCGTTGAGCTGCTCGTACATCATATCAAGTTAGCTCTGTGAGTCTGCATAATTTCTTTAGTGCATCATATTCTTGAAATCATTCGTGGTTTTACTTGTTCATCCTGTTTACTTATTCCAATTTTTGCATTTCATCACCCTTCATTTCAAGTTTTCTGCAACTTGGACCTATCCTGATACCTTTATTCTTGTCTGCTCTCGACAAAAAGTATTATCTTAGTATTAGAGCAAATATTTGTTTGGGTAAGTTGTGTTTGAACTTTCTTAAGTAATAGTGTTGTTATGGTAGTGTGTTGTAGTTACGTAAAGCTTAGTTGTGAGTGTTTAAGTAAGTTGGAGGCGTAGAGTTTGCTATTGCCATATACTCTATTTCGTACATATGAAAACAAAGCAAATTTTGATTGGATTTATTGTTCTTCAGAGTAGTGGTTGTGTTTGCAAATTAGTTAAACATTCGTATAAAGAAGTATGTGTGTGAATTGTTTGGCATGAAGAAATAGTATCTGTCGTTTCTTAGATTCTGAGTTTGTTACTAAGTTTTGTTGAAGATAATGAAGAATCTAAATATTAACTCTAGTATTAAAGATGATAATAGCGATGTTGGCCACCATGGATGACAACTCCAAAGCATTGCTAAAAGCACAAATGAGAGAATTAATAAGGTGGCTAACCTTATAGCCGATCTAACCCGAGCTATTCATGCATTAGCCTTTTAACCTATTGAGATCGTATAGAATATTCGACAAGTTGCTCGACCTATGAGAGGATAGATCCTAACTCAATAAGGACGAGGTAGAGGAGTAGGAAGACATGTGCGAAGAAGAATTGACTTAGGTGAATTGGATGAAGAAGGAGAAGAAGAGTACAATGAGGAAGAGGAACGGGCTCAAGCATCTTGAATTGTAGATCATGTGAAGCTGTAGATTCTGAGCTTCAATGGTTTTGGGAATGCAGATGACTATTTGGATCGGTAAGTGAAGGTTGAACGGGTTTTTTTTTATTATTAATATGAGGAATGTGAGAAAGTGAGGACTACTGATGTAGAGTTTTCAAATTATGTCGCGATGTGGCATGAGAACTTCCAAATCATAAGGAGACAAGAAGGATATAGGAACTAAATACTTGACCCAAGATGAGGAAGATTCTTAGAAATAGATACGTACCAAATACTTACTTACGAGATACTTTTGTCTAACTTCAAGAGCTAAGACAAAGAAGCTGAACTATTAACGAATATGTTTAAGAGTTCTAGATACTCGTGTTGCAATATGAAGTAGGTAAACCATCGGCCCAAAAAGTATCTAGATTTCTCATTAGATTGAGAGGCAACATTCGAAGTATTGTACAACTTCAACAATTTACTCCATTAGACAAGACCATAAGAATAGCCCAGCGAATAAAAAGACAGAGGAGGTACAGGCTAAGTTGACCTCTAATGAGTTAACCTATATAATTAATCCAACCAGCTCAGGAAAGTTACTGAGCTTAACAAAGTGCCAAACCGAATAGAAAAGCATATGTCAAAGTTGAATAGAAGGGCCAACCAATTGATGGAGAAGTACCGCTGAGAATTTATGAGAAAAGGTAAGGATCTGGGGGGAAGATAAGCTAGATTAAGTATTTCAAGTATCAAAGGTTTGGACACATGGCCATCTAATGTCCAAACAGAAGAATTATGATTATCAAGGGTGATAATTCTAAGATTGAAGTAGATAGCATAGATGAGGTGTAAGACCCACAACCAACTACTCGGAATTCCGATCGGCTAAAGGATCCGATTAAGCCTAAATTATAAAGTGAAACTAGAATTATTAGCAAAAATAATCTCATAAGTTTGAATTTAAGAAAATAAGTAATAAAATAAAAGAATATAAAATTTTCAAATTGTAAATATATTACTCGTTATTTATCGAAAATGCGTAAAATACATTTCGATAATTAACGAATCACTAGAGATAAATTATATACACACTAAAAATCATAAAATAACCTAAATAATATTTAGGAATATTTATTTGTACATAATTACTTAAAATACGCAAAATATACTAAAATAATGCTAAATAATTAAATAAAATTCATAATTAACTAATAAAAAATCAAGAAAAATCAGGAAAAATGAGGAAAAATCTAGAATTGAGGCGTGGCAATTTGGAATTGAAGAAATAAAAGCAACTAATCAAATTATAACAAATAGAAAGTAAAAAAAAAAAAAAGAGATAAGGCAATTGTCAAATCAATTTAATACACAATAATTCCCCAAGACCTCTATAAATACCCCAAATGTTTCAGAAGCTCATTTTGGATATCTAAAATTTTAGAAAATTAAATAGAGGCAAAATTGAGAGGAAATTAGGGTTTTACAAAAAATTACAAAAATACTTCACAGTTGAGGCATCTAAGGAGAAACCAGACTTAATGAGCACTTGGGAGTGAATGGCTACCACCACCACCATACAGTGGTGACAGTGCCTAAATTGGCCAATAAGACTACAGTAGCCGATAGTGGCTAGAGCCACCTACATAGGTAAGTCTAATTTTCAACCCTATTTTGTTTAATTTTGTAAAAATATTAAATATTCTTAGAAGATTATGAAACTTGTTATTTTGGAATATTTTTGTATGTAGTTTTTAGAAAAAATATTATTTTGATGAAACTATGTCCCGTGATACATGGTCCTTAAGAAATTGAATAAAACCGAGCATGTTTAAGATTAGAAATAAATGACCTTAAGAGTATAGTTTTAAACCCAAAATTTTTTGTAAACTACTTAGATGATATAGAACAATGCCATGAATGCATAAAATGGGTTATTTTTTGTTAATTAAGTAATTAAATGGTTAATTACTGATTTAGTAAATCATTATATGTTTTAAGATGTTCAAATCTGATGAAGTATAATATTTGTATCCTTTAGAGAGTTAGATGTAATTATGAGGGCAATTATATAGTAAATAAGTAATAAGGAAAAATAGTAAATTTTAAGTTAATTTTGTAAATTAGGGTAATTAGGTATAAAATCTGATTTTGGATTAATTTAGATATTTTGAAATGTTAATTGATATTGGGAGATGGTAATTAGAGTAATAGAAATATTAGATGTGTATTATGTATATAATAGGTGATAATACGTAATATATAATTATTGAAAATATAATAAATAGAAGATATTAGGATAAAAATTGATATTATATAAATAATAAAAATATTTAATAAATCTAATAGAAAACTTAAATTTAGGTAATTATATGAAAAATATAAAAATTTCTCACATTAAAGTAAATTTGGTACACTAATAAAGATTTAAGTATATCGGGTAGAAAAAAATACTGACTAGAAGTAATTATGGTATTTAGTATACTCAAAAATAATGTAATTAATTTCACATTATGAGTTGAAATGAGTGTCTAAGATTCATGTCTAAAACTATATTTACAAATTGAATTAGAACCAAATTTAGAAATCGATGCCGAAACTAAACTAGAACCTAGCCCCAAATCTAGAATAATTGTAAAATATTTGAAAACCTAGATAATTGGACATATTAAACCCTAAACCAAGGATAAAACAAACTTACAACAATTATATGAAAATTGATACAACGTTGGTATTATAGGGATCATTGGTGATGGACTGAACGAGTCTCACCTCGATTAAGTAAGCGAGAAGTCAAGGTAAGTTAGGATTAATACATTACTGTATTTTGGAGACTTGAGATTATACTTGGTTATGCTTATTAGATAGTTGGCTATGTGTACATACTTGATTATGAGTGATGCTATGATTTGTTATTGTGTAAGCTTGTATTGTATGAAATGATTAATTACCCTAAACTAAACTTAACAAATATATGACTCGTAATTATAAATCAGACCTGCATAGCAACCCATTAGGGGAAACTTAGGATTTTCTGGCCAAATACCGACCTTTTTGAAAAGGATAGCATAATGAGTCCCTTTTTCATCCTTAGTTGAACTAAGTGACAGTTAAGGAGTTTATGGTAAGGGTAAGTCAATAGTTTGAAGGTAGTTGCAGGAAGAGCAGTGTCTCTATTGCACAAGCCTGAGTTTGGTCGTGAGCTATTACATTAACAGCAACTCCTCAACCCAAATTAGAGCGGGTGTAATTTCCCTAATCTTACAATAGGCCAAATAACGTCATGCGATGGCATTTGCTTAAACATGCATTGCACGTAATGATTTGGTTAATGACCTTGTTTGTGTTGGTGGTATAGTTTTAAGTCCTCCATCCTAATTTACTGAGCTGTGATTGCTCACATCTCTGGCCGTTGTTGTAGGTGCTAGAGATGAAGTAGCCTATAATCACCTTAATGCTAGCAATTGCGAGATCTTGGAAAGTGAGGATGTAAACAGAAGACCAAATCCATTCTCTAGTTAGATTTATTTTAACGCTTTTAGTATTAGTTTACAAATTACTCAATTAGATTGTGATTAGATTGCCAAATCTTGAAAATATACTCAGATTAATTTAATGTGAATATTTATTTTTCTAAAATTCATAAGTAAGTAATTTATTTAATTTATGAACTGTTTACTTCAAAGCGGTGTAGTCGTGGACGTCTTATGTAAATCGGGTCTAAGATAGCGGTTGTATGGTCAACTTATATCTTAGAATGGTTTGCACAATGGAACTGTTACAACTCTACCGCTTCAAGGCGTGACTTGAGGAACCAAAGGAGGAAAGACAAGTAGAGGGAGAAGTCGAGGTTAATGATGAGCTAGTTGAAGAAAATGCATTTGCTAAGGATTTAGACAAGCTAACTTTAGTTATCCAACGTACAATGAGTATAGAAGCCTTTACTGAGTAGGAATAGAGAGAGCATCTATTCCACATCACATGCAAAGTGAATGAGCAAGTATGTGCGCTTGTAATAGACAATGGAAGTTATACTAACGTAACGTCTACCGACCTAGTTAAGAAGCTCAAATTGTTAACTATCTCATACCCAAAGCCTTATAAGTTAGATTAGCTGAATGAGAAAGGAGCACTACATGTTACTCAGCAAGTATTGCTAAATATTACTGCTAATCTCTATTGGAAATTATTCTAATAAAATTCTTTGGGATGTGTTACCCTTTTGCATGTCTCATGTGTTATTAGGCAATCCATAACTTTTTGATCGAAGGGTTATGCATGATGTATTTAAAAATACATATGTGTTTGGGAAAGATGGAAGGAAAATTATTTTGAACCTTATGATGCCAAGTTAAGTTAGCAAGCTGCAGGCTAAACTTACTTAAAGATCTAGGAAGACCTTAGTTCTAAGTAGAGTCGAGCTTCGAAAAGCTATTAAGGCCGACATGATAACCTTTATGTTAATCAAACGACTATTAGAGTTGAAGGAGCAGATTAAGCTATCCTTGGAGGTCATAGAGCTACTAGATGAATATGTTGATATGTTTCCTAAACAATTTCTCAAAGGATTACCCCTTTTTCAAGGTATTTAACATTGCATTGACTTGATACCTAACGCTATCCTGCTGAACAAGTAAGCTTATCGGTTAAACCCTAAATAAGCTATTGAGCTCCAAAGACAAGTCAATGAACTATTGGAAAAAAGGATATATAAAGAAGAATCTCAACCCCTGTACAGTTTTGGTACAAGGAGTACCAAAAAAGGATGATACCTAGCGTGTGTGTGGATATTAGAGCTGTAAGCAAGTATAAGCTCTGCAACTAAAAGTTCAAATTTAATATGTAAAATTTAGGCCAATTGGATTCGACCTAAATTTTGCGACGAAGATATGAGTATAAGTAAAAATAACCCCATAAGTTTGAATTTAGGAAAATAAGTAATAAAATAATTAAATATCATAATGTTGAATTATAAACATATTACTTGTTATTTATCGAAAATATATAAAACAAATTCTGATAACTAACAAGTCGATAGAAATAAATTATATACACACTAAAAATCATAGAGTAACATAATAATATTTAGAAATAATTACTTGTATTTTATATGTATTTACATGTAGGTAAAAATATCCAAAATTACTTAAAATACTTAAAATATACTAAATTAATGCTAAATAATTAAATAAAATTTAAAAAATAAAGGAAAAATTAGAAAAAAGTAAGGAAATGTTTAGATTTGAGGCATGGCAAGCTAGGATTAAGTAGGAAAAATTAACCAATCAAATTAAAACAATTAGAAAGCTAAAAAAGAAAAGATAAGGGCTAAATGTCAATCCAAAAATTAAAGAAAAAAATATCAAGCAGCTCTATAAATACCCCAACCTTCAATTGGAGCTCATTTGGTCAGTTATCAATCAAAGAAAAATTAAGAGAAATCAGAGAGGGAAAGTTAAGATTTTCTACAAAAATTAACAAATTTAATATGCAATTAGGGCTTACAAAGGGAACTTACGACCAACGGTCACTTAGAACTGAACCATCACGACCACCACCACACCTTATTACCATCACCCAAGGCTGCCGATACCCCTAAGACCACCACTAGTAGCCGGAAGGCCATTGGACGAGTGAGTCAAATTTCAACTTAATTTTGTAAAAATATTAAATGTATTTATAAAATTATGAAATTTAGTATTATGATATTTTTATATATGTAGATTTAAGGAAAAATCTTAATTTGATGAATTTAGATTTAGAAATATATAGTGCTTAAGAAATATTATAAACCCGAACTTACTTCAATTTAAAAATAAATAACCTTATAAATGTAGTTTTGAGCTCAATTTTTTTTTTTTTTTTGTATTCTATTTAGAGGATATAAAATAGTACTATGAAGAGATTTTTTAGAATTGAATTTTAAAAATTTTTACATAATTTTTAGACCTTAAAATGAAATATAAAATAGGTGATTTTTGGCTAATTTAGTAATTAAATAGATAATTACTGATTTAGTATGTAATTATGTATTTTAGGATGTTAGTTTTTGATGAAGTATGATAATTGTTGCATTTGAAGTGTTAGATGTAATTATTAGGTGTAATATGTAGTGAATATGTGAAAATTGATAATATGTGAAATTGAATTTATAATAAATATAAAATATTAGGATAAAATTGAAAATATAATAATAATAGAAATATATAATAAATCTTATATGAAATTTAAATTTTAGTAATTATATAAAAAATATAAATTTTTCTCATATCGAGAGTAAATTCGATAGTTAAATGAGGAATAGAGTATACCATACAAACTAGAATACCGGTTGTAAGCCCTAAAGCTAAGCCAATTGATCGTAAGATCAAACTTAAGGCGATCCGTTTTGGGCGATTAGTTAAAGAAGTCGATTAAACCCAAATTATAAACTAATGAGAGAAATATTAGTAAAACTGACGCCGTAAACTTGAATTTAAGAAAATAAGTAATAAAATAGGAGATTATAAAATTTTCAAATTTTAAGCACAATAAGTACTAATAAACGAAAATGCGAAAAGTGTAATCAAATAACTAATAAATTACTAAAGATAGATTATATGTATACAAAAAATTTTAGAATGACCAAAATAATAATTAGAAATGTTCACATGTACCCCACATGTATTTACGTGTAGATAAAAATACGCGGAATTACCTAAATTGGCCAAAAACTAAGTAAATAATTAAGGAAAATTATAAATTAATTATAAAAAATCAGAAAAAAATCAGAGGAACTTAGAATAATCCAAATCAAGTCGTGGCAGGTCCAAATCTACAAAAGAAAAAATAGCCAATAAAAATTAGACAACCTAAAAACCAAAAATCAAGGAAAATGGGCAAAGTTTTATCAAATTAATGCATATTAATTACAACAAATGTCTATAAATAGGGAAAAAATTTCCAGAAGTCATTTGGTCAGTTTAGCATTTGGGAAAAATAGGAACACTAAAAAAAATCGAGATAAAATCCAAAAAAAAAAAGAGGAAAACTGTGCAAATTGGGCAAGTGAGCTAAACCCACCACTCACCACCACCTGGGACCGAACTACCACCACCACCCCATATTAGAACCACCGCCTGGGCCAGCCGACAATCTTAGACCGGGTTTGGACGGCCAGAAAGCTTCGAACCGGTTAGTCTCTTATTTACCCCGAAATAATTTTGTAAAATTAGTTATTTTGCTCAGAAAATTATGAAACTTGTTATTCTTAGGTTTTATTGTATGTATATTTAGGGAAAAATATTTATTTAGTTTAATTATGTCTGAAAATATAGGGTCCTTAACAAATTGTTCAAAACCGAGCATGATTAGAACTAAAAATAAATAGGCTTAGGAGTGTAGTTTGGAGCTCAATTTTTTTCTGTAGGATGGTCATATGATGTAGAACAGTGCTATGAAGCCATTTTTGTTTAAATTATTTTTTTTTAATTTTTAAGTTAATTTTTAACCTTAAAATGATGGAAAAATTGGGTGATTTTGGATTAATTAGGTGATTAAGATGCTAATTACTGATTTAAATATTAATTAGATGTTTAGGGATGTTAATCTCTGATGTGGAACCCTAATCCTATCCTTTGGAGTATTAAGTATGGTTAATTTAGGAAATTAGGTAATTAATATAAGAATTTAATAATATGTGAAATTGTAAATTAATAAATCTAAAAAAATTAGGGTTATTTAGATAATATTAGAGTAAAAATCAGAATAATATTAAATCTGAATTAAGATTGAATTTTAGGTAATTATATAATAAAAGTAAGATTTTCTCACATCGAGGATAAATCCAATACCCTAATTAGGACTAGCGTGTACCGAATAGCTTAAAATACTAAATTAAGATCCAATAGGATATTTGAATACTTGAGCTTAATGTGATTAATTTCGCATTAGGATTCGAGCATGTTTAGGACTTACAAATCGAACTAAAACCTAATTTAGAAATTGATACGGAAACCGAACTCGAACCTAACCCCAAACCTAGAATAATTATAATAGACTTAAGACCTAAATAATTAGGTATATTAAATCCTAAACAACACATAACAATATGCATTATAGGATAAACGAACCTATAACAGTTATATAAAAAAAAAAAAAAAACTAAAACCACGTTTGTGTTATAGGGATGATCGACGATGGCCTGAGCAAATCGGACCTCGAGTGAGTGAGCGAGGAGTCGAGGTAAGTTGAGATTAATACAATGCTATATTTTGGGAGGCTTGAGATTATACTTGGTTGTGCTTATTAGATAGTTAAATGTGTGCATGTGCTTGATTATGGGTAATGCTATGATTCTGTTTGTTGCTCTAGCATGTATTGTATGATTTACATGAAATGATTGATCACCCTAAACTGGACTTAATCAAATATATAACCAGTAATCATAATCGGACATGCATGGCAACCCGTTAGGGGAACTTAGAACTATACGGCCAAATACCGACCCCTTAGAAAGGGATAGCGCAGGATTGCAAAATGGTCCCTTCTTTATCCTCAATCGAACTAAGTGACAGGAGAGGAGGTTGCGACGAGGGTGAAGACAGTGGTTCGAAGGTAGTTGCGGGAGGAACAAGGTCTCCATTACACAAGCCTAGGTTTGGTCATGAGCTGTTGCATTAACGGCAACTCCTCAACCCAGATTGGAGCGGACGCAATTTCTTTAATCTCACGACGGGCCAGACAACATCTTGTGATGGCATTTGCTTGCACATGCATTGCACCTAATAAGTAATTGAAAACCTTGTTGTGTGTATGGTATAGTTTTAAGTCCTCCGTCCTAACTTACTGAGCTGTGGTTGCTCACATCCCTATAGACGTCGTGCAGGTACTGGCTAAGAAGCGACAACAACTACTCTGAAGCTAGCAACTGCTGGATCCTAAGGAGTGAGGAAAAACATTGAAGAATCAACACATATGTTATTACTTTTCATTTCTGAATATAATAACTGAATTATAGTGATTATATATACCTTTTCTCACTTTCTTAGGTAAATGAATTATTTAAATTACAAACCGTTTACTTCAAAGCGGGTTAGTCATGGATTCCTTGTGTAGATCGGTCTAAGATAGCGATTGTAAGGCCAACTTTTATCTTAGGATGGTTTACACGGCGGGGCTGTTATGACTCTGCCGCTTTGGAGCGTGATACCGGTTAGAGGCTAAAAGTGATATTTAGAACACTTGAACATAATGTGATTGATTTCACATTATGGCTTGAAATGAGATCTTAAGTTTTACATATAACACCTATAGTTAAAACTGAACTAGAACCTAAATAAGAACTGAATTCAGAAACCCATTTCAAAACTAACCTAGAATATATTAGAAATAAATAATATATATATATGGAAAATTGAGTAAAATCATAACCTAAAGTTTATAATTATAAGAATACAAATAGTAAAAGAATGTTTATATTATAGGACATACGAAGATAAGTAACCTACGGCAAGTCGAATGAGTTAACCAAGGACTTCAGGTAAGTTGGGTTCAATGCTTCGCTATATTTTGGAGTACTATTTTAAGTAATAGGAGGATTAAGATTGTATGTGATTGTGTTTGTAGGTAGTTATATGTGCATGTGCTTATGTATATCTGATTTTATGCTAAAAATTTATGTTGTGATTTGGTGATTGTTATGAAATGAGTAGTGTGAGCTTGTTTCATCACCCTAAACCACACTTATTATAACCAACTTAGATACCTCAATTAAATATGCATTGCAACCCTTTAAGGGACATTTAGAATTCTCCAACTAAATACTAATACCTTCAAAAAAGATAAAGCTGCATAGTACAATGATCTGTTGCTCATTTTTAACCAAACTAAGTGATAGAAGAGGAGGTCGCAGTAAGGATGAAGGCAATGGTTCAAAGGATAGTCAAAAGGGAGAGATGTTTCCACTACACAAACTTAGGTTTGATTGTGAACTGCTGTATAAATATAAAAACTCCTCAACCTAGATTAGAATAAATGAAATTACTCTGATTTCACAATGGACTAAACCACGTTGTGTGATGGTATTTGTGTATTGCATTACATATAATTAATTGTTGAAAACCCTATTTGTGTTTGTTATACATTCTTAAGTCTCCATCCTGGCTTACTAAACTATTGGTTACTCATACCCTTATAAATTTTCTTATAGGTACTAACCGATATGCCACGCTATAACTATCTTAAAGTTTGGTTACTAACTCCTAAGTTTTTGGACCGATTATGTAATATGCAATATGCTACTTATTAGACTATCTTAGCATGTGGACATTTCCTAGAAATGTAGCATAGTATGAGTATCTATATGTAAATATGAGTTAAAGTTTTAGTTATATATATAAAGTGTATCTTTAATTATAATGACTATTTACTTCAAAGCGAAAATCGTAGATAACTTATATAAGTCATATCTATGATAGAGATTGTGAGGTTGATTACTATCATAAGTCAATTTATACGATGGTACTGTTGCGATTTTGCCGCTTGGTGGCATAATAGTTCTCGATTGGTATCAAAGCGTAGTTCCAGTGAACTCACTTTAAAGCGTCCTAATTTAAAAGAAATAAATATCATAGGAACACAATAAGAGTAGGCAATATTAAGTGGGCGATAAAAGATTGTATTAAGTATGCTAAAGTAGAAGTAAGTATAATATTTAGTATATTGAATGTTAATTGATCCTAAGCTTAATTATAGGGTCGAAGGGGAGAGTTAATACTTAGTTGGGTATAGTTTGGTTGCGATGGTGAAGAGTCCCCTATTGATTATAGAGTTAAGATACAACGGTTGCTATTAGATTTAGTTGATTGAAATATACTTAAGAACATTGATGAGATCATTAATAAATTTTACAATGAAATGTGTTATAGTTAACACGATCAATGGGTGTGGATGGAGATGGGTTTAAGGTCCTAATACAATAAGTATACTGCCATAGCAGCCTTTGAGTAAAGATATTTGGATAGACAAGGGATTATCTCTTTGATAATACCTTTAAGATACTTTCCAACTAAGTTAAAAGAGGGGAGACCTTACTCAACTATCATCACTCATATTTCTGTTAGGGTTCTACATATTCCTAGACATTATCCACCATGGATTAGTGACTAGTTCCCTTGTTATCCTAACCCAACTAAAGTGAAAATAGAGATACCCCTAGAACCAAATGAACCTAACCTAGAGACTATGATGCAACAACCATTACAAGAGAATCCACCACCCGTAAAACCACAAAAAGCAACCCATTTACATACAAAGAATAGTCATCAAGAGAATAAGGCTAATATTGAGGAGGATCTTGGAGAGGAAGAACTTGAGGAAGAAGAACCTGAAGAAGAGGAATAAGAGATGGAAAGTGATAATGAACCTAATGTGGATGTGTATGCCATAATTATGTAAGCTATAGTTAATGCTGAGATAGGAAATGAACCAGAAGGACAAGAAGAAGTAGAACCTAAGGGAATAAGAGATGGTGATGCTTTTGAGTCTAAGGATGATGAGGAATAGGAAGTGATTGTGATCCTTGAGAGTCTAGAGGTAATATTAATAAGTTCTAAATTTGCAAGTGAGGAGGAAGGTAACATAGTAGGTGGACATACGTAGTGGTTTCCTTTGATCAGGTAACTGCCATACATAACTCTGACGAGAATTAGATACAGTTGGCTGACTTGTTTAGTTAGATCTTTAAATATGATCCAATTACAATTTTGGTTGAAACTAATGTATCTTTTGATCTTTTGGTATATATTTGACTTTTAATGTATTTTATGACTTTTGATGTTGAAATCGAGTTTGATATAATCAAATCTAATGTAATATTTTGTATTGTACAGTTATAAATATCGAGTCTGTATTAGATTATGTAAGTAGTGATGTAATCAAGTTGTAAATCCTATGTATGTAGTTAAAGGTTTATTAAGTTGTACCTTTTTGTTTCTAAAGCTATAATCAACTACAATGATGTAAAACAAAAATCAAGTTAATCATGAAAAGTTATATCTATTATGTATATTGATTGAAATGATATTATTATCACTATTTTACTTAAATACACTTTACAGGAATTTGGTAGTTTCTAAAAAATTTATAAAACTAAGGAATTAGATAACTTATAAATAGAGATGTATATGGGTTTATAAGTTATAAATACTAAGTGAGTATAGCTGAAGCTAGAAATGGGAGTCATAATGGAGGAACAAAAGAAAATCAAAACCCTCCACCATGAGTACCTGTAAGCCCCACAACTACTCATTTGAGGTTTCGATCGGTTGAAATACTTGATCGAGCCTAAATTATAAAGTAAAGCTAGAAATATTAGTAAAATGATCCTGTAGGTTTGAATTTAAGAAAATAAGCAATAAAACAAAAGAATATAAAAATTCCAAATTTTAAGTATATAACTCGTTATTTATCGAAAATGCGTAACATGCATTCCGATAATTAACGAATCGCTAAAGATAAATTATATGTATACTAAAAATCATAAAATAACATAAATAATATTTAATAATATTTATTTGTACTATATATGAATTTACATTATATAGAAATACGCATAATTACTTAAAATACGCGAAATGTATTAAAATAATAAGAAATAATTAAAGAAAATTATTAAATTAATTAATAAAAAAAATCAGAAGGGTGTGGATTAATGCAAATATGGTCGTGGCAGGTCAAAATCTGAAAAAGAAAAATTAACCAATTAGAATTAAGCAACACAAAAGCCAAAAATAAAGGAAATGAGGCAATGTCATGTCTAATTAATACATATTAATTACCACAAAGTCCTATAAATAGCAAGAAAAATTCAGAAGCTTATTTAGACAGTTAGAAATCATAGAAAATTAGGAAAAGATAAAAATTGAGAGAAAAACCAAAGAAAAAAAAAAGGAAAGGAAAACTGTGCAGTTAGGGCCACAAAGGAGAACCCAAACTCAACGAGCAGCTGGGAGTGGATAACCACCACCACCACACGATGGTGGCAGTGCCCAGGTAGGCCGATACACCTATGGCCACCGACGGTGGTTGGAGCCACCCAAATCGGTGAGTTCGATTTCTAGCCCGATTTTGTGTAATTTTGTAAAAATAGTAAATATTATTAGAAAATTATTAATTTTGTTATTCTGAAATATTTTTGTATGTAGTTTTTAGGAAAAATATTATTTTGATGAAAATATGTCTCGTGATATAGGGTCCTTAAGAAATTGTGCAAAACCAAGCATGTTTTGGTTTAGAAATAAATGACCTTAGGAGTGTAATTTTGAACCCAAAATTATTGTGTAGATTACTTAGATGATATAGAATAGTACTATGAAGCCCGTTTTCAAAAATTAATTTTTGAAAATTTTAGATAATTTTTAGGCCCTAAAATGAGGCATAAAATGGGTAATTTAGAGTTAATTAAGTAATTAAATGATTAATTACTGATTTAGTTAATAAGTATGTATTTTAGGATGTTGAAATCTGATGGAGTATGATACCTGTAGCATTTAGGTTGTTAGATGTAATTATTGGGTTAATTATGTAGTAAATGAGTAATAGTGAAAAATAGGAAATTATAAGTTAATTTTGTAAATTAAGATAATTAGATGTAAAACCTGATTTAGGATAAATATAGACATTTTGAAATGATAATTGATGTTTAGAAATGGTAATTAGAGTCATAAAAATAATAGATGTGTATTATGTACATACTAAGTGATAATACATAATACATAAGTATTAGAAATATAATAAATAGAAAATATTAGAATAAAAATTGATATTATGATAAGAATAAAAATATACAATAAATCTGTTAGGAAACTTAAATTTATGTAATTATATGAAAAATGTAAAAAATTTCTCACATCAGGAATGAATTCAGTACACTAATACGGATTTAAGTGTACCAAGTGAAATAAAATACTGACTAGAGGTAATGATGATATTTAGGAGATCGGAAAGTAATGTGATTAATTTCACATTATGGGTTGAACAAATTTCTAGAGTTGGAATATAAAACACTACTTAGAAATCAAACTAAAACCTAATTTAGAAATCGATGCGAAAACCGAACCCGAACCTAACCTCAAACCTAGAATAATTGTAAAAGACTTAAGACCTAGATAATTAGGCATATTAAACCCTAAACAAAACATAACAATAAGCGTTATAGGATAAAATGAACCTATAATAGTTATATGAAAAACTGAAACCATGTTTGTGTTATAGGGATGATAGGCGATGGCCTGAGCAAATCGGACCTCGAGTGAGTGAGCGAAGAGTCGAGATAAGTTGGGATTAATATGTTGTTGTATTTTGGAGGCTTAAGATTATACTTGATTGTGCTTATCAGATAGTTAGATGTGTGCATGTGCTTGATTATGAATGGTGCTTGATTATGAATGATGCTGTGATTCTGTCTGTTGTCCTGACTTGTATTTTATGATTTATATGAAATGATTGATCACCCTAAACTGGACCTAATCAAATATACGACCTATAATCATAATCAGATTTACATGGCAACCCGTTAAGGGAACTTAGGACTCTCCGGCCAAATACCGACCCCTTCGAAAAGGATAGCGCAGGATTGCAAAATGGTCCCTTCTTCATCCTTAGTCTTATTAAGTGACAGGAGAGGAGGTCATGGCGAGGGTGAAATCAATGGTTCGAAAGTAGTCGCGAGAGGAGCGAGGTCTCCATTGCACAAGCCTGGGTTTAGTCATAGCTGTTGCATTAATGGCAACTCCTCAACTCGAATTAGAGCGGGCGCAATTTCTCTAATCTCACGACGGACCGGACAACGTCGTGCGATGGCATTTGCTTGCATATGCATTGCACCTAATAAGTTGATTGAAAATCTTGTTGTGTTTATGGTATAGTTTTAAGTCCCCCATCCTAACTTACTGAGCTGTGGTTACTCACATCCCTATAGACGTCGTGCAAGTGCTGGGTAAGAAGCGGCAAACAACTACTCTGAAGCTAGCAACTGCTGGATCCTGGGGAGTGAGGAAAAACATTGAAGAATCAACACATATTTTATTACTTTTCATTTCTAAATAATGTAATAACTAGGAAATATATTATGGAGAATTATTATAAACTTTAATTGCAATAACTAAATTATTGTGTATATATATATATTTCCTCACTTTCTTAGGTAAATGATTTATTTAAATTACAAAATGTTTACTTCAAAGCGGGTTAGTCGTGGACGCCTTATGTAGATCAGGTTTAAGATAGCGGTTGTAAGGCCAACTTCTATCTTAGGATGGTTTACACGGCGGGGCTGTTACGACTCTACCGCTTCGATGCGTGATAGTACCATTACCCCAAAGGGAACAAAATAGACAGGATATACCCTACCCTCCCCTACTGTAACACCCTCCACCCCATTACCACCACCATGTATAACAATTGAGCAATTACTTGCCAATATGCATACGATAATAAGGCTGCAAGAAATGTTGATTTAACATCCTATGACTGACAGTAATATGGGAAATAGAGAGCCATAAGTAGCTAAACAAAGAATGAAATTACTACAAGAGGTAAATAAGCTTCTCAAGTTTATAAAAGCAAGTTATAACTTTGACGAAGAAATGGGTAAGCTAGCACTAGTTGACAATTGGCTAGCTTAGATTAAACAAAGTTTTGATGCTTTTAAAGTACTTAAATCGCAAAAGTTAGCATATGGCACCTTTATGTTAAAGTTAATTGCTCGAGTTTGGTGAGATTCGAAAGCAAGACAATTGAGGAATAATATTACTTAGCAGAGGTATAAAGAGGAATTCAAGAGAGAATAGTTCCCTCATAGTGTACAAAACAAGATGGTAAGGGATATATTTGAACTAAAGAAAGAAAGTATGAGTGTGAATCAATATGAAACTGAGTTTAATAAATTGTTGCAATATGCACTTTACTCATATCAAGATAATATTTAATTAAAGAAGGATTTGTTCTTTACTGGATTCAACCCTATAATGTATTGTAAGCTGGAAGATTATGGTTTCTTTACTTACAATGACGTGGTAGATAAGGATATAGGCAATGTGGAGTCAAAAAATTAACAAGGGTTATCAGCTTAGTTTATCATTTAAGAGATCATATCCTAAAACAACTAGTAGTTCTAGACAAAAGAGAAGAAAACTAACAACTTTAGCTAGTTGTAGACAAAAGAGAAGAAAACTAACAACTTTAGCTAGTATCCCAGTGTAATCAGTGCTCAGTTTGAGTTTTTATGATAAGGATGATAATGTTAAGTGTTGAAAATACGGCGTAAATCATTTTCCAAGAAATTGTGCTCTATTTAAAGGAATATGTTTTATATGTGGAGATTAGAACCATATGCTATAAGCATGCCCTAGAATAAAACTCATAAAGTGTAACAAATGTGATAGAAATGGGCATTTCTCCAAGCATTGTCCACAGTTTAGACAAGGAGCTAAGAGAACTGGAGATTCTGATAACACGACCTCACCTACTTGTGTATGATATGGGAAATGAGGAGGATGAAGATTTTGTGAATTAGATGGAGGAGTACTATCATGATAATGTTAAGGAGATTATGGGAGTTGAAAAAGAAAATGATGAAAGACTTGTGATAAGTATGTACTCATACTACTTATTTTGATGATGATTTAAGTGTAAGTTAAATTGAAGTATTTAAATTTTGAGAATTATAAATGTAAGTTTAGTTAGTAATCATAGTATTAGTATATTCTAAGGAATGTGCTTATAAATGGATAGCTTGTTTTTGCATTATTCGATACTGGTGCTTCTCATTCCTTTACAAGTTAAAATTTTATAAATAAAAAGGAGATTAGTGTGGTTAAGATTAATACAACTTATAGATTTAGAACTCCTACTAAGGAGAAGGAAATGACTTGAGAAGTAGTAGACAATAGTAAAATTAAGATTTAAGAGAAGAAATACTCTGTAAGTCTCCTAATATTATCTATAAAGAGTTATGATATAATAATGGAAATAGATTGGTTGTTTAAGCATAAAACAATTGTAGAATATAGAAGTAAAATCATTACTCTTAATGATAGATAAATGTTATTTCAAGGAAAAACTGGTGGAAGCAACTCGAACTTAGCTGTGGTAGAGATATTGTATGAAACAAAAGTATAAGAGAATAATTGGAAATTTTGTTGGGTGTTTATTATGAAAGTAAAAAAAGAGACACCTAAAGTAGCAGACACTTCATCCAATCGTCCTAAATTTTACATATCAAATCCAAACTTCTAATTGTAAGGCTTACATTTCTACCCCCTACTCATTCGAAAAAGTTTTATCCTCAAAACTTCTGTTTATTTAAATTATACTTAAATAATAAAAAATGATAATCACATACTTTTACTACTCAAAGTATCTTAAAATATCCTAAAAATGTGCTAGAACAAAAGATTTAGTACTTTGAAATTAAAGATAAAATCATAAAATTAATAAGGAAATAAATCCATATACAATGCTATTTCAAAAAGAAATTCGAAAACTAAAACTACTATCTTCCTCTTCGTAAGCTACTGTTTTTCTTATTCTCTAAAGTCGGCTCTTTCTATTCTCCTCTTTCTCGCTACTGTCCTCCTTTTGTAAGCTCTCGGCTGCTATATCTCAGCTGATGTCTAAAGATATGGTTGGGCCTTCTCAATGGACCACAGCCTACATCAGCTCTCTACAATTAATTTATATACAGCTGGCGTGGGCTTGTCTTAAAAGATTAAAAAAAAATTAGCTTCTATGCTCCCAGTGAATAAGACAAGTACACTAGCTGCTTGTTTGCTTAGACAGGTGTCTATTTCTAGCTCATACCCAATTTGATTAGTAAGACCACCACCAAATAAACTCCATTAAAACAAAAAGAAAATGCATAGCCTGTGATGATCAGTTCAATTATGCTTCTCAAATGAATTCGATAGCTCGGTTCCATCTGTTGCTATTTAAAATCAACAGCTTCGTTTGTTTGCTGCTATTAACGTGTGGATGATGGAAGTATGCTCCAGTGAGTTGGACAGTATAAGGGATGATCGGCTTTGCTGTTAACTGCTGTTCCCGTGGATGGTTGCTGCACATGCACGGAGTGTTCTACTGCTGAAGTGTGTTGTTCATGTGGAGTTTGGAGAGCAACTACTGTTGTATGGAGCTCCGCCTGTTGGTGCTAATTTGGAGAGTTGGAGTACTCGGCTTGGTGTGCTTCTATTAAGACATTCACTGAGGAAGCAGAAGTCCTTTTGAAAGAAGCTATTCAGGAACAGATGGAACGCTTTCTACTTCAGGAACAAGTGTAAATAAATTGATAGGAAGAAGGATGGTAGAAATAAATTAATCACTCTTAATCTTTTTAATCTTTGCTTATTAATTTAATCAATCTTTACTTAATATAATTTAATTAATAAGTCTAAAATTCGAATTTAAAGAATGTTAATTTTTTAATAGAATATTAATATTTCGAATTTAAAGAATATTAATTTCTTTAAATTCGAAATTTTTTTAATTTTTTTCTATAAATTCGAAATATTAATATTCTATTTATATTTAAGAATTTACTTTCTATTGAGACATAATTAAATAAAAAATTTTATCGAAAAATAGAAAATATAAAAAATAGAAAAGAAAAATAAAAATATCCATTTTCAAATAAATAAAATAGAGAAATAAATATATTCAATAAATATATTCAAATAAATAAAATAGAGAAATAAATCTAGATAAATTAACTAGAAATAGATCAATAAAAAAAAAAAAGAATGAAATTCCATAAGTTAAGCATCCTCGTATTTTATTATTGAATGGAGTCACAGCCACCGCTGCTGCAATTGAAATTCAGCAGCACGGTTTTGGTTAGCGAATTCACACTTCAAATCCATATAGACGTGGAAGGGCTGCTGCAATTGAAGTCGAAGTTTTCGTCAACTTGGCGTGGTGTGCTATGTTAACAAATGAAGCTTGTGAGGGTGTTCTGCTGCTTACTGCTGTTATTTGCTGCTGAATTCTTGGTGGCTCTCGATTGGTAATTGCACTTGGATGAGCTGCTATTGAAGGATCAAACGCTCCTTGAAAGTGTGCTCGATTCTCACAATTAACGCCCATAAAACCTGTCAAACAACCAAAATAAGGTAATAAGTTGATGTGAGCATCCAAAATAGGATAGGACAATTGGCTAAATTGGGCATTTGGGAAGAATAAATGTGCATCCAAAGAATAAATGCATTGGTTCGGCCTGGTATTGCTTTCTTGCTCGGATAGGTTTGAGTAACGTGCTGCTATTCTATTTTTTTTTTTTTTTTAAGTAAATTGCTGTTTGGTTGCCGTTGAAAGTGCAGGTTCTCAACTGTTGTTGTGGTTTGTTGCAGCTGCTCGTTTTCTTCATGTGGAGCTCAGTTCGGTGGTTTCTGCTATCACCAGCTACTGTTTTAGTCTTTAGCAGCTCAGTTAGCTGCTGCAAATTCTGAACTTGTAGAGTGCCATGTGGGTGTTCAATCTTGATTTAAGATGCTTCACTCTTGTCTTGTAGAGCTAGTTGATCTGTTCTTGCTCGCATTCAACTCAAGAAGAGGATAAACTACTCTACTTGGTCCAGTTAGCTGCTGCACTTAGGTTGGTTGGCTTAGGTGCTCCTGAATGAAACATAAAGCTTCCCTTGAGGTATTCCAGTAAGTGTTCAATTCTAATCACCAAAAGTATCAAGTCTCAGCTTGGTTGATCTACTTACTCAGGGCTGTCTTCTGATGCTATAGAGTGAATGAAGCTGCTGTCCAAATGCCTCGTTCTTGGCTGCTGTTCATGTTAGGAAATTGCATCAGCTTGGAGTCGCTCATTCTTTCAATTCTCCAGGCTACTATCCTAATTCTCTTGACTTAATGCAGCTAAACTTTCGTGGAGCAGCTACTATGTGTTGGTCTCTTCACAAGTTTGGTCATGAAATTGCAATGAGTGACAGCATGTTGTGAACTCTTCATTGAGTTGCCAACCTAAAGCTCAATCTTACTAACTCCATAGTTCCATTGAGCTACTGCAGATCGATCGAGTGAGCTACTTGCTATCTAATGCTTGGTTTATCAAGACTTCTTGCTAACAACTACTACTCAAGGCCTCATATATTTGTTGGCGATTATCTTGTGCTCAAGCAAGATGTTTGGCGACTATCATCACATGAAGGAATGCTTAGACTAATGAATCACTCATTATATATAACCTTGAAATTAAGAATTAAACATTATCATGCATAATTTGCATCCAAGAATAGCCAATAGTTTAGACAAATTCTTATAATCTTATACAAATCATGTGAAGCTAAATTTTGATCTTTTTCTAAATCTTAACAAAACCAATCCAAATACATGCACTTTAGCCGCTTTTAACTCAGAAATAATAGTAAAACTCTATAAAATGCATGAAATGTGCTTTGGAGAAGATAAATATATAATTTTACATTTATCAGCTAACAAAAAAGAATATCAAGATTAAGTAAGGCGAGAAAGAAGAGAGAAGTTTTATTGAGATGAAAACAAGATTGACTTCTATTCTAGTATTAGCTTTACCCGACTTCGAGAAAATTTTTTAACTCAAATGTGAAGCGTCTGGCATTAGGCTAAGCACTGTTTTGATGCGAGAAGGCCAACTAATTACCTACCATAACAAGAAACTGAGAGGACCTCAATTAAACTACTCAATATATGACAAAGAACTCATAGCCTTTATCTGAGCACTCAAAGTGTGGCAACATCATATATTATTGAGAGAATTTGTCATTTATACAAATCATGAATCCTTAAGGCACTTCAAAAGTCAAACCAAGTTATCAAAGAGGTAAGTGTGATAAGTTGAATTTCTATAAGAATTCAACTTTGTGATCAAATACAAACAAGGTCAAAATAATGTAGTTACTAACACTCTATCAAAAAGACATGTTCTTTTATTGAGTTGCAAAACAAACTGTTAAGGATTACAAGCATAAAAGAGTAGTACCCTTTAGACCACCCATTTTGGTCCTATATTTAGATAATGTATAGAGGGAAGAACATTGGATGACTATCATATAGAAGATGACTATTTGTTCTGAAGCAATAAGCTATGTGTGCCAACCTGCTCTTTACGAGAACTGTTAGTCAGGGAAGCTCATGGTGGAGGACTCTTCAGCCATTTTAGAGAAAAGAAAATGTATGAGCTATTGAGAAAAAGGTTCTTTTGGCCGAAGATGAGGCAAGATGTACATCAAATTATTAAGCTTTATACTACTTACAAGAAGACCAAATGCCAAGCCGAACAAGGGAAAATAATACCTTTGCTTGTCCCAACCCAACCTTAGACTGAGTTGCACATAGACTTTGTTCTCGGATTGCAGAGAATTGCCTGAAGTAAAAATTCTGTAATGGTCACCGTAGATGAATTTAGTAAGATAGTATACCTTGTGCCCTACTCCAAAACTAATAATGCTTTGGCTATTGCTTTTCTCTTTTTCCAAGAAATTGTTCATTTGCACACAAAGATCCAATGTTTCTAAGCAATTTTTAAAGGATTTTTTGGCATCGTATGGGAACTAAACTACCTTTTAGCACTTCCTATCACCCCCAAACTGATGGCCAAACAGAGGTAGCCAATTATACTTTAGGATCATTGCTCCAAGCTACAATGGGAAAGAACTTAACAAACTAGGATGTTTGTTTGCTTATAGTGGAATTCACTTACAACCACATGATACATGCCACCACCAAACAAACACCCTTTGAAGTCATCTTTGGCTTCAATTCAAAGCTATCCCTTAATCATGCCCCAGTACCCATGCCTAAGAAAAAAGACCCTCACGTGAGAGCTTAATCACAATCTTTACAACAAATCTACAGAAAAGTTACTTGGCAAATTGACCAAGCTATCAAGAGGATGAGAGAAAAGAGCAAAGAAAGGAAGTCAACACAATTTTATCCCAAAGATTTGATATGGCTACACCTGAGTAAGGAGAGGTTTCCGAACAAGAGAAAGAACAAGTTGTCTACCTAAACTGAAGGTCCCTTCAAAGTACTCCAAAAGATCAACAATAATGCCTATCGATTGGAATCACCTATATACTGTAAAGTTTCTAACATCTTTAAGATGTAAACCTCAACCCTTATCAACTTGAAAGTGAACTGAGTGAAGACCAGCCAAATTTGATCCTAAATCAAATTTAACCTAGAGGAAATGATAGAAATCAAACAACTGAACCTTTAACCTGAGCTCGAGCTTAAGGTCGTGAGGGACTAACAAAGCGGATTTTATTATTCTAGCCAATACCTACCAAGGCCAAGCCGATCCTTACTATTGACCAACTCTACATGCCAAGCTGAGTAACTTCTCATCTCTCAATAATCAAGTACTAACTTAAAATATGCTCTACTGACAACTTGAACCTCTCACATGCTTACTCGGCCATAACCATGCTAACCAATAACTTGGCAGTACTAGTGCTAAGAACCTTAGAGCATATCTGCACCTATATCTTCTCGGAAGGACCCCTATGTCTACTCAACAATCCGCATCCTAACCGTACTACTTGTCTATTTCTATCAAGAGCACCCCTACTAATCAAATGCTACATATCCAATCCCACGTAAAATGGACCCTATTACACCGATCATCAAGTGTACTTACTTGATATTGAATATACTCCTTTTTAGTATGTAACCGCACAAGCATCATACATTTGATATTGAATATACTCCTTTTTCATGAGCTAAGTGTACTTACTTCCCTCTTCTTACTATTATCCTAATCCTTAAATAAGGCTAGATGGTGAGTGACCTCACAAATTGCTCATACATTATATCGAGTTAGCTTTGTGAGTTTGTAGAGTTTCCTTAATGCATTATATTCTCAGAATCACTTGTAGTTTTGCTTATTCGTCTCATTTGCTTATTCTAATTTTCACATTTCATCACCCTTCATTTCGAGCTTTCTGCAAGCTTAGACCCACCCTAATACGTTTGCCTATGTCTACTCTCAATGCAACGTATCAAGTTGGATGAAGCTTTCTTAGTGAAAAAGGAGAAAATATTGCAAAGTAGTAAGATCACAATCAAGAATCACTAATGTAATCTTAACCATAATCCCTACTGATGTGTAAGGGGTAAGGCACAAGTAGAATTGAAGGGATTAAGTGGCTTAGAGGGTCACGGCCAAAATTTATGGTCATGATCTAGGGCATGATCATGTTGTTTTGCAAAGAAGGAGAAGCATAATCAAGGTCCATTATCATAATTCCATGGCATGAACTTGTTGTTTTGTAATAACAAAGAATCACAGGTGTGATTCCCAACCGTAATTCCTTTAGTTATTTCCCTTCACTTTACTAACCTTAATTTAGTTGTTTTCAACCTAAAATTCTTATCTTGGACTCTTACAAAGCCTATAGGAAGTTGGAAAATCTTATTGAGATGGTTTTATCTTCTTGTTTCTTTACAAATTACTCTTTCAAAGCTAGTTATGATCAAGTTCTTTTGACTAATCCAAGTACATAACATTGGTTGCTACATGTGGTTGTTAGGTTCAATTATTTGAAACAAACTAATAAATATTCGGCTTAAATTATTACTTCTTGTTTGTGTTTAGCTAGTCCCAAAGGCCTATAATGTTAGATCTCTAGAAGATAACCCTAATGATTTATGTGATGCATTATTCCTACTATAGTTTTGCATGGAAATGATGTAAGATAGATTTAAGTTACTGTAGAAGGACCCAAAAAAACATGCATTATGATATGAATTGTGATGTGTTAGGCTCATGAGGACCGACATGGTTTGTTATGTGACTGGCCTAAAAGCAAACATAGTTAAAGTAATTGTGTAATTTACTAGTTTTACATTTAAACGCATTTGATTATGTATTGTTTGTTCATACACATGTGATTGTGTGTTACATATTAAGTTTTAACTCACTCCTTATATTTTTCAAATATAGAAAATGTTGATGAAAAAAAGATTTAAAATTGTGAAGACATTTGTTACGGCCTTTGGAATAGGAAGAGAGGCAACTACATTTGTTATTTTAAAAATGACCTAAGGAAAGTTGATAAGTTAGAACCTTAGTCTTATTTACTTAATAAGAAATGCATTTTTTATTTAAAAGAAATCGTGATTTTATTTGAGAAATTTAAATTTATGAGGATATTTGAAGAATGTGATAGGAATAAATTGAAGATTTTAGTTATTTATTACGCCAACATGTTATTAGAAGCTAGAAACATGTAATGATTTATAGTGTCATGAGTTCTAAGGGTGTTACAATAAAGAAATTTTCAAATTAATAAGGTCAAAAAATATTTATATAATTTATTTAATAATTTTAAATCCTTATCATGAAAGTTGTTTTCTTATTACGATACTCTAAGTTGGCAAAAAAAAAAAAAAAAAAAAAAAGATACACGAATATTACTGAGTTAAAACATTTGTAAAACAATCACTTCCTAAGATGACTACCAAGTTTTTCATTAGATGAAAACATGCTTTTTAATAGTTGTTCTTTGAATAAACAAATAAATTCATCTTCTAAATTAAAATGGTATATTGGTTCAAGTATTGGCCTTAACTTTGCATCCCCTCTAACAGTCAAGGATGTTTTTGTGAATGAGATGTGTTGGAGAGATGAGCTTACTGGCTTTCCAATTACAGAAATACTGCAGAAGCACATTGGCCCTGTTGTCCTTAAATCTGATGTTCGGGATCAGCCAATTCTTTCGCATAATCTGCATGTGATGCCAACTATAGAGGAAATTTATAACTATTTGCAAGCATCAGCTAATCCAAAGGTGAGGTCTTCTGGACGTGGTTGTGGTCTGCAGTTATACCCCTGAAAATTAAAGTGTTCCTCTAGCGTGTCTTGATTAGGGCTACACATCCCCCCTAATCAGGTACTAAATGCATTTGCGCTATGGTTAGTGTGGTATGATAGGAATTTGCTAATGCATCAACGGCAGCCAAAATATCAGCAGCTTTTTCAACATATTACAGCTTCTGCTCGTGAGTTTTGGATTCATCATCGCAAGAGGTTTTGTATAATCTCTCGTTGTGTTAAAGTGGCAACCTCTACCAGAGGGATGGGTTAAGTTGAACACAGGTCCGTCTACGCGACAACAATCTATTCAAGTTGCTGCTGCTGGCGTTCTTCGAGATGCGGATGGGGATTGGACTTTTTGGGTATACGAAGAAGGTGGGCTCGGTCGACATCCTTGCTGTGGAACTATACGCTGTCTTTTATGGATTGCTTTATGTTTCTCGACACTTAAATGTCAAAAATAGTTGTCAATGTAGATTCACGTGCTGCTGTTACTCTTTCAAACGATATGAGCTATGCTAAGTTGCCTTAGAAATATTATATGGTTGTGTGTTTGCTTGCAGGAATCTATTGACCCGCTTCAAGATCAGATATAGGCCAAGAGAAGCAAAATCAACTTGCAGATCGCTTGGCCAATTTTGGGTGTCTTACGAATAGCATGGAGCTCAGCGCTTTTGTCCCACCAGACTTCTTGCTACCTTTTTTGAAAGAGGATCTTAGTCCTCGAGTTTTCTACTGTGAACTTACAGATCATGGCTAGTAGTAGTTTATGTTTAGTTGGTGTCTAGTTTGCTGTTGTCTGTCGTAAATATTTCTGTCAACTGATGTACATATGTCCTTCTGTACATAACGAAATCCTCCTTTAACCAAAAAAAAAAAAGGGGGGGGGGGGGGGGGGGGATGGGATTGACCTTAACTTCATTCACATGTATCCCTTCAAACCAATTGTGGCTCAAAACTAGGAGAAAAGAAGTATGGTTTTATCATAGTCGACAACTACTCTCAATTTGCATAGATAATTTTCTTAACTCATAAAAATAATACTTTTTAAATATTTATCAAGTTTACTAAAACGATAAATATAATAGTCGTCACAAAAATGACCATTTTCAAATGACAATTTTCGAATATGATTAGAGTTTATCTCATCTTATGATCAGTAGTTAATATTATTATTTTTCTTTTTAAAATCTTATATTCCTACAAAATCTAGTGTCCATTATAGGGGAAAAGAAATATTTGTAGTGGTAAGAGGATAAAGGAAAGAAAGTGGAAGGAAAGAAAGCAAGGGAAATAAAATAAAGAGATACGAAAATGAAAGGAAAATTTTTATTTGAATATAAAGGAAATAGAAAGTAAGAATTATGAAAGGAAAGATCTTTTTTTTTTTTTTTCCTTTTACCAATTATGAGGAGCAGAAATTTAAACTTTAACCTATCCTAGTAAAAAACTATTAGCAATACTAGTAGACTATTAACGGTCTTGGCAATTAGAAAGGAAAGTTAAATGCATGTTTTTCTAAACTTAACAAATTATCAAAACATCCCTAAATTCCAAAATGTGATTTTGGTAAAAGGGTATTTATGTAAAATTGTAAATTTTCCATCCAATTCTCTCCGGATTGAAGAGTATTACTTTTCGTGAGACCCATGAAAAATTTTATGCAAAAAATTTCTTCCATTTTTTTTTCTTTATGTTTTCAAACAAGGAGAAGAAATTAAAGAAGAATTATTTGCTCTCCAATTCTTTGTTTTCCTTTTCTTTCCTCCAATCCAAACATAAAGTTAAAATAAGTGAGACCATACAATCCCTCATATGAGAAACATGCGATCCCATGCAGACCACGTGATCTTATTTATTTCATATGCCACAAGGCCTCTATATTCAATGGAGAGAGACCGTGCAATCTTATTTATGTGATATGCCATAAGGCCTCTATATTCAATGGAGAGCGTTACTAATTGCTCTAAGATATGAGTATGAGAATTGACAAATCTCCTTAATTTCCTTACTGGTTATTAAAATTTGAATCAACTACTCATAATATAATGGGCATAGTTAGGTATCTCAAAATAAGTTGAGGTTAGTTAAGACTCGAAATATCAATCTCCAAACAAATTAGAAAGGACAACAGAACTCTCTGTTTCCTCATTCTACAAAAGTATATTATATCTGTAATGGTTGAATTAGTCAGGAAGAATCTGGTCCTTTTTCTTTCTTTGAAACCATATCATGTAGAATATATATATTTTTTTAATGCTTTTTAAGATTAGTTATGCGTTTTATGGAAAGTAAATAGATAAAAAAGTGAATTTACCAAAAAAAAAAGGAATGAAAAGCAAAATTCTAATCCTAAAGAACAATTGTGAAACGGTTTTAAGTAATTAATCTTGACATGTAAGGGTTATAAGGGGATAAAACGAATTAAATCGAGCTTAGATCTCGATTGGATCGGATGGGTCAAACTCAAATCAGGTTAAATTGCATAAGTCAACTTGAGTTTGCTTAGAGAATCACTTGAGGTACTGTTCAATGCGCCTCATGATTTCGGTTTCATTACAATCGCCTCTGTTATTTTTTCATTTCTGGGGCACATTTAGTTCTATTTCAAATGAGCCTATAGAGGAAAATGTTAAAAAACTATTGTGATGTTAGGTAGATGTTTTACATTGTATAGCACAAGATTAGTTGACTCAGTTTTTGTCTCTAATTCCTCAGCTGATGCACCCTCCAGTTTGTTCCTTTGTTCTCGTTTGTATTGCATGCATTATTTTACACCTTAAACTATTCCTAAAATGGAACACGTCTTTCCTTATTATAATATGGTTTTTGTTCAACTTCTCTCCCTCATAATTGAAGTCACCTTCCCTTTTTTTCTTTTTTCCCTAATTGTAAATACATAAATGAAAATGTGGGATTCTAAAACCCGATGAACTAAATATAAGGGATATATTTGCAAATTGCAATTGTTCTTTTTTTTATATATATATATTATTTTTCAGTGACATAAATAAATCGACTTCCAGTATATATACTAAGTCTTTGAAGAGTCCATTTCTCTAGGGTCTTTGCTGGTTTTCTATGCAATGGGACAGGAAGCAAGAAAGCTTTGTGATGACTATGAAGTTATTGATATCTTAGGAAGAGGGGGCTTCTCTGTTGTCAGGAAGGGGATCATGAAATCGAGTCCGGATAAAAAGCATGTTGCCGTCAAGACACTCAAAAGGCTAGGCCTGACCATGCCTCCGGCTATGCCAAGAAACCGAGGAGGGGATAAGAAGGGCTTTGCATCATCACTAACCTTCCCAATGTGGAAACAAGTCCCAATATCCGATGCACTGCTGACTAATGAGATACTGGTGATGAGAAAGATAGTGGAGAATGTTTCACCACATGATAATGTGATTGACCTTTATGATGTGTGTGAGGACCAAACTGGTGTCCATCTTATACTAGAGCTTTGCTCAGGAGGGGAGTTGTTTGACAGGATCGTGGCTCGGAAACGGTACTCGGAGGTTGAGGCAGCTGCTGTGGTTCTTCAGATTGCTAAAGGTTTGGCTGCACTTCACAGGGCTAATATCGTTCATAGGGACTTGAAGCCAGAGAATTGCCTTTTTTTGGATGAAAGAGAAGACTCTCCTTTAAAGATCATGGATTTTGGATTGAGTTCTGTGGAAGAGTCTGACCCAGTAATTGGGTTGTTTGGTTCCATTGACTATGTATCTCCAGAGGCTCTTTCTCAAGGAACAATTACTACTAAGAGTGACATGTGGTCTCTAGGAGTCATCTTATATATTTTACTCTCAGGGTATGCTCCTAATTCCTTTGAATCTCTATAGTTTTGGTTCATAGAATTGCAAAGAGTGAAAATTTTCCCATGATGATGAAGGACAAGTATAGATTTTTACTTCAATGTTTCGTGGCTGATTCATTATCTCAATAACCTAAAAGAATTTCAAACTTGTTTGCAAATTTTTTCTTAGTTCTAATACTACTTACGCTCTGCTACTTCTCCTGATTGTCAATTACTAGAGGTTTGTCTGGACTTCCATATACATAGTATTGATGTGAAGTTTTCTGTTATTGATACTGCTCTGAAAATTTTTCAGGTATCCACCTTTCATTGCACAGTCTAATCGGCAAAAGCAGCAGATGATCTTGAAGGTGTGTGGTTAACCTGTTTAAAAAATGAGATTCTTCCTTTTTTCCATTGTATGAATAGTTTAAATTTCGTTATCTGCACAATATCGAGAAGCCTGCTAACAATGATCACATAGAAACCGTTGCCAGTATGAGAATATAGGTAAGCTTTTTAGGGTAAATTATGACCATGTAAAATCTTTTTAAATAAAAAATACATAAGTTTTCCAAGTTTAAAGGGTAGTGGCCACTTTTCCTTGTCATGCTTAATATGGATGAAAGCTTCCCACGCATTAGTATTCTTCAATTTTCGCCATTTTTTTCTATTCTACTGAAATTTTTAAGGTATGTCCTTTTATTTTCACTGCTGAATGATGAGGATGTGAAAAGTAACGGTTCACTATTTTAAAGTTCTCCTGATGGTATTCAGACAATTGTGTTGATCCTGGGGATAATAGGAGTGCCACTATGATATAGATTTTCTTTTTCTGCTCGTCTACCTTATAAGTGGATTTTACCGAGTTTAACAAAATTTGTTGAGACCTGTATTCTTTCATTTCAAGATAGACTATGAGATAACCTGTAATTGTTGAGAAAGAAATGAAGTCTCCTAAAAGAGTTTGATGAATCTCCTATTACTAGCTGCACCACCAGATGAAAGGTCAATGCTGGTCCTGATTTCCACGCATGAATAGCAAAAATCACCAGTTCCAAACTTCTTAAATTTGGATACCTAACTATAAAAGAAATATGAGCTATGTGGTCATAATCAAAACAATTTAAGCAACATGATCCCATTTAGGACAATGATGCTTTATCGCCATTCCACCAAAGTAGGAATAGATCGAACCTGAAACGATGTAATAACTGAAATTATGTTAAGCTGTCTTTTCTTCAGCTACGACAAAGGCATAAATAGCCTTTTGGATTTTCATTGAAAGATGCAAGGCCATAGCAATTGATCTACAATCAAGTAGCAGGAAAACATAGATTTACCTAGTGATTTAGTTGCACAACAACAATGTAAAAAGAAAGGTAGCATGTACAATTCCAAGTTTGATGACTCGGGTCTATAGTGATGCCAAACAAACGGCGATTTTATTCTTCCTCCTTTAACTAGACGGTTGACAAAAGCGTTGTAGAATTACTGCTTGCAGAATCCTCATCCAACACTAATCAGCACTTGAAACTTGAAAAGCACGTTATTTCCCAGTGCTAGTTCCTTTCCTGTCAGTACTGAGCTCTTCAGGCAAAGTATAACAATCTAACGATGTCCCAAACAAACCCTAGCTATAATCAATGGATATAGAGCTGAATTGACTTGTAGAAAATCACCAATTGGCTTTGTCCAACCAAGAAAGGCACAGGAGTCCTGAAGATCTCAAGGACCACACTGGATGAGATGTCTGTCGAATGAACACCGAGCTCATAACAAATTAGTGTTTCTCACATAGGTTTATTAATTCAAAGTGAAACAATTTGAGGTTCCTCCCTTTACGTATAAAATTTGGAAAAACGTTTCAGGTTATGTTTTTGGAGCTTCACAGACCATCCAAAATGTATAGTCCTAATACGATTGTTCTGTCGTACAATAGCATAAAAGACTATTCTACCCTCTATGGTAAAACTAGGTACATAAAGTATATACGGCAATAAGTGGCAGGAACACCGAGAACTTGCCATTTTCTCGTTTTCTCAGGTTTTTGAAAATACGTTCTCGGTTTGTCCTCTTATTATGCTATGATTCTTGCTGTTCTTTCATAAGTTTCTTTTGCTGTTGAACAAGGGCTAAACAAGATGCAGGGAGCAGAGAGAATAATTGCTTACATTGCATTTTCTGTTTTTTTTTTTTTCTTTTTTTTCTTTTTTTTTTTTGGTTTATACAGGGAGAATACAGCTTCGATGAGAGGTCATGGAAGAACATTTCCTCATCAGCAAGAGATTTGATATCGGGCCTTCTGACAGTTGATCCTCACATGAGACCGAGTGCTGAAGATGTACGATATGAGAACTTTCCTAACTCTTTCTACGTAGCATTAAGTCCTAAGCTTGGATGGATCCTTTGGATTTAAATAGTCTAGGAATCATGTCTTGTCCTTACTTTGAGAAAATCCATTTCTAAAGTACTTCATGATTATTGAATCGGTTCTTCCTCTTCACCAGAAAGGCTTCATCTCATACTTGCGGTTGAGTGGACCAGTTGGTGCCCAACCGTGAATATAAAAATCTCGGGTTACATTAATCAATATGTGATGACTCAATCGTAATAATGTTACATCTGGGTTGTTCTTGTTCTACTTTTATTGTGTAACTGTTGTTATTTTCATGATATCAACTCTATGTTTCTGTTAGAAACTGAAATCATGCACGTTGATTTACTCAACTGTCAGGGTAACTTCCCAAGATAGCGGAAGATGTAAGTTTGGATGTCAATGGGCGAGAAAAAGATTGACCGAGTACTTCTTTGATCTGATTGAAGTCTCTGTTTTCTTGGAACAGCTTCTCAATCACCCATGGGTAACCGGAGATTTGGCAAAAGAGGAGCAAATGGACCCTGAAATTGTTTCAAGGCTGCAAAGCTTCAATGCCAGACGAAAACTCCGTGCTGCAGCAATTGCGAGTGTATGGAGCAGCACAATATTTCTCAGGACAAAAAAGCTCAGGTCTCTGCTGGGGTCTCATGACCTTACAGAGGAGGAACTAGACAATCTCAAAACAAGTTTCAAGAAAATGTACGTAATAACCATTCTTGCACGTATAATTTTATCTCAAACTACCAACCGGTGATTCTAAAAATTTGGCCATGGCATTCGATACAAAGTAGCCTTGGGTTCCTTCTCTTGATATTTGATGATTGTTAAACTGCAGATGTGCTAAAGGAGATAATGCAACACTATCTGAATTTGAAGAGGTTCTCAAAGCAATGAACATGTCATCTCTAATCCCTCTAGCACCTCGAATCTTTGACTTATTCGACAACAATCGTGATGGAACGGTTGACATGAGAGAAATACTCTGCGGCTTATCCAGCCTCAGGAGTTCCAAGGGAGACGACGCTCTCCGCCTGTGCTTCCAGGTATCCCCTCGTCAACCTTAACCAAACTGCGAACTTGTATCTTCTTATACGTAAGGAATTTGTTTCTACTAAATACCATCTACTGCTTGGCTGACAGATGTACGACACCGATCGGTCGGGATGCATCACAAAGGAGGAAGTTGCCTCCATGCTTAGGGTAATTCAGGATATTTCTATTAAAAGCAATCAGCATCTAAACTAACTAGCATCGTTCTCCCTTAATTAATGATTCGTGCCGATGAGCAGGCCTTGCCAGAAGAATGCCTTCCAGCAGATGTCACTGAGCCGGGCAAACTTGATGAGATATTTGACCTAATGGATGCCAACAGCGACGGAAAAGTCACATTTGAGGAGTTTAAAGCAGCTATGCAGAGAGACAGTTCCCTTCAAGACGTCGTACTTTCTTCTCTTCGCCCTTCATAGTTTCCATGCTTATCGGTTTCGCTTTCGCGAAGATTTTATTTTTGTCATCCAGACAAAATATATAGAATCGATGATCGATCGAATGAGGTGTAACTTGGAAGAATTAGAACATAGTCAATCTTTGCTCCTGCCTTTCTCGTCCTAATAATACAGTAGAAAGGCGAGAAAATGCAGTCATTTTAAATGTGCCGCGGAAAACTTGGTTGTGGCTCAAGCTCTGTAATTCTATTCAACTTTCTGTATTTGCTGTTTGAGATTGCACTTCAAGAAAAAGTAAAAGCTCTTGGCCCTGTGAATTCAGTGGAACATTTTTATTGCATATAGAAAACTTAGTATCGTTTATTTTTTTTATTCCCATCCGGTTGTACCGGAGCGTCATGACATCGTGGTGGTGGTAATAAATGCTTTCATGATGATTGGTATTGGTTTTACAATAAAAATTGTATTTTATACTTCGGTAAATGTTTCATTTAGTATCTTTATTCTGTCTATTTTTACAATCAATTACGTCAAAGTTTAGAAATGTTAATTTGATACCCAATATTTTGCCTACTTTTACAATCAATTACCTAAATTTCGTCCCTTATTCAATTAACGACCTGAATGTTACCAATTTTCACTAGTAACCACCTATTTTAGATATTATAAATAACCATTAAAAATTTTTAGTTAGTAGTAAACTGACTTTTTTCTAAACTGTAGGAAAATAATTATAGAAATAAAAAAAAAATTCAGATGTCAAATATGACATTAATCCTTTGCATCTATTGATATATTATTTTCTTACAATAAGTGTCCTACTAAAAGTTTCGCATCATCTTATACATACCATTTTAATGGGTAAACTCTTGGACAACGTTCAGTTTAATCCTAAAGCCCTTTTAAAAGTATACAATATAATTTGTAAATTTGCAGTATATAATGTTAATACGAGCTCGAATAATGAATTAACCGATGGTATTGAGACTCCAGGTTACTCGTTTCTAAATACAAAATTTATACATTCCCTTCAGTTAATACCACCAAAAAGCAATTCGGCAGCTAGTGAACGCGCAAATCATTCTGGTCCCAGGGACCTAGTTCCAACGACAGAGAATGGTAAGGAACAACCCTTCAGACTAAATAAACCATCATCAATAAATTCGTCTAACCCATCATCTCACCGTTAAGAGGGCCATCAAAATTAATACAGCAAAGATTACAACTTTCTTCGACCCAAAAAAGAAAAGGGAAAATAAAAAATAAAATAAAATAAAAGATTTCAATTACGAGACGATAAATTGGACAGTCCCACCGAACCGATTGAGAATAACCAAAAAAATATCCATAACCATTTTGCTCTTCAGTAATTTGAGAGTGCCACACGTTATGCAAGAAAGCCAAGTTCTTTATAGTTGACCCAAAAAACATGAACTCATGAACTTCTTTAGCAAAAAGAAGCACTGTTACCCAGAGTACAAATGTTACAAATCTACCAACTCCAATCAAGGCAGAGGCACCAAGTCCACTATTGCCCATATGACACGAATACTCCTCTCCTAGTAGGATGGAACAGGCTTAAAACCCCCTCCTTATCCCCTATGAAATACAAAAGAAAGGAAAAAAAAATAATAATAATAATGATAATCAAACTAGGAGGTATACATACATTATCGAAATTAAATACCCATAAAATGTATCTCTGAATTTTTCTGACATATATCCACTAGCATATCTGCATGACCACTTGACTATCATTTACAGGAAGTTTCCTAAACTGCACATCATTACATTAAAATAAGCAATAACCTAGAAGTTAGAACCTCCAGAAACTACGTCTAACCACCTTTATCCACTGTGATTAATACAATAACTACTGTAAAATCTGACCTTCCTATAATACACTAAAGAGACCCAACTACGGACCCACGTTACTGAAATAGCTCCTCCACAAGCAACATTTTCGGATTGTTTCAACACCCAAAAATTTTCGTAACACTAGCTTGAGTACGTTAGGAAAATCTTCCCATTTATTTTGCCATATGATGGGGAGAATCATGGAAAAGATAACCAGAAACTGTCCCCCTCGATTGCTTAAAAAAATGTGCTCACTGCTAGAAAAGGCTGCAATGAGGTGACCTCATTCTCAAACTAAGATAAGTAGGTACATGCAACTCTCTCATGAATGAAGCTCAAAAAGCCGACCGTCTAGGCTCCTCTCAATTTGTTAAACAGATGAAGCAAGATTGATTTAAGTCTATGCTTACTGCTCAAAGCTGCTCACGCATGTAGGCCATTGATCTCAGCATCAAACCTAGCGTATCTTTTGAAACCTGGAATTTTACTTCTGCTTCTCCAGAGGTAGTCGTGGTACCTTGAAGCTGATAAGAGACATTGTCAAAAGATGGAGAGACAGAGGGTGAGAGGGAGAGAAACCAACCTAGTTGAATTTCTAGAATGCAGAAAGGCAATACACAAGCAAGAGAGATTAAAACCCCCCTACAGATCCATAGATACCAATATATTATGTGAACTATGGAATGGGATGAATCTAAATTTGCATGCATGCATATCCATACGCTCAAAGCACACATACATTATAAGAAAGGTACAAAAGAAGATAATAGGAGGATACAATACTGCATGCGTCTAATCTTGTTCATCATAGTTGTCATGCTCATGCCTCAAAGGGCTACTCATAAGAACACACTTTTTTATTTTTGGGTAAGTCACAAGAACATTCTAAAGAACACCAAATCCTGCAAAATATTCAGCACTCTCAAGTCTCAAGGATCCACATAAATTTGAAAAGAACTAAAGGGAGTAGGAACAATCTTAATGATAGAAACACACCCACAACTAAAATAACCACTCTAACATGTAGCCATAGAAGCAGAAGCCAACTAAGGCTTGGCACAATAAGAAGTCAAAAACTTTAACTAGCCAGTACCCGCTTAGTTTCTATGAAATTTGACTGACCACACTTCCCATCTGAAAACTTGAGTTTTTAGGTGAACTGGTAGAGGTTCTCAAAGTGTCACATGACGAGTTTGACATTATTGTCTCACAATGACACATTTTCTGTTAGGAAAGTAATGTGATTGCACAGTAATACTTTCCCATATTCATAAAACACGATCTCATCATAAGCCATGGTAGAAACAGTTTTCTTAGGAAAGAAAGAGGATGATGAATGCTTAATTCCGTGTGAAAATAGTTCCCAACAACAAATCAATTTTTGTGATATCAAATAGACACTCAACAAGAAATCATCTTTCTGGGCATCCTATGTTTCCTAACACCACACATGCCATCTTGTCAGTTGCCAACTGTCACTAAATAGCCATTTGAAAAAAAAAAAAATGGTATTTTTAAGGATAGAACAGAATAAATATCATTGATGAACTTTAAGGTAGCGGGAGAAGAACAAAGCCTCTGAAACATAAGGGGCAACAGTACCTATCTTTCTCCTTCCAATGGGTTATAAAGATGAATCAGAACCAGGACAGCTTCCCAAAAATGACCAATGGAACTGGAGAAAATCATATATGGCCCAGTTCTCTAAAGAAAGAAAGGTAGCAAGCCACCAGGAATTCCACCGGTGAATAAATTATATTGGTAAGCATAAATAATTTGTCTATAAAGGTATTTGCAGCTGGTTGTTATTATCTTTGGAAGGAACGAAATAGAAGAAGGGTGAATGGGACTACTAATAGCTCAGAATCTATATAGAGAACGGTTCTAGGATATTTTTTGTAACTTCCTTTTTTATTTAATGTTTTCTGTGATTACTATTGGTTCTTAATGTCCTTTTGTTTTGTTTAGAACTAAAGTTGAATAGTAGTGCGAGCTTCTTGTACACATCTTATGTACATTTTAGTGCAGTGATAATTATCTCATTCACCCAAAAAAAAATATAATTTGTATATAAGATAATTTTGATCTAACTGCTCCATGTACATCCTTGCATCAATTGTCCAGTTAGAGTTTAAATTAAATTTCAAAAAATAGCAATCCTTTTTAGCATTTCAAAATCTTTCTGCGTAAGCTAATCCAAGCAAATATGGATTTTGGTATATCTTTCCTGATAGAGAGTTCCCTGCATCCAGAAACTCTTGACTCAACCACTGAAGGGGGTGGCAACTATATATGTCAATACCTAAAAAGTTCACAAGAAACAGCATCAGCAGAAAATAAGGGGAGGGGGTGTGGATGGGGTGGGGTTGTATTACCTTTAAATTGATGACAGCAACTTTATTTACAGGGGTAGAGAGCTGTTGACTGATGTAGGCCATTGACCTCAACATAGGCTCCAACGTGGCACTTGTCAATCTGAACTGCACTTCTGTCTCTCCAGCAGGATTATTCCCATAATCTTGCAGCTGTAGGAAGGTGAAAAAGAAAAATTAAGTCAGTTTGATTATCTCTCTTAAGTGATGCTGATGAAGGTATCATCATATCTAATGCTTAAAGAAAGAGTGGATGATACTACACAAATGCATTCAGAAGTCTGACAAAGGAATCAACAGACCACAGCCAAAAGGAAATAAAAAATCATGAAGAAACACCTTCAAATTAATCACTGCAACTTTACCAACTGGGGATGAAGCCTCTATGACCCAAGTCATCGACTTAAAACAAGTTAGAACAACCTGCATAAAAGAACATAGCAAAATCAGCAAGCATTCACCATCAACATTTAGACAGATTTCACTGAACACCTTTTTTTACTGGGTAATTTCCATCAAACATTTTAAACATGAGGTCTAATGAAATAATGAAAACATGGCAAAAGAGGATTAATGGTGCCCCATACAGTGTTATCAGCTGAAATACCATCACAATGAATAGACATGGGGGTGATATTTGGCTGGTTTAGATCAGCCACAGGTAAACCAACATCATTAAGGTTGAAACTTGGAGTCAAGCCGTCCTGCCAAGGCCAGAATGTTGGTACAATCTCTGGATCAGATGAAGACATTCTGTTGCTACTATCTTCCTGACTAGTTCCCCTTCCATGAGGGGGCCTGACTTTAGTTACAAGCTTCTTTACAGCAGAAATCTTTTTGGAACTATCTCTAAGAGCAGCGATTGCAACATCATAAGTTTCTTTAGCAATTGCTCCTTCTTCTGAAAACTTGATGGCATCGCGACATAGATTATTGAAGCGTGAAGTAAGAGTTTCAATATCATGTGCATCAGAATTGTGTTCTTCAGAACCTAAAGAAGATTTGGCATTTTTAGTCCATCGCTTCAATATGTAGTGGGAGGGAATTTGCAGAATATTAGTAACAGTGAATACAGTTAATATATGTCTACAAAGAAGGCCAGAGTATTCAAACATCTGACAGCTGCAATTTGCTTTTGCCTCAGCAAAATTTAAACTGACTATATACACCTTGTCTTCATGTTCAAATTTTGCAACCCTGTATTTACTGATAGCACCATCACTCTCAAGCTTATCTGCAGTATACACAAAAGTTTCAACAAGTTCCTCCTGGAACTTGGTAAAGACTTTCTTTGTGTACAGGTTTGCAGCCTGTTGTTCCATTGGTGAGGGTGTCTTCAGTACAGGTGTTGTGCATGCAGTGTCATAGTCGGCTTCTATTTCCTTTTCCAGAGAATGCTCCAGAGCCCTTTCATACTGAATGAAAAATAAAGGGACCGTGGTCTGTTGATTCACATAGCCGTCAAAAAATGTACAGATTCCTTGTTTTGAAGACATGGTGGCAAAAAAAGTGTCCCGAAAATAAACCGGAGCCCACTGTTCACGAGCATTATATACTGATTGAAGCCATTTGTTTTTCCGCACATCATATCGGTCAAGCAGAGTGTCCCATGATGTTTCAAACTCCTCAGTCGTTTCTGAAAGATTTATGCAGCTATACAAATCCCCATAGAAAGAAGGATGTGCAGGGAATACATGAGCTAGTCTTTCCCGGCCCTCCCTCAAGATGTGCCACTTGCATATACAATGACGAGTTTGTGGCAATACACGAGCAACAGCTGCTTTTATGGCTTTATCTTGATCTGTAATCATAGAAACAGGAGGCCTATCACCCATTGCAGATAGCCACGTCTTAAACAGCCAAGTAAAGGACAATTCTGATTCATCAAAGAGGAGCACACAGCCAAATAAAATGATCTGGCCATGACTATTTAGACCAGTGAATGGAGCAAATGGAACCGGGCACTGATTTGGCCGGTACGTCGTGTCAAAAACAACAGCATCACCAAAGTATTTGTATGCAGCCCTCGATCTTGCATCAGCCCAAAAGATATTGGTCATACGGTTATCATCATCAAGTTGGATAGCATAATAGAAGCCAGGGTTTTCCGCCTGCATTTTCTTGAAATAGTCAAGAAGATTGTGAGCATCCCTTCCAAGATTTCTCCTCTGACTACCAGGTCTAATATAATTAACAGGACAAATATTCCTCGTCTTGTGGTTTGGCTCAATAGGAGAGGTACTTCTAACCCTACTGGATTCATAGGAAAGATTATTGCCATCAATAGAAATATATACATCATTTGTAGCATCCAAAGGTTCAGGCATATTCTTCATGGTACCAGCACAATGTCTACGGGGCCGAAAACAATGGACTTTACCAGGACTAGTAGTTGCATGGTTATGTTCTTCCACAAATTTTGTGACCTTCCAGTTGTTGCCATCCTTTCTCTCTATTCTGAGCATTGCATTACAGCTTTCGACATTTTTCCGTTTGAATACCTCTCTGGAACATGAGAAATCCCAACTTACAATGGGTCCATCTGGCTTCTTACGGCTGAATTGGCCAGCATGCATGCTGAAACCAATCCGACTAGCATAAGCATCATAAAAGGCTTTGGCAGAATCTTCCGACTCAAATTCCATTCCAACAAATGGTGTACTACTACCATTATTTCCTCGAGAAGCTACTTCTCTATCTGAAGAATTCTCACTTGCACTTTGTTTGGGTATGGAAGACTCAATCACATGATACTGTGTACTTACTCCATCCCAATCTAGCACTCCATTCTCCATCATAGCCTTTCTTAGTCAGACATGTATAGCAGCTCCTAGGTGCACTAAAGGGTGCCTTCATGGTCTCCCAACTGTCCCATGCTACGGTCCTTCAAAGAAGCCTGCATGTGTCATATTTTCACTAAGAAATTGTACAACAAAGTTCAGCAATTCAAAAGGTGCCAGCTAATATGCCATCCGGTCAGAAGAACTCTTATAAAATTAACAATGATCATAACAGAATGAACCAACTATAGCCACACAAGCCAATTTATCCAAAACTTCTATCTTGTCTACTCAATTGTAGAGAAGAAATTGACTGGCTATGCATACTTGAATTATGTGATATAGACATATAAGATTAAAAATGTAAGAAAAGCATGAACAACAAAGGACAAAGGATTGATGTAATGAGGAAAAAAAATGGAAAATAAATAATCAAGATATATTATGTTGCCTTGAGATTCACAATGTGAATTTTGCACGTTACAGAAATTAAGTCCACTATCATGCACCCTTTTGTATAACCATTTTTTTTGTAGCTCCACAAGTCAAGGTTCTTTTTTATTGTTCAAGGAATTAAAAATAAAAAATTAAAAAAAAAAAAGAACAGGAAAACCTTATTGCAAAAAACCGATCCAGTAGCCAAAGATATGCACAAAAATAGAAAAGAGAGAGTTAAAAAAAAGAAACAAAACATCAGCACCCATGCAACCACTGATATATAAACTTCTTAAACACAAAAATTTATTGAGTAGGGCCAGCAAAAAGGCTTCCACCCCTTCAAAGGCACTTTTGCTGCATTCTTCTCAAAGGTGCCATAGGGCACACAAAGGGGATTGCTTTGCATGATTTAGAGAAGTTTTAAGATGTAGCATTGAATTTTAGCAAAAGAACAGATACGTACTGCCTTTGGCATGATCAAACAAGAGTTATGATATGATGCAAAAGGGTATGACACTAGTTTGCCAGCTAAATTACACATACCACATCAGTTGGATAAATAAAGTTCCTATATTTCCAATTGTTCATGTTCACTTTTTTATTTAGCCAGTTGTCCAAACAGAAGATGGTATCTTGATTAGCACTGTCAATAGTCAAACATGATTAACAAAAGACCAAAAACCTTCGAGAAGGTGTTTAATAGAAGTATTTGGCACTAAAGGAAATATTCCTTGGTAGCCCTCCAGTTGTATATTCCTCTCCAACACCACAAGCAATGGTAAAGGTAAGCAACTTGCTTTGCCACTTGAGGGACTCCCATGACCTTTACACATGATTGAAAAAGGAGGGCTCTGTAGGCAACATACTCTAAGGAGTCTTTTGAAAGCTGTACCATTGTCTACTCAGCTACCTTCCATCTCTCTACAAAACCCACTTCCTTTCAGACATATAGTTGAACATAATACCAATCTGTATATCTTTACATGTACAAACAGTTTCAATTCTCAAACGAGTCTCTCTCTGGATAAACAAAAAGAGATAGAGTATCTCTCAGTTTGTCCTCCCATGGGACAATGCCACTTTTCCCATATACTATTATTAATGTTGTGTCCCCAAAAATTTTGCTAGTCTGTTTCAACCATGTTCCATCCTCTAGGACCCCTACCCATACTTACAGTCAACCATCAACACCCTACAGGCATAACAAAAAGACTCAGCATTATTACCAATAGGTGCAACAGGCTATATGAATCCTGTTTCGTTATTGCACTTTGATGCCAGATACCATCTCTTCATCTAAGCATCAACACATTCCCTACATGAAATACTCACCAATCTTAATTTAATTTATAAAATCTTAATTTCAAACTATGCTGCATCCCAAACATTTTAAAGGTTGTATCCATTTCTAGCTCAAATATATGTCATCTATAATTGAGAACTCACATAAACCAGAGGTACTGCAACATTTTAGAGACTACTCGCATATAGAAGGCGTAGAGGAGACGCAAAAAGACATGAAGCAGAATTTTTAAAAATGATAAGAACATATGAAGTATCGTAGAAGATATTCTTTGTGGTAGAGCACATAACTGAAATGGGATTCACATCCTTGAACTCACCAGTTGGCATAAGGCTTCAAAGTTAGTGTTGTTTGGGGGGGACGGTTGGGTTTATATGGGGGGATGGATAGAAACAGACAAGCCTTTGAAGAATTTAACCCAGGCTGACAAACAATGCGAATTCTTGTCCCAGATGGCTTTCTTGTTCCACTCATCCCATTCATCATGCCATAGACTCATTCACTGGAAAATGTTTCCATATGAAGAAGTAATGTGGTGGTTTCTTTTTTTTCGGTCTTGTTGTTGTTGTTGTTGTTGTTGTGTGTGTGTTGTGCTGTTAGTTTTATTAAGGGCTGACTTTCATTTGCTAAGTTAGAATAAACTTGCATGATCACCGATTTTATATAATGAAAGGTAAATAAAAAGTAATTAACCTTTTCTTGTTCCTTGTTTTCAAAAGATCAAAGGGTTCTCTCTAAATTTTAATTTCCTCGACCCTATTTCACTATAGGTTCCACCAAAAGCTAAACAAATGTAAAACAGTTATCACCAATGAATTTGCCATCAAATGTCCCTTCCAAACTCGGTTCTACAACAATGGCTAGGGAGGAAAGAATGGAGCCCTAGCAGGCGGTGCGGTAGGAGTTTCTTCGGTGAGCAACGTTTGTTAAGCAACAGAGAGGCTGTTGTTCCTAGGTACATGTGAATGGACTTTTCCACTTACAATTGTGCTGAAGATCCCTTCAGATGGCTAAGCAAGTGTGAACAATTTTTTCATAACAAAGGCATGCCAGGGATTAATTAGCTCAAGTTAGCTTCTTTTATTTGATGAGTAAAGCACAATTATGATTATGATATTTCAAGGTGATGCATGAGGAGCCTAACTTGACATGGAAGCAATTCAGAAACTAATGTAACCAAGGTTTACCAATGTGTAGCAACCAAAAGGATAAGCTGGTTATACTCAATCAAACAGGGTCAGTGGATGAGTATTAAAGGAAGTTCAAGGAGTTTGCTTGCAAGGGTGGCCTTTGTGACACCGGAGCAACAAGATACCATATTCATGGCAAGGTTGTCTCAAGCAATCCAAGTTGATATTGAGATACGAAACACACCTAAATTTTTTTGAATAAAATCAATTTTTCATTAAATAAAAGGAGAATTAAATAAAAAGAAAAGAAAAGAAAGAAAGAAGCCACGGAACTCAAACACAACAGTGAGTTTAGCTCATGCCTACCAGAGGAGTTGGATGACTAGGAAAGAGGTGCAGAAGGGGTTGTCTGGACAAAAGAAGAGAGAACAAGTGCTATTGGAATGTGTATATAAATCAAAACAACCTCTTTTATTTGTCATTTGATTGGGCATAAATAGTAAATTGGCATGCCAACGGTCTATGCATCAATGGGGACAAGCAATTCACCAACTGACATTGATGCAAGAAGCTGCTATTGTTACGAATTGAATGACTATCTTAGCAACAAAGCACCACGTAATGCAAGATTTGGTTAAGAGCATTCCGACCTTCGAGCTTGAGGACAAGTTCATAGTCGAGGAGGGAAGTGGCGCAAACTCATTCATCGAGAATAATGTTGCAAACTCATTTATACTATGTTTTTTTTTATCTATCTTCTAATTAAAAACCATTTACTAAGTTAGAATATGCTTGTATAAGTATCTTTTTTATTTTTAATTAGAAATAAGCCAGAAGTCATTATCTTTTTTCTTGATGCCAAGAGATTAAGCCTCTCTCTTTGATGAGCTCTCAAACCCTAATTTCAGCAAAGCCTCATTGCACCATAAGTTCCACCAAGAAAGGTTACAAGCTAAACAAAGTTAAGCTATTATCACTGACAATTTTGCCATTAGTCATGCTCACCCATAACTAGATTATAAGTTCGAGCATTAAGCACGCCGCCACCATAGGTACAATTGTTTTCCAACCAAACCATAAGCGTTATCTCCACATAGATTATCCCATCAAACTTCATTATAAGCACTTGTACATGAAGCATCACCTGCATTTCAAGTTCCTTCAATAACTAATTGTTGCAGCAAGATCAACTTCTAACAATGAACCCTTACCCAAAAAACCTTTTAACAATAAACCTGAACATTAATTGAGAGAAAATATCATTCTCAGCTCAAAAACTCCCCACATTAAAAAAGGAGTGAAAGGTTACTGATACAAACTAAAAGATTAATAACAGAACTAAAGATTTTTATTGATATTTTTTTGTGAAAATTTATTACAAGAACCCTAATCTTTCACAAGTTGAAAGCCATAAGCTGAAAGCTCACTAAACTAATTAAAATGAGTAAGATGCTAACAAGAACTAACTCTCGATGATTAACAAATATCCGCTTATCTCTATCTAACCAACCGTACCTATTTATAGAGATAACTAGCTAATAGTATCCAAGAGTATCTGCCACATCAGCACACCTCACATACACCTGTACATACCAAACACATAAAGATTACTAAAACTTGCAGCAAGACTACAACAATCTCTTGATTGGATTTAAATTGAAATATGGACCTAATGCAATGTAAAATAGCAAGAAAGAGCATTACAGAAAGCACTTGTCAAGTCACGATGAAATTATTTCCCTATTCATGGAGCCTCTTTTAAAGAGAAGCAAAGTTCTTCTTGCTTATTGATAGTTTGTGAGCTTCAAGCTACCAAGATATCATCCCAAGCATTTATCCTCTCCTCTCTCCTAGCAGCATGCCTATTGTTGAAGCACAGACTATAAAAGCCCACCTCAGTACAGGCGTAACTCGTAGATTAATTGCTTGTAGAGATAAATTCAATTTATTATTAAATTGGGAGATTAGATAACTGTCCATACTGGCAATGGTCTCTCTATTTGATTATTTCCATGTGATGGTACTCTGTTGGTCCACACCCAAGTGGAATATTAAAGGATAAAATATAAGCTAACATTGATATTCATGCTCAAACTTTTAAATCTGTTGCTTGTGGAATTAAAAATTAACATCTATATTTGCCTCAAAACACACAAAATTTTGAGATCGGTTTCTAAATTTAGCATCCGGCAGCATGCTATTATAATAGAGGAAGCGAGCAAGTTTTATCTATCCCATCGATACCATATTGAACTCACTCCATTGTTCAACACTCAATGAATTTCTCATTCACATACCTCCATATTCGCTTAGCACACGGAAGCTTGGTTGACAGGTTTCACAGCCCTAATGCCTTCTCAAACATCTTGAATAAGCTTTGCAGCAATTACTCAACCATCCATAGTTATCTACCCTGACAATATTGTAAACCCTTCCATTTCCTACTCAATTGCTAACCATAAACAATAAAACAGTGTCTTTACTCCCTTCTATGCTTTTCCCCTCAAACACTAGGAAAGCAAATTGGAGACAAAACCTCCCTCCATTCAGTTTCCCCATTCATGTTCCCTAATATCACATTGAAGTGTACATGCAGACACACGGTGATACCAAAGTTACCGCGTTAAAAAAATTTCCACATTTAAAAACGCCAAGTTCAAAATTTGCAGTCCGCGCTAGCATTCACCAACAACATGCTTACTACTCCATTCCAACCAACGATTTTACAAGACTCTAAACACTAATTGCGGAGGACCTGTCTTTTCCCGCCATGAAATGAGCAGTAAAACAAGGTCACATATGAATGATATACCGATTACAACAAGAAAATCACAACTGAAATGAAGTACATGAAATTGGGCCAAAAAGGGTCGCTTACATTTTCACATTGACAGCAAGGAGAGTGGAGCGTGCCACCGGGTAAAAAAGCAAGAAGCCTTCAAGAATTCAGTAGAAACGAGCAAGCTTCACCGCTAGCTTAGCTTTATGTCTAATACTAGGGTTAGTCTTTCAGTGGAAGAGAGCGTTACGGTCGATTATGTCTCTCCGTATACTCTACTCCTACAACCCAAAGACCAAAAACGGCACACGAGCTCGCTTGTGTGAGTCGCTCTTTGCGCTGGTTCTGAAAATTTTCTTTTATTTTTATTTAGTTTGGTTGTTGCCCCTTGGAAGAGAATTTTTCTACCTTTTTTCGCTGCTTTCTGCAAGCTAAATTCCACGTGTTTGTGTTTTCTTTATAATTAAAAAAAAAAAGAAGAAGAAGCTACATTTAAGCATATTTTGCCTAAAAACGACGGTCCTTAGCATTAATATACTGTATTAAAAACTCCTAAATCACGGGACCATAGTCGAACATGACGAAAGGGTTTCCTTTTTGGGCCCTTTGGAAGTAAGTCTCCATTCTATATCCGCAATCCATTGTCCTCGCTGCTTAATTTTTTTAATTTAATATTAAAGACATCAAATAATCTTTCATACAATAATTTACCTTTATACCAGAAAAACTCCACTGGCAACAATTAGTACATTAATTGAATGGTGTTGCCATTTTGTTTGGTGGTTCGTATTATGGCTTGAACATTTTCCAAAATAAATGCATTTATGATGAATCAGGTTGTAATAATTATTGCATACCTCCTAGTGAATAATGACTAATACATTGTTTAAGAAGTAGAGAGTCCTTATAAAATGAAAAATAAACCATTAAATACGACATCCATGAAATGATGAAGCAATAAAATAACCATTCCTCTCCAATATATATGTAATAAGAGAAAATTGACTTAAATGGTGATTGCTTCCCATTTTGCTTCCGTCTTTTACATAATTACTTTGCATATCTTCTATTACCTATTAGCTTCTTAATTGTATGTAGCATTAGTTTAATAAAAATACCTTGATGTACCTATGTTTGGAAATCTCATATTGTACCAATTGGTAAATCAATGCTCTCTCTCTGCTTCATTCAAAATTTCCAATAGATTAATAAATTATTAGAAGCTATATGTTTATTACAAATCTCATGAATCCTGTTCTTAACTTTTGAAGTGTTTGAAGACTTACATAGTCGGTAGTTGCGAGGACACTTTATGTTTTATTTTTGGTTGATATTAGGTATTATTGTAAGCATAGTAGGGATGAGAGTATTGGATGATAGCCCTACTTTGTACTACAAGTTGAATGCTCTCAAATTAAACACATGCATCATTTAAACTCCTTAGACACAATAAAGAGGCTAAGCCTTCTTACCAAATACTCACGATAATAGGTGCATTAGAGAGAGAGAGTTAGAGAGGGAAGTTTGGCAAGAGTATAAATAATTTTAAGTTTATTGGATAAATTATAAATAAGGAAATAACCTCTTATATACAAAAGGTATCTATCGATAGATAACTTAGATCAACTCAATCTATTAGTTACATTTTATTCCTATCTAACTAACCCCACCAAGATTACCAAATCCAAACACTTTCAAAGTTTCCAAGAAACAAATTGGGCCATGATTGTAGGCTTTGTATTATAATGACCTCTATATATAATGAGAAAATGGAAATGCACCTGTAGAAGGAAATGCACCTGTACAGAAACCAATAATGTCTCTGTACAATGTCATCTAAGGTGTTGCTTTTAATCATATTGTGCCAGATATGCGAGCAACTACAGCTGTGGGGAGGCGTTTTCTTTGAGGCTATGGAGGTATAAATTATTACTTCTAGTAGTGAGCAAAAGCAGTTAGAGGTTATCATAGCACGTGCAATCCATAGGAGAAGATGAGGACGTAGCAAAGGTCGTCGCCGTATGCTAGCAGTAGATAGGTCTCCTTCTCCTCCTTCACATTCACCAGCAACTCATGTCATTACAGTAGCTCTTGTCTCGGCAACAAATTATGTTTCTCCATCAACTACAATTGAACCACCGGTCCAAAGCGCCTATACTTAATCCAAACTTTAGTGATATGGTGACTCTACTTATCCTCAAAAACACAGACATCAAGTTAGATGTGATATAGTAAGGACCTCAAGTAAATCAACCCCATATTACATGGGATTAGCCACCGTTTTATGCTCAACCCCATCTTAAATAGGTAGAAGATTTGAGCAGTTCAAGCTAGATTGTAGAAACTTCAGAGCGAGTTATGTAATTTCACTGCCAAAGGGAACAGAGGAGGCAGTCTTAATTCCTAGATCGTTGGTGTTTTTTTTTTTTTTTTTTTACGAAAATATAAGGTTTATAAATAAAAAAAGAAAGAAAAATGTTGTATGTTGTGATCGATGAAGTAATGAAGTATTCCCAAAAGTAAGATAGTTAATATATTTATCATATAGCTAATATATGGTTTTGACATTAGTCGCAAATCTAACTTTGGTACATGATTGCTACTGTCGGAGTTTGTGATGTTATTGTCATTAAAGCTTGCAATGTGTTGGGAAATGTTGAGAATAAGCGTGATCTCTCATTTTGGGTAGATTTTTATAGGAGAACAGAAAGATATCTTTTCTATTTTTTTATTTTTTATTTTTTAATTTTCATGATGTTTACTAATGTTTGAAAAGCTACAGCATAAAACGCAGGTCCATATGCTGCACTTCACAACTTTTCTATGCACTTTTCATGGCTCTAGTTTCACGTAAGAAAAGCACACTCATAACATGTCTTTAGCTAAACATCATGTCAGACCACAGTCAGGTTGTATCAGTACAATATAGTACCTCAGATCCTGTACATTTGTGGATGAATGATTGCATATGGAACTCCTAATACTCGAGAAATTTCACTCACAAACTTCATTCCAATGACAATGTGAATGAGAAATATAGTTTTTCATTTGACTTTTCTTTTTCTTTTTCTTTTTTTTTTTTGACCGCAAGGTTTTTTATTTGATTAACTACATAGAAACTCTCCATCGGTGAACTATGGAATGTAGATAAACCATCCCCACCACCATCATGACCTGTTTGAACAAAGGAAGGAGAGAATCTTGCAGGTGTATAGCAATGAAAGAACTTTCAATTTTCTTTTGATACACCTGAAATAGAAAAACCATGCATGTGGCACGTACACCACAAAACCAGGCAAAAATCTTCATTTCCATGACGTATTCTCACCAGTGAGTTACATAATGTTAAAAGAAAACTCTAAGGCAAAGTTTAACTTGTGACTCGTGGATACCCATGCATGAACACAGGATTCAGTTAACAGAACTAAAAGAAAAATATGTTAACATACCTCCACCGCACAATAACATACTACCAGATTCTAATCGGTTCTTGTAGATCACTTTATCAAACAACAAGCTTTGTATCGATGCATCAAACTCATACTCATAAACATCGTACTGCCTAGGCTTTACAGTGTCTGATTTGTTTTTGCCATCTGGAGTGTAATTCTTGTAGCTTTTGACATACTTCCTCATATCTTGCTGTAAGTCTGAGTACCCACTTGACCTGCCTTTAAAGGAGAACTGATGTTTCTGATTTTGTCCTGTGTTGGTGTTCTGGGAGCTGGCTGGATCTGTGTTGGAATAGCCACTGTCACAAGTAGCTGAAGTTCTCAATGAATCGGGATTAAAATTAGACCAACAATCCATGCTCAAATCCTGCAAAGTGTAAACATGAAAAAAAAAAAAAACAAATATCATATAAATGAGAGCTTGCCTTTAGAGAACACCTTCTCCTGGATGTTTAGAGTATATATATATCTCAAAGTCATGGGATAATCTAAACATAATTTAATTTGAACAGTTAGTCATGGATGTCAAATGGTACTTCAAGCACCCTACGAATCACACCATGAGATGCTTTCCACTAAAGTATCTTTTTCAACTAAATGCTCCAAGTAATATAATACAATGACTGATAATGAGTTATTAATTCCAAGGAGGCAAAAAGGAGTAGAAACAGGAGTACAGCACATACAAATGATAGCTAAGTTTGGTTAACAAAATTATCAAACAGGTTTAATCATTTTGCAGAGGAGACAGTCCACTCTAGGCTTGAATCCCATATGTGAGGCATTACAGTTCTAATGAAAAAAATACATGGAAAGAATTCGTATTCTTAAGCTTTATGCCAGATGCCTTCAAATATTGTGGCTCGTCTTCTTGACACCTAAAGATGTGTATAGACAGTAACCTAAAAAGAAGTAGGAAATGATTAAGAACAAAGTTATATTACAAAGCCAAGAGTAGGTGCATTCTTATGGTGCAACAAATGCACTCTACACAGTAACTGCCATCAAGACATTGGGAAATACTCCTATTAGTTACATTACCAAGGCAGTAGTCAAGATAACATACATGGATAAAACCTAAAATAGCAGTCACGAAAATTGATTGGCCATACAGAGATGTACTCTCTAATGATTCAACTTCCATGATGGACACGACAAATATGGTAAAAATGCACTTAGAATCCCTTTAACCTTGATGTTTGTGCATTTAACCCGTCACACTTAAAAGTTGAATTTTGACTCCAATCACCTCTAAAGGCTATATTTTGGATTTTGGGAGTCTCTACTGGTAAGCTGAATTCACTGAAGTTACGGAGATCTAAGCTACTTTTTCAGAATTAAGGGGATAAGTGCACAAATAGGAAAGAAAGTTGAGGTATTTTTGTAAGGGAAATGCTAACATGTTCAAATGCCAAATAAGGGAACTTTATGCTTTTTCATAAAGTATAATCAATATTGAAAAACGTGAAAAGTTGACTTTTTAGGTTCTTCAACAAGTATTTTGGATACTCATTAATGGGACCCTTTTTGTAATTTATCCAAATAACTATTATCAGCTAGGAAAGTGATCCTGGCAAGAATATGTAATGAGAAAGGAAAATGCTCTGAAGGATCTCATAATCAACCTTCACTTAAATAAGGAAGCCATAAAAAAATCAGTAAATAATTGAACAATTTTTTGGGTAAGGAAAATGTTGAACTTCTACACCGCATGAAAATTAGTTTCATGACATCTTATCCATTGTTAATAGAGAACAAGAAGAGGAACCTGTTCAGTGTTGGTGCCAGAATTCAGAGTATGCATGAAAGAAGCATTTGAGTTTGTCACATCTAAAGACACACTTTCACTATCCAGTGCCAAATCTCCAAATAATTTGGGTGGTGGATCCTCTTGCGATGAGAAGTCTGAACTATCAAATGTCGACAATGAAACACACTCATCAAAGTATGCCATGGCTTCTTCTGTTAGTCGTTTAGAAATCCTCCTCCTTTCAATGCTAGACTGGCATGATAGTTTGATGGAGGGAAAAAAAAAGTCAACACTACTGCTGATAATACACCCAAAGCATAATAGGTTTCATTGCTATCGTACAGCCGATTGCATACAGCATTACAACAAATGAGACATAAAATATAAAGAGCAGCAATTTTGTGTTTCACGGTGAACTATTTGCAGAAGAGAGATAATAATTAGAAAAAGAGACTCTTTCTGCAATTGAAAATCAGTTTAGCAGGAAACTCAGTGTTCGTGGCAGTTTTATGAAGCTATCAGAAATAGAACAATAAAGTTCCCGAATTTGTCAGTTACCAATAGGAGTTTTCTTATCAATAAGCACTATGAATTACACCAACAAAAAAAACAAAACAAAAAGAAAATCATAAAAAAGAACCCCCCAAAAAGAAAAAATAAAAGAAACTCTAAATAATATGGAAGTAAATGATAAAATCGATGAAGCTGTATAATTGCAAAGTTGCAGTATAAATGCACAACCAATCTCAAGAAAAAATAAATCTGTATCAGGATTAGGAATGCCCATCTTTTAGGATGATATAATCTATGTGCACCAAATGAGGGATATCCTAACAGATGATTTTTAAGAACTAGGAAAAATGCATAAAGATGCTTTACTATATTCATGTAGGATTTTCCAAATGCTCACAGACTCAATTCCTAATTACAAATTAGATAATTTACTTTTCTTGTGGGACGAGACTTATGTGGGATAGATGTCCTTGGATCTGGGAGAACATCCTTCAGGATCCTGGTAAGCTCCAATCCCCGATGCTCCTCCACAGCAAGATCAGCCCTTAGTCTTCTAGCCCTTTCTTGGGACTGAAAATTCAAAAGAAACCAATGGCACATATATCATTAAACTTATCGAATTTCATTCATGTATCGACAAGGTTATGTATCTAAATTATTAAGCCAATTTATTAACTCCATATTGATACTACAGTTAAAAATTCAGTTCAATTTAAAATATAGGAAATGTCAGGAGCTGTAAACCTAATGGATAGTTTTTTTGGTAACCAACTCACCTATATAGTAGGAGCTAGATATTAAATTATTTTAAGCTCTTTTTAAGCAGTGTCGTGGGTGTCTGTCCTAGTACAAGGTAAATATCAAATTCTCAAATCATAAAATCAGATACCAAGATCAAAATCAATTGCAAAAGGATAAATTTGAAAAGAAGTTCCCAAAATTGATTGGTAAAAATGTAATCATATATAAGAGGACCCCAAATAATGATAGCATGATTCAAAAAATATGTTCATATGAACTTAATGTTACCTGAAAACTAAAACAAGCATTCACTATTTGTCAATCTTTAATTTAAAATCCTAAAGATAGATGTACCCACTCATGGAGAATGAATTTTCATTATTATTATTATTATTTTTTGTTGTGGGGGTGGGTGGGTTGCGCAGTGGGTAATTAGAGAGAATATAATGTAAGAAGACATATTTCTTTTATAGGTCCAACTGCGAGGACTAAAAATTATGATATCTTAAAAAGATACAGCAGTGAATTTTATTTTTCAACAGAAAATTCGTCTTGAATCATAAAGATAGGACAAAATTAAATATATACACTATTGAATTGATACATCATAGATTTACTTCATATATTTGGATTCTTGGAACTGGATAGTAAATCACATATTAATTCAAATTGAAAATCAAAGCCATTGTTTGACAACTTCTTGAGCCTGCATCCTCATACAAACACTGATGTATATATATATATAATACATACTACATAGGAGTCAAATGAAGTCTGATACAAAGCCTCTAGAAGTAGGATGGAAACTAGCCCGTGGATAAACAAGGAAAGGTTAAAATTTCACACACAAGTGCACATTGATAAAGACTCAATATACTCTGCAAACTGCACATAATCTAGTTAACAAGAAAATTTCACTGGACATGGAATAATTCCCAGTAAAATCGGACCAAAGAAAAGAAAATACTTAAAGGTTCTGATATGATGAACTAACAATTATAACATGTGCAAAAACTCATGATTAAAACCAAGGTAAAAAGGATGACAAAGAAAGAAAAGGCACCTCTTCCAGCTTTTTTGCATATTCACTTCTGATGTCCATAACTAATTCAACTGCACCAGGATTTACCAGGCCTGGAGGGATATTGGTCACATTAGAGCTCGCTATAGCAGTAGAATTGCTCCTTCGGATGGCCTAAAATTGTAATATGGACAATTAGACAGTCAAAGGAAGTATAATAGAAACACAAAAAGGTTCAAACATGAGTTAGAATATTTCAATTGGCATACTCTTTCTACCAATGACAATATGCATAGTAAGATCTGTGAACAGTGAGAAAGGCATAAACAAATTCCCAATTTGTCTTTGAGCAAGATATGTACACGCCCAGACAGCAGAGTAGGTCTGCAGATATATACCTATATGGCAAAGGCAAATGACATTACAAGTTTCACCACAATTCTCTCACAGTTGGTCATAATCAAACCAATGTTGATGAATAGCTTCTATTGACAGTTGCCAAAAGGTTTCCGTAGAACCACTCAACTCAAGATGGTAACAATGAGTTTAAAAATTCCTAAGATATTGTCTGGTTTAGCTTGTATCAAGATTGCAGACTTGCAGTACATATCGGCAAATTTATGGATATAATGCTGAAGCAATGGCCATAAGACACTCAAACAGTTCAAGTAGATCTTATTTGATCCCAACAATATTATGTCCAGGAATGATTTTGAGGATAGAAGAAAATTGCATCCAAGAAGGAAACAATGTTTATTTATCCTCCACAAAATTGTCTAACATAAAAGTAATTAATATTCAATGACATGCCTATTTACTTACACCCACCCATCCACCCATACCCCAAACCCCCCAGGTGCAACTTATTTTCACATCAGATACTATGTACTTTCCCAGTGCTATGTACCAACCTAACCATCAAAGGCAAGATAAGAAATAGTGGACCCATGCAGGTCACAGTCAAAGGCACATAATTGGGCCATCAGAAGAACATTATTGATCCAAAGTCTATAAAGCTGCATGAAGATAAATGCAGTGGGGCTCTGCTGATATGTTGGACAAATAAAATGACGAGTGCCATAAACTACATTTTCTGAATGCTGCATGATGTCATCAACAATGTAAGACAGTGATTTCAAGATGGGTAAAAAGGAAAATTCAGAGATCCAGAAAGCCACAAAGAGATTCATTTACTATTCAAGATCAATTATTACAAAATTAGATAATGAATAGAACCAAGCACATTTACACAGCTCAAAATAAATCAGATCTAGTATACTCACATAGTTACAATAAACCTCATGACCCAGTTAATTCGCATAGTTACAGTTATGCTTCTGAGAATAGAGATAATGCTACACCTCAGACATGCCACAGCAACAAGGAGCCAAAGCGTCGTACTAAACTCAACTCCAAATTGGACTACTCCAACTACTGTCCTACACAGCTTAATTCTCACACAAGGTTCAAGAGAGGGGATTAACATGCAAGACAGAGCTACAGAATGGAAAATATGAAATCACAGAGTTTTTCCGCTTTGAAGAAGTATGATATTGGCCACATATTCCCATTCTTTTACAACTTCCTATTTGATTAACAATAACCTATATGAATCTTAGTAATCTTGAGTGTCGTTAAGAAAGGTTTACCAGAAAAAAGAACAGCCAATCAATAGAAATTTCAACCATAATACAACAATAACCATTATCATCCTTACAGATTGTCTAATGAAAAGCAGAAATAATTTACATTCTCTAGGTCGCTTTGAATGTCAGAGATCGCACGTCTCACTTCTGACCGAACAGTCTCATAGATGCTGCCAGTACTAGCATCGTCTCCAGTGCGATCCTCATGCACCAACTGCAACATTAAGCAAATATTACTAAACTTATCATAGGAATTGCTGCTCTTCAACCAAGAATTTTTTGGATGATTCACTCCAAAATAGTTCAGAACTCAATAGTCATATTAAAGGAGCATTTAACTAAACCATAAACATAACATATTCAACACACTCCGTAGACAACAAATGAAGAGTGACCACCTTCATTTGTTCGTGTGCTGCTCTAATCGTCTTCTCCTCAACCACCGATAAAGACCCCACTGATGCCCCATCTTCACAATTCGAAATTTGTGAATAGGACTGTGAAAATAACACACAAAAGCACAATCTCATTAATTCCCATTTGAAAATTCGTCAACTTTACAAGAAGTACCAAGCAATAAGCATATACCAAATTGGAAGCAGAATCATCAAGTCCCTCGGTAGGAGGAGGGTGTTGACTAGACCATGTTCTCAGATTTTTCTTTTGAATTCGATCAAACCCATCAACTTCCTTGTGGCCAACTGAATCAACAAACTTTTCACCAACATCCCTCTTTGCATTGCTTCTATTCCTAAAATTCCCCAAAGAGCCACATTCCTGCTCAACCTCACTCTGCAAGAAAACAATGAAAAAACAACACAACCAAACCCCACTATGATTAACTAATGAAAAAAGAAAAAAATCCATCAATCCAAAACTCAAAGGGAACACCACACAAACCTCAGAGCTAGGAAACTGAGCTGTCGAAACCGGCAGCTGCGACAAGGACCGACCACGACGTGTGATGGAAACACTCCTCCCAGTTTCCTTCCTACCCCCGTGCAATTTATTCCCAACCCCACCATTTCTAGACACTGATCTACCTCTCCTCTCATCCCCAACTCCAAAGACTCCATCTTCTCCCCGACCAGTACCAGTTTTTGTATCAGTGTCAGTAAGACCAGACCCTAGGAGTTGTTTTAATGGGATTTTTTCAGTGTCTGGAGGAGAGTCATTGCTCCAGAATAATGGGTTATCCCTTTTATTCAAGAAATCATCCGTCTGAGTTCGATTTCTTGAGAAAGCACTCACACTTTTTGATCTTCTGGGTGGTGGTGGGGTATTTTTGGTGGAAGAGCCGTTCTTTTTAGATAACAGTAACGGCGAAGAAGAAGATGATGATGAAGATGTATTAGGGGTTTGATTTGTTCTCCTTGAAGTGGATTTAAAAGCTGAAACTGCCATTTACATAAAAGAGAAGTGTGTCATAAAAGGCAAGTCTTTATGGATACTGGATGGAGTAATGAAACGAGCAGATGCATTGCTTACAATCAACATACAGTGAAGACTATGACGAAATAGGAAAAGAATAGTGAGAGTGGGACACCATGATGCGTTGAGCAAAACAAAAGACAAATAAGGTTATCATGGGATTAGAGAAAGACATTGAAATCGCTGTTTGATATTCCTTTTTAGTCGTATGTAAAGCAATCTCGGATGTAACGTTAGCGGCTTTGTCTGAATTTTCCTTTTTTTTTTTTTTTTTTTTGGAATCTTCTTTCTTCTTTTATCCAGATTTTTCCAATATTTCAAACGTTTTTAAAATACAATCAATGGAATCTATGAAATTAACTGAAAAAATTAGGGTCAATTGCGTAAGGTGGGCAAGAGAGAAACTGATAATTTATGGCTATATTTGCGTGAGGTGGGTAGGAGACAAACCGATAAAAAAACAAAAAAAAATTATATGATTTTCAATCATATGTTTTAGTATCTCATAAATCTAACAATATAAGTTTAACTGATTTATTATATATAATAAGTTATTCACTTTCAAAAACTTCTATTTTTTAAATACATTTTTATTATAAAGTAATTTATTTTAAGTCATTTCCTATATGAAATTATATATCTATATATATATTATTAAAGTAGATTAACCTTTTAATAACCGTTTAACCCTTTAATTAAAATTTTAATTTAAAAAAACTTGTATTAAAAATAACTTATTAAAACTATAATTAATTTATACTAAAGAAAAAACTAATATATCAACCTACTCTCCCCTATTAATCTCTTCAAATTTCAAAACTCACTTTCTCCACTTTCTCCCAATATAATACAGTATTTATCTCATGATCTCTCTTCTTCACGATTTCTCTCTTTTTGTTTTTTCTCTCACCTTACTTTACGTATGCACATTACATAATCAAAATTCAGATTATGATAAAATATAACCATAATAATAATTGATATTTACTTACATTGATAAATTTCTATTTGCCTGATTTACTTATAAATAAAAAACTAAAGGATTTAAAATGAGTGTAGATAAAGGAAAAAAATAAATTTATATTTATATTATTTAATAAAAATTATAACTTTTTACTAAATAGATAATAATAAATTTTAGATATATAAATTTAATTTTATTTAATCTACACACACATCGTGGGTATATTGAGATTTAAATTGGTTAAATAATTTTTTAACATTTTTTTAATAACAAGTACAAATATTATATGATAGTTACATTCTTTTTTTTCTCAAATAACCATAATACTTAGTCAAAAATTTCTACACATATAGTGTGAGCTCTTTAGCTAAAGGTTTTACCTTTTGTATTCCGTTAAAGTAAATTATTCCAAATTATTTGAGTAATTTTAGAATTGAATTCTATTTAATAATTTATCTTAAGTCATTTTTTTTTATGAAAATCATATACATTATGTATAATTTGGTAAAAAAAAACCAGTTTTTTCAGATTCGAATTGACTTATCCATTCCAACCCTGCCCAACTTAACCCTTTCATAAATTGGTTTAAGTCACTCTTTTGATACTAATTGATAATAACTATAGTTTGATTTATTAGATACAATCGGTCTAACTTAATTTTTATAAGAATATACTTGGTTTTAGGGATTGGAATATACTTTTTGCTCTTATATTTTTAAGAAAATACACTAAATTGCTAAAAAATAAATATAGATGAACAAAAAATTAAAAGTAAACGGTAAAAAACTCTTAATGTTTAACTTCTAAAGATATAGGTAATTTTTATTAATTTATAAATGAACATAAATTATATTCTAATATTTTTTATTAATACATGTTCATGTTTGTTTAACCCTCAATTTAACTCTCTCAACCTTTTTAACTCTCTCAACCTTTTACCTCTTCTCATTCATTGGTCAAATTTTTGGACTGGATTTGATAACATTGATAAAAACTTTTTAAAGTGAGAGAGTTTGTATGTTTTTTTTATTCTTTCTTTTAAATATTTAATAAATCATATATGACAAATCATTCATTTTTAAGACCTTATATAGATCAAATAACTTCTTTTGTCTCTTTCTTTATAATACATAAAAACTTTAGATTACATCTACAATTTTTACTTGAAATATCTAATAATTATCTAGACATTTATCCTTGCATTATGCCTACTTTTAATTAGTTTAAATGAAAGTAGAAATCAGGAGAAATTTGCAAAAATACTTCCACTTTTAATGCATTTAGTTTAGTTTTTCTCCATAGGATACAAACAAAGGAATGACATAAAATTATGAAAATACTTGGTAAAAACAAAACTAAGGTCTTTTTTGGATTATCTTTTTCATTTGCATCTTTTATGTATTTGTTTTGTATTCGTTTTATATTTATTCTAATTCTAATGTGTAACTATTTGAAATTTAGCATTTGGAAACTATTTTATTCATATCTTACTTAATAATTATGATTAAAGTGGTTATTAGAGTATGGTAATTAGGAAGTAAAAGTCAACAAATAGGATTCAATTGGGGGTTGAATTAGAGTTAAAATTAGGTCGAATCGTATTGAACCATTAAGGTTTAGGCTTAACAGCACTGGTAAAAATTCACTTACTTTTAAGTGAAAAGATTTGAAAAAATATATTACATATGTTTGAAAACTATGTTTAAATTGGCACTTGTATAAAATGAATAAAGTAAATGTTATGGAGGAAGAGTTAGGGTTTCTTGATCCTAGTGTACTGTTTGTAAGGAGTGGAGTTAAAGATAGCTATAGTAATTACATAGTAGATCATGTTCCTACCGAAGCCATCTATTATCCACTTTAAACCTGCTATAAGCCACTCGCCATATGTTAATGGGCCAAATCATCACCATAAGGCCAGGCTTATTTGAGACCCATTTGGTATTATGATTATAGTAATACATAATAGCTTAAATAAAAAGTATGGAGATGTAAAGAATATTGATGTAACTGATTGGTGGGATATGCTGATATTGTGGATGAAATTCTTAAGAAATTTGTTGATGAAATTGTGTTGTAATCGGTGAGATGTGATAAAGTGACGAGACTCATGAATAATAGTGAAAATCAATTTGAGTTACGGAATGAGAGAGATATAGCGATATGTATAGAAAATTAAGGTGAATCCGAAACTTATAGGATTTCTGAGATGATCTCAGCTTGATGCCTAGTATGAATATGAGGTAGTATAATTTGGAGTGAAATAAAGCATGGTATAGAAGTGGATTCTAGAAAGACAAAACATTGAGAGAAAAAAGTTAAAAATCGATTCAGAAATGAATCAAAACTTATACTAGAGGTATAATTAACACCTAATTCAGGAGTAAACCTTATATAAAATGAAAATGCAATGTAGGAGATGACAGATGATGACAACATTAAAGAGTCTGATGATGATATGGTATATGAAGTGATCATTATTTATGATTTTCTTATGGAAGTATAAAGTATTAAATCAACAAGTGGAAATAATATTAATTAAAAGACAAATGTAGTGGAATTCTTTTAAATGAATAGCTGTTATAAGTAATTTGAATTATGGATATGGTATGATAGCTGATTATACTTTTTGAAAAATTAGAATTGATTCTACGTTAGTTATTCATGTATGTGGATATCTTAACGATCTCTTAATGGATATAATTGTGTTTCTTGATGAAAGAGTATTCTGTTGGACGTATGCAAATGCAATGATGATTGACATATTTATAGCTAGAAGTGTGAAAAGATTAAATGTATTTTGGTAGTCAATCTTGGAAGTCCTCTATATGTGTAAGAACAGTAGAAGGAATAGTGCTATAAGGCTACAATCAGATTAAGAATTCTTAGGCCTTTAGTGAATCATGAATTGTAGAATTCTAGTTTAGAATGATAATTAAGTGTGAGTGAAGCCAAATAAATATGAAATGGATAATGAGATCTTTATGTAGTTCTGAGATAGGTGGAGTTATATCATTATATGGTATTTATAATTAGTTATAGAAGATAGATAGTTATTAAATGATACATAAGAAATTAAGTAAAATTGCTACGTAAACTACAACTGAATATATATCCAAGCACCCTAAAATAGTAGTAGGATGAGTAACGAGTGACGGTGGTGATGGAATTAAAGTAACAAGTTGGAGAGGATTAAGACTTTTAATCAACAGTTACTTAGTTATTTTAAGGATCAATTTAGAAAGGCATAACTCTCCAAAGAGTAAAATTTATGAGACAGTTATCTATTAGTAAACTGATTATGATAGGAAGATAAAGAATGTTAATCATAGATATTATTAAGGATCCGAGCTTAAAGAAGTTAGGCGATAAGTGGTGATTTTAGCAAGGGACTTTCATTTGATCTTAGTTGAATAATAATAAATATGAACAAAAGGATTTGTTGATGAGTACCCTTACCGTAGAATATATAAATGGATAAAATGCAAATGCAATGATGCTATTGAAGTATTCATTCCCTACAAGTGACAAACTAGTGAATGGAAAAGGATTTAAAGTGATTGGGATTATCGTTACCTATACGTTTAGAATTTATATTGAAGGAAGGATATTAATCCATAGAACCGTAAGATATGATGGAAATGAAATTTAAAAGGAAAGCTACTAATGGTGGATTATGAGAAGTTAGTTGATATCTATAAATGAGAGATTGGTAAATATACCAATAAGTATTAGATCTACCAGGAACATATAAAAGTTCAAATGTATTTCTGAAGATTATTTTGTGGATATTTGAATCTCATGATTAAGTTAATCAAGAATCAAACTTATGGTTGAAACTCTGTATTGGATGTTGTAAATGAGGCCTTAAGAGTTTGAGGAGTGACCGTCAATTTCTAAAATAATATTAAATTGGAAGGGCATCAAGATAAGATCAGTGCATAAATTGTAGTCACAGAATTGGGAGAAACAAATGCATGCCAACTATATATGAAAACACTTGTAGTGGTATCCGTTAATAGTATTTTGATATACAAAGTATCTGTGGATGGCATTATTGAAGTTGAGTAATCATAAGTAATATATTGAAATGGAAGACATGTGATTTTTGGAAGAGATAATACATCTTAATTAAGCTCGTTATATTTGGAGAAGATAGTTCGGTGGATATTTCAAAATGTTGAATTGGTGATTAAAGGAAAAATCCATTGAGGTAATCCAGTATATGAAGAAGTTATGAAGCTACTATGTACTTCATATTAACATTTGCAATAGGCAATCCAACAGAGGAATGGCAAATCTAAAACGGTCAATTCATCATTTTTTAGTCTCATGTCATGTTCATTTTATCAGTAAAACCTGTCATGTCGTGTCTTGTCCAATAATAATCTCAATACTGTCTCTTTTGTTGAGTCTATCAGTCAATAGTCATATTTATCCTTTTCAAGTCGAGTCAAGTCAAGTTGTTAACCATCTCATTTGAATCCGAGAAGGAGAAGCGTCAAAGATTTGCCAAATTTGCTTCCGTTGATCCTATGCTAAGCTGTATGAAGAACAAATGAGAAGCTATGGCAGTGATAAAATCATTTAAGTGGAAGATTTTGGATGAAAGGGAAGGTGATGATATGAAGTAAATGTAGAATCACTAATGATCATAAATAAAACTTAAAAAACAATCAAACAAAGAATAAATGGAGAATAAACCAATAAGAAAATTTGCAAGATCGTAAAGCTAAGTTATAAGATAATACAATATGACTAGGAGACTACAGCAATCAAATAAGTCCTGATCGATACTAAGATAAGGAATGCAAAAGAAGAAAAAATTAAGAGATCGAACAAGGTCCAAATAGAGAAGAAATGAAATGTTAATTAGAAAGCAATCCAGGAACTTAATCGGTAGATTACACAGAAATTTCATTTGATGATCGCTTAGTAGAATGGAAGATGGGAGTTAAGGTTATGAAGTAAACCCCAAAATACTGGATAATTAGATTCAAAAGTTCAAGAGTTCAGACACGGAGTAGATAAAGATACAACCGGATGAAGATCTAGACTTAAAAACTAAAGTAGAACTTAATGTAGTAAAAACGAAACATTACTTATTGTTTCTTCGATTTTTAGAATAGTAATAATATATAAACTATCAATCCTAGCAAGTAAGCAATACATAGGTATACAGTAGTTTTGAGGACGAAACTATTTTAAAGGGGGGTAGAATGTAAGCCCTAAAGCTAAGCCAATTGACTATAGGAGTGAAATTAGAACATAAGGTTTTGGGCAATCGGTTAAAGAATCCGATCAAACCCAAATTATAAACTATTAAGAGAAATATTAGTAAAAATGACCCCGTAAACTTTAATTTAAGAAAATAAGCAATAAAATAAAAGACTATAAAAATTTCAAATTTTAAGTATATAACGCGTCATTTATCGAAAATGTGTAAAATGCATTTCGATAATTGATGAATCGCTAGAGATAAATTACATGTATACTAAAAATCATAAAATAACCTAAATAATATTTAAGAATATTTAGTTATACTATATATGAATTTACATGTAAGTATAAATACGCGTAATTACTTAAAATACTAGAAATGTGCTAAAATAATACTAAATAATTACAAAAAATTCATAATTAATTAAAGAAAAATAAAAAAAAATCAAGAAAAATAAGGAACGATCCAAATGTAGGTCATGGCAGCTGGGAAAAATAAGAAAAAAATCGGTCAATTAAATTAAGACAACACAAAAGCCAAAATTTAAGGGATAAGGCAATTATCTTGTCTAATTTAATGCATATTAATTACAAAAAATGTCTATAAATAGCAAAAAAAATTCAGAAGCTCATTTGGACAGATACAAATAAGAGAAAATTAGAGAGAGGCAAAAATTGAGAGAAAAATTCGGTTTAGAAAAAAATTAGAAAAAACTGTGCAGTTAGGGATTTCAAAGGGAACCCACACTAGACGAGCAGCTGGGAGTAGATAGCCACCACCACCACACAGTGGTGGTAGTGCCCAGGCTGGCTGACAAGGCCACGGCGGTCGGCAATGGCCGGAGCCACCCAAATCGGTGAGTCCAATTTCTAGCCCGATTCTTGTGTAATTTTGTAAAAATAGTAAATATTATTAGAAAATTATGAATTTTGTTATTCTAAGATATTTTTGTATGTAGTTTGTAGGAAAAATATTATTTTGATGAAAACATACCCCGTAATATATGATCCTTAAGAAATCATGTAAAACCGAACATGTTTCGGTTTAGAAATAAATGACCTTAGGAGTGTAGTTTCAAGCCCAAAATTTTTGTGTAGATTACTTAGATAATATAGAATAGTGCTATGAAGCCCGTTTTCAAAAATTAATTTTTAAAATTTTTAGATAATTTTTAGGCATTAAAATGAGGTATAAAATGGGTAATTTAAGGTTAATTAAGTAATTAAATTGTTAATTACTGACTTAGTGAATAAGTAGATGTTTTAGGATGTTGAAATCTGATGGAGAATGATACTTGTAGCATTTAGGGTGTTAGATGTAATTATTAGGTTAATTATGTAGTAAATAAGTAATATGGAAAAATAGTACATTTTAAGTTAATTTTGTAAATTAGGGTAATTAGGAGTAAAATATAATTTAGGATGAATTTAGACATTTTGAAATGATAATTGATGTTTAGAGATGATAATTAGAGTGATATAAATATTAGAAGTGTAATATATACATAAAATGTAATAATACATAATAGGTAATTATTGGAAATATAATAAATAGGAAATATTATAATAAAAATTGATATTATGATAATAATAAAAATATACAATAAATCTGATAAGAAATTTGAATTTATGTAATTATATGAAAAATGTAAAAATTTCTCACATTGGAGTGAATTCGGTATACTAATAAGGATATAAGTGTACCGAGTGAAATAAAATACTGACTAGGGGTAATGATGGTATTTAGGAGATCGGGAAATAATGTGATTAATTTCACATTATGGGTTGAAACGAATTTCTAGGGTAGAATATAAAACACTACTTAGAAAACCGAACTAGAACCTAATTTAGAAATCGATGCAGAAACCGATGCAGAAACCGAACCCGAACCTAATCCTAAACCTAGAATAATTGTAAAAGACTTAAGACCTAGATAATTATGTATCTTAAACCTTAAATAAAACATAACGATAAGCGTTATAGGATAAAACGAACCTATAATAGTTATATGAAAAACTGAAACCACGTTTGTGTTATAGGGATGATCGACGATAGCTTGAGCAAATCGGACCTCGAGTGAGTGAGCGAGGAGTCGAGGTAAGTTGGGAATAATACGATACTGTATTTTGGAGGCTTAAGATTATGCTTGGTTATGCTTGTTAGATAGTTGAATGTGTGCATGTGCTTGATTATGGGTGATGCTATGATTCTGTTTGTTGTTCTGGCATATATTATATGAATTGTATGAAAGGATTGATCACCCTAAACTAGACTTAACCAAATATATGACCAGTAATCATAATCGGACATGCATGGCAACCCGTTAAGGGAACTTTGGACTCTCCGACTAAATACCGACCCCTTCGAAAGGGATAGCGCAAGATTGCAAAATGGTCTCTTCTTTATCCTCAGTCGAACTAAGTGACAGGAGAGAAGGTCGCGGCGAGGGTAAAGACAGTGGTTCGAAGGTAGTCGCGGGAAGAGCAAGGTCTCCATTACATAAGCTTGGGTTTGGTCGTGAGCTATTGCATTAACGACAACTCCTCAACCCGGATTAGAGTGGGCGCAATTTCTCTAATCTCACGACTGGCCGGACAACGTCGTGCGATGGCATTTACTTGCACATGCATTGCATCTAATAAGTGATTGAAAACCTTGTTGTGTTTCTGGTATAGTTTTAAGTCCTCCGTCCTAACTTACTGAGCTATGGTTGCTCACATCCCTATAGACGTCGTGCGGGTGCTGGCTCAGAAGCGGCAACAACTACTCAGAAGCTAGCAACAGCTGGATCCTGGAGAGTGAGGAAAAACATTAAAGAATCAACACATATGTTATTACTTTTCATTTCTGAATAATGTAATAACTGAATTATAGTATATATATATATATAAATTTTCTCACTTTCTTAAATAAATACTTTATCTAAATTACAAACTGTTTACTTCAAAGCGGGTTAATCGTAGACACCTTGTGTAGATCAGTTTTAAGATAGCGGTTGTAAGGCCAACTTCTATCTTAGGATGGTTTACACGGAGGGGCTGTTACGATTCTGCCACTTCGGGGCGTGACACTAACATGCATTACCTCATTAGGATGTTTCAACCCAGCTCATTACATTAAGCTTACCTCCTAGCTATATTACAAGAAGCTAACCTACAAACCCTTCAACCCGACTCAAAACAAACTAAAATCCCATATACAATCTTTAATCCTTACCAAACAAGATCCAACTCCACCCTCAAACACACCCTTATAACTGAACCACCCTTTTCCAACTAAACACTAACCAAAACACAACCTTAAATTTCAATAACCCAACCGCCCTTAAGATTCCATAAGAACTTGACCCCTAAAGAAATTGATGGAAAAAGAAGGAAAAAACAACGTTTCTAGTGTAACGAACTAATGGGAATCAAGCTATGGGATCCCTGACCCGCAACCAAGCCCGAAGACTAAAGGGGTTGGCTGGCACGATGAATCCTTATATTCCAACCAACCCCTGTCGGGACCAAATACTTATTTGCCAAGTCACCTCTAATACCGTACCGTATGATCGCCCTTTATTCTATGGTATACCGAGTTGACAATTATTCTCTATTGCCAAATCAACCAATCACTCAGCATTATCCTTGTTAAGAAGCTGAGAGAGAGAATTCAGACTGATTAAGTCATCCTTGCTTGGATAAGCTCATCTGTCCGTACTTTTTGTTCGCATCTCTTAAAAACCCCGTTAATATCGTATCACCACGTGTACAGTATCATATGTAGAATTTGTAGCACCAATGATTATTTTCCTTGTATATTTATTTTTGCCCCTTTGTAATATGTATATTGGCCCTCTAAGAAATGTCCTTTAGAGTTGTTTATGGGTTTTTGCTTACTGTTTCATTTGTCATTGTCACTCTTTTCACACTTTCCCTATTGACCATTTTCAAGCTTTCTGCAAGCTTAGACTCATCTAGGGACCGGCCTTGTCTATTCTTGGTCATAATTCATAATATTTTGCTATCAGAGCGGATGTTTTATGAAAGCTATAATTAGTTCTTCTTTAGTTCTATTTTACTTTATTTTGTATATGTGAAACAGAGCAAGTTACTATGTTTACTTGACTACTGTGTTATTAGCTAGTTACTTTCTAAAGTGTTTGTTTGAATTTTGAATCTGTAAGGAAAATGACAGACTCAAACATAAATGTTAATACTGGTGATGACAGTGAAGTTACCCACCATGGATGACAGTCATAGAGAACTTTTAGAAACATTAACGAGAGGCTCGATAAAATAACTAACCTCCTGGTAGATCCAACTGAAACTGTTCATGCACTGTCTTGCCAACCCACCGAAGCCATGCAAAACACTCCATAAACTACTCAACATGTTAGGGGTCAAAATCCAGCTTAACCATTTCAAGGTAGAAGAGTTAGTAGATGAGTAAGGTGAAAGATAGACCTGAGAGAGCTTGATGAGGAGGAAGAAGAGTATTTTGAAGAAGAACTTGTATGAATCCCCAGAGCATCTGACCGTGTGAAGCTTTAGATTTCAAGTTTCAATAAATTTGAAAATGCTGACGGGTATCTAGATTGGGAAGAGAAGGTGGAGCACGTGTTTGATTACTATCAGTATGAGTATTACGATAACGTAAGGAATACTACTATTGAATTCTTTGAATATGCTGCCACGTGGTGAAAGATTTTTTAAGCCATAAGAAGAAAATAGGGATAATGAGAGATTAATACTTAACATGAGATGAAGAAAGTGCTCAGAAACAAATTTGTGCCAAAAACATATCTCCAGGATACTTTCATTCGGCTTCAAGAGCTGAGATAAATAGGCCTAACTGTTAATGAGTATATTCAAGAATTTCAAATGCTTGTGATATTATACGAAGTGGAGGACCCACCAGCCTGAATAGTCTTAAGATTTGTTACCGGGTTGAGAGGAGACATTCAAGATGTTATAGAGCTCCAACGATTCGACTCGATGGATGAAGTTGTTAAGATTATCCAGCGGATAAAGAGGTAAAGAAGAAGCCAAGTAGCAATCAGAGTGTTGATTAGACTCTGCTGAGTATCGAGTCAAGCAGAAGGATTAATGTTAAAGCCGACCAAAAAAGCCAACTTGAAAATGTAATACTGACCCGAATGTATGAGAAGGTACAAGGGTCTGGTAGGAAGACCAGCCAGATCAAATGCTTCAAGTGCCAAGGGTTTGGACATATGGCTACTCAATGTTCGAACCGAAGGACGATGATCATTAAGGGAGACATCTCGAAGTTAGACGTAGAGAGTACAGATGAGAAACTCGAAAAGGAGGAGGTTCCTACTGAGAATGAAAATGCCCAGAAAGAGTTAATTAAGGAATATGTGTATTCCGAGGACTTGGACTAGTTACTCATAGTTGTTCGATGCACTATGAGCGTAGAACCCTCATAAGAGGAGGAGTAGAGAGAGAATTTATTTCATATCACCTGCAAGGTGAATGAACAGACGCGCGCCCTCATCATGGATAGTGGGAGTTGTACCAATGTGGCATCAGCAGACCTTGTCTCAAAATTAAGTTTACCGACCGTTGCACATCCGAAGCTATATAAGTTGCACTAATTGAGTGAGAAGAGAGCATTATAAGTCACTAGGAAAATACTGCTGCTAATTACTATCGGTAAATACTGCTGCCGATCCAACCAGATTCTCTATGACGTGCTGCTCATGTGCGTTTCCCACGTGTTGCTAGGAAGACAGTGGCTGTTTGATAAGAGAGTCATCCACGATGGTTACAAGAATACCTACATGTTTGAGAAGGATGATCGAAAGGTCACGCTAAATCCGATGCTACAGAGAAAAGTTCACAAGTTACAGACAAAACTTGCTCACAGATCGAAGAAGGCTTTGGTGATGAGTAAAGTCGAGCTCCGAGAGGTCATTAATGCCAATGAGTCGACCCTCCTATTGGTCAAGTGACTACTAGAAATGAAGGAACGGGATGATTTATCTTAAGAGGTGAAGGAACTGTTGGATGAATATGTCGACCTATTCTCAGAATAGTTACCCGAAGGGTTGCCCTTGAACCGAGGTATAGAATACTGCATTGACTTAATGCCTAGCATTATACTACCGAATAAGCCAGCTTATCAAATGAATCTCGAGCAGACTTCTGAGCTCCAACGTCAAGTCAATGAGTTGTTGGAAAGAGGATACATGAGAGAAAGTCTCGGCCCTTATGCCGTGCTTGCACTTCTAGGGCTAAAGAAGGATGGAACTTGGTGAATGTGTATTGACAATCAAGCCACGAACAAAATTACAATCAAATATAAGTATTTGATCCCAAGGGTAGAAGACATGTTGGATGAATTGAATGGAGCCAAAATTTTCAACAAGATTGATCTCAAGTCTAGTTACCATTAAATCCGCATGAGGCTAGGAGATGAATGGAAAACTGCGTTCAAGACTTGACATGGACTTAATGAACGGATGGTCATGCCCTTCGATTTGTCGAATGCTCCGAGCACCTTTATGAGACTTATGAACCATATGCTGAGACATCTCATAGGGAAGTTTGTTGTGGTTTACTTTAACGACATCTTGATCTATAATATAGATATGTCGAGTCACTGTAACTATATTAGAGCAGTCTTGGATATTCTCCATACCAAGAGAGTATTCAGTAACTTAAAGAAATGTTGCTTTTACAAGGAGGAAGTGGTATTCTTGGGTTATGTAGTCAGTGGAGGAGGCATGCGAGTCGATGATGAGAAGATCCGAGTAATTGTCAAATAGTCGACCCTTGCTACTTGTGCCGATGTGAGAAGTTTCTATTGACTAGCTTTGTTTTATCATAGGCTCATAAGGAATTTCAGTACCCCCACTGCACTACTTACTAAATTAACGAAGAAAAACACCGACTTTTGATACGAAGAAAGGGAGGAGAGGAATTTCGCTGAGATAAAAAAGAAGTTGACCTCCACCCCAATGTAAAGAGATGTGCACCGAGTGGTCGAAAGTTGTGTTGTGTTGTGTGCAAAAAGGCCAAGTACCTAGCCGAATAATGGAAAGCAATGCCCCTACCTGTTTTAACAAGGCCATAGATTGAATTAAGTATGGACTTTATTTTCGAATTGCCAAGAACTGCTCGAGGAAAAGATTTTGTAATGGTCATCGTAGATTGATTCAGTAAGATGGTACACTTTGTACCTTGCACCAAAACTAACAACGCTTCAGCTATTACTTCTATTTTCTTATAGGAGGTTATACGAATATACGGCGTACTGAGAAGTGCATTCTTCGACAGAGACCCAAAGTTCTTAAGACATTTTTGTATAATTCTATGACATCAGCTAGGAACCAAATTACTCTTCAGTACCTCATGTCACCCCTAAACTGACAGCAATACAAAGGTAGTTAATCGTACTTTGAGTTTGCTGCTTCGAGTGGCAGTAGGCAAGAACTTAGCTGATTGGGACGTCTGCCTATCAGTGGTCGAGTTTGCTTATAACCGAACCATACATGACACTACCAAGCAAACCCTTTCGAAGTGAACTATGGATTCAATCTCGAGTTACCCCTCAACTATGCCCTTGTACTTGCACCCGCACAAGAGGACTTCAACACCTCGGCCAGAACACAATCTCTTTAGCACATCTATGATAAGGTCTCTCGGTACATCGACCAACTTACTAGAAGAATGCGTGAAAAGACCAATAGTTAGTCGGCCAAACAATTTTAATGGAGATACTTGGTATCGCTACGCCTCAACAAAGAGTGGTTCCCAAACAAAAGGAAGAATAAGTTATCTGTAAGGGCGAAAGGACCTTTCAGAATTCTCCCAAAAATCAATTACAACGCCTACAAATTGAAATTACCTAAGGACTATGGGGTTTCTGATACCTTTAATATTGCCGACCTCAGTCCATATCACCTTGACGGAGGACTAAGTGAACACCATTCAAATTTGATCCCAAATCCAAAATAACCTGGAGGAAATTATGGGAATTAAGCTATAGTACCCCTGATCTGTAGCCGAGCCCGAAGACTAGAGGGGTTGGCATGATGAATCCTTATATTCTAATTAACCCCTACCGAGGCCGAATACTTACTTGCCAAGTCACCTCTAATATTGTGTTGTATGACCACCTTTTATTCTACGGTATGCCAAGTTGACGATTACTCTTTATTGCCAAGCTAACCAATCAATCGACATCATCCTTACCAAGAAGCCGAAAGTAATAATCCGAATTGATTAAATCATACCTGCTCGGACAAGCCCATCTATCTGTACTTTTTGTCTGCGACTCCTAACGACCTCGCTAATGCCGCATCGCCACATATATGGTATCATATGTAGAATTTGTAGCACCAATGATTATTTTCCTTATATTTTTATTTTTGCCCCTTTGTAACATGTATATTGCCCCTTTAAGAAATGGCTTATTGTCTTTCCCTTTTGGGCAAGTTGCCCTAGTTTGAGGGTATAAATACGCTTTGTACTTGTAGTTGTAATACATCAAATTATCTTTAATACACTTTTGAGTACTTTCTTGTAAACACTATTGTTTATTCTCAGCATCACTTTTATCTTTTCCCTTAAGTAAGGTTAAGTGGAGAGTAACCTCATTGGACTAATTCGTGCGTCATATCGAATTGTGCCGTAAGTTCTCGAAAGTTCCATTCTCGAAAGTTCTATTGGTATGTCATATCCTCTAGAGTTGATCGTGAGGTTTTGTTTACTGTTTCATTTTCATTTTCATTCTCACTCTTTTAACACTTTCACTATTGACCCTTTTCAAGCTTTCTACAAGCTTAGACTCATTCAGCTACCGGTCTTGTCTATTCTTGGGTTACAGTTCACAACATGAATCCTTTAGTCCGAGTCACCGGTGTAAATAAAAGCGTCTTAATCTCTTGGTAGTAGGGGATGATGAGGAAGAGATGAATGCTAGGGAATCATGGTGCAAACCGTGATTCGAGCTTGTTGAAAGCTTGAAAAAGGGGTTATGGGGAATGTGCAAGAAAACAAAAGCGAATGAAAAGTAAGGAAAGTCCACAAACAACTTCAAAGGATATGACACACCAATGGAACTTTTAAAGACTCACAGCACAACTCAATGTGATGTACAAATTGGTTCGGTGAGATTACTTGCCATTTAGCCTTACTTAAGAGTTAGGATAAGGGTGAAATGAAAGTAAACAATCAATATTTACAAAAAGAAGAATATTCACTATATTAATGGTAATCTGCCATCTTGGCTACAAGTATAATGAATATTTATATTTGAAAGTTAGGACAACTTGCCTAAAAATGAAAACACAAAAAGGTTATTGTCTTAAAGAAGTAATGTACAAGAATACAAAAGTGTAAAAATGAATATTCAAGAAAAATAATGATTAGTGTAGTAGATGCTATACGTGGTCCTATATACGTACCAAGATGTATTAGTGATGCCCTTAGAATATGTAAACAAAAAAGTACGATCAGATTGTTTGTCCAAATAAGGGTAGCTAAGGATCAGTCTAAGGTCCCTCTTTCAGTCTCTCGACAAGGGTAATATTAAGCAATTGGTCAACTTAGACGTAAGTGAGTAATCGTACATGGTTTGGTTGTTGTCTCAGCAATCTATAATCAGCACACTTTAAAGAGATGGCTAGTCATTCGGCTCAGCATGCAAAGTAGCTCGGCAAGATACTTGGCTTCGGCGAGAGTTAGTTGGAGTAAAAAGATATGCCTTACTAACCCTTTTGGTCATCGGCTCGACTGCGAGTCAAACACCTAGTAGCCTAATTCCTATCAGAATTGGGTGTTGAAGAAAACCTTGAAGAGTAACCATCACAACTAACCCTACATGCAATGACTAGATTTGATCTAGCTATACAAGATTGCATAAGATTTATGGGATTTCATAAGAAAAGAAGGATGAGTATTTTAGTAGATACGAGAAGCTCATTAAATTTTATAGATGAATGGTTAGTGAAAGGGTTAAAACATTAAGTTAAGCAAATGATAACTGTGTCGATAAAATTGGCAGATAAATCGATATTGGAATCTAAAGGGAGGATCAAGCAATTTACTTGAGTGACATAAGGCCTTGAACTATCAATTGAGCTTTTTCTACTTCCACTCACTAGTTATGACCTCATTTGAGGAATCCCTTAGCTGATGTCACTTGGAAATGTTAAGTAGAACTTCCAAAGGCTAAGTATGGAATTTAAATTGGATGGCAACACTTGCACGTTGAGGGGAAAAAGACAACTTAAAATAATGAGAGGTAAGCACCTTCACAAATCATTAAGTACCTTTGCAAATTTGAATACAGTATAATATTAGATGGTTGAAGTTAATTTTGTTGACATAGCCACTAAAGTTGGTGTTCTGCCACACCTTGGGTTGATAGAATTATTGGATGGGTATCATGACTTGTTTGATGAGCCAAGTAGCTTACCTCCATGATCATAAAATTCACCTACATGATGAAAGTAGAGCAGTTAACATTAAGCCATATAGGCATTTTCACATGAAAAAAAATGTATTAGAATACATGATAAAAGAGATGTTGGTGCAAGGAATTATCCATCCTAGCCATAGTCATTATTCATCACCTGTTGTTTTGGTGAAAAAGAAGGATGGGAGTTGGCGCATGTGTGTAGACTATAGAGAGTTAAATAGGAACACTATAAAGGATAATTATCCCATTCCCCCTTATTGAAGATTTGTTTGTTGAGTTGTTTGGAGCTAGCTATTTTAGTAAGCTTGATTTGAGATTAAGTTACCATCAAATACGGATGTACCATCAAGATGTTTATAAGGCCGCATTCAAAACTCACAAAAGATACTATGAATTCCTTGTGATGCCCTTTGGGCTCACCAACGCCCTTTCAACTTTTCAAGAATTAATGAATGAATTGTTTAAAGCTCACCTAAGGAAGTTTGTTTTTGTGTTTTTTGATGATATCTTGGTTTACAATGACTCCTTGACATCACATCAACAACATCTTACATAAATTTTCCACATTTTACGAAAGGAACAGCTCTTTTTTAAAGAGTCTAAATGTGTTTTTGGTGTTAAGAAGAATGAATATTTAAGGCATGTGATCACCCATAATGGGGTTTCAACAGACCTAAGTAAAATTGAAGTGGTTGTTAAGAGGCCTATACCCAAGAATATTTAATAGCTATGTATTTTTCTAGGCCTAGCAAGCTATTATCGCATATTCATTAGGGGTTATGGTACTTTGGCAAAACCCTTAACAACCTTACTCAAGAAGGGTTAGTTTTCTTGGAATAGCAAAGCTAATTAAGCATTTTGAAATCTCAAAGGTGTCCTTACTAGGGCACCAGTATTGCAAATGCCTAATTACATACGTCCCTTCATGATAGAAGCTGATGCTAATAGTGATAAAATTGGTGTGGTCTTAATGCAAGACTGACACTCTATTGCATTTATTAGCAAGGCTTTAGCTCCTAAGCATAAGGGGTTATTTATATATGAAATAGAAATGTTAGCTCTTGTGTATGCAATGGAAAAGTGGAGATACTATTTGGTAGGGCGACACTTTATAATTAAAACTAACCATCAAAGCTTGAGGTATTTGTTAGAATAACGAGTACTTAATACACGTCAATAGAAATGGCCTACTAAGTTCATTGGATTAGACTATGAGATTTACTATAAGAAGGGAGTGGAAAACATAATGTTCGATGCACTGTTACGTGTATAGCAATCACAATTACACACATTGCTGCTCACAACTGTAAGCCCTAAAGTTAAGCCAAGTAACCGTAAGATTGAATTTAGAACACAAAGTTTAGGGCGATTGGTTAAAGGAGTCGATCAAACATAAATTATAAACTATGGATATAAATATTAATAAAAATGACTCCGTAAACTTAAATTTAAGAAAATAAGTAATAAAATAGGAGACCATAAAATTTTCAAATTTTAAGTATAATAATTGTTAATTATTGAAAAGGCGAAAAGTGTAATCCAATAATTAATAAATTACTAAAGACAGATTATATGTATACTAAAAATTATAGAATGACCTAAATAATAATTAGAAATGTTCACATGTACCCCACATGTATTTATGTGTAGATAAAAATACGCGAAATTTCTTAAATTGTCTAAAAACTTATTAAATAATTAAATAAAATTATTAATTAATTAAGAAAAAATTAGAAAATAAATAAGAGGAATCGGGAATGAGGTAAATTTGATTGTGGCAAGTCAATAAGTGAAAAATAAAAATTACCCAATCAAAATCAAGCAATACAAAAAGCAAAAATTAAGGGATTTGGGTAATGTCTTGTCTAATTAAATGCATATTAATTATCATAAAGCTCTATAAATAGGGGAAAAAATTACATAACTCTTTTAGACAGTTAAGAATCAGAAAAAAATAAAGAGTATCGAAAATTCAGGAGAAAAACTAGGGTAAAAAAAGAAGAAGGAAATCTGTGTAATAGGAGCTAATTGTACAAAAAAATGTAAAATTATTTCACATCGAAAATAAATCTAGTGCCTCAATTAGGATTAGTGTGTATCGAACAGTTTAGAATACTAAATTAAGACTCAATAGGATATTAGAATACTTGAGCTTAATGTGATTAATTTCACATTAGTATTCGAGCATATTTAAGATTTCAGAATCAAAACTAAAATTTAATTTAGGAACTGAACCCCGAAATAGGGTAAAATGAATCATTAATAAATAATAGGTATACATGGAAAAATGAGTTAAATTATAACTTAGGATATAAATCATTAAAGTATAAGTACAAAAAAGACCTATTTATATTATAGGATACTCAGAGTCGAATCGACTTGCAATTAAGTGATCTGGCAATTGAGAAATTCCAAGTTAGTTGGATTATTACTTACTGTATTTAAGTGTTATTTTATGGTACTCAGAAACTTAAGATTGTATATGGTTGTGATTGTAAGTAGTTTACGCATGTGTTTAATGTATCTAAATTCGTGCTAAAATTTGTAATGTGATTGATTGAATTGGTATGAAATTATTTGAACACCCTAAATGAAATTTAATTTTATTCGACTCTAATGACAAAAAATATCATGCATTGCAATGAGTTAGGAGATCATTAGGATTCTTCAACCAAATATCGACCCCCTTCGAAAAGGATAGCACAAGATTGCATAATAGTCCCTTCTTTATCCTTAGTCGAACTAAGTGACAAGAGAGGAGGTCGCGGTGAGGGTAAAGTCAATGGTTTGAAGGTAGTCGCGGGAGGAGCGGTATCTCCATTGCACAAGCTTGGGTTTGGTTGTAAGCTGCTGCATAACATGAAAACTCTTTAACCCGGATTAGAGCAGGTGGAATTTCTCTAATTTTACAACGGACCGGACTACGTTGTGTGATGACACTTAATTGTTGCATTGCATTAAAATAATTGCTTAATAATATTGTTTGTGTTTATATACTTTCATGAGTCTCTAATTCAACTTACTGAGTTGTAGTTGCTCATACCCTTATAAATCCTTTTGCAGCATCTGATTTCTGATTACTTCAAGTATTATGTCGCCTTATAATTATCTAAAGGTTAGTTATTTTAAAGCCAGGAGTGCGAGCATCAATTTGCTTAGTAGTGGATATGTAGCTAATGTGTCCTTTGTAGTTTAAGACTGAAAGACTGATAGTTGTTATGTAAATTAGTAAATCGTTATATTTATGTAGAGTTTCTTGGGAAGTTCTGTGGACTTTATATATAATTATATATGTTTATTAAAAATTTGTGATAATTACTATATTTGTAGTTAAACACTTAAATTGGACTATTTACTTCAAAGCGAGAAGTCGTCGACACCTTGTGTAGATCATGTCTATGGTAAGTATTATAAGGCCAGTTACTATCATAGAATGGTTTATACAGTGAAATTGTTGCGACTCTGTGACTTCGAGGCATAACAACAACTACAATATCCCTAGAATTATTTCAAGAAATCAAGAATAATTAAATGAGTAGCCCTTATTACACTCAAGTCATTATTAACCTACAACAAAGGGTTCCCATTCGGTATTGCACATTTGATAAGGGTGTATTGCGGTACAAGGGCAGAATTATAGTAGGACTAGTTGAGAAGTTAAGGCAAGACCTGTTACACATATATCATGGCAGCATACTTGAGGGCTACTCAAGGGGGCAGGCTACCTATAAGCGAATTAGCAGTGCCTATTATTGATTTAGGTTAGAATGGGTAGTCTGATAATATGTCCATGAATGTCAGATTTGCTAAAGACATAAGGGTAAAAATGTAGCTACCCTAGGACTTTTATAGCCTTTGCCAATACTTGACGGATTATGGATAGATATCACCATGAATTTTATTGAAGGACTACCTAAATCCTATGGCAAGGACATCATTTATGTGGTGGTAGATAGAATGAGTAAGTATGCACATTTTACATGCTTAGCCCATCCTTACACAGCTCATCAAGTAGCTTAATTGTTCCTTGACAACATTTATAAATTACATGGTCTACCTAACAGCATTATGAGTGATAGGGATCCAATTGTTATAAGCATATTCTGGCAAGAATTGTTTAAATTTCAAGGGGTAGAACTATTACTCTCAAGTACCTACCATTTGCAATTCGACTGACAAACGAAAGTAGTTAACAAGTGTTTGGAGATGTACTTATGATGCTACTCTACTGATAATCTTAAATGATGGAGCTCCTTACTATCATTAGCTGAATTTTGGTACAACACAAGCTACCACTCAACTACTGGTTCTATACCATTAAAAAATCCCTACGATTACCCAACTTCTATTCATCTATCATACATCTTAGGTGATTGCAAGAATGTAGAGGTAAATACCTTATTACAGGATCGAGAGCACTCAATCAAGCAACTAAAATTTCACTTCACCAGAGCTCAAGGCAGAATGCGTTAGTTTGCTGATAAGAAGAGGGCGAATTGGGTCTTTCAAATGGGGGATTATGTACGGGTTAAACTCCAATCATATAAAAAAAAAAAGGTTAGTTTAAACAATCATTGTATTAATAAGTTAGCACCAAAGTTTCATGGGCCTTACTCAATCATAGATCGTATTGGCAACATGGCTTATTAGCTCAATTTGCCTTCCAATTTGGAGATCTATCCCACCTTCTACGTGTCGCTTCTTAAGTACTATATTAGGCCTTCAACCCCCCTTAATCCATAAGATCTACCCCTTTGGGATGTATAATAATGGGAACCTGACATTATTCTTGCTTGGAAGCTCACAAAATGTAGAGACCATACCGATACCTTATTGCTTATTCAGTAGAAGAATCGCCCTATAAAGGATGCTACTTAGAAATACTCTTCTAATTTTTCTCTTCGATTTCCTAAGTTTCCCTTAAGGTTAAGGGATTTGAATTGGGGGGTAGTTAAGGTTTCTCTATGCTAGTGTACTATTTGTAAGGAGTAGAGTTGAAGACAACTGTAATGATTGTGTAAGCCCAAAAACTAGCAATCTGAGGTTTCGATCGGTTGAAAGATTTGATCAAGCCTAAATTATAAAATAAAACTTGAAATATTAATAAAATGATCCCGTAAGTTTGAATTTAAGAAAATAAGTAATAAAATAGGAAACTACAAAATTTTCAAATTTTAATTATATACCTCATTATTTATTGAAAATGCGTAAAATGTATTATGATATTTAACAAATCGCTAGAGATAAATTATATGTATACTAAAAATTATAAAATAACCCAAATAATATTTAGGAATATTTATTTGTACTATATATGAATTTACATGTAGGTATAAATACGCGTAATTACTTAAAATACTCGAAATGCGCTAAAATTATACTAAATAATTAAAGAAAATTCATAATTAATTAAGAAAAAAATCAAGAAAAATCAGAAAAAATCAATAATGATCCAAATCAAGTCATGGCAGGTTAGAATCCATAAAATAAAAATTAACCAATTAAAATTAGACAACATAAAAGCCAAAAAATAAGGAAATTGGCCAAAGTCATGTCTAATTAATGCACAATAATTACACTAAAGCTCTATAAATAGTAAGAAAAATTCAGAAGCTCATTTGGACAGTTAGAATTAGAGAAAAGTAGGGAGAGGCGAAAATTGAGAGAAAAACAAAAAAAAAAAGAAAGGAAAACTGTGCAGTTAGGGTCACAAAGGAGAACCCAAACCCGACGGGCAGCTGGGAGTGGATGACCACCACCACCACACGGTGGTGGTAGCTCCCAAGCCGACCGACAAGGCCACGACAGCCGAAGCCACCTAGACTGGTAAGTCCAATTTCTAGCCCGATTTTTGTGTAATTTTGTAAAAATAGTAAATAGTTTTAGAAAATTATGAAACTTGTTATTCTAAGGTTTTATTGTATGTAGATTTAAGGAAAAATAGTAATTTAGTTTAATCACATTTGAAAATATAGGGTCCTTAAGAAATCGTGCAAAATTGAGCATGATTAGAATGGAAAATAAATAGGCTTAGGAGTGTAGTTTGAAGCTCAATTTTTTTCTATAGGATGCTCATGTGATATAGAATAGTGCTATGAAGCCATTTTTTTAAAATTAATTTTTGAAAATTTTAAGTTAATTTTTAGCCTAAAATAATGGAAAAATTGGGTAATTTGGGGTTAATTAGGTGATTAAGGTATTAATTACTGATTTAGATAGTAATTAGATGTTTAGGGATGTTAATCTCTGATGTGGAACCCTAATTCTAACCTTTGGAGTATTAAGTATGGTTAATTTAGGAAATTAGGTAATTAATATAAGAAATTAGTAATATGTGAAATTGTAAATTAATAAATCTAAAAAATTAGGGTTATTTATATAATATTAGAGTAAAAATTAGAATAATATTACAGTTAAATTAAGATTGAATTTTAGGTAATTACATAAAAAAGTAAGATTTTCTTACATCGGGGATAAATCCGATACCCTAATTAGGACTAGCTTGTATCTAATAGCTTAAAATACTAAATTAAGACCCAATAGGATATTTGAATACTCGAGCTTAATGTGATTAATTTCACATTATGATTCGAGCATGTTTAGGACTTAGAAATCGAACTAAAACCTAATTTAGAAATTAATGCGAAAACTGAACCCGAACCTAACCCCAAACCTAGAATAATTGTAAAAGACTTAAGACCTAGATAATTAGGTATATTAAACCCTAAACAAAACATAACAATAAGCGTTATAGGATAAAACGAACCTATAACAGTTATATGAAAAACTGAAACTACGTTTATATTATAAGGATGATCGACGATGGCCTGAGTAAATCGGACCTCGAGTGAATGAGCGAGGAGTCGAGGTAAGTTGGGATTAATACGATGCTGTATTTTGGAGGCTTAAGATTATGCTTGGTTGTGCTTGTTAGATAGTTAGATGTGTGCATGTGCTTGATTATGGGTGATATTATGATTCTGTTTGTTGCTCTGGCATGTATTATATGAAATGATTGATCACCCTAAACTGGACTTAATCAAATATACGACCAATAATCATAATCTGACATGCATGGTAACCTGTTAGGGGAACTTAGGACTCTTCGGCTAAATATCGACCCCTTTGAAAGGGATAGCGCAGGATTGCAAAATAGTCCCTTCTTTATTCTTAGTCGAACTAAGTGACAGGAGAGGAGGTCGTGGCGAGGGTGAAGACAATGGTTCGAACGTAGTTGCGGGAGGAGCAAAGTCTCCATTACACAAGCCTGGGTTTGGTCGTGAGCTATTGCATTAACGGTAACTCCTCAACCCGGATTAGGATGAGCGCAATTTTTCTAATCTCACGACGGGTCGGACAACGTCGTGGAGATGGCATGTGTTTGTATATGCATTGCACCTAATAAGTGATTGAAAACCTTATTATGTGTACAGTATAGTTTTAAGTCTTCCATCCTAACTTACTGAGCTGTGGTTGCTCACATCCCTCTAGACGTCGTGCAGGTGCTGGCTAAGAAGCAGCAAACAACTACTCTGAAGCTAGCAACTGTTGGATCCTAGGGAGTGAGGAAAAACATTGGAGAATAAACACATATTTTTAAGGTCTAAGTTTTTATTTTAGAATTATTTTTCATTTCTGAATGATGTAATAACTAGGAAATATACTATAGAGAAATATTGTAAACTTTAACTGCAATAACTGAATTATAACATATATATATATAATTCCTCACTTTTATAGGTAAATGATTTATTTAAATTACAAACTATTTACTTCAAAGCGGGTTAGTCGTGGACGCCTTGTGTAGATCAGGTCTAAGATAGCGGTTGTAAGGCCAACTTCTATCTTAGGATGGTTTAGACGGCGGGGCTGTTACGATTTTGCTGCTTCGGGGCGTGACAGATTGCATGGTGGATCATGTTCCCACCAAAGTCCATCTGTTATCCACTTTAGGTCTGCTATAAGCCACTCACCATAAGTTAATAGGCTAAATCATCACTGTAGGGCCGAGCTTGTTTGAGACCCATTTGGTATTAAGATTACAGTAATACATAATAGCTTAAATAAAAAATATGAAGACATTCTTATATTGTTGAGCTGTCTAGTTTGTTAAGATACTATACAAGGGAATATTCCAAAAGTTATTACAATAATTCTATATATACTATATAAAGAAACAAAAAAAAAGGATATCAATGAAAAAGTACAAAAATATCAACCTTAATTGAAGTTGTATTCAACTTCTACTCTGTATTCGAAGAAGAAAACTCCTTTGATTCTTGTTCACCATTCTAGTAAATGATAGATATATTCAAATTTATAAGGATTTATTAAATATTCAATTTTTAAAATAGGGGTATATATATTATTATATTTTTATCTTTTTAGTATTTTGTCATTTCCTAATGTAAAATTGGAATAGATATTAAAAATATACCAAAAAGATGAACTAAATGCGTCTTAGAAGGTAAAGTAAGATATTTTAATTCATTAAATTTTAAATTTGGATATCTAAAACTGTTTTCCTAAAATTTTCCAAAGTTATCACTTAAGATGTCATGTATGTAATTAATAATTGAGATTACGTAAAAAAAGTTGATATCTTAATGATATCATAGGGTATTAAATATAGTATAACTTTATCTAAAATAATTTATATATCCATTTCCTTAAAAATTTTAATCCTTAATATTTCCTTTACCATCTCAACAATATATATATATATATCTATATCTATATATATTATTAAGCTTAATGAAACTTAAATAATCGCTGCTTATATTTCTCCCTTAAAATTACTTATTTATCATTTATATAATGTTATTTAATAAAAAATTAACATTAAAAAATATATTAAAATTAAAAATAATGGATAAAAATATTACTTTCCCTTTTTCTCTTTCCTCCCGATCCTTCTTTCTCTTTTCCCCATAATATCTCTCTACACATTACGTTGCTTTTCATTTATTTTGGTAGTTTATGGTCTAGTTTGTATTTTTTATGAGACTCTTCCACCTGACTATTAATTTAATATTAGTTAAATTTAAACTATTATACTAATTATATTTTCAACTATTTAAATTTAGTAAATATCAAATTCAAGACATAATAAAAGGTGGAACCGATCTCATTAAAATAAATGATAAGACGGTAAAAACTCACTAAGTAATATGTGGAAATAGATTGTTTCAATAACGTTCCTTAGGTCTTTCTATTTAAAAATTTAGAAAAATCATTTTAATTATTTTATTTCCACAATGCATATTTATTTTTCATTCCTTTCATTTCTTTTTATAAATTAAAAAAAAAAACTCTATTTCCTTCCTATCTCCTTTCCTTTTCTTTTTTAACTTCCGGTCCATTTCCACTTCTCCCACATTTTGTTAAACAGCTTTTCTCACTTCATTGAAATTGGAAGCTCATAGGAAAGGTGATGGTGGGTTTTTCAAAAACAACAAGAAAATCGACCAGCTTCGATCGAATCGCTGCGTTTCTACCCGAATTAAACTCGAAAGTTGAATCATCACGCATACAGCTTAGAAGACGATCCATGAATGGCTGAAACCGCATCTTCTCAAGGCTACACTCTATCATCCTGCTCTGAAAGGTTCGATGCCAAATCTGAATTGGTTTCCTTTCCTAGAGCGATTACTCCTATTGTCTTAGAAATCTAGTGCTGATTACTCCGTACCATCCTCTTATTGCTTTGTCAAAAAATGGAATCTCGGCATGTTTACATTCTTGCTTCCTTTTACGGTCGGATTCCTGTTTAGATTAGTATATCCACCTGTTAGGGTTTCAATTATCACTTGTTTGGATAAAGTTTCGCAGTCTTCAAATGCTGTCTCCATCTGTGTTGGATGAATGTTCAACGTTGACCTACTTTCGTGCATTTTAATTTACATACTGTTGGGTTCACGGAGGAAAATCTTTTCATTTTGCTGCGTGTTGATGGATTTTCCCTTGGAGCTATATTGTTTTGCTGCTTTTTTAATAGCGGATATGGAGGATGAAAACTGTTTAGCAGATAGACCTCGTATGGTGCTTCCAATACGTTCTGAGCAACCTTTCTTTCCTTAGAGAATCAAGTTTAAACATGAATCATGTTATTAAACCTTATAGTTAGAACTTTACCTTTTTCCTTCTCTTTTGCTTGCTGTAGTCTATGATGGTTATTTTTTCTTAATCAAATTACACATATAAGTTGTGTCCTCGTGGAGAATTTGATGAGCTTTTGAGACAGGCGTTTGCCATATGATTTTTTGTATACCATAATGAGAAGTTTCATGTGATTAATGGAAATAGAGTAAAATGGATCGTTTCACTGAGTGTTCTTCAATGGTTTGTTCTTAATTACGTGGCCATTTTCATTTCCTTATAGATATTAATGAGACTTGTATAATGTAGCAGGAACCATTGAATTCTAAGTGATCCTATTCAAGACCTTTACGCTCACTGGATTATCCTCTTCCTTATAGTGGAAGAAATCTGACTTCCTTAATTTTGGACGAGCACAGTTGTTCAAATCAAGGATAATTTGATTTAATTGCAATGGATGCCAATAGAAGTGAAGATTCTTCTCCATCTAAACCTCAATGGAGGAAAGTGGCATATGGAGGAATGCAACCTGGATATGATGATAACTATACTGATGAGTCTTTCTTAGAGGATATGGTAATGAATGCCAATGTTGTTAAAAGGGATTTAATGAAGGTGATGAAAGATTCGGTTTCTATCTCTCAGTACTTGTGCATTGTGTCTCTTGTTGGTGTGGTCTGGACATACACACTAAATGCCTCTCTTAATGAAAATTCCCTCTTGCTTATCGATGCAAGCCTTTTAGCTTCAGGTTTCTTTGTTCTTTTATTGACTGAAGAAATCTCTCTTAGGCTTCTGTTCCATTATTTGCTCAACATCATTTTTTTCACAACTGGGCTATACATCTTGGCTCCAATCTACAAGACCCTCACTCGATCCATAAGCTCTGATTCAATCTGGGCTGTAACTGTTTCATTGCTGATAATCCACCTGTTCTTGCATGATTATTCGCAATCCACTATAAGAGCACCTGGAACATGGAAAAGTCCTTCCTTGACTAGCTGCATCTCCTTAAATGCCTCTATTGTGGCTTCGGTGTTTATTGCTTCCCGACTCGCATCATGGAGAAATGTTTTTGCCATCATGCTTTTCTCCCTGCTAGTTTTCCTGTTTGCTCCATTGGTTACATATTGCATTAGGAGATACTCTTTCCGTTTGCATCTCCTGTTCTCATTTGTATTAATGGTTGTGAGCTTGGGCTTTGTTTATATGCTGCACCGCTTACTCTTCATTGGTTTATTGGGATTGATGGTGTTTGTTACTGTTGTCTGCCCATACTGGCTTATAAGAATTCAAGAATACAAGTTTGAGATTAATGGGCCTTGGGATGAGGCTAAACTCTGTTTTGACATAACAGACTGATGAAAATTCGATCCATGTACTATAATTAGGAAGACTTTTATTGTTGAAAGACATTTGATGGCCATAACTTTGACCTTTAGTTGGGTGTGGACTATGGATGGCGAAGCTTATGTAAAGGAGAGAATCTTTAGACCAAATGGCAGTACAAGTAGGTTGGTGTTTTGTTTGTGTGAGAAGGAAGGCAAGATAATCTTGTTACGTTGTATCTGGACTACTCCAATCAGGGAAGCCATTTAAGTGGCCATGAATAGTCATCAAAGAGAGTGAGATTTTAAAAAAGGGTGCATCCAGATTGGGCAGAGAGCATCTTAAGAAGAAGAAATGATGCTTGGTTTATTTTCCACCTGCCATGCTGTGAAAAGAGAGCCTCCATCTGACATTAATCAGAGGAAATTTCCTTGTGTAGAAATTTACATTTATGAAGCTCATTTCTCTCTCTCTCTCTTTTTTTTTTTTTTTCCTTCTTCTGGTTCTGTAGAAGGATTAAGATGCATCAATCAATTTTGATTTGGCAGAGATCATCTCTAGTGAATCTTTCATGTAAATTTTAGATACAAGCAAAACTTTGCAATTTTGATACCTCCTTTGTGGTATTTAACCATTTGTTATCTTTACAAATCAAATATCTTTCAAGTCATTTCTTTTTGGGTCTAGCTTATACTAATAATAACTGGAAGGGTTCTCCTACTTTTAAGGTCCAACTATTCTTCAACTTACCAATATGAACCATGCTTTGACAATATTAAAGTGCAAAAAGAGCAACTTTGTCAATTTACTTATCTTCTCCTTTCTCTCTCCCACTCTCTACACTCCTTTCTCTGCATCCCTAATCCTTGCTAGCTAATGATAAAGAAACTGCTACTAGCCTGATTTTCATCAGTTAATTGTTGCACAAGTTTGTTTCGTCAATCTTATGCTTTCACTGGACTAGATCCATAAGTGAAAACCAGTTCCTATTTTCATCGATCTTATCACTCATCTTGCCTTTCTCAGTGATTTTCCTATTTGTTCCCATTCAGTTCATCTATTGCAGCTACATTCATATAATTAAGGTATTAGATGTAGTTGGAGCCATTTGGTACAGTAGAGCATTTGAATGATGGTTTTGCACCCCAGAAAGGTTTGATTTTCTCCCTAACTGCTATACAACTTGTTCTGCTTTCTCTACGCAGTCCCCTGTGCTAAGGTTGTGCTGCGTTTATTATATATCCCTTTGAAAAAGAAGCTGTAGGGATGCTAAAGGCTATGTATAGAGTTGTATTTCTCTATGTCTATGCATTTTATGATGTATATTATATGTGTTAAGGTTAACACCACATCTATCTAATTGAACATTTAAAACTTGATTTGGTGCTGGCTTTATATTGATTACTTGATATTCCCCTTGCTTAGACAACTTGTATAGATAGAGGTTGAGTGACGATGAAGGGTTTGAACCAAGACCTTTTACTCCATAACTATTTAATCTAAAAGTTCAAACCAATAGATATAACGTGGGTTTTATATTTATTATTTTGACAATTTGTTTTCTTTGAATTTTATCTGATAAACGATGTATGTTGTGATAAGAACCCAAAAAAGGTTTCTCAAGAAGTTTTGGGGTGTTGGGGAAAAAGAGAGAAAAAAAAAAAAAAAAAAAAACAAAGGAAAAAATGGAAAGGAAGTTTTGCTACTCTTAGTGTTTTATTAAATCGACTCGATTTAGCTCCTTCTTTTAGGAGTCGCTTCAAATCTTCATTTCCGGGTTTGCTAGTAACTATGGCATTTTGTTTACTTCGTGATACGAGATGCATGAGAGATTTATTTGTTGTAGACTGCTCCTTAAGATTGCTTGAGATTTTTATTAAGCTTATAATATTTTCTATACAATAAGGCACGTTTAGGCCAGTTGAAATTCTTTTCTATGTACCATAATCGGATTATCCTATGATCATGTCTGCAGTCAGCACAATCAAGAGTAGATACAGGAAAATTTTCTTTATCCTGGTCAGAACTTGAATAACCCCTGCATTTGTTTCTGTTCTTTTTGACACTTTATGCTAATTCTTTAATTTTCCTCATAATCTTCATGGATGTTCATTCTGTTCAAGAAAGTCCTCAATTCCTTGCTGTGGAAGTATGGAATTTTTTGATAGCAGGTATTTATAGCTGAATTTAGGGCTTTTGATGGTTTGTATACGGTATCAAATTTAGAAATCAATATTATATCGAATCAGCCAATCGATTACCTATATTATCTAGATTAGTTGCCATTGCTTTGACCAACCATTGTGTTAATAGTCGGAGTATTTCTTGTCTTGTGAGTGCAGAACCTAACATGTGCATCTTAAATTAGGTTAACAATTCGTGTTATTGTATCATGTTGTGATTATATCTAAATAGGTTTGTAATTAAAAAAACCCCAATCTATAGTATAATCCGTTTATTAATCCTATATCGATACCTCAACTCGTGATTTACCATGTCTTGTGTTCGAGTTGGATTTATTTATCACTTCTCTTAATTATATATTAATTTGTATATTTGTGTAATATTAATAGAATAAAATCTATCGATTTAAAAAATATATAGGAGAATTTTATAGCGTACATGTGACATATTTGTTGATTTTTGTTATCCACATTGAATTATAATGCCAATAAAAACATACTCTTTCATATGTGATTGAGAAAATATTTGTTGATTTTTATAATCCACATTGAATTATAATGGCAATAAAAACATACTCTTTCAAATGTGATTGAGAAAATTTAAGCACAATTGTTCAGTTATAATATTGAAAAGCCACTTATAAACTTTAGGGTAAAAAAAAGAAAAAAAAAAGAAATGCAAAATAGGAACCCAACTATGAAAACAAACATATGTCTATTTTTCGCTCATCAACATGTGAACTCAATAAGAAAAACAACATTTATTAGATTATTGTTGAAGCCATTATATCTAACATATAGAGCACTAGCCATACTATCAATGATCTATGCTAATCACAATCCTGCTTGAGTCTAGCTACATATACATACAAATGAGGCTTACGTTCCAACTATTCATGGAGTTAAAAAACCTAATATCACTAAATTAAGTAAATCCATGGTTTAAAGAAATATTTTTACTAGTGTTGATTTCTAAATTTATCATATTCATAATTAAATGCACTTTTATGATAACCAGTATTCTTAAACATAAGATATATAGAATTTCATTGAGTTAGAACATCTTATCTTAAATCTCTATCTTTAGATAAAGATAGAAAACTCACATATTCGGAAACCTTACCTTTCTTATTTAAGACTCTTTCATATAATTTATGCTCTCTCTCTCAAGTTATTCATAGCATAATGGATCTCCTTTAAACATTTTGGAACAATTAAATTGAGAATGTGAGCATAGTATATAATATGAAAATAAAGTCTTGAAACCAAAAGTTCACCTTGCATAAGTCGTACAAAGTACTTTACTTTTTATATATCAATCAATTAGTAAAGTTATTGTTGTTTCAATCAATGCAACGCTTGTATATAGTGGTGGTATATATGTAAATCTCAAAATCGTCTTTTGTAAAACTTAATTTTTATCAATAAAATGTGCAGTTACAAATATATATCAATTAATAGCTATTAATGTCTTAGACATTAATCAAATTTTACTAGGTTATTCCAAAAGTATATTTTTAATTCTAGTTCTTTCCCTCTTAAGCATATTCTAATTTAATTGTGTTTAAATGGGTATAACTTTGATATTTGATTTATGGACATTAATAACTATTGATGGATATATATTTGTTACTACAGATTTTATTAATAAAAATTGGGTCTTGCAAAAGAGGACTTTGAAATTTGCATGTATGCTACCTCTAGATTTAGGTGTTGTATTGACTAAAGAAGCAATGATTTTACTAACTAAATGGGATATATAAAGTAAGGTACTATATGTCACTCTAGATGATGATTCAACTAATGATTTTCTTTGAATTTAATAAAGACACAACTATATTTGTGAGGTGGACCTTTTGACTTCATGACTTTATTTTTATATTAGATGTTGTACATACGTTTTTAATTTAAATGTTCAAAAGGTATATGGTGCTGTAGATAAGGTAAGAGAAAATTAAAAGTACGTGAAAAGGTCTTAAACAAAAATTTGTTGAATGTGTGAGTTTGTTGTCTTTATCTAAAGATAAAGGTTTAATATAGGATATTTCAAATCGATGGAACTCCACATATCTTATGTTTGAAAATACTGTTTATTATAAAAATGCATTTTGACAAAGATTGTAATGAATTTAGAAGTCAACACTAGTAGAAAATTTTCTTCAAGCCATAGATCCATTTAATTTGGTGATATTAAGTTTTTTTTTTTTTTCCTTTGGGATGTTGTTTGTAGCTCCACGGATAGTTGGAACGTGAGCCTCATTTATATGGACATGTGGCTTGATTGCACTATTTTGATTAGCGTAGATGATTGATATCATGACTTTATATATATATATATATATAGTATATTTATATGTTATATATTTATATAATATATGTTAGATATGATGACTTAAATAATAATCTAATGGTGTTTCTTTTCTTGTCGAGTTAATGTGTTCATAGGTGAACAATGGATATATGTTTGTTTTCATGGTTAGTTGGTATCTTGCTTTTATTTTTCGGTTCATAGGTGACCTTTCGATATTATGATTGGACATATATACTTAAATTTTCTTATTTACATATTATGACTAAACTATTGGTGTTATAAAAATGTGAATAGTGAATATCACATCCTCTATGTATTTTTGAAATCAATAAATTTCATCCTATCAATATTGTAAAAATATGCAAATTAATATATAATTAGAAGAAGTGATAAACGAGTTTAAGTCGAACATGATCAGTTATGAGTTGAGGTATTCATATACAATCAATAAACGGATTATGTTATGAGTTAGTGTTTTTCTTATGCAAACCCGTTTAAATACAAAAACGAGATACGACGTGTTAACATAAATTTCTAGCCCTAACTACATTTTCTCCAAAACTGGAACCCACAATATGAAGCCTTTCCTTGAAGTATTCTGTCCAAAGCATCTTAATCTGTGGCTTTTTGCCACCTAACATAGGATTTAGAACTTGACAAACACAAGAAAGGCTATTGTTTTGATGGAGCTAGCAACAGCAGATTATTCCAAACATGATGGTAGGAATACGTACAAAGCTTTAGACCTGGCGGCAGCCAGCTTCTATCTTCGTTAAAGATTGGAACAACAGATTTTTCTTGATAGAGTCACTGCATCAAGCATCATACTTCATGGAATTTTGATGGATTATAAAGTTGCTGATGATCAAGCTTTACATTGATACCCCTCTCAACCATAAGATCTCCTCCTAGCATAGGTACAAACCGAGGGAGGTGCAAAATCCCAAAGCAGTTAAGTTCACAAAATGTTGTTCGCTTCAGAGATCTGATTTGCTGCAAAATTATCCTAAACATGGGGAGAAAAAAATAAAGCGAAAATCTGTCCCTTTTGATTTCTGTGACCGCTTTCTTGGATCTTTTCCTCTGAGAAGAGCAACTCATTTTGCTCCCTATATTTTAGTAACAGCAGTTAATTAAGTTCTGTGACCACTTGCTTAGATTTTGCCGATATAATCTGTGCATGGACATAACGTGCTCAGATCCAGCTTTGAAAAATATGATAGTGCTCTTTCTCACTTGTGCTTTTAAGTTTCTTCTTGGCAGATCATTGTCGTATAGATGCATGTACTCATTTTTCCTTATCACTTGTAACATCTTAAGCATTTCAATTCAATGTATGTCTCGGTCATGCAGGTTGCATTATGCCAACATGTTTTCTGCACAAAAATAGTTCCTCCAATTATTAATATTACATGAATAAATCTGCTTTAACCTTTGCACTTGGACTTGCAATATCAGTATGGATGTGGCTACTGTCTTTGGAAAAGATTTGCCAGTGTGAGGATAAATGCAAAATCTCCACTAAAGTTACTACCGAGATTGACAAGTGAATGAAGGGATTTGATTGTCTCGTGGTTGGTCCCGGACGTTGCACTTAATTCAGAGCTATACGCAATAAACTGGTCGACCTTGGGTAGACGTCGAAGATCCAATAGTCGACAGTCATGAAAGGACCGTAACTATTGACCGGGGCCAGCATGTCTCGGGCTCTGTAGGTGTGCTCTGGCTGATCCATCTTGGGTTGGCCTGGCTCGATAACTATCTTCACCTTTCTAAATTTTTTTGGAGTTGATTAAAACTTTTTAAGGTTTAACTTACTGCCTAATGTATTTTACTGTTAAAATTACTATCCGAACCCTCAATCTAATATAATATAACAAAAAAATTAATACTAAGGTAACTTTATAAAAATTATAAATATTTTATAATCTATATTATTAAAGCCTATTTGAGACTTAAGTAATTGTCTAATGCATTTTACCGTTAAAATTACTATCCGAACTCTCATTTTAATATAATATAATAAAAAAACTAATACTAAAATAACTTTATAAAAATTATAAATATTTTATAATATGGGTAAATTGGTTTACTCACCTATTCTTGAAACAATCTTTTCTTTGCAACCTACATCCTCTCTCTATCGTAACCGCCTTTCTCTATCATGTTCTCCACTCACTCTCTGTCTTCGTTCACTTTCCATCTTATCACTGATCCATCTCCCACAAATATAATTATCTTCTTGCAAGTGAAATTGGCAAAACATTATTCCAAACATGAAAATGCAATCTCCTATATCACTTTTTCCACGAATGTCATTGGATTCTCACTGATTTCAAAAATAAGGCTTGCTTTTGTTTCCTTTCAATACAACTAACTCGGATTGGCTGAGAAGATGTGATCTCACAGTCATGCTCATTGGTCAAAGTTGAATTTTTATTAGGGTTTTGTTGGCAAAGCATGAAGGGTCAGTTTGACTGTGCCAAGGTCATTCCCTGATACTTCTCGCCAAGGATTACACGGGACTAGTGTTGTCTTCAATAACAAGAGGTTGGGGTTTTTCTTTCTCACTTGGAAACTTCCTTTTTTTCTTTTATCTATTAGTGTTTGAATACTTTATGTAATTTTGATTCCGGTTCCACTTTAATGATATGGTTGTTAAATTATGGTTCTTTTTTCTCATTCTTTTGGATTTTCATCATGATTCTGATCCTACCTTTTTCATCTTTTGTTTTTTAAAGTTGTTACAATGACTACCGCAGTCTTAAGTCAGGAAGGTTTTGAAACAAGTGGAGGCTTATCTCAAATTCGGGACCTTACCTTTGGTTATCCTCTTTTTCCAATTTTCTTCGCTTGAGTTACTTTTCGAGTTTGCAATGAGAGGGTACTGTAGTAATACTTTAATTAAGGTTCTAATGATTGCCCTCTAACATAGGACATCAATGAACTTCAGGATAAAATACCTGCTCTTTAGGAGATTATAAATATTAAGGTTTGGTTGTCCTTCTTTTAGCCATTTAATGTCAAAGCTTGCATCTTTGTATCATATATGATAACAATATAGCAATATTTTTGTTTTTATGATGTGGTTGCATTTTACTTTGTCAATATGATTTTTCTTTGGTTTATTTTCAATTGATCTAGGGTGGGGAAAAACAAAGGTTAAAGGAGAAACTTAGCTTCAAGATTTTTCTTTCTTTTAGCATTTCTATGTTAAGGTACTTCATGATGCTTTAGTTAAGATTCACTATGGTCATGGATTTTGCACAAAGATGTAAATCATCATTAATACAACTTTATTTTTTATCATGGATTCTCTTATCTGACAATGTTTTGGACCTAAAAATCAACTATGTTTGAAATGAAGAACATGTGTCAAACTGTTTAGTGGATAAGAAATGAGTAGATTTAAGTTATCAAATTTGCAAATTTTAGAAACCTTGCATAATGTTGAGGTTGTATTTGTTTATGCAAAATGTGTTTTGATTGATCAAATTTATGCTGATCATGCCATGCTTGATTTTTAATCAATTCTTGAAATTCTTATTTGTATTGTAAACTCATTGTTAAATCTTGACGAAAGGAAAATTGGTTCACTTCGTTAATGGTGGTAGTAATGGAAGTATGTTGATAGTGTTAGTGACAAGTTATTGTGATAAGTTGATGTCAGTGGTGCATTACTAATGGTGGTGGTAGCATTGAGGTTACGATGTTAGTGCATTAATAGTAGTGGTGGTGGTTACGGTGTTTGTGGTGGGAGCAATATTAGTAGTGATGGGACAAAATGAAAGCCTAAGTTGTATTTATGAGAGAAATGGAATCCATTACTTTAGAAGGAAAATGAGATTTTAGGATTCCAATATTATGATCTTCTTCCTTTTTAATTATGGCTATTAAACAAAATAATGGTACATGGTTTATTAATAGTATGTGTTGGTAAAGTGAGAAAGTTCTTAGATGGGTAAGAGCATAAATATTCAAGTAATTTTTATTTACTTTAAATGTCCATTTTGAAGTCGTTGGACCTTTTAATAAAGGGTTATAGTTAGGGTTTTCTTTATTCTTTTTTTAAAGCTTTATGATTAACTTCATCGTGTTTGTTCTAATTCTTCTAATATTGAAACTAGATGCTTTTTTCCCATTTGCAATACTGTTACTTGACGTTTGGTTTGGTTTATTAATAATTTTTTCACTTCACCAAAATAATTCTTCTAGAATCTAATTAATTTCCTTTTAATTGATGTTATTGTTTTGTTTTATTTAGTTCAATCATGATGTTGTTGTATTCTTAGATTTGATTTTTTTTTTTTCAAGTATACATGCTTCATTTAATGAAACACATCTTGTTGATGCATTACCAATCAAAATCTCATAACAGGGGAAAAGATCATTTTTCTAGATGTTTTTCTTTTTGGTGTCACATGATTATACCTAGGATTGTGCCTTTCAGTGAAACTTCATGAAAATTCTACAGAAATTGCATAAAAAAGGGTCAATTAAGATGTTGCTATTATTGTAACATTTGCGTCATTGCAATATTTTACATTCAATTAATAAGTACGGATTTGTTTCTTTCTTTTTTTTTTTTTCTTCCAACGGTTTTATCCTTAGCCTTACAAGTATCTTAGAGTTTCTGCTAGTTATTCAATCAATTGGGTAATTTGCTTAAACATGTTACTTTACTTTATTTGTTTTAATTCTTAGATGAAATTTGATAATTTTATTAATTTCTATATTTTATTGCTCTGATCAATTCCTAGAATAATATTCACTTTTCAAGTATGCATGGCTAATTTAATTTCCTTATGGTTATTAATGATTTTTACCAAAGAGATGAAATAAAATTAAAAAGAGTTTAAGATATAATAAAAATTCTATAGTTTCACAAATTACTCATTGTAACACTTATATTTTTTCCATTTATGTTCTCCTCTATTACTATAAGGTATATTAATGAATGATTGATCTAGAAGTGGCCTACTCATTTCATGGCTATCACATGTGCTATTATGTCCAATAATAAATAAATAATTAAGTAATAATCAAGTTAACTAAATAAAAAATATATTTGCATTAGCAATAGCATTTAGCATTTATGGAAGATAATAAGGTGTTGATATATGGTTTTTCTTTTTCTTTTTTTATGGGGATAAATAAGAAGCATTAACTAGATACAATAAAAAAAATCATTTGAGATTTATCATATTATTCTCCAATTGCTATTGACCAAGATCAATATACGTGTTTCCTTTTTATAGGTAGATTGTTAAAAATGTAGACTAACGAAGAAGTTTAAGTTTAAAATTATAACGACTTTAAATGTAAACACTAAATATAGTTCACCTTGAAAATAAAAGACAAGAATATGGATGGATTAACAAGATAATGAAAGTTTTCATATTGCTAAATTCTATATAACTATAATTTTTTCATGAAACAAATATATGAAAGCTTGTTGCATATATTGTTTGTTTAATGAAAAGCTAAATTATGTTTCATGAAAATATATTTATTTAAATCTTCTTACAAGCGCATGTATTACGAAGTGTATTTCATGATATTATTGTAGTATGTAAATGAAAACTTCCATCATCAAATTATACTCACAATTTAATATAAGGTGAATGTGAGACAATACAACGTATCAATTATACACATAACATATATAATATTGTTTTCATTTATGTGGCTAATGCAAACAATATATTAAAAAAAAATAATAGCAATATATTTTAAAGCAAATGGAGAGGAGAAAAAAAGTAGCAAATAATATAGTCGAATTATAGTAGTATTGGTTTTTGTTATAAGGGTTGAGTAATGAGAAAAATTGACAATGCTGAATGAAGCAAATAAAAATAGAGTAATATATTTTAATAGATAATTTTATGCAGTCATGTAGTTGTTTTCTCTTCTTTTTTATTTGCTATACGTTAAGATAGTTTATATACTTTTATTTTTTTTCTTTTTTAAATTCTTTATCATGTATATAGTTTAATTTAGTAATATGTTATTATATCGACTTATTTTATTTTATTTTTTTTTCCAAATTATTAGTCATGTATATGGTTTATTTCAACAAGATGTTATTATATCAACTTATTTTACTTTTATACACACAACATGGATGTACGTTTGCTAATATAAAAAAGAAAAGAAAAGATACTTACATGTACATTTCTCGTACACTATGTTTGTCTATGTAAGGTCAATATAATTTGCTAGTTTGACAGTTTCACTGAATTAAGTACACTTTGGGTTAACTATGCTTCTAAGGGCCAAAAAAGAAATTATATATGTGCTAGACATATTTGCATAAGCCAATTGGAGTAAACATGAAAATCAAGAAACAAATTACTCTCATCATCAATTCCTTTCTTTTTAATCTAGCCCAATCATCGTACAGGGATAGTTCCAATAGATGGAAGACTGATCATATAATATGGCTTTCACAATCTGTCTAAGTGGAAAAAAATTCATCGATACTAAAATGTCACAAGTTTTGGAATTGAAAAATTATACGACGCTTCATTTTGTAAATCGTTGTCATGGAAAGTATTATTCATTCATATGTAATTAAGATGGGTGAAAATGAAATATTTTAAACATGGTAATTTAGATTTGATCACCTCAAAATAATACCTTTTGCAAGAGGTAGTGGTACGCTTTAGCTTTGGTGGTAATCTTGCAGCCTCAAGATTGTATGGAAGCAAAATAAAGGTAAATATAGTTTTAACTTTTAAACAAACAATCTTGTCGCCCTAAAATAAAAAAGAATGGTCAACTAAGGAGGTGCAAGTGTCACGGGCGGATTTCGTTGCTTGATCCCGTGCGGCACTTAGCGCTCCTAACCTCATTAAGGAAGGCTAAGTCAGCCTGTAATACACTTACAATGTTAGAGAGAGAAAGTAGAGAGAGAAACTCTGCTAATATACTGTATTCACTCAAATAACTTGTGTGTTACATCTAAGAGGAATACCCCTATATATATAGAAAGCCTTTATAATCTAATGGTTAAGATCAATTCGATCTAATGGTTACAGTTGATTCCCAACTACTACCTTCACCTACCTCCACCTACTACTATACAAGATTCTGGACTTCTCTGGAACCTTCTAGAGCTTTTCATTATCTAGAAGCTTTTCATTATCTAGAAGCTTTCGTCTTTGGGCTTGAGGAACCTCCTAAGAATGGCTCATTTCGGGAGGTCCGTAACATCCTCCCCTGCTCAATCCGGCGACGCCTTCGTCGTTCCTTTATAGTGGAATTGTCGAATCTTGTTTTTAAATTATCACAGTGCTTCGGCTGGTGCCCCTTGACCTCACTCTTTAGTCTTCTCTTCCATCTTACCATATACTCATGTCTGAGAGTTTGTCCACGTCTCTTCACATGTCTATCAGCTATGATCCCTTCCACTTCCTTATCAAATGAATCCCGTACTCTTATTGGGGCTCTTTGTGATATAGCTCTTATAGGGTCTTCCTCATCTTTGTGGAATGGTTTTAGAATGCTCATGTGGAAAACTGGGTGGAATTTCAGTTTGGATGGAAGTTCCAACTTGTAAGATACTTGCCCCACTCGTTTTACAATTGAGAATGGACCCTCGTAGCGACTCATTAGACCTTTATGTAATTGTCCCTTCGTACGTTGTATCAAATGTAACTTGACAAGCACTTGATTACCTACCTGATATTCCATCGGCCTCCCCTTCTTGTCTGCCATCTTCTTCATTCTCTTGATAGCTCGGCCTAAGTATGTCCGAGCTAAGTCATGATTTTCCCGCCATTCCCTTGCAAATTTATATGCGGGAGGGCTGGACCTCGTATCTCCTATTGCCACTGTATGAGGAGTTAAGGGTTGCCTTCCCAGGATGATCTCGAAAGGACTCTGTCCAATGAACTCCTTCTTCTGTAGATTGAAAGAGAGCTACATGACATCCAATAACTTAGACTGGCCCAAATGAATTGTACTTACAAGGTGCCTCCAAACTTGAAGGCAATGTACTACAGCTGTCTTTTCCTTCTCATGTCCTGGGTGTCGCCTCTTTGTATCGTTCAACGTTCAATTCTCAAAGGCTATTGGATGGTTTTCCTGCATCAAAACCTCACCAATGGCATAATCACCATCATCCATGCATACTTCAGATACTTCACCAAAATTAGAGGGTGTAAGAACTTGTTTTTTAATGACTACTTCCTTCGGGGTATCAAATGCCTTCTGTCGATCTTCCTTCTATACCCATAAGACATCTTTCTTGAGTAAATCCGTTAAGGAGGTAGCCATTCGGGAGTATTTACATATGAAATTTTTGTAATAACTTACTAAGCCAAGAAATGACTTCAATTCAGTGGGCTTACTAGTTTCTTTCCATTCTCGAATAGCCTGTATCTTCTCTTCGTCCATTTTGATCTTCCCCTTTCCTAGTACATGCCTTAAAAGGGTCACTTCTTTCTTTGCAAAGGCACATTTCTCCAGCTTTACATATGACTCGTTTTCCCTTAAGGCTAAGCAATTTGTATGAAGATGCACTTGTTGCCTTTCCATAGGCTTGCTATAATTCATGATATCATCTAAGTAAACCACAACAAAATGATCCAAGAATGATGCTAATACCCTATTCATCAGACTACAAAAAGTAGCTGGGGCGTTTATGAGCCCCAATGGCATATCAAGAACCTTAGATGCACCATACCTTGTAACGTAAGTGTTTTTGAACTCGTCTCCATATCTCAGTCGTAGCTCCAATTTTGAAAAGTATCATGCCTCTCTCCTTCGATCGAATAAGTTTGATACCAAAGAAATAGAGTACTTATTTTTCTTAGTGATCTTATCTAAGGCCCTATAGTTAATACACACTTGGAGGGGCCTATCATGTTTCTTCCGAAAGAGAACTGAAACTCCAAAAGGTGCCTTTGTCTGTTGGATGAATCCAGCTTCCATCAACTCTTTCAATTGTTGCCTCAATTCTTCTAATTCTTTTGGGGGCATGCAATAAGGAACAGTAGCAGGGGCCTTTGTACCTGGTTTTAGCTCAATCGCATGATCCACTTCCCTTTTTTGTAATAGTTTCATTGGCAACTCTTTCGGCATGATGTCTTTGAATTCTTCTAGCAACTCCCTCACTCGATGTGGAATTACCTCTTGATCCCCTGTCTCTTCTTCCCCTTTTAAGCCCTTCGCTAGTCGCATAGCGGAAAGGAATTTTGTGGCTTGATCAGCTTTCCTTGTAACGGGCACCACACATTGAGAGTTGGTCTTAAGAATACATATACAGTCTGCACGAGGAACAATAAGTACATCTATACGATCTAAGAATTCCATCCCAATCACAAATTCGAAGTCATCCATAGGTACTACTTCGATGGTTTCTTTCCCTTTCCACCCTTCCATATGGAGCTCTATCTCCCTGACGACTCCAGTAAAGGACTTCCTTTGAGTTTACTGTCTTGAGCCATGTCTTGGTTTTCTCCACCTCTATTCCAATCTTACTTGCTGCTACATCGGAGATGAACAGATGAGATGCCCCTGTATCAATAAGGGCATTTAACTTCTTGCCAGCAACTATTACCTTAGTGTACATCAACCCCTTTCGCTTCTCCTGCATTTCATAGCACTAAGTAGTCGTATCGAACCCAGTTTAGCCTCATCCTCTTCACTGGAGCTTACATTTGCCATAATTGCTGCCAACCGATCTTTCTTTGGGCATTCCCTAGCATAATGGGGCCCATTGCAAAAATAGAACTTCAATTCTCGAGGCTTCCATCGTTCCCCGTCTTTTCCTTTACGAGACCTTCCCCGATCATTATTCCTCTCTTTCATCTTAGGTTTCCCTCTTAAGGAACTCCTATTCCTTTCCTTCTCAACTCCCCCCTTCTACCTTCCTATTGGGATCTTATGCTCTGTCTTCTTGAACTCCGTTAAGCCTTCAACAACTGCTATGGCCTTAGAGATGTCTTCTATTCCCCTTTGATCTAGCTCTAAATTTGCCCAAGGTTCCAGACCATCTAAAAACATCACTAAAGCGTCATCCTGGTTAAGGTCTGGGATCTCTAACATTAGTTTTGAGAATTCCTTCACATATTTCTTGATGTCACCCTTATGAGTTAGGTGACGCAACTTCACCTTCGCTTCTTTAGCAGCATTTTGGAGAGAGAACTGCCCCTTGATCTCATGTACAAAACTAGCCCAAGTATTGATTTCGTTTGCCCTCCTACGCCACCATACCATAGCAGAATCTTTCAAATACATAGTAGCAGTACGTACCTTTTCGAGGTCATCCAAGATTCTTACAGCATTGAAATATTGTTTTATTCCCCATATGAAGTTGTCTACCTCCCGGGCGGATCGCATTCCATTGAAAGGTTTGGGCTTGGGGACATCGATCCTATGAGCAGACTGGATGGTCACTCCATTACCGCCCGACATGCTGTTAGTTGGTTCTTAAGTTCTTCAATCTCCTGGCGCATGGCTGCCATTATAGCATCCATCTTGGCTTCATAACCTTCCTCCTTAGTTTCCAAAGCAATGACTCAAGCTTGGAGTACTTCATTCTTTCCCTCAATCGTCTCATCACGCTGTTTCAGCTCATCAATGGCTTGATTCAATGCTCCTTGCAACTTGCCTTGAAGTTCTTCCTCCATCTCTTCAAGGTTGTCTTGTGATTCATCGAATTGTTCCTTCGCTTCAGCAATGCTCAACTCTGTTCTGTCCATCCTATTAAGGAGGGAGTTCAGCAAGTCTTGGGACCTAGTACTTTGCCTGGTAACACGGCGATCATCATGGTTATCCAACTCATCGACCATTGAAGTGTTATTGTCTCATTCGGACGACATTTTCTCCTCAAGCAGCTTCTTTTTCAGGCTCTGATACCACTTGTCACGGGCGGATTCCGTCGCTCGACCCTGTGCGGTACTTAGCGCTCCTGACCTTACTAAGGAAAGCTAAGTCAGCCTGTAATATACTCACAATGTTATAGAGAGAAAGTAGAGAGAGAAATTCTGCTAGTATACTGTATTCACTCAAATAACTTGTATGTTACATCTGAGGGGAATACCTCTATATATACAGAAAGCCTTTACAATCTAATTGTTAAAATCAATTCGATCTAATGGTTACAGTTGATTCCCAACTACTACCTTCACCTACCTCCACCTACTACTATACAAGATTCTAGACTTCTCTAGAATCTTCTAGAGCTTTTCATTATCTAGAAGCTTTTAATGGGCTTGGGTTTTCGTCTTTGGGCTTGAGGAACCTCCTAAGAATGGCCCATTTCGGGAGGTCCGTAACAGAAGAACCCTCTCCCATATGAATCCCATTTTGGAGGTCCTTAATTGCTAAAGAAAGGTTCTTAGTGCAGCAATCGATCCTAGACAGAGATCGGTACTTAACTTTATTTTTCTTTACCTTTCTTTGACGATTCGTTAAATATTATGAGTTAGTGTAGTTAAATATTATATGGTTTGAGCTCGATTTAACATAATACTTATGTAATTCAAGTTTGAATATGATTAAATCGGTATTTAATCAAATTCAAATAACTATGAGGCTAAGCTCAAACAACTTGTAAGTAAATTTGATTTATTTATACCCTTAAATATCCAACATGCACGTGTCATGTACTTTAAGACGAATAGAGTGAACAAGTTACCAAATTCAAAAAGGATAAATGTCTCATTTGATATTTAAATTTTATTTTATTTTATAATTAATTGTCTAAAATTTAAAAGTGTTAGTTTACGATTTAACTTTTCAAGATTGTTTGTAATACTTAGATTTGGTAGTTAATTAGAAAAATAGAAAAATTTAGATAATTAACCGTAAAAAACGAATAAAGTTAAGATAGTTAATTGTAAAAATAAGTAAAGTTTATGTAATAAATTGATGTTTTTAAATTTTAGATAGTTTGATGTAAAAAAAAAAAAAAATCCATAGTTAATTAAGAAAGGGGTAAAATTTAGATATTAAATTGATGTTTATGAACCATATATATAAAAAAAAAAGAAGAATGTAGAGCAAGGAAGAGGAAGAAGTCAGCAATTCCAAACACAGTTCGATGGTTGGCAGGCGATCTTACCCAATCACGTGCTTGGTACTTTTACATTGCATCATGTCGTTTGTCCTATACGACTGTAAATGGCTGCTCCTTTCTATTGGCACAAAACACTTTTAACCCTTTGAAGTTTTGAGCCGAATTATTTTAAATATATTTTGGTTTGGTTCACTTAGATTCGTACTATTTTTTAAAGTATTCAATTATTCTGATCACATTTCAGGGTTAATAATCAAGTAGTACTCGGTTTTTAGAATAGAATAGTATAGGGAAAATAACATAAAATAATATAAGAAAAATAAGATAATATAAATTTTTTAATATATTTATTGCTTGGTTATTTATTTATTTTTCTAATATGTTTAGTGTGTAGTCAATGATATGAATTTTCATGATGTTTACCGTTCGATGTTATGTGAGTTTGGTATCGACTGTAGCAACTACTTAAAGATAAATTTATAAAAGGTGGTTAATATATATTCTCGTGTTAAATACTCCCTTACTTTTTAAAAACATGATAGAGATCGATGCTTTTATTTTTATTTTATTTTTTTACTTAAGCTTTCTTTGAGAACGTGTCTGTTGCATTGTGACGATAAATTGCCATTATTTTGAAATATTTGTTCTACTTTTTCTATGCTTCAAAGTCCTTTGTAATTTAGGTAAGCTAATTTAATTAAGTTCTTTATATTTATGTGATCAAACCGTAAGAGTCCCCTAAATTTGTGGTCATAAATTATAGAAGATATTAATAGAAGGACTAACGTTGTATAAAAAATATAAAGGATTTAATGAATCATTATTCACATATGAAAATTCTAATTCATGCAAGCAAATCTATCCAACAATAAAGTTCAAACACTACTATATATTATTAGAATACCTTTGGTTTTATTTCAGGTTATATGAAGTATCACTTATAGGATCTCAATTTTAGATAATTCAATGATATTACGTATGCAGAATTTTATAAAGTTACAAATTTTCTAGCATGTCCTCCAATGAGTCCTCCGTTTTAGGTTCACCTAATTCGTTAAGAGATGTAACCGGACCTTAGAGAAAACAGGTACTTTGGAGAATGACTATGACAACATCTAAATTGGAATAAGGAGGTAAATCAATTTGATTTGAAAACTTTTTTCTTTTTTAAATTTTCCTTAATTTATGGAGGAGGAGCAAAAAAAAAAAATTTCTTGATTTAAGAAGCAATTGTTATGATGGTTTAAAAATTTAAATAATTTTATGACATTATTATGATGATATTGTATATATATATATAAACATTTTACAATAATAAATTAAAGAAAATTGAGCGAATGTAAATGAAGAGGATTAAAATTTATTAGATTGTAATAATACAATGTTCTCCAATTGTAACTTGAAATAAAAAATTTAGAGCTCCTTTTGGATTTAGAGCTCAACCAATTTTAAAAGTTGAAATTCGAATTAGATTTAAAGCAACAATAAATAAGCTCGCGTTTAAGTCAAACGAGCGCATCACGCAACAATCCAACCTCTGTATATCATCACGCAATTGCGTCATATCATTGTCCTGTAAAAGGTTCCTCCTTTATAACTGGATTTATTTCACCAAGCAGTCCAAGTCGTTAACTATGAACAGCGGATAGGGAGAAAAAGAAGAGTAATTAATGGACTGCACCGCTGTATTTAAAACGTTTTGGCACTGACTCTTAACGATCCAAAACACTTTTACTAGCCGAGATTCTGAATTCATTTGAGCTTGGTGTGGATTATAGCAAGTATCAAATGACCATGATGACTTGGGTGAAGACGATGTGTCATAAGGTTTTTTTTTTTCTTTTTAATTTTTAAAAAGTATATATATATATGTTGTATTGTAAAATAAATTTTTGTACCATCATATATATATATATAATATAATATAAATTTTTAAGGTTTTTTTTCCTTTTCTACTATAACTTTTTTTTAACCAAACTTTTCTCCTATAATTCAAATGCCTTTTTATCCAACAACTTGGCTCTCTCTCTCTCTATATATATATCTATAGATATATATATATATATATCAAACAATAAACTAAAGATTTTATCCGATCCATAAAACAAAGACAACCAAATGTGGACTCTCATATTTACCGATGTAATCTTTATTTATACAATTTGATACAAGATTTCAAGTAAAAAATAAAAATATTAACAATTGAAATATAACAATATCATGCATATAAAAAACAAAAGAATGACGGATAACAATTACCATCAACTAAGTTTACTCTGCCACTCTGACTTATCATTTATCCACATTATATAATTAGTAATTTTTAAGAAAAAGAAGATTATGTGTTTATAGAATGTCGAGGCTAGCTGGTTTAGGGATTGAGGAGAGTACAATGCGAGGAATTGAGATTGAAACAAGAGATAAGACTGAACTTGGGAAATACATGAAATAAGAATGAGAGTCTAGTCTAACGGGAAAACTAGCGTGTAAGAATGAAATCATTAATAAGGGGGAGCCTTGAGGATTAGGAGAGTAAGAGTCAATGCCTTATGGTTCAACAGATTTTAAGGGTCAAACTCCTAAATCAATTTGAATGAATTGTGAACCAAATTGAAATATAAAATATCAAATCAATTTATTTGATTGGAGTCATTCCCGGTTGGGGTTGTGGTGCTATTGAGATTTTCAATTGTCTTGCAAGCTTTCATATGATAACATTATGGGTATGTTTGTGTACGATGACCTGAAAAACAATAAGGATAATTGTAGATATATCCTCACAATTATTATTTAGCTATGGACAAATATAATAATGGGAAAAAGTATAAAAAAGTTCTTAACATTTCATGTTTTTACGAATCAGGTTTTAAGTTTTCATTTAGTTTATTTTAATCTTCAATATTTTCAAGTTATATCAAATAAATCTTTCTATTAACTCTGTTTAATTTTTTGTTAGTATGAACACGTGTCAGCATATAATTGATTTATATATAAATACAAAAAAAGTCTCTAATATTTACCTATATATTCAAATCAGTCCTTGGCTTTTACATTTATATACGAATCAATACTTAACTTTTTTCATTTGATCTATTTTAATTTTCAATGTGTCTACACATAAAGGGAAAATTAACGGAGGGACTTTTTTGTAAATTTATTAAAATATTGAGGATTAAAATGAACTAAATAAAAAGTTAAGGATCGATTCGTATATATAGATAAATAATGGAGACTTTTTTGTACTTTTTCCTTTAATAAAATCCCAAAACATGACTTAACCTCTTCAAAAATTTTAATAAAATGCACATACATCAATTACCAAAATCTTAAAATTATCCCTTAAAAAACCGTAAATAGTAATTGTTTTAGGTTTGATAGGAGTTTGAGGATGTTACACATCTTTAATAATTATGAAGATGTGAAAAACACTTTTTTGGAAGTTCAAGAGAAAACTCAGTAAATAATTTTAAGCTACATTTGCAATTTCCCAAAGTAATTTTATAAATTTGATAATTCCAACATGATTGCGGTCTAGTTATTTTTTAAAGATGCAAAAGCTGTAGATTCTAGATTCTCTTGTGTTCCTAAAAATGGGATTTGATGCTCAATACAATCAGCGAGTGTTCTTACACTGGGTTTACCATTTCATGGAAACCTTAAATATTAAAAATAGTATTTTTAATGGGTTTTTGTGTATTTATGAAACAAATAAAACAAAGGATATGAATAACCAAGGGTTGAATATGAGGCAACAATAATTCTAGGTGAAATAAGACAATTAGATGAATCCAATATGATGCACGAATTCTATCAACTAGTGCTCACTACAACAATGAAGAGTTGACATGAGTAAACAAGAGCAAGACAAAACAAATTGTTCAATGATTTTTGACCTAAAGTCCAACTAATATGAAGTAATTCCGGTACAAACGAGAAAAACCTTAATATATTATCCTAACTAGTGCTAATAATCCAAAATTAGTCATTAATATAAAATAATAAAATAGAATATGAAAAAAATAAACAAGTTTTAAAATTTTGGCCAAGTGAGTTTTCAAGGTGGCCAATCAAATCACTAATATGGTCAACCAAATCTCTATAATGGTTGATCTATCTTAGTTGAAACTACCCTCTAGAATTTTATATCTATCTTTCTCTTATTTTTCATCTTTTACACAATGTCTTAATGAATTTATGTATTATAACTATTGCACAAATACAAATTATATAAAAAAATATTACCAACGTACCAATTTTATATTGCACTAGATATGTGACATAATTATATGTCTATATGTTGTATCTTTAAGATATAACATTTGTATATTTCTACCTCTATTGCAACTATATGTACATATATCATATTTTTAAGATGTAACATTTGTATATTTCTACTTCTATCGCAACTATATGTATATATATATATATATATATCAAATTTTTAAGATGTGACATTAGTACATTTCTATTTATATTGCATCTTTAAGATAAAATATACTTAATAGTATACAAACATGAAAACTCATTTTCAAGATGTAATTTCTTTATAACTTTTAAAATTATATTTTTAAGATGTAATATAGTAACAGTATTTATATAATTTTTTCATGCGATTCATGTAAGTCCAGTATTCAGTAAATAACAAGCGGTGGGTAAATTTAGGATGTTGGTGAAATTAATCCAATTAACGTAAATACTTACATATAAGCTTGGGACATTAGTTGAGGAAATCTCGTAAGCTTGAAATTTAAAAATATATTAAAATATTAAGAATGTACCTAAAATAGTAAGAATTTATTATATTATTGGACATACACAACGTGAGTTTAAAAAATTAGCGAACACTTAGAAATATATTATAGGAGTAATATAAATAATAATAGACATAAAATATTATATAAAAGACAAGTATATACATTAGTTATAATTATTATATAAATATATATACTCATAATTATTATAAATATCTAGAATTAAGTATAAATCTCTAAATAAATTAATAAAATATAAGAAAATTAATAGAAAATTTTCTAAAGACATGTGGATGCTGTAGGAGTTGTGGCAAGAAGTTTAAGAATGCATGGGATAGGATTTGGACCTATTGACACCTAAGCATGGCTATAAACACTTGTATTAAGGTTAGAAAAAAAAAATTCAAAAGCAACTACATTGAAGATATAAAATCACATTTTGCAATTTAGAGCAAGCTTTGATCATTTGTGGCTTGAAGAAAATTTTGAAAGTGAAAATATAGAGAGAGAAAGGGGAAAAACAAAACTTGAAAAATTTAGTCACGAATTTGGGTTGTTACATAATCCTAAGGAAGATGACTAATTAGGAGTAAAACCAAGTAATGGTATGAAGGAGTAGTTGGTGACAAAGTAGGCCGATATACCCTCCCCTCCCCACAGTGGCTGAACTACGGATTTCCGATAAATCGCTAAATTCTTCTGATTTTGTCAAAAATTAGAGAAAAATAATAAACTGTCACAAAAAATTACTAAATTTGGTTTCTTTATGTATTTTTGCACGAGAAATTTAAAAATCTAATTAGATTTTCAAAATTTTGAGTGTAAATATGAGGCCTTTTAGAAAAATGTCTTACATAACGAATTTTAAATAAATGATTGAAAGACTAATTGATGTTGTTGTAACTTGAAATTTTGTGGTTATACTTTTAAGATAATGAATTTTGATGTTATATGGTGGGATTGCAAGAATTATATGGTTGGATTTTGGAGAAAAGTTCATTTTCAATGGTTCGAATGTTATTTAGCAAAGAAGGTATTATCTATTACACAAGCCTAGATTTAATCTGATGGTGTCTTATTGAAACCCTTCAGAATCCAGGCTAGAGTGGACAAAATTACTTTAACTTCACAATGAATCGGTTAAACATTGTAAGATGCTATATTATTTGTTTATTGCATTTGTATATAATCAATGATTGAACAACCTTATTTGTTAATGTATTCTTACAACTTCGTCCCTTTTTATTGAGCTAGTTGAACTTATATCCTTATAAATTATTTTGCACGTGCAAAGTAGTACTAGAAAATACCTTGTTATGCTTGTCTACAGGTTAGTTTTGACGAAATGAGGAGTAAAGTGAAGAACTTTAATGAACGGAATGAAGCTTAAGTCTCTTTTGTTTTTCTTTTGTGGGAAGATTATAAGGTCTTCCTAAGAGGCCTTATAATCTTTGTTGGCTTGCTGTTATCATTATATATGTAATGAAATCCTCCTGTGAAGATGTATAGTTTCTTTTGAAAACTTAGACTGTAGATGTACCTAAGATGTATAATAAAAAAATCTATCTATAAGTATATAAGGAAATATATTTTGCTAAATATTACTCTACAAGTCTTATATACTATAGGTACCCATTTGACTGTTTCAAAGCTAGTTGAGTCGCCGTTTGCCTTGTGTGGACTATACCTATGTTAACAACTAAAGGGTTAGCTTGTAACCTAGGTTGGTTTATACGACGGAACTGTTACGACTCTTAGAATTGGGGACGTGGCAATTCATATTTATGTAATTTTTTTTAAGGATTGGTAAACATGTGTCTAACCTCAATGACTCAAACCTTAATTCGTATTATCTATAGACTGTTTTGGGCCTAGGCTTCCAAGACCGAAATCAAGCTCTCAAGGCTAAATTTAAGTACCTTGACCTACTTGGGTACTATCGAGCAGCTCCCCAAGATGAAGAGCCTAGCTTTATCTAGTGAGCTTGAGCTTATCATACACGACTTACCTAGGCCATACTAAGCATTGTGGTACCTTGATAACTCGCAAGCCAGCATGACCTGTTCGAGTCACCTCAACACCCCCTAACCCTAAAGGACCTCGGGGCTTTCAAAGGGCTGGGCTTGACTCCTTAGGCCAAGGCTATCTCATTTTTCCCAAGCATGTGTTAGGGGTCTAACATATAGTTCGATTAGGGATGTTATTGGAGAGAGTTTAAAACGAGTTTTACAAAACTCAAACTCGATCTGTTACCTTATAAGACTTCCTAAAACCTTACAGGGTTTTTACCATATTTCTAAAACCCACCTTTATAGGGTTTTATGAAACCTATTAAAAATCTAACTTGACTTGTTAGTACTAAAAAAAATTTTGAAAATTGATTTGTAAGTATATACAAAAAATTTAAAAAATATAGCATATGGATTGTTTTAAATAATAAAACAAATGACATATGATTATTCAAGACTAAAATAACTTCTTTTTATTTTAAATTAATAAAAGGAGATGAGTGAAAATTGAAAAATATGGTTAACTGGCTAAGAAAGAGAGCAAAAGTGAGGGAAGAGAGTTACAAAAAATGTAACAAAGAGAAAGAGATGAGGTTAAGGTTTAAGTTTTCTCGAAAGATAAAATATGAAAGGGATAAGATATATTTTATTAATTATTATGTTTTATAATTTTTTATTAATACTAAATTATCAATATCATATTATTATTTTTAACCAAGTTCAAGCTTTCCGTCGGGTTTATTCTAAATCTTAAAACTCGACTCGGAACCCTATAAGGTTTGAAAACTATTTCCAAAACTCGACTTAAAACCCTATAAGGTTTTTAGTGAGTTGGAAACCCTATAATGACTTGCCCAATGGCATCTTAAGCTCGGTGCTTGTAACACCTCTCTCTTTCTCTCTCTCTCTATCTCTTCATCGATTACTTTCTAACATCCATGGTACGATTAGCATGCCTTGCAGCTTTGGACATGTCAATATCCAAGGTCTCAAACGTAGCCGCCAGCCTATCTATGGTCAACTAAGCGACAGAGCATTTTGCATGCCCTACCCCGCATGTCCCCTATATATGCCATATTTGACCAAATCACAAGACAACATGTGTCCTTAGTAGGGGAACTCCTTAGCCTATAATTAGGATAAGGAGCCAAAGGTGCTGGATCTTCTTCTCTCTGCACTCATTTGATTCTTGGATACCCCAAGCATTCCCTAAATACTTCCCAAAACACTCTCAAACACACAAATACTCTCTATTGCTTCCTTTCAATCTCTTCTTACTAATTTAGGTACCAATGGGCCTTAGTTGGCACGATCACAATGGGCATTTTGCAAATCCTTTAGCGAATAAGGAAGATGGACCAGTCGAAGAGGTCATCAACCAACCTTGTGATATTTACATCAACCCCCATAATTCTACTTGGAAACTTATCGATTTAGTAACAAGTTGGTTTCTTACTATTTCGTCCATTTTAGGTTCCATAAATTCGAATTTTAAAGGACACAATTAGAGCTTATTATGTTATTCCTAATTTTTTCTATTAAATCCTTGTATTAATTATCTCGTGTCTAAATCTTGATTATATTTTAAAATTAGATTAACACTAAACTAGAGATTTCAATGAGTGGAGACCTTCAACACGGGGCAAAACTATCAGCAAAATGATGTGTCCTTTTGTTCTTTCCCTTAGCAAAAGCCAATAAAGAAAGAAACAAAAAGAAAGATCTAGCTATTTTCTTTCCCGTGAAACTACTTTCGCTGTTAAATCAACCCTGGTCCCTTGCCATTCCCTGGAATTCAAAGCTGGTTCCATGTGATAATTACTTGACCATTTGCAATTACAGTGGATCGACAATTCTTGACAAAAATCAATTGCAACACACCTGCTTTTACCAAAATGATTGACGAAATAAGGAAGCTTTAAGCTGTCCAAAGAAGTCCGAATAAAAAGTTCGGTCTCGTTGCAATAAATGCCCACATGCCATAAACCCCCTTTCAAGGATTTTTGGTTGTTGACGGTTGTGATTACTTTCATAAATGAACTCTGCTATTTTGACAAATACATACTATATTTAGATCCACGTTTTTAAGTAAAGAAAAAAGATAGGTGAAAGGGGATGGAACTAATTTTGAATACACCTTTCGTTAACTTTTTTTAAGACATAGTCTTTTAGAATATTATATACAAGGGGACCGCCTGAGCCTGAGGGTCCTGCCTTCCAATGTATCAAAAAAATTAACGAAAGATATATTTATTTTTACATGCAGCCCGTTTTACTTTTTTCACCCCATGCATATATACATACATGCCTTAATCTTATATATATGATGCCACTGAAGAACAAATTTGGATTGCCCTAGAAAGAAGCCCCCCATTGTCTGAGTTTGGTTCGTGTATGTCCAAGCAAACTAGTTCTTTCTACTTAAGCCTTACATGCTTATACGTAGACTCTTGAAGTTATCTTTTGTTTAGTTTTCTTAATCTGCGTAACTTCGATATTATTATTGTTTGAAAAAACTCATGACTCGTTCTCAGGTGATTGCTTGAAGTGCTCTCTCTAATGGCTTTCCGCTGCTCTATCCAGCATGAAGTCGATCAGGTTTTCCTTTCTACTCCTAATAATATAACTTATCCTTCTTCTATGCAACTACTTCTAAGATTTCATTGGTTAATTTTTAACTTTGTGAATAATGTAACGTTATTGCACGTGTGCCATTGTCTTTCCCAAGAGATAATTGCAAAAATACCTTCTAGAGACTACTGATCGCGTGCAAACCACAAATCGTTACTAAAATCTTAAAATCATCGCTAAAAATATCATAAACGGTGATGGTTTCAAGAATTTAGGCTGGTTTAGGGTTTATACGAATATTTTTCAAAATTATTAAAACAAAAAAAGTACACTTTGAGAGTTTAGAGAGTTGATTTGCATTTTACCAATAGTTTCTTATATACTTTTAGATCGATTGTTTGATACAATAAAGTTTACTTACATGATGGTTAGATCTTTTTTTTTTTTTTTTTTTTTGGTCTCTTATAAAGTTGAATAAGAAACTAGATTAAGTAGATTTACTTTTTTTTTTGGCTCAGAATACAGGCTTAGTAACACATACATCTCTAACAGGTTCTCTTTGAGGAGAGTTCACCGTGTGTGAGGAAGGTGATTTTGAACAGACCTGGCAAGCTTAACTGCCTCACTTATGAAATGGTACATTACAAAATCTTTCTTCTTACTTCTACTCCAATGCGCTTAGTTAAATGCAATTCCAGTTAGAAAGATAATAAGGACCAAGGATTGTCACGAATTCACCCTACAAACTATCGGTTAATTAGGAGGGCTCCTTAAACTCCAAAGCGCATCCAAACCTTTGATAAATTTTGATGATATGCCCATACCCCAAAAGAAGAATCATATATCGACAGTTTTAGTCTTTAGTAATGAGTTGCGAAATATGTACATATTTTCCCAAAGTTACAAAGACATAGCAAAAGTATGCTTTTGAAAGTTCACGGGATCTATTTACACACAACTTAAGATTATTTGTAATTTTTTTTTTTCTCTTATAATTATGCATGCTAATATCATGTGTATCGATTTCCTTTACAATCCTTTTTGGGGTTAAGTTGTCCCAATAACATACATATTGTGGTTCATGTAGATTCGTATTTATATTTGGAAATAAGTCCTCTAAAATTCCTATTTCTTTGAAGTTTTTAAAGTTATAAATTAATTATTGTTATTATTTAAATTTTTAAGAAAGGCGATATTATAATATTAGTTTCATACATACGTATAATTGGACATAACTGGCGAATTATAATAACCCATAATTGGCCCCATCAGACTGGTCCATAACTCTCGTACTTCGCAATGTAAGGACCTTAATATTACGTAGTATTATGAATAAATGGAAAAAGAAGACATTATTACTAAAATTGACTAACAATGGGAAAAGAAAGACAATGATTAGGATTTAGATGAATGTTAATGGTATGACTAAACATCTCGATTATTAATAGCAGACCAACTTAAATGTTCGCCGTTTCCTAAGAAGTAACAATTAACTCCACTGTTGGATGATTTAATGAGAATAAATGTTGGGCTACGTACACAGGGCTGGTAACGATTCTGGAAATGGAGAAAACATTCATTGTACTAACAGGTCAACATTTTGATAACTGATAAGTAAATAGCGATGATGATGTTATGTTTAGTATACGAATAAGGATGGGAATAAATTTGTGATTTTGGGTTTCATTTCATTTTTCTCATGTTTGTTAGTGTATGGAAATGTATTTAGAAACTAGAACAATAACTTTGTTGAATTGATAATTTTGCTTTAAGGAGGAATTTAATTTTAGTCTTGAGAAAGTGAAATCACAATTTCATTAATCTCTTATTTATTATTATTAGTCAAATTATTTATTTAACTTTAAATTCAATTATGGCATTCAATAATTAAAAATACTTTTGGTAATGACTACTATATACTTATTTAGTTTCATTTTATCACGTTCCATTCTATAGATATTTCCAAATCTAAAAACTGATTTGATATTCTGTTTATTATTCCAATCCATTTTACTTCAATTCATTTCAAACCATTCTTATAGATCAAATCTAACAAAAAATTTAAAGACATATTAATAATAGTAAGCTTATAGTTTTATGTGCTAAAATTTATTGGTACACCATTCATTAAAACACATAATGTGTTAGTATATTAAAGTCTTTCTCTTGGCATGCTTGAATTTTCCTTTATATATATATATATATATATATAATGCTCCAATTTTGTTTATTTCCATTTTGGTTCCTCAATTAGACTAAACACTTTCTATTGTAATAAAGATACGGTATTTTGCTTCACACATATAATATATATGCAGTGTGTAAATACTAATAAAATATTATCATAAATAATGAGTACAACTTATGAATGATAATTGATTTAAAAATTATTTATATTATATTTTATTAATATTTATACATCACGTATACATAATATACCGTATAATACCCAATGTAGCATTGATACTGGCTAAGGCAGGTGGACCATAAACATATTTTGAGACTGCCTTTCTTTGTATGTGCTTTCTTTTTTTTTTAGTTTTAATTAATCTTTTTTCATTTTTATTTTCTTTTCCATTGGATGTTGTAAAATTTTTTTTAACTTCATATTTTCTTATAAGATAAAAATGTCCAAGCTAAAATAGGAATGTAATCGGAATAAATTCAAGACGAATTTTATAAAATTCCAACCAGTTCCATAAGGTTTTTTTAGTACATGCCTGAAACCCACATGGTAAGGTAATGACAAACCTGTAACCTGTCCAAAATTGGTCCAATTAATCGATACAATTGTACAAAAATATTTTAAAATTCGTACTCTAATGTAAATCAAGCAAAAATGAAATATAGATACTAAACTTATAAAATAAATAATATTATGAGCTATTGTTTATTGCATAAGTAATTTATAGTATTATTTATTATCAAATAAATAATATATTTCACAATGATTTTCTATTACACATTTGTAAATGTAAAATAAAATAATAAATAATATGTAGTCTTAGCAGGTTAGGTTCTCTATGAGATATTACCCTTGTTCAGAGTCCGATCCAAGTGTGTATAAGGTTGTAACATTTTATCGATAATTTGTCCTAACTTCATAGGGTATTACACTATAGGATAGATATTAAATTAAGATGAATCTGATACTCTATAAGATTGAATAACCTTCTTTAGATTCCCAAATCCTAGTTTCAAGATTCCAAAAAGATATATTCATATTTTAAGAGCTCAATGAATTAATACTTGCTTAACTAATAGTTTAAGAAGTATATTTGCGCTTTGCTAGTGGTTGAATTACAAGTAGAAATATAGTTAAATATATTTATTTTTATTTTATTATGTATTGTGTAGTTTTATCATATACTTTCTTAATGTTTAGAAAAAGTTAGACATAAGAAACATAACACTATAGTATTGTTAAATTTAAGTTGATTTCTACAGCTCAATTTGATTTGATTTAATCTTACTATAAAATCAATTTAATTCAATCCTCATTAAACTCTATTCCACTCTTTTAATCTTTTGACTTTCTCATATATTCGGATCAACTATTCAAACTGGTCTAATAATGAATTATTCAAACTGGTCTAATAACATTAGTGTTTTATTAATAAATAAATGAAGGGTGATTCAATTGTTTCCTTTGTAGTAAAAATTAGAAATCTGCATTACTCAAATAAATTATATTTGTACCTTTTACCTCGGATCAAGACAACTAATTAATTTAATTTTTTATCTTGTATAAAAGCCACTAAATCTTACAATAACCTAATGTGTCGTAAAGCGAAAATCCCATGACTAATCCTATAAGTTTCAAATTTCTACTGCAGATTACTCAAATGCTGACGACTCTAAAAGCGTATGAAAATGAAGCCGCAGTTAAATGCATCGTCATAAAGGTAATGTTAATCTAACCCCTTTCCAAGGTCTTTACATTATCGAAATGCATTGTCATCAATTTTCAGATAATCATTTTTTTTAACATATAATTAATTTGAGGATACATTTATTAGCTTGTTCTTTAAATTTTATTTAGGATATATCACTCTAAGAATATAAAAGTCCATATAAAATTATACTATATCATAAGTGTATACTTTCAAATTGGACTAGATATAAAACTCCATGACAAATAGTTTATTTTTTTTAATTTTTTTTTCTCTTTAGAAAATTAGTTGACAGATATTATTATGATCATGTACTGGCAAATGTTGATGACCATGTCTATAGGCCAGAAAGAAACTTTCATATTTTTATGTATAGTAAAATCTTTATAAATTAATAATATTAGGATTGTAAAATTTTATTCATTTAGAGAGGTATTAATTAATTGATAAATTAATAATTTATTAATTTAATGAATACTCCAATCATGCAATAGATAGCACTCACAGCAATAATAACTTTTCACAATTTTTTATTGTAATTCGACGATGCAGTATCAAAGCTTTTGATTATGCGATGAGAATAAATTTAAATTTAAAAAAAAAACAAATAATAATATATTAATATTTTACTAAACTGTCTTAGTTAAGTTTGTAATTTTAGAGAATGATTAATTTATGATATCAACATACTATAAATTTATACAAAGGCCTTTATAAAGATTATTATTTTATTAATATATCGAAATTACTAATTATGTAAACTAACCTAATTTGGGACTAAAAAAAAATTATCTTAAAAAGGTTATTAATTTATAAACGTTTAACTCTAACTCCAAATTGAAGGCAGTATGCTATCCTTTCCCAAATTCCCAACTTTTCCTCGAGAAAAAAACAGGGATTCTTGGGTGCTCCAAGGTTATGATCCCTATTGAGGTTTGTATGCCTTCTACACATTGCCTTCAAATCCAAATAAGAGCAACAAATTCACCTCTCTCAAGTTACGATCCCGAGGTATCCTAGCTACCCACCAAATCAAGGTTTCTCGGAATGAGACTGGGGACAAAGATGCAATCTGCATCAAGATAGATGATGATATTAACAATAGTACCTAAATTTTAAAAATTACAATTTATGTTTTTTTTTTAATTATTAAAATTTTATTTAAACTAACACATCATTCTTATATGCCACTAATAAAATAACATGATGAATGATTGAAACTTTTCTCCATCCCAGCCCCCTTTCCAAACCGATTAACTACAGTACAGGATGTATTGCTCGGCTTAATGACGCAATCATATTGAAAAAAAAAAAACAAAAAAAAAGGAACGTCACAAACTTCCAAAGATAGTAACATATGGTGGCAACCGGGCTTCTGCAGGGGGTTTTGGTACAAAAAAGCCTGACATACGAGGCACATGCCCACCCGATAGTGGCCCCTTTTTAGCACAATTTAAACCTCTATAAATCATTGCCGGATAACTTAATAATTTGTTTTAAATAATTTTTTTTTCTGGGCCAATTTACAAAATTAGTAATTTTTAAGAAGACTTTTATATAAATCTACTGTCTCATCAATAACATAAATTAATAATTTTCTAAAAATATAAACAAAACTAGAGAAATTTAGTAAAATATGAATCTATTATTGTTTGTTTTTACTTAAAATTTAAATTTTGGTTGATTTCATCTCTAAATATTTAGTAGTCAATAGAATGAATATTGTTTAAGTATTAAAAACAATGAATATCATTTATGTAATAGATATGTAGAATGAATTTTCTTTTTAACTTAATTCATGAAATATGATACATATAGTAATGATATACAATGATTTTTTTATTTAATTAAATATATTTTTACTAAATCGAAAATACACTCTTTAATTAATAAATTATTAATTTATCGATTAATTAATACTTCTCTGAATTAATAAAATTTCATGATGCTAGCATTATTAATTTATAAATGTTTTATAGTGAATTGCTAAGAAGATGAACAAATACGAGCTGGTAGCAGTCTCACATCTGTGCTTCCACTGATGTTTATATAATTTTCAGGGAAATGGAAAGGGATTTTGTGCAGGCGGAGATGTCATAGGAGTAATCTGCTCCTCCGTAGGAGGCAATTATCTCTCTCTCTTCACTTGTACAAATCGTTGGTTTTAAAGGGGTGACAAGTTTCGAATTTAAGAAGACAGTAAAATCCATACTAGATTATATTGTATGAATTTGGCAGGACATTGGAGCTTTGCTACACGCTTCTACCGGAAACAACTCATACTAGATCACATGATCGCAACATATAAGAAACCAGTGGTAAGAAACTTCCCATATATCAATGTTTTATTAGATGATTCATACAAGTTTGGTAATGTGTTTTGATATGTTTGTAATTTAAGGTCGCGTTTATCGATGGGGTTGTAATGGGAGGAGGAGCAGGATTGTCCATGCAAGCAACTTATCGAATTGTCACCGAAAATACTGTACTTTCTATGTCCTCTCAATATCACTATTATGAATTTCGATATCACGATCACTGTCTAAATTTTACATCTTTTTTTTTTACAATTTTACTTCATAAATTTAAATTTATTAAATATTATACTTAATCAAACTTTTACTTATCATCAATTAGCTTTTATTTATCCAATTGATTAGCTCCTACCATTTTAAATAAATGATGTGCCAAGTAACATTATCTTGAATCATTTTATATAGAAGATGTGATGAGTAATATCATTGGTTTGTAATTGTAGTAAATTAGTGAATTTAATAAATAAAAGTTCAATTATATAGGACATTTAATAACTCCAAATTTTTTGTTGTACAATTGGAAAATGCACCTACAATGCTAGCTAGTGATTGCATGTGGAAATACATGTAACATGAAGTTTAATGAGTTTCAGAAGATAATTATGCCTATTATAAAGGGAATTTAACATAAGAAGATCTTAGTTAGCATATATAAGGTTAACTATGAATATACTCTTATTTGTGTAGGTATTTGCAATGCCTGAAGCAGCGATAGGTCTTTTTCCAGATGTTGGTGCATCTTACTTCTTTTCCAGGCTTCCAGGTTTTATAGGTACAATTTTTTGCAATTGCTAGATTGATTTGGATTTTATCATTTATTAAAGTAACAAACACAAATTTCATCATTCTCTTCTAAAGTTCAATCTAACAAAATCCAAACATCATACAAACAAATTCATCATAATTTTCAAATTTCTTGCTTTTTTAAATTTCTTACTCTTTTAAAAACGTGTTTTGAAAATATAAACCACAACTTCTTCTTGATTATGCTTAATTTTTGGTCTAGCTATAAAATTTTCCATCTCTATTTGCGAATTTGGTAATTAGGTGAAAAAATAGCAGAATTGCATTTCAATTGAAAATCAATCAATGTCTCTTACTCCACCTTCGTTGTATAATACATTATGTGTTTGGATGATAGGTGAATATTTAGCACTAACTGGCATAAGATTAGATGGAAGTGAAATGGTTGCTTGTGGTCTTGCCTCTCATTTCATTCCTTCAAAGGTAATTCATCTCTTAGCCTTGCATCTCTTTGTATCATGGGGATATGGATGCTTTCAGCAAAAAAATTTAATGAGTAGCAATACTTAGTGTACACATATAGAAAAGAAAGAGTGTATTATATTGCTTAACAAGAAGAGAGCAATACATATTTGTATTTATATAATGAGATAGGTTGATAACCTTAGTATAAATTAAAAGATTATTCTATCCTTACATACTATGATATATGTACATACAATAACACACCCCCCTCAATCTCATAAGGCAATGGTCATGGTGAGATTAGTGCAGTAAGTAGAGAATGCCATCATGGAGAGAGTCTTGGTGAGTATATTAGCGCACTGAAATCGTATAGGTATGTATTTGACAAAGACATGATCGGAGGCGACCATCTCTCACACAAAATAGTAATTAGTGTTCACATGTTAGTGCGATTATGCTGAACAGGGTTTCGAGACAGATAAATATCCTTAAGTTTGTCACAATAGAGTATGGGAGGTCTTTGAAGTGGGATGCCCACTTTATGAGCTAAGTGGTATATCTAAATGGACTTAACAACTGCATATGCCAAGTCTCTATATTTATCTTCTATAGAGTTATGAGAGACAATGGGTTGCTTCTTCAACCTCTAGGAGATGAGATTTTTACCAAGAAAGATTGCACATGCAATAGTGTAGCGGCAAGTATCAAGATAGCCAACCCAGTCAATAGTAGCAAACGTTGTTAATGGGAGGCTAAAAGTTCGAGTGATGGGTAGGCCCACATTTACAGCACTATGAAGGTATTTGAGAACGCGCTTAACAGCTTACATTTAGCTGGTGCATAAATTGACTCACTTGGTTAACAGCAAAATTGATGTTTAGTTGAGTGATTGTAAGATATTGCAATGTAACTACGATCTTACAATAGGTAAAGTGATTGGTGAGGAGAGATCCATGGGTAGTGAGGTGACTTTAGGGGTAGAAAAGTGTTTTGATTGGTTTAAACAGATGCATGTTGTGGCACTTAAGGAGATCAAGAGTGAATTACGATTGACACAAGTGAATACCCTTAAAAGGTGCAACAAACCCGAACCCTAAGACAGAAGCAACGGTCACCCAGATCTTTCATGGCAAACTGACTAGACAAAGTGGAAATGAAGCGAATGAATAGTGGGGTGTTATTTCCAATGAAGATGATGTCATCAACATAAAGTAGAAGAACAAGTATGTCAATGCTATAGGAATAAACAAACATAGAGGTGTTGCCTTGTTTTATTTGAATACAATTTGTAGAAGAAAAGTGCTATAGCAAGAGAACTAAGTACGAGGTGCTTATTTAATATCATATAGAGATTTTTGAAGTTTGTAAACATGGTTGGGATACCATAGATGAATAAATCGCAGCGATTATTTCATGAAGATAGTTTTTGTGAGATGACCATAAAGGAAAGCATTTTTAACATCCAATTGATAGATAATCCAATGAGATAAGAAGACATGAGAGAGCATGAAGCGTATATTAATAGGTTTGACAACAGGGTTGAATGTTTTAGTATAGTCAAGACCCTTTCTTTAAGAAAACCCTTAGGTAACGAGATGGGCTTTGTACCTTTCAATGGTATCATCTGCATTGTACTTAGTGTGGAATTTTCAAGTACTGCCGACAATATGGTTGGGAAGTGGGAGTACAAGTATCCAAGTTTTATTGTGAAGTAGAGAGTCGAACTCTTCTTTCTTTATCGTAGACTAAGTGGGATGACTAAGGGAATTGATATAGTGTTTGGGTTCAAAGTTAGACGTATTAGCATGAAGGTTAAAAAGTTATTTTGGTTTATTGATGCCGGATTTGGATTGTGTGATCATGTAGTGAGAGGGTAGAGGGATGGCAGATTGTGGTGGAGGAGGAATCAATAAAGAAGGGGAAGGGGGTTGGAGATGCGTGCGATGATAGACCTTAGTAACAAGAGGTTTTGTGTACGGTAAAGGAGGCAAGGAAGAGGCTGTTGATAAAGATAAGGGTGGTAGTAGTTAGTTTGTTGGATAGAGAGGAGGGAACATGAAGGTCAGGGCTACGCTCAAAGCAAGCAGGTTATGAGGGCTTAGTGTGGTGGGATTGATGAGGGGGGTTACTGATTGGGGGGATTGTAAAGGTGAGAGATGGGAAACTAGTATCTGTTGGCCTTTGTTTCAATGGCTGTTCGTGTCATAGATGTATATGGAAAGGTGGATTCGTGGAAAACTATATGGCGGCTAATTTAGACTCGTCTCGAGTAGGGATCAAGGCAACGGTATCCTTTGTGGTTAACAGAATACCTAAGGAAGATGCAAGGGGTGGATCTCAAGAATAATTTGTGTAGGAGTAGTGGTGTGATGTTGGGAGAGCAGAAACACCCAGGGGTACATGAAAGGTGTAATTTGGAGGTTTGTGATGAAGTAGTTTAAATGGTAACTTTTGATCAAGAGAGTTAGAAGGCAATCTATTGATTGTGTAGACTGTAATGAGAGTAACGTCGGCCCAAAAGTTAAGAGGCTGGTTAACTTGAAGACGAGCTATACAGGTAAGATCAACAATATGACACTGTTTACATTTAGCAATGTTGTTTTGTTAGAGCGCGTATGGGCAAGATAATTGAAGTTGTATGCCATTTTCTTTAAGAAACATTGTGAAAGCCTTGTTGATATATTCATTGCCATCATCTCTATGAAAAATTTTAATTCGCATGGGAAAGTGATTTTCAATAAAAGATTGAACTGGTTAAAGTAAGAAAGAACTTCTGTTTTATTATGCATAGGAAATAACTATAAGTATTGAGTACAATCATCAATAAAAATTACATAGTATCAAAACCTTATATTCGGCCTAATCGACGATTGCCAAACATTAGAATGAATAAGCTAAAAGGGTTTTTGTATATGAAGAGGTGATCGTAGAAACCTAAGAGGGATGGATTTCCCAATGCCGCAAGATGGACATGGATTAAACAACTTGGAGGTGGACTTAATAGGAAGACATCGACTTCAATCGGTGTTGCTGTATGACTTCTTGGTGAGGATTACAAAATCTAGAGTGCTAAACTTCATTGGAAACAGCGGATGCAATAAAGGACTAAGGAGGACTAAGGAGGACTAATAGAGGACAAATGAATGGGATAGAGCATATGTCTAGTTTACTAATGGATGAGAAGTTAACCTGTGTTTAAGTCTTGAACACGGAAGGGATATTGATCAAATTTGACAATGCAATTATTATCATTACATAACTTGTTGATTAAGAGGAGATTATATGTAAGGGAAGGGATATGTAAGACATTTTTCAGATGTAGGGGTGGACCATTAGTGTGAATGGTGAGATCACTTATGTGAGCGATTTTCATGGATGCACTATTACCTATAGTTACTTACTCAAAATTAATATATAAAGTTAAGTTTGACAGTATACCTACATCAGGAGTCATATGATATGTTGCATCCAAGTTTGGATACTAGATGGTTTCATTAGATTCTTCGAGTGATAGCATAAGAAACAATTAAGTAATGTCAGAATAAGCATTGTTGAATTAGTGGTAACACTAAAGTACAAAATGGTCAGACCAATCACAAATCTGACAAGTGATGGAAGAACGAGAGTGTAAGCTGGATGAGGAGGCAACTGATACAAGGTAACGAGGTAAGCAAGCAAGGACTTGAGAGGTAGCATATTGTTTCTGATTTCAATGACAATTAGGTGTAAAGTCATAAGTAGGGGAGTGATCAAGCCTCCTAGATCTAAATCTATTGTGGTCCTATCCTCGATTCCTAAATGGAGAAGGGTGTGGTTTAAGTGTACAAGGCCGTAGGAACTGAAGTAGAGGAGTCATCACTAGCTTGATTCTTAAGCTACTATTCTTGATTGATCAACTTGGCTTAAACTTGTTTAAAGGTCAAAGCAATAGGCATATGGATTAGAGTGGTGATCAAAGCTCATAATCCTTAGGTAAACCACGTAAAGCATATGTTATGAGATCTGTAGAGTTAAGAGGGAAGCCAATAGATGAGAGTTGATTGGCAATAAACTTTAATTCATAGAGATAGTTTGTCATGGTGCTATTATTTAGGCATAGAGATAGGAGATGCTGTTTGAGTTCCATTTCTCTAGCCATTGAATTTTCAAGGAATCTTTGGTAGAGTGTCGTCCATATGTCATAGATAGGTAATATATGATGGATCTTGATAAGGACTTCAATGGAGATTCTTGCAAGCAATAGTGCACACATGGTACGGTTGGTATGAAGCTATGTGGCATAGGCTGGATTGGCAATAGGTGGAAAGCTAAGTGTATAAGTAATAGTTGAGTAGGATGCCAAGATAGCACCATCGATGTACTGGTACGGATTAGAAGATATCAATTAGGATGTCATGAGTGAAAGCCAAATTTGATAGTTGTCTGCCATAAGTTTAATTGGTACCATTGTAGTTATATTGATAGAGGAACCACTTGTGGAGTTGGTGATTTCGGGTTATTGTGTAGGAAAAGGAAACGAGGCAATGGAGTGATTAGTGGAAGGTATATGTTGAGTAGGAGGATGTGATAGTGAGGTGAATTGACTGAGGTTATGTGAGTGCTGGTGAGAGAAAGGGATGTGGATGAGGTTGGAAAGGTGGGCATGGGTATTGGATTGACGATGGGGTTGTGGTCTGTGGTGTGAATGGCTAAGGAGAGAGCAAAAATAAAAGGTCAGCAGAAAGAGAGTGGTAGGCGCTATAGCAATGAGAGGTAGTGATGGTGGTGAGACGAAGGAGGAGATAGCAAAGGTGGGATCAACGACAACAAGATAGTCGGAGACAGATGTTAATTGTGTCTACATGTTTCCCGATCGGTGAGAAGAAGAGAAGAAGAAGTTTATCAAGAGAGTTCATGAAGGCAGGAAAAGAACAAGAAAAGATAGGAATTTGGGGTTTGTCTATTTGTACGGCTTAACTATAATACATGTATAGACAATAATATTTAGAAGGAGCAATACCAACAAATTTCAATTTCTTAAAATTGAATTTCTCACTTCTATTTTTAATTAGGATTTTGAAAAACTTGGAGCTTGAAATCACCTTTTTCATCCTCATCCCTAAAACTCGAGCAAGTTTCAACTAAAAATAAGAATATAAATGCGGTTTCATGATGTCTTCATTCTTCCATGAAATTAACCGAAGTTAAATAAAAGATGTCGAATGTTAATAATCCTTTTAAGCACGCATATTTCGTTTCCCATACCACATAGTTTTTCATTTTCGCATTTTTTGGCTGATGTATTTGGATTGAATATACCATAACATAAATTATAAATATACCCTTAAATTATTAATTAAGTGTTGATAAATTCTTAAATTTTTAAACTATGATTTCCTTTCTCATAACTTTTGATCGCATGCAAATACACCTCAAAACAATAATAAAACCCTGAAACATCAGCTGTTTATAGTCTTTTTAATTATGATTTAGAAGATATATATCTAAGAAATCTGACTGATAATTTGAGGATATATTTGCAATTGCCCCTAGTTTTATTTTTCAAAGGTTAATTTACTATTTTGTGCCCACCACAGGATCTTTCAGCCTTGGAAAAAGTAATATGTACCCGTACTTCTTTGACCACTACTTCGATATCAGAATTAATCAACAAATTTGCTGTGAGACCACCATTGAAGGAACAGAGTCCTTTGAACAGGTAAATTGCAATCTTTTGATTTACATACCTATATTCCATGAAAGAACACAACATTTGAGCTGGTTTTCGTAATTGAATATTTATGATTCTTGATTATTTCCATTTCTAAAGACGCAGACTGCATATTGTCAACGAATGTTTCTCGAGAAGCAGCATTGAAGAGATATTATCAGCACTGGTAAGGCTTATAGATCATATATAATTCTTTAAAATTATAAATTAATAGTTGTTATTATTTAGATTTTTAAAATATAATATGGTGATGTCACTTTTATTTTTTAAAAAATTTAGATAATAACAATAATTCATTTGTAAGCTTGGAAACTTTAGGAAAAAAAAAAAAGTAACTTTAACTAATTCAAATATCTGAGAATGAAATGTTTTTGCATTGCAATTATCCCATAATCTTGACGCTTACAAGTGCGAACAAAACAATCTAATGGATATTGCATGACGAATCGACCATTTTTTAGAGAGAAGAGGCCGAAAAAGAAGTTGATGATGATCAATGGATAAAGAAAGCGGTGAGCTCCATGATGTCAGCTTCTCCGACCAGTCTTAAAATAACGTTGAAATCGGTAAGAAATTTATGGATTCGTTTTTCATTCCAATAATGCTTTCTTAGCGTTGTATTTAGTCATTTACTATGATAACTCCCCCATTTTGGAACTACTTTTAATTTGTGAATTTCCCTATATATTCAGATTAGAGAAGGACGTAGACAAAGCCTTGAGCAGTGTCTCCTAAGTGATTATAACATCTGTTCTCAGTTGCTAAAAGGAAGTGTTGGCAAGGATTTCTACGAGGTTTGTTAAATAATTTCTTCCGTGAACATCGATGCATGCTCTGAGAGTATTATTTGTTCAAAAGCCAAATAAGGAAAAAAAAAAAAATTTCTTTTCCATATACTTGCTTTTTCATAAACTATATAATTAGTAGCAAAAATGATAGAACTCTTTTTTTCTTTTTTCTTTTTAATTAAAAAAAAAAACTCTTAACGAATATCAAAGACATCCATTCATATAACTGGTTTTCTCATTAGATTCACATTTATTCAATGAATTTATTCTTATTGTTGAGATTTTATTTCCAGGGCTCTAGAGCTCTATTGCTCGATAAGGACAGAAGGCCCACGGTATGTTATTATCGTATACATTTCTCCGCCCTGTAAAATCATTGTCAGCACTTAGCGCAATATATATATATATATATATATATATGTTTGCATAATCACCAGGAAGAGTATTTATTTTCGTCTAATTGACTGTGTCATGCTCCCTTACCAACTACGTATGAAGCAGGACGCTAAAAATAAACCATATCAAACCGATTTAATTTATGGATATTTTCACTAAGGTTGGTGTAAAATTGCTCTGAACCCCTCAACTTTCATTGTATTTATGCACTTATCACTCCCCCACAATTATCCCATAACTGAATTTTCCCCGAGAAATTGCATTTTTAGTATTAAGGTTGTATTTGTTTGGTCGGAATGAAAACATCGTCCTCCCCTTTTTTTTCTTTTTTGTTACTTATGGAATAGTAATTCTCTTGTTCGGTCCACGAATACGCAAGGCAACAAAAATGCAAGTTGCCTTTAGATAACAGCACAGTTATTAGCACAAGTGTAATATATCCGAAAAAATGTGAGCGTGGTTAAAATCAGATCAATCCCTACAACTCAGTCCAGTTGAATCTCGGTTTAACTTTAGTTCAATTTTCGGTAGAGTCTAATTCTTTTTTTTTTTTTTTTTAATTTTTGACTTCCTTGTATGTTCAAATCAACCACTTAGATCCAAATTTGAGAATATTAGAAAATACCTCCTATATTCCTATTATTGGTAATATTGATGTGAATATTTATCATTTGCAGTGGAAGCCTGATAAGCTGGAGTTGGTCACTGATGACTACATCAAGGAGTTCTTTCGCAAAGTGGAAGATCCAAATTGGGAATCTCTGGAATTTCGTTTGACGTCTAAGCTTTAGATAATGGAAACACACGACTGAGTGTATTTTACAACGTTTGTCGCCTATGTTATTTCTTTGTCGTTCTATATGCGCAAAATTTAAAAAGAAAAAAAAAATAATCCTAATGAAATCTTTGGCCGATTAAATTACGAAATTTTCTAATTAAACATATATGTTTTATGTTATGTTACTATGTTACAACTTACAGGTAGTTGAATAAGAGTGGGATTCGAATGTTATAATGTTTCGATTATGTGAATTATTCCATTCTTCTATTTTCATTTAAAATTTCACTGATGAAAAAGTATAAGGCACTGGATGTAAACACTGCCATAAATACATTGTTTTTAACTCAAACCTTTTTGCTTGTTGGTATGTGCTTCCACTTGTTTCTTCTTCTCTACGGACTCTGATATTTTCTTTGCCATTAATTGCAACCATTTAAACCTTCTTGTTGTGGAACTTCTTTTATAATGATCATATCACGGTCACTTGTTCTTGTTTTTGATTTAGATTGTTCGATTTTGTAGTGCGAAAATGCAGTAGGATTTTAATTTTTTTAAATAAAATCTATCACAATATTCATATATACATGCATAATATTAGGAGAAATTAAGTTATAAAAAACTTACCTTTTTCGATAATGCAAAAAAACCTTTTCCTTCAAGAGATGAAGTTCAAGTGAGATCGAACACTCACATCGCTTTTTGCGGAAGAATATATTTTGTTAACCACAAGGACACCATGGTAGCGTTTGTCCCTCTAACAGTATCTACACACACTACAGTAGCAACAAGTTCTAATCCTTATATTACTAGATAAGAAAGAATTTTTTTTATAAGATTAAATCTTTTTTATAAGAATAAATAAGATTTGATAACCAAATCTATTTCAAATTAATGATCATATCTTACTAAGATTTAGACTTGACAATTAAATCTTCCTTAAACCATTTTATTATTTCATAATAAATTAATTATCTTATTAATTCTAATTTTAAAATAACCAATAACATCATTTTAGTATCCACTAAATTTATATAGTCAATCAAGTTTATTCTTATTAGTCATGCTATTATGTACAACCCTCTATATTCAAAGACAATATCTTAGATACATAAGCCAAGGCAATTATCTAGGAATAGTTATCGGTCACTCAATACAACAAAAAGGTTATGAACCACGAACTGCTATAAAACAATTACTACGTAATTAAATCTTCTTGTTAAATGATATCTTAATTAAACTATTGCATATATGTTATCAATATTTAATCATTTACTTAGTTTCCGAAATAAATAAGACAATAAAATTTGTTATGTCCATCAACTTATAAGTTATTATTATCTCAATTAAGCGGTCTTGAATATCGACTCTCTAATATAAGAGAGAGATGAATTCTATCTTAACTTATCACTATCGTCTCCATATTTTATGTCATACCAAATAACCGTATTATTTGTATTATAATTAGATTGCGTTTCACAACATCAAAGTGTAACATTCTATCTATATGATATGAGAAAGTATGAAAAAGCATGTGATATTTTCTATTAGGGAGCTAAGTTAAGTCTAGTATACCCATTAAACTTCAGGTATTTATTTATATAATTTGGATATCTTTCTCTTAGTCTAATGAGATAACCTTAATTATACAACGTGTTGGTTTAAATATTCATGTCTCCTCTTAGATATTAATGTAAGTAAGGACAACTTTATATAATATGATATCATGGAATCCCATCATAGTACACCTTTATTATTATTCCAAACATTATCTATTCATCTATGAAATTTAATTGTAAAATATATACTTTTAGAAAAGTATATAAATACAATAAATACTTACTTTTTATTAATAAGATTTGTAAATACATTAAAAGTTTCTTAGCATATTATATGCAAATTTCAACATAAATGAATACTATATCTGCTTGTAAATATTGGTCAGCAATAAATTGAGAAAATTACATGTTTACCATCAAAATTAAAAGAAAACGACATAATTTTAAATTGTACAAAAAATTCAAGATACAACATTCTTAAAAGTACACTTGAACTTATATTGTATCGTCAAGATACAAAATGATATATATAAATGTTAATGTTGTATTTTTAAGATGTGACATAATATTGGTATTTTGGTAATATTTTTTATATAATTTGTAATTATGTAATTTCTTTTTAAAGTATTGATAGATATAGATATTTGCAATAAAGTATATGAAAAGGTACTTTTATTGGATTAAGTCATCTCAAACCTGGTCCTAGCCTTGTGGCTTACGAGCCAGGGACAAACCTATGTAAGCCTAAACCCTTGCTGTTATTGCAATTATGTAAATCTAATCTGCAATGTACAAATATTTCCTTGGAACGACTTAATGATCATAACCTTGGAAACAAAAGCCCACAAAGTGGTCCTGACATCTCTACTGGAACCCTTGGACGGGGCCAAACTCGACTAGGACCCATAACCTAACAAAGCCGGTGCTAGGTCTACGAGAGATGACATCGAGAGCCACCCATCCAAACGATTTAAATGGATCGATTGTAATGCAACAGATGTTCTATTCTCTGAATTCTGGAAAGGAAGAGAATGGTTAGATTTTCTGTAATGACAAACCGAACAAACCTCATCATGATGAATATCTATATACATAGGATCGGCATCAAGAAGTTGCTTTTTGGAGACCTTACAGCAACTGATGGCCCGTATGATCGATCCAAACATGCCGTTAAGTGTTAAACTTGAAATCCCGACCCCCCTTTTTTAACATATGCATCACTCGCAAACAATACATGTAGTCGATTCTTTTCTTTTCCTAATGAACAAGAGATTAGCAGCAACATGCTTCACATTTGAGAAAATTTAAAACATCATTAAGACCAAAGAGAACAACATGCCTTCCCAAACCTATCATTTGAGAGATTGAAGCAAGATTCTTATATTAACCAACAGCACGACAAAGATCCTTGAGAAAAGCACCTCCACCTCCACCTCCACCTCCACCTCCACCATTTGAACGATCTTCTTCTTTAAAATGACCTCCTTTCATCAAAGGATGTAATGAATTATCAATGTGATAATGACCTTCTTGCTACAATGTGGACAAACATCAAATAATAAAGCAACATTTCCCATTGCATAATGAGGACAACCAGAGTCAACAATTTTGAAATGGCTTTGACTTTTCAATCCATCACACACCATTTTCACTCCACGATCTCGTTTAAGGCGTCCCAGCTTTCCGCACCTGTAACAAGCTCTAGAAATTCCCTTAAGATTCTCCTTAGTTTTAGACCGGTTTTTATCACTCCTAGGAGGCTCCAAGAAGGAATTCTTTTTCCTTTGATCTCTGACATAAAGGACATCCTCTAGTTGAGGAAGAAGCTTGTCGTTGCTTGTGCCTTATTTCATAAATAGCTTTCTAGATTAAAAGCAAATTTTCTTACTCGAAAATCGAAGGTTATAAATAAATATAAATTATATTATAATATTATTATTAATTCTAGTTTGCTCTTGGTCCGATCTCGATAAACCCTCTTGACTATTAATCCTTTTTCATTTCTGAGTCAACTTTTGGTTTAGGTTTGATAATATGGAGAAATAATGAAATATGCTTTACTTGTAAGACTACCTTGGCTGGTTCATTCTCAAGATATTGCGGTTGAGCTGTAATTTTCTTTCTGATAGCTTTTAATAAGTCTTCCATACTTACTTTGGTGACCTTAAATCATGAACGTGGTCAATGTGTTTTTTGCTAACTGATATCTACAAAAAGAAATAGGGCCTTCCCACACTTGATCTTCCATAACTGCCACAACCCGACGTTGTAAATCTGGGGATTATCTGCTGGAATTATCATTTCATTGCCAGTGATAAGATCCTACTAGTCTTGCCCTTGTAAACAAGCTTCCATGCGCAACTTCCAGTAATTGCAATTGTTACAAATAAACTTTTCTACAAAGACACTAGAGGGCATACTTCCACCATTCATCTTAGCTGACAAACAATATTGAACACTTAGTAGGCAACTAGGCTCTAATACTATAACACAAATTCTAAGAGTAAAAGAACTTCATGTTGAATGAACACTTTGAAATAGATGAATATTATGCTAAAATTATCATAACCTAATAGTATCGTTATTATTTGATATGTAGCATTGACGTCTTAAGCACGTGGTGCGGTGAAATCTTAATAATTAAAAATAATATAGAAAAATGCTAAAAAAGTAAATAAAATTATAGATAAGTCTAAAAAAAATCAGAAAAATCCAAAAAATATAAAACAAGCTGAAAGTTAATAAATTTATACAAAAAGAATAATTATAAAATAAAATTACAAATAAATTTTTTTAAAAGAAATAAAAACTAAAAAATTAAAAAAATGTAGATAAATAAAAAAAAAAAAGCAACTTCCACCTTCCTAAAGGTAAGAGATAACTAACAACTACTAGAGAGTTGAGTGGTTACATGATTTCCTTACCATTGGTCACTAGCTATCTCAACATATTAAACAAGTTAAATAACTTACCTTGGCACAACTCTGTAGGGGTAATGGGTAATTATACATTACTTTTAAATTTAAAAGAAAAAAATAAAAGATAAAAACTTATTGGTTTATCATCGAATTATACGACTAGGTAGATTTTTCACTCTTTATCTTTTTCCCTATAAATTTAACAATAGTAGATGCTCGATGATCACTCTTAATGGGTCTTAGGTCATTTAACCCATTTCAATATATGAGTTGCAACATATGAGTTGTGACTCATTGTAATATTGTTGCCACTCCAACCACCCCAACGATAGAGGGTAGTCAACAATCAACGGTAAAGGGTTATGCGAACCCTCTTCTTCTGTGGTGGTTACTAGCTATCCCTTACGTTGGATTACTTGTTTACATTTTTTTTATTTTCCATTTTTTATGAAATTTTGTTTATTCATATTTTTATTTTTTGAAATGTTTTTACTTCTATTTTTATTTTCTGATTATTTCTTTTGTATAAATTTATTGACTTTTAAATAGTTTCATTTTTAGGGATTTTTCGTTTTTTTAGAATTATTTGTAATTTTATTTACTATGTTAGCATCTTTGTTTATTATTTTTAATTATTAAGCTTTATTAGCATTGCATGTTCAATACATCAGCATCATGTGTTAAATAATGTGACATGTAAGCATAATTTAATGTTGTTATAATAGCACACTAATAATATTTCTTGGTTGAACTAAATAATGCAATTCTGATTTTTTATTTGAATTTTTTCAAATATTGATCATTTATTTAAATTTATTTATATCTTAAAATGTTAATATCTTCGATGTAATTTTTTTTTAAATAATCAAATAAATTATCATTTATTATTTGTTTATAAAGTAAATATTTAAAATGACATTTCCTTGATATTTAGTTCCAAGAAAGTTTCAGTTGAGAAAAACTGTAATCATGTGGGTATCCGGATGAAGATTAAGAAGTGGGTCAACAGCGGATAATCAATGTAATAAATGATATGTTTAAGAAATACATAATTAAGACCCTAAACACAAGCGGCTCTACCAATACGTACAATACAAATAGGGTAAAAAGCGACTTCTTAATCTAAGCCAAAACCCTTGGAAAGACAAACACGCTTGAAACCCTGGTCTGCTACCACTTCCTCTGAATTCCAGCAATCCATCCTTCGTGTACTTCGTAGAAATTTGTCTCTCTCTTGTAGGAACTACTAGGAAGAGGAGGATTGTGAAGAAAGGTTTACTTCTAGCATTTTCAAAAAAAAAAAAAAGGGACTCAGGTTTCCATACCCTTTGAATTCGAAGGATCTCCCACCAAGGTAATTCAACCTGATACACCATCTTTTCAATTCTGTCATGTCAATGATTGATTTTGGTATTCTCTTAAACCAGCATTTGATTATTTAGTAGCTCCTCTTATGGAAATCGAGTGGTCTGAAGTAATCGTGCGTTTTGCATGGTACCCTTCAGGAAATTTACTTTACTAGGTTGGTTTTGATACTGGAATAGTAGGTTGTGCGACAGTTTCAACAAAGATTAATAGGGCACAGTCGTGAAGAAAGCCAAAAAATATGGTGAAAATTTAAGTGAATCTTTGAAGTTTGAATGGCAATCGCAGACTGGCCCAGCTTGGTGCGAATGATGCATACCTATTTTACCATGCTGTTGATATATGCATTGGAATTAGTTTGTTTTGCTGATGCAAAGTAATTAATGCACTCCGGAAAAGTTAGTCGTATCAGACCTGCGACCATTTGATTCTTGATTGTTCATATTCCCTGGATGCCCAGTGAACTTGCTATACTGTCTTAATTGCGACTGTCAAATTCCTTTCTGCCAATAATTATCTCCTGGAGGATTGGTTTGGTTGTATCGGGTCCATCAGATATGGTCTGAATGCATTGGTACTCGACTGTGCTTAAATTATGTATCTACCCCGGTTCTCCAGCTAGGTGAATTTCTTTCCCTGTTAAAGCTAGAAACTAGAAGTCTGGTTTACTCTAGTTCCTGATTTTTAAATAGCAGAGATTGGGTACTTATCACTTGTTCTCTTCTCTGAGCAAATATGCACATTGTGTACTAGTTCCATTTGTTGCATGTAGGCAATTTCATAGGAATTTTTAGTTGTAATTTTTGCTATTATTACTACAATATAGCTGTGGCCAAGAAAAGCTACCCTTTTCTAGATGGATATATAGAACTGATTTAGTGCTGTCATAAGATTTATCTAGCGTAAGGTAATACCAATGCTCCAACCACTTCATTTGCTATTACATAACCTAGAGGTGTAAAGTTAGAACTCCATTATTATTACAAACCTTCTTTCATGGATTAGTGTGGTAGTCAAGGCTATGGTAGTTAGTACTTTTTGGTGGTATGTGTTATTGTGAAGTGGTTGTAGTGACTGATGGCTCATGATGGTGATTGATTTAACTTGAAAGTATTCTATTAAAGATTAGTGAAATGATTTCCTGTTTCAAAAAGTCATTTTTTTTTCCTCTGCATTCTTCAGTTGACATTCTTAATTTTAGCTAACTATCATGAATGGTTGCTAGGAGCTAGTTTCACTCTCCACCACCTTCTACTATTAACTGCCACTAGTTGTTGTAACCGCTTTCAAGTAGCACTATAGTAATTGGCAACTGCAGAAACTAGATAATAACAAAATTTGAAAAAAATTTCAGGAAAGGTTTTCGCAAAACAAATGTGTACTTGATCTCATAACCATTTTCTGTTTGGGGGGTGGGGGTGGTGGGTGGGTTTGGGAAGAAGAACTCATGGTGGTGACATACAGCAGTGGAGTAACAGCCAGATCCAATTTTTTCCAGTGTTTTGCAAAGACCTTTGAGTTTTTTTGAGAGACTCTGTTTCTGGAGTCATTCTGGAAAATGGCATAATGGCTTTGATTTATTCAGCTCAGCTCTTTAGTCTTTGGTACATTGCCTTTATGTTATTGATATTTTTCTTTCAGTGGGAAGTGAACAAAGAAAATGTTACCTCAGCGGATGAAGAAGGCCATCACTGATAACCCAAAGAAGCTTGCCAACTTGATTGACCTTGTCAACCTTCCTTCAACATTACGAGACTTTGTCGGTCGGTCTCAAATATCTCGTGTTGGCTGTTTTATGCACGTTTGGTCCTACATCAAGACTAATAACCTACAGGTTGTTTTTATTAACTAATGATTTTACTTTTTTATCCTTGGCTTATCTCAAATTGATATGTCCAATTCATGGTTTACGATTTTTACTTACACAAGTTGATAGCATAAGGCTCCTCTATTTCAGATTTGACATCATTTGCACCTTTTAGAGGTCCTGGAGTATTTTCTTGTAATTATTCATGGCTTATCCAGATAATGATTACTTACTGGCATGTTATGTGGTATTTTTCGTATGCAGGACCCAAACAACAAGAACCTGGTCAATTGTGATGAGAAATTGAAAAGTATATTATTGGGCAAAACTCAGGTTGAACTCGCTGAGCTTCCGGCTTTGTTAAAGTTGCATTTTCCCAAAGAACCCAAGTGATTTTTGAATCCGATGCTTATACTGTAATAGTTCAAGGTTGTTCCTTCCCCTGAGCACATTCGTCGATGATGCACTATATGGTACATGGTAATACGTTCTATGTCATAGCATTTTATACTTTTCATTTGGCCTCATCAGAATCAGTATCTTCAGAGGAATGACTTAGTTTTGAAGGAATTGCCTGAGGTTGATATATGCTTCTTGCTGCAGTTCATTCTTGCTGCTATAGTCCATCTCATATGTCTAATAACATTTCGATGCAATCATGTGAAAGCAACTGTCAATGGACCACAAGAGCATTTCCACTTTATATTGAATTTATCCAGGAACTGTTTGTGCATTGAAGTTTTTCCTCGGAATTCGGATATGTGAACTGAGGATTCTATATGTATCTCATAATTATCTGAGTATTGGGCAAGTAGTAGAGTATCCTGGACTTGGATGACCCTCTAATAGGATTCAGCCGTGCATCAATTTCACCTTTTTCTCTTAAACGGGCGGGAGCAAATGTACTTCCATAACGAAGATCTTGATGAAAACCTCTTTAGTAGAGTTGAAAGCTCAACTTTAATTTTTGTTCTTTAAGAAGGTATTTTTTTAAATCTTAACTTATTTTATACACCGGTTGGCTTTCTCTAGTCGGGTGAAAAGGCCAGGCACCAGCAAATCGAGGTATTCTTAAATCTTAACCCGTCTAGTATATTGATTCTTTTGTCCTGCATATTTATAATTTAATCCGCGGAGTTCCAATTCTCCCGCCCTTCCTCCCTTTCTGTCACCTTATTTTGTCTTCGTAGCATCATTGACGTTGACTCTAGTTGTAAAAGAAAATTGCTTTACTTTAGTTTATAACATTAATAATTCAAGATGTTTTTAAAAGTTTGATAGCTCGTTTACTTTACCGAATAGAATGAGAAAGAAATGCAATTGAAATTCTTAAAAATGTAATAAGGATATAATACATGTTATTTTGTTTAATTGAATTAATAAACAACTTAAAAATAAATACGTAATAGAACTTTAATGATTAAAATATCCTTAATTTTTCGTGGTAGTGGTGGAAATTGATTGTAAGAGTGAAAGTGATAGTAATGATCAATGATAGTTATGAGCGGTGATGATGGTGGTAATGACGGCGGTAGCAGCGGTTGATGATGGTTGCAGCAGTTAAGGTAATGGTTTGAAGGGAGGTGGGAGGTAGTTGCGGTGATGGTGATGATAACAGTGGTGATGATGGTGGTAGTAGTGATGGCAGCAATGTAACGATAACGTTATTGTTGGCGATGATGGTGGTGTAGTGATTGGTAGTAACAATGGCAATGGCAATGACAATAGCAATAGCAATGGTGGTGTTAGTTATTGTTAAATTGATATGAGGTTATTTTTAGAAAAAAATGTGAAATTTTATGAGAAATTGTGATTCTTTGGTTGAGTCGATAAATTTCTATTACTTAATTTCATATAATAGGAATTTTTAAGGAATTGCGATTCGAAGATAAAAAATCAAATGAATACTATAATAAGGAATAAGGGATAAATTGAATTCTAATTCTCTTCAAGTGAACGAAACATGATTCTTTTTAATTTGTATTTCTAAAACAAAATAATGGAAAAAAGAAAAAAAGTTTTGATCATACTTGCCCTTCTTGTTTGTATATTAGATTATGGATTAAGAGTTCTTTATAAAAAGGAGGAACTTAGGTTTTTTTTTTTTTTTTTTTGGGCTCACTAAAGAAGAACTTAGTTTATTCATTTATTTATTTTCATTATATATTTTGAAGTGTTTTTTATTTTAAATGACTAATGTAACAATATCTGCAATTTTTTAAAAATATTTTACTTAGGTTATAGAAACTTTAATTTTTATGTTTAGATTTTGGGTTTTGATTTTTCAGACCCTTGTACGAATTTATATAAAATAGCAAGTTTGATAACCTTAATAGAATTCCTAAATAATTGGTTTGTATTGTAATAATGTTTATTCGTGTTATTATTGTGTCTATTGTATCATATGTCATTATTAATTTCATATTTTCTTGTAGTTTTGTATTCCTAATTATGTTGAGTTCGTGGTAATATTATCATATTGTATTGAAAATTGCTATTAGTTGACAATAGGATTAATACATAGCAAATTTTTACATACTATTTTTGAAAATTTTCATATAGTAAAAACATCTTGGTTTGGAGATGGGTACACGGCGCCGGTGTGGCAGAAATCGTCCGATACAATAAAAATCTATAAAACTCTTAGCGCATCACAAGAAAACTCACAGATATAATTAACAAGCTCACCTATGATATGATTATACTAATAAGAAGTTAGCAATCTAATACGATTCAAAGTTATTCCATCATAATTGTGAGCAGTTACATAACATGTCTATGATTCTATCTACAGGTCGCAAATTCATGCATGAATTCATTTGCATATGAAGGACAAAGACCACAAATTATGCAGTTGAATGACAATGTAATGCATTGTGATGTTTTAAAAAAAAAAAAAATAGGGATATCGGTAGACTCCCCAAATGACGAGTCCATGTGTTTTGAGTAGCCAAGCTGCCCCCTGACTCGTAGGATATCAATAACTTTGGGGGCAGGTTGGGTGCTGGCTTGCATGTCTTTCCTCGTGGGTATGGAGCAAAACTTAGTGGGAAAATGTGCGGAGAAACGATTCATAACGTAAAATGTACTTGTGAAACACAATTTACGAAAAATGTGTCTTAAGTATTTTTCATGTGTTTTACATGCATAGTTTTAAGACGCGTTTTTCATACGCTTCATCGTCTTGAATAATCTCTCAAACTTCCGTCGAGGGAACAATAAAACCCCAATATATTTACATGGCTAATACAAATTAGGGAAGTCAACTAAATCTAATCTAGAAAATATCGTCAAATTCAATGAACGATTCAAACATGGTTTCTTCTTCTTTTTTCTTTTTTTTTTTTTAGGAAAATGAAAAAGAGAGGCAACAAGGTGGAGTTCGGAAACATAAATTCAGAACTGGTTTTATAAAGGTCCCGATTTAGTGGTTCCCACTGAACATAGACATTCATGGGTCCTCCGTCCTTGCTCCTTATATGCCGTATTAGCATTTTAAGGTGCTCGTGTTTTTAAAGCGCATTTTTAAAAAATCTTTTTTATATGATTCATGAAACTATTATGGGAAAAGAAAAAAATAAAGTGTAAAAAATCACAAAAATACAGTTTCTGATAAAATAATCTTAAGAGTATCACACGAAACAATTTTATTAGATAACCCCTCAAACCTCTTTCTATTACAAAAAACAATCTAATTTAGTTGTATACACCTTAGTTGAACACTTGTAAAGTTAAGCTAAATTTAACCCAAACAAATTCAAGATAATCAAACTTCACACAGCTACACACAATCTCATTCATAAGATCCCCTCACAATCTAGACTTGTATAAATAAAATTTCATTATTGATAAACTTCTTAACACATATCAAAGCCAAAAACCATTTAATTTAGTTACTTATCAATTGTTAGCACTAGCAATCTTCATCTTTGATGGATAAAAATTTGGAAAAACTAAAGTAATTAAAATAAAAGCAAACAATATTTACAAAATGTGCAAAAAGTCTACTATAGTTAAAATGTTCAATAATAACAAATAATTAGAATCTACTATTGCTTACATTATCTATGTGTGTAGGCATGTGTCTCTCGTATCTTTATTTTAGGTTAAGACTATACCATCTGAGTTGCATATAATTGAGCGATCTATGTACCATCCCCTAAGAAGGTATCGGAGCGGGTGAAGTGTATAGGGACCAGAGTAGGGTTGACTTGTGTATGTTATGAGACGAAAGGTTCGCCTCCTTCTTATATGCTCATGTGGCGCTCGACCATCATTTGTCTCGTTTTATTTCTTTGTATTACGAATGACGAACCAGCCTTTCTCCTTCCTATCTTCCGAAAATTGTTCCAAGCCTTTCTAGTTTTAGTAGTGTCGATCAGTAAGGTCACTACCCTCTGTGTGATTGAGAAGCTTAACTTTTCAATTAGTTTTGGTTTGCTATGGCCATTGTTGACATAATATTTTAGACATGGGCTTCTTAGACCTGACTGGATCCGATGCGTCTCGTATCTTAAGGCTCACCCCTATAGGCTTAAGCCCTAGGCTTGATAAGCTCTATAACAACTAGAATGCACAAGATAAGGATCAACTAGTGTGAAATAGTCACGTTCAAAATAAGTAGGACATGTTGAACCCATAACCTTACTCTCCCATACTTGCTGGAGAAAATCTCTCTTACCAACTGACCTCCAATTACCGACTTCACTCTACTATAAATACTGGGTCGCTACCCAACGGTAAGGCTCTTTAAACTTTGCACATCAAGCTTGCATACTACTTAAGTTATTTCTCACTTTCAAAAGGCCTCACTGCTAATTTAAGTATTGGAGTGACCACGTTAGTCAATCCTCGACATCCCCTCACAGTATACTGTTATGTAGGCTCTATACATACAAAGCTTAAACAACTACTAGCAAGAACTTAGAGACAACATTTGGAACTATTTATGGGAAGGAGAAATTCCTACACCTGAAACCTCAAAAACATTAAACACATACTTTACAAACAAGTCCATTAACATCATGTCTCATCGCGATGAGCAAGACAACCGACAGTTGGTGAACAACTAACTTGGAGGCGACCAGCCCTTCCCTAGGGCTGTGTTGGAGGAGCATCCAAAACATCTAGTCAAAGAGTATGTTGCGTAAAACAGGCTACTCTACGCTTGCCTGGAAGAAGTAGAACACCACAGTGTGTAAACCCACCTTTCTAAAGCTTCAAATGCCTATACTGGGTAGTAGCAAAATGGTAGAGACTGGTAACTTGATCTACCATTGCATCAATAGCCAGTAAAGTCTGCGGCCACCTGCGACCAAGCTCTGGCTAGAAATAAGCAAGAAGCCGACTCATAGGGAGTGCAAGCTCATTTAGCTGCACATAGAGCTTACTTGGCAAACGATGCCTACCTAAACGAGCTCTATGCTATGGTAAGACGGCTCTCCGAGTAGCAAGAGAGAAAGGTTGCAGACGACGGTAGACTAATCGCCACCAACAAGACCCCATTTACTAGGGGTATTCAGGACGAAGTACTGTCCCTTAACAGTAAGCTTCTATCCCTGGACCAGTATGATGGCATGGGCGACTTCGACGACCATCTTCTTTACTTCCGTACCTTCATGAATCTCCATGGTCATGGGGATGCCATAATGTGCAAGGCCTTCCTAAGTATCCTGAGGAAGGCTGCTTGGATGTAGTTTAACTACTTCCTTAACAACTTTATCAACTTCTTCGATGAGCTGGCACAAAGATTTAGTCTCCACTTCAAAGCTAGCAAGCCCCATCCAAGCACACATAGTCCTTATACCTCGTAAGGCAGGGCGAAGGTAAGTCCTTGTGCGACTACGTAACCCCGTTCAATAATGCCAAAGTTCAGATCCCTCAACTGGACGAGAGAGTTATCGTCCATACCACATAACTCGATATCAGACCTTTGGGGGATTTCTTTCGATTGCTTACGAAGAGCAAGCTGAAGACTGTGGCCAACTTTTGGAACAAATCCTAGAAGCACATCAACCAGGAAGATAATATTTGTACTAAGTGCAACGCTAATCAAGAAAGGTTGGGAGGAAAGCAAGATAACGAAAAATTATTCATGAAGGGCCGCCTCGACGATAGGATGCCAAGTAGACTCGAGGGGGAGAGCTCTAGAAAAAAGAAGCATCGAGCCGAGTGTAACCTACTCCCCCCTCCTATCTACACCCAGTACACGCCCTTGAATAGACCCATTGCTCAGTTATATTCTGAAATAAAGCACCTGAACTTACTCCAGAGGCCACGGAAAATGCGGGGGAAACTTAGTCGTCAAAACTCTGACAAATACTATTAGTTCCATGAAGGTCACGGTCACACCACCAACGAATGCCTCCAATTGAAGAAAGCCCTTCAATATGCCATTCAGTGCGGCCTCTTCAATAAATATGTAGCCTATTGGAGGAACAACAACCGTTCTGATAATGATGGAGATAGGGCACCTAGAAGGCAATGGATCAAAGATGCTCACGCGGAGCAGAACAACGACCATCGCAATGATTGTTCCCCTAATGGTGTCATCAATGTAATCGGAGAGGAGGAGGAGGGGGGGGGGGGGGGGGGGGTGCATCATACCTTAGGAGTTAATTGAGTACTAATAGCTCAATTAGTGCCCTATTGAAGGTACTAGCTGTAAGGGAGAAAAGATAAAAGTTAGACACTTTTATCTCCTTCTCTGATATGAACTAGGACCAAAGAAAAATAAGGTTGGTTGTAAGATCCACATTCAGTTATTCAAAGTTCAGTTTGTAAAATCTAGATTGATCGAGCAAACTGTCCGATTCAGTCCAAATTCTACGATGAAGCTATGAATATTAGTAAAAGTAATAACGTAAGTTCGAATTTAATAAAATAAGTAATAAAATAAAAGAATATAAAATTTTTAAATTTTAAGTATATTACTCGTTATTTATCGAAAATGCGTAAAATGCATTCCAATAATTAATAAATTGTTAGAGATAAATTATATGCATACTAAAAATCATAAAATAACTTAAATAATATTTAAGAGTATTTATTTGTACTATATATGAATTTACATATAGGTAGAAATACATGTAATTACTTAAAATACTTGAAATATGTTAAAATAAGGTTAATTAATTAAAGAAAATTCATAAATAATTAAGGAAAAATCAAGAAAATTTAGAAAAAATGTGGAAATGACCAAAAGAGGGGCGTGGCATGCTAAGAAGGAAGAAAGAAAATTAACCAATTAGATTAAAACAACAAAAAAGGTTAATTGGAAGATGATAAGGCTAATATCACTTCAATTTAATGCATCATAATTGCATTATGCCTCTATAAATCTTCAAAAAGATTGAAAAGCTCATTTTGGATGTCTAGAGTTGTATAAAATTAGAGAGAGGTGAAATTAAGAGGAAATTAGGATTTTTACAAAAAATTACAAAAACTGTATAGTTGTGGCTTTTAAAGAGAACCCAAACTCGACGAGCAGTTAGGAGCAAACGACAACTACCACCACATGGTGGTGGTAGCACCTAGAAGAGCTGACACACCTATGGCCACCAACGTTGACCGAAGCTACCAGTTTTGGTGAGTTCCGATTTTTACCCAATTATTCTTAAATTGTTAAAATTATCAAAGTTAGTTAAAAAATTATGAAACTTGTTATTCTAGAATATTTTTATATTTATTTTTTATGAAATATATTATTTTGATGAAAATATATCCCGTGATATATGGTCCTTAAGAAATCATATAAAATTGAACATATTTCGGTTAAGAAATAAATGACCTTAAGAGTATAATTTTGAGTCCAAATTTTTTGTATAGGCTACTTAGGAGTTATAGAACAGTACCATGAAACTCTTTTTCAAAAATTAATTTTCAAAAATTTCAGATAATTTTTAGGCCTTAAAATAATGCATAAAATGGGTAATTTATGGTTAATTAAGTAATTAAATGGGTAATTACTGATCTGATGCATAATTATATGTTTTAGGATGTTGAAATCTGATAGAGTATGCTATTTATAGCAGTTAGAGGGTGAGATGTAATTATTAGGATATTATATAGTAAACATGTAATAGATAAAAATAATAAATTTTAAGTTAATTTAGTAATTTAAGGTAACTAGGTTCAAAAGCTGATTTAGAATGAATTTAGATATTTGAAATATTATTTGATGTTGGGAGATAATATTTGAAGTGATAGAAATATTAGATATGTACATTGTGTACACATTAGGTGATAATGCGTAATATGTAAGTATGAGAAATTAATAATTAGGAAAATATTGATTAGAATTGATATTGTGATAATAATAGGAATTTATGATAAATTTGATAGGAAACTTAAATTAGGATAATTATATGAAAAATGTAAGATTTTCTCATAAAAGGGGTAAATTCAATAATTAAATTAGGATTTGGGTGTACCGTACAGACTAGAACACTAGTTAAAAACTAAAAATGATGTTTAGGATACTTGCAGATAATACGATTAATTTCACATTAAGGGTCGAAATGATTTCTTAAGGTGTACGTATAAATCTCTAACAAAAAAAAAACTGAATTAAAACCTAATTTAAAATCAATACAAAAATTGAAACAAAACTTAACATGATTTAAGAAAAATTGTAAAAGACTTAAAAACCTAGATAATTAGGTATATTAAACCCTAAACAAATGATAACAATAAGCGTTATAGGATAAAACCAACCTATAATAGTTATATGGAAAACTGAAACCATGTTTGTACTATAGAGATGATCGGCAATAGCTTGAGCGAATCAGACCTTGAGTAAGTAAGCGAGGAGTCCAAGTAAGTTGGGATTAATACAATGTTGTATTTTGGGGACTTGAAATTGTGCTTATTTTGAGCTGATGATATGATTTTGATTTGCAGTTTGGCTTATATTGTATGATTTGTATGAAATGATTGATTATCCTAAACTAGACTTAATCAAATATGCGACTTATAAACATAAATCGGACCTACATAGCAACACATTAAGAGAAACCTAGAATTTTCTAGCTAAATACCGACCTTTTCAAAAGAGATAGTGCTGGATAGCATAATGGGTCATTTCTTCATCCTTAATCGAACTAAGTGACAGGTGAAGAGGTTGTAGCAAGGGTGAAGTCAACAGTTTGAAAGTAGTCGCAGGAGAAGTGGTGTCTCTATTGCATAAGCTTGGGTTTGGTCGTAAGCTGTTGTATTAACGGTAACTCCTCAAATTGGATTAGAGCGAGCGCAATTTCTCTAATCTCACGATCAGTTGGACAACGTCGTGCGATGGTATTTACTTGAATATGTATTACACCTAATAATTTGGTTTATAACCTTGTTTGTATTTATGGTATAGTTTTAAGTCTCCGTTCTAACTTACTAAACTGTGGTTACTCATATTGCTATAGACATCGTTGCAGGTGCTAGCTAAGAAGTGGTTTACAACTACCCTAAAATTAGTAACTGTAAAATCTTGGGAAGTGAGGAAAAACATTTGAAGAATAGACATATATTTTTAAGGTCCAAGCTCTTATTTTAAAAATTTTTCATTTATGAATAATATATTAACTAAGAAATAGATTACGGTGAAACATTAATTGTAATAACTGAATTCTAGTATATATATTCTTACTTCCTTAGGTAAATGACTTATTTAAATTATAAAATGCTTACTTTAAGATGGGTTCATTGTGGACGCCTTATATAGATTAGGTTTAGGATAATAGTTGTAAGGCCAACTTCTATCTTAGAATGATTTGTACGGCGGGACTGTTATGACTTTTCCGCTTTGGGGCATGACACTAGCTGTTGAGGTGGGCCTGATCTTTGTCGAGCCTGGTTTTTCACCATCCCGGTTCTTTTTATAAAATTAGGTATTCTTTAAACCGATCAATACTAAACCTTACCCGTTTAATATTGACCCTCGAATATGGTTTAAAGAAGATCATTTTTTCCAACTTGAAAAGATTTGGAGTCGCCACCTGACTAAAGTCGGGAAAAGGGGTTAAGTTATAACTAATTGGGTGGATTTGTTATAACTTAGCTACCGGTCTATCAATTAAAAAACCAAGTAATAAATATGGTTTTTTAAAAACTAAATATGGTTTTTTAAAAACTAAATATCTGGATCCGAGAGCTAATTTATTAAATCTTAAACAGGTACCACTTTTAACTTTCCGAATTTAACTTCGCCTTTCAAATGTACCCTTTTTAATTTCTAAAAAACATCTAATTATGATACATGCGACAAAATTGATTAATTTACATAACTATCTGAAAATGGAAAAAAATAAAACTTTCCATATTTTAAGTCGCTTTATATTTACGTACGAGTGTTTACATACCCGCTATTCGGGATCAGACTTCCGTAGTTCGTTTAATGAAAATATAGTGGGTTAATTAATTTTAACTTTGGAAAAATTGTCGGGTTTACGTTTTTACTCATTTTGAGTTGATTTGAGAAATATAAGGGGTTCTAAGTTAGATTTTATTTTTGGAAATTTTAAATAATTCTAATTTGAAAATTGATTTATTTATTTTCATTTATTTTTAGAAAACTCAATTTTTCTAAGTGTCAAAAACGATTTTTTTTTTACTAACCTATTTATTTATTTTTATTATTTTTTTATACTTATTCTATCTATTTTTATAAATAAATAGACTACTTCTTTTCTCTTTTTTTTATTTCTCTTTTTTCTTCTCTTTCTTTTTTTTTTTCTTTTTCTCATTTATAACGTTTACAAATAAACAAATCAATAAATAAATAAAAAAGAAAAAAGAAAAACTAGGTCGACTCAAATTAGCTCGAACAACTCGGATTGGCTCACTTCGGCTTGGATCGGCTCGGTCGGCTTGGATCAGCTTAGAGTTGGCTTGGTCGGCTTAAAATCCGATAGCGGTGGTTTTCGTAAAAACACCGTAGGGAATACTATCCTATAAAGAGAGAAATCGTGCTAGAGAGAGGAAATTTTTATTTTTGTTTTTCTAAAGTGTTTCAAAATTTTTGTTGTGTTTTGAAAATGAAGAGTAGACCCCTATTTATAGGTGTCATGGTCGTCTTAAGAATGGAAAAAATTAAATGCAATATGATTTTCTTCCAATTTTGAATTGGATGAACCTAGACAATATGTGATGCTAAATACATAACTGCGCGTGTATGAATGTACCAGAGTGTGTCGGAATGTGTCTACTATACTTAGAAATGAGTTGGCAAATGACGTGGCGATGACGTAGCCTATGATGTGGCGATGACATGGCAATAAAATGAGAAAAGAAAATAAAAGATACATTTTGTACCTTTCATAGATTGAACCTAGGATCTCTAAGTCATATGCAATATCAAATCCAGGCTTATCTAATTAAGCTATTGGTTTTTTCTGATTCAAATATGTAATTAATTGCACATATAGACCAAGTTAGCCCGAGCTAGATTCAAATCTAATCCTAAACCCAACAGTCTTTTATTCAAAACTATTGAAATTGAAATTAAAATTATATTCTAATTAAACAACCTAAAAAATTATTATTTTCTAAATACCTTATTTTATTTTATGACTTTTCAAATTTCTTTTTTTTTTTCTAAATTTCTGCATTTTTTACGGATTCTTTAATTTTCTATTTTTTTAAACTTCTTCTAATTTAAGACCCTATAACCTAATTTGAAAAATAAAAGGGGAGGCAAAGTTAGGTGTCTACAGCTGCTCCACTTTGTAGTAAGTTTGAGCAAAACTTTGCCATAAAATTAAAACAGACACAATTTTTACCTCTGTAGACACCTAATTTTTGCCCCTCTAAAGTCCTAATTTTTATTTTTACAAAAAGGGTCCTAATTCAAAAAAATAAAAAATAATAATAAAAATTAACAAATAATGAAAATACCCAAAAAATAAGAAAAGGAAAAATTATAAAGATTTCGTAGATTTTTAGGAAGTAATTTATAATTAGTTTTAGTGTTAGTTTTAATTTTAGTTTAGTTAAAAAATTTTACTTTAGGGATTCAAATAATTTAAATATAATTTAATTGTAATGAATATCAAGACACAGACGAACAGCTTAACGGATAAGTAGCGGAGTACTTGGGTGGATTTAATTGGAGGTCACGGGTTCGAGTCTCAACAGGTACATATGTCTTTATTTTGCAGAAAAAATAGAGCAGTACACGCCACGCACAGGGTAGAAGTGTGTCCGTCTCCTGAAGCCTTCCTGACCCAAGCCTCATCACTGAAGTTCCTGACAACCAACAAATTTACGTACTGAAGTTCCCTGACTCGACAATCCTTGCAATAATTAACGACAAGTTGAAGTTCCACGACCCAATCCGCAATTGAAGATTCACTTGGTCGACACCGGCAACTGACACGACCAAACACGTGTTCCTTCGCCTGGAAATTTGCACATACGCCCAACAAGCCTTGTCCATCACCACTGCTGTAAACAGCAATTCAGGTTCGATTTAGTTCAATTTTTTTTATTTAGTTATTATATTATGTTATTATTATATTATTAAACATAGCATATGTGTATATATATTAGTTTAGTATATTTCTTTTAGCATTATTCTGCTTTATTGTATAAGTTAAATATATTATATTGATTTAAGTAAATAGTTGTTTAATAGTAGTAATATAGATAAAAATAATATATATATGTATATATTAGTCTAGGAATTTTTTAGGACTAGTTTTTGTTTTAGATTTCTCACCTAGAAAATCAAAATTTTTTTAGAAATATAAATTAATAAAAATCAATAAAATTTTTAGGGTATTTTAGAGAGTCTTTTAATCATATCAAAAGTTAGGACCCTTTAGATTTTTTTTTAATAAATCGAATAAATTAAAATGTAAACTTGGACGGTTTTCAAAATTAAAATAAATTAACACACTAAAGATTTTTTTTTAAAGAACTACAGTCGTCTGATCCTGACTAGCAGGTACGTAGGCAACTTCGGGGCGATGATAAAATATGTAGAAACTTAGGTTCTTTTTTTTATTTTATTCATTTATTTTTTTTAAATATTATAATTAGCAAAATAATCCTAATTTCAGTAATAAATAGTAGTACCCATTAGGGTTTAATAGGTCAGACCCTGAATTCGGAACTCTCTGGTTCTTCATTAAATTTGAAATAAAAAACCGGTAGCCAAATCATAATCAATCCACCCAATTGGTTACGATTTTTTTTTTTCTTTTCCTGACTTTGGTTGGGTGGCGACTCCAAAAATAATTTTCAATAAAAAACCGGAATTTCTCAATTTCTTTAGTCGAAGATTAATATTAAATGAGTTAAGGTTTAGTATTAATCAAGAAATAAGAAATCAATTTTAAATAATAGAGAATCGAAAAATCAGACTCGACAACCCCAAGAATGGATTTTATGCTAAGAAGTGCTACAGCTAGCTTACTATCCTAAGTCCAATCCATTGAGGATTTTGAGAAGAGAAGGGTGGCGCTTTAAGAGATGGCTGAAAAGATGAAAAGAAGAATTAAAGTTTGGTCATGCTCATATAAACTGACAAAGTGAAGTGAAACGGGTTAAGCGCTACTTAAGTTGGCTAAGACCCTAAAAAGAATAAGCAAACTTGGTCGTGCCCTGATGAACTGACTAACCAACGCGAGCAAAACGCTTCAAGAGCTGGTTAATACCCTAAAAAAGAATGAGCAAAGTTGGTTGTGCCCCGATGAGCAAACTAACTAAGGCGGGCAAAGCGCTCCTAGAGCTGGCTAAGACCCTAAAAAGAATAAGCAAACTTGGTTGTGCTCTGATGAGTTGATTAACCAAGGTGATGTGCCAGCTAAGACCTTAAAAAGAATAAGCGAACTTGGTCGTGCCCTAATGAGCTGACTAACCAAGGCGGGCAAAGCGCTTCTATAGCTGCCTAACACCCAAAAAAAGAATGACCAAACTTGGTCGTGCTCTGACGAGTTGACTAACCAAGGCGGGCAAAGCGCTCCTAAAGCTGCCTAAGACCCTAAAAAAGAATGAGCGAACTTAGTCGTGCCCTGATGAATTGACTAACCAAGGTGGGCAAAGCACTTCAAGAGCTGGTTAAGACCCTAAAAAAGAAAGATCAAACTTGGTCGTGCCTGATAAGTTGACTAACTAAGGCGGGCAAAGTGCTCCTAGAGCTAGCTAAGACCCTAAAAAGAAAGAACAAACTTGGTCGTGCCCTGATGAGTTGACTAACCAAGGCGGGCAAAGCGCTCCTAAAGCTGGCTAAGACCCTAAAAAGAATGAGCGAACTTGGTCGTACTTTAATCAGTTGACTAACTAAGGCGGGTAAAGCGCTTCTACAGCTGCCTAACACCCAAAAAAAGAATGAGCAAACTTGGTCGTATTCTGATGAGCTGACTAACCAAGGCGAGCAAAGCGCTCCTAGAGCTGGCTAAGACCCTAAAAAGGAATGAGTGAACTTGGTTGTGTCCTGATGAGCTGATTAACCAAGGTGGGCAAAACGCTCCTAAAGGTGGGCAAAACGCTCCTAGAGTTGGCTAAGACCCTAAAAAGGAATGAGCGAACTTGGTCGTGTCCTGATGAGCTGACGAACCCATGCTGGCAAAGCGCTCCTAAAGCTAGCTAAGACCTTAAAAAGAATGAGGAAACTTGGTCGTGCCTTAATAAGCTGACTAACCAAGGTAGGCAAAGCACTCCTAGAGCTGGCTAAGACCCTAAAAAGAATGAGCGAACTTGGTCATGCCCTGATGAGCTGACTAACCAAGGCGAGCAAAGCGCTCCTAGAGCTGACTAAGATCCTAAAAAAGAATGAAAGAACTTGGTCGTACCCTGATGAGCTGACTAGCCAAGGCGGGCAAAGCATTCCTAAAGCTGGTTAAGACCCTAAAAGCGTTCCTAGAGCTGGCTAAGACCCTAAAAAAGAATGAGCAAACTTAGTCGTGCCCTGATGAGCTGACTAACCAAGGCGAGCAAAGCGCTTCTAGAGTTGGCTAAGACCTCAAAAAGAATGAGCAAACTTGGTTGTGCCCTGATGAGCTGACTAACCAAGGTGGGCAAAACGCTCCTAGAGGTGGCTAAGACCCTAGAAAAGAATGAGTAAACTCGGTTGTGCCCTGATGAGCTGATTAACCAAGACGGGCAAAGTGTTCCTAGAGCTAGCTAAGACCTTAAAAAAGAATCAGTGAATTCGGTCGTACCCTGATGAGCTGACTAACCAAGGCGGGCAAAGCGCTCCTAGAGCTGGCTAAGACCCTAAAAAGAAAGAGTAAGCTTCGTCGTACCCTGATGAGCTGACTAACCAAGGCGAGCAAAGCGCTCCTAAAGTTGGCTAAGACTGTAAAAAAGAATGAGCGAACTTGTTCGTGCCCTAATGAGCTGACTAACTGTAAGCCCCACAACTAAGCAATCTGAGGTTTCGATCGGTTGAATGATCCGATCAAGCCTAAATTATAAAGTAAAGCTAGAAATATTAGTAAAATGATCCCGTAAGTTTGAATTTAAGAAAATAAGTAATAAAATATGAGACTACAAAATTTTCAAATTTTAAGTATATAACTCGTTATTTATCAAAAATGCGTAAAAGGCATTCCAGTACTTAACGAATCGCTAGAGATAAATTATATGTATACTAAAAATTATAAAATAACCTAAATAATATTTAGGAATATTTATTTGTACTATATATGAATTTACATGTAAGTATAAATATGTGTAATTTCTTAAAATACGCGAAATATGCTAAAATAATACAAAATGCTTAAAGAAAATTCATAATTAAATAAGGAAAAATCAAGAAAAATCATAAAAAATCATGAATGATCTAGAATTGGGTCGTGGCAGCTGGAAAAAATAAGAAAAAATTCGGCCAATTAGAATAAGCCAACATAAAAGCCAAAAATTAAGGGATAAGGCAATTGTCTTGTCCCATTTAATGCACAATAAATCCTCTAAAGCCCTATAAATAGCAGGAAAAATTCAAGAACACATTTGGACAGTTAGAAATCAGAAAAAATTAGGGAGAGACGAAAATTGAGAGAAAAATTCAGTTTAAAAAAAAATTAGAAAAACTGTGCAATTAGGGATTTCAAAGGGAACCCACACCAGACGAGGAGGTGGGAGTGGACGGCCACCACCACCACACGGTGGTGGCAGCGCCCAGGCCGGACAATAAGGCCACAGCGGCCGGCGGTGGCCGAAGCTACCCAAATCGGTGAGTCCGATTTCCAGCCCGATTTTGTGTAATTTTGTAAAAATAGTAAATATTGTTAGAAAATTATGAATTTTGTTATTCTGGGATATTTTTGTATGTAGTTTGTAGGAAAAATATTAGTTTGATGAAAACATGTCCCGTAATATATGGTCCTTAAGAAATCATGCAAAATCGAGCACATTTCGGTTTAGAAATAAATGACCTTAGGAGTGTAGTTTGGAGCTCAATTTTTTTTTCTGTAGGATGCTCATGAGATATAGAACAGTACTATGAAGCCATTTTTTTAAATTTAATTTTCGAAATTTTTAAGTTAATTTTTAGCCCTAAAATGATGGAAAAATTGGATAATTTAGAGTTAATTAGGTGATTAGGATATTAATTACCGATTTAGATAGTAATTAGATGTTTAGGGATGTTAATCTCTGATGTGGAAACCTGATCCTAGTATATGGAGTGTTAAGTATAAGTAATGAAGGTGTTATGTGGTAAATATAGAAAATTAGGAATATGTAGAATTAAAAATTAATAAATATGGAAAAATTAGGTTTAATTAGATAATAAAATAATGAAAATTAGAACATAACAAATCTGAAACAAAATTCAATTTTAGGTAATTATATGAAAAATGTAAAAATTTCTTACAACATGAGTAAATTCGGTATACTAATACGGATTTAAGTATACCGGATGGAATAAAATGCTGACTAGGGGTAGTAATCGTATTTAGGAGATCGGGAAATAATGTGATTAACTTCACATTATGGGTTGAAACGGATTTCTAGGGTTGAAACGGATTTCTAGGGTTGGAATCTAAAACATTACTTAGAAATCAAACTAAAAACCTAATTTAGAAATCGATGCGAAAACCGAACCTGAACCTAACCCCAAACCTAAAATAATTATAAAAGACTTAATACCTAGATAATTAGGTATATTTAATCTTAAACAAAACCTAACAATAAGCATTATCAGATAAAATGAACTTATAATATTATATGAAATACTGAAACCACGTTCGTGTTATAGGGATGATCGGCGATGGCCTGAACAAATCGGACCTCGAGTGAATGAGCGAGGAGTCGAGGTAAGTTGGGATTAATACGATGTTGTATTTTGGAGGCTTAAGATTATGCTTGGTTGTGCTTGTTAGATAGTTGAATGTATGCATGTGCTTGATTATGGGTGATGTTATGATTCTGTTTGTTGCTCTGGCACATATTATATGACTTGTATGAAAGGATTGATCACCCTAAACTGGACTTAATTAAATATCCGACCAGTAATCATAATCAGGCATACATGGCAACCCGTTAGGGGAACTTAGGACTCTCCGGCCAAATACCGACCCCTTCGGAAGGGATAGCGCAGGATTGCAAAATGGTCCCTTCTTCATCCTCAATCGAACTAAGTAACAGGAGAGGAGGTCGTGGCGAGGGTGAAGACAGTGGTTCGAAGGTAGTCACGGGAGGAGCAAGGTCTCCATTACACAAGCCTGGGTTTGGTCGTGAGCTGTTGCATTAACGGCAACTCCTCAACCCGGATTAGAGCGGGCATAATTTCTCTAATTTCACGACGGGCCGGACAACGTCGTGCGATGGCATTTGCTTGCACATGCATTGCACCTAATAAGTAATTGAAAACCTTGTTGTGTGTATGGTATAGTTTTAAGTCCTCCGTCCTAACTTATTGAGCTGTGGTTGTTCACATCCCTATAGACGTCGTACAGGTGCTGGCTAAGAAGCGGCAACAACTACTCTGAAGCTAGCAACTGCTGGATCCTGGGGAGTGAGGAAAAATATTGAAGAATAAACACATATTTTTAAGGTCCAAGTTTTTATTATTTTTCATTTCCGAATGATGTAATGATATAGAAAAATACTATAGAAAAATATTGTAAACTTTAACTGCAATAACTGAATTATAACATATATATAATTCCTCACTTTTATAGGTAAATGATTTATTTAAATTACAAACTGTCTACTTCAAAGCGGGTTTGTTGTGGACGCCTTGTGTAGATCAAGTCTAAGATAGCGGTTGTAAGGCCAACTTCTATCTTAGGATGGTTTACACGATGGGGCTGTTACAACTCTACAGCTTCGGGGCGTGACACTAACCAAAGGGGGCAAAGCGCTCCTGGAGTTGGCTAAGACCCTAAAAAAGAATGAGCGAACTTGGTCATGTCTTGATGAGCTGACTAACCAAGGTAGGAAAAGTGTTCTTAGAGCTGGCTAAGACCCTAAAAAATAATTAGCGAACTTAGTCGTGCCCTGATAAGTTGACTAACTAAGGTGAGTAAAGCGCTCCTAGAGCTGGCTAAGACCTTAAAAAGAATGAGTAAACTTGGTCGTGCCCTGATGAGCTGACTAACCAAGGTGGGCAAAGCGTTCCTAGAGCTGACTAAGTCTTTAAAAAGAATGAGTAAACTTGGTCGTGTCCTGATGAGCTAACTAACCAAGGCGGGCAAAACACTCCTAAAGCTAGCTAAGACCCTAAAAAGAATGAGCAAACTTGGTCATGCCTTGATAAGTTGACTAATTAATGTGGGCAAAGCGCTCCTAGAACTAGCTAATTTCTTAAGAAGGATGAAACAATGCCTTAAAGTATAGCTAGAACCCTAATAAGAAATGGATTAGTGCTCTCAGGGTTGACTTAAACCCTAAGAGAAAGATGAGACAATACCCTAAAGGATGTTTGGAACCTTGAAAAGAATAAGAGAGGGATCAGAGCCCTAAGAGTTGGTTTAAACCCTAAGAGAAAGATGGTACAGCACCTTAAAGGCTAGTTAGAACCTTAAAAGGAATAAAGAAGGGTCAACTCTAAGAGTTAGCTAACACCTTAAAAAGACAAGGCAACGCCCTAAAGGCTAGCTAAAGCCCTAAAAAGAATAAAAGAAGGGTCAGCTCTAAGAGCTAGCTAACACCCCAGAAAGATGGCATAATGCCCTAAAGGCTAACTAAAGCACTAAAAAGAATAAAAGAAGGGTCAGCTCTAAGAGCTAGCTAACACCCTAGAAAGACGTGACAACGCCCTAAAGGCAATATAGAGCCCTAAAAAGAAATAAAGGAGGGGTTAGTGCTCTAAGAGCCAGCTAATATCGTAGAAAGATGGGACAGTGCCCTAAAGGCTAGCTGGAACCTTGAAAAGAATAAGAGAAGGATCAGAGCTCTAAGAACTAGCTTGAACCCTAAGAGAAAGACAAGACAATACCCTAAAGGCTGGCTGGAACCCTAAAAAGAATAAAAGAGGGATCAGCGTTGTAAGAGCTGACTTGAGCCCTAAGAAAAACGATGAAGGATTGACTGGATTTGAAAAAAGAGTTTGAAGGATGTTAAAAACCACAATTGAGGAAGAATGACTTAAACTAGAAAAATGACAACCTTGGAAAGGAAACGAATGACATGGATTAAAAACTTGGCTATTCGAGCTGACATGGATTTAGATAAAAGATTTTATGATGAGCCTTTACTCTCTCTCTCTTTTTTTTTATTTTTACTTTTAATTTTTAAAGTTTTGTCGACAAGTATAAACTCTTATTAAGGAACAATCTTATAACCAACCCTATCTTTGGTAATCATATGGAATTTCTTAATGCCCCTATCCCTAGGGCTTTTGTGATCTTAAGCCATTCCTTTTTTAAGGAGAAGGTAACTCACAATTAGTTTAGTCAAAGAGCTTTTCCTTACTAACTCTCTATCTATATTACATTCTCAACTTCAGTTCCAAAAATTATAGTCCATTTTGTAAGTGATACTCCTTAACCAATCCGTTAGGTCTTTTTTGGTTTACCCTTATGAATTTAGGATTTTGGTCCAAGGGTTTCAAAAAAGATTAATGAAAAGGCTTGTTTTAATAGAAACACTTTTATTAATCCCAGGTGTACAAATCAAGAACCTTAGGGAAAAATTACAAGCATGTTTGCCCCTGTTTCAAAAACAATTTTTATTAAAGATAAATTATCTTTTAATATTTGAAAAGCTTTTACATGTGTAGGGGCGGTATTGTAGGTGGGAGGCCTTATGTCGTTTAATATAGGTAGGAGAGGCTTCAAAGTGTCGGTGTGGATATCAAAATTTAGGTTTCCGAGCTTAGGAGTGTGATTTAAGGCCTTGTGTTTTCTGAGGTTGTTTGGGCATTGACTCTTGGCCCTTTTGATTTAGTTTAGTTTCCCCTATTGGGATATGAAACATTTCTTGGGGCATTTTATCTTATACTTTTGAGCCCAATTCTTTGGCTTTTTTTTTTCTTCTCTCTTTTTTTCTTTTTTAATTGCTTCGCCTTACTATCTCTTATTATTTTTCTCTTTCCTTTTGGCCCCAAGAGTGATTGTTTCCATTGATGATTTAAGGCCTTAATTCCATGGATTTCAAGTGTATGGGCTTGAGGTGGTTGAAAAAGGAAATTAGCTTTTCTTCATTTCAAAGAAAAATTTTTGAATTAATGTTATTTAAACAAGCATAAACGAATCTTACCCCTATCTTCTACTCAATGACCCCAACCTTCGATTGCCCTATTGTGATTATGTTTAGGATTTAGAAGTGAATGCCTAACTTCACTTCAATCTGCATAACTCTTTTAAGGAATGAGTCCAAAACATCCTTACAATTATGCCGCCCAACTCTCAAAGTGTTTCAGGTCAATGTATAGGATATTGCTTGCCTCTTTTCATCCTAAACTTTTCAAAAAGTGAGTTACCGGTTCCTTAAGGAGGAGTCCGCTTTTTTGTTTGCCTAAGATCAAGTTTTACCTTACAGTTTCTCAAATCATGCCCCAGTATTTGATTTTGTGTTCTAGTTCAATTCATGATTGAGCTTGGCTTTCTAAATAGATCAAGAGTTTTGGCTTAGCTTGGTTACTTTTAGGAGTTGAGGATTGTACTTAGGTTGGCAACCTTGATGGGCTATGGCTCATGTTTGGATTGGCTGGCTATCCTAATGGCTTGTGTTTGGGTAAGCCAGAGTTTAGGTTGAACGCTTAGCCAAGTGGCCTGTGTTTGGGTAGGTTACCTGAATGGGCCTAAGGTTGGTGTTGGCTAAGTAGCTTATGTTTAGATTAAATGGTGATAAAAGGCTAAGTCTGGTGTGGGTTGAAAGCCAAATGTTTGGGCTGGCTGCTTGAGTGGGCCAAAGGACTCATGTTTATTTAAGGAGCTCGTATTTGGGGTTGAATGGGCCAAGGGGCTCGTGTTTGGCTTGAATGGGTTAAGGGGCTTGTATTTGGCTTCCTTAATAGGTCGAGGGACCTTGTGTGGTTTGAAAACCAACTATTTGGGTTGGTCACTTGAGTAAGCCAAAGGCCTGAGCTTGTGTTAGTTCCTTAGGCCTATAAGCATTTATAGCTGTTGGTAACTTTTATTTTCATTTTTTTTTTGTTTTTTTTTTTTAGAGAGAGAAAGGTAAATTTTATTTTCAGAAAATAATTTACAAATAAGGATGGTGGTTTTATATATATATATATATATTTTTGTTTCTATTTACAAGTCTATGGATTTTGTTTATATTTTTCTAAATGAGATTGGATGGTAGTTAAATGGAAGACTATTTAAAAGACAGGAATTTAAAAATTGATAAACGATGGATTAAAGAGAGCTTTATTATTTTTGAAAGCGAAAGACGAGAATACAAAAAACAAAGGCAGAGAACCTAAACTTTATTCAAGAATTTTATTCTAAGCTCCTTAGACTTGAACTGGAAAGACCCTACATTAAGTCCTGTAAACGAGCCTTAAGGTCCTCTGTCATCTCATAAATATTCCCAATGACCTATGCCAAAACGGGCCTTAAGGCTCAATTGTGAGCTTCAGAACACTTAAGCTTTTCTTTCAAATAGGTGATTTCATCTCTCAGCACTTGCTCGCGGAACCTGGAGGCATTCAGTGGCCTATTACTTGGCTGATCATTCACTTAGTTGTTTGTCATCCTAAGTCTACACATTTTATGGACAAGAATCAGTTATCGATGCAATGATAGAAAAACAAAAACGTAAAAATATGCAGATGCAAGGGTCACTTGGGTTAATATATTACTTCTTAAGTTGCAACCTTACCGTAATTTTCAAAAACTTGTTTGAAAAAATTCTTGAACGATTAGTAGGGCTCCAATTTCTTAAGGGTAGTGTATTAACTCAAGTTTAGAATGAAGTATATGTAATCAAGGTGGGTTCTAAAAGGTCCTTAAGCTCTGTAACCTCACTTGTTTTTAGAAAACACTTTCATTGGTCACATGAGCTTAAGTGGGGTGGCCTAATTAGCCCCGAACGGTGGTTGCCCCACCACGTCTGGAACTTACACAATAGCTCCCCTCCTAAGGTCCTAAGACGACCTGGGTCTGACCGCATCTACCTTGCATCTACCTTACATCTTTGATGCAACAAATGAAACCTCATGCCCCGGTGTATGCTATTTACAAAATAAATATGCTAATTAAAACAAATATATACATGAAGCCAACAATAAATAAACAAATCGATATATAAAGAAATAAATAAATAACTAAACAATGTAGGTAATTTGAAAAGCGATTTTAATTTTGAAATATTTTAAAGTGGTTAGCTCTCTTGACAGTCCCTAGTGGAGTCGCCAAGCTGTCGAGCCTGATTTTTTACTCTCTCGGTTCTTTTTATAAAATTAGGTCTTCTCTAAACTAATTAATATTAAACCTTACCCGTTTAACATTGTCCCTCGACTAGGAATTCAAGAAGATCATTTTTTCCAATTTGAAAAGATTTGGAGTCGCCACCTGACTGAAGTTAGGAAAAGGGGTTAAGTTATAACCAATTGGGTAGATTAGTTATAACTTAGCTACCGGTCTATCGATTAAAAAACCAAGTTATAAATACGGTTTTTTAAAAACTAGAGATCTGGATCTATGGGAAAATTTATCAAACCCTAAACGGGTACCACGTTTAACTTTCTAAATTTAACTTCGCCTTTCAAATGTATCCTTTTTAATTTCTAAAAAAAATCTAATTATGATACATGCAACTAAATTGATTAATCGAAAACTTTCCATATTTTAAGTAGCCCTATACTTACGTATAGGTGCCTACGTACTCGCTATTCTGGATTAGACTTCCGTAGTTCGTTTAATGAAAATATAGCGAGTTAATTAATTTTAACTTTGGAAAAATTGCCGGGTTTACGTTTTTACCCATTTTGAGTTGATTTGAGAAAATATTATAAGGGGCTTTAAGTTGGATTTTATTTTTGGAAATTCTAAATGATTCTAATTTGAAAATTGATTTATTTATTTTCATTTATTTTTAGAAAACTCAATTTTTCTAAGTGTCAAATGATTTTTTTTACTAACCTATTTATTTATTTTTATTATTTTTTTATACTTATTCTATCTATTTTTATAGATAAATAGACTACTTCTTTTCTCTCTTTTTTTTCTCATTCTTTTCTCATTTATAACATTTACAAATAAACAAATGAATAAATAAATAAAAAAGAAAAAAGAAAAATTACGTCGATCAGATTGGCTCGAACGGCTTGGATCAGCTCAGTCGGCTCACTTCGGCTTCGATCGGCTTGGTCGGCTTGGATCAACTTAGAGTTAGCTTGGTTGGCTCATGAAATCCGATGGTGGTAGTTTTCGTAAAAACATCGTAGGGAATGCTATCCTAGAGAGAGAGAAATCGTGCTAGAGAGAAGAAACTTTGATTTTTGTTTTTCTAAAGTGCTTCGAAGTTTTTGTTGTGTTTTGAAAATGAAGAATAGACCTCTATTTATAGGTGTCATGGTCGTGTTAAGGATGGAAAAAATTAAATGCAATATAATTTTCTTCCAATTTTGGATTGGACGAACCTGGACAATATGTGGTGCCAAATACATAGCTGCGCGTATATGAATGTGCCGAAGTGTGTCGGAATGCATCGGAAGGTATCTACCATACTTAGAAGTGAGTTGGCAAATGACGTGGCGATGAATTAGCCCGTGATGTGGCGATGAATTAGCCCGTGACGTGGCGATGAATTAGCCCGTGACGTGGCAATGACATGGCAATAAAGTGAGAAAGGAAAATAAAAGATACATTTTGCACCTTCCATGAATTGAACTTAGGATCTCCAAGTCATATGCAATATCAAGTCCAGATGCTTATCTAGTTAAGCTATTGATTTTTCCTTATTCATATATGTAATTAATTGCACATATAGACCAAGTTAGCTTGGGCTAGATTCAAATCTAAGCCTAGACCCAACAGCCTTTTATTCAAAACTATTGAAATTGAAATTAAAATTATATTATAATTAAACAACCTAAAAAATTATTATTTTCTAAATACTCTATTTTATTTTGTGACTTTTCAAATTTCTTTTTTTTATATGTATTTTTTCTAAATTTCTTCATTTTTTGAAGATTTCTTTAATTTTCTATTTTTTTGAACTTTTTCTAATTTAGGACCTATAACCTAATTTGAAAAATAAAAGGGGGGCAAAAATTAGGTGTCTACAATCCTGCCGAAGGAATGAAAGATAAAGTGGGTTTAGTGAGGGTTTTAGAGAATCTGTGAGCCACCTAACCAGATATGACGCACCTGTTAGATTCTACATGGACTTAAGACTCGCCGGATGTAACGCACCTGTCCGAGTAATAGGGTTGCTCGCCACAATATATCTTTGCTAAAGGGATTGATAAGAGCTGATAAGAGAGAGAGAGCTTTCAGAGAGAAAAGACTCAAAAGGGGTTTTTCATTAATCTTCATTCTGTCTCTGCATTGTTACAAAAGTTGCTATTTATAGTACGTCCTAAACCCTAGTAGCAAAATTGAAAATAATGTATAAGACCTTAAACCCTAAAGAATTGGACCTATAAATAAAATAAAGACAAATATGTACAAAAATATAAAACCATGCATTTCACAAGGAGAAGTCGACATGCCGTCATTCGACATGCCTTGGGGGTAGTCTCGTAATGCTTACCGAGACACCAGAGAAGTCGGCCCATAATTGCTGAGTTCTAAAGTCAGATGGCAACAGTTTCTCCAGGCTGTGCTATAAGCCCCACAACTAACCATTTGAGATTTCGATCAGTTGAAAAACTCGATCGAGCCTAAATTATAAAGTAAAGCTAAAAATATTAGGAAAATGATTTCGTAAATTTAAATTTAAGGAAATAAGCAATAAAATAAAAGAATATAAAAATTCTAAATTTTAAGTATATAACTTGTTATTTATCGAAAATGCATAAAATGCATTTCGATAATTAACGAATCGCTTGAGATAAATTATATGTATACTAAAAATCATAAAATAACCTAAATAATATATAGGACTATTTATTTGTATTGTAAGCCTTAAAGCTAAGCCAAGTGACCGTAGGATTGAACTTAGAACACAAGGTTTATGGCGATCGGTTAAAAGATCCGATCAAACCCAAATTATAAACTATTGAGAAAAATATTAGTAAAAATGACCTCATAAACTTGAATTTAAGAAAATAAGTAATAAAATAGGAGGCTATAAAATTTTCAAATTTTAAGCATAATAAGTACTAATTACCGAAAAAGGCGAATAGTGTAATTTAATAACTAATAAATTACTAGAGATAGATTATATGTATATTAAAAATTTTAGAATGACCAAAATAATAATTAAGAATGTTTACATGTACCCCACATGTATTTACGTGTAGATAAAAATACGCGAAATTACCTAAATTGGCCAAAAACTAAGTAAATAATTAAAGAAAATTATAAATTAATTATGAAAAAAATCAGAAAAAATCAAAAAAGGCTAGAATAATCCAAATCAGGCCGTGGCAGGTCAAGATCTGTCAAATAAAAATTAACCAATTAAAATTAGACAACACAAAAGCCAAAAATTAAGAAAATTGAGTAAAGTCATGTCTAATTAATGCATAATAATTACAAAAATCGTCTATAAATAGGGAAAAAATTTCCAGAACTCATTTGGACAGTTTAGAATGAGAGAAAAATGGAGAGACTTGAAAATTTGAGAGAAAATCTAGAAAAAAAAAGAAAAGAAAACTGTGTAATTAGGGCCTTCAAAGGGAACCCACCAGACGAGCAACTGGGAGTGGACGGCTATCACCACCATACGGTGGTGGCAGTGCATAGGCCGGCCGACAAGGCCATGGCGGCCGAAGACACCCTCACCGGTGAGTTCCTCCTTTGCCCCGATTTTGAATAATTTCGTAAAATTAGTTATTTTACCCAGAAAATTATGAAATTTGTTATTCTGAGGTTTTATTGTATGTAGATTTAGGGAAAAATAGTGATTTAGTTTAATCACGTCTGAAAATATACGGTCCTTAATAAATTGTTCAAAACCGAGCATAATTAGAACGGAAAATAAATAGGCTTAGGAGTGTAGTTTGGAGCTCAATTTTTTTCTATAGGATGCTCATATGATATAGAACAGTGCTATGAAACTCTTTTTTTAATTAATTTTTTAAATTTTTAAGTTAATTTTTAGCTCTAAAATGATGGAAAAATTGGGTAATTTGGGGTTAATTAGGTGATTAAGATGTTAATTACTGATGTAGATATTAATTAGATATTTAGGGATGTTAATCTCTAATGTGGAACCCTAATCCTAGCTTTTGGAGTATTAAGTATGGTTAATTAGGAAATTAGGTAATTAATATAAGAAATTAGTAATATGTGAAATTGTAAATTAATAAATCTAAAAAATTAGGGTTATTTAAATAATATTAGAATAAAAATTAGAATAATACTAAATCTAAATTAAGATCTAATTTTAGGTAATTGTATAAAAATGTAAGATTTTCTCACATTAGGGATAAATGCGATACTCTAATTAGGACTAGCATGTACCGAATAGCTTAGAATACTAAATTAAGACCCAATAGGATATTTAAATACTCGAGCTTAATGTGATTAATTTCACATTAGGATTCGAGCATATCTAAGACTTAGAAATCGAACTAGAACCTAATTTAAAAAAATTGATGTGGAACTCGAACCTAATCCTAAACCTAGAATAATTGTAAAAGACTTAAGACCTAGATAATTAGGTATATTAAACCCTAAATAAAACATAACAACAAGCGTTATAGGAGAAAATGAACCTATAATCATTATATGAAAACTGAAACCACGTTTGTGTTATAGGGATGATCGGCGATGGCCTGAGCAAGTTGGACCTCAAGTGAGTGAGCGAGGAGTCGAGGTAAGTTGGGATTAATACGATGCTGTATATTGAAGGCTTAAGATTATGCTTGTTTGTGCTTGCTGGATAGTTGAATGTGTGTATGTACTTGATTATGGGTGATGCTATGATTCTGTTTGTTACTCTGGCATGTATTGTATGATTTGTATGAAATGAGTGATCACCCTAAACTGGACTTAATCAAATATATGACTAGTAATCATAATCGGACATGCATGGCAACCTATTAGGGGAACTTAGACTCTCCGACAAAATATCGACCCCTTCGAAAGGGATAGCGCAGGATTGCAATTGGTCCCTTCTTCATCCTTAGCCAAACTAGGTGACAGGAGAGGAGGTCGCGGCGAGGGTGAAGTCAGTGGTTCGAAGGTAGTCGCAGGAGGAGTGAGGTCTCCATTGCACAAGCCTGAGTTTGGTCGTGAGCTATTGCATTAATGGTAACTCCTCCACTTGGATTAGAGCGGGCGCAATTTCTCTAATCTCACGACGGGCTGGACAACGTTGTGCGATGGCATTTGCTTGCACATGCATTGCACCTAATAAGCTGATCGAAAACCTTATTGTGTTGTGATATAGTTTTAAGTCCTTCATCCTAACTTACTAAGCTGTGGTTGCTGACATCCCTATAGACGTCGTGTAGGTGCTGGTTAAGAAGTGGCAACAACTACTCTGAAGCTAGCAACTGCTAGATCCTGGGGAGTAAGGAAAAACATTGAAGAATCAACACATATTTTATTACTTTTTATTTCTAAATAATGTATAACTAAGAAATATGTTACGGAGAATTATTATAAACTTTAATTCCAATAATTGAATTATAGTGTATATGTATATATATTTCCTCACTTTCTTAGGTAAATAATTTATTTCAATTACAAACTGTTTACTTTAAAGCGGGTTAGTCGTGGACGCCTTGTGTAGATCAGGTTTAAGATAGCGGTTGTAAGGCCAACTTCTATCTTAGGATGGTTTACACGGCGGGGCTGTTACGACTCTGCCGTTTCGAGGTGTAACATGTGCTGAATGGAGTGTTGAATGGATCTAATACTCAGTAAAGTGATCTTTCAGCCATTAAGTCGATGATAGACTTTAACCGAGTGAATCAAACTCTTGGAAACGTGATACCTCGACCTATCAGTAAGCATGATGCCGAGTAAGTGATTGGTCAGGTATAGGTGAAGATCAGTTGTTGTCTTGGCCTTATGCTTCTCGACACTCTATCTGTAGGAGATATTGTTATTCGACTCAGCAGACATAATGAGTCAGCAAGGAGATGATCTTGACTTTGGTAGTTGGGTTGGGCTAGGTTGGTACTCCAAAGCCTATCATTCTCCGACAAAGACCTTGAAGGGGTTGATACACCTCATGAAGATACCCTGGTGATAGGGGCAAGGATCTCAAAATTTGAGGTCCTAAAGATTATAGTGGACATTGGTAGCTCCATTGACATACTCTTCCTCCATACATACGAGAGGATGAGGAAGAAGCTACCAGTAAAAATGAAGCCGTACGACCATAATTTGATTGGCTTCAACAGAAGTACGGTTTGCACCAAGGGTATCATTACATTAGACATAGAACGTGGCGATGACAACCACGTAGCACGATGACCACATAGAGTTTGTTGTGATTGATTGCCCCTCTCCCTACAATGTGCTCTTGGGAAGACCAAGCTTGAATGTGTTTAGGGTGATCACATCCTCCCTTTATCTGAGGCCAAATTCCCGACCCCAACCGTGGTGGGAGTATGCAGATGTGATCAAAAGCTCTCATAAGAGCTAAACGTCAAGGTGGCCAAAGGAGATAGCGTCTTCACCCTAGAAATAAGCCTGTAGAAGAGGCTGGTTAAGAGAGGTAAGCTCGGCGAGAAAACAAAAGACGTCTAGATTATAACCTTACCCAAGCAGACCACGAAAGTTGGGATTGAGATTCTAGCCGAGGTAAAGGATGAAATCATCACCCTCTTACGGGAAAATTTGGATAGATTCGCCTAATCGACATCCAACATGCCTAGAATTTCCTCTAACCTGGCGACCTACAGCCTTAATATTGACACCACAGCGTAGCTTTTCAAGCAGAAAAAGAGGCATTTTGCTCCAAAAAGGTAGGTCGCAATCAAGGATAAAGTGCACAAGCTGCTTAAAGCCGACTTATTGAAGGAGGAAAAGTACCCAACATGACTAGCAAATATGGTACTAGTAAAGAAGAAGAATGAGAAGTAACGAATTTGCATCGATTACACTGACCTTAACAAAGCTTGCCTTAAAAACTACTTTCCCCTCCCTAAGATCGATCAACTCGTCAATTCTACATTAGGACATGCCCTGCTAAGCTTTATGGACGCCTTCTCGAGGTATAACTAAATCAAAATGGACTTGAAGGAAGAAGTCTATACCTCCTTTGTCACTGATTACGCTACACCATACTGTAATGCTGTTTGGACTAAAAAATGCTGAGTTTACATACCAACGAATGGTGACGAAGTTGTTTAAGCCATAGATCGGGCGCAATATAGAGGTATGCGTTGACAACATGATCATTATAAGCCAAAAGCTGATCGATCATGTCAAAGATTTCTAGGAAGCCTTAGACCGGATGCATATGTACGACATGAAGCTGAACCTTCAAAAGTGTGTCTTCGGTGTAGCATCTGACAAGTTCCTTAGCTTCCTGGTAACGTAGAGAGGTATCGAGACTAACCCCGAAAAGATCATAACCATTAGGGGAATGAAGCCTTAAGCTCAGTTTGAGACGTATAGAAGCTCACTGGCATGGTGGTTACCCTGAGCAGATTTATCTCGAAGAGCGTTGACGGATACACTAAGTTCTTCAAAATCTTAAAAAATCTTAAGGGTTTTAAATGGACCTCGGAGTATACCATTGCCTTCAGTAGCTCCAAGACTTACTCATCCACTGGTCCTCTCCAATCCTGTCCAAGGAGAGAACCTGTTCTTGTACTTGGCCATAAGTAACCGGACACTCCCTTCTATACTAGTTAAAGCAGAGGAAAGAGAACATAGGCCAGTATATTATGTTACCCATATACTGCATAGGCTTAAGGTCAAGTACACTTAGGTAGAAAAATTTACCTTGGCTGTCATTATCACAACACAATGGTTAAGGCCTTACTTCTAAGCACATTAGGTAATTGTACTTACAGATTAACCACTGTGCACCATGCTATAGAAACCCAATACGTTTGGGTGGAGGATGAATTAAGCATGTACGGAATCCAGTATCAACTACGAATGGCCTATAAGGTATAGGTGTTGGCTGACTTTATAGTAGAATATACAGGAGAGGAGGAAACATCGCAGGGTGATGATAAGTTAGTATGGACTCTCTACGCCGATGGATTATCTACCTTGGGGGGTGGAGGCATAAGTCTTATTCTGATCAGCCTATATAAGGTCACCATCTGCTACCCCCTCAAGTTCAGATTCGATTCTAACATCAACAAATCCGAATATGAGGCGCTTATTGCCGATCTCAAGTTAACTAAGGAGATCGGTGCCGAGTGGTTGTAAATCTTCTCGGACTCCATGTTCGTCGTACAGCAAGTCCAAAGTGAATATGAGGTTAAAGACGACATTATGGCAAGGTATCTCGAAAAAGTGAATAGCCTCCTAGTATAATTCCCTTCTTGGGACATTAGGAAGATCCCTCGAATGGAAAATTACATGGCAAACTGGCTCTTTAAGCTCGCCTATACAAGTATATAGAAGCTCGATGTGAATGATAACAAGATCTTCATAGAGTACTTGCTAGAAAAAAAGTATAACTCCGGGTTCAACTGAAGTTTTAGAACTAACTACGATAGCACCAAAGCCAAGCTGGATGGATCTTATCCAGAGTTATTTGAAGTAAGGTACACTTTCAGAAAACAAGAAGGAGGTAAAGAAGCTTCGGTATTATGCCACCAACTGCATATTAGTGGACAACATCTTATATCGTAAGGGAGTTAACCTCTTTGCTCTGATGCCTCTAAGAAGGGGAAAGGTTGCGCGTTATGGAAGAGTTATACGTTGGAGTGTGCAGTAATTACGTTTAGTCCTAAGCCCTCTACTTATGGGCACTACGGCTCAAGTATTACTTGCCTACCATGAGGTAAGACACGAAAGTCGTAGCCTAAAAGTGCCCACAGTGCCAGAAGCATGCCCCAATCAGTTATGTACCCAGCATCAACCTACGACACTTGACCAGCCTATGGCCATTCGCCCAATAGAGGTTTGATATCCTTAGCGCCTTCCTGAAAGCTTCAAAGAGACGACAATTCATAATTACTGTCATCGATTACTTCACGAAGTGGGTGGAGGCCGAGGTGGTGGCTAGTATTACTGATAGAAGTGTTGAATATTTCGTTAAAAACAACATTCTCTCTTGATTTGGGGTCCCTTATGCTCTCAATCATGGACAACAATCGACAATTCAACAACCCCAAGTTTAGGGAGTTCTACGCCAAGCACCATACCACCCTGCACTTCACTGCAGTTGTCCACCCTCCAATCAAATGGATAAGTAGAGGCAACCAATCAAATCATTTTGGATAGCCTAAAAAAGCATTGGATCAATCTCAAGGCGTCTGGTGATAGGTTTTGGGGTACTGACCCAACTCGATTGCCAAAGCCAAGATAATCTACTTGCTGACTCATTCTGTCTACCGAACCGAATAACACTATCTCTTATAGATAGAGTGTCAAGAAGCATAAGGCCGAGACAACAACCGATCCTTACCTACGCCTGACCAATCACTTACTTGGCATCATGCTTGCTGATAGGCCGAGATATCATGTTTTTGAGAGTTTGATTCACTCGGCTAAAGTCTGTCGTCGACTTAGTGGCCAAGAGATCACTTTACTGAGTGTTGGATCCATTCGGCACAGCTTGGAGAAACTATTGTTGACTGACTTCAGACTTGCCAATTATGGGCCGACCTCTTTGGTGTCTCGGCAAGCATTACGAGACTACCCTCAAGGCATACCGAATGACCACATGTCGACTTTTCCTCGTGAAACGCACATTTTTATATATTTGTACATATATGTCTTTATTTTATTTATGGGTCTAATTCTTTAGGATTTAAAACCTTGTACATTATTTATAGTTTTACCACTAGAGTTTAGGACATACTATAAATAACAACTTTTGTAAAAATACAGAGATAAACAGAAGATTAATGAAAAACCCCTTTTGAGTCTTTTCTCTCGAAAAGCTCTCTCTCCCTTACTAGCTCTTAACAATCCCTTTAGTAAGGATTGTGATGGGCACCTTATCACTCAAATCGGTGCTTCACATCTAGCGAGTCTTAGGTCCGTGAAGAATTTAGTTGGTGTGTCATATTCGGTTAGGTGACTCACGAATTCACTAAAACCCTTACTAAACCTACTTTATCTTTCATTCCTTTGGTAGGATCGGACCTACCTCGACGGCCAGCCTTATCTATCCTTGGTCCCGGTCCGTATTATCTTAGTATCAGAGCTTAAGGTTCCAGATAGGACTAAGAGTTTTAGGCATTGTATCTGTTCTATTTTGTATTTGAAGTTGTGTTGTATTAGTTAATATGCCGACTGTGTAATTGGATGTCTTGTTCAAACACTTACCGAGCTTAATTGAGTGAAGGAGTCGAAGATATCAAATTGAAGTACCCAAATCGAGTTGTTGTGAGGTTTTATTTTCTGAGCTGAAAATACTTCCGAGTTGTTTGATTAATAAGTTGAAGTTTGCTGCTGTATCAAGCTACTGTGACGTGTTACTACTGTACTAGTCGTGCCATTGTGGCCAAGTGCTAAACTATTATACTATGAGCTGTTTATCCTAAGTGCCAAGTTATTGTACTTTAAACCAGCATAAGAGTTGTCCGAGCTTCTACCGCGTATGTAGTCGCACTGTGCTATTTGAAGGCTGTCAAATTATGATTATGGAATTTATCCGAGCTGCTGTATCCTTGAAATCACCGTATTGGATAGTTCTAGTCATTACCGACGAAACTTCTTGTAAGATGAGCTAATCTACTGAATTAATACTTCCATTCAACATGGCTTGTAACCATCGACGAAGATACGGTTATGAATATGACTATGAAGATATAAGGTGAGAATACCCATGTTTGACGGCTATAGACCCCAGACAAATACTTGGATTAGGAGTTCTAAGTCGATAAAGTTTTTGAAAAGTACTCGTGTCCCAAACGTGAGAAGGAATATATCATAGAGGATCAACTTTAAGGTCTTGCCAAGACTTGGTGGAAGAGTGAATTAAGGCGAAGGATCCTCAAAGGAGTGAGTTCTACATAGAGCTCAACGAGACTTGCAATGAGAGAAAAATTTCTACCAGCATCATATCGAGATGAGTTGTATGAAGAGTTGTCTACCTTAAGGTAAGGGCGAATAAGTGCCCAAGAATCTACCTAAGAGTACAAGGCACTCCTGCGGCGATGTGAATTGTATGAATCTTTTTCATGTACTATCTCACGATTCATAAGAAGGCTGAGATTGAAGATTGCCAGTTGTGTTAACCCCTCAGGAGTAAGGAGCTTAAATGAAGTTATCTAATTAGCCTTAAGAGAAGAATCCACCATTGGTACAAACCATTATTATGTACAGAAACAACTAGGGGTTATACTTAATTAGCTTGAGCAGCTTAAAGAAGAAATTAAGCAGCAATGGAATACTTAAATAACGAAAACAGATGAAAAGGAAGGCCGAGGAAAGGAAGTAGAAAAGGAAGAGGTAAAGGTTGCTGGAGAGACGAGCAGTAAAGGGAGAAAGGTCGAGCTGAATTGTGGTTAAACCCCCATGTTCCCGAACTAATTCCATTACCCACTATAAAGGCTACCTATGGTAGCTCCAAGAATTATTATGTTTGCTTTCCTCATAGTGGAATCTTGCGTCCAAGTCATTTAATAGGTTTACATGGCACCAATATGAGCAAATATAGCATCGTACCTATAAGCTATTATCAACAGTAGATTGAAGTTTAGTAGAGACGAGGTGATGGATACATATACCGGGGATACGTCATGTTAACCCTTGGGACTCTCCTGTTGGAAAGAGTTGAGATGTATAGATGGAAGGAGAAGGAAGAGTCAAATTACTAGGAAGTAGGGGGAGTGCTGATTATAATTGATGAGAAGATCATGATGTCCAAGCTAATCGAAATTGAAGAGGCAAAAGCACTTGCCATTGAAGAGGCATCTTATGTCCCCCCGACACAAGATCTGTGAACCCCTAATTCTATGTATGACCTTGAGATTGTATTGCTTCCCGTAATTGATAGTTGTTGGGATTACCAATGTGTAGTTGATCGGATCCATGATGAGTAGAAGGAAAGATCTGAGATAAAAGATGTGATTGATAGAACCCATGATGAGTGGAGGGAGCATCGGCTGGTGATGTCTTTGTTGTGAAAACTGCAGAGTACAATGTTAAAATTTAAATTTTGTCGATTAGCGTTTGACCTCGGAGGGATTAAAAACTACCAATTACTAAGTTTTTGGTCTAAACTTCTCTAAGGGAGAGAAAATGATAGGCTTTGGGGTACTAACCCAACCTGACTGCCAAAGTTGAGATCATCTACTTCCCGACTCATTTTGTTTGTTGAGCCGAATAACATTATCTCTTGTAGATAGAGTACCGAGAAGCATAAGGTTGAGACAACAATCGATCTTCACCTATGCCTGACCAATCACTTATTTGGCATCATGCTTGCCGATAGGCTGAGGTATTATGTTTCTGAGAGTTTGATTCACTCAGCTAAAGTCTGTCATCGACTTAGTGACCAAGAGATCACTTTACTAAGTGTTGGATCTACTCGACACAACCTGAAGAAACTATTGCCGACTAACTTCAGAACTCAACAATTATTGGTCAACCTCTCTGGTGTCTCAATAAGCATTATAAGACTACCCCTAAGGCATACTGAATGACCACATGCCAACTTCTCCCTATGAAATTCACAGTTTTATATTTTTGTATATGTTTGTCTTTATTTTATTTACGAGCTCGATTTTTTAGGGTTTAAGGCCTTATACATTATTTACAGTTTTGGCACTAGGATTTATGACATACTATAAATAACAACTTTTGTAACAATACAGAGACAAACAGAAGATTAATGAAACCCTCCTTTTGAGTCTTTTCTTTTAGAAAGCTCTCTATCCCTTACCAGCTCTTATTAATCCCTTTAGCAAGGATTGTGGCGGGCAACCTTGTCACTCTGGTCGGTGCGTTATTTTCGGCAAGTCTTAGACCATGTAAAATTTAGCTAATGCGTCATATTCAGTTAGGTGTCTCATGGATTCGCTAAAACCCTTACTAAACCCACTCTATCTTTTGTTCCTTCAGCGGGATTGAACCCACCCCGACGGTTGGCCTTGTCTATCCTTAGTCCTAATCCGTATCACCTGGGTTATCGAACCCTCCAATATCTTATGGGGGTATAGGACTACCGACCATACTTTTATAGGCAAATGAGACCCCCTTTCGCCTTGCTTTCTGGTTGGAAGCAGCCCTCCTTATTGAACTTCAGCTCCCTAATATCTGAACTTAAAGTTTTGACATTTCCCTTAATGAGTCATTGTTGCAAGCTAGCATCGACACCATCGAGGAAATCAAAGACCTTGTTGTTGCTCAAGTAATCACATACTAACATTGAGCCGCTCGGTACTATGATTAGAAGGTTAGACAAAAGGAGTTTAAGGTCAGTGACCTAGTATGTCCATTGCATCCAATAGTCTACTTCCTCGGGCAACTCAGTTACTACGTGTTCATCTTACTAACCTTTCATCAAATCCACAAGCCTGCATAACAGCTTCTTGTTCAGGCATAGTTGAAGGTAAAGCCATCCCCTAACGATCTTCCATATGTAAAAGTAACCGAAGAGCTTGAGAGTAACCCTTATCACCAGGTACTCACAGAACGCTTGGAAAGCTTTCAGTACCCTCTACCTATTGGGAGGGACTTACGACGGGCTGCATTAGTAGTAGTTGAAGAACTCTTTCTTAACGTGACTTGAAGGGAGGTGCTGCCCAAACTCTAGGCACTTCTCAAATATTACAAAGTGCCTCCCTGACATTAGGGCCACCTGTTTATCCCTACTCGACAACCTTATCTACCATCTATGAATTGCCTTGACAACGAAGTTGCTTATAATCTAACCTAGGGCAGATTGTTTACTTTTGCTTACTCAGCCGATAGGCCCTTTGCCTATCTCAAGAGTATCAAATAGTTCCTTCGGGGGTAACAAGGGAACGTACACGTATACATCCCTAAGGATGGCATTGATGATCTTAGCCCTGTCCAGCGCCTTAATGGCCATCCTTGCAGGTTCATCTAGTTGTGCCAATGACGAAGCCAAAGATATGCAATGATGAAGAGGAATCAGTCTTACCTCTGTCGGTTGACATGGCTATAATACTTAAAGAAGGAAGAAGAGCTTAAGAAACTTTTGAAACAAAAAGGTTTTGAGTGTGACGTAAAAGCAGAATTTGTAAGGGTAGAACAAAGAGATTGTAAAAAAGCAGTCTCTCGTTGTGATCCTACTATTTATAGGCAAATCATCTAGGAATCCATATAGGCGGTTCTAGGGATTCGTATAATCATGAATCCCTTAGAATGTTGTATAGCAGATACGTAGAAAGCGTTTTGATCGGATAGTTACCTTTAAAAGGCAAAAGGCATGTAGTTGTACGCCAGTCCGCTACAACACAACACTTGTTACGTTGCATTTAATGTAGGGAATATAAGCGGACAAAAATCACATTTTGAAAGACATGGTGCATCCAGTTTTTACCTGGTTAGCATGATAAAGACATGGAGCAGTTTCGTCTGCTTAGTCCTTATTGAGCACTTTTCGGGTAAACCAGTTCGTAGCTTTGAAGCGTCTACCTAGTGAGTTGCAAAGGTGTCCTGCTCTAATACCCCAACCTAAGCCTTACTTAGGTCTTCAACACTCCAGTTCGAAACTACTAGCTACTTTCGTTTATCTCGCCTCGGACATTTTTGGCCTGGGTATCCACTGCCTTAGACACTTCCACCTCAACCATCTTCCAGTCCAGACCTATGCGCTCACTACGTCGGCTCCATAACGCCAGGTTAGACTCTTTTGAGTAGGATCGGTCTTGCTTGAGCAGCCCATATAGTCCTTCTCCTTACCTTCACCTCAACAATGAAACTTTTGGGGAGGGTAAGTATTGATAAGGCACTTTGGAAATAAGCCCCTTACGCCTAACCAGATCCAATGCATCTTGTGGCCTCACCCCTGTGGGCCTAAGTCTTAGGCTTGTATCAACAAAGCTCAGTAAACTCTGTAACGGAAAAAATGCACAAGATAAGGATCAACTAGTGTGAAATAGCTACGTGCAGAATAAGTGGGACACATTCGATCTACGACCTCACTATCCCATACTTGTGGAAGAAAATCTCTAGCACCAACTAACCTCTAACTGTCGACTCCACTTCACTCCACTATAAATACTGTGTCACTACTTAATGGTAAAGCTTTCTAGACATTACACATCAAGCTTACATACTACTCAAGTTATTTCTTACTTTTAAAAGCCTCATTGCTAACTTAAGTATCGGAGTGGTCATGTCGAATAACCCTTTGACGTCCTCTCACAGTATATTATTTTACAAGCCCTATACGTATAAAGCCCAAACAACTATCGGTAAGAATTTAGAGACGATAGCCATCATCAAAACTCCCAACCAGTTTGCTCATGAGAAGACAAACTCACCTTGAGAGACTACCCTACACCATGAATAAACTACCTACTGATGCCACCTACTTCGCATTAACTTTCAAGCTAAAAATTCCTACTTCTTTTCAAAACATAGATTGTAACATTCTCCTTCACCTAAAACCATAGCGTCATTGTCGTGGAGCCAATTCTTTGCTACTACCTTCTACCTAAAGATCACTAACCTTATTCTTCCATTACCTAACCCCATTCCAAGATTACCTTCGCTAGGACTCAAGGTTTCCATAAGCATTCCTTCACACTCTCCTCTTGTCTTCTAGGATCGCCTCTTATTGAATGGCCCAACAGTAAGGTTTGTCTTCTAAATACTTTTCATTTTCTTAAGATTAGGGTAGAGTCTTGTTACAATGTTACTTACGACAAAGCTAGGACCTTTGGCAAAGATGTCTTCTACCTAATGACGGTGGCCGCTCATACTCTTGAGCTTCATCTACATGAGCCTAATTATCAATAAGAACTGTCATTTTCATTAAGCGTAACGGTAGTATTTAGGTAGCTCATTTGAGCTGAAACCTTTTGTACTCCGATACCATTTGTCACCAGATGGAAGATTCATCTCGTCTATATGTGGCTATGCAGCGCTCAACCATCCTTTACCTTGTTGTATTTCCTTATATTACAGATAGTGAGCCAGCCTTTCTTATTTCTATCTTCCTAAGACTATTCGAGGTCTTTTTAGTTTTAAGAGTGTCGACCAGCATTGCCATCGTCCTCTATATGATTGGGAAGCTCAACTTCTCACTTAGTTTGCTCTCCCATGGCTATTATAAGAAGAGTAGCATCAACTCCTGACTAGTTGGCTTACAGAAGGTCAGCCCTACCTAAATAGATTACCTCAACTTACGAACAAATCACTTGCTAATGCTACCCACTTCACATTAAGCCTTAAGTTGAACACTTTTACTTTCTTCCAAAACATGAACCATGACACATGACCTTCGTGCCCATATTTGCATCACAATTTCTAGGTTACCTCTTAAATGAAGTAATGAAAGTTTAAATTTGACTGTCGGAAACCTTCCTAAATAGTGTGTGAATATAGCAAAGAGGTACTATAAGAGATGCGAGGAGCAAGTCGTGCAAAGGCGACTGATTGTCTCAAATTTCCATACCAACCTATCTATGTCCTTAGCCTTTACCCTATCTATATCCTTATCCTCGTCCTCGATGTCACCCTTAATGCTGTAGCTCATGTAATGGGGAGTCCTCCATGTATTCTATTTATAAATAACATGATCATGGATAAACTCACTAATTGACACCTAAATCATAGAAATCACATTAAATGAAATCCTCACATTTCTAGGAAAATATACTTTAGTAATATATAATCCATAAACTTTAATGAATCCCATTGCATATTTATTCACCAACATACTAATATCATAATTATATTCAAATTTTAGCAATTTATCTACACTTTATTAAAAAAAATATCTTTGTCATATCCTAATTTAAAGCTATCCTATGCAAAAAATACTTACATAATATAGCCACTTAGATCAATGTAGTATAATATATGCGTTAGCACAATTTTTTTCTACAGTTGAAGAATGTATAAGTGAACAAAAATAGAAAAAAATGCTTCTTTTTCTTCCTCGCATGTAGAGAGAGAAAGTGATAGAATCATGAGTATTTGTTGATGGTCTTGTGAGATAGATGTTAGGAAATGATTGACACACGACCATAATCTCAAATCTAAAGTTGATATGAGAAAAAAAAAAAGAGGTAAAACTAAAACTTTAAGGAGTGAGGCAGTTGTAGGGTTAGTTTTTTCTAGAGCCAAAGCAAAAAGTTTAGAGGTGAAATGGAAAGAAGAAGAAAGTTGTATTTGATATTATGCATAATGAAATCTCCTTTTAAAGAGAAGGAAATATTTAATTTTGAAAAAAAACAATTTATTCATATCATTTAGAAAGTTTCAAAAATAATTTACCCATAAAAATATACTAAAAATTTACAGATTTTATAAGTATTATGTACCTTATATATATATAAGCTCTAGGCTCCGAGGTATTATAATATAGATATTGATTCCACTATCTAGGAATTTGTAATTGGATTAGTACAAATGGATCTTATATCATATTTAATCCTGATTTAGGGGGCTTTTCACATGTTTTTAAACTTAAAAGAGATGAATTCGTATTTTAGGATTTGTGGTGTTTATCTATATTCCATCTAAAGTTTAGTGATTGTATTTATAATTTGCTGAAATCTTCATGTAAGTTATAGGGCAGACGTGGACCACTATATTTTAAATTCATGATGTGTCATGCATCAAAGAGGGAAAATTGAGATGTTGAATTTATAACCATATCGAGGGAATTTAAATACATTTAATAAAAAAAATAGTAACGATAGTGTGTTGAGTTAAAAAATTATTCTAAAACTTGCTTCGGATTTTATAGCAAGTATCTGAAACAAAGAAGCTTAAATTATAATACTATATGTAATTATAAATATATATATATATATATATATGCACATGTTAAATTAATATTTTAATTTTGTTTTTAAATGTAAAAATTATGGTTGCTTTTCCTTTTTTTTTTTAATAAATTGTGAGGATACAGAAAACTACCCTATTACGTGCATTTGAAAATTTGATTTAATGGTAACCCGTTCAAACCAAAAAGGTTCCACTTCTTCACTGAGGAGGAAACGAAAATGGTGGCGCTGAGTTCCCCAGCAATTGCCTCACTGCTTCCGTTTCCAAGTTCAAATAAACAGGTGAAGAACACACTCCTGACTTCCTTGACCCATAATTGTTTATTCATCCTTTGTAATGAATGAAAAAACCTTAATGTTTTCACCTTTTTCATCGTACCCTTCTGTTGCATTCATGGTCTGGTTTTTCTTTTAAGGAAAAAGTGTTTAGGTTTTGGTTTATGCACGGTCTTGTAAAAGGGACATGCAAAAGGTGGTTAATTCTTGCTTTTTAATGTACAAAAGCATGTTCTGTTGATTTTCAGTGAGATGGCTTCAGAAATGAGAAACTAAACTGTAGCATGAAGCAGTAAAAAATGAAAATGAAAGCATGTTTTGATTTCTACTGTGTAAGAAGGTAATTTCAAAATTCTAGTTGCAGAAATAAACGAAACCCTTTTTTTTTTTTTTTTTTTTTTTTTGGTTTCTGATGTTGAAGTGCAATTAGTTACGTTGCTTCTGTTCATTGTGAAGCAGTAATTTAATTTCCCAATTAGTTGCTGATATAGTACAACTTCCTACCTGCTACTTGGTTTCTACTCTTGTTTATGGTTCTTATATGACTCCACTTGTTCTTTTTAGCATTTTCAGCTGTACATTTTGATCCACTAGGATAATTGTTTTCTAGCTTCAGAAGTTCTTTTATTAATCCACTGATGTCTGTTCCCTTATCAGAGTTTCTGGAACCATTTCTTTGGCTGTATGGATTAGTAGTAAATGCTGGAAGTCGATAGCAATTTGCTTGAATTATTCACTGTCTGGCTTGTTAAATGCAGATGTGCTGGATGAAGCATGACAAAATCCTAACTCATGTACAGCCCTTAAGGAGTTTGATGTCAGGGGACAGCGATGGACTGGAGAAGTTGTTTCAGCAGGTAAGTGTTTATGCCATTATTCGGGTAATCCTGTGCTTTGTTTCTGTAACAAGTTGCTTGAGTTAACATGTCTTCCATGTTTTTCGAATTTCTCTTGCAAAGATGTTTTTTTGGTAATTCCTCCTTTAAACAAATTAGCGTGACAATGAAGCAATCCTCCACATTTGTATGTCTGACTTGCTCTCTTTTTCCCCTTTAATGAATTTTGGAAGAATAGTTGAATTCTTGACCGTTGGTAATGATTATCATAGTGCAGTCTTTGTTAGGAAAAAGACAAAATTATCTTGGTTCCTTTTATTTGGAAGTTTTCGCATTGTACCGATAGAGATTTCTAATTATTGTCATGCTAAATGGGAGCTGTAGCAACAAACGGGGGAATCTGTTTTTAGCTATGAAATATGGTGCCTTCAAAGGATATTTCTTCTTGCTGGTCGGTTTTTGCTAGTGTCAACATCCACTAATGTATACATCAGGAGACACAACACGGCTACTGAGTAACACAGGCATTCATCTGTACTATGGTCTGCTGCAGCAATGTTCTCATGCTGCAATGTTGATAATTGCTTGAAGTACTAGCTTGTCAGTGCTCATGTAGGGCAGTTCTCCTAAAGATGGTCTTACAAATAAAATGGCAGAATTCATCCGTCTTAGATTGCTATCTTTTTATGGATACCCATTTAATCTTCTATCAACTTCATTGTGCTCATGTTTGGCGCTGCATGAGCATGGTATTACATCAATGTGAATAAAGTTTTTAGCAACACTCTTTATCCACTTATAAGAAAAGTTGGATAGATGATTATAGTTACTGGTTATGTCAGTTGAAACAAGCATTAACATTTAAAAGAAAGGTTCTGGTTCAAAGGCACAGTGCATCCTGTCAAGAAAGCCAAAACAGTTGTGTATTATTTGAATTAGTGTGGCTTTTGATGTTCTCAGGTCTTGAATGATCAATTAACCCACATGGATAAGTCCATTATGTGTTTTCTAAGAGCTACAAAACCTATAACAAGTAGAAACATTTTTTCTTTTGGTAATTAGAACGAATTGAAACTTTTTCTACTTTTGTTGCATTCTGATTCAATAAGACACTTGCAATTAGTTTCAACCGATTGCCTGTAAGTACCTTTCAGTGGTGCTTGTTACAGCGCTCCTTCATTTTACATTCTTAAATGCCTTAAGTATTAGAAGAAAAGGGAATAGATGACCTGCAAAAGGAGTTTTTTCTTGTGAGGAAAATAATAAAATACTGTGGTGAAATACTGCAGTTGATATCTTCTTAGCTTTGATATGGCAAGAAGAACATTAATGCCTTCTCTCGAGGATTTAAGCAGTCAAAGGATTGAGATAAGGCCATGAAAGTATTGAAATTAAAGGATCAAATTTAGTTAGTGGTTACATAGCATTAGAATTTTATCTGTAATAGGGATTGGAGGTTTTGACATGGATTTGATGGGCCTCACCCGCATTTGCAAGGTATCGGCCCTTCTTGATCATTTTCCACATGTATGGATTAGTTTTTCCGTTTGTTTTGCACATCCAAGGTTGTCATATTGCTCTTTAGATTGAAGCAAAAACAAATGGCATGCCCTTCAACATTTTGGTCCTTTACAGGGGAAAGTTGAGGGAAAGTGTACAATCTGTGAGGACAGGGGTGTGTTTACTGATGGTATTTCAACTAAAGATAATATGCCATGTATGAGCTCAGCAGTATCTGATCAAACAAGTTATGCCCCTTTGGTCAGTGCATTGAAGACTACAGCAAGACAAAATGTTGCCAGTTTTCATTTTCCTGGACATAATAGAGGGCGTGCTGCACCTTCATCATTGACTCAACTGATTGGCAGGAGTCCATATCTTCATGATTTACCTGAGCTTCCAGAGTTGGACAACCTATTCTCACCAGAGGGAGCCATTTTAGAGGCTCAGAAGGAGGCAGCGAAGTTGTTTGGGTCATTGGAGACATGGTTTCTTGTTGGGGGCACAACATGTGGGATTCAAGCTGCTGTAATGGCTACTTGTTTACCTGGGGACATACTCATTCTACCTCGAAATGCCCATATATCAGCCATGTCCGCCATGGTGTTGTCTGGTGTCGAGCCGAAGTATATAATTCCTGAATATAACTGTGAGTGGGATATTGCTGGTGCAATCAATTCGATACAGGTATCATGGCCTAGAGAAAATAAATAAGGTACAAAATTAGAGGTGCTACGTGATTCTCACTTGGGATGATAGTTTTATTGCAGGTAAAGGAGGCATTGAATGAATTGGCTAAGGAAGGTAAAAAGGCTGCTGCAGTTCTTGTTACTTCCCCTACTTACCATGGTTTATGCTGTGACATAAGCGAGTTTTCTCAGATCTGTCATTCTTATGGCATTCCACTCATTGTCGATGAGGCTCATGGTGCACATCTAGGATTTCATCAACACATGCCCATGTCAGCCCTTCAGCAAGGGGCAGATATTTCCGTACAGTCTACACACAAGGTTTTATGTTCTCTTACTCAATCGTCAATGCTACACATGTCAAGCAAGCTTGTGGATAGAGAGAGAATATGCAGAAGCCTTCAAGCTCTTCAGAGTTCTAGTCCAAGTTATTTGCTTTTAGCATCGCTGGATGCTGCTAGAGCTCAACTGAGTGAAAATCCAGAAACTGTATTTGACAAAGCATTTGAGTTATCCACCATGTCAAGAAGACTAATTGAAGAAATCCCTGGTATATCTGTTTTAGAATCGTCAAGCTTTCAGCATTGTCATGCAATGGATCCATTGCGCCTCACTATTGGTTTTATGCAACTTGGTCTCTCTGCTTCTGATGCTGATGATATACTACATAGGGATCATGGTATCGTCTGTGAACTGGTGGGAACTCGATCTATTACCTTTGCCATAAACCTTGGAAGCTGTGTAGAGCATATTCATAGGCTTATCACAGGAATAAAGCATCTAGCTTCTATGTCATCTGCCAAGAAGGCTGTTGATAGAGTCTCCCATAGCGAATTTCAGCCCTTTGTCATGATTGATAGAAAACTTGCTCCAAGGGAAGCCTTCTTTGCAAATAAAAGGAAGGTTGGTATTGAAAAGAGCCTCGGTCAGGTATGTGGGGAATTAATCTGTCCATATCCACCAGGAATTCCAGTAATGATCCCAGGTGAGGTCATTACGCAGAGTACCATGGAGTATCTGTTGTATGTCAAAGAAAGTGGTGCCTTCATCAGTGGAGCATCGGATCCTACATTATCCTCAGTAGAAGTTTGTGTGTCGTAACTTCTCCTGCATTGTTCGCAAGTTATAGTTCTTAATGAGGCCATGCTAAACTGTGAAGCTGTATCATCAAATCGTAGCATAGTGAAGGTTCAAAGGCTCGGTAAGACAGCAGAATCTACTCCAATTCTGCACATCCTAGAAATAGTCCAAGTATATCTGTAGTGTTCGTACCATTTTAAAGTAGTGAATGATGGCTTAAATAAAGCTGTAAATGAGCCCAACATATATTGTAAAGTTGCTAAAGCAAAGCGTGGAACTTGGAAAGATGGGCAATTCTAAATTTAAACAGATAAATTGCCATGTTAATGGAAGAAGCTGCATGTTTTTGCATTAGTTATGTCTTGGATACTCAGTGTGCAATTATGCAAACCATTGAACGAGTCTCCCTCAAGGGATCATCGAAAAATTAATTTCCACCATTGTAGTTGTTGGAGTTGGGTGAATTGCTTATAGGAAGGTACGGCTCAAGCCTCGAGTGTCGAGGATGGTGGATGCAAGGGAGCAAAGTAGGACTAAAGGGCATTTTGGACATTTAATATTTGTACCCATGTAGTTCTTTTATGTTTTATTTTATTTAATCGAACAATGTGATAACAATAACAGCTAGCTTTGTCTTGCCTCAATTTCGCTATGCAGCTCTCTTAGTTTAAGTTATGGTGGTAGTGTTGCTACCGGGTGCAAACTTGTTTAAACAACATTGCTATGGTTATTTAGAGCTATAAACAAATCGAATCAAGATGATATGATGTCGAGCTCTATAAACAAATCGAATCAAGATGATATGATGTCGAGCTCTAAGTTAAAATTTAAAATCTTGAGCTCGACTCCAATTCTATCTAGCATAGAGCTTTTCGTTTTAGCTCAAGCTTGAGTGGAAATGGTATTCAATGAGCTTGAGTTTGATTAGGTTAAGCAATTGAGTAGAACTAAATATATGAACTTTGAGCTCAATTATTGCATCAAACTTGAAAGAAAAATTGCATCAAATTTAAGTAGTTCACAAGTAATTGAGCTATTTATATCCATAGTAGTTACTAATAATGTTATCAAATTTAGACCGGAAGGTTAATCTAAGGATGAGAAGGGATTTAGGATTGAGATGGTTAAATTAGGGTGTAATTAGGGCAAACGAGTCGATAAAAATATTATAATATAATCTATATTTATTTATAATGTAATAAAATTTATCTATATCTTTGTAAATTGAAAGTTAAAAGTTTTTGATGGTTTATTTTTTGTTTTTCTTTAATCTAAATTTTTTTAGTGAATTGATGTATTTTTTAGAAAATATAAAAAAATATATATTTTAACTTTAAAAAACCTAATGGGTTTTTATAAGAATTAGGTTGGATCGATCAAATCAATAAAATTGAACAAAGGTCATTGTTAACAAGGTCTAAAAGGTGATTCAAACTGGTTTTATATAAGAATTGAAACCAACCAGATAAGATTAGGCAAATCAATCTAGATTTGATAACATTGGTTACGAAGCTAACTCATACTATAGAAATGATTAAATAAGAAAGAACATTTCCCCCTCTCCATCCTCCCTCCCTACCCTACCCTACCCCCCCCCCCCCCCCCCCCCACCCCCCTAACAATTATAGTCTCCTGTTTGGATTTTTCAAATCAATCTCGTAATGACTTCCATTGTTCTACCTAGTTTTAAAGAAAACTCGGTTCTATCATAATTATTTGCGTTTCAGGTCACTTTTAACCAATCAAGTAACTTAAGAATGTGAACTCTTTGATAAGAAGAGGAATGATTCCACACCCTTCAAAATTGCTTCAAGATATATCCAATAATCGACATGATAAGGACTCATGGAAGAGTTTGGTATAGTGACATCAGAGCATGATAGTCTATAACACTATGTTTGGATTGAGAAAAAGAAAAAGAAGGGAAGGAAGAGTTTGGTATAGTGACATTAGAGCATGATAGTCTATAACACTATGTTTAGATTAAGAAAAAAAAAAAGAAGGAAAGAAATTAGAGAGAAATTATTTCCTCTTCAATTCCTTGGAATTGTTTCGAAAAATAAGGTAAAGTCGAAGGGAAAATTTTTTTATACAAATTTTTTCATAAGCCCCACAAAAAATCATTTTTTTCAATTTGGAGAAAATTAGGAAGGAAAATATATAATTTTACTTGAATGTCCTCTTATTGAAAACATATTTTCAAATTTTAAGAAAATTTTTGTAACTTAACAAGTTAAAAAAATATATTTTATTAACTTTCAATCTACAATCGTTTTTTTTTTATTTCCTTTTATCCAAATAATAATTTTTTTTCCTATTTCTTTTCTCTCATTTTTTTTTCAATTTCTTTCATTTATCTCAAACATAGTGTAAGAGAGTTCATCACTACCTCAATTTAAAAGCCAACCACGCTCAGTTATCTAGGTTAATAAATCATGACGCCAATGTTAGGTGGGGGGGGGGGGGGGGGGGGGGGGAAGAAACCTAGCCGAAACCAAACAAAATATATATATATATATATATAGTTTTTTATTTGGTACGAAAATTTTCTAAATCAAACGAAATTGAATATTTATGATTGTTTTGAATTGATAAACCAAATGAAACTAAAAAAAGAAAAAAACAATCGGAATCATTTTAAGAAATAAAATAATATTTAACATGTTAATAAAAAGTTTTTTCATAGTAAAATAGTAAATAAAAAAAATTTGAGTTAACACTTATTGAAATACATATGTAATTGAATTTTATGATAAGAGTGTATCTCTCTCTCTCTCTCTCTCTCTATATATATATATATATATATATATATATATATATATATATACGTATAGGGGCTAAATCAAATTTGTTGCCCATGCGAATGAAATTAATTGCCAATATATTTATGACATTCCTTAATTTCATCAATAGATACTTCATCAACCTCATTTATAATGTTAATGCGTATTATTGCCAAAGAAATTTGGTAATTGTGGTACAAGATCAAGTGTAATGCATGTACATTCCCCTAAATATAAATTATCGAATCGGATCAAAATTTATGGTTTATAATGAAGTTCCTGGGCTGAAGTACGCAATTTGGTTTGAAATGATAAAAAAACTGAACCATGCCATATGGTTTAGCTTGGCTCAAACAACCGAACCACGACTACTCTTGGCCAAGCGATATTCCCTTTAAGGTAGGCTGTGCTCCTGTCGCCATATAACTAGGGTTTTTGTATGCCTCTCTAAATATTTATTGATGTTTTGTTATTCTTAAAAATCACACATGATCACGTATGAAAGTGTCTAAAGGGAGCATAAACGCAAGACCATCGTGGGCTTCGATCCTAAGCCATGCTTTTACCAAGGGATTGAGCTTGGAAAAGTTACATACGGAAAAGCTTGAGCTAATGGATAACTAGACAAAACTTTGATGCAAATTGCAACTTGGTGCGCAACAACAAAGAACCAAAGCTAGAAATTTGAGATTTTTTTGCCTTTTTGGGTGTATTTTGATGAAAATTAATGGATATGGACGTATGGTGATAGCTGCTCTTACCGTAACGATTTGATCACAACTCCTCCCATCATTGTTTGTTTTGGCATTGTACAATATATGGTTTCGTATGCAATTGCTTCTCAAAAGATCATGCATTATAAGATTATTTTAGCTTAAGTACACTTAAATTTGGAGTTTTAATAAACGCTAAGCTACTATAACAAAAGACATTTCTGTTATTAGAATTCCGTCACTTTCTATTTAAAGGTTACTACACTTGCTAACATAAAAAATAAACTAGTGTGAATCTAAGTTGGTGTCTAATATTATTCACAAATATTAAATTAGACACAAGTTGTTAAAGACTCTTAATATAACACATAGTAGTCAATAAAGAGTTTGTAATGATCAATATTGATAAATAAAAAGAGAAAGGAAATAAAGGGGATTGATCATTCACTTAATAATCTCAAACTCTTTTAAGAGGTTTTTAATATATATTCAATATGAGAGATAGGCTAATTGTGAGCCCCATAAACTCACATATCTGATTCCAAGAGCTCATAGTCTTATGTGTTGGATTCCAAGTAGAATAATTTAGGGCGTACGTGAAAATTAGCCCATTAGGATAATAATTCATGTGTAAGTCTTAGAAGTTGGATGGTGGCACGTTGTGAGTCCAGAATATTGAAATAAAATAAAATAATGGAATTATAGTTAAAAATGAATAATTTTATTAGATTACATTATATTATAATTTATCTTGCGTAAACAAGTAAATTAGTTAACGAAGAATAACTAATTCTTTGAGATGAATTATTTAGATATAAAAATTATAAATACCATAAAATAATATAAAAATATACTACGTGTACCCTGGGTGTAATTATTATATATAATTATATACTTAAAAATACTTAAAATACTTTTAATTAACTAAATAATTATAGCAAAATAATTTTAAAAATTAGGAAAAATGGCTAAACAACTAAGACTATCATGGTTTCGGGTATGATTTAGAAAGGGAAAGTTGTTGGCTAGGAATATTATCTAATTAACACATAAAAAATTAGGATTAAGGGTATTTAAGGGTTAATGGGAGAGAAAAAGGTCATTTTAACTCTACTAAGTACTAACTTAGGATTTATCACCAAAAGACTCGCTGGAACCTCAATCAAGCTTTAATGAATCTGCAAAAAAATTTTGAAAGGGGAAGAACACAAAAAAAGAAAAATCAAAGAGAAATATAGAAGAAATAGTGTAAATTGAGAGGAATTGGAGAATGTGCGTTTGGAGTGTTGCTAGGAGTGAACCACTACTACCACTCAACGGTAGTGGTAGCATCTGGTAGGGTTGATAGGTCGTTGGCTAGAAGCCTAATTTTTTGGTAGGTTGAATTTTAACCTAATTTTCAATAATTTCGTAAAAATATTAATTTAGCTTCGAAAATTATAGAAAAATTTATTTTGACATATTTAGATATATATTTTTTTAATGGAAAAATACCAGATTATAAAATTTTTAAGTGAATATTAGATCTCCTTAAGAAATCGAGTGAAATCAATCAATTTTCAGAGTCGATTTAAATGACCTTATTGACGTAGTTTCTAAACCAAAATTTTTCCAGAATGATCTTATATTTCATACAAGTGTTACATAAAGAGTTTTTGGACAAAATGGATTCCTATAATTTTTAGAGATTTTCCAACCTTTAAATTAGGTAAAAAATACAATTTTCTTGAAGATTTTATGTATGGAGCTTGATGAAAACCTCTGGTGTAAAGTTTTAAAGTTTACTTAGATCATATTCCACTGTAAAGAATAATCTAGAGTTATGTGGTTTGAGTTAGGGTTGAGATATGTGCAAGTCAGTAGATATCGATTTAATGCATTAATATATAAGTATGTGAATTTGAGCAATTTAGTATTATGGTGTTACTTAGTATGATAAACCTAATCTATGAACATGATTTAGCATGTTTATAATATGAAATATGATGTTAGACGAGTTATTTCGAGTAAACTTGTAAAATGGCTTTATTCAGAGAGTTTTTCAGAAAGTTAGTATACTAGAAAAATAAGTTAATTGCAAAGCTAGAGACTCAATTAGAGAGTTGCTCGATATGAAATGCTTGGCTGATATTGCATTTGAAGGTTAATAAGAGAGTTCATAGTCAATAAGGTTATTTTCAAATACTTCTTCATAGAGTACTTAGTTAACAACGCTGCTTTCAGATACTTGTTTAAAAGGTTTTAGGGCAAAAATTATATTAAGACTAATGTTCAGAACCTTATTCAAAAACTTTAGTAAGACTTAATAAATCTATCTAAATTATATATAAGACATTAAAAAGCAATCGTATACTTTCTATGTAGCAAAGACTAAAATATTTATATTGATTGTTTATGGACTTACGAAGAGATTAAGCATAAGAAGCAAGATTAACTTGCGTAAACATCAGGTAAGTTAGGATTGATGCTTAATGGCATGTTAGAGTATCATATCAGGATATTTAGAGAATTAAGAGTGCTTGTCTATGGTTGTAGCTAGATTGTTTGTGTGTATGCCATGTGTATGTTGTGATACTAATTGATGGTTGAGAGTTGAACTTTAAGTACTATTTTTCTACTTGAGCATAACATGTCTAGTGTGTATGAACTTGGCTGCCCTACTTATAATTTGGACTAATATTTAGTTGACTAAGATCTAACCTGGCATTCATGATAACCCAAAAGGTAACGATTAAGTTGTTAGAGAAAATACCAACACTTCGATAGGGATAGTAAAAATAGTCATTTTCCTATCCTTAGTCAATCTAAGTGATAGGAGAAGAGATCGAGGTAAGGTTGGGAATTGTAGTTCAAATGTTGTTTAGGGAGGAAGGTATTATCTATTGTACAAGTTTAGATTTAGTTTGATAGTGATAGGAATTACTTGACCAAACACTTAACCTACGCTCGAGCCCGAGCCGAAGGCTAGAAAGTATAGCCAGATGAATTCTTTCCTTAAGACTTACCACCAAGAAGTCTGAGCTGCTGCAATTTGCTGACTTGATGTATTAGCTAAGTTGAACCCACATTCATCATTTGTTTACAGTTGTCGACCTAAACTACACTTAAATGTCAACCCGACTTATCCAGCCATTAGCATAGCCAATCCAAACCTGATCCATGCTGAAAGTATTTAAGGTGAATTCACTTTAGAAGAATGATCTGCTTGGCTTGGTATAATAGACCTTCTGCTCAGCACCTCAACTTGGCAAAAAACAAACTGATTGTACATAATTGTCTTTTCTTCTAAAAGTCATCAGCTGCTAAGAGCCACATATTTGAGTAAGCATGTGACAAAATCATTCGTACAAGACACTTATTTTGTTATATTTTCAATTGTACCCTTATTGTTCTGTCTATAGTACTTATTTTAGATAATACCTTTTTAATCTTTTATATTTTAGGCAGGTTACCCTAGTTTTTCGGGTATAAATACCTTTTTGTACATATAGCCCCACATTATTAATCATCATCATCAATACACTGAATATTCTTCCTTTTGTAAATATTGCTCTTATTAACTTGTTTACTTACTTTACTCTTATCCTAATCTTCAAGCAATGCTAAGTGACAAGTAATCTCATCGAACCATCTCGTACATCATATCGAACTATGTCATGAGTTATCAGAAGTTCCATTGGTGCGTTATATCCTATGGAGTTGTTAATGGATTTGCTTATTTTACTTTTCTAGTTGTTGCACCATTTTTCATCTCATTCTTTAGGCTTTTGACAAACTTGGACTCATTCTTGCAATCGACCTTGTCTGTTCTTGGTCTCGATTTGCATCATCTTAGTATCAGAGAAGAGGTTTCGTTTAGGTAAGTTGTGTTTGAACTTCCTTGAGTAGTAGTAATTGTTGTTGTAATGTATTGTAGTTGTATAAAAGTTAGTTGCCAGAGTTTGAGTAAGTATAAGGAGTAGTAGTTTGCTATGGTTGGATGCTTTGTTTCACTCAATTTCAAGCACACAAAAATAGAGTAAGTTTTGGTTGGGCTTATTATTCATTGGTATAGTTGTTGCATTCACGGATTCGTTGGACATTTTATCCATATTGGAATAGTAATTATTGTACCTAGGATTTGAAGTTTATTTATTGAGTTTTGTCAAGAAAATGATGAATCCTAGTGTTAATGCTAGTATTGGAGATGACAATAATGGCATTGTCTACCATAGCTAACAATCCCAAAGCACCCCCATGAGTACAAACGAATGATTAGATGAAATGGATAACCTCTTAGTCAACCTAACTAAAGCTGTTTATGTAATGGCCTATCAACCTATTGAGACCATATAGAACACCCTATAAGTTGCCTGACCTACTAGAGGACAAAACTTAAATCAATAAGTTCGAGGTAAAAGGGTAAGAGGATGAGCATGACAAAGGATTGACTTGGGAGACAGGGATGATGATGAAGAAAAGGAGTATAATGAGGAAGAAGAGTGAGCTAGAGCACATTGAGCTACCGACCATGTGAAGCTTCAAATTCTAAGTTTTAGTGGTTTTGGGAGTATAGATGATTATCTAGATTAGGAGGAGAAGTATGAGCATCTTTGTGATTATTACTAATATGAGGACCAAGAGAAGGTAAGGATTGCTATTGTTAAGTTCTCATGTTGCCATGTGATGGAAGGACTTTCAAATTATGAGAAGGCGAGAAGGATATAAGGAGGTGAATACTTAGCCTGAGATAAAGAAGATATTCAAAAACAGGTTTATGACTTATACTTATTTACAAAACATTTTTGCTTGCTTTAAGAGCTGAGGCAAAGAGGCCAAACTGTTGACGAGTATGTTTAGGAGTTCCAAATACTCTTAATTCGTTGTGTAATAGAAGAACTGTTAACCGAAATAGTGTTTTGATTCCCTATTGGATTAAGAAGCAACATTAGAGATATTGTAGAATTTTAGCAATTTACTACATTAGATGAGACTATATGAATACCCAAATGAGTGGAAAGGTTGAGAAGGAGCAAAATGCTGACCCAGCCCTTAATGAGCTGACACGTTTGTTGTGCTTTGAAGTCGCAAAGTCGCAACAGTCCCGTTGTGTAAATCATTTTATGATAGTAACTGGCTTCACAATGTCTACAGTAGACATGATCTACACAAGGCGTTGATAACTCCTCGCTTTGAAATAAACAGTCCGATTAAAAGTTCAACTACAATTATGATAGATATTACAAATTTCTAGTAAACATATATAATTATATGTAAGTCCACAGAACATCCCAGGAAATTCTACATATTCACGACTGTTCACTAATTTACATAATAACTATCGGTTTTTTATCTTTAACTACAAGGTCACTCTAGTTACACATTATACTAAGTAACTTGATCCTCATACCCCTAGCTTCAAAACGGACTAATCTCTAGGTAATTATAGGGCGGCATAAGACTTGAAGTGTTCAGAAATTAGGACCTACAAAAGGATCTATAAGGTCATGAGCAACTACAGCGCAGTAAGTTGAATTGGAGACTCATGAATGCATACAAGCACAAACAGGATTATCAAACAATTATTTTCATGCAATGTAACAATCAAGTATCATCATACAACGTAGTCCGGTCTGTTGTAAAATCAGAAAAATTTCACCGGCTCCAATCCGGGTTGAGGAGTTTCCATGTTATGCAGTAGCTTACAACCAAACCCAGGCTTGTGCAATGGAGACCTCGCTCCTCCTGCGACTACCTTCGAACCATTGACTTCACCCTCACCGCGACCTCCTCTCCTATCACTTAGTTCGACTAAGGATGAATAAGGGACCATTTTGCAATCCTGCGCTATCCCTTTCGAAATGGTCAGTATGTGGTTGGAGAATCCTATGATCTCCTGACGGGTTGCAATGCATGACATTTTTGGTTATTACAGTCGACTAAGATTAAATTTCATTTAGGGTGTTCAAACAATTTCACACCAAATCAATCAACCACAAAATCACTCACATTACAAATTCAGCACAAATGCAGATACATCAAACAAATGCGTAAACTACTTACAATCATAACCATATACAAGCCTAAGTCTTCGAGTACCATAAAACTAGTACTCTATTACAATAAGTAATAACCCAACTTACTAGGAATTTCTCAATCGCCCGATCACTTAGTTGCAAGCCGATTCGTCTCTAGGTGTCCTATAATACAAAGAGGTCTTTTTAGGACTTATACTTTAAGGATTCATATTTTAAGTTAGAATTTAACTCTGTTTTCCATGTATACCTATTATAGACTATTAATTCTTTCTACCCTATTTCGAGGTTCAGACCTTAAATTTGATTCTAATTTTGCGTCCTAAGTCTTAAATATGCTCGAATCCTAATGTGAACTTAATCACATTAAGCTCGAGTATTCAAATATCCTATTGGGTTTTAATTCAATATTATAAACTATTCGGTACACGTTATTCCTAATTGGGGTATCGGATTTATCCCTGATATGAGAAAATTTTACATTTTTATACAATTACCTAAAATTCAATCTTAATTCAGATTTAGTATTATTCTGATTTTTATTCTAATATTATCTAAATAACCCTAATTTTTTAGATTTATTAATTTTCAATTCCACATATTACTAATTTCTTATAATAACTACCTAATTTCCTAAATTAACTATACTTAATAATCCAAAGGCTAGGATTAAGGTTCCACATCAGAGATCAACATCTCTAAATATCTAATTACTATCTAAATCAGTAATTAGTATCTTAAACACCTAATTAACCCAAAATTACCCAATTTTTCCATCATTTTAGGGCTAAAAATTAACTTAAAAATTTCAAAAATTAATTTAAAAAAAATGGCTTTATAACACTGTTCTATATCACATAAGCATTTTACAAAAAAAAAAAAATTTAAGCTCCAAACTACACTACTAAACCTATTTATTTCTCGTTCTAATCATGCTCGGTTTTGATCAATTTGTTAAAAACCTTATATTTTTAGACGTAATTAAACTAAATCACTATTTTTCCCTAAATCTACATATAATAAAACCTCAGAATAACAAGTTTCATAATTTTCTAGGCAAAATAACTAATTTTACAAATTATTCAAAATCGGGGCAATTAAGGGACTCACCGGCTCGATGCTTTTTTGCCGTCCAAATCTGGTCCAAGTGTGTCGGCCGGCCTAGACGGTAGGGCTGGAGTGGTGTAGTGGTGGTGAGGTGTGGGTTTGGCTCGTTAGCCGAATCTACACAGTTTCCTTTTCTTTCTTTTTTTTTTCGAATTTTCTCTCGAATTTTTTAAGTTTCCTATTTTTCTCTGATGCTAAACTGTCCAAAGGAGTTCTCTGCAATTTTTCCCTATTTATAGACATTTTGGGTAATTAATATGCATTAATTAGATATGACATTACCCCATTTCCTTGATTTTTTGCTTTTGTATTGCTTAATTCTAATTGGTTAATTTTTATTTTTCAGATTTTGACCTGCCATGACCATATTTGCATTAATCTACAATCCTTTGATTTTTTTTTTCTGATTTTTCTTAATTAATTTAATAATTTTCTTTAATTATTTACTAAGTTTTTGGCCAATTTAAGTAATTTTGCATATTTTTATCTACACGTAAATACATGTGAACATTTCTAATTATTATTTAGGTTATTATATGAGTTTTACTATACATATAATCTATCTCTAGTAATTTATTAGTTATTAAATTACACTTTTCGCCTTTTCGATAATTAGCAATTATTATACTTAAAATTTGCAAATTTTGTAGTTTCCTATTTTATTACTTATTTTCTTAAATTCAAGTTTACGGGGTCATTTTTACTAGTATTTCTCTCCATAGTTTATATTTCGGGTTTGATTGGATTCTTTGACCGATCACCCTAAACCTTATGCTCTAAGTTCAATCCTAGAGTCTCTTGACTTAACTTCAGGACTTACAATGTTCAAGGAAGTTATTGAGCTCAACCAAGTATCGAATTAACTAAATGAACGGATGTTAGGACTGAATAGAAGGGGTGAGTTGATGGTGACGCGTTGACCCAAACATATGAGATGAGATTAGGATCTAAAAGGAAGATTAGTCAAATCAGTCAGATCGAGTGCTTCAATTACTAAGGGTTTAGGCGTATGGCTGCTAAGTGTCCAAACCGAAGGGCTATGATTATTAAGGGAGATGCCTTGAAGATTGAAGTAGATAACACAAATGAGGAACCAAAGAAAGAGAAAGAAGTAGGAGATGAGGTTAATGTTAATGCCGACCTGATTGATGAGGATGTGTTTGTAGAAGGCTTGGACAAGTTGACTCTAATTGTTTGACGTGCAATGAGTTTGGAACCCTCTACCAAGGAAGAGTAAAGAGAGAACTTATTCCATATTACTTGCAAAGTGAATGATTAATTGTGTGCACTCATAGTATATAGTAGGAGTTACACTAATGTAGCATCTGCCGACCTGATTAAGAAACTAAGGTTGCTGACTATCTCACATCTGAAGCCGTATAAGTTGCATTGATTGAATGAGAATGGAGCACTATATGTTACTCAACAAGTTTCGTTGCCAATCTCAATTGGAAACTATTTTGACGAAATTCTTTGTGATGTGTTACCCATGTGTGCATCACATGTGTTGTTAGGCTAGCCTTAACTTTTTGACCAAAGGGTTATTCGTAACGGATTCATGAATACCTATGTGTTCAAGAACATGGTAAGCAAATCACTTTGAACCCCTTGACCTCGAGTCAAGTGAGCAAACTAAAAGCTAAGTTGGCTTAAGGATCGAAGAAGACCTTAGTATTGAGTAGATCGAACTTTGAGAAGCCATCAAGGTTGATGTACTAACCTTTCTATTAATTACACGACTGCTAGAATTAAAAGAAAGGAGTGAGCTACCCTTAGAGGTCAGGGAACTATTGGAAGAGTATGTTGACTTGTTTCTTAAACAATTGCTAGAGGGTTTACCCCATCTCCGAAGTATCGAATACTGCATTGACTTGATACTTATTGCTATCCTGTCAAATAAGCCAACTTATTGGATGAACCCCAAATAAGCTACCAAACTTCAAAGACAAGTCAATGAATTACTAGAGAAAAGATATGTGAAGGAAAGTTTGATCTCTTATGTTGTACCTACATTACTTATGCCAAAGAAGAATGGAACTTGGCATATGTGTATGGACAATAGAGCTATCAACAAGATTACGACTGCTAAGGCCAAGAGGTACTTTCTCCCATTCCTAATGCTTTCGAGCCAGTTTCAGGCCTAGTTCCAGTTTGCTTCCATGTGGTTGTCTTTGCTTTTCCTTCCCTGACCAAAGTACCGATACCCTATCCTGAGGCTAAATGATATGTTGGATGAATTGAGTAGTGCAAGGGTATTCAGCAAAATCGATCTAAAGTTGGGCTACTACTAGATTTGAATGAGACAAGTGGATGAATAGAAGGCTGCTTTTAAAACTCAATGTGGCCTATACAAGTGAATGGTCATGCCTTTCAGACTATAAAATGCACCAAGCACTTTTGTGAGGCTAATGAATCGTGTTTTGATAAATTTGATTAGAAAATTTGTCATTGTCTACTTTAACGATATCCTTATCTACAGTGTCGACCTGACAATGCATACTGATCACCTCAGAGTTATTTTTTATGTCTTTTGAGTAGAAAGGTTGTTCAGAAACTTAAAAAATGTTGTTTCTGTTAGGAAAAAGTGATCTTCTAAGGATTTGTGGTAAGTTAAAAGGGATTGAGAATAGATGAAGAGAAGGTGCGAGCTATTCTTGAATGGTTGAACCCGACCTCTTATGTTAAGGTGAGGAGTTCTCATAGATTAGGATTGTTCTATTGACATTTTATCCAAGGATTCAGTATCATTGTAGTGTCTCTAACTGAACTTACAAAAAAGAATGTAGAGTTTAACTGGGGAGAGAAAGAGGAGAAAAGCTTTGCCGAAGTGAAAATGAGGTTAACCCTTACCCCAGTCTTAGCTTTACATGTCTTTGAAAGAGTATTTGAGCTTAAATGAAATGCATCAAATGTTGGCATCGAATTTATGCTGATGTAAAAAGATCGACCTATCGCTTATCATAGCGAGAAGCTCAGAGGAGCGCAATTAAACTATTTAGTATATAGCAAAGAGCTTGTAGCCTTAATCCGATCTCTTCGTATGTGGTAGTATTATCTTTTACCAAAAGAATTTGTCATATACACAGATCACAAGTCCTTGAGATACTTGTGGAGCCAGTCTAAACTTTCCAAACACCAAACCCGATGGATTGAGTTCCTGGAAGGATTTAACTTTGTCATTAAGTACAAGTAAGGCAAAAATAATGTAGTTTTTGATGCTCTGTCAAGAAGATATGTTCTTCTCACCGAGCTGTAGACTAGATTTTTAGGTTTTGCCAATATAAAAGAGCAGTATCAAAATTATCCTCATTTTAGCCCTATATATAAGATTTGTGGAGAGGGAAAAGCAATAGATGAGTACCATGTGAAGGATGGTTATTTGCTTAGAGGTCACAAATTGTGTGTGTCGACTTGCTGAATGAGAGAACTGCTGGTGAGAGAAGTTCACAGTAGAGGACTCTCTGGACACTTTGGAAACCGGAGGACGTATGAGTTGTTAAATGATAAATTCTTCTAGCCAAGAATGAAGCGTGACATATATCATGTGATTAAGAGATGCGTTACATGTAAGAAGGCAAAGAGCCGAGCAAAGCAAGGAAAAGTAGTACCTTTTCTTGCCCTAACCAAACCATGAGTTGACTTGAGCATTGATTTCGTCCTCAAATTACCTTGAATCGCTCAAAGTAAAGATTTTGTTATGGTTGTCGTGGATAAGTACAGTAAGATGGTATACTTTGTGTCTTGCACCAAAACTAACGACGCTTCATCTATTGCTTCTTTATTTTTGCAAGAAGTAGTTTGCTTGCACAGAGTACCAAAGAGTATGTTATCTGACAAAGATCTAAAATTTCTAAGTCATTTCTGAAGGACTATCTAGCATTAGATGGGCACCAAGTTACTATTCAACATCTCCTGCCATCCTTAAATTGACAGCCAGATAGAAGTAGTCAACTACACTTTAAGATCATTATTTTAAGCTGTAGTAAGGAAGAACTTAACTAATTGGGATGTCTATCTGGCCGTTGTTGAATTTGCTTACAACAAGATAGTACAAGCCACCACTGGACATGCCTCCTTTGAAATTGTCTACGGTTTTAACTAGAAACTACCCCTCAATCATACCCTAATGCTACCTATTGACCTAGAAGATCCAAACGCCAAGACCCTAACCCAATCCCTCCAATAGATCTATCAATAAGTTACCTAGTAGTTAATCAAGTCACTAGAAAACTAAAGGAGAAAAGTAAGGGAAGGAAGACCAAGCAGTTTTAGCTAGAAGATCGAGTATAGTTACATCTGAGTAAGGAAAGATTCCATAATAAGAGGAAGAACAAATTATCTACCCAAGTTGAAGGACTATTTAAGATACTTTAGAAGATCAATGGCAATGCATATCAACTTGAGCTTTAAGAAGACTTCGGAGCATCAAATATGTTTAATGTTGCTAACCTCATTCTTTACCAACCTGGGGAGAACTTGAATGAAGACCAGCTAGATTTGATCCCAAATCCCTATTAATCCAATAGGGATGATAGGAATCAGATGACCGAACCCTTGACCCCTGCCCAAGCCCGAGGGCCAAAAAGTATAGCTAAACGAATTTTTTCCTTAAGACTTACTATCTAGAAGTTCAAGCCGTTGTAATCTACTGATCTAATGTACTGGCTAAGTTGGACCTTCCTGCATTCGCCATTCGTCTCCAATTGCCAACCTGAACTGCACTTAAAAGTCAACCTTACTCATCTAACCATTAGCTTAACCGACTTGAACTTAAGCCATGCTAAAAGTATCCAAGGTGAATTCACTCCAAAAGAATGATTTGCTTAACTTAACATAGTCAACCTTCCATCCTTGCTCAGCAATTTAGCTAGGTGGAAAACAAACTGATTGTACAGAATTATCTTTCTACTAAAAAATCATCTAACCACTAAGAGCCTTGTGTCTGAGTAAGCACATGATAGAATCATTAGAACAAAATACTTATTTTGTTATATTTACAATTGTGCCCTTATTATTCATTATACATTACTTCTTTTAAGTAATACCCTTTTAATCTTTTTCTATTTTAAGCAGGTTACCTTACCTTTTTAAGTATAAATACCCTTTTGGACATGTAGCTGAACATCATTAATCATCGTTATCAATATACTGAATATTCTTTCTTTCATGAATACTGCTCTTATTAGCTTGTTTACTTACCTTACTTTTATTTTAACCTTTAAGTAAGGCTAGGTGATGAGTAAACTCATTGAACCATCTTATGCATCATATTAAGTTGTGCTGTGAGTTCTCAGAAATTCCATTGGTGCATCATATCCTGTAGAGCTATTTATGAATTTGTTTATTTTACTTTTCCAATTGTTGTACCAATTTCCATTTCATTCTTCAAGCTTTCAGTAAACTTAGATCCACCCCTACGACCGACCTTATTTGTTCTTAATTTCAGTTCACATTAGATAGTGTTGCATTGAAACTCTTCAAAATCTAGGTTAAAGTAAATGAAATTTCTCTAACTTCTTAATGAATAAGTTAGACATTATGGGATAATCTATCATTTGCTTGTTATATTTGCATTTACATTTAAATAATGATTGAAAAATCATGTTTGTGAATGTATTCTTGTGACTCCATCTCTTCTTACTAAGCTAGTTAAGTTCATATCTCAACAATCATGATACACGGCTGGTAAAATCTCTACGATGTAATTTCTTAGGAAGTAGGGCATTTTACGGATAAAAGATTTGATAGGTTAAAGTAGACTTTGGAATTTGAAGAAATATTCAATGTATCGACCTGCTACGTGTTTTCCGTTGTCGTTTTGCAGATTGGATCGCTGGAAGGGTACAAGGAAGGGAGAAGGGAGAAGGGAGAAGGGAGAAGAATTTTTCGAACCTCTGCCAAAAGGAAGTTTCATTTTTGTTGAAAAATGATGATGATGCTGGCTATTGTTGTTCGAGAAATGTTAGACATGTAAAGACTTTTGTTGATCAATGCATGCATCTCATGGATTTACCTTGAAAATAACAAAAAGAAAACCTTTGTAATTTCATTTGAATGTATTTAATTTTATAGAAGGAAACTATCACAAAGAAATAAAAAAGCAATATGGGCCCAATAATATATGTATATATATATATATGAGTTAAATAATAAGTCCTAAATGACAAAAAAAAAATTGAAATAACAATAAAAGGGGAAGATAAATTAGCCAATAAAAGAAAAAGAAACCACATAAAGACAATTTGGATTTAAAAAAGGTGTCAAGAATATAAATGGGTATTTAAACTAAAGTTTTTTTTCAAATCTTTTATGATCTCATATTATTACTACTTTTCATGTAATATCTAATTATATATTAAATATTTTTAAAGTTTAAAATATTATGTTATTATTTTTATATATTATAATAGTAATTATTTATTTATTATTATAGAGTAAAAATAGAAAAGAAAAAAAAGAAAGGGTCATTACTTTTGCAATGGCCAAAAGCAAACCAAAGTAGATGAAATGTTTGACAAAAAAGAAGAGAGAGAAAGGATACATGATTAGGTATTTTGATGCTTATAGATATCTAAATTTATAAATGAACATGGATACTTAATATAGAATATGTACCACCTATTCCTTATAAACATACCTACTACGTAGCAAAGTAGCTACGGATGGAGATAAAAGAGCCGACACATATTTGGGCTAAATAGCTGGAAAATGTGAGGCACTTATTATACTGCCCAATAAAGCCACGGGAATGGCCCTGTCACCTTCTTGGTCCGGGATGGCCATAGACAAATCCAAGAAGCATGTTCAACCACATGAGCCAACGTTTTGATTTTGACGAATAGTTTTAAATGCAAATCATATCTAAATGATTATACGAAGCATATAAATATCTATAAAACTTTAATATATGAAAATATAATTTATTTCTTTTTAAAAAGAATATTTTTTTACTAACATGTATTAAAATTTTATTAGTATTATTAAGTTATTTTCCTATTTAAATAAGTTTTAGCTATAGTGGGTTCATATTTTTGCATATTAAAATTTTATTGAATTGAATGACCATTTATTAAAACACATGATGTGATGTGTTAGCACGATGGAAAACTCTTTTTTTCCGGTACCGCTTAGAGCTTCTAAGGTTATATATAGGCAAGTGAATCAAGGACCTTGTGCTACGTTCTCGACTCTCTTCTTCAACCGGCTATTCGTCAGATTGTTCTCTCGCTTTAGTTTATCAAAGAATCGAGCAATCAAAATGGTGCTTATTGAGTCCAATGCATTCGCCTCATCAGCTCTTATTCCTCCACTTCCGAGTCATTCTTTTTCGTCCAAGAGAGAGGTTAGTATTGTATTATACATATATAACATTAGCTTTGAACTTAATAAAGATCATCTTAAATGTGTATAACTGATGGAGTTGATACGACTTGATTTGCTTTGATTTTAAGGAATTCTAAAATCAAATTGAACTTTCACCAAGATTTTTAATTCGAAACTGAATAAAAAATAAATAAAAATAAAAATGTTTTTGTTTAATTTTGGTTTGAGTTTGAACCGAATAGAAATTAGTTGGATATATAACGATGATATGAATAAAGACACAGAGTTCGCCTCATATAACAGAATTTAAACTTTGTTTCTCAAGAAGCTTCGGATAGACAATATATTCAAACCCCCTCACCGTTAATAAACTTGCCAAGATTAAGAAAAGTATCGGTATGAAATGTACAAATAATCTAAGGGAAAAAACATCAACTATCATTTCTCATCACAAATTTATTCCGGAATTCCAAGTTGGCATTTCCCACCAATTGTCCCCCATTGGTTTAATATGAATTAAAGATTGTATTTTACAAAATTAATGCACATTGAGATCATTAATGGTGACATGCTGTTATATATACATATATATATATATAATTTATCTTAGTTTAAGATTATCAATTGGAAAAAAATTGAGAAGATTTACGTTAGATCAGTTACATGTGGAGATAAGCAAATACATAGTGGGTAGGATAGAATATAAATATTCAAATTTTTGTACCGAAAATTTATTTTATGGTATTCTAAAATTACCATATAACTGGTACTTGTAGATTCTATAGGATATAAGATTATAAGATACAAGATTATAAGATACCATGTGAAATTTGTATTTTTGTTTTTTTTTTAAAAAATTTTCTATCAAAACATTGTGTTTGACAAATAATCAATATTAAACCAGTACCTTCGTTACCATTTAACTAGCTAGTAATAATTTAAAAGGAATGAGATTTTATAGTACAAATAAATTATTCTATAATCCATGTATAAGTATTTAAAAAACATATGCTTTCCAATAGTGCAAATAAGCTAAGAACAAAATCGTTTTTAAGACTCTAATAGATTAAGATTAGTAAAAGAGGAAGAAAGGCAAGATAAAAATGAGAGAATAAAGGAAAAGAGACGATTTTATCAAATAAAAAAAAAAAAAGAGAGACTTGATAATAGACACAAGTAGTGTATAGCCTTAGGATTATATTTTGGTTAAGCTATTGTTGTTATTTTCTTTAAAGAAAAAAAAAGTAATAATTATTTATTTATATTAATTCAATTGTTGTTACATGATGATACAGGGTATATACTTTAAAATATAGGTTCTAGATAAATATAGGTTATCCTACTTTAATACTTATAACTTATCTTATAGAGTTAAGTTCTAAAAAATTGTTATTTGAAATATATCCTATAATTATTGTTCCTCGCCTAAAACCTACCCGATAAAACATGATCTAGATGAGTACCTTATACGATTAAGTTGCCCGTTCCCCTCTATTTAGATGCTTTTTTTCTTTTGTTTTTTTGGCTATAAATAACAAGTTTTAAATCATATCAATATATAGTGATCAATATATTATGAAGTTCCAATTGCTGAAAATAGAGACCATAAAATATGCATTTTTTAATAAATGATCATTTTAAATATATATATGTATATACTATGTGTATGTATATCTTTTTATATGTTTCATAATGAGTAATACTTAAAAACCTGAGCTCTTCTTTACAAAATTTTTTATAATGTTAGTGTCTTGTCGTATTATAGTAGCAATAATGTGATAGAGATCCTCACATCTTCATTATTCTTTAAAAAAAAAAAAAGACGCCCTTAAATGCACACTTGAAAAAACATAGGTTATAAAGTAATGCATATCCTGTTCTATTGCATTTTCCTCTTATGAAAAGTTATGGATATATTATGTTACACCTTGGAAGTTGAGTGAATCTATCTACAGCTTACCAACAATTTTGAGTGTATATTTGCAATTATGCCAGTGTATTATGGCTGGCCCTTAAATGTCAATTTAATGAATGTGGTTATCATGTTGGATGCCATGACCACCCGCTTTAATTGGGAAACCATAGTTCATTCCTTCCATCAAGCTACACTAAAATAAATGTCACCTTCCATTTGGGACCAAAAGGTGAATGTTACTTTGAAGGATGCAAATTAGCCTCCTCATATTATATTCCCTTTTGGTTTTCGGTCGTTTTGTTTCAATTTCTTATTTCGTCTTTATTTTTTTCATTCATCAAATCATACGATGTGTGTTGGTAAAGAGAGGGAGAATCTGATGCTTTTGTGTGTGTTGTAGAAAAAACACTTAACCCCAATGCTCTTGAAATTTTTAGCTTGTCGGACACAGAAGTTTATGGACCAAGAAGATTGAAAGAAATTTTTCTGTAAGAAATTCATCATCAGGCTGCGGCGCGAACTATGAGGAGTTGTTGATGCAAGTAAGCAAGCAGACTTTTGGATCAATTTTCTCCACAGGGTGACCCTGCTAAGGCACATCATTTATTCCTCTTAAATGAAAAAAAAAAAAACAAAATAAAAATAAAAATAAGAAAACCATCTTTTTCGACAGAGTTAAAAAAATAAGAATATATTTTTTTTCCCAGTAGACCTGCAATATATTATATGATTGAAAAACACAGTACACCAGAGGACTCAGCCCTAATCTGGTAAAAGTAAATAATTATTAATCCCATCAACAGCAATCAAAATCATATATTATATATAAATTGTATATATTCTATATAAGTATACTTGAAGAAAGTAGATGTTTGTAATATTACATGATTCCTTAATTTGTAATATACACTATATTTAAATATTTGTCATTATTATTGGTCTTTCTTTTTAATTATTTCCAACTTTCTGATCTACTTTATTTTTATTAAAAATAATCTCTTGTGAATAAAACACAAACGTAAAAAGTAGGTATTTATAGATAGGAAATACCGATAACTATCTCCTTTTTAATTAATTGGTTACACACACACATATATAAATGGATATGATTAGAATGTCTTAGTTTACTTTCATTTGTATCCCTTAATACTCCGCAAAATGCTTATCTGAGATTTGTCAAAATTAAAGCTTTAAACTAACATGTAAATTTATTTTATATAAAGATCAGATCAACAATATATTGTGTCCGATATACATACATATATACGTGCAGATAGAGAGAGAGAGAGAGAGAGAGAGAGAGAGGGAGTTATTGCATAGTAATTACAATAATATAATTATATATTGCATTTGAGATATATAGTTATGTATATAGTATATATTTATATTAAGTAGTGTTTAGTGCACTGCGGTCACGTCATATTTATTTGTTTCTCATGAGTTTGGATAGGAAGTATAAATGCATGCATGTGCAGCTACACTGCTCTACGATTTTCCCTCTTTTCTATTTTTGGACAATTTCGTATATAGACGAAAGTACTTCAACAACAACAACAACGTAAGAGACCTATGTACTTGACATTGTTGCGAGCCCACTGGCCAACTTTAAGCTGTCTGAATCGTCCTGTGTAAAATAGCAATCCCCGTACCGGTCCCGATCATGCATAATCAATTATATTGTCAGAAATAATATATGGATTGAAAATTTGGAAGGTAAGTAAAATTTGGAATCTGTTGCCAAAATACCTTATAGCATTTGTCAGTAGAGTTCAAAAATAAAGCATACATTTATTTTTTGGCATTGTGTATCATTAATCTTAAAAAGTCTTTTGAAACTAAATAAGTGGCTTACACTTGCAGAATTATTACAAAAAACAAAAATCAAAAAAGAAAAGTATATACTTTTAATCTTTTTAATCTTTAAAGTTTATTCACTTTTCTATTTAAGTCATTAATATTTTTTATTTTTTTAATATCTATTTGAATTTTTAGGTTTTTTCATAATTTGTAAGAGTAAGATTTGTATTAAATCTATTAAATCTTTTGTTATCTTAGATATGTGTTAGCTTCTTATTGAATTCGTAATAGTTGGTCTAAGATTTAGATAATTTTTTCTAACCCATTTTTTTTTTTACTTTTAATTATTTTTATGTAATTTTTATTATTTTATCATATTAAATAGTTAAATATATTTAAATTATTTTTATTGTATTATGTAATTAAGTACATTTAATATTATCATTTATTGAATTAATTATTATGGACTAATTTGAAGTTGATATTTATCATGGATTGACGTATAATTCAGTTGATTTAATTGAAATTTTATTTTTGTAAGGTTTTAAAAACTTTGAGGACTCAAATAAAAAAAAAAAGAAAAAAAAGAGAGTACATTTTCCTAAAAAAAAATTATATTTTCCATGTGATTTCCATGACAATTCTTCAAGAATTATTTTGTTGGTTTTGTGCTTTATTTGCTCCGGGGTGGGGGGGTTGGAAATGACATCCTCATCTCTACACATATGATGTAGGATATACTTTCTATGGAGGTGGTAGAAGAGAAAGTTGTGCCTAATAATGGTGTTGCCACCATAGGAAACGGTGGTGCTTCTGTAATAAATGGTTCCGTAACCTTAGGAAGAGATTATGAAGCTTTACCTCCAAGCTTTTCAGCCCTTCAAAAATCCACTACTCGTCCTCCATTAGTTCGTGCTTTAAAGTTAGCAGCTAAACAGAATGTGGCAAGTTTTCATTTCCCTGGACATAACCGAGGACATGCTGCACCATCTTCAATGACACCGCCTATTGGGTTAATTCCATATATTTATGATTTCACTTCACTTCCAGAACAAGATAATCTAGCTTCTCCGAAAGGGGTCATACTAGAAGCACAAGAAGAAGCGGCTAAGTTGTTTGGATCAAGTCAAACATGGTTTCTTGTTGGATGTACTACATGTGGGATTGAGGCTGCGATAATGGCGACTTGCTCGCCAGGAGACACTCTCATTTTGTCGAGAAATTCTCATTTGTCTGCTTATTCTGGGATGGTTTTATCCGGTGCAAGGCCAAAGTATATCATTCCGGAATATAATGTAGAGTGGGATATTGCTGGTGGCCTCGCTCCTACACAGGTATCAACATCACATTATAATATTCTGCTAAACTTTTTGTCTTCTTATTAGATTTCGATATTCGTATAAATAACAAACACATATCTCTATACTTGTGAAAAAAATTCAACCTACTCCTAGCATGACTTATTCATGTCGTAGTCAAGCTAAAATTTGAAAGATAAATAAAATAATAAATCATCGGTAGAAAGATAGATTTAAAAAAAAAAAAAGGAAAAAAAATATTCCGGTTTAGAACTTATGACTCTTATTGAGATGCAAAACGGTATGAGTATACTCAAAATAAAAAAATGAAAAAATTATAAACGTATTAAGAATGCATACATGTGCAAATATAATTCAATGCAATTGAGTTTAAATTTGATTGATTGGTTGACATCGTGTTGATTAGCCTATATTTATTGAATAATAAAATCAAAATGCACTTAGTGGAAGAGGAAAATAAAAAAAGAAAAGAAAAGAAGAAGAGGTTATTGGAAATTCGAGAAGAGTTTGAAGTTACTATACTTTTACTTTTGTATTTTGAGGAATGACTCTACATTTCACTCCTAAAATAAGGATTTTCAAGAAAAAAAGAAAAAGATGCTAACAAACAATATTCAATTGAAACTAAGAATTAAGACAGACACACACATTCACACATCAATTTTTGCACTCTTGTTTACTCACTTTTGTCGCTTCACCAGTTGCTGTATTCACTGTTCTTTATTCTTGTTGCACATACACTATTTCTCGCTTGTTTTCTCATTATTAAACACTTGCACTATTTTCATTGTTGTTTCACTCACACTTACTACACACATACTTCTTTTGTTTCAGCACACCACACACTTCACAACTACTCTATTTATATACTAGTATAACTACCAACTAACTAGTCTTAATGATCTAGTATTGTTAGGTAAATTCTGTATTACTTCCCAATACACTCCCTTAATACAAATTTATGCAGCACGCTTTAAGGATCTCACTCCAATCATTATCCTCAATCTTTCAAATCTATCCGTCTTCAATCCTTTGGTTAATATGTCGACCTCCTATTTATCAAACTTATAGTACACTAACTTCAACTTCTCTTGATTTACCCAATCTCTCAAATAATGAAATTTTGTTTCTATATGTTTGCTTCTTCCGTGCATTATTGGGTGTTAAGCTAAGTTTATTGCTGACTTGTTATCAATCCACAACTCTACTGGCTTTACGATCTTTACTCTCATCTGTTCAAACAAGGTCAGAATCCAAATAGCTTTACAAGCAGTAGTAAAAGCAACAATATAATTAGCTTCACATAAAGATGGAGCTACTACTGATTGTTTCTTTGAGCACCAGACAAAAGACAAACTTCTAAACTTGCACAAGTATCCCGTCATACTCCTCCGATCTTCCTTGTCACTACACCAATCTGTATCAGTAAATCCAATCACTTCACCATTACATCTCTCTTCCTTATTTTTCAGTAAAACTCCATAATCCAATGTCCTTTTCACATATCTCAATATTCTTTTAGCTGCAACCATATGTGATACTCTTGAACATTCCATGAATTTACTTACCAGTCTTACTGTAAACATGATGTCTGGTCTATTGTTGCACAAATATCGCAATGAACATAGAATCTATTTATATAAAGTTGAGTTTGCTGTCTTTTCATTTTCATTCTTCATCGACTTAGTACTTAGATCAATTGGTGTAGCAATAGAATTATACTCCAACATATCAAATCTCGCTAATATATCTCCAGCATATTTAGATTGGTGTAACAATACACCCCCTGTAACATTAATAAACTCGAAGCAAGGAAATAGGACAATCTTCCCAAATCAGACATCTTGAACTCAAACCTCATAATCTTCTTAAAGTGTTCAATTTCATATTCATTACTACCTGTAACAAGATCATCAACATATAGACATACAACTAGTAAATCAATGCTTCCTTTCAATTCTAATTCCTTAAGCTCACTTTTCTTCACATACATGGCGTACTCACAACTACATTTTTCAAACCCCTACTACAACAAAAACATATATATTCTTTTATTCCATGCCCTTAGAGTTTTCTTTAAGCAATTTAATGCCTTCTTTAGCCTAAACACCTTATTTTCACTCCCTTTAAACTCAAAACCAGGTGATTGTTTCACATATACTTCTTCTTTTAGAGGACCATTAAGAGAGGCTGATTTAACATTCATTTGATACATAGGCCATGAGTTGTAACTTGCAATTGCTGCTATTAATCGAATTGTTTCGATCCTTACTACCAGAGAAAACACCTCATTGAAATCTAATTCGGCCTTTTGTAGAAATCCTTTAGCCACTAACCTAGCTTTATACTTAGCTATAGATCCATTAGGTTTCCTCTTAATCTTATAAATCCACTTCACATCAATTAGCTTCTTATGTCTAAGTAGATCAACTAAATCCCAAATCTGATTCTTTTTAATAGACCTTAACTCTTCTTTCATAGCTTCTGTCCACTTTGGATCCTTCACTACCTGATCAAATACAACTAGTTCTACATCAGTGAATAAAGCCATGTGAACCAAATCTCTTTCCGTAGTAATCGCATTATCTGGAAACAATTCATAGTCCTCAAATCTCCTTGGCTTTTGTCTAATTCTTAACTCCCTACTATTGCTTCGATGACTTTGATCAGCAGGTACACTCTAGTCCTATACTAATGTTCCATTCGATTCATCCTCTTCATACCATGTATATAACTCCTTAGCTTAAGTAAAAGAAGTTAACACTTCATTATCCCATTGCTATACACTTTTCTCATAAAAAATCATATCTCTGCTAATAAACAACTTCTCAATTGCTGGACAATAGAGCTTGTATGCTCAAGTAGGATGATATCCCAAGAAGACAACCCGTACACTTTTGTCATCCAGTTTCCTCCTTTTCTCATTAGGTACATGGCTAAAACATACACTCCCAAATATCCTCAAATGGTTCACACTTGGTTTCTCTAACAATGTCCTATTCCTCCACTCAACAACTCCATTGTGTTGGGTTATGAATGGAGCAATAACCTCATGTAAGACACCATCTTCTTCACAAAATCTCTTGAAGTTATTTAAGTTGTACTCACCACCACCATCTGTTTTCGGTACCTTAAGTTGATTTCTACTTTACCTTTCAACTAACTTCTTAAACTTTTTAAACACCTCAAATACTTCACTTTTATTTTGAATCAAATAAATCCATATCTTACGACTAAAATCATCAATAAAATATTACCTTTAATTGAAGTGATATCCATGGGTCCACATACATCAAAATATACTACTTCCAAGAGTCTTGAAGTTCTTGGTGTTATCTGTTGTTTGAATCGATTTCTAGGTTGTTTACCTACTTGACAGGCTTTACACATACTTTCTTGCACGTTAATCTGAGGTAGTCCTAACACCATCTTCATATTCCCAAGTTGATGCAAATCTTTAAAATTGAGATAACCATGCCTCATGTGCCACAACTAACTCTCATTTTCCACCATCGCAAACAAGCTTTAATAATAGCTTGTAGGAATATTTATCTTGAAAGTCCTGTTCTTGCTCAAATCCGATTTCAAAATTAGCCTTTCGTTGTTGTCACACATTATCAGCTTCTTATTGCATAAGCTCATACTGTATCCTTTTTCTAAGAGCTATCTTAAACTCAACAAGATGTTCTTCATCTCAAGTACATACAAGACATCTAATATACAAGATTGCTTCCCATTCTTTTGTTGAATCAAAATCTTGCCAATGCCTTCTACTACAACCATACTATTGTCTACAAATTTAACCTTATTCTTATGTGACTCATCAAGTTTAACAAATCACTCTGTATGTCCAAACATGAGGTTTGAGCATCCTGTGTCCAAGTATCAAGAATTTTTTCTTGAAGTATTTGTTGCAGCAATAACCATCAAGAGCACATGGTCTAAATCATCTTCTTCTTAAGCATAGGTAATAGCTTCTTCTTGGTTCTTGGAATTCACTTTTGCATTATGACATTCATCCACAAAGTGCCCATATTTTTGGCAATTATAACACTATATGTTTCTTTTATTGAATGTCCTTCTACTACCTTTACCACACCATCCACTTCGTCTTTGTGTACTGCTTACATCAGTCTTTACAGTATCACCACCCTGTTCAGATTCACGCCGTTAATTGAAGAAGTTCCTGCCACACCCTTTACCTTTACTTCTTCCTCGATCTTGTCGTCCCCTGAAAGATTCAGACACACTTCGTTTGGTCTATGCTTGAAGTGCTTGCTCTAAATTCTTTTCAACATTTCTTTCATTCATCCTTTATTCATAAGCCTCTAAGCAACTTTATAGATCTTCCAGCCTTAGATTAGAAAGGTCCTTTGACTCTTCAATTGTGACTACAACATAATCAAACTTGGGTGTGAGTGTATGAAGAATCTTATCCACTATCATTGTATCTATTACTGTTTCACCATTAACCTTCATTTGATTCGTCAAAGTTGTAACACGAGTACAAAAATCATTTACACTCTCTTTAGCTTCCATTTGTAGTAATTCATACTATCTTCTTAAGGTTTGCAACCTGACTTTCTTCAACTTATCAACCCCTTTATAGCACTTTTTAAGAGTATCTTAAGCCTCCTTCTCAATGTTGGCTGAAAAAATTTTCTCAAAATTCGCAACATCAACACACTGATGAATGTAATAAAGTTCCTTGCAATCCTTTCTTTTGGCTTTCCTGTACGTGACACATTAAGTGTCCAAAGGAGCTTCGACCAATTCTTGCAGGCCCTTGTTGACAATCTCCAACACTTCTTGAAAGCTAAAGAGGACCTGCATTTGAATACACTACTTGTCGTAATTTTTTCCAATCTAAGAGAGGGAGTGGCGTAGCAATATTTCCGACAATGTTTGACATTGATGATCACCAAGAGGAAAACATAACTGCGGATCTTTGATTTCTTGAAAGTGGCTTTGATACCATTGTTAAGAAACAGTCTTCGACTGAAACTAAGCACAAAGACAAATACACACATTCACACATCAATTTTTGTACCCTTGTTTATTCACTCTTGTCACTTCACCATTTGTACTATTCATTGCTCTTTATTCTTGTTGCACATACAATATTTCTCACTACTAAACACTTGCACTATTTTCACTGTTGTTTCACTCACACTTACTACACATACACCTCTTTTGTTTCGACACACCACACACTTCACAACTACTTTGTTTATATATTAGTATAACTACCAACTAACTAGCCCTAATGATCTAGTATTATTAGGAACACACTAAATTCTGCATTACTTCCCAATAAAAGGCCATCTAAAAATGTTCAACTAATATGAAAATAAAATTTTTGTTGATGTAGATACAACAAGCAATTAATGATTTAGACAAAGAAGGAAGAAAACGTGCTGCTGTTTTTGTAACTTGATCAACTGATCATGGGATATGCAGCAACCTAGTAGATATCGCCAAGCTATGTCACTCGCATAACATTCCATTGATAGTCGATGAAGCTCATGGGGCACATCTTGGGTTCCATCCTTCCTTCCCTATGTCAGCTCTCCAACAAGGAACATACATTGTAATACAATCCACTCACAAGGTTCTATGCTCACTCTCTCAATCTTCGATGTTGCATATGGCAGGGAACTTGGTTGACAGAGAAAGAATTACAGCATGCCTTAGGACTCTTCAGAGCACAAGTCCTAGTTATCTACTTCTAGCATCCTTAGACGCTGCTAGGGCTCAGCTAAGCGAAAACCCAAAAACTATATTCAATAAAACACTTGAATTATCCATTAGGGCAAAAGGAACGATTAATGCAATCCCTGGTGTTTCGGTGCTAGATTCATCATGCTTCCGAAATTGTCATGATCAAGAACCATTCCGCCTAACAATTGGGTTTTGGAAATTAGGGCTATCTGGTTTTCAAGCTGATGAAATCTTGCATAAGGATCATGGAATAGTTAGTGAACTTGTGGGTACAAAATCAATCACTTATGCCTAAACCTTGGAACTCAAACCGAACATATATACAGGTTAATTTCCAGTATCGTGAGCTTGTCCTTTGCTAACAATATAGATTTCAGAGACAGGACTAATATTAACGAGATCAAGATCAAGTCGTTTAACGGAATCGAAATTAGGATGAGTCCTCGAGAGGCATTCTTCTCTCGAAAAAGGAAGGTGAAAATTGATGAAAGCCTTGGCAAAGTTTGTGGAGAAGCTATATTCCCGTTTCCCCCAGGTGTACCAGCTATCATCCCCGGAGAAACCATCACAGAGGGATTATTGGACCATTTGTTTAAAATCAAAACGATTGGTTCTGTGATTGGTGGAGCTTCTGATTGCACACTGTCTACAATACAAGTTTGTGAAGATTAATGAGTTATATAGTGTTGTTCTCTTAAAAGCTATGTTGATGATGGAGTTTCCTACTTAGCTAAGTACATAAAGTGAATAAGTATACTTGTTTATTTTTTCTCCTGAAATATTTTTTAATTAGTTAAAATAAAAGCCCGTGCATTGAAATTTGACCGTAAAACTATTTTGAGAAAACAATAAATATAAATATGATAAAAATTAAAGTTGGGATTTGGTGAAGTAGAGACCACAGTAATCACCTGCTTTATCTTTTCCTTCTTCTTGTGCTTTTTTCACTGAACAATAAAACAATTTTCGAAAAGCATTAATCAATCAAACAAAAAAGTTTGTTTATTTTCTTATAAAAAAATAATGTACCATCTTAAACTCCTTAATAGAAATAATTAAGATAAAATAATATGGCAATGAAAAGTAAAAATGCAAAAAATACTATAAATTATAGCAATTCAATTGATTCGATTAGTATCCACTAAGAAATTAACTTCAAAGTCCCTTAAACTTTTTCTTTCCCAAAGTATACTAAAAAATCGAAATGACAATATTTATAAATAAGCACCAATGTCATATCTTAGCATATTATATATTATATTATAATATTATGAAAATCATATCATATCATATTATATTATATACAACATGCAACGTACATATTATATATTAAATATTTTATAAAAGCTAAGAGCCTCCAAAATTATGTTGACTAGTTAAAGCCCCGTGCCATATGCTAAAACATTTTTAAAATAAAAAATTATAAACTTTCTCAAATGATCATCACAATTAATACTTTGACGACGTATATTCAGCAATTATTATTATAAATATAGTGTGAAGTCTATAATTTAAATATTCATATTTAAATATATGAATATAATAATATTGGTTATTAATACAAGCATTAATAGTCCTTTTCTATATTTAATGAATGTTAGGGTGCTTAAAAAAATTACAACTCCGCAAATTAAGGAAATGTGAAGTCATGTGTTAACAGTTGTTACATTACCCTCCCACTCTTTTTTCGTATGTCATATTACGAGTTATTAGATTTTAATACACTCATTGTAAGGAAGAAAAAGCACAATTCACGTTCCTTATGCAAATGCAGTTATATAGATAATAATCAGAAAAATATGGAAATCTATACAAAATGATTATAAAGAAATCATGGCTATCAAAAGCCGACTTCCCTTCCTAACTACATATAGAAAACAAATTTATAGATATAAAATGTAACAACCTAGCTCTTAACTCTCTACTTTACTTATTTAAAACATACTTATTACAAATAAAGTACCTGGAGATGAATCATTATGCCATCCTTGATATAAATATAAGATTAACCACAATTTAAACCCGTTTCCTTTTTTTCACATATAGCACATGACATCAAGGGAATCACTAACCAAATCATTATAAGTATTTCCCTAATTATATAGGAAAACATTCTTACAACCACCTATTTTAGAATCATAGTTCATATTCAACATTTAACCTATTGATAGAACCCCACATCAAAGTGATTCTAAGCTCACTCCAATCCCAAGGCCCCAGTTTGTGCCAATCTTCAAATATAAGTGAGTATAACTAAAACAAAATAAGCTATAACAAAATAATAACAATAACAATCAACTAAGCAATTACATATCTAGATATTTAACTTAGAAACCCAAACATAGATATTAGATGACTTTAATATTCAAATGCTATGCTAATGCATTAGAAAATGGTGTATATTAGCCAATACATCTTCTCTCTCTCTTATTCTTAACATATTAGAAATTGGACAAATTTCAATAAAAAAAATTGCATGCAAAAGCCTTTTTACTAGTTTTCTAGATCTTTCAATATGATCTTTCAAGTTTTAATCTAATTCTTTTCTACTCACATATTTCTGATTTTAATCAAGCATGTTAATGCAAACATGTAATAGACATATAATGTAAAATGCTAATAAATAAAAACACGAGGGATAACAAGATTAGGTAGCAATAAATCACAATTCCTTCTCTTGAGTTAGTATGCTCCTCCAATACCCAGTGCTAAGGAAGCAGCCTCTACGTTGGCTTATTCATTATTTTTAAAGAAAGTGAAATAAGGTATACAATTTTCATGACTTTGCTTTTACCTTTTTACTCCTTACCATAAAAGTAATCATAAGTGTATAGAATCTCTTTGCTATTCTATTAAATAGTAATCCACTAAGTTTAATGTGTTTAGTAGCTCTCCTTAAGAATTATAGTGAAATTCCTCAAACTTTAGCACATTGTCTCAATCTCAACAATAGATACAAATACTTTAACTCGTAAAATTTTTTCATAACATGAATCACTTATTCAGATGTATTCTATATTTTGTTCTTTTTCACTTTTGCATTCTCATTGCTCTTGAGTTTTCAACTCTTTAAATAGATGTTGCTCCAATTTTTAAATGTTCTATTTTCGGTTCTAGTGATTGTATAGTAGTTTGTCTTCAAAATATCTTGCAATCTTCTTTTGTTTTGTCAACAAATCATCCTTACGGTTAAATGTGTTGTATAATCTTCATTTTTCTTCTTTTGTTCCTTTTACAAAACTTTTCTGCACGATTTTCAATTTGATTGATATATATATATATATATGGTGTCCTTAACAGATTAGATATGTTACCAAAATATATCTTCTATTAAGGATTGAGTCTTCACTTATAATTCCCTCTAACTCTTTGTTTATTGTTGTCGATTCTATTCTAATGTTTTCTGTTGTGATTTTTTGCTTATGTCAAAATTCGTGCAGTTTTTTCTGGCATTTGAACTTTCGCAGCTTTTGACTTTTATCTAATAATACTGCTTTTGAGTGACTTTTGATTTATTCTCATGGTTCGGTGAAACTTTATCTTTTCCAAAGTTTCTTGTGTTGCCTTTGAATATCTTTTGTTATTTGTCTTCAAATGTTTCTTCAGCTTCTAAAACTTTGTTTTTCTTGTTTTGTTCAAACTTTTCTCTTCTTTCTTCTGCTTATGATTTTTGCTTTTGACAAAGTAGTTCTTTTATTTTGATTCCATTATCCGTTCTAAACCGTTCTTTCCTTTGTCACGGTCATTTTTTCTTTTCTGAACAAAAATATTTCTTCTAGACACTTAGTAACGTCATAGCAACAATAAGAATATATGTTTTATTATCATCAAAAAGCTCCTTTCATGGGTTTTAATTATTTCTAATCTAACAAACACATCCAACAAACAGTAAACATATACTTGGAATATTCAGCTTTGTCAATACTTGATAATCTCTATTTCCTTATCAAAGAAGTTATAATAACTTTGAATTAAATCTCGTTGCTAAACTGAAAATTTTTCTTAAGTTAACTTGATTCTAGACCTAGTAACCCCTCCAGATTGATTTGATTTGGATAAAAGCTGAGTTTATTTTGTACTCCCTGTGAAACCTTGCGATGGAGTGAGCCCAAACTTTGAGCTGTCTGAATCGTATTATGAAAAACAACAACCTATGAGTCCCTCTCGTGCTGATCAATTATTATGGCCAATATATTGAATCATAAAAATTGAACACACCTTCGAAGAAGGTACAAAATTTAGATGATTTTCTTCCATAACGAAATAATATTTTCCTTTTGACTTGCAATATTACTTTTTAGGGAAAAAATAGATAAATATATGATTATGTTTAAACTATATGTGGGTTACTTTTTTTCTCTTTGTTTTTTTTTTTTTTTTTTTTCCCCACGTGCAAGTCCACTTATCTAGTTGCACCGAGAACTTCCTTATTCATTATAAGAAACTTCTAAGAAGCTGCAACTATAACTTATGAGCAATTCCGAAATTTTAATTAGTAACAATTCTATTTTCAAATAAAATCTATTGCAATACTTTTTTCCTTCTTAATATAGCTATAACTTGTATACTAGGGACACTTCAAACTTCACAACATAAAATGTTGCTACAGATATGTACTTTGCTATTATGATATGCCTAACACTCTTTTACACGCTACTTGTAAATACTGGCCGTTTAAAGGTGTTCAACCTACAATATGGTAGCAAATTCATTTTATATCGTGAGCTTTAAAGTGCCTGTAACATACAAGTCATAACTACAACATAGAAAGAACTGTCACTATTGATCTTACCAAAGATAGTTTAGCACTATAAACTGTCAACTACACACAACAATTGCTTATAAGCCACCACAGACTTACAATCGTTATTACTAAACGTTCTTGTTGTGATTCTTTAAGAATTGTTGTATTGTTTTTCTAGTTTACACATATAGTTTAAAAATAAAAATACAAATTATTACATCCTTGTCTTATTATATTTAATGTGGGACGTATTTCTTTTAGAGGTGCTAAAAACAGAAGGTTACAACTAGTAATGGTGCTGTCACCATAAGAAAAAGTGGTGCTTCTCTAATAAATTGTTCTACAACCTTCGGAAGAGATGATGAAGCTTCATCTCTAACCTTGTCAACCCTACAAGAACCTACCACTCCACCATTATTTCTTGTATCAAGGTCTGCAACTGATCGAAGTGTTACTAGTTTGTATTTCTCAGGACATAACCAAGGACATGTGGCACCATCCTTGATGACATGGTTAATTGGGTTGAGTCCACATATGTATGATTTCACCCCACTTCCAGAGCTAGATAATCTAGCTTCTCCTGAAGGGGTAATTCTAAAAGCACAAGAAGAAGCAACTAAGTTGTTTGGATCATGTCAAACATGGTTTCTTGTTGGAAGAACTACATGTGGGATTGAAGCTGCGATAGTAGCTACTTGCTAGCCAGGAGACACTCTCATTTTATCGAGAAATTCTCGTTTGCTGGCTTTTCTACGGTTGGTTTTGTCTGATGCAAGGCTAAAGTATATCATCCCGGAATATAACGCAGAGTGGGATGTTGCTAGCGACCATAGGTATCAACATCATACTTTTCTCCGCTAAACCCTTTGTCTTCTTCTTAGATTTCAATATTCATAAATATCTAACACACCCAGTGTCATACATCTCTATACTTGTAAAAAAGATTCAACTTATTCCCAGCATAACTCAATCATGTAGCATTTGAATTAACGAAATTAGGGTGCAAAGTAACAGGAGCATACTCGAAATTGAAAAAAAAAAAAAAAAAAAGAATCAATATCATAAATATATTAAGAATGCATACGTGTGCAACTAGAATTCAATCTAATTAAATCTAAATTTCGTTAATTGCATGACATGTCGATTGGCCCATACATATTGAATATAAAAATAGAAGTACTCCTAATATATAAATGCGGTTAGTGGAAATGCTAGAAAAGTTTGAAGGTATTATATTTTTATTATTGTATTTTAATGAATGTGTCTGTAATTCACCCTTAAAAAAGGATTTTTAAGATATGTTCAACTGATATAATAATAAAAAAATTCTATCGATGTAGATACAGCAAGCATTTCGCAAATTACCTAAAGAGGGAAGAAAGCCAGTTGTTGTTGTTTTCGTAACTTCACCAACCTATCATGGCATATGTAGCTACCTAACTGAAACTTCCAAGCTATATCAATGGCATAAGATTCCATTGATTGTCGATGAAGCTCATGGGGCACATCTCAGTTTCCATCCTTCCTTCCCCATGTCAGCTCTCCAACAAGGACCAGACATCGTAATAATACCGTCCACTCATAAGGTTCTGTGCTCACTCATGTTGCATATGGCAGGAAACATGGTTGATAGAGAAAGAATTACAGGATGCCTTAGAACTCTTCAGAGCACAAGTCCTAGTAATCTGCTTTTAGCATCCTTAGATGCTACTAGAGCTCAACTTAGTGAAAAACCTGAAAGCCATGTTCAAAACACTTGATTTATTCATTAACATAAAGAGATTGATCGATGAAATCCCCGGTGTTTCGATGCCAGACTCAGCATGCTTCCAGAATTTTCATAGTCAGGAACCATTCCGCCTTACAATTGGCTTTTGGAAGTTAGGACTATCCCGTTTTCAAGCGAATGAAATATTACACAAGCATCACGGAATAGTTAGTGAACTTATAGGAACAAAATCAATCACTTATGCCTTAAATCTGTGAACTCAAAGCGAACATATATAGAACCTCATTTCCAGCATAATGAGCTTATCTTTTGCAGACAATAGAGATTCCAAAGACGAGACTACTACTAACAAGATCACGATCGAATCATTTACAGGTATCGATATAAGGATGAGTCCTCGAAAGGCATTCTACTTAGAAAAGGAAGGAGAAAAATTGATGAAAGTCTTGGCAGAATTCGTGGAGAAATGATATTCCCATTCCCTCCAGGAGTATTAACCATTAGCCTTGAAGAAACCATTACAAAGGGAGTATTGGATAATTTGTTTAAAATCAAGCTGATCGGTTCTGTGATTGGTGGAGCTCCAGACCCAGACTCTCAACAATACAAGTTTGTGAGGATTAATGTGTCATAGGATTGTTTTCTTAAAGGCTATGTTGATGCAATTTTGTAGCAACTTAACTAGTTAATAAAGTACATAACTGTAATTGTCTTTTTTTTTTTTTTTCCTTGTGAAATGATATTCAATTAATCTGTTTCTATTTTCATTATACTGCCTTTCATATGCATCCCTTTCAATAAAATATAGCTTTCCATCAATACCACATACATCACAAGCAAACCTAATTGGTAGATAAAATTTTTCCTAATTCAATAATATATTAAATACAGCTTCAGTTAATGCAAATTTTCCAATTCAATCCCGCGTACTCGAAACAAAAGCTTAGTATCTTTTCTGCATGAATCAATGGAAACATCACATCATGATGTACTAAACAAGGTTGTAGTTGCAATTTATCAACAGAATCATTACAAACAAACCATACCATCGAAACATCAAACTCTCTTAATGAAGTGATTATATATGTCTTCCGATACCTTGATTTAACTTAGGTTATGTTTATCAGATTGTTGAGATAGTATGCCCCAAAATCCAATTTTTTATTGTTTATAATATCATGTGTTAAGGATATATTGGTGTAGATTAAAATATTTGATTACATGTGCCGTAGTTTCAACATGCTAACTTAGCAATAGCTAGTGTCATCTTGAAAGAATAATATGAGTACTTTTAGACTGGATTAACAATTATAAAAGCTAATTTCATTGAATAAATTTGGAAACTAAGACCAGTAAAGTTTCCTCCATTTTAGCTCAAAATTCAAACTGAGCTCTATAACATATCGTTAGAAATTAATTATGCTACTTTAATAATTAACATTAATAGCTTATGCCGAAAGAATGCTTAAAATAGTATTACCTAAGGAATTTGAAATATATGTACATATATAGAGAGGTATATGAAATAGCATATCTTAATCTTACCAAATTATATCTAATAAAAATTTGAATATAATGATTGAACTATTATTATCGGCCAGTAATAAGATTCTCCTATATATTGAATTAACATATATTGGACCTAAATTAATATTGAATTAACATATAAATTTATAAGTAATCTAGCTAAATTTTGATCCAAAGAACAATAAGAAAGAAGAAAATTCCACTCATGATAACTTAGGCCCAAAGTAGGGAATCTGATAACTTAAGGCCAGTAATAATATTCTCCCATTCTAGTCAAATTTTAGATAGACACGAGGCACTAAATTAAATAGATTCACCTTATAGCCTTTAATTTTGAAAATAAGATAGTAATTTGAGAAAATTCTATTTAAGACAAATAATTCATTCAAGGCAACCAAATCAATTTGAGGCGTAAGAACCATTCGAAGCATGCAAAATAGATGGGCAATTAAGCATGATATTTGAATATACCCACAGACACGTGGATCACGAAAGAAGAATTATATTATGTAGAATCTTATTCCATCAAACGCCTTAATGGGAAAAGATAATACTTTGAAAGATGAACCGTAAAGTAAAACCGGTTCTATTGAGAAAAAAATGCACAGAATATTTCTTATCTACTTTAAACAATTCACTTCCTAAAGACAGTCATCTAGAAGCACATTAATGATTATAACACTTCACAATTAATTGTTGTACATGTGAGAGTTAATTTATATTAGTACAAGTTAGCTTAGGTCGGTTGAGACGAGAGTGTTAGGCAGTATGTGATTATATAAAAGGGTGAGTGCAAATTATTTAAGAGTGCATGCAATAATAGAGTGTGAAAAATGCAGATTTAAGAATTGAGTGAGTGTAATGTGAATGTGATCATCAAGTGATTGAATATAGTGAGAAATTTTCGACCAAACATGTTTCCATTCTCTTATTCTTAACATTTCTTGATGCAAGCAAACCTTGAAAATGGTATCAGAGCCATTAATCAAAGATCCTGCTGCACAATTGAACCTAGATTGATCAAAAGGAAGAAACAATATGGCAAACGCATTATGGAATTTGATAGTGTCCTTACTAATCTTAGATGACAAGAATTACGAAAAATGGAGCATCTAGATGAAAGTAATTTTTCACTTTGAAGAAGTTCAAGATCTTGTTACTAGTGGAATACAAGCACTTCTTGAAAATCTAACCAATGTGCAGCAAGCAACCCATCAAAAGGATACGAAGAAAGATTGGAAAGCCCTCTTTTACAAACAACAATGCATTGATTCAACAAACTTTAAGAAGATCACAACTACGACCTTGGCAAAAGAAGCATAGGATACATTGGAAAGATATTTAAAGGAATAGATAAACCGAAGAAGGTATAGTTACAAACATTATATGAATTACTCCAAATGGAGGATAAAGAAAGTGTTAGAGAGGTGATAGCGTTATCAAATCAAATGAAGTCAAATGGGGAAACAATTACCCAAATCATGTTATTAGAGAAGATACTGCGATCTATGTCCCCTAAATTCAATTATGTTGTAGTGGCTATAGAAGAATTGAAAGATTTAAGTACTCTTACATTAGATGAGTTGCAAAGTTCTCTTGAAGCACACAAACAATGTATGAATGATAAAACAAGTGAGAAAATTATAAAACAGGTGCTACAAGCACAAGTAAGGAGGATTGCAGGTGAAAATATTAGGGGTAGACAAGGAAATTATAGAGTTCAAAATAGATGAAGAGGAAGAAGTGTGACATATCACTCTAGAAATCAAGATAGTGTACAAGAACAGTTTTGAATTGATGTGTTCTCAAGAAGAGGAGGAGTGTGTAGTAAAAGATCTAAGCCAGTGAGGTTCGCTTAAGAAAATCTCTATGAATCAAAGACGATTCTTTTGATGGTTATTACTCCACCAGAAAGTGCGACTTTTAATTCACGGTATTTGGACACCGGATTTTCAAATCATATGATAGGTAACAAGAATTGGTTTATAAAATTAAATGAAAGGGTTAAAAGTAAAGTAAGATTTCCATATGACAGTATGGTAATGGTTAATGGCTTAGGGAAAATATTAACTCAACAAAAGAATGGAAAAATTTATTATATTTTCAATGATTTTTATGTTCCACAAATGAAGAATATCTTGCTTAGTATGGGGAAATTGCTTGAAAAAGGTTATACTATAACCCTTAAAGATTGACAACTTAAGCTATTTGATAATAAAAATAGACTAGTATTAAAGTGTACACTATCAAAAGAATCATACCTTCAAAATAGATATAAAATTAGGTGAATATATGAGCTTTGTCACTACCATAAATGATGATAGTTGGATTTGGCATCTATGGTTTGGGCACTTAAATTTTCGAGGTCTTTGTCACTTAAATGAGTCGAAACTGGTGGATAGGCTTCCGACTATCTGAATGCAAAAAAGGCATGTGAGGGTTGTCAATTTGGCAAGCAACCTAGAATGTTATTCAAAGAAAAAATTATTGCTAGAGCCTCTAGTTTGCTGGAAGTAATGTATTCAAACATGTGATCCATTTGAAGTGACAACCATAAGAAGGAATCGGTATTTTGTAACATTTTTTAATGATCTAAGCAAGAAACTTAGGCGTATTTGATAAAGAGGAAGTCAAATGTGTTTGACATTTTTAAGAAGTTCAAAGTCCTAGTTGAAAGCCAAAGTGGTCAATTTATCAAAGTGTTACGCACTAATGATGGAGGTGAGTATACTTCAAGAGAGTTTGAAAACTTTTGTCAAATTGAAGGGATTGTACATGAAGTCGTAGTTCCTTATACTCTACCAGCACAATGGAGTAGCAAAAAGGAGGAATCATACAATATTGAACATGGTTAGGAAGAAAACCCAATGTTGCTTACCTTAGGGTGTTTGGTAGTTTGTGTTTTATCTATGTTCCTAATGTAAAAGGAAGGAAATTAGATGATAGGAGTAAAGAAGCTATTTCCTTGGGATATCATTCTACGAAAGCTTACAAGTTATATAATCCAAATTCAACAAAGGTAATTGTAAGTAAGGATGTAGTATCTGATGAGACACGAGGGTGTAAGTAGGATAGTAATGTAATGAACGAGAAAGAGATGTGAAGGTAATTGTGGATGAAGACAGTTACACTCCTAATGTTTAATATGACTAAATTGAGCATGCAATAGCAGATAATGTAAGGGATTAGAAACAATATAGTTATAGTTCATAGAGAAACAGATAGATTCTAAGAAGGTATGCAAATTATGAAGTTTTTCTGGATTTGTTGTAACGATGGAAGGTGACTTAGTACATTTGGCAATATTCGCTAGATTTGAAGCTGTTAGGATTGATTAAGCCATGAATGATTCAAGATCGTTGAATGCTATGGAAGAAGAACATAAATTTATTGAGAAGAACAAAACTTAGCAGCTAGTTGACTTGCCACAGAACAAAGTTCCTAGTGATGTGAAATGTATTTACAAGACAAAACTAAGGCCTGATGGTACAGTTGCAAAATACAGGGCAAGACTAGTGGCAAGAATAGAGACAATAAGACTAGTAGTTGTTATTGTAAGTAGTAAGTCGTGGCCTATGTTTCAATTAGGTGTGAAATCTAGATTTCTAAATGGACCTCTAGAAGAAGAGGTTTATGTGACTTAACCACTAGGCTTTGAAGTTGATGGGCAAGATCACAAAGTATATAGACTATAGAAAGCTCTATATAGCTTAAAACAAGCTCTACAAGTTTGGAATAAATTAATAGATTCATTTCTAATTCAACAAGGCTTTAAAAAGTATTTGAATGAATATAGAGTTTATGTGAGGTGCAAAAATAGTGAAAGTGATAAGACTACAGTCATGGTGTGTTTATATGTTGATGATTTACTAGTTACAGGTAGTAATGAGCATGATTGATGTGGGAATTTTGTCATATTTCTTGGGGCGTGAATTTGTTGATGTCAGAAGTGGAATATTAATGCATCAAAGAATATATGTGATGGATATATTGAAGAGATTCAATATGCTTAACTACAAACTAGTTGAAACTCCACTTGATGTTGAGACTAAACTATTGAAATCAAAATATGAGAAGTCAATGCACCTTACTTTGTTTAAACAAATGATAGGTTCATTGAGATTTCTTTGTAACAGTCGGCCTAATATATATTATGTAGTGAGACTTGTTAGTAGATTCATAGAGGATCTAAGAAGGTCTCACTTGATTGCTACAAAACGTATATTAATGTATTTGAAAGGGACATCGAACTTTGGTGTTTTGTTTCATGAGGGTGTTATAAACCCTAAAATTAAGTTAAGTAACCATAGAATTGAACTTAGAACACAAAGTTTAAGGCGATCAGTTAAAGGATTTGATCGAACCCAAATTATAAATTATGGATAGAAATATTATTAAAAATGACCTCGTAAACTTAAATTTAAGAAAATAAGTAATAAAATAAGATACTATAAAATTTTCAAATTTTAAGTATAATAATTATTAATTATTGAAAAGATGAAAAGTGTAATCTAATAACTAATAAATTATTAAAGATAGATTATATATATACTAAAAATTATAGAATGACCTAAATAATAATTAGGAATATTCACATGTACCCTACATGTATTTATGTGTAGATAAAAATATGCGAAATTTCTTAAATTGTCTAAAAACTTATTAAATAATTAAAGAAAATTATTAATTAATTAAGAAAAAATCAAAGAAATCAAGAATGAGGTGGATTTGGTCATGGCAAGTCAGGAAGTGAAGAATAAAAATTACCCAATCAAAATTAAGCAACTTAAAAAGCAAAAATTAAGGGATTTGGGCAATGTCTTATTTAATTAAATGCACATTAATTACCACAAAACTCTATAAATAGGGAAAAAAATTATAGAACTCCTTTAGATAGTTAGAAATCAGAGAAAAATAGAGAGCATAAAAAATTCAAGAGAAAAATTAGGGTAAAAAAAAAAAAGAAAGAAATCTGTGCAGTAGGAGTTAACTAGCCAAACCCACACACTACCACCATCTAGGACTGAGCCATCACCACCACCCCACTCCAGACCCACCACCTGGATAGGTTGACATACCTGGACCGGTGTTGGAAGGCCAAAAGCCATCAAATCGGATGAGTCTCTCATCTGCTCCGATTTTGTATAATTTTGTAAAATTATTTATTTTGCCTAGAAAATTATGAAATTTATTATTCTGAGGTTTTATTGTATGTAGATTTAAGGAAAAATAGTAATTAAGTGTAATCACGTCTGAAAATATAAGATTCTTAAGAAATTAAGTAAAACCGAGCATGATTAGAATTAGAAATAAATAAACTTAGGAGTATAGTTTGGAGCTCAAATTTTTTTTGTAAAATGTTTAACTGATATAGAACAGTGCTATGAAGCCATTTTTTTAAATTTAATTTTTGAAATTTTTAGGTAAATTTTTAACCCTAAAATAATAGAAAAATTGGGTAATTTTAGGTTAATTAGGTGATTAAAACATTAATTAATAATTTAAATAGTAATTAGATGGTTAGGGATGTTAATCTCTGATGTAGAAACCTAATCCTAGCCTTTAGAGTATTAAGTATAATTAATGAAGGAATTATGTGATAATTGTAGAAAATTAGGAATATGTAGAATTGGAAAATTAATAAATATGAAAAATTAGATTTAATTATATAATATAATAATAAAAATCAGAATATAATAAATCTAAAACAAAATTTAATTTTAGGTAATTGTATTTAAAAAAAATGTAAAATTTTCTCATATCGGGAATAAACCCGGTACCCCAATTAGGATTAGCATGTATCGAATAGTTTAGAATACTAAATTAAGATCCAATAGGATATTCGTATACTCGAGCTTAATGTGATTAATTTCATATTAGGATTCAAGCATATTTAAGATTCCAGAATCAAAAATAGAATCTAATTTAGGAACCAAACCCCGAAACCCCGAAATAGGGTAGAATGAATCATTAGTAAATAATAAGTATACATGGAAAAATGAGTTAAATTATAACTTAAAATATGAATCATTAAAGTATAAATACTAAAAAGACCTATTTGTATTATAAGATGCTTAGAGACGAATCGACTTATAATTAAGTGATTCGACGATTAAAAAATTCCAAGTAAGTTGGGTTATTACTTACTGTATTAAAGTGCTATTTTATGGTCCTCGAAAACTTAGTATATATGGTTGTGATTGTAAGTAGTTTATGCATGTGTTTGATGTATCTGAATTTGTGCTGAAATTTGTAATGTGATTGATTTTATGATTGATTGAACTGGTGTGAAATTATTTGAATACCCTAAATAAAATTTAATCTTATTCAACTCTAATAACTAAAAATGTCATACATTGTAACCCATTAGGGGATCATTAGGATTCTCCAACCAAATACTGACCTCTTCGAAAAGGATAGCGCAGGATTGTATAATAGTACCTTCTTCATCCTTAGTCGAATTAAGTGACAGGAGAAGAGGTCGCGGCGAAGGTGAAGTCAATGGTTTGAAGGTAGTCACCGAAGAAGCAGTATCTTTATTGCACAAGTCTGGGTTTGTTTGTAAGCTGCCGCATAACATGAAAACTCCTCAACCCAGATTAAAGCGGGTGAAATTTCTCTGATTTCGCAATGGACTAAACTATATTATGTGATGACACTTGATTGTTGCATTGCATTAAAATAATTGCTTGATAATTTTCTTTGTATTTGTATAGTGTCATAAGTCTCCAATTCAACTTACTGAGCTATAATTACTCATATCCTTATAGATCCTTTTGCAGGTCTTGATTTCTGATTACTTCAAGTATTATGTCGCCTTACAATTATCCAGAAGTTAGTTCTTTTGAAGCTAGGGGTGTAAGGATCAATTTGCTTAACAGTGGATATATAGCTAGTGTGTCCTTTATAGTTTTAGACTAAAAGACTGATAGTTATTATGTAAATTAGTGAACCGTTATATTTATGTAGAGTTTCCTGGGAAGTTCTGTGGACTTTATATATAATTATGTATATTTATTAAAAATTTGTGATAATTACTATATTTGTAGTTAAACACTTAAATGAGACTATTTACTTCAAAGCGAGGAGTTGTCAACGCCTTGTATAGATCATGTCTATGGTAAGTATTATAAGGCTAGTTACTATCATAAAATGGTTTATACGGTGGGATTGTTACGACTCTGTGACTTCAAAGCATAACAAGTGTTAATACTGATGGAGGGAAATAATTGGCTATTCCGATGCGGAGATGGGAAGAGCATAAAGAGATATGTGTTTAAGTTTAATATGGCAGTTTTACATGGTATGCCAAGAAGCAACCCATTGTAGCTTTATCCTCATGTAAAGCAAATTATGTATCTGCTACTTCTAATGCATGTCAAATGATTTGATCGAAGTTTTTATTGAATCAAATGAAGATTGAAGTAAAGTAGCCATTAGTGATATTGGTAGACAACAAATCTACAATAAGTCTTACAAACAACCCAATAAAGCATGGTCGGAGCAAGCATATAGGAACAAGGCTTCAATGCCTACGTGATCAGGTGAATAATGGGAACTTAGAGTTGAAGTGTTGTCCCATATATCAGTAAATAGCATATATATTCACAAAAGCGCTAAAGGTAGATCGATTTAAGAAGTTTCGCATGATGCTTGGTGTTAAATCATTAGAATCTTGTAATATGAATTAAAAGGGGTGTGTGAGAGTTAATTCATATTAGTACAAGTTAGTTAAGGTCAATTGAGATGAGAGTGTTAGGTAGTGTGTGATTATATAAAAGGACGAGCACAGATTATTTGAAAGTGCATCTTCATTCATTATTGAGTGAAAAACAGAGTGCAATGAAAGAGAGTGCGAAAAGTGCAGATATGAGAATTGAGTGAGTGCAATGTGAATGTGATCAGCAATACAGTGAGAAATTTCCGATCAAACCTATTTCCATACTTTGATTCTTAACGTTTCTTGATGTAAGCAAGCGTCGACAATAAAAGAGTAGTTCATTGCAAATACATAGACAATGACTAAAATTCGAATTGCATTTCTGAGGTATATCCAAGTGAATTGAGGTAAGCCCCCATTGCTTTGTTCATAGCTGGCGGACCACACCTTAATACCTGTAATATTATTAGTCAAAGTTTCATAATTTCATTTTCCTAGAAGACACCAAAGATAACATAGGGAGTAATTGTCTTATGAATGACATGGTGGTAAACATAAGTTAAATCAATAACTTAATATGCGGCATTTTTTTCAATCATTCATGAAAATTTTCCTATTAAGTAAACCATTAAGTATTCTATGGGATTAGCTTTAATTGATGTCATATGCCACTTAAGTTCACTAGTGATGGACTGCACAAATTAAAATTTGGTATGTAAAATATTGTAAAATGAAAACTTATACTGTTCTTACTTTTCTTTGCACATCGTTAAAATATTCTTAGCGGTATAATCTCCTATTCATTGAAATTGCATGCAAATTGCGAATACAAACTCTAAAACTATGACTTCATCTCCTTTTGACTTTTGAATATCTGTAAAACATGCCAAAGGTCACTGAAACCTAAAAACTATTGGTATTTGTAGTTCTTTTTATAAAAATTTTAAGATTCTACCAATGGTTTAGGTATTACTTGCATATTTTTCAAAAACTATGGGGGAACTGAAGTCATAATTTGAAAGTTTATATAGATATATAGATATACAATATATTTATAATTTTCTATATCTTTTTATTAACATGCTACGTTATTCCTCCTAAATCTCTTTTGCAAAAAGTAGTATGATTTTTGGAGAAAAATAATACCTTTACATTAGGAGATGGAGCTGGGCAATGCACTCTGATCATCTCCATATTTACGTGCCCACGGCCTCCTTTCCATCCCTGTGTTGGTGGCTGAAAATAGGACGCCTTGTAAGTATAAGATGCCCGTCTTTTCGGTCATGTTTGATTACAGAAGTGAATGTATTGCATCCATATAGTTTGATCATTACGGGAAATTATAAAGATATTAGAAGATCATAAAAAAATTTAAAAAAAAAAATCTCAAATGCTTAAAACCACCCTCGGTCAATTACCCTCTACATATAATTTCATTTGTCATCTTAATTTTCTCTACTGATAAGCATTTAAATTTTTGCATTCAACATTTGAAACTAAGATCATCAATGTGATAAATTGAGTTGAGATAACATAATATTAGATTCAATCCATAAATCCATTTAAAATTTTGAAATTTGACGTAAAGTCACATTTAACGAAGTTAAAATAGACTCAATCAAACTCGTTTAAACTGAATTTGATTTATATCAACGAGATAAATTGAGTTGAGATAACATAATATTACATTCAATCCATAAGTCCATTTGAAATTTTAAAATTTAACTTAATGACACACTTCACAAAGTCAAAATAAACTCAATCAAACTCGTTTAAGCTGAATTTGATTTACATAAATACTTTCTTCTAACAAAAATTGACATTTAAACTTGGACAAATACATACACAATTGAGCTCGTCAACTAGTCTATTAAATACTATAAAGGTCAAACTCATTTCCAAACTATATAAGTAGCTCAAATTTAAATATTAAAAATAACTTGAGTAGTTCTTGAATAGATTTGACTTATTTATATCCCTATTTACTTTAATTAAGTTCTTTTCAAGAAGAGAAAGATCCATCATTTTATATAATTATTTTATTTCTATTTTATCCCCAAATTTTTAGTTCATATCACATGGAACGAAATGTGTACGATATCACAAGGAATCATGATCATCATGGAGTAAACTTCTCTTAGTTCCTTTTTATGCATTTGCTTAAACCAAAATCAAATGTGACAGTATCCGATGACTTATGAGGGAATAATCATAGTCACAAGGGGAAAAAAAAAAAGAAGAAGAAGAAAGAAAGAAGGTACTGACTTGACTTAAAACGTAATAAACGTTGAAGCGATTTGGAAATTTCTTGGCAAAGAGATCTAATTCTTCCTGCATAAATTGACAATGAATAAAAGTCTTGACTTGAACGCAAATTTGCTTAAGAAAAGGAAGTTGCCTCCGAAAATTCATAATGACAATGAGAGATTCAACATTATTTCGTTACTAATCAATCGGTCATGTTACTAGTATTTACTAGATACCTTCAGGAGAATGTCTTCCTCTGTGGTATTGGCGTAAATAAGACGTAGACCGGTCTTGTCTTTTGGGTTCTCCAGAATGGCACGAGTTAGCTAAAAACAAAATCAAATAACTTCTAGTCATATTTTTAGTTAAAAAAAAAAAGGAAAGGTAAGAATATTATTGTAGCTTAATGACATTCTATTAGTCTCTTATCATGATAGATTAAGATCCAAATTCTCTAATCAATAGAAAAGCTATTGATAAGCTATAAATCAATTCTCAAAATTTTTAAAATTTGATATTAACTAACAATTTTTATTATCGAGTAATTCATGCATATCTCAATTATGAAGAGAAAAGGATTCGAGAGTAAGATTTTTGGTTAAGTACTTCAACGAATGGATTAATATTTAGAGATAAGTTTAAATAAGAAATTAACGTTTTAAAAACTTTAAATAAGTGATTCAAAAAATTTAAATAAGGACTTAATCTTTTATAAAACAATTTAAATAAAATATTCATAATAGCCAATATATAAAATTATTCGAACTACTTTATGAAATATTAATCTTTTATTCGAATTTTCGAAATGTTAATTATTTATTAGAACCACTTTGTGAAACGTTAATCACTTATTTAAATTTTTTGAAATATTAATCTTTTATTTAAATTTAATCTTAAATATTGATCCCTCCTTTATAATTCACTCTACTTTTCTTAGAAGAAGTAAATATCGACTAATAATGGATGGAATATATGGGTAAAACGTTGTGGGAATATGATAAAGTATTATAAAAGGTATTAATTTAAGGGGAAGAAATGGCGGACATCTCTTTTGAAAAAAAAAAAAAGAATAATATAAGGTTGAATTTTGTTTGATTCAATGAAAAGAACAGGCTTTTAGATAGAACTGAAACAAAAGTAAGGTCTTAGTTTATAATTTTTTTATAATAAGACAGGCCCAATTCAACACGTTTACCACAAACATATCCAATTGAATAAGTAAATAAATAAATATATAAGCTCTTGAAATAGTAAGCAACCTGAAACATAGGAGTAATGCCAGAACCTCCTGCAATCATCCCAAACGCAGTAACTTGACCAGGCTTATAAGTAAAGCGTCCCTTGAAAGAGATAGAAAAAGATAAACAAAGACATAATATATAGCGGAGGATCTGTTAATCGGCATCAGATAAAATATATATATATATATATATGAATCGGATGTATAAAAGTTGGATTGAAAAATGGCCATGTTATGCGGTATATATATTAGTATTAATAGCTAAATGGTAAATGTCATGTGTCAATTCAAGTTTCCATAATAAAAATCGGCCTTTTAGACTTTGGTTAAAGTTGGTCCAACTTCATGAAATTTCAGTTCAATACAGAAGATATTCTTTACATACCTTGGGTCCCTGTACTGGTAGATAGTCACCTACACACATTTCTCTGAAATGATGAGACATCCTTCCTTTTGGGTACATCTTTTTGATAAGAACGGAACAAAAATTACATTGTCAGACAAACATAAAACAAAACAACCAATTTTCAAACAAGTAATTGTTTTACGAAACTAAAATTTAAACCCGACCTCATGAGTATTTGTTATGATGCTCAATAAGAAAATTTTTACCTTTCAGTATACTTGATTTTCATAACATACGCGATTAATACTAAATAATGTAATTTTTTTTTTCTTTTAAATAAGCACCTATCGTGGACATCCATTAATATAATTCCCTTATGAAAACACAATAGCTAATCATTAACACACACCTTAACAACCAACTCAAAGTAGCCTTTATCAGAGTCCAACGTAATCGGTGTGTAAGGTCTGGTAACCTCTTTACCTTCAGCATCAATTCCCCTGTTTAATACCATGATTAGTAATTGTCCTTATCTTTTACAAGTTATATAAAATAAGAAAACCGACTTGGTAACTAAGTGGACCACATTTTGATATGTATTTGCCTAAAATCAGAAATATTTGATTTATGTGGTTTGCCATTAAAAAAAAAAAAAAAAAATTGGTTATGAAAAAATTATCCACCAAACTTTTAGCTTCTCTATCTTAGATTTTAAAACATATTATAAAGGAGGAATATACGTGCTATATGTATATTTTATAAAACAAATTTTAACATGACTCTAAATCTAACCCTTTCTGCTATATGGTTCTACATCCGTCAAACTTATAGTTTCTCTATCAGCATTAAATTTTAAACTATATTATAAAATATGCAGAGAGCGAAAGGGGCTTCGAGCCCTGAAGTTCGAAAAAAAAAATATTATAAAAGAAAAACATATATGCTATATGTATATTTTCTAAAACAAGTTTCAACGTGATTCTAAATCTAACTCCTTCTGCTGTCTGGTTTTGCATTCGTCTCTAGAGTTAATATTTTTTGTTTTTTTTAACTTATTAATACAAAAGAAAGTACAAGAATATTGATATGGATTTATACCTGCATATGACGTGCTTTCCAACAGGAAGGCCCAAAACGGAAGTTGGGGTACGGAGGGCAAAAGTAAATCTGCTGGTGTTGTGGCTTAGTCGGGTTTTCTTGATGAGCTCGAATTCCTTGAAGCTTTTGGGATCTAGGCATCCTACAACCCAAGTACAGTATATTATAAAGCTGCCATTAATTTCCTCAACCATGCAAAAATTAGGACTTTTGTACGAGTTCGATGTGGCTCCTTTTAAGTTCCCTTTGTTCCAGGACTAAAAAGAAAAGGCTCGTTCGCAAAGCCCATATTTTCCAAGACCAAAAAATGACAAGGCTCATATTCGAAGCCCAAATTCTCAGTTTCATAGTGATTGTTGCATACTTGGGCCCAAGGGGTTTTTTTAGTACAACTTTATAAAAAAAAATTTGAATAGATTGACATTAATATTACTCAATTATCACAATCTTGATAACTAAAAAGTGTTAAATGCTTGAGATTGAATCTATAAAATACACTTACCTCTTCAAAAACTTTTTCCAAATACTGGTAGCCCTAAATATAAGTTTGAGATGATAGGAAAATTTGTACCAGTTAAATCCATGTTTTATAAATTAAGGAAATAATTGAACAAATTTATTATTAAAGGGATCAAATTGTAACTACTCCTAATACATACGTGGAAAAGACAAAATCTCACTTATGAGTTATGAGATATTCATTGATTTTCTTTTACCATTTTTTTTTTACAATATTACTTATACTACATGAATTATGGTCAAAAATTCAATTTACCACATAAACTTTTAACTTGTCCAATTCAATATCCAATTAAAACTTTTCATATCTTTATCACTACCTATTCAATAATATACATAAAAGGTGTATCTCACTTTGATTAGTGATTAAATTAAGTAGATAATAACAATAATATAAAAAAAATATTTAGATATCTAATTTGACAATGTGAAAGTTTAGATAAAAAATTAAAGTTCCGATCAAAGTTAGGACAAGAACATAATTCCCCTTTTTCTTCCTCCCATATGCAAGCGGTGAAAGCAGTGTCCACGTTTTAGCCTCGACAGAATTTACCGCTCATCAGGCGCTGCATTCCCAGACAACCCCAACGATTCTTCAACAAAAATGAAATGTCTAGTTAATAAGAATGCCAAATTGCAACAAAAAGAAAAGTCCTCGGATTTGGACATATTTCTAATACCTCCTTTTCTTAGAAATTGCTATCGTCCTGTCAATTAGATTATCCAGACATCCATAAAATTGATGCTCATCAAACCTAGACTATGAAAAATTAATGGTGCAAATTCAATAAGCAATATTGGATTTTTTAATAGTCATGTGGTAATCGATAATAGGACAATTATTATTATATTACAACTTTATTAAAAAAAAATGACAAGGCTCATATTCGAAGCCCAAATTCTCAGTTTCATTTGTTGTATACTTGGGCCCAAGGGGGTTTTTATAGGGCAATTACTATTATATTACAATTTTATAAAAAAAAAAATTGAATCCCATTTATTCGGTTGGAAGATTGATATTAATATGACTCAATCATGATGATCTTGATGACTAAAAAGTGTTAAATGCTTGAGATTGAATCTATAAAATACACTTACCTAAATATAAGTTTGAGGTGATAGGAAAATTTGTACCAATTAAATCCATGTTTTATAAATTAAGGAGGTAATTGAACAAATTTATTATTAAAGGGATCAAATTGTAACTACTCCTAATACATACGTGGAAAAGACAAAATCCCCCTTATGAGTTATGAGATATTTATTGATTTTATTTTGCTTTTTTTTTTTACAATATTACTAATACTACATGAATTATGGTCAAAAATTCAATTTACTACATAAACTTTCAACTCATTAAATTTAATATCCAATTAAAACTTTTTGTATCTCCATTACTACCTGCTCATCACTTTAATTGATGATTAAATTAAGTAAATAATAACAATAATACAAAAAAAATTATTTAGATATCTAATTTGACAATATAAAAGTTTAGATAAAAATTAAGGTTCCGATCAAAGTTAGGACAAGAACATTATCCCCCTTTTTCTTTTTCTTCCTCCAATTTGCAAGCGGTGAAAGCAGTGTCCACGTTTAGCCTTGGACAGAATTTACCGCTAATCGGGCACTGCATTCCCAGACAACCCCAACGATTCTTCAACAAAAATGAGATGTCTAGGTAATAAGAACGCCAAATTGCAACGAAAAGAAAAGTCCTCGGATTTGGACATATTTCTAATACCTCCTTTTCTGAGAAATTGTTATCGTCCTGTCAATTAGATTATCCAGACATCCATAAAATTGATGCTCATCAAACCAAGACTATGAAAAATTAACGTTGCAAATTCAATAAGCAATATTGGATTTTTTAATAGTCATGTGGCTAAGTAGTTTGGGACAAAGTGAAGAATTCGAATTCCCCATTCTCTAGGGAATTGTGAACAGAATAACGACTTCACTCACGATTAGCCTTGGCAAGCTAAATAAATTAAATGTGTCAAGTCTACTCTTATGTTCAGCTTTATATTTATTTAATTTCGATTTGATAATTGTAGTCATTAATTGACTGGCTTGGAAGCATAATCATAAGTTAAAATCAAAATTGAATCAAGTTTAAATATTAATTGAATATAAAATTAATTTGATTATCAATATTATTTTAACTAGGAAAAAAAAGTTAAATAAAATGATTTAAATGAGTTTAATTAAATTAAGTTCAAGTTATTCAAGTACCAACTTTATATCGAGATCAAGCTCAATTAGTATTATATTATATCGGTTTAATCGGTAAAGTATCTAGCTTGACCAATTGGATGACTAATTTCCCCAGTTCGATGTATTTTGGTAGCTTCTTAATTAGGTCCATAGCCAAACTTCCAATTATAACTCAGGGAAATTATTTATGAGAAAACTATTAAAAAAAAAAACATTGTAATAATGACGGCCCATTTGCAAAACAATAGAATTAAAATCTATAAAAATTGTCTCTTCTGAAATTATGAATGAATTTTTGCATCCACAATCACGTATTTAGGGTAAAAAATATAATTTCAACTCAACTTTTGCATTTAAAAGCTTATTGCAATTTTTCACTCATGTTAAAAACCGACATATCTCATTGCCTAAAGCATTATCAAAATGTCTACCCCAAACAGCAAAAAGGAAAAATAACTAATATGTATATATAAATGCTAATAGAAAATGTACCCGTGTCATGAGTGTATTAATATATATATATATATATATAATAAACATAATAGCTCGAATGTCATAGTAGATGTTATACACAAAATAAGTGGCCGATTATTTCGATAAGTTGAGAACAAATAGGAAAGGAAAGTGTGGTGGGAAGTTATTTTAGTTAATGTTTAAGATAGTGGGAATAAACTACCATTAGAACATGAAACAATGGATAATAGACATATAACTTTTAATCCATAAGATGCCAAAATACAGAAGAGTTTCGACATTATGAATAATACGAACCTCGAGGTCTTTTGTAATAGAGATAGACGGCCGATATACTAAAAGCAACCAAAGCGACCGCAACACTCACAAAATAAGCGTCGAAAATCCGCACGGCCTCCCTTTTGATGAAATCGTAGGAAGGCCAAGGACATCCCGACGTAGGTCTCATCAACATTTGCTATGGACACAAAATTCAACTCGATGCTGTAATACGTTTGCTTTCACACCCTTAATAGGATTTAGTTATATATATGAGTGATTCGTTGCTTGTGACCGTGGTATTACGTCTAAAAATGATTCAGGATCATTTAAGTACAAAGGTCGGCAGTGACATGAAGAAAGGTATCCATGGATTAGGGTGCGTTGCTCTTATGGCTTCCTTCCAATGAAACAAAATTAAATCTCCACTATCCCACAAAATAAAACCTTTCTCACTCTCCTTTTCTTCTACTTAATTGAAGTCTAAAGTACCTATGAATGTATAAACATGGGTTACGAATTAAAGGACGGAAAACCGATAGTAACATTTGGTTAGCATAATTTTATGAGGTTGGTCTGAATATTATAAACAGTCATGACATAATCGGTATGCAACAGAATGAGTCAAATACAGCATTAAAATAAAAACAAATAGAGGGTGAGACAAACTTAAAAACTTTATTGCATTTAACAAGTGGTACAAAATCTTTGTCCCAAGATAATACAAAATTATATATATATATATATATATATCTTCTAAAAATCCCCCTAAAGCAATCTTCTATTTTATTTAGAAAAAAATAAATAAAAATGTATTAAAAATGATAAATAAAAAGAAAAGATAGTACTTTATTGTACTTCTTTGTATTGTGGTCTATGTAGATATTGTCGTCGGTTGGTTGGCTGGTTCTTGAACGAACATGGGAAAGGCCAATTATATGATTCCCTGATAATTCTATCTCCTAGAACGATGAAATCAGTGATTCCGTAGGTAATCCCACCGACAAAATCCAAAAAAGAAAAAGAAAAAAAAAAAAAAACAAAGCTCTCGAAATGACAGGGAAGCAAAAAAAAAATAGATGAAATTAGTTTGTTACAAGTTAAGGCTGCTGAGAATACTCATATAACCAATACAAGTGGCTCTCAAAGTGATAAAAAAAAGATGAATTAGATAATATCCTTGCAAAATTTTCCAAACTTATATCCAAAATTAAAGTAATTTACAACGTTAATATTTTTTAGAATAACAGAATATTAAAGGAATTACCATCTTCGTCTTTCTCTAATTCTTATTCTTAATATTACCCTTCATTCCCTTACTTCAACAATTCAAGATTTTAATCAGAATGAGAGAATGATAACTTTAATCCAACATGTAACATTAGAGCCATATAAACTTTAACTGATGGTGGTTACTCAATAAGTTATGGAGAACTTGTAAAACTTCCTAATATCTGGAAAATATTGACATTTCGTAAATGATTGTTGATGTCATGTTTAATTTGGAACAATTTATATTTTGTTGTAAAAGATTAGTGTCCCCATCTATTTATGGTATTTAATGTAATGAAATTCCTTTGTATTTCATCATATACTTTGGGTATCTTATGCAGTAAATATGTGTTTTATTAGGCGACGAATGCGTAATACAAGCAAATGGGATAAATTGCTATAAAAACACAAAATAGGAAAACAATTTTGGAGCAGGTCCTTGGGTCACAACACCACGACGCAGATTTGGCACGAGAACCAGGGGCAGTAGACCGATCCCGGTTCACCAATCCGTTCGAGTTGGGCCAGGCCGAAGCCCGTGCCTCGGGCTAGTTGTATGGATAATCGATAGTTCTTTGTGCTTCAAATAGATAGTAATAATGTACACATCTTTTATAAAAACCCAAGTGAAAACTCTGTTATATGCAGATATTGATTTGAAATACATGCTTATACTTATGGTAACAAAAGTAGTAAATTTGTGGAAAAAATATCATCACAATTAAAATGTTAACAACCTATATTTTCAAATCATCATATATTTGTGTAAATATCATTATATAATTATTTATCGAATTATATATTGTAGATGCATAATGTATTAGAGGTTCTTTCATGATAATCAAACGGTCTTCTCATATTATAATGAAACGCGTCTTATTGAAAGAAGTTGCAACGTTTTCAAATATAGGAATGCAACAATGTAAATAATAGCAGTTTTATCGTTTTACGATACATCAAATAAAGATCGCAACTTCTCCGCAAGAGTAATGCATGCCTTTGTTTGTCCTTTGTCTTCAAATTACGTGTTACGAATACATTATCTGTATGTAAAAGGGTTATGAGATTATTATAAAACTACTAGAAGTCTGGCATTTTAATTTAAAATATATGCATTTATGAAAATAATAGATTCAATCCAAAAAAAAAAAAATCGTCACATTTAACATATTAATAATGAATGTTCATAAATATTTTAAGTATAGTGTAATTACCATTGCTTAATATTTTAAATATAATATAATTACTATTGCTTGATTTGAACTTTTACATTTATATATTGTTGGTGGTCTTTCTATACTTGTTTAGGAAATATTATGCTATTTAGAAGAGTTAAAATGTCCTTGGAGTTACCTAAAATTATGTCATTTAATATTAAACCATGCAAATGCCAGCAACTCTTGTTGATCTTTACACAAAGGGCATATCTTTTAAATACAGTTACAAGTCACGATATAATATAGTCCACTTTAAAGTTATAATAAATCATCTCGAATTATAATAAAAAAGGTACATTAACAATAAAAAAAAAAAAGCTGTAAACTACCTAAGTGAAAGCAATCAACAACATCTTGTGAATTAATTGATCTTATTTACTATAATTCAAGGTGATTTACCATAATCTAAATAGTCAATTTTAAGTGATTGTAGTATCAAATCCAAAAAAAAAAATGTAAGCAATAATAATTAAATATTATAAATAGTTAAAAGGTATTACAAAGAGATAATACCAATGAAGAGATCAAAGGATAAAGACTTTTGATTTTTTTTTCAGCCAATATTTTTTTGAATTTATATATTGTACATAAGAATGGTTTAAAACGGAATGGAATGAAATGGAACAGAACGAGAAACCATATGGTAAATCACTTTCCCTATTTGGAAATAATGGAAGGAAATTAAATTAAATATGTGTGTAGTAATAATTAGTAGAGATACGCTTAAAAATTGAATGTCATAATTAAAATGAAGGTTAAGTAAATGATTTGATTAATAGTAATAAATGTAAGAGAAATATAATCGGCAATTCCGCTCCTTAAATTCGAAATCATCGATTGCATAAAATCATAATTTCAACTTCTAAATACTTTTTCAAACACGAAAACAAAATTCGAAATCATAATTCTATTTCAATCCTTTCCTACATACCAAACATTTTGAAATGAAAAAGTATGAACAAAAAACAGCATTGAAATTATCCTTCTACATGGATTTCAATTTTTTCTTATGTATATGTAAATTCATTTTTCCTACTATATATGTGCTTGAAAAAATAAAATATAAAAGAACTTTTGCGATATTAAGAAAGAATATTTTGATATAAATAAGATGATGAAATATTATCTTCCCATAGAACAATAATTGACATTTTAACGGTAGAAATTTTCCTCTTAAAAATAGGGTGATAGAGAACTAACGGTAGTAAAATGCAAATAAATAAATGAATGAATGAGGCTAAAAGTTTAAATTTTATGTATTAGAGATGCTTGAAAGAGAGTGGAGTACAAAGAGAATGTATTTGGTTAATATTATTGAATATAAAAGTAGGATAGTTGAATATTTATTTTAATTATCAAATGTCATCCAATAGGTTCAATTAGCAGCGGTTTTTTTTTTTTTTTTTTTTGTGTTAAGTAATGGGGTAGATTCATTTACTAAATTTCTATAGTCTATTCCCCACAAGATAGGGCATAGAGTCAGGTCTTTTATACGCATCCTAGAAACCTCAAGAACCTATATGCCATAAGTTTCAATTCCATCGTATTGTAGTTTACCATCCAGTCTTTGGCTTTTCTCTATAAATGTAACTAAACTTAATAAATATTTAAATTATCAGCGCATGGTTAGCTGCAATAAAAGGGTCTAGTTCAGTAGATCACTTTAATTATCCACGGAATTAAACTAAACAGTCAAGAAATAATGCTATTGACTTTCCTTTACGACATGGCAATGGTGGCTATCGAGATTTCTACCTAACAATCATCCCTACATTTGATATACATCCTAACACTTATCAAACCATAGAATCTATAGAGTTCAGAGTTAGACCGGAAAAAAAAAAAATCTATATGTGTCTTTATCTTCAGAGTATTGGTTATCATTTTTTATGAAAATAAAAAATGAATGTTTAATCTTATCTGAACGGTCAAAGCCATATGTCTAAATTTGTTATAAATCTTCACAAGCCCAGGATTAAGTGCATGTAGGCAAAGACGAAGACAACGAGAAGTGATACGCGGAGCCGGCGGGGTGAATCAACCGAAGGAGTCCTTAGTCTATTGATTTTGGAGGTTAGCTAATATTGGACTTGGTCTTAGTTGAGAAATATGACCAATATTGATCAGTTCGGTTTTGTTAGTTTTCTGGTTTTATCTTTTTCTTTCCCTTTTTTTTTTTTAAATTTCCTAGGTTAGTTTCCCGAATTGGGGGTCATTACGTCCTGTCTTTACACCACCATAAATATGCTACGATGTGTAACGAGGAGTGCAATAGAAAGTTGAGAACAAATCTAGCACCTGCTTGTAGAAATAATGATTTACGAGGTTGTGTGGAAACCATATACCATCGTCATTACGCTATTGGATTGTTAATCAGTTTGTGGTTTTGTTTTATCTCAGTTTTATGGTTTTGCACATAAAATTTCAATATTAATTTCTCTTGTCCCTTCTTCTTTTTTTTTTTTTTTTTATCTTTCATTATTATGTACTTTATCAATTTATAACGAAAAATCCAGATCCAATCCTAGCGAATTGGTATTAGAGTTGCACATACCTTTCAAGATTGTTATTGACTCCTAATTGTAATGCATGTAAAGAGAAAGTTCAGAGCAAGGTGTCGGTCGTTCTTTTAGTTAATAATAAATATAATATTAAAGTATGATCTTGAGAAATTCAAAGGATTCACATATTTAAGGTTTTGTAACGTAGAATGTGTAGTACCTAGTGTAGCCAGACTTGAAGAGGAATGAATGCAGGAAAAATGATGGCTAGGCAAAGTTTGATGTGGATGCATCGTTAACTATCTAACAAAGTCTCACAAACAACGTATTACAGGAGGTAGTACCACTAAAAAAGACAATGAATATGCAGAAGAGATTAGGAACTGTTGTATATGACCAGTTCTCTAGTTAAGCGGTTGATGTTGAAATAGAGATTCATTTGCAATGAGCGAGGGGGTTGGTAATAAATGCCTCTAATCAATTATTTGAAACATATAGATTTGAAGTAAGTATGAGGTAATAGTCCTATCGTACTCTCTATTATACTTATCATAGAGATCAAGGGAAATCGTGATATCTTGTAAGGATAGCTTTTTATAGAATTGGTCAAACATATTTGCTGAGTAAGGAACAATTAAAACACAAGCAAGAATGCATAAACAGGGAAGTTACAAATACAACTATACGAGTGGGTTACATAGAACTACCTCACCTCGACTCAACTTTAACCTATAGGTTAACTAAACCAACCCATACACCTACTTAATAAACGAATCAAAATATTAGGCTCAACTTCCTCACCATAGGTAGGTGCCTTAAATAAGTTACTACAATAACTAAGTGCATTTAACCTATTTATACATTTTAATAGGTTAAACAGGCTAATCTAATCTAATTAACTCATTTATAAATTGTAGTGGGTTAATATGGACTAACCTAATTCTTTTAGTGTAAAAACTTAATATCATAAAACAAACCTACAAGAAAATAAATGTTATCTCTTACTTAAGATTATACAAAATAAAACCGGTATATATAAATAGAATTAAAATAGTCAATCCTTATTTCAATTGAGAATTAACATACTTTCAACTAAAAGCATAGTTTGACTCTTACCTAAGATAAGCTTATGTTACTCATTACTTGCAATATATGGAGATAAAAACCAAGTCATCCAACAAAAGCAAGCACATTACAAGAAAAAAGACAAATTAATTTATGAATAATTATGTGAAATGGCATAAGTCTACCTTAATTAAGCTTACATTTGTAACTTTCTTTCTTTTTTCCTCAAAACCTGTAAAATAATGGATTATTCTACTTTAACTCATGAGTTGATTAGGGTGTGTTAGATAGTGTGCATTTTGATTAAATTAAAATGTTCTATCCTACCCTTCCTTTTAGTTGGTTAAGTGGACTCTCTCAACGTACCCAACCTATTTACATAACTCCAATTGTAATGTTCAAGTTTCCAAAGATTGATAAACATCTAATGACAATGGTAACACTATAGGAAAATCAATCGATCGAGTTGTAATTTGCTTTTCCTACAACTTAAAATGCAATAAACATCACAGAAGAGGTTGGTTTCAAACATATAAGCCTAAGCAACATGTAAATGTACAATTAGTAAAAGTTGAAAATTGCTATTGTAAGTTAGTCCCCTAATCAATGCATTACTTACAAAACTCTTTAGGATCTTTGGTGTGGTAAACCTAACTACTCTTAACTAAGAGTGGCTGGTTGTACTATTTATGTACCATATTAGAAATAGAAAATTATATCGTAGTTTAATTAAATGTAATTTCATGATTATCATCAAGATATAAAGGGCTAATATCATGCTTGATTAATTTGCATAACTACATAGGAAAGAGCTTCTTTTTAATTTTATACAAAAAAAGAAAATAAAAATAAGTTGTTCCAAAGAAGGTAAATTGAAACTTATGGTTCCTTCATGACCAAAAGAAGGAAAGTTGGCCTTGATACACCTTCCAAGCTAGAACATCACTCTCATATAGCTAGAGATAAGTAGTAGAGACATATTAGATCACATTAGAAGTACAACAACTACCACATGGTTGATAATCCCGTTAGTGTTGCAGATAAGAATAAGTTATTGCATCCTACTTCATTTTATGGGAATCTCTAAACATAATGCAAATTAATGTCTCATCCATATGAATGAAGTCTTTTTTCATATGAATGATGTAAGTTTTGCAATCAAAAGTTCAGAGTCAATACGTAAAATTTAAAGCAATCGGATAAGTTATTCGATCGAACCCAAATTATACAATAAAATTAGGAATGGTAGTAAAAGCGATTTCGTAAGTTTGAATTTAGAAAAATAAGTAATAAAATAATTAAATATCATAATATTGAATTATAAGTATATTATCTATTATTTATCGAAAACGCATAAAACGAGTTTTGATAACTAACGAATCAATATAGATAAATTATATACATACCAAAAATTATAAAATAATATAAACAATATTTATACGGATTTACTTGTAATATATACGTATTTACATATAAGTAAAAATACTCGAAATTACTTAAAATATCTAAAATAAGCTAAAATAATACTAGATAATTAAGGAAAATTTATAAAAAATTATTAAAATCAAGAAAAATGAGGAAATATCTGGAATTAAGGCATGGCATGCTAGGATTAAGAAGAACACAATGAACCAATCAATATAAGATAATTAGAAAGCAAAAAGAGAAGAGATAAAGGACATTTGGCAACAGAAAAATTAAAGAGAAACCCTAGACTCCACTATAAATTCATAACACTATCTCCATTCCTCATTTGGTCAATTAGGAAGCTAAAACAATTAAAGAGAGACTAGAGAAATATGATTAGGTTATTTTATTAAAAATAGCAAAATTAGTATGTAATTAGGGCTTACAAAGAAAACCCATGACCAATAGCCACTTGGAACAAGTCAACTATCACACTACACCCTAACACCATCGCCCCTCTTTACCAACACACTTAGAGCCATCATTGGTGGTTAGAAGCTGATCAAATAGGTAAGTCCAATCTTTAAACCGATTTTATGTAATTTATTTAAACTATCAAACTAATATAGAAAATTATGAAATTTTGTATTCTAAAATTTTTATATATTTAGATTTAAGAAAAAATATCAGTTTGATGAAATTAGGTCTTGATATATACAGTGCTTAAGAAATCTTAAAACTCAAGCTTATTTTCGATTTAGAATTAAATAGCCTTAATAATGTAGTTTTGAGCCTAGAATTTTGTGTAGGCTATTTAGAGTATTTAAAACAGTTTTATAAAGAGGTTTTTTATAAATTAATTTTTGAAAATTGTAGTTGATTTTTGGGTCTTTAAATTATATATAAAGAGTAATTTTAGGCATACTTTAGTGATTAAATGTATAAGTACTAATTTAGTATGTAATTAGGTGTCTTAGAATGTTAATTTCTGATGTAGTATGATATTGGTAGTATTTGAGGTGTTAGATATAGATATTATATACATTTTCTGATAAATATGTATATAGGAATAATATGTAAAATTGGAAATATAACAAGTAGAAAATATTAAGTTAAAAATTGATAATAATAATAATAATAATAATATACAACAAATTTGATATGAAACTTAAATATTGGTAATTATATGAAAAATATAAACTTTTCTCCTATCAAAAGCAAATTCAGCAGTTAAATTAAGAATAAAGTGTATCATACGGACTATAATATTAGTTAGGGGTTGAATCTGAGATTTAGAATACTAAGTGTAATGTAATTAATTTCACATAATGATTTGAAATGAGTTCTTAAGATTCACATATAAAATTTGTAATCAAAAACTGAATTAGAACTCAAATAAAAAGCAGATTCAGAAATTGAATAAAAAACTAGCCCATAATAGATCAGTAATAAATAATATATATAACTTAGATGATCAAATAAAATTATAATTTAAAGCCTATATGTCATAAGGGTATAAATACTAAAAGAGTATTTATATTATAGGACAAGCAGAGATGGGTTAACCTGCAATGAGACAAGTTAACCTGTAACAAGTCGAGTGAGCAAATCGAGAATTTCTTGTAAGTTAGATTCAATACATCACCATTTTGGAGTACTATACTAAAATATTCAAAGGCTTAGGATTGTATGTGATCGTACTTGTAAATAGCCATATGTGTATGTCTATGATTACTTGTTAAATACCGATGTTGCGTTATGATGGTTTATTGTGAATTGGGTGATAGATTGTTTGATTACCCTAAAGTGAATTTAATTGTATTTGACCTAATACCTTAACTAGACATGCATTGCAACTCTTTAAAAGACAATTAAGACTTTTCAACTAAATATCGACACCATGAGAGATAACACTAAATAACATAATGGTCCCTCCTTCATCCTTAGTCGAAATAAGTAATAAGAGAGGAGGTTACGGGAAAGATAAGAGTAATGGTTAGAAGTGTTACGCTCCGAAATCACAGAGTCGCAACAGTCTCGTCATATAAACCATTCTATGATAGTAACTGCCCCCACAGTATCTACTATAAATATGATCTACATAAGGCGTTAACAACTCTTTATTTTGAAGCAAACAATTTAAATAAAAAGTTTAGCTAAAGTTACAATTATTATCTAGAATTTTAGGTCAACATACATAATTACATGTACATTCCACAGAACTTCCCAAGAAATTCTACATTAACATAGCAGTTTACTAATTTACATAACAACTATCAGTATTTCATTCTTAAGCTATTAAGAATACTCTAACTATACATTCACTACTAGGCGAATCGATCCTTACACCCCAGGCTTCAAAAGAACTAATCTCTGGATAGCTGTAGGGTAGCATAATACTCGAAGTATTCAGAAATCAAGACCTGCAAAAGGATCTATACGGATATGAGCAACTACAGCTCAATAAGTTGAATTGAAGACTAATGAATATATACAAACAGAAACAAGATTATTAAGTAATTATTTTTATGCAATGCAACAAATAAGTATCATCACACAACGTAATTCGATTCGTTGTGAAATCAGAGAAATTTCACCTGCTCTAATCCGGGTAAAGGAGTTTTCATGTTATGCAACAATTCACAACCAAACTCAGGTTTGTGCAATGGAAACACTGCTCCTCCTAAGACTATCCTTCGAACCAATGCTTTCATCTTCACCGCAACCTCCTTTCCTATCACTTAGTTTGGCTAAGGATAAGAAAAAGACCAATTGCTATCTAACGCTATCTTTATCGAAGGTATCAGTGTTTGGTTGAAGAATCCTAATAATCCCCCTAAAGGGTTGCAATGCATGACAATTTAGGTCATTAGAGTCGAATAAAATTAAATTCCATTTAGGGTGTTTAAACAATTTAACACTAATCCAGTTATAACACAAAATCATGCATAACACAAATGTCAACACAAATTCAGATACTCAAACACATGCATAAACTATTTACAATCACATTCATACACAATCCTAAGTCTCCGAGTACCATAAAATAGTACTCTAATATAGTAAGTAATAACCCAACTTAATTGGAATTCTCAATTGCCCAATCACTTAATTGCAAGTTGGTTCGTCTCCGAGTATCCTATAATATAAATATGCCTTTTTAATACTTATACTTTGATGATTCATATTTTAAGTTATAATTTAACTCATTTCTCCATGTATACCTATTATTTACTAATAATTTATTCTATCTTATTTCGGGGTTTGGTTTCTAAATTAGATTCTAGTTTTTATTCTACATTGTCTCGAACTACAAGGAATCTTAAATATACTCGAATCATAATATGAAATTAATCACATTAAGCTCGAGTATTCTAATATCTCATTGGGTCTTAATTTAATGTTCTAAACTATTCGATACACTTTAATCCTAATTGGGGTACCGGATTTACTCTTTATATGAGAAAATCTTACATTTTTGTATACAATTGCCTAAAATTAAATTTTGTTTCATATTTATTATGTACTGATTTTTATTATTATATTATCTAAATAAATCTAATTTTTCATATTTATTAAATTTCCAATTCCACATATTCCTAATTTCTTATAATTACTACATAATTCCTATATTAATTACACTTAACACTCCAAAGACTAGGATTAGGTTTTCACATTAGAGATTAACATCATTAATCATCTAATTACCATCTAAATCAGTAATTAATTACCTAATTAACCCAAAATTATCCAATTTTTCCATCATTTTAGAGCTAAAAATTTACTTAAATTTTTCAAAAATTAAATTAAAAAAAAATAGCTTCATAGCACTATTCTATATCACTTAAGCATTCTATAAAAAAGAAAAAAAAAATTGAGCTCCAAACTACACTCCTAAGCCTATTTATTTCTAGTTCTAATCATACTCGGTTTTGCTTAATTTTTTACGAACCTTATATTTGCAAACGTGATTAAACTTAATCACTATTTTTCCCTAAATCTACATACAATAAAACCTCAGAATAATAAATGTCATAATTTTTTGGGCAAAATAAATAATTTAAGAAATTGTACAAAATCAGAGTAGATATGTAACTCACCCGATCCGATGGCTTTTGGGCCTCTAACACGAGTTTAGGTGTGTCGATCGGCCAAGTGTGGGTCTAGAGTGGGGTGGTGGTAGTGTGTGGGTTCGGTTCACTAGCCCCTTCTGCACAGATTTACTTAATAATTTCCTAAACCCTAATTTTCTTCTCCAAATTTTGGTGCTCTCAATTTTTTCTAACTTCTAATTATCCAAATGAGTTTTTTAATTTCTCTTGCTATTTATAGAGCTTTGTAGTAATTATTATATATTTAATTAGACAAGATATTGCTCAAATCTCTTCAATTTTGCCTTTTATTGGTTGATTTTTCTTCTTCACTTCCTGACCTACCACAACTTGATCCAAGTCATTCCTTATTCCTCTAATTTTTTCTTAATTATTTAATAAGTTTCTAGCTAATTTAAGTAATTTCGCATATTTTTATCTACATGTAAATACATGTGGGGTACATGTAAACATTTCTAATTATTATTTAGGCCATTCTATGATTTTTAGTATATATATAATCTATCTCTAGTAATTTATTAATTATTAGATTACACTTTTCGCCTTTTCAATAATTAATAAGTATTATACTTAAAATTTGAAAATTTTATAATCTCTTATTTTATTAAATTCAAGTTTACAAGGTCATTTTTACTAATATTTCTATCTATAGTTTATAATTTAAGTTTGATTGAATCCTTTAACCGATCGTCTTAAACTTTGTGTACTAAGTTCAATCCTATAGTCATTTAGCTTAACTTTAAGGCTTACAGTTAGAAGGATAGTCAAGGGAAAAGTAATACCTCCATTGCACAAGCCTGGATTTGGTTGTGAGCAATTGCATAAACATTAGAACTCCTTAATCCTGGATTAAAGCGAATGGAATTTCTCTGATTTCATAACAAACCGGATCACGTTTTGTTACTGCATTTGCTTGTTACATTGAATCTAATTAATTGTTTAAATACCTTGTTTGTGTTTATTATACATTCTTAAGTCTTCGTCCTAATTTACTGAACTATTAGTTGCTCATACCCTTATAGATTTTCTTACAGATATTAATTGAAATCCCACGCTATAACTATCCTAAGGTTAGTTTCTTTTTTTAAGTTCCTTAAGAGAGTGAGGATCAAATTGGCTAATCAATCGAGTTTTTAAAGTCTTTCCTATTAACTCTTAAGTTTATGTGATGATCATGTAATATTTAATTACCAAACTACCATGACATGTAAATGTTTCCTAGGATCATAAGACAATATAGGTATATTTATATAAATATGACCTAAAGTTTGTAGTTATATATATATTAATTTTATTAATAATCATGAATGAGTTTTTTACTTCATAGCGAGGAGTTATAAACGCCTTATGTAAATCGTATCTATAATAGTAACTAGAAGGTCAGTTACTATCATGAGTTGGTTTACATAGCGAGACTGTTACGACTCCACCACTTCAGAGTGTAACAAATGATACTTGAAAAATGGTTGACAAATTTAATAGCTAAAGAAAAGTTAGTGACAAGATTTGGATGCAAAGGATCAATACTCTCAACAACCAACAAATATATTGAGTAAGAGTCTACCTTGAAGAAGTTCAAACATAGTTTATATTAATTGATCTTGTGTGGAGATTCATTTAAGCTCATAGTAAGACCTTTACTAATATAAATGCCACTTGATGGCTCATTATAAGGTTTTCAACCTATCAAATTCGCTAAAAATCCTATATAATTAACGCTATAGGGTTTTAGAAGTAATTCTCAAATCCTAAACAAATCCTTAATGGTTCTAGGTAAGGTTTTTTAGGATTTAAAAAAAAAAAACACTTTACGGAAAACCCATACCTGGTTAAAAATAATATATATATATGATATTAGTAATCTAGTATTAGTTGTAAATAATAAAACATAATAATTAATAAAATATATCTTATCTCTTTCATACTTTATCTTTTAAAAAAATCTTAGCCCCATCTCTTTATTTCTCTCACAATCTCTATAACTTTCTTCCCTCATCTTTACTCTCTCTATTAACCAATCGACCACATTCCTTAATCCCCATCCATCCCCTTTTTATTAATCCTATATTTATTTAAAATAAAAAAAAAGTTGGTTTTGTCCTAAATAATTATATGTCATTTGTTTTATTATTTAAAACAAACCATACGCTATTTGCTTATATATATATATATATATATTATATACATACAAATCAATTTTTTTTTTTTTAGTATTAGCAGGTTAAGTTGAACTTTTAACGAGTTCTACAATACCCTATAGGAGCAGCTTCTGAAAATAAGATAAAAACCTTATAGGGTTTTGAAAAACCTCATAAGTTAATGGGTCGGGTTCAAGTTTAGGTTCGAGTTCAACAAAACCTATTATAAACCCACCCTAGTGGTATCTCTATTTACTAAGGTGGAAAATTATGGCATTTTCACTTTAAGTTCAAGTATGTTAGTGATTTGTTGATTTTATTTGAATTCTTCATGATGTATTTAATCTAAAACATTTTTGAGATGATAAAACTATGATGCAAGTCTTGTTTTATACATGTTTAATCAATCCTAATAGGCCAGAATTATGTTGGAGAGGATCAATTAACTAGAGATTGATTGCATGAAGATTGCTCCGTCCAAAGATGGATTATCTAACTATTGGACACAATAGTTGAGTATCATTCTTGGCTAGTAGACTACTGAGTATGATACTTAACTGTCCCCCTTAGTTGGCCAACTAAAGATGGTCATAATCTAAGTAAACATCTATTTAATCCCTCTTGTATCTTTTTCATCAATAGTGTACTATACTATTAGAGAAACACTTTCAAGAATCTTTTGATATTCCAATATTCCTATAGGCTCTTGTTTTATCATTAGTGAATTTACTTTCTCATTTTATTTGTGGTTTTATGCCCATGCTAAGCTTTCTCGTAAATTTGGTTTTATGATCTTCTTTTCTCTTTCTAACTTATAATATTAACACCAGACATTTAAATTTGCAAATCTTTTATTAAGCACTTTCAATTTCCTATAGAATCCCTTTTTCTCCCTTAATAAAATAAAAAATTTACTAAGATTAAATAAAAGAACAATTAAAAGATAGAGAACTCTCGTTTTTCATTTTTTAATTTTTGAATAGTTTGTTATAATCGATATTATTATTTACTTTTTCCTTATATATATCTTCTATATATATTAAGCTAGTAATTTTTTGTTCAACCCAATGCTTTTAACATATAGTTTTATTTTTTCTCACTCTTTCTCTCTCCAATATTATATTTCTACAATATTTACGCTGTGTATTAATATCTTTTACTATATGTACATATCTCTCTTTATGCCTAACTATGACCTTTATTTCTCTCTCTACATTTATTTACACTATGCATTAATAAGCTTCATCTTTTATTTTTATTAAATATATTACTATTATGGTTATATGTTCTATTACTACTAAACCACTCATTATTATTCGTCTCTATATTCTAGTATAACCATTATCCAATATAGTAATTTACTTATTGCTATTACTTATCACATTTCCTTTTAGTTATATGATTTTATATATTTTGTGAATAACTATATTATCTAAGGGCAAAATATTTCTTATATTGTTGACTTTTTTTATATAATATGCTTTTTTTTTTACATATATGCATCTTTTTTTCTATATATTTGCATTTCTTATATTGTTTATTTGATTTTTATGTAAAATTAGACATGTTTATTGAATTGTTTCATTTCGTAATTTTTCAAATTCATTTATTCTTTGTTAGCTTTCTAACAAGTAACAATTTATTCAACAGAACAAATAAAATGTGATTGGATTGTTAACAACTATATTTATAATATATTTTTATAATCGTATTTTTCTTGTTTTCCTTACATTTTTTAAAAGTACTTAAGAATTATTTTATTTTATAAATCATTAGTTAGGTATATAGCAAAATAGAGTAATCGTTTTATACTTTTACAGTACTGTGCATTATAATTGTAGACACCTAGTTTTTATCCCACCGTAGTTATAATTTTTGTTTTTAAAGTGTCCTAATTCAAAAATAAAAAAAATTTGAAAAATGATAAAAAGAAAAATTGTAAAGATTTTTTAGGAAAATAGATTTTTTAGAAAGTAAAACGTTTTAAGGACAATGGATTCAGTTTTAGCTCATTTCAAGTAGTTCTATTTTAGAGGGTCATATAACTTAAGTATAATTTAATTGTATTAAATATATAAAAAAAAAAAAACCAATAGCTTATTCAATAAAGTACTTGGACTTGAGATTAGATTTGGCTTAAAGTCGTAGGTTCGAATTTCATTAGGCACACATGTGTTATTTTTCTTCCATTGCAATTCTTTTTTCGAGAAGTTAACAAAAAGAGAAGGAAAATTAGTTAAATGTATGGGATTTGATTGTATACACAAACCCCGACCGATGAATGAATAATAATGGAGCATGCTAACTGTGGATCGATATTGTATCGGAATTCCCATATTATCCATGTAATTTTCCATGTATATTAATTCTTTGTATAAGATTTGTTCATTGTTTACCTATATTTTATTTTGTATATTACTTCTTTATAAATGTAAAAATTCTTTGTAAATCCTATGGAATTCCAATATAATTACAACCTTAAACACTTAGCATTACTACATTATTATTCGATCGTTAATTCCTTGCATCTATATGTCTTCATTTTACATTTTTTCTTTATCTTTATTCATCTATTAATAGTCATGCTTGATAATTATGTCCTAATCTCTAATAGTTAGGTTCATAAATAATCATGTTTAGCCACCTTGTAAAATACTATATTTCTTTGAAAGCTCATTCTTAAGTGATCAAAAGTGAAAAGAAAAGAAATATGCATTCTTCTAAATAGGTTAGCACCTTATAAATAAGCTTCCTCATTTATAATAAATAGGATTTAAAGGTGATATTGGGTTCCATCGAATAATAGAGTAAAAAGTTAAGCCCCCTTTTCTCTGTTTCTTTTTGCTACAATCTTTTAGTTTATTATTCTTTAATCTTTAGTATTCATCTTTTGTAAGTAAACCATTGATAGTATTGTTCTATATGTAAATAAATTCTATAGGCTTGTCTATAGAATCTTAAGAAAGCAATCCTTCATTTACAATTTCATCACTTAACCTTTGTAACATAAAAGCCCTAACTTTTTCTCTCTCTCTCTCTCTTTCAAGAAGAAAAAAAGAAAAAAGAAAAGGAAGAAGATGTGGCTAATGATTACAAATCCTTATGGGATTCGGGACAAATATGATCACTTGGCCCATTAAGATAGCTAACCCAAACACATCCACTTGACTCGAGAAGGCAACCAACCAAACATAAACCCCTAGCCCATCAAGATGTTGAATTAACTCAAAGACCCTTAGCCATCAAGTCCGACCGTGAACTAAGTTAAAACACAAAGTCACGAAACACCATCTTGAGCTTAATCCCCAGTATAAACAAAAAGGGCAATTCATGATCCCTTACACCTCAAAAGACATCAATGCTAACGCATTCGATTCTAGGAGCCAAACACCTCAAGACCACATATACCTTACCCAAGCCCATACGCTTAGAACCTATGGATTTAGAGCCTTGATTCATCTAAAGATAAAGACTCCACAAAATAGATAATTACTTTAGGGGAGAGAAAAGTAAGAAATAACGGGGAAAAATGAAAAAAAAAAGAGAGAGAGAAAAAAAAAGAAAGAAAAGGGAAGAAAGGACTAAACATTGGGCTTGAGAAAAATCCCAACCAAAGAAGATCTAAAAGCCCAAGCTGCTCTAAAAATACAAGGTCCTAAATCATCTTCCCAACTACTAACATAAAACCACTTATCCATTTCGAAATCATATTCTAAATCATGAATATAAAACCTTTCTATTCATCTTGAATCACATAAGACCTCCCCACCCACAATACCTCCTTACTCAAAACTCTTTTGATCTTAAAGAATGATTTATCTAAAATAAAAATTGTGGTTGAAACTAGGTTAAGCACAATTATAGTTCTTTCCTAAGGGTTCTTAACTTATACACCCGGATTAGAAAAAGTATTTTTTTCAAAATAGTCCCTCTCATTAATTCCTTTTAAAGCCATTTAACCAAAATCCTAATTAATGAACTCAAAAAAGACCCAATAAATTGATCAAGGCGTATCACTTGTAAATTGGACTGTAATTTTTGGAATAGTAATCAAGAGCGAAATCTAAACAAAAAGTGCATAAGAAAGTCCTCTTTGACTAGACTAATCGTGAGTTACCTTTTCCTTAGGAAATGAATGTTTAAAGTCATAAGGCTTATCCAAGAAGCTCAGTATCAAGACTAGAAACTAAGGTGGATATGAGATACCTTACATGGTTACTAAGGAAGGGGATGGTTATAATACTTGTTTCTTAGATAAGAATTTGTATCCATTAGTAAACTTCTAAGAAAAAAAAAATGAAATGAAAAAGAAAAGAAAAGAAGAGAGATAGAATAAAGGAAAAAAAGGGAGAGAAGGTAAAGGCTTGTTACAAATTTTTCCATTCATGTTGGCCTAAGTGACCAAATCTTCAGTTCGTATCATCTACTTCTAAGTCATTATCCTGTTGTAGTTTTTTATGTCCATTAACTCTTTTTCAAAATAAAAAACCTTATCTCTAAAGCCTTTTTTTATCATAAATGGTTTTCACCAAAGTCTTCGATGCAATTTTCTCAAGTCAAGAGATTTTTCGAATTGGTTATGTTCCTTAGTTTTACTTCATCAACTGCAATATAACGTTTTAGTGAGCCTATACAGCCCTTACCTCTTTGTCCATTTTCTTTAGGGATTTAACTAGCTTATAAAGCGTTGTCCCAATTTCTTCATTAGGGTTCTAGCTAGCTCATAGAGCGTTGTCTCAATTCATATTTTCTTAGGGTTCAAACCAGCTCACAAAGCATTGTCCCTATCTATATTCACTTTTAGGGTTTCAGTTAGCTCGTAGAGCATTGTCCCCATCCATATCTTCATCAAGGTTTAGCTAACTCATAGAGCGCTATCCCAATTCACATTTTCTTAGGGCTCTAGTTAGCTCACAAAGCATTGTCCCTATCTATATTCACTTTTAGAGTTTTAGCCAGCTCATAGAGTATTATCCCTATTCATATCTTTATGAAGTATCTAGTCAACTCATAGAGCGTAGTCCTGATCCACATCCACTTAAGTTAGCTAGCTCATAGAGTGCTGACCTAACTTAATTCTCATTAAGGGTTTTAGCTAGCTCAAGGAGTGCTTTGCCCATTCACCTATGTTAGTCAACTTAAAGGAGCACGATTAGGTTTTTATTTAAGGTTTTAGCCAGTTCAAGGAGCACTTTACCCATTTACCTAGGTTAGTTAGCTTAGAGGAGCATGATCGAGGCTTCATTTCGGGTCTTAGCCAACTCAAGGAGCGCTTTCCTCATTCACCTAGGTTAGTTAGCTTAGAGGAGTATGACCAGGTTTTCATTTAAGGTCTTAACCAACTCAAGGAGCACTTTACTTATTCACCTAGGTTAGCTAGCTTAAAGTAACACGACCAGGCTTTCATTTAGGATATTAGCCAGCTCAAGGAGCACTTTGCCCATTCACCTAGATAAGTTAGCTTTACGGAGTACAACTAGGTTTTCATTTAGGGTCTTAGCTAGCTTAAGGAGTGCTTTGCTCATTTACCTAGGTTAATCATCTTAGAAAAGCATAACTAGGTCTTCGTTTAGGGTCTTAGCTAACTTAAGGAGTACTTCGGCCATCTCATCTTAGTTAGTTAACTCATAGGGATACGACCAAGTCTTCAATATCTCTTTAGGGTCTTAACAACTTGAAGGAGCACATTGCCCGTCTCATCTTAGTTAGTCAGCTCATAAGGGCATAACTAAGTCCTCATTATCTTTTTAGGGTCTTAGCGAACTCAAGGAGCGCTTTGTCCGTTTCATCTTGGTTAGTCGACTCATAGGGATACGATCAAGTCCTCAATATCTCTTTAGGGTTTTAGTTATCTCAAGAAGTGTTTCACCGGTTTCATCTTGGTTTGTCAACTTATAGGGATACAACCAAGTCCTTAATATCTCTTTAGGGTCTTAGCCAGCTCAAGGCGCGCTTTGCCCTTTTCATCTTGGTTAATTAGCTCATAAGGGTACGACTAAGTCCTCAATATCTCTTTAAGGTCTTAGCTAGCTCAAGGAGTACTTCGCCGGTCTCATCTTAGTTTGTCAACTCGTAAGGGCACGACCAAGTCCTCAATATCTCTTTAGGGTCTTAGCTAACTTAAGGAGCGCTACACCCATCCCATCTTAATTAGTCAGCTCATAGAAGCATGACCAAGTCCTCGATATTTCTTTAGGTTCTTGGCCAACTCAAGGAGCACTTCGCCCGTCTTATCTTAGTTAGTTAGCTCATAGGGGTATGATCAAGTTCCCAATATCTCTTTATGGTCTTAATCAGCTCAATGAGTGCTTTACCCATCTTATCTTCGTTAGTCAGCTCATAGGAGCATAACCGAGTCCTTAGATTTTCATTTAAGGTCATAACCAACTCAAGGAGCGCTTTACATTTTTATCTCGGTTAGTCAGTTCATAAGGGTACGACTAAGTCCTCAATGTTTTTTTAAGGTCTTAATCAACTTAAGAAGCGCTTTATCCATTCACTTAAGTTAGCTAGCCCACACGGCACTACCCTCCTTTTTAATACCTTTAGGGATTTTGCCAGCCTTTAGGGGCATTACCCTCACTACTATTTTTTTCGAGTTTTGTCACCAAATCCTCAATGAACTAGTCTTAGGATAACTTGCTAGTCATAACACTTCTTATGACAGAGTCATCCCCAAGGCAAAAATGATGTTCCTTTTTTTTTATAGTAAAGTGTTACTCAAACTTCACTACAAAGAGGAACAATTGTAGACACCCAATTTTTGCTCCCTTATAGTTCTAATTTTTTGTTTTTTAAAGGGTCCTAATTCAAATATAAAAAATATATAAAAAATGAAAAATGATAAAAATACAAAAGAATGAAAAAAAGAAAAATTATATAGATTTATTTAAGAAAATAGATTTTTTAGAAAGTAAAATGTTTTAGGGACAATGGATTCAGTTTTAGCTCATTTTAAGTAGGTTTATTTTTTAGGGTCACATAACTTAAGTATAATTAATTGTACTAAATATTGAGAAAAACCAATAGCTTATTCGGTGAAGTACTTGGATTTGATATTGGATTAGGCTTAAGGTTGTGGGTTTGAATCTCATTAGGCATACATGTGTTATTTTTCTTCCATTGTAATTTCTTTTTTGAGAAGTTAACAAAAAAGGAGGGAAAATCAGTTGAGTGTATGGGATCTAAATCTGACTATAAATCTCATCAAATCTTTATTGTTTTTAAGTAGATTTAATAAAATCATAGCTAAATAATCGGTGAAAATTACAAATTTAAAGATGATATTATTAAATCCGATAACAAGAAGATTTATAAAAGATTCAAATCTAGATTGAATCTTATCTAAAGGATTTGAAATGATCTAGGAGGATTGGAAAGATTCAAGTGTGAGTTTTATGAATGGGGATTAAACAAGTAAAGAAGGGGATTCAATGTAAAAAACAAAAAACAAATCAATTTTGAAGCCAAACACAACTACTCCTAAACATGATCAGTACTACATTGAACACAGTTGTAGTAATCGTGTACGACCATCAACAATGAACTTCATCGCACAATACAACAGCACGTTGGATAATATAGTGTAGTGCCAAATTTGATGCATGTCAATGTAGACTCCAACAACCCATCGACCAGCCCTTTCATGGATACAACTCACACATTGCATGTACATACACATCATACCATCACACGATCGACAAGCCTTTATTACAAGCTTGACACCATTTGCATGTTTACTGTAGCTTACGAGCACCAACATCACTATATAGTACATACCCACGATGAATACACAGCCACGCACAAACACATCACACGTATGTTACACAACCAATGCATTCCATCACTGTAGCACTTCACCAACGATCCACTCACGATCTACACGCACACATTACTTCACTCACGATTAGCACATACTGATCACTATCTTACACTATCCACAGATAACTAACTCACGATCAACATACTATACTTCAGTCAACTCCTATAACGGTTGTAACTCCAATTAGAAGTATACGCCACTCATATGAACTACACGTACTTGATGCAATTTGCCACACGCCCACTAATAGGAATCAATCCTTTGGACCGATTACGTGCTACCAAGTTAGAGGACTCTAAGGACTTGCTTAAAGGATACTAGCTCTAAGCCATAGCTGAGATGGGGATTCCTACCCCGAACTAGCCTCCTATCGACTTGTCTGTCAAATTCTCATATGTGTCCAACATGCTCATACCCAGCAGCTCATTCCTAATCCAGAACAGCCTAAGATTAACCGAATCGAGCTCCCCAATCGACCATTTGCGTTTGACTTTAATTCAACTAACTTCCTTACCATTTTGATTGGCCTTCAACCTGATTTAGATCAGGTCGCCCTTGACTGCAACACTTACCTGTTTTCATCTACCTTACATCATATTCCTAATGTCCAACCACCAAGTGACATGTGTCTTCTAACACAACATTCCAGAATGATCCTTTTTTTTGTATTGAATATTCTTTATTTTTTTTTATCCCTTTTAGTATGTCTTATGTAACCTAGTTGTAGAATACCCTTTTGTCTTTTCATACATATAAAGTAACCCTAATGGATAGGTATATAAATCCTGACCCTAATGGATAGGTATATAAATCCCAACTTTCTTGTATGTGAACGATCATCTCTTCAACATAAAAATTATTCTTTTGAGCAACCTCAGTGTTTTCACTTTCATTCAACTCTTATCTATTTCCTTCAGTAAGGAGTACTGACAAGTGACTTTTCAATTCAGATCGTTACATCATATCCGATGGATTATAGGTCGAGTAGGATTAAGTGGTACATCATATCTACCTAGTAGCTACTCGAGTTTGTTAGCTTTTCTTCTATTTCTTTTTTCGATTCATTTCGTTGTAGTGCTTTTCCGTATGTCTAACCTCAGAGACGCATTAGTTTCACTGATATTAGAGCACAATTCCATGAGAGAAAGTGTAAAGTTGTAATGAAGTTTTGGTTCACTTTACTATTCGTGGCTGTTGTGCTCCTTCCATAGCTACTGAAATGCAATAGTGTGACAGCAAGAGTGGTTTTATTGTTACTTAGTTTTTACACTGTTTTTAATTACAAAAATAAAGCAAGTTTGTTTCTATTTTATTTAAGTAACTACCTGATATTGAAGTTATTAGCAAGCTGTTAATCCGTTTGAGAAATACTATACCACGTCTAATTCAAGAGTATAAAGAGTTATTAGTAACCAGAGCCGTGGTGCTTAACCTAATCATGGTTATAATGGTAGTAACACCATAGGGTTGGTTAATGATAAACTCAACAGACTTACAAACCTTGTTGAAAGTTTAGTCACTGTAATGCAAGTTAATAGACAACCCCAAGGTATGCAGCAACAAAACCTATAAGAAGACGCCCTTATAAGAAGGCGATGACCTATCGCCTACCACAGTTAGAAACCAAGTGGCCTAGCCTTGAACTATTTTGTAAACAAGAAGGAGTTGTACTCCCTTTTTTGAGCCCTCACTATTTGGTAACACTATTTGTTACTACGAAAATTTGTTATTTATACTGACTACGAATTGTTGAAACGTCTTTAGAGTCAGAGTGTTATGCTCCGAAGTCGCAACAGTCCCGCCGTGTAAACCATTCTATGATAGTAACTGGCCTCACAGTGCCTACCATAGAGATAATCTACACAAGGCGTCGACGACTCCTCGCTTTGAAGTAAACAGTTCGATAATAATTATATAACAATTATGATAATTACCACAAAATTCTATAAAACATAGATATTTATAATAATGTTTACAGAGCTTCCCAGGAAGTTTTACATAGTAACTACAGTTTACTAATTTACAAAATAACTAACAGTCTTCAACCTTTAACTACAAGGTCAGTCTAGTTACACATTTGCTAAATAACTTGATTCTTACACCCCTGGCTTCAAAAGGACTAACCTCTGGATAATTGTAGGGCAGCATAGTACTTGAAGAGATTACAAATCAGAACCTGCAAAAGGATCTATAAAGGTATGAGCAACTACAGCTCAGTAAGTTGAATTGGAGACTCGTGAATGCATATAAGCACAAACAGGGTTATCAAACAATTATTTCATGCAATGCAACAATCAAGTGTCATCGCATAACGTAGTCCGGTCCGTTGTGAAATCAGAGAAATTTCACCCGCTCCAATCTGGGTTGAGGAGTTCCATGTTATGCAGCAGCTCACAATCAAACCCAAGCTTGTGCAATGGAGACCCCGCTCCTCCCGTGACTACCTTCGAACCATTGACTTCACCCCCGCCGCGACCTCCTCTCCTGTCACTTAATTCGACTGAGGATGAAGAAGGGACCATTTTGCAATCCTGCGCTATCCCTTTCGAAAGGGTCGGTATTTGGTTGGAGAGTCCTATGATCCCCTAACGGGTTGCAATGCATGACGTTTTCGGTTATTAGGGTCGACTAAGATTAAATGCCGGTTAGGGTGTTCAACAAGTTCATACCAATTCAATCAGTCGCAAAGTCATTCACAGTACAAATTCCAGCACGAATTCAGATACATCAAGCACATGCGCAAACTATTTACAATCACAATCATATACAAGCCTAAGTCTCCGAGTACTACGAAACTAGTACTCTATTACAATAAGCAATAACCCAACTTACTTGAATTTGCTCGATCGTTCGATCCTCTAGTTGCAAGCTGATTTGTTTCTGGGTGTCATATAATACAAATAGGTTCTTTTAGTACTTATATTTTATGGATTATTATTCTAACTCATAATATAACTCATTTTCCTCATGTATACCTATAACGTAATAATGATTTGTTGTTTCTATTTCGGGGTTCGGCTCCTAAACTAGATTTTAGTTTTAATTCCTAAGTCGTAATTAAGCTCGAATCCCAATGTGATATTAATCACATTATGCTCGGGTATTCAAATATCCTATTGGGTCGTAATTTTTGTATTCTAAACTATCCGGTACACGCTAACCCTAATTGAGGTATCGAATTTATTCCCGGTGTGTAAAACTCTTACATTTTGAGATATTTACTTAAAATTAAATGTCATTTCAGATTTATTATTTTTCTGATTTCTATTATAATATTATCTAAATAACCTTATTTTTTTAAATTTATTAATTTACATTTTCACATATTACGAATTTATTATATTACTTACCAAATTTCCCTAATTAACCATAATTAGTACCTAAAGGATGGGATTAATGTTCCACTGCAGAGATTAACTTCCCTAAACCTCTAATTAAGATTTAAATCAGTAATTAACATCCTAATCACTTAATTAACCCTTAATCACCCAATTTTACCATCATTTTAGGGCTAAAAATTAACTTAAAAATTTCAAAAATTAATTTTTAAAAAATGGCTTCATAGCACTGTTATACATCAAATGAGCATCTTACAGAAAAATTTTGAACTCCAAACTACATCCCTAAGCCTATTTATTTTCCGGTTTACTAATGCTTGGTTTTGAACAATTTGTTAGGGACCCTATATTTCCAGATATAATTAAACTAAATAAATATTTTTCCCTAAATCTACATACAATAAAACATCATAATAACAAGTTTCATAATTTTCTGGGCAAAATAAATAATTTTACAAAATTATACAAAAACCGGGTGAATAAATGACTAACCGGTCCGAAGCTTTTGGGTCGTCCAAACCCGGTCCAATGTTGTCGGCCGGTCCAGGCGGTGGGTCTACTGTAGGGTGGTGGTGGTGGTTCGGTCCCAGGTGGTGGTGGGTGGTGGTTTTAGTTCACCTACTGATCTGCACAATTTTTTTTTTTTTATTTTCTGGAATTTCTCTCGAATTTTTTTGTGTTTCGATTTTTCTCAGATCACAAACTAGCCAAATGACTTCTGAGAAATTTTTTTCCTTATTTATAGACAAATTTAGTAATTAATGTGCATTAATTTGATAGGATTTTGCCCCATTTCCTTCATTTTAGGCTTTTTGTTTGTCCAATTCCTATGGGTTAATTTTTTTCTTTTCAATCCACGACCTGATCTTGTTGTAGTTATCCTCTTCTGATTTTTCTCTGATTTTTTTATAATTATTTGTATTTTTCTTTAATTATTTACTTAGTTTTCGGACAATTTTAGTAATTACGCGTATTTTTATCTACACGTAAATACATGTAGGATACACGTGAACATTCCTAAATATTATTTTGGTCATTCTAAAATTTTTAGTATACATATAATTTATCTTTAGTAATTTATTAGTTATTTCATGACACTTTTTCGCATTTTCGGTAATTAATACCTATTATACTTAAAATTTGAAAATTTTACAGTCTCCTATTTTATTACTTATTTTCTTAAATTCAAGTTTACGGGGTCAGTTTTACTAATATTCCTCTCAATAGTTTCTAATTTGGGTTTGATCGGATCCTTGAACCGATCGCCCTAAACCTTGGGTTCTAAGTTCAACCCTACGGTTACTTGGCTTAGCTTGGCTTTAGGGCTTACACAAAGCAAGAGACAAGCCAAGTGATTGAAGTTTATGGAGGGTTTTCATACATCATTCGACATAAGAAGGGAAGTGCAAATGTAGTCGCTAACGCTCTATCATGACGGCAAACTTTGCTTACCATTTTGCAGACAATACTATTGGGATTCTCATTCATCATTGAGTAGTATACTGCTAACCTTCACTTTGGTCCCGTTGTTGAACAATGTCTATAAGGGGTAGTAGTTGGAGGATATTATCTTAAAGATGGCTATTTGTTTAAGGATCACAAGCTATGTATTTCGAACTGCTCTACGCGTGAGCTATTGATCAAAGAAGTTCATAGCGAAGGATTATCCAGTCATTTCAGGGAGACTAAGATAGCCAACCTATTGAAAGAAAACTTTTATTGGCTTGGTTTAGATGTTACGCCCCAAAGTCGCAGAGTCGCAATAGTCCCGCCGTGTAAACCATTCTATGATAATAACTGGCCTCACAGTGCCTACCATAGACATAATCTACACAAGGCGTCAACGACTCCTCACTTTGAAGTAAATAGTCCAATTGACAATTAAACTACAATTATGATAAATAGTACAAATTTCTAATAAACATGTATAATTATATATAAGTCTACAGAGCTTCCTAGGAAATTTTACATAAACATAACAGTTCACTAGATTACATAATAACTATCAGTCTTTCATCCTTAACTCTAAGGTCACTCTAGTTACACATTATACTAAGTAACTTGATCCTCATACCCCTGGCTTCAACGGACTAACCCCTGGGTAATTGTAGGGCGGCATAGTACTTGAAGTGTTTAGAAATCAGAACCTACAAAAGGATCTATAAGGGTATGAGCAACTACAGCTCAGTAAGTTGAATTGGAGACTCATGAATGCATACAAGCACAAACAGGGTTATCAAGCAATTATTTTCATGCAATGCAACAATCAAGTGTCGTCACACAACGTAGTCCGGTCCGTTGTGAAATTAGAGAAATTTCACCCGCTCCAATCCAGGTTGAGGAGTTTCCATGTTATGTAGCAGCTCACATTCAAACCCAGACTTATGTAATGGAGACCTCGCTCCTCCCACGACTACCTTCGAACCATTGACTTCACCCTTGCCGTGACCTCCTCTCCTGTTACTTAGTTCGACTAAGGATGAAGAAGGGATCATTTTGCAATCCTGTGTTATCCCTTTCGAAGGGGTCGGTATTTGGTTGGAGAATCTTATGATCCCCTAACGGGTTGCAATGCATGACATTTTCGGTTATTAGGGTGGAGTAAGATTAAATTTCATTTAGGGTGTTCAAACAATTTCATACCAATTCAATCAGCCACAAAATCACTCACATTACAAATTCAGCTCGAATTCAGATACATCAAACACATGCGTAAACTACTTACAATCACAATCATATGCAAGTCTAAGTCTCCGAGTACCATAAAACTAGTACTCTATTACAATAAGCAATAACCCAACTTACTTGGAATTGCTCGATCGCTCGATCCCTCGATCCCTTAATCGCAAGCTGATGTGTCTCTAGGTATCCTATAATACAAATAGGTCTTTTTAGTACTTATACTTTATGGATTCATATTCTAAGTTATATTTTAACTCATTTTTTTCGTGTATACTCATTACATCCTAATGATTCGTTGTACTCTATTTCGAGGTTCGAATTCTAAATTAGATTTTAAATTTTGATTCCTAAGCCTTAAATATGCTCGAATCCTAATGTGAAATTAATCACATTAAGCTCGAGTGTCTAAATATCCTCTTGGGTCTTAATGTAGTATTCTAAACTAGTCGATACACGCTAACTCTAATTCAGGTATCAGATTTATTCCCGATGTGTGAAAATCTTACATTTTGAGATATTTACTTAAAATTAAATGTTATTTCAGATTTATTATTTTTCTGATTTCTATTATAATATTATCTAAATAACCCTAATTTTTTAGATTTATTAATTTACAATTTCACATATTACTAATTTCTTATATTAATTACCTAATTTCCTAAATTAACCATACTTAATACTCCAAAGGCTAGGATTAGGGTTCCACATCAGAGATTAACATCCCTAAACATCTAATTACTATCTAAATCAGTAATTAATATCTTAATCACCTAATTAATCCCAAATCACCCAATTTTTCCATCATTTTAGGGCTAAAAATTAACTTAAAAATTTCAAAAATTAATTTAAAAAAAATGGCTTCATAGCACTGTTCTATATCACATGAGCATCCTATAGAAAAAAAAAAATTGAGCTCCAAACTACACTCCTAAGCCTATTTATTTTCCGTTCTAATCATGCTCGGTTTTGAACAATTTGTTAAGAACCCTATATTTTCAGACGTAATTAAACTAAATCAGTATTTTTTCCTAAATCTACATACAATGAAACCTCAGAATAACAAGTTTCATAATTTTCTAGGCAAAATAACTAATTTTACAAAATTATTCAAAATCGAAAAATTTAAAGGACTAACCGGTTCGAAGCTTTCTGGCCGTCCAAACCCGGTCCAAGGCTGTCGGCCGGCCTAGACGGTGGGGCTAGAGTGGTGTGGTGGTGGCGTCTCGATCCCAAGTGGTGGTGATGTGTGGGTTTCTCTCACTACTCGAATTTGCACGGTTTCCTTTTCTTCTTTTTTTTTTTGGATTTTCTCTCTTTTTTTTTAGGTTTCCAATTTTTCTCTAATGCTAAACTGTCTAAATGAGTTCTGAAAAATTTTCCCCTATTTATAGACGATTTTTTGTAATTATTATGCATTAATTAGACATGACTTTGCCCAATTTCCTTGATTTTTGGCTTTCGTGTTGTCTAATTTTTATTGGTTGATTTTTTTTTTGTAGATCCTGACCTGCTACGACCTGATTTGGCTTATTCTAGCCTCTTTTGATTTTTTTTTTCTGATTTTTTCCATAATTAATTTATAATTTTCTTTAATTATTTACTTAGTTTTTGGCCAATTTAGGTAATTTCGCGTATTTTTATCTACACGTAAATACATGTGTGGTACACGTGAACATTCCTAATTATTATTTTGGTCATTCTAAAATTTTTAGTATACATACAATTTATCTCTAGTAATTTATTAGTTATTAGATTACACTTTTCGCCTTTTCGATAATTAATACTTATTATGCTTAAAATTTGAAAATTTTATAGTCTCCTATTTTATTACTTATTTTCTTAAATTTAAGTTTACAGAGTCATTTTTACAAATATTTCTCTCAATAGTTTATAATTTGGGTTTGATCGGATCCTTTAACCGATCGTCCTAAACCTTGTGTTCTAAGTTCAATCCTATGGTTACTTGGCTTAGCTTCAGGGCTTACATTGGCCAAGGATGTCTATTAGGTAATTAACAATTGTAAAGTGTGCAAGCATGCTAAGGGAAAAAGAGAACCCCATGAAGAGTACACACCACTACCAATACTCACTTTACCTTGGGTCAACCATAGCATGGACTTTATCCTAGGGTTGCTCCAGATATCCAAAGGGAAAGATTCTATTTTTGTTTTAATAGACCACTTTAGCAAGATGGTACACTTTATTCCATGCCATCGGACTAACGATACTATATATATTGCTGATTTGTTTTTACAGAAGATTGTCCGACTATACGAAGTACCAAAAACTATTGTCTCATATTGGGACATAAAATTTTTTAGCTATTTTTGGAGAACTCTTTCGAGAAGACTTGGAACTAAACTTATATTCAGCTCCAGTAGCCACCCTTAGACTAATGGCTAAACTAAGGTAGTAAATAGGACGCTAGGTAATTTACTAAAGTTATCGTGGGAAAGAACTTGCGAGATTGGGATATGTGCTTACCAGTTGTGGAGTTTGCATATAACCGAAGTATTTATAGTACTACTAGGAAGACCCCATTTGAGGTCATTTATGGCTTTAACCCTATTATTCCCCTGGATATGATTAGTACTTAGCAACTACTGAAGAGAGTCAATCCAGAGTGAATTGAGCCTATGAATTGCATAAGGTACACCAGTCTGTACTAGAAAGATCGGTAAGTTCAATAAAAGGTTACATGAAATTGGTAGCTGAGGCTGCTGAATTATTTCTTTCCACCTAAGAGACTTAGTATGAATACATCTCAGCTAAGAATGTTTCCTACACTTAAGATAGAGCAAACTCTCTCCTCAAGCTAATGGACTGTTCAAGGTCCTGAAGAAAATTAACCATAATGCTTACCAAATTGAGTTGCCTGATGACTGTAGAGTTTTTTCCACCTTCAATTTATCCAATCTAATCCCTCATCAACCAATAAAAAAAGACCTTGCAAGCACCCTAGAAGAAAGAGTAGAGACCACTCCAAATTTGGGGACAAATCTTTCTAACCCCCAGGTAGATCATAGGAATTAACCCCTCGGACTAATCACACACGGCCAAGTTAGAGAACTCCAAGGACTCGCTTGAAAGATACTAGCTCTAAGCTATAGTCGAGATGGAAATTACTACCCTGAGCTAGCCTCCTACTAACTTATCTGTCAAATCCTTACACCAACATCTCTTATCCAGCAGCACATTCCAAATCTAAAACAGCCTAGGAGTAGCTGAGCTAAGCTCCCCAACCGACCACTGGTGTCTGACTTTAATTCAGCAAACTTCCATACTAGATTGACTAGCCCCCAACTTGATTCACATCAAGTCAGCCTTTAACTACAACGCTTTCCTATTTCTGCCTACCTTATATCATATTCCTAATACTCAGCCACCAAGTGACACATATCTTCTAACACAACATTCTAGAATGATCCTTTCTTTTTCTATACCGAATATTCTTTGTCTCTTTAACTCATTTTAGTTTGTCATATGTAACTTAATTGTAGAATATCTTTTTATCTTTTTATACATGTAAAGTAACCCTAGTGGACCAATATATAAACCCCTACTTTCTTATATACAAAAAATCATCTCTTTAACATAAAAATTATTCTTTTGAGCAATCTTAGTATTCTCGTTATTATTCAACTCTTATTTATTTCTTTTAGTAAGGAGTAGTGGCGAGTGATCTTTCAGTTCAGACCGATGCGGCATATCCGGTGGATTGTAGGTTGAGTAAGATTAAGTGGTGTGTCATATCTACTCAATAGCTGCTTGAGTTTGTTAGCTTTTCTTCTATTTCTTTTTTCGGTTCGTTTTTTTATGGTGCTTTTCTGTGTGTCCAAACCTAGAGATGCATCACCTAGTCTCTCACCAAATTCCAAACGCTATAACCCAAGCTTACCATAGCAACCAACAGCATGACGCTGTTGAGCACATAACATCAGCGACATGCACACAAGCATTGCAATAGTGTCTTTACACACACAAATCAAGCTCGACATCACAATCCCCAATCCCCTATTTCATCCACATTCATGCTAATATCCTGTTGTCCATCATCAAGTTGATTACACACTGAGCCGCAGTAGCACCCTTGTTTTCTCCATCACGCAGCAACAACAATAAGTACAATGCTTGCTTGGTTTTGAATTTTTTTTATGTATTAAATATATTATATTTATTTATTTATCTATTTATTTATTTATGTAAGTTTATTTAGTAGTTGTTTAATAGTAAATATATATATGTCTTAGTTTAAGTTTTTTTTTTTGCATAAGGGTTTTTAAGAGTCTCTCATTTAGAAAAAAATATTTTTTTTTTTAGAAATAAAAAACCCTTTTTTAAAATTTAGGACATTTTGGAGAATTTTTTTGACAAAATAAAAATACTCAACAATTAAGGCCCTTTTAGAATTTTATTTCAATAAAATAAATGGAATGAAAAATGTAAAGTTGAACGATTTTCAAAAATTAAAATAAACCAATATACTAAATTTTTTGGAAAGAATTATAAACGTCTGATTCCAATTAGTGAGTATGAGGCACCACCAAGGCAATGTTAAAAAATTGTAAAAACTTAAGGTTTTTTTTTTCTTAAAAATATTATAAAGGGAAAATTTTTGAAAAATAAAACTTAATTTCAAAAAAGTGATAATGGTACCAGTTAAGGTTTATTAAGTAGCTCTCCAATTTGAAAATCTCTAACTTTTATTAAATTGAAATCAAATACATGTAGTTAAATCGTAATCGATCCATCCAATTGATTACAATTTCTTTTTTTTCCCAACTCTAATTGGGTAGCGCTCCAAAAGTTTTTTCTTGATTAGAAAAAAAGAACTAAATTTTTCTAATTTTTATTTAAATATAAATAATCTGGAAGGATTGGAAAGATTCAAGTGTAAGTTTTATAAATGGGGATTGAACACATAAAGAGGGGGATTCAATGTCAAAAACAAAAAACAGATCAATCCTGAAGCCAAACACAACCACTCTTAATAATGATTAGTACTACACCAAATACAGTTACAGTTGTAGCAGTAGTGTACGACCAAAACCCATAAACTTCATCATATGACACAATAGCGTGTTAAACAACACAATACAGTATCAAGTTTGACACATGTCAATACAAACTCCAATAGCCCATCGGCAAGCCTATTCACGAACACAACTCACATATTTCTTACACATACACATCACATCATCGTACAGTCAACAAGTGTAAACCCTAAAGATAAGCCAAGTAACTGTAGGATTGCATTTGATACACAAAGTTTAGAACGATCGGTTAAAAGATTCAATCGAACTTAAATTATAAATGAAAACTAGAAATATTAGTAAAAGTAATCATATAAGTTTGAATTTAAGAAAATAAGTAATAAAATAAGAGAAAATAAAATTTTCAAATTCTAAGTATATTACTTATTATTTATTGAAAGTGTGTAAAATGCATTTCGATAACTAATAAATTGCTAAAGATAAATTATATTTATACTAAAAATCATAGAATGACCTAAATAATATTTAGAAGTATTTACTTGTACTCCACATGTATTTACGTGTAGATAAAAATACACGAAATTACCTAAATTGCCCTAAATTAGCTAAAAATTTACTAAATAATTAAATAAAATTATAAAAAGTTAAGGAAAATTAGAAAAAAATCAAGGAAAGGGAGAATAAACCAGATCAAGTGGTGCCAGCTAGGGGAGTAAGAAACCAAAATTAACCAATTAAAAACAAGTAACAAAAAAGGCAAAATGGAAGAGATATGGGCATTGTCTTGTCTTAATTAATGCATAATAATTCTTACAAGGCTTTATAAATAGCAAGAAAATTTACAGAGTTCATTTGGTCAGTTGGGAATTGAGAGAACTGAAATTGAGAGGAAAAATTAGGGTTTTAGAAAATTTGTCCCAAATCTGTGTAGATAGAGCAAGAAGGTCGAATTCACACACCACCACTATTCCACTCCAAACCCATCACCTGAACCAGCCAACACACCTACACTAGTGTTGGAGGTCAAAAAGTTTTCGAATTAGGTGAGTCTCATATCTTTTTCGATTTTGCAAAATTCTTTAAAATTGTTTATTATACCTAGAAAATTATAAAATTTATTATTCTGAAGTTTTATTGTATGAATATTTAGGAAAAAATAGTGATTAAGTTTAATTACGTATGTAAATATAGGGTTTTTAAGAAATTAGATAAAACCAAGTATGATTTAAATTAGAAATAAATAGGATTAGAAGTATAATTTTGAGCTCAATTTTTTTCTATAGAATGCTTAAGTGATATAGAATAGTACTATGAAGCCATTTTTAAAATTAATTTTCAAAAATTTTAAATAAATTTTTAGCCCTAAAATGATGAAAAAAATGGATAATTTTGATTTAATTAAGTGATTAAATGATTAATTACTTATTTAAAGGATAATTAGATATTTAAGGATGTTAATCTCTGATGTGAAAACCTAATCTTAGTCTTTGGAGTATTAATTGTAATTAATATGAGAATTATGTAGTAATTGTAGGAAATTAAGGAATATGTGAAATTAGGATTTTAATAAATATAAAAAATAGGTTAAATTGGATAATATAATAATAATATCGGTAAAAAATAAATCTGAAACAAAAATTAATTTTAGGTAATTGGATAAAAAAAATAAAAATTTCTCACATCAGGAGTAAATCTGGTACCCCAATTAGAATTAGAGTGTACCGAATAAATTAGAATACTAAATTAAGATCCAGTATGATATTAGAATACTTAAGCTTAATGTAATTAATTTCATATTAAGATTTAAGCGTATTTAGGATTCCTCGTAGTTAAAAATAATTTAGAACAAAAACTGGAATCTAATTTAGAAACTGAACCCCGAACTAATGTAGAGTGAATTATTGAATTATCAATAAATAATAAGTATATAGGGAGAAGTGAGTTAAATTATAACTTAGAATGTATTATCAAAATATAAATACTAAAAAGACATATTTGTATTATAGGATATCTGGAGACGAACTAACCTGCAATTAAGCGATTGAGCGATTAAGCGATTAAGAATTTTAAGTAAGTTAGGTTTATTACTTTACCGTATTTAGAGTACTATTTTAAAGTACTCGAAAACTTAGGATTATATATGATTGTGATTGTAAATAGTCTTATGCATATGTTTGCATATCTAACTTCGTGTTGGAATTTATATTGTGATTGATGATTGTAATGACTGGATTGATGTGAAATTATCTAAACACCCTAAATTGAACCTAATCATATTCGATCCTAAAACCTTAAATTGTTATGTATTACAACTGTCACGCCCCGAAGTGGCAGAATTATAACAGCCTTGCTGTGTAAACCATTCTAAGATAGAAGTTGGCCTTACAACCGCTGTCTTAGAGCTGATCTACATAAGGCGTCTATGACTTACCTACTTTGAAGTAAACAGTTTGTAATTTAAATAAATCATTTACCTAAGAAAGTGAGAAAATTTACATATATACAATATAGTTCAGTTATTACATTATTCAAAAATGAAAAATTCTAAAATAAAAACTTAGACCTTAAAAATATATGTTTGTTCTTCAAATATTTTTTTTCACTCTCCAGGATCTAGTAGTTGCTAGCTTCAGAGTAGTTATATGCCGTTTCTTAGCCAGCACCTACACGATGTCTATAGGGATGTTAGTAAGTTAGGATGGAGGACTTAAAACTACACCACAAACATAACAAAGTTATTGATCAACTTATTAGGTACAATGCATATTCAAGCAAATGCCATCGCACGACGTTGTCTGGCCGGTCGTGAGATTAAAGAAATTGCGCCCGCTCTAATCTGGGTTGAGGAGTTGCCGTTAATGCAACAGCTCACGACCAAACCTAAGCTTATGCAATGGAGACATGGCTCCTCCTGCGACTACCTTTGAATCATTGACTTCACCCTCGCCACGACCTCTTCTCCTATCATTAATTCGATTAAAGATGAAGAAGGGACCATTTTGCAATCCTAGGTTATCCCTTTCGAAGAGGTCGGTATTTGGCCAGAAAATCCTAGGTTCCCCTAATGGGTTGCCATGTAAGTCCGATTATGACTACAGGTTGTATATTTGATTAAATCCAATTTAAGGTGATCAATCATTTCACACAAATCATACAATACAAGCCAGAACAACAGATAGAATCATAGCATCACTCACAATCAAGCACATGCACACAATCAACTATCTAACAAGCACAACTAAGCATAATCTCAAGCCTCCAAAATATAGCAGCGTATTAATCCCAACTTACCTGGACTCCTACTCACTCACTCGAGGTCTAACTCGCTCAGGTCATCGCCGATTATCTTTATAACATAAACATGGTTTCAGTTTTTCTTATAACTATTATAGGTTCATTTTATCCTATAACGCTTATTCTTATGTTTTGTTTAGGGTTTAATACACCTAATTATTGTCACGCCCCGAAGCGGTAGAGTCGTAACAGTCCCACCGTGTAAACCATCCTAAGATAGAAGTTGGCCTTCAACCGCTATCTTAGACCTGATCTACACAAGGCGTCCACAACTAACCCGCTTTGAAGTAGACAGTTTGTAATTTAAATAAATCATTTACCTATAAAAGTGAGGAATTATATATATGTTATAATTCAGTTATTGCAGTTAAAGTTTACAATATTTTTCTATAATACTTTTCTATATCATTACATCATTCGGAAATGAAAAATAATAAAAACTTAGACCTTAAAAATATGTATTTATTCTTCAATATTTTTCCTCACTCCCCAGGATCCAGCAGTTGCTAGCTTCAGAGTAGTTGTTGCCGCTTCTTAGCCAACACCTGCACGACGTCTATAGGGATGTGAGCAACTACAGCTCAGTAAGTTAGGACGGAGGACTTAAAACTATAACATACACACAACAAGGCTTTCAATCACTTATTAGGTGCAATGCATGTGCAAGAAAATGCCATCGCACAATGTTGTCCGGCCCGTCGTGAAATTAGAGAAATTACGCTCGCTCTAATCCGAGTTGAGGAGTTGCCGTTAATGCAACAGCTCATGACCAAACCCAAGCTTGTGTAATAGAGACCTTGCTCCTCCCGTGACTATCTTCGAACCACTGTCTTCACCCTCGCCGCGACCTCCTCTCCTGTCACTTAGTTCGACTGAGGATGAAGAAGGGACCATTTTGCAATCCTGCGCTATCCCTTTTGAAGGGGTCGATATTTGGCCGGAGAGTCCTAAGTTCCCCTAACGGGTTGCCATGCATGTCCGATTATGATTACTGGTCGGATATTTAATTAAGTCCAGTTTAGGGTGATCAATCATTTCATACAAGTCATACAATATGTGCCAAAGCAACAAACAGAATCATAGCATCACCCATAATCAAGCACATGCACACATTCTCTATCTAACAAGCACATCCAAGCATAATCTTAAGCCTCCAAAATACAGCATCATATTAATCCCAACTTACCTCGACTCTTCACTCACTCACTCGAGGTCCGATTTGCTCAGGCCATCGCCGATCATCCCTATAACATGAACGTGGTTTCAGTATTTCAGATAATATTATAAGTTCATCTTATCCTATAACGCTTATTGTTAGGTTTTGTTTAAGGTTTAATATGCCTAATTATCTAGATATTAAGTCTTTTATAATTATTTTAGGTTTGGGTTCAGGTTCGGGTTCCGCATCGATTTCTAAATTAGATTCTAGTTCGATTTCTAGGTACTGTTTTGTACCCGGACCCTAAAAATTTGTTTCAACTCATAATGTGAAACTAACCACATTATTTCCAGATACCTTACATACGATTGCTACCCCTAGTCAGCATTTTATTCCATCCGGTACACTTAAATCCGTATTAGTGTACCGAATTTACTTATGTTGTGAGAAATTTTTACATTTTTCATATAATTACCTAAAATTGAATTTTGTTTCAGATTTGTTATGTTCTGATTTTCATTATTTTATTATCTAATTAAACCTAATTTTTCCATATTTATTAATTTTTAATTCTATATATTCCTAATTTTCTACATTTACCACATAACACCTTCATTACTTATACTTAACACTCCATACACTAAGATCAGGTTTCCACATCAGAGATTAACATCCCTAAACATCTAATTACTATCTAAATCAGTAATTAATATCCTAATCACCTAATTAACTCCAAATTACCCAATTTTTCCATCATTTTAGGGCTAAAAATTAACTTAAAAATTTCGAAAATTAAATTTAGAAAAATGGCTTCATAGCATTGTTCTATATCACATGACCATCCTACAGAAAAAAATTGAGCTCTAAACTACACTCCTAAGGTCATTTATTTCTAAACCGAAATGTGCTCGGTTTTACATGATTTCTTAAGGACCCTATATTACGGGACATGTTTTCATCTAAATAATATTTTCCCTACAAACTACATACAAAAATATCCCAGAATAACAAAATTCATAATTTTAATTATATTTACTATTTTTACAAAATTTCACAGGAATCGGGCTGGAATTTGGACTCACCGGTTTGGGTGGCTCCGGCTACCGCGGGCCGCCGTGGCCTTGTCGGCCGGCCTGGGCGCTGCCACCACCGTGTAGCGGTGGTGGCCGTCCACTCCCAGCTCCTCGTCTGGTGTGGGTTCCCTTTAAAATCCTTAACTCCACAGTTTTCTTTTTTTTTTTCTGGATTTTCTCTGGATTTTTTCGGTGTTTTGATTTTTCTCAAATCATAAACTGACCAAAGGACTTCTAGAATTTTTTTTCCCTATTTATAGACAATTTTAGAAATTAATGTGCATTAATTTGATGGGATTTGCACCAATTTCATGATTTTTGGCTTTTTGTTTGTCAAATTCTTATTGGTTATTTTTTTTTCTTGCTGACCACGACCTTATCTTGTTGCAGCTTATCCTCTTCTGATTTTTCTGATTTTTTCTATAATTATTTTGTATTTTTCTTTAATTATTTGCTTAGTTTTAGGCTAATTTAGGTAATTACGCGTATTTTTATCTACACGTAAATACATGTGGGGTACACGTGAACATTCCTAAATATTATTTTGGTCATTCTAAAATTTTTAATATATATATAATCTATCTCTAGTAATTTATTAGTTATTTCATTACACTTTTCGTATTTTCGATGATTACTACCTATTATGCTTAAAATTTGAAAATTTTATAGTCTCCTATTTTACTATTTATTTTCTTAAATTTAAATTTACGGGGTCATTTTTACTAATATTTCTCTCAATAGTTTATAATTTGGGTGTGATCGGATTCTTTTGCCGATCGCCCTAAACCTTGAGCTCTAAGTTCAATCCTACAGTTACTTAGCTAAACTCTGGGGCTTACAATTATCTAGGTCTTAAGTCTTTTACAATTATTCTAGGTTTGGGGTTCAGTTCAGGTTCGGTTTCGGTTTCCGCATTGAGATCTAAGTATTGTTTTATATCCGAACTCTAGAAACTTGTTTTAACTCATAATGTAAAATTAATCACTTTACTTCTATATATCCTAAATACCATAACTACCCCTAGTCAGTATTTTATTATATCAGTATACTTAAATCCTTAATAGTATACTGAATTTACTCCTGATGTAAGAAATTTTTACATGTTTCATGTAATTACATAAATTTAAGTTCTTATCAGATTTATTGTATATTTTTATTATTATCATAATATCAATTTTTATTCTAATATTTTCTATTTATTATATTTCTAATAATTATGTATTATGTATTATTACCTAATAATTATATAATACACATTTAATATTTCTAACACTCTATTTACCATCTCCCCACATTAATTATCATTTCAAAATGTCTAAATTCATCCTAAATCAGATTTTACTTCTAATTATCCTAATTTATAAAATTAACTTAAAATTTACTATTTTTCCCTATTACTCATTTACTACATAATTAACCTAATAATTACATCTAACACCCTAAATGCCACAAGTATCATACTTCATTAAATTTCAACATCCTAAAACATATAAGTATTCACTAAATCGGTAATTAACTATTTAATTACTTAATTAACCCTAAATTACCCATTTTATGCCTTATTTTAAGGCCTAAAAATTATCTAAAATTTTAGAAAATTAATTTTTAAAAACAGGCTTCATAGCACTATTCTATATCATCTAAGTAGTCTAAACAAAAATTTTGGGTTCAAAACTACACTCCTAAGGTCATTTATTTCTAAACCGAAACATGCTAGGTTTTGCATGATTTCTTAAAGATCATATATCACAGGACATATTTTCATCAAAATAATATTTTTTATAAAAACTATATACAAAAATATTTCAGAATAACAAGTTTCATAATTTTCTAATAATATTTACTATTTTTACAAAATTACATAAAATCGGGCTGGAAATTGGACTTATCGATTTGAGTGGCTCCGGCCACTACTAGCCACTGTGGCCTTGTCGGCCGGCTCAGACACTGTCACCACCGTGTGGTGATGGTAGCCTTCCCCTCCCAGCTGCTCATCTGATGTTGGTTCCCCTTTGTGGCCTTAACTACACAGTTTTCCTTTCCTTTTTTTTGGCGGTGGGGGTGGGGGGGGGGGGTTCTCTTGAATTTTCGAAGATCTCTATTTTTTTCTAATTCCTAACTGTCCAAACATGTTCTATAAATTTTCTCCCTATTTATAGAAGTTTTTGGTAATTAATATGCATTAAATAAGATAAGACATTGTTCTATTCCCTTGATTTTTGACTTTTGTGTTGCTTAATTCTAATTAGATAATTTTTCTTCTTTAACTCCTGACTTGCCATGACTAGATTTTCATCATTTCATATCCTTCTAATTTTTTCTCAATTAATTAATAATTTTATTTAATTATTTACTAAGTTTTTGGCTAATTTAAGTAATTTCGCATATTTTTACCTACACGTAAATACATGTGGAGTACATGTGAATATTCCTAATTATTATTAGGTCGTTCTATGATTTTTAGTATACATATAATCTATCTTTAGTAATTTATTAATTATTAGATTACATTTTTCGCCTTTTCGACGATTAACAATTATTATATTTAAAATTTGAAAATTTTATAGTTTCTTATTTTATTATTTATTTTCTTAAATTCAAGTTTACGGGATCATTTTACTAATATTTCTAGTTCTACTTATAATTTAGGCTCGATCGAATCTTTCAACCGATCGAAGCCCTAAGTGACTGGTTGTGGGGCTTACAGCAACCTTTTAAGGGATCATTATGATTCTCCAACTAAACATCGACACCTTCAAAAAAGATAGTGCTGGAAAGCAAATTGGTCTTTTCCTTATCCTTAGCCGAACTAAGTGATAGGAGAGGAGGTTACTGTGAGGATGAAGGCATTGGTTCGAAGGATAGTCTTAGGAGGAGTAATGTCTCTATTGCACAAACCTGAGTTTGGTTGTGAGCTATTGCATAATAAGAAAACTCCTCAACTCGGATTAGAGTGGGTGAAATTACTCTAATTTCGCAACGAACCAGACTACATTGTGTGATGATACTTATTGTATTGCATGAATATAATTGCTTGATAATCTTGTTTGTGTTTGTATACATTCATGAGTTTCTAATTCAACTTACTAAACTGCAGTTACTCGTATCCGTATAGATCCTTTTGCAGGTCCTAGTCTCTGATTACTCTAATTAATATGCTACCTTATAACTATCCGGAAGTTAGTGTTTTTGAAGTTTGAGGATGTGAGGATCAAATTGTCTAATAGTTAATGTATATCTAGAGTCTCACTGATATCTTTAAGATTGAAAGACTGATATTTGATATGCAATTCAGCTGACTGTTATGATATGATGCAGAATCATCTGAGAATTCCATAGTAATATACATGTAATCATATATATACGTTGACTTGAAACTTTAATATTTACTGTAACTTTAGTTAAATTTTTAATTGAACTGTTTACTTCAAAGTGAGGAGTCGTCGACACCTTGTGTAAATCATGTCTATAATAGACACTTTGAGGCCAGTTACTATCATATGATAGTTCATACGGCGAGACTGTTGTAACTCTGTGACTTCGGAGCGTAACAACAAACCCCTATTACAAACCCAACACTATCCATACGTTCACTGCAGGTCATAAGCATTGACATTGCTACATAGTATATGCCTACGATGAATACGCAGCTATGCACAGACACATCGTACGTACATTGCATGACCAATGCACTCCATCACTACGGCACTTCACCAATGACCCACTTATGATCAACACACATGCACTACTTCACTTACGATTAATACATACTAATCACTATCTTGCACTATCCACGGACGACCAACTCACGATCTGCACACTGCACTGCAACCAACTCCTACAACAACTATAACTCCAATCAACAGTATATGCCACTCACATGAGCTGTACGTACTTAACGTAGTTCACTGTACGCCTACTCTCTCGCTAAATTCCAAATGTCGTAACCTAAGTTCAACATAGCAACTGATAACTCTTATTTTAAATACATTTCACTTAGTGATTTTATAGTATTTCCCTTACATCTTTGGTTTTCTTTAAAGAAATTGATAGTTAATTGAGTAAAATTTTGATTTCAAGGTTTAAACGCGTTCTTGGATTGAAAACAAAGATAAGGAATCAAGTTTCACTTGATTCAGAGTTTAAATGAAGGAGTTATGAAGTTTTGAAGTTACACAATCTATGACACAATTGTGTCCCCAGATTGTGTCAATCTAGGAAAATATACTGAGGTCAGAAAGTTACACGACTTGGGGACACGACTGTGTCCCAGGCCGTGTCTAGTGACGAAAACGGAAATCTTACAATACATTATAAAAGGACATACTAGGGTTTCGCACATATGATGGGACATTCAAAAGAGAAAAGACTTGAGGAGAAGAAAAAGGATGAAAACAACATTTAACTTCAAGATTGAAGAGATTGATCATCAACAAAAGAGGGTTTTCATGTTTTATTTATTGGTTTTGTTGGAATTCGTTTTTAGTTTCATTATGATAGCTTAAGATTCGTGTATTTATGATTATGGAACCTAGGGTTTCATGTGACTATTAGATCGATTTATAATTTTTAATAAAGTTTCTATCTTTTCTTGATTCAATTATGTTATTTAATTGTTAATTAATATTTTTAGAATATCAATCTATGATATTATGCATTGTGATTGAGAAATCACATGTATAATAAGATTTTTATATAATTAGAGAGAATTACATATATACTTAGAGATAAGATATATGTTTCTTCCGGAAAGTTGTTTGTTTGTGTAGGAATTCATTATACATTAATGTAATTCTAAATTATATTACTAAGTGAAGAGATTATGGTAAATAATTTAGGATTAGGGTTAATATGCTTGAGAAAGGTATTAATTTTAATTTTGAATCCCTCCAATCAAGAATAATAGATATTGAATTAGATATATTTTAAACGGTCACATGTTAAACACTATGGAAAATAATTCTAAATACGTTATTTACATTCTTGAAGTCGTTCTTAGTTTTATCGTTTTCTAAATTGCTTAATCAAGTCTCATAATTAGATTAGTTTGTTAATTTTAGTATTTTTAATTAATTCAACCTTTCATAATTTTTCGAGTAGATAATAGAGCTAAGGTTAATATTAGTACTCGAAATTTCTGAGGAATCGACTCAGATTCACATCCGCTATATTAAAACTAATAGGTGCACTTGCCTGATATCAGCAACCAATAGCACGACTCCATTAAGCGCATAACATCAGCGACATACGCATAGGCACTGCAATATAGTCTTTACACACACAAATCAAGCCCAAGGTCACAATCCCCCATCGCCTATTTCATCCACATTCATGCCAATAATCTATTATCTAGCATCAGGCCAATCACACACTGAGTTGCAACAGCACTTTTGTTTTCTCCATCGCACAGCAGTAACAACTGGTACAATGCTTGCTTGGTTTTGAAATTTTTTTATATATTAAATATATTATATTATATTTATTTATGTAGGTTTATTTAGTAGTTGTTTAATATTAAAAATATATATATGTTTTAATTTAGGATTTTTTTTTTTGCATTAGTTTTTTTTTAGAATCTCTCATTTAGAAAAATAAATTTTTAGAAATAAAAATTAATAAAAAACCTTTTTTTTTTAATTTAGGATGTTTTGGAGATTTTTTTTATAAAATAAAAATACTCAACAATTAGAGCCCTTTTAGCATTTTATGTGAATAAAATAAATGAATTGAAAAATGTAAAGTTGAACGATTTTCAAAGATCAAAATAAACCAACATACTAAATTTTTTGGAAGGAATTATGGACATCTGATTTCAATTAGTGGGTACGTAAATACGTCCAAGGTGACGTTAAAAATTTGTAAAAACTTAATCTTTGAAAAGCGACAGTGATACCTATTGGGGTTTATTAGGTAGCCCTTAAATTTGAAAATCTCTAATTTTTATCAAATTGAAATTAAAAATCAGTAACTAAATCGTAGTCGATCAATCTAATTAATTATGATTTCTTTTTTGTTTTTTTTTTTCAACTCTAATCTGGTGGCGACTTTAAAAGTTTTTTCTTGATTAGAAAAAAGAACCGAAAGTCTTTAATTTCTATGGTCGATGATTAATACTAAATGAGTTGTGATTTAATATTAAAAAAATGAAATTAAAATAAGAAATCGAAAAATTGACAATAATTAATTTTTGCGCATATATAAGAGATGCATTAATTGTTCATATTTATTAAAGGTAAAATGGACATGTGAGAGTCTTAAAGCATGTTTCTAGGCTTAAAGTTAATATACATAGAGCAAATACAAAAACATAAACAAAATAACTCAAAAAAGGATATTTGGTTGAAATTAAGTATAGTTAGAAAACCTTAAAAACGTAAAGAAATATCAACAAGCCTTCTGAAAGGATTTTATAATAAGTTAGATAAGTTGTTGAAAAGAAAAGTTTCTTAAAGTGTTGATCGTAGAATTCTATAAGTGAGGAGACTTTATAGAAATAACACAACTAAAATCTAATTATTGTTGCAGCTTTAATTAATTCTTTTTTTATTTTATTTTTATAAAAATGTGTACTTGCAATCTACTTAATGGTGAATCTATAGTTAACCATCAATTTATGAACATCCCTTACTAATATGTCAATTATGATAATATCATAGCTAAAATCCATCTAGTGCTACGGGCATTAATTAGTTTCTTTTTATGTAAAAATTTACCTGAGCATATCATGTGCAGTCAAAGGATGGCTCTAACATGAGAATTCCAGAAAGGCCCGCCAAGCGGTGTATTGTATTGTATGTTAAACATGATGTGTGTCGTTCTAGAAGATAAGGAAGGAAACAAACGTTGGAAAATTGAAATCCCGAAAAAGTAAAATAAATAAGATGGTCGTCGTGGTCGTCACTATTTCTAACCGACGTCTCTCGATAAAAACCATATACATTAAAAAGTCTTCGTAATTAAAGCAGCCCTATTAAAGCTATTCCTATCGTTTCCAATCCAATCAAATCACCATGAAATCTGACAATGACAATTCGTGAAACGTGATATACACCATATTATAATTTAATTACATATGATTTGTATTTAGTTAATATTGACAATAAATTTCACATGAAATTAGAATACAAACATGATTCATTCACACAGCATGTTAACACTAGTCTTACATCATTTTAACATCAATATAAATTTTCATAAAAAAATAAAATACATATATAGGATATTTTATTTAAATATAAATAGATTATCTACTCTTTTGATAGCAAGTAAAAAATATATTATTATCAACAGATTCCATAATAATAATAAAAAAAGAATAATTATATTTAATTCATTTCATCCAATTCCATGATTAAACTTTTAAAACTCTTATTGAAAACGTTTTTAAGGCTGGATAAATGCAATTAAGAAAATCAAATCCAAACAAAGGAAATGATGAAACATCATCCAACCTCTTAGCATGTTGTCCAAATTAAAGGGAAAAAGTAGGAAAAAAGGAAAAAGGAAAAAAAAAAAAAAGAAGGGCGGAAAGATTCAACAAATGGAAACGTATTTCCGGCTCTGGACATGGACTTTTCTCTCTCTCATCGTCGAGTCAAATTAATCCAACCTCCTGCTTTCCTATTCTATTTCTTCGTAAATCGTAGGCATGGCAGTCATTTCTTCTAGAAGAATATATTTACAACATTATTTTCATTCTCTAAAGACTTTTCTTACAGGTGGAATTGAATATTATAATTCCAATTTGATTTTGATTTGTTCATCGTTGCCACCCATTACGTTTTCGTTTTACTGCCAACTATCTCTCTCTCTTCACCTCTTGCATTGCAATTTTCGCTTCCTTCTTTTTCTTCACTCTCTCTATCTCTAGAAAAGAAGAATAATAATAAAAATAAAAACTAAAAATACCTCCTTCCAAGTTTGACTTCTTAAAATCCTTCTGTTCGTTGTGTCCTTCTAGTATTATATGCCCGTCAATACACACATTTTCGACAACCCATTGTTGTTTTTCATAAGACCAACGTGAAATCAAAAACCCCATTAAATCCCATATACCTTTTCATAGAAGCAAACCCAACTTTCAAATTTGGAAAATTCACATGAGAATAAAGGTTCTTGCTTTAGCTCTTGAGTCCTTAAATTCTTTTGTTTTGTGTACAAAATTAGCGTATTGAATCTAATTTGGTGGTAGATTTTGGATTAGGAGCTTGTAAAGTTGTAATCTCTAGCTCAAAGTTTGTTGCTTTAGTGTTTTTGCTAAAACCCTTTTTACTTGGTGGTGTCATCGTTGTTGTTGTGAATGTTACTGATATTTTAAAGTGGTATTGTGTAATTTGAATGTTTTTTTTTTTTTTGAGTTACTGGGGTTTGTGGTGAACTTGACGAGAGTTGAATATATCGTGTTTAAGAGGCTTGTGATCTTGAGAGTTCATGGCCTATGAGCGTCCACTCCTGATCCCATCTCCAAGGACACCTAATACCCAAGATTTAGTTTCACCATTACCTGTGTTTCATGATCTAGTCAAACCTAATGGTTTAGGCGATTCGAAACTGGTTTTTGCAATGGAATCTATTAACCCAGGTGAGAATAACACCTCTAGCATTGAATCCAATTTGAATTCTTCTTCAAGGAGGAGTATTTCTTCAGTTCAGTCAAAGATGTCGATTGGTGGCAACTCTGTAAAGGAAGCGAGTTACCATGATTCTGGGTCAAGACGCGTGAGGCATGGGTCTAGAGGCACGGATTCGGAGTTTTTCAGCCGGTCCTTGAAGGAAATCAAAGATGAGGATGCCAGGTTGGTTTACATCGATGATCCAGACAAGACGAATGAGAAGTTCGAGTTTGCTGGTAATTCCATTCGCACTGCGAAGTATTCCATTCTCACTTTCTTGCCTAGGAACTTGTTTGAACAGTTTCACAGAGTTGCATACATATATTTTCTAGTGATAGCTATTCTCAATCAGCTTCCTCAGCTCGCGGTTTTTGGCCGGGGAGCTTCCATATTGCCATTAGCTTTTGTTTTGTTCGTTACTGCAATCAAGGATGCATATGAAGACTGGAGGCGGCACCGGTCTGATAGGATAGAGAACAACAGGTTGGCGTGGGTATTGGTAAATGGCCAGTTTGAAAAAAAGAAGTGGAAGCATATTCGGGTGGGTGAAATTATCAAATTAGAAGCAAATGAAACCCTTCCATGCGACATGGTGCTTCTTTCAACGAGTGACCCTACTGGAGTTGCTTATGTGCAGACCATCAACTTGGATGGAGAATCAAATTTGAAGACTCGGTATGCGAAGCAAGAGACCCTCTCGAGAATTCCTGAAAGGGAAAAGATTGGTGGGTTTATCAAGTGTGAGAAACCAAATAGGAATATATATGGATTTCAAGCTAACATGGAAATTGATGGTAAAAAGCTCTCTCTTGGGCCATCCAATATTATCCTTCGAGGATGTGAGCTTAAGAATACTGCTTGGGCACTCGGTGTTGTAGTACATGCTGGAAGGGAGACTAAAGTCATGCTCAACAGTTCTGGAGCTCCATCTAAAAGGAGTCGGCTTGAGACTCGTATGAACAAAGAAATCATAATTCTCTCACTTTTCCTTATTACTTTGTGTTCAATAGTCTCCATACTTCAGGGAATTTGGGTGAGGCGCTACCACGATAAGTTGGACATTATCCAGTTTTACAGGAAATATGATTACTCGGAGAATCCTCCAGAAAAATATAACTATTATGGCTGGGGAATGGAGATATTCTTTACATTCCTTATGTCTGTAATTGTTTTCCAGATCATGATCCCTATTTCATTGTACATTTCCATGGAGCTTGTGAGGGTCGGTCAGGCCTACTTTATGATCAGAGACACTCAAATGTATGATGAGTCATCAAACTCTAGGTTTCAGTGCAGAGCCTTGAACATAAATGAGGACCTGGGACAAATTAAGTATGTATTCTCGGACAAAACTGGCACACTTACCGAGAATAAAATGGAATTTCAATGTGCAAGCATATGGGGAGAAGATTACAGTGGAGGAAAAGGTCATTTACCGGAGGATCGAGTTGGAAATTCAGTTGAAGGTAACATATCTTTATGTTGTTGCAATTTCTAGATTTCATTTCTCATTATTTGCTTACATGTATGTGGTATGATTTTCTGTTCTATGGCTTATGTGTTTCAGTGGAAGGAAAAATCTTGAGGCCTAAAATGGCAGTTAAAACTAACACCGAGCTTCTACAACTTGTGAAACTTGGAAAGAATGCTGAAGGAGGCATACATGTCCATGATTTCTTTCTGGCATTGGCTTCCTGCAATACGATTGTTCCTTTACTTGTAGATACTTCCGATCCTAATGTGAAGTTGATAGATTACCAGGGGGAGTCACCAGATGAACAAGCATTAGCTTATGCCGCCGCCGCCTATGGGTTTACACTCATCGAGAGAACCTCTGGGCACATAGTAATTGATGTCCAAGGAGGAAAGCAAAGGTACATCCGATGCTGATCCTTGTCATCCTTGTTTTTCGTAGAGATAGGAAATTTTCATATTTCTTCTTGTCATATGCCTTGATGCATTTATGAAACAATTGATTCCCGGTGGTCTATTACAGTAACCATGGCATTTTATTATTGTTGGCTAGTTGGTTATATTCAATTGTTTTAATATGGTTTACTACTCTTTGGAGTGTCCCGGGAATTCTTTTGTTGTTTTAATTCTATTGCAAATGATGAATACGAGTAGTCAGCTTCATAAAATTATACAAGAGCCACATTAATTCTTCTTTTTGTTGAATCGACACATTATGGGCAGTGCAGGTTCAATGTTTTAGGATTGCATGAATTTGACAGTGACCGAAAGAGGATGTCAGTTATCTTAGGATGCCCTGATAAGTCAGTGAAAGTGTTTGTGAAGGGTGCAGATACAACCATGTTTAGTGTGATTGATAGATCATTAAACAGGAGCGTGATACAAGCAACCGAAGGCCATCTTCATAAGTATTCTTCTTTGGGTTTGAGGACACTCGTCATTGGAAAACGTGATCTCACTGCTTCAGAGTTTGATCAATGGCACAATGCTTTTGAGGCTGCAAGCACTGCTTTGATGGGTAGAGCTGGTCTGCTTCGTAAGGTTGCTGCCAATGTGGAAAACAAGCTCTTCATTTTAGGTGCCTCTGGAATTGAAGATAAGTTACAAGAAGGAGTACCAGAAGCCATAGAGTCACTGCGGATTGCAGATATCAAAGTTTGGGTCCTTACAGGGGACAAACAAGAAACTGCCATTTCAATTGGCTACTCCTCAAAGCTCCTAACTAGCAAGATGTCCCAGATAATAATCAATAGCAATTCCAAGGAGTCATGCCAAAGAAGTTTAGAAGATGCCATTGTGAGGGCCAAAAAGCTCACAGCAGCTTCTGCCAATACAGACAATACTGCAGAAAGTTCTGAATCTGTCACAAATCCAGTTGCCTTGATCATAGATGGTACTAGTCTTGTGTATGTTCTTGACAGTGAACTTGAAGATCAGGTGAACAGTTGTTGCGGTGCTTTTTCTTCTATTTCTGTTTTGTATTAGTTTATTTGGTGACCCTTCTTTTACTCCAAAAATATCATTGCAGTTATTTGAGCTATCCAGTAGGTGTTCTGTTGTATTATGCTGCCGTGTTGCTCCACTGCAAAAGGCTGGAATTGTAGCCCTTGTAAAGAAAAATACTTCAGACATGACTCTTTCTATTGGTGACGGTAAGAATGAATCTTCACTGACGTGACTGGAATAGTTTTTAGAAACTAGGACAATTTGAAATTAGAAAATCCTGGATACAATTTGTCTCTTTTGTTCCATTTTTTTGGCTAAGTTGAATCTCTATGCTGGATGCTTGACAGGTGCCAATGATGTCTCGATGATCCAAATGGCTGATGTTGGGGTAGGCATATCCGGGCAAGAGGGTAGGCAGGCTGTTATGGCATCGGATTTTGCAATGGGACAGTTTAGATTTTTAGTCCCCCTTTTATTAGTCCATGGGCATTGGAATTATCAACGGATGGCCTATATGATTTTGTACAATTTCTACAGAAATGCAGCTTTCGTCTTCGTTTTATTTTGGTGAGTACACAGCAAATTGACTTCCTGATTACTAGATTTACATAAAAATACTTCCATTCAGTTGTGGACACATCGAGGTCTTAGTTTATCGGTTAAACCCTGCAATGATTGAAAACATTATGATGTTCTATATGTTCCTGCCATCTGATAGCACTGTTTTTTTTTTTATTTTTTATTTTTTTATGAGCTTGGTTAAAAATGTTTGCCAGGTTCATTCATTTTCCTTTTGAATAGTTTTCACTTTGAGGAAATTAATCAAATTTCTAATGCGAAATTTTTTGATGAAGTCAAGTTCATGACTGTTGCTTGCTCTCTGTAGGTACGTTCTTTTCACTTGCTTCACTTTGACGACTGCCATTACTCAGTGGAGCACTGTATTGTATTCGATAATCTATACCTCAGTTCCTACGATAGTTGTTGGTATTCTTGACAAAGATTTAAGCAAAAGGACGCTTCTTAAGCATCCCCAGATTTATGGATCTGGACAGAGACAGGAGAGCTACAATTCGATGTTGTTTTGGATAACAATGGTGGATACAATATGGCAAAGTGCAGCTATCTTCTTTATTCCTCTTTTCGCTTATTGGAAGAGCACGATCGATGGGTCAAGTATAGGAGATCTTTGGACAATCGCTTCGGTTATCGTGGTGAATCTACACTTGGCTGTGGATGTTGTCCAATGGTCATGGATTACTCATGCAGCGATATGGGGATCGATAGTTGCAACCTGCATCTGTGTCATTGTCATTGACGCCTTGCCTTTCCTCCCCGGTTACTGGTAAAAACTTCTCTCACCTAAATATCAAACGAATTTCAGATTCCATGCATCTTCTTTGTGGCCATAAGAAGACCGATATTGTGTGTAAAACTCTCTTTACCTTAACCCATCATCAATTACTTCTGCAGGGCCATTTTCCACATCGCTAAAACCGGATTGTTCTGGTTATGCTTGCTCATCATCATCATTGCAGCAATGGTTCCACGGTTCTTTGTGAAATTCATTTATCAATATTATTTCCCCTGTGACATACAAATAGCAAGAGAGACCGAGAAGTATCGGAGTTCACCACAGCTCGGGGCTGTAGAGATACAAATGGCTCCAATATTGGAACCTCAACGGAGATGACAAGTTGAATTACGTATATGTATAATTTCATTTGTTTCTTTTTCTTTTTGTAAAATTAGTTAATCATATTCTTTTGGTGCCTCTAGGGCATGGTGTGGTTTATGTAGTAAGGGTAAACCACTGCTATCCGAAGGATAGAGTGTGTGCATTAGTTCCTGAGTTGAAAATTACCCGATCATAGTAATTTTTTCGGGTTTTCCCTCTATTTTACTAATCCAAAAGTTTAAACTGCGATGATTTTCTCAGCTGAAGTCAATGGAGTTGCCCTAAAAAAATTCGGTGCGGTTACAGTATAAGATGTTGACAGTTGAAACCGCAATGATGGCTAAAAATAAGAACTTATCACGCCGTAAAATTAAACGTACGCTTTATAAAAAGATATTAAGCATCGTGTAACGGTGTGAAAGTATCTTATCTTATACAACTTTTGCTCATCATCTTCGTATCGCGTATAGAAGGCCGTATTTTCAGAGAAAATCCGTTCCATGCCTGCCTCGTTCAACTTTTTATGTATTCCTGGACGAAAATTAATGGCTCAAATTAATGGCCCTGCCGCTTCCAGAGTTGAATCGAGCAGTCCCCGTGCCTGTCTAAGTGCAAAGTTGGGACGTCAACTAAACTCTGAAACCCTGAAAAAATTAAAGTACAAAATGACAGTGTAGTCGTTGTCTTTTGCCCTTTCTGATGCTGAATTGCTGATGCAATCAAGTGATGCTCAGAGCTTGAAATTTCAGAATCACATTGAATGAACACTCCTGTAGAAACAGATGTAGTTGTTAGAATCACTCCAGGACGACGGGTGGAAACTTGACAACATATAAAAAAAAGTGAAAAGCCGCATGTTTTGTGGAACATCTTTTAATTTTTAATTTTTTTTTTATAGAAATCAGTGTTTTCCTCGATTTTTTTCCCCTGAAAAATTATTTTTTCAATCTTGAACAATTATCAAAATTGGGATGGCGCTTGATTCCTGTAAAGATAGGGTATTGTTATACCTAAGAATGAGGGAAAAAAAAAAAAAAATCTTATACCGTGTTTGATTTGTAAAAATGAGTGCTACTAAGCAAAATGCCCCGCATGAACTGGTTGAACGAAATTTGACAACTAGACAAAATGAAATTATTTTATAAAAAACCTGATATCATTTTTGTTATGGATGATTTGTTTGAATTGGAATTAATTTATAACAATACATAGCACGCATGGATATACTAAGAAGATATATATTCATTGATGAGAAAGGAAAAAAAAAAAAAGTAGATAGTTATTGGATTGGTGATAAGATCAAAATCATACATCTGGATTGTTGCGTTACACTTCATGTTATGTCATACAACCAACTACTACCTAGTTACACTTCATGTTATGTCGTACAACCAACTACTACCTAGGTTAAAAATGTGAAAAAAAAAGAAGAAAATTCCTCTAGACAAAGGCACCGCAAAGCAAATATCTATATGTAATAGTTTTCTCTTCTTCTTCTTCTTTTTTTTTTCTTTTTCTTTTTCTTTCTCAATACCTATCTGTATGAGTTGATAGTTCATATCTGCATTCCAAACTTAACCCTCCTGCCATATTGGACTGACAGCCATTTGACTCCATTGATACATCATCGATCTACCGAAAAGGCTAATGTTATTTCTCAAGATGTAGACGTACATCCTGGACTCCTGCTAAGAAAATGAATATATACATGGAAAAATTGCAAACAGCTTACAAAGTTGTGTCTATAAATATCTAATTTTTTTTTAAAAAAATATGTATTTTAGATCCCTTTTTACTTTTCTTTCTGAGGCAAATAACTGAAAAATACTAATTTTTTTTTAAGATGCCAAATAGCCATTAGAGGATCAAAAATTTAAATACATATATATATTTTTCTAAGATTTAAGATTCCAAAAGCTCAATTTTATGTATCACAACTTAGGCCTTATCCAAATTTATTGACCGGACCATTCAGTGTTGCAACGTGGAAATATTATGTTGTCAAATTTATATTAACCCTTATGGTCCAATTTAATTCAATCTCAATTTAACTCCTATTCAATATTTCATTGAATCTAGTTCTTTTTCTTAATCTATAATCATTTTACTCGTCTGAATCAATTATCTAAATCGAGACCCATAATACTGAAAAATATAGTGATCTCTATAGGCAATTTTTGGTGTGTGATGACGGATGATTTGGGAATTCTAAAATATCTTAAAAACCAAACAAAATAGACCGTTTAGTAAATGACATCCTTGGGGGCTGCTGAACTATATTGATTGGAGTTGACAGTTTGGACTGTGGTAGGGCTAGGAGAAATGGAAATTATTATAATTGCTCAAGAATGCATCAACTAAAGAAATAGAATTAAGATATTTATAGAGACATATGTTGAAAAAGTATTATACGCCCCGAATTTCTAAAATATAACATTTAAAGATACTTCTAAGAATCTCGAGACCGGAATATTTTCTTTTATTTTTTTATCCAACATAATAGCAAACCAATGTTTTGTATTTTTTTTGGAAAATTATAAATAATCTTCCAAATTTTTTGCATCAGTACAAATATATCTCTCGACTTTTAAATATTATAAATAATCTTCTAAGTTTTTTAATTGAAAAACAATCACTAATGTTTAAGTTTATGAGGTGTTAAAGTATATTTTAATAAGTTTAAAAGACTTATTCTAAAAAAAATCATAATTTAAGCAACCATTAAAATTATTTGTCAATTTATCAAAATTTAAAAAATATATTTATAATATTTGAAAATCCATGAATATATCCACACTAAAGTCAAAATTTTGTAGTTATTTGAATATCTCCTTGACGTTTTGAACTTGTGTTATTGATAAACTTGACTTGTATTGATAAACAAAATACTAATTGAATTAAGGAAACTCTTAAATGGGGTGAGGAATTAGTTTAGAAAATAATTGTATGAATATATATGCGTAAAAACCGTTTACTTTTAGATTTAGTGAATATTTTTCTGGTCTCAAAGTTTTTGTTAAAGCTAAAGGACGATTTTATCAATCAAACCAAGTACAAATGAAGTATCTAGTGGTTTAGAACACACATTCACCAAAAGAAGAAGAGATAAAAAGGGGATGGAGATCGAGTTAAAATGCAACCCGGTTAGTATAAACATTAATTCTTTGAAAAAACAATAAGAAAAAGAAAAACTCAAATTTAAGACGTGTTTTTGCAATCAGTCTAGCATGCCAAGAAGCATGTTTGATAACCGCGAGGCTTGCAAAGACGAGGGAATGCATAAATATTTCGTAGGCTGGTTAGTCTTTGTAATCTGTAGTCTTTCACTGCACAAATCTTTAATCTCATTAGAGTATTGTTGCTGAGGTGATCAATGACTTCAATAAATAAATCGATTGTCCATAAGCTCTACAATAAGAGTACAAGATTTCCTTACACTAGTTGATATTTGCTGTTGAAGCTTCTGTGTAAATGAGAGAATCATCTACCCAAAACAAGCTATTAGCTATGGACATTAAATTTAGGCATCAGATTGAACTGGTTCTGAAGTATCTGTTTACGGATCAGTGATACTGTAAATTATAACCGGCTTGTAAGTTGACAGTTCCGAATTGGTTTAAGGCCATTAAACCGGTTTTATTTTTTATTTTTTTTATTTATTTTTTTTATATACATTAATAATTTTTAATAATATAATTTTTTTTTTACTTTTTTTAAGTGTACTAATTCATTAATAATTTCTAATTTTTTATTAATTTCTAACTTAATGCAATTCTAACTTTTTTATTTTTTCCTCATATTCAAATTCTTAATATTTGATAAGTTTTACAAAAAAAACTTATATTAACTGAAATTGAATTTTCTATCTATTCTTAATTCATAATTAACTTATGATTAGTTATTTATTATTAATTTGATAATATTATTTTTAAAAAAATTATCATTTACCATCACAAATAAAATAATTTTGATATACAATAACTTTTGAATATTATTCAATTATTTTTTTTTTACTTAATTGCTACTTTTTTCTCTCTCTTTTTTTAAGGGGTGAATCGATTCACCGATTCGGGCGGTTCAGCCCAACTACTACCAGGCCAAGTTAATTCCGGATCGATTCACCGTTTAGTACCGACCCTTACTCAGGTCTATATGAACTTGGTCTTTTAATTTTAAACCCTTTTAAGATCTCTCGTTGTTCACTTTATGGATTACTAACAAATATGTACCCATACTGTACGTGTAAAAATACAATAAAACTATATTTACAATTTACAACATACTAAATTAACATAAATGGCAATATTTAATTTTTTTTCTTTTTACTTTAATGCAAACATTTAAAGGACAGAAGAAGAGGAGGGAGAAGTCTTTTTTATTTCATATTTGATGGTTGCCATTTTAAAATATGAATTTAAAGTTGATTTTATGAATTGGAAAAGTGACTAGTAGGATATGGATAGATAGAACAACAATTAAAACGCTAAATATTAGTAGTTAAAATTAAAATATAAAGCGATAAAGACACTCAATTTTTGTAATTATTGATAGTTATTAGAACTCTTTAACTTTAATAATATAGATAATAGATAAGTATAACTATTAGAAGAAATAAGTAAGAAGAGATTGGATCCCTTTTATCTTATATTCTAGTAGGATTAAGAGTGCCAACATGTTTAGCAATCACCTTATGATTATAGAAAACTGACCAAATTATCCAAATATGATTAGATCCCATTCATGCATTGGACTTTCTAAAAAAACTCCACCCAATTTTGCCATGCGCTTTACTCATCTTTATTTTCTTATTGTACACATATGATATTTAATTGACCTTTTTAGTCTATGAGCATAGATAACACCTCATAAACTATTATTACATTATCTTGTACAAGTCAATTTGGTGTAAAAGCACTTCGATAAGGAAACAAAATAGAATTGAGAATGAATTTAAAATCTTTGCAATAACTTCATATGAAAAATTATATAAGCTAACAAGATGGAATTGTCCTAAAATTTTTTTATTTTCTTATTAAAAAAATAAGATATTTTTTTTTCTACCAAGAATAGGATGATTTCCTAAAAAAAAGAAAAAAAAAAGAGCAGAAGAAGAAGATTAGTGTTATTAAGATTTGAAGGAAGCACTTTGTTTCAAAAAATGTTTGATAGATTCAGTAAGATAACTTTCCAATTATCATGACCTAAATAATATCTATATTGTAGTAGATCATTGCATACAATACAAATGTCAACAATTAACTCCCTTGTCAATTATTGCCCTTCCATACAATGTACAAAGCTACTTTTTCTCTTGGCTACTATCGGTTACATAAATAAATAGTATCGTAGCAAAATAGCTATTCTTACTAAATAATTAAACAAGTTATCAAATTTGTGGTACAAAACATGATGTTCCAAAAATAATAGTAATAGTAACAAGTAGTCCAAATGGCTATTGAAGGTCTAACAATATAACCAAAAGAAATTCATAAATTTCTACCTAATACTAAGCAATTCTCTCCTTCATTCCAAATAACTCATAGTCTCGTCCTAAATTGAGACTAACCCTGAGCATCCCACAACTTAGTTCAGTGAATAGATCACCTTATAACAAAAGGAATCTAATGGGGTATAAACTTAAGCTTAGTAAATTAATCCTTCCGACACGCCTTATAGGCAATATATTAACAATTATACGAATGCATATAACAAATAATATGCTAAATAATATATGCAGTGGCTTAAGAACAACATGCAACTTAGAAATTTCTCCCTTTATAATCAGGGTTAGAGATTATTAACCGACACAAACAATAACTAAGTTCTAGCGCTTAGGTTTTTATTCGAAATTGCACTTATGTGCTCAAATCAACTTATATACATATACTTGTATATATATAAATACACTTTACTTTAATAAAAAACGTGATCTTTTAAAAAATTCTCAAGTTTAATGGTGTGGCGGCCTCCACAGTCCATATCACATGCCCTAAGCGAAAGTTATGAGACATTGCTCTTAGCCAAACAATAAGCATTCTATGGTGCCTAGTAAGCCTAAGCCCATAGGCTAGGATAGGAACTCCATAACATAGTATAAATGTGCCTAACTAATCCCTTTAGGAGCTCCTCTTCCCATGAGCTCCTCCTTATCTTCCACGTGAGGTGGCAATCGATATAATTAAAATGCAATGATGTGTCATGCATGATTTATTTTAATTTATAGCCAAATAATTTTTTACATCTGGTTACTTGAGTGATCAAGCAATTTTATACCATACTGATGATATACAAATCAATCATGTAAGTACCTCTTGGTTCATATATTGCCATTAAGTTATGCAATCAATCATGAGTCTACATACATGCATTCCTCATACCCTTCATGTAACCAATTTAATCATAATATTACTTTAGTGCAACTAAACTACAAGCAATGACAAGCATAAATTCATCAAGAATCACTCACTCCATCATAGCTGCTAATCGTAATAATCCGAAGGTGGGTCATCCTCGAGATTAAAGTCCCTTAAACCAAGTAAACGGAATAACATAAGAATTCGTTATATTGTAATGTCACTTTAAGATTCTATTAAAGTTATATTCTTGTCTTAGTCTTAAGTTTTTCCCAATTAAGCTAAATCTTCCATCAAGAATAACTTTTTAGTTTTAAATCTAATTTTCATAATCTTATAGTTGATTTTTATCATTTTTTAATACATTTTCATATAGTATGGTTAGATTTGAGATATGGGACCTACAATTTTGGTTATGGGCCAAAACAGTATCGCTCCTATAGATTTGGTTTCCTTTTGGGCTTGAATTTGTTATCGAGCCTTTTATTATTTGGTGAAATTGTTAAGCCTTAGGTTTGGGACTTTTATTTAAGCTTAATTACTCTCTTAAGATTGTTTTTTTATTTAATATTTTTGGCCTTATCACTATCTTGCACTTCTTAAATTTTTAGGAGGTTTTTATGGCTAAAGATGAGCCTAGTTCTTCCATTAATAATACTTATTACTTTAGTAGGCTTTCAAATCTTAATGTAGGCTTATGCCACCTTTGTTTTACCTTCAACTTACTAGTCAAAAAGTTTCACAAGGTTCGGTTATGAGTTTTGGGCTAGTCTTATGAGTTTTAGGCCCTTAACACTCATCTTACTAGTCTTTCTTAGTCTTTTCACTTTATTTACTATATTTTCAAGGGTGTTTAAGTGGATTAAATATTAGTAGTAGATCTGGTCAATTTGGTTCATGAGCCTTTAATTCCATTTTTCAAACTTAACTCTTTGTCTTTTTAACTTATGTGCTAAACCAAGGCTTCGCACTACTTATACTTGTGTTGCTCTTTGTAAGTAGATTATTCTAGCATAATATTGAGTGGAACAACATGGAACATGTATAACTCTCAGGTGCAAATGATCAAGTTAGGTTTTTAAGTCATGATTTCTTCACCAAAGCTTCATATAATGGTTTTTCTATCTCTTAGGGTTAAGTTGATGCATGAGAAATTCAATATAAGTGAAGATGACATTTTAGTAACCTTTATATACTACATGTCTAGCACTTAAAGGAGCTTTACAAAAGCTTATTTTTATGATTTCTTCAAGTTAAAAGGCTCTACTACAAGTAACATACATGTTTGCTAAAAGGAAAATAAGTCTAAGCTACTTATTGTCTACCATTTGTAAGGAAGCTTTGAGAAAACTATCACTTATCCTAGCTAAGAGAGTTTCTAAAATACATGATATGGTTACAAAAGTAAGGAATGGAAACTTTACTCAAGGTGTTCTAAAGACACTTAAGATAGAGCATACTTTACTAGGTTTGAAGGAAGATAGTTGGTACCCTACTCAAGTCTCCTTTAGCTCCTAATTTTCGCCCTTATCCCTTGGCGATTCTTAAGCTCCTTGAATCTTAAGAACTTGATGCTTGTTGGTGCTCTAGTGTTCTTCCAAATGGTTAAGTTTAGTGTGGTGTTTGGGGGTGTCCACTTTACGGGCGAACAAGGGTACTAAAATGGGGTGGTTGGACGTACGACTAGTGTGTGTTTATGGGTAGTGAAGATGGTGTTTAGGAGGGCCTTTCCTTAGTTGTTTGAGTGTTAGGTGTCTTGAAACAAAAATGGAAGAGTAAGTGAGGTTTAGGGAGCTTAAGTGGCCGGTTGTAGGTTGAGGGTTTCTTCCTAATATCTTGTCAACTTAATGTGTTAAAGGGAAGCATAATCTATGGGATGTGATTGTTTGTGGAAGCATTTTTTTAGAGTAGATATTAATTGTGAGTTTTCAAGTGAAAAAAATATGAAAAGATGGCATGCCATGCCTCTTCCTCCAATCGGCGGTGCAGGGTGGGTTTAAAGTTTGGTTTGTTATCTTGTCAACTCTACTTTTTACTTAATCCAAAAATAGTTAAGTTACTTTTTCTATAAATGGTATAACTTGTCTAAGGAATTGGAAATTGTCTTGTCTAAACACATAGGAACTTACTAAGCTTACAAGTTAACTAAGTTTACACTCTTAGCTTTAGTTTGTTTGAACTTAAATTGAGAGGGAAATTGGATGGGAAGTGGCCGATTCTAGCTTTTACGTGTGGCTTTCTAATTTGCACTCTTGAAATGTCTTGCCTTATTATCTTATTCAAGTGACTAAGTTAAGGTTTAGTTCTGAAATTTTTCCTTTCCTCAAAATGGTTTCTAAGATAAGTTATAAATATCTTAAAGTTGGTTGAAGCTCGGTTAGGTTTGGGCTTTCAATATAAGGTTTTTAAGTGTTCAACTTAGTACTTTAGGTTTTAGATCCTTCTTTTAGGGTTTCAATAAGCTTGGAAGTTACCATTACATCTTAAAGTTTAGGGTTTTAGTGTTTAGGGGTTATTATTAAGTTTTAGGGTTGTCAAACGTTTGAGTTAATATTAGGATTCTTGATCCTTTTATCTTAAGGTTTAAAGTTTCAAGTAAATTCTAGGATTGATATTAAGTTTTATAATTCTCATGTTTGATTTTACTTGTAAAGCCAATTAGTACAAATATAACTTTTATAAAAGATTTAAAGTTTCAAGTAAATTCTAGGATCGATATTAAGTTTTATAATTCTCATGTTTGATTTTAGTTGTAAAATCAATTAGTACAAATATAACTTTTATATTAAATTTGATTCTTAGTTTGGTAAATCATCTAGAATACTTGAAAAGCGTTTCTAACTAGTTAGATCGTTACCTCGACCAATACCTTTCAATCCCACTAATAGAGGAGCCCTGTAAAACCATCAAGGCCTGATGCTTATTCTCACCTCATCGCTTTACATAGATGTCAAAATTTTTAAAGGGTCAAAATAGTGCATCTTAAAATTCCCAAATTTTCTGTAATTTTGATATTTTTTTAGAGATGTTATAATTTACCCATAAATTAAACATACGACTTATGTTTAGGTTGCATAGCCTTATAAATAAAGGCCGGTATGTAAACAATCGCCTTTTTTTTTTTTTTCTCTTTTTAAACAAAGGTTACTCGGCGTCACATGGATACTTTCCTCGATACATATAATGTATGATACTCATCATATGTTAAAAGATAAATACAGAATAAAATAGTTGAATACTTGTGTCAGATACATGATTAGGATGGTGAGTCCAGCTGTCTAACTGTTTGAGCAACTTTCAAAAATAATAAACAATCGAAAGTAATTATGTCTTGACATAAATAAAAAAAAAATTATAATATTGTTTTATTTGTTAAAAAATAATATTATGATAGTAATATTTTAAAAGCAATAAGTTTTTTTGCTAGATTTCTCGTGATTTTATATTTCGAAAGTGTGATTATTTCCTTTATGTTTAATTTCTTTTACATTGTTATTCTTATATAATATTAAGGCATAATTTATTGAATTTTCAGAAACTAAAGTACTAAATTACATAAAGAATTTAATTTGCGAAAACCAACAAAGAATTGAACGACCAATTTTCAGCTCGTACACGCTGCTTCTTATTCTTCAACCACGAATCTGTTCCTTCGTGCTCCAAATGCGATTCTCTGTACATGAGACAGTGCAAAGAAGAAAGTGACCAAGATGTATAAATCTAGATAATAATTTGAAGGGAAGCAGTCATTTCTAGCCAACCAAAGAAAAGGTTTACTAAACTGAAAATATCTGCGTGTAGGCTTTGATCCCAGTTAGGAAACGAATATATGTGGGCTTCTGTGAAGCATTAACTGGTATAGATCTTATGCTTGGAACAAGATGTTCTGCAACCTGCTTGTTCACCAAAGGAATGCCAATATTAAAGCATCAGAAAGGGGAAAAAAATACATTAAGAACAAAAAACTAGGTCAAATTGCTTAATGATGAATTTGTGATGGAGCATTCCAAGTTAAGCCTGCAATTCCAAGTCAAATATAAAAATCAGTCGTTATGGTTGTGGGGGCATGTTAAGGTTAGCACTTAGCACTATAACCATTTTATCTAAGAGCTTAAGATTATTTTATCTGGTTTAACTTATATTTATTAGTTAACAATCTCACTGTTGTTAAGGGTACCACTCAACTGGATTGGGTTGAGATAAATGAGCAGAACTTTGAACTTACTTCCTCCTTTGATACCATGTTGATTTTAACCCTTTAACCATCCAATCAAGGACACATTATTAAGCTTTAAAATAAGATTGTCTTGGTGCTAACCCAATACTGCTGTTGTGAAAAATTCTTTCTTATAATTAGAATGCTCTTTTGTTAGCCATCATGTTGTTTCTCAACAAAAACAGTCATATCTTTTACTCCGTAGTTTCCTCACAGCAGGCTCAATAATAACCTCCACTCTTTAACCATTGATTGCACATAATGAAAAATGAAGAAAATGTTACCACATCAGCTGGTTCTGCAAGTACATTGATGAAGAACTTTGCCTGGAATGAACAAAATGATTTTTCAGTTCACATGCAGTACCAGAGAAAATATTTTGAAGAGGATGGTTGATGTTCTGCGTTACCTGTTTCGTGTTGGCACCAGACATGAGAAGATCGGTCGTTACCATTCCAGGCTGCATCGTAATATGAAAAAGGTTATTGCTTTTCTAGGAAAAGTGAAAACCAGATAATACATATCACAATGCGAATCACTCTCCACCTATTAAGTGCATTACTGTTACTAAAATACCATGTTCCTTTTGTATCCCTTGGACACCATTTTTGAACACTTTCTCTAGGAATAAAGACAGGCTGTAGTTTATACAATCTGATGTGCATCATGTAATACATCTAGCTTTCAATGACCCAGCCATAGTTGAAAGTTCATGCAAACTCTCAAAAGTTATGCTGACAGAGAGGTGAAAGTTTATACAAGTAATTACAACGTGTTATCATGACAGCAACAATTTTAAACTACAGGTTCTGCACAAGTCATGACAGCGGTTTCCCTAAAAGAGGCCTACAAAGTATATCTGATCACCTTAGTGTTTGAGCAGACCGGTAATACTACAGTATAGAAGTGTGCTGTAACTTGCTCACATGGAACAGAAAGTTCATGGGAAAAACTCAAGAGCAAATGAAGTTGGTGTCAGATTTATGTGCACAGTAACAATTTTCAGGAAATGATGCTTAAAACATGTTTCCTTTTTCTTCAGATTATATCTTCTATTCTTGTGAAAGTAAAAGCTTTGATCCATCCAAAGAAATAAGATTCCAAATTTCATCTTTACATTTCTGAACTTCACGTGGGAGTAAAATTAGTTCACTAACATGGTTTAAAGTATATTTCATTAGAAGTTGTGTCCTGTACATCACATGCAAATTCCTTCAACATGTTCTAACATGATTGAATTCGATTATAAGCAAGACAGAGATCTTGCCTCCTTGACACATGGCACCACTGATGGTATTTCTTCTAGAAGCAGAGCAGGTGCATACTCATGGGAGAATGCAATGTATATGAAATAAATAATTTATAGAGTAAAATGTTTCTGAAAGGGGTTGATACCTTTGGTTTACCTTATCAGCCTTCTTTTTTCCATAAATAAATTATTTTCTGAAAGGGCTCTTACTCAGCTTTAAACCAGATAAAGCCTCAGAAAATGCTCTCTCTAATATCAAGACATTACCTTGTCTTAATTATAGTTTTCTTCCGGAAAATGGAGCACAATTAGTTCCAAGCATATGCAAGCACATTGATTATTTTAACTTACAAAAAGGAACATTTAATTCTGAGAATTCACCAGAAAATAAATCCACTGAAGAATTAAAATTCTTCTGCACGTAAAGGAGGTCCAAGGTGGGGTCAGATAATATTTTCCATTGCTATGAACACAAACTGTTTTCCAAGAAACAGTCCACCAATTAACAAACGCCCTTGAAACCAACCTTCTAATCAATTATGATGATTACTACCATCCACCAATTAAGCAAATACCTTGAAACCTTCCATCTTGTCATTTACAACAACACTCCCAACAGGCAGCACGTCAGATAATATTGTTAAACATTGAGTGACAAAAATAGATAAGTCATCAGTAAGATGGCATCATTACAGCAATGATAATAGAACCTACCGATAGATTATGCATTATAACATTTTTCACATCCTGCATCCGAAGTTCTGCCTGCCAAAAGAAAGGGGAACCTGAGTGCTCAACAAGCATATATTTCTCATAAACAAGTCCAAAAGAGCTTTCGAGTACATATACTAGTACACATCTTTTAAACTACAAACACCAAAAAATCACCAAATTCAAGTGCAACTACACATCTTTTAAATACACATTACTCTTATAGGAGGCTCCAAGGTACATGCTACATCTAAGTCGTAGGCTGGCTAGCTTCAAATTCTGGGTCAAACTTGGACTTGAACTTATTGGTCTAGCAAACCTTCTCATTACAACTTACAATTAAAGCAGGCTGAGGACTCACCTCAGAAGACCCTTTGTCTCATGAAAAAGGAAGAGAGAGAGAATCTCCTTTTTGTTATCATTTCTGCCTGCTTATAACATTACTCAAGGGCTTGTTTATACAATCACAGAGTTCATAAGTTTCCAGTGTACTTTATTCTTCCTGAGATAACCTTTCCAAGTTTCATAATACCTATCCTTGTAAACTATTATTTGACACTCTTTAAGCTAGTGTATTTTCTAAGTTTCATAATACATATCCTTGTAAAATATTATCTAGCACTCATTTCACCAAGATTAAGATGAAAATTTAAACTTAAACAGTTGTAATCTGATCTTTGAGCAACTAATTATCTCAAGGGCCTAGCAAATTGAGCAAGCAAAAAGGATTTTCTGTAACTAGGAGCAACTAAGTACTAAACTGCAGTTAGCAACAAGAAAAATTATTCATTTAAAGCCCTCCATGCATGAACATACTTTTCTCTCTCTATCACTGCCAGGCCATGCTACATGGTCTGCAGTGGCATATACATCATCCTGTCAAAATAAAGAATTAGTTTAAAATAAAAGTGCTGAAAAAGAGAAGCTAAAAGTTCCAAAAGCACTAATAGATGACGTCAATCATAATGCTGCTATAATATAGGTCAGCTAGGTTGCTTTTGTGACGACAAAACCTTGCTCTTCTTTCTTTTATAGAGCTAAAGATATCCCCAAATACTGCATATCTTACACAATATCCCAAGACACTTCTCAAGCGTTTTGAGAAGAACTGCTTTCAATCAAATGCTTCTCACTGCATCCATATTTAGGAGACTTTAACAGTATTGGTGCATCTACATGCCATCTTAGTTAATGCAACGCCATCTATATAGCTTACGTATGGTGGGGTGAACAGAGTTGATAAATGAGCTTCTATATACCAAAACTATGCTTTGAAAGAATCCTGTAAGCTATATTACATGGATAATGCCAAAATGCTTTAAATGCTTCACAGATACCAAAACTATGCTTTGAAAGAATCCTGTAAGCTATACTACATGTATAATGCCAAAATGCTTTAAATGCTTCACAGATACAAATTGCAAACTCAGAGAGAAGGCTTAACCTATACCTGTAATGATTTTGTCAAATGCACCACACTGCGTTTAGTTGCACCATACGCGGCAAATCTGCACAAGAATAATGATGCATTGCTCAGCGGTCCCTTCCATGCTCAATTATTACTATCAGCATCACGCAGATACCTTATAAATGGGGCACAACATTGGTACAAGGTTCAACATGGATTTGTACTCAACAAGGCATAATTGACAGCCTTCTTTCATAAGAAAACATGAATAATTGAATGAGAATAAAGAAGTGAACACGTAATTTTCCAATGCCCTAATGAAGAAATAGCAAGAGGTATGCCTGGCTTTTTTTATTTAAATTTTTGGCGAGTTTGCAGTCCACATTCAGAACACAGTCCTTGAGATATTCTCATCTTGTTCCTTCACAAATCTAAAATACTAAAACCTACCCAGAAACACATTAATCCAGGATAAAAGATAAGAGTAGGCCAAGAACCAACTTGCCTCTAGGTATGACCTTCCTCAACGTGACATGAGCACGAAAGGGTTCAACAAATACTGTTCCTTTTAAGAACTAAGATCGCTTATTTTTATTGCTCCATTAGTGGGAAGATTTTTGCAATTATAGTTTTGTTAAAAACGTATCATATTTGTAATGGATAAGTCAATTTGCTTATATTTTAATGGTTCCTGGAACATGTACCCCTGGTGATCTTGTTAAGTGCTCAAGATAAAAAATTATCACTCTTTTCAAAATTAATTACATACTTTACATAAAGCATGTGCATGAAAAGATGCAATTTCTTTACCAAGCCAATTACCAAGTACACTAAGGACACCCATTAACATTTTCCTTTTTATTACTTGAATGGGAAAACTAAGACTGAGGCACATGATAGTGCAACAAGAACTAACCTACAAAATACCATTCCAATTATCTTTTAGTCTGTGGGTTCTGATTTTTTCCCCCCTTCCAGAAATCCAGCTATAAACAAATTACTTCATCCAAATTTCTATGTGAACTATGAACTAAGAACAAAATAACATAGGCCATTACTTTCAGGTAATGTTATTAAAAACTATATTCATTGCATATTGCATACGAAAAAAGAAGTTCAATTTAGCTATATTTTTCACTTAGCAAATTTAGCGAAGAAAAGATATAAACTTTCTAATGATGGACCAAATTGAAAGAAAGCCTTGTGCAAGCATTGCAAATTGCTCACAACTTCCATATAACATAGCAATCCAGTGCTAATGGTAAAGAACAAAAAAAAATAGTTCCCAGTGAAAAGAAAGCATTCATCTAAACTTGTGTGCAGAAGGGATCAGAAGAATAAGTGTTGCTTGATGGTGACAGTGCATCAGTTAATAAACATGGTATCATGTCAAATTATACAGAAAAGCTCACAATGGAATGAACCTTGGAGTAGGTCTTCCATCTGAACCAGCACCATCCATGTTGAATATGTGACCCCCTCGAGGCTGATTCAGCATCATTTTAATTGCCTAGTAAATGGCTATGCACAAGTTAGCTCCAACCTCTTAGCAGTTGCACAAAAAGTACCCATTTCAATTATCACATGAAGGAAATGAATATGGTTGTATACCTCTCGGCAGCATAACATCAGACCCAGGGTATTAGTGGAAACTACTTCTCTGTAAAAATAAAATATAATTAATGATGGATGATGACTGGACAAAGAAAAGGAATGGCATTCACAGCAAGCTGTAGCTTAAAGCTCACATTAGATCTTCATCTGAAGACTCTGCCAGTGGTTTATAGCTATAAGCATTTGATCCTGCATTGTTAATCTGCATCATTCTAAAGACATGGTAAGATAATACTAGCAAAACACTATCTAACTATTATCTAAAAACATGCCAAGGTAAGATAATACTAGCAAAACACTATCTCGCTATTATCTAGTATAATATACACCATGCACATGCTAAGCTAATAAAGTAAGCAGCACCAGCAATTATAAAGGTTAATGTATGATTTCTCAGAATTGTCTTAGTTAGAACATTGAAATTCATATTCCGCAGATACACTGCCCATCATAATACATTGATGAAGCTACTATATATCCAAGTACAGGAACAAGACTCCAATCAGCTTGAAGCCAAAGGCCTGAAACTGTAACTGGCAGGAAGAAACAAACACCGTGCAGTCAACTAATTAATGAAGGGTTTATTTATCATAGATTAATGAGGGTTAATTGATCCTTTCTATCAGCCAAATAATAACAGTGCTTACAGACCTCCCACTTATGTCGCAAGGTCAAGTCCACAATTAGTTTAAACAACTGCCATTAGCTGAGGTTTTGAGTCTGGCACAGAGCATTAAGAGACCTATCCATCTACTAAATTTTGTTAATTCTATTTACCAAGTTAAGGCACTATTACCCATGAATAAATGCAAAGACATATATACCCAAATATCGATGTATTTCAACTTCTCCTGTGCAAATGCTACTAAATCCTTGACATCCTGGCCATCACGGACATCACATGTTGTACCCTGTTAATGAAAAATTATCCTAGATTTGGTTATCACAGGAACACACAAGCATATAACACAAGCTTGGAAAAGTATAAAGACAGAACCCAGATAGATGAAGAAAATATCAGGCAAAGTGAGGTCTTGGAGAAGGTACCCACACATGCTGCTCCCCAAATTCCCCTCTTAGGCTCTGAACAGCTGATTCCACCTTATCCGCTACAAAAGGTCAAATTATTAGGAATTAATGGACAATGAAACCCAATTTGAAGTTTGAGTTCCATGAAATTCTTCCCATTTAAAGCATACTTGCTTCAAATCAGTGATGACAACAATACAGAAAAAGCAATCTAATTATGGAAACAATTAACCAAAAAAACAACAGTGTCTGAACTTTGTAGAGGTGATGACTGATCACAGATTAAAGAAAGCATACAAAATTTAATGAAGATCAGAATATATTTGCACGTTGGAATAGATAAAAATTATACCAGGATTTCAAGAAAAATGCAGGAAATTATTGCAATGCTCCCATACTTCTGTCAGTGAAAATCTGAATTCTTTGGAAGTAACAAACAACTCCTTAATTGATCATTTTTATCCAGTTGGATCAATTCACACTGCAAGTTTGTGGCAATATAGGCTGAATAGTGTACACTTATTCGTAACATGACATGTCAGCCTCTCATTTCAAGGACGCCAAAGATAGATGGTAAAAAGAGGCAGAAGAAAATAGGACTTTTTTTTTTGGGATGAAAAAAATAGGATGAATTGCTAAAAGACTGTAAAGAGAAGACACAATTTACTGACTGGAGATCATAAAGCATAAAAGAATCATGTAGGACAAATGGAGATTGTTTTCAAGCAGCGTTTGCCATGATGGAGATCAGTAATGTAATTTATGGTGCAAGACTTAATCAATCTTGTCTACGCTTAACTCTATCCTAGATTTCAATCTTCTAGAACTAGCTAGTAGCATTTAACTGGTTCTTTATATTGGGCAAAAGAAGTAGGTCCACAGATTTCTCTATTTATCTTTGCTGCCAAAGTTGTTGACAAGTTTGTATTGAAAGGAGAAGCAGATTGGGGTTTCTAGATTCCCATTCCTCCTACAATGGCACTTGCAACCAATGCAAATGGATGCTCCCCAAATATAAACCAAGAACAGTAATAACTTCCATGACCTTCCACACCCAAAGAATGACTGTCTCAACCAAGACTGATCCATTTGGATAGAGAAATGAGAAGGAAAGAAAAAAAACAAAAATAAACTATCTAGCAAACAATTCGGACTCGAGTATACTGACATATCATTAGAATCCAAAATCTTTCCAAAGTAATTCTGAGATAACTGAGATCAGAAACCAAACAGCATAACGTATAAAAGCTACCAGCTCGAACTATAGAATTTTATGATCTGAAGTCCAATTTCTTGCTATCAAGAACTGAAGTAGACTGTTTCCCCAGCGAAATTGCATAAGTTACTTGCATAATTCAAAGTTTAACGGTTCAATTAAGGGGCCATTAAAAATAAGTACCTGATCTTGAACAGATTATGACATTGTCTCCCGCTATAAGAAACTCTTTTGCTAGAGCATACCCAATACCTGAATTTCGGGGGAACAAAATGTTAGCATACCTACCCCAATTCAAAAAGTGCCCGACATTTAAAAAAGTTAAAAAGAATAAATTTTCACCGAGTTCATCAACACATTTCACGAAAAGGCAAGTACATAAAGTGTGAAATTTCTTTTTTTCTTTTTTCCTACACCGGTATCATTTTTTTCCATATATGTGGAGAGTGGGAGAGAGAAGATGACACCTTTGGTAGAACCAGTGATGAGGACATTGAAGGGAGGAAGCATGGGTTCAGTGTTGGAAGATGCGGCGACTTTCATTGTCAGAGGTGGGTTGAAATCGGTGGAGGTATTGCCGTTGGAGAATGATGATAAGAAAGGTCTCCATATAGTGGGTTTTTGGAGGGAGGCAGCAAAAGTGGGTGTTAAATGTGGAGGAATGAGAGTGAAAGAAGAAGAAGAAGAACGTTGAGGAAAGATAGGACCGGTGGCACCTGTAGATGATATTACAAGTAGAGAAGCCATTAAAGATAACTTCCAAGACTGGTATAAGTTATTAATAATTGGAACTTGGATGTCTGGATTTGGATAACGGCCTCGCGCTTTCCAGTAGAGTCTTTCTGTTGAAGTGGAAGGCACTCCATAGTGCATCTCGTAAAACGACAAAACTGAAATCACCGCAAAAGTTCTTGCGATGACTTTAAGATTGAGTTGGGCGTAATGTATACATAGGGGTCGCGTTAATTAAAGGAATTTCCCCCTACTCTCCGGATAATGAGAACAGTTATTTCAATTACTAAATGAAAGAGAGAAGTATAAATATTTTTTTTAATATTCATCTATATATATAAATCAATCTTTAACTTTTTATTTTATTCATTTTAATACGTTTTAATAAATTTATAAAAAAATCCCTACTATTATATATAAACACGTAACAACATATTATTCATTCAAATAATTAATTTAATTAAATAAACTAATAATATATATTATATAATAAAAATTTAGAAAAGATAATAAGAAATACCAAAAAATGATAAAAAATTAGAAAAATAATACATATTATTTAGTAATATAATTTATGTACATATATATAATGATATTTAATTTAAAATAAATTAATAAAAAAATAAAAAATTCTAACCTAGCAGATAAGAGGGTGGCTAGTGACCATCGAAGGTAGGCGGCTACCTATAGTCACCCAAAACCATAAAAAAAAAAAAGACTGGAAACTTGATCGAGTTTTGCTTTTATTTTTGTTTTTTTACTTTTTATACTTATGGGTAGCTGTGGGTGGTCGTAGACCCTTAAGGGGAGGTTGCGTGACTTGATCTCCACCCGATTGGGTTTCACTTCTTTTTTTCTCTACACTTTTAGGTAGCCCTTAAGGAGAGGTCGTACTACCACTCTCTTTCAAGTAGAGGTGTTCAAATTGGTTAAACGAGCCAATTCAGCTCTATTTACTTTGGCCCTGTAGGTTAAATGGATCGGGTTTATTTGGCTTACTTTTAAATTAACCAAAAAATCTTGACCCTAACTCATTAAAAAAGCAGGTTAAATAGGTCGACTTTTAAGATAAAAGCATAAATATAAACGAGTCTGCCCAAATCGGCCCACTTTAGCTTGCATATTAAACGGTCTGAACTCATTTGGCCCACTATTAAACGAGCTAAAAAACCTTGACTCAAACCCGTTTTAAAAGAGGGTTAAACAAACTGGCTCACAGGCCAAAGCTCACTTATACACCCCTACTCTCAGGGGTAGGTAGCCACTTACTACCACCATTGAGTCGCAATTCACTTCCTTGTTTGGCCAAATCTAGCCACCTCTTAATCTTGGAGTAGTCAAATTTTTTTTTTAGTTAAATATTAATATATATGTATATAAATATATATAATTATTATATACATTACTAAGTGTTTTTCATTTTTGTAGAATTTTTTTTATTTTTTGATCATTTTTCTTATTTTTCTATATAGTTTTTTTACATTTTATAATTATTTTATTATTTTTTATTTAATAATTATACATTGGCCAATTATATATTGACACATATCCACATTAATGGAAAATTTAACATAGTTTAATAAAATGACTTATTTAATATAACTTAAAAAAATTGAAGATTAAAATTAATTAAATAAAAAGTTAAAAACTGATTCATAAAAATAAAACATTAAGGGCTTCTTTGTAATTTTTCCTCAATGAAATAAACCTCTTTTTGGCTACTGGTAGTGTCACAAATCAAACCCAATTTCAAATTTCGAATATGCCTTAAGAAATCTGGTTTTCTCTTTTCTTTTCTTTTTTTTTACTAACTATAAGAAAGCAAGATTCGAACCTTGATCTATCTCAATAGAAAACTAATGATAATACTACTAATTCTACATTACGCCTTAAAAAATCTAAGTTAATAAGCTTTAAATGAGAATCGTTATACTAATTTATCAATTATTGGTCTAAGTTAACTATCTTGCTTACAAAATAAGCTGTCAAAAGGGCTTTTAGTTCTATAAAAGTACATCTTCTTATAAAGGCGTAAGGGCGCTTCTATCGATCTTCTTCTCATTAGAAAGAGTAGACATAGTGGTAAGATGTTAAGGAGCGTGCACTTTCAAGGAAAACAAGCCTTGTAAGGGAATATATTTGTAAGCTCGACTCCATATCCAACCCAAAACATTAAAGTATTATATTATGGATATTCTTTGTTTATATATTCTATACTTTACCCACAACTAATGTAGGATTTTCTCCTCACACCCATATACATATGATTCCCATCAAGTGTGGTTCTCTTCTACATCGAGCTTACATCTTATATATTATTCACAATCTCCATTTTAAGTGGGGGTTAGAAGGAATGAATTAGAGAATAAAGAAAGTAAGAAGGAAAAATTATAACCTCCCTAGTATGATTAAGAAATGAAGAAAAGCATAATGTAAGTTGGTAATATGATTTTTTTTTTATTATATCAAAAATGTTATAAAAATTCTTATAATTTCAAATTATACTTTTATTTCAGGGGTAAAATGGTAATTCTATAGCACTTTCTTCCAATTTTTTCCATAGATGGAGAGAAAAACTTATATGAACCCAAGTAAAAGTTTTCCCTTCTAAATCAATACCTTCCCCTTTCCCTTCCTTTTCCAAACAAAGAAAATGTTCCTAAAGTTCTCGATTTCTTTTCTCACTCCATTCCTCCTGTTAATCCAAATATCATGTTAAGGTATTAAGTTATGGAAGTTCTCTACTTATATATCTTTTAATTTACCTGCATCTTTTCAATGTGAGATTTCCTACCTATACTATTCTTTCAAAAACAAATTATAATGGAGGAAGAATACTTAATTTGATTTACTTCCATGTACGCACTCTGACAAATAGAGTTTACTCTCTCTTCCTTCGATGTACCTCTCTAACAATATCCCTCCACTTACCTAAACAAATTTCCATAGATCTTTGGTAAAAATTACCTAGCCAAAGTTTGGTAAAACATTAAACAAACAAAAGAAGCATTCTCTTCCAATGCTTAGATAATCTATCAACCATCTTATCTACCATCTTAGGTAGCAACTTATCCTCCATCCAATTAAACCTTCAGATGGAAGTCCCTTGGACAAGATTATAATGTTAGTTAGGACAGACTAATGGGAAAGAGGTTACCACTCTAAGTTAAAAAAAAAATATAATTATTAAGATATATTTAAAAATAAACACCATAGATACTTTAAAAAGTGAATTTTGATATGTTAGATATAATTAAGTTATTAGGTGCATAACATTACAAGCATGAATCACGGGTTCAATTTTCACAAAAGTCATTTTACTCTTTCAAGTTATATTTTTTTTTATGTTACTTAAATGATATTTTCTCTTTTAAGAAAAAAATTTCAACAATAACTAAAATTATTAAATTCCATTCATTAAAAACTGAAATGGACTAAATAAACTATACTAAAAAAAAAGAAGAAAATCTTATTATGATATAAATAAGTTAAGTTCGGATTCCTAATTATACATTTTCATATACATTCCTAAACATTAGGTATATAAAATAGCATTTTTCTTGAGGATTACACATACGGGAATATAATTCAACTAGTGAACGCTTACACCTGTCTACGAGTACAAAAAATTATAAATTGTAGTTCTTTTTTAAGGAAAAGTTAGTATGTATATATTTGTATGACAATCATAAATAATTTCTCTCCTTTATTTATTTATTTGTTTTATATAACTCCTAAAAAAAATGATTCTAAAACATAAATGTAAAACATCAAATTTCTTCCATATATAATTTTAATCAAGACCAACAATGTGAAACTCTACAAATACTAATAAAAAATACTTGAGTATACTAAATTAATATTTTTAGGTTCATAATTCTTATGATTGATTTGGATATAGTGTGAACTCTATTACAGATTCAGTTGTTCTCCGTGATTGATTGTGCAAAGAAGACAAAGAAACTATTCGAACGAGTTTTTGTATTAGTCAGAAATGAAATATACGGTAACTATCCTTATATACAAAAGCTTACCAAACTTAACTAACTCTAATAAATAATAATCCAACTGTCATTTTGCTAAGTAAGCTAAATTAAACTAATGTTATGTAGATTATAATGCCAAAAATACAAACTACTATTATCTACATTCCCCTCTCAAGTTGGAGCCTATTAAAGGCCTAACTTGGAAAGCAAAAACTCCATCCGAGCAGCACTTAAAGGTTTAGTTAACATATTAGCAAGTTGCAATTAAGAAGAAACATGTTAAGTATGAAGAAACCCTTTAGAAATGTGATCCCTAGTGAAATGCATGATCTTTATATGTTTAGTATATCCATGTAAGCGCAAATGAGAGGCAATCAATAAGGTTGATTTGTTGTCACAACATAACAAGAGTGGCAAAGCAAAAGAAACTAAGAGATCCTTGAGAATGTATGATGTCTAAAGTAATTCATGTTTAACAACAGTCATAGATCTATACTCTACCTTGGTGGTGGAACAAGCAATCGTTGATGGTTTCTTTGTTTTCTAAGATACTAAGAATATACAGTAACCAGAAATGGATTTGCAATCGACAGTAGAGGCTACCTAGTCAGAATCAGAATAAGCAAGTAGTTGCAATATGCTATTAGATGAGTAAAAAAACCCATAGAACAAGTACCTTAATGTACATTAACAAATGAAATAAAGATTAAAGATGGAAAGAACAAAGAGCTAAAAGAAATTGACTCGGGTAGCAAACAGCAAAAGAAACATCCAGCCTAATTAAAGTAAGATAAAGCAACTTTCCAACAAGATGTCGATAAAGACTTGGATCATCCAACAATTCACCTAAAGAAGAATCTAACTTCAAACCAGTAGGAAGTGCACAAGAAGTAAGTTTAGAAAGATCAACAATAAGTTTATGTTGATTAAGTAAAATTCCTTGATCATTTCAATATCAATACCAAGGAAGAACTGGGATAAACCAAGATTTTTAATAGAGAATGCTTCATCAAGCTTCCTCTTAACATGCACAATGAAATCACTATCCAAGCCTATAAGAATCATATCGTCCACATAAAGTAAAATAACAGTAAACCCAACAAAACCAACATGAGTGAATAAAGAATAATCATTGACTGATTGCACAAAACCAAGAGACAATAGAAATTTGCATAATTCCAAGTATAATTGTTGAGAGGCTTGTTTCAAACTATAGAGTAAATGCTTGACCAGGTAGTGCTTTCAAATACCTTTCTAGAGGATACATGTAAATCTATTCATTAAGAAAACTATGTAAGAATAAATTATTTATATCTATTTGATGAAGGAGCCAATTATATGATGATGAAATAGCTATAAGGATTCAAAAAGTGCTAAGTTTGTCAACCAAAGAAAAGGTATCATGATAATCAACCCCCCGAATTTGATTATACCCTTGAGCAATAAGGTGAGCTTTGTATCTTTTAACACTACCATATTACTTATATTTGGTTTTGAAAACCCACTAGGAACCTATGCCCTTCTTTACTTCGGGAAGAGTTGTAAGCTCCTAAGTATCGTTGAGTTCAAGAGCTTACAATTGTTTCTACATAGCCTCTATCCATTCAACATGTTTAGATGTTCTTTGTAATTAGTTGGTTCATGATTAGTTAATACTTGAGCTAAAGATGTAATATAATCCGGTGGAGGGTAGCCAAAAGTGTTTAGGTCAAATAGAGGGTAAGAAGATGAAGTTATAGCATACGTAGAAGAAGTGTGTGAATTGTTTGCAGGTAAAGAAACAAAATGAGAGAATTCAATTTGTACAATGTAAACAAAGTCGTGTAACCTTTGTGGAATTTTTCTTTCCCTAGAAGACCTTCGTAAGCTAGCTTAATTAGAGGAAGCAAATGGAGAAATAGATGAATGTGTAGTGGAAGAATCAATAGAAACAGGGACATTAGAAGACAAAGAAATAAAATCATGACTTGAATTATTTGCGGACAAAGAAACATAAGGATGCAATTAAGACCGATTAGGAGCAAAACAAGTAATTATGGAATCAGATCTTAATAGAAAAGTTTGCTTATGAAAAATAACATCCCTACTAAGGAAAATTTGATCAATTTCTAGATCTAGCAACTTGTATCCTTTTTGTCATATTACCCTGGATGGGTAGTCAATGTGGTGCCAATGTTGAAGAAAAATCGGAAAGTTAAGATATGTGTATATTTCTGTGATTTAAACCAGGTGACACCAAATGATAACTTTCCTTTGCTGTACATTGACTTATTAGTGGATAACACAGCCAGGAATTATCTTTTCTCGTTTATGAATGGTTTATCGGAGTATAATCAAATTAAAATGGCAGAGGAAGATAAAATCGACACCACTTTCGTTACCACTTAAGGAATGTTTTGTTATTTTCGGGTTGAAGAACATTGGGGCAACTTATCTGCATGCTATGGTTGCCTTGTTTCATGACATGATGTATCAAGAAATCGAAGTTTATATAGATGATATGATCGCCAAATCCAAGGAGGATGAAAATCATATAGATATTTTACAAAAGTTATTTGAGCAATTGAAGAAGTTTTAATTGAAGCTAAATTCAAAAAAGTGCACCTTTAAAGTAACTTTAGGCAAATTGTTAGGTATTGTAGTCTGTAGAAAATGGATAGAAGTGGACCCAAATAAAGTCAAGGCAATCGTAAAATGCTAGCACTAAAGATTGTAAAAGAGGTTTGGGGACTGCTGGGATGATTGAATTACATTGCTCGATTTGTATCGCAGCCAACTGATAGATGTAAACCATTATTTAAACTTTTGAGGAAGAATGCAGCAATATAATGAGATGAAGAGTGTAAGCAAGCATTTACTTAAATCGAAGAGTATCTTATGAATCTGCCGGTTCGGACAATCGTTGATTCTTTACTTAATGATTCTTCCTAAATTGATGGGATGCATACTGGGACAGAAAAACGAAATGGGAAGAAAATAACATCTTATGTATTACTTGAGTAAGAAGTTCACAGAAGGCGAACAAAAATACTCAAAGATGGAAAGAACGTATTGTACCTTAGTATGGGTGATACATAGGCTCAGGCAGTATGTCACGCCCCGAATAAGAAGAGTCATAACAGTCCCGCTGTATAAACTAATCTAAGATAGAAGCTGACCTCACAGCTGCTATTGTAGACGCAGTTTACACAAGGCACACAACTCAACCAGCTTGAAACGTCTGTTCTGACACCTGTTAATATCAAAACCTGTGGAAAAGCTTTTACAAAATACTTGTTCTATACAACCTGATGTTTAGTATCATAACAGTATTTAAACAAACATTTCACATCCAAAGGTAAAGTTTACAATCAGAGTTTATTAAAAACCATAGGTTTTGCGATCTATATACAATAAGTTAGAAAAACTAGTAGGCTCCCAGAGAATTCCCAATTAGTTTTCCTCAAAACTTAAAGACAAAGTCAAGAGCTCAGGTTCAGTTAATTCCTCGATCCTCACTTTCTCACATAGCAGCACACTAACCTGGGAACGGTGGTACCTGAACATCTTGTCTTTACTCAACACCTGCAAAAGAGTCTGTAGGGATGTGAGCACAACCAGCTCAGTAAGTGGGACGGAGTTAGAAAAGTACTGTACAATCACAAATAAGGTTAATAATCAGGATGAAATGCAATGCAATCACTAAAATGAAAACATCGCACAGTGTTATCCGGTTCACTGTAAGGTTAGAGAAATTACATCCGCTCTAACCCGGATTGAGGAGTTTCATCACGACTCAAGTCAGCCCAAACCCTGGCTTGTGCAATAGAGAACACCCTCCTCCCATGACCGCCTTCGAACCACGGCCCCCAACCTTGCCGCAACCTTCTCGCCTGTTACTTAGTTCGACTAAGGATAAGGAAATGACCATTTCAGCTATCCTCATCGAAGGAAGTCGGTATTTGGCCTAACACTCTTAATCGTTTCCCCTAACGGGTGATTATGCATGTCCAATTACATTTTAGTCAAATAACCGTTAGTGTTAATTAGGGGTGACCATCAAGTTCACACAATACAGAATCCATGCAAATATGCAGAACAGCACGCCAAGGAGTTGAACTCCTATCACAACCAAGTATCATTTACATACACAATATGCGCATAATCATCTAATTACAAACACAACCAGAAGTACTATTGGGTCTCCGGATACTTTAAATAGTACCCAAACAAACGGTGAAGCTACAATCCTAACTTACTTGTTTAGATGTTCGCTATTGCTGATTTGAATTGTCAACCGTCTTTGTAAGGTCCTAATTACACAAAAGGCCCAAATTTAGTTTTCATAATAATTACGAAAACATTAGGGTTTAATCTAAAATGATTATATATATATATATTATTTCCATAATATGCAGTCATGTTATTACTATATATTGAATTAAATTATTAATTATTGATACTGTACATCATATATACTATTACGTATTATATATCGTTCTGATCGTATCGAAACGTACTTTTTATTTATTAATTCACGTTTTGATTCCGGTAAGGTTACCGAAATGTGTATATTCTTGAATATGATATAGTTATAGGCTAGATTACTTAAGGTTATCTGATTTCAACAAAACTAGTGTCATTGAGTTCGTATAGACCTAACAACACGTTTTATGAGTCCTGTTTCTAGAGATGGATTTTAACGGGTAGTTTGAATTTTTAATGCAATTATACATAATTATAAAAAAATGATCGTATTATGCGTAATTTATAGATTTAAATTATATTTTATCTAATTTGTCCTTATATTGTAACAATATAAGTATTATTCAATTCTAATACACCTAAAGTGTATCTCGATCAGAAAATATTAATAATTATAATAAAAATCTCCATTTAATCCAATTTGATCAGCAATCCTATATATAGGTTTTATTTAACTATTTAAATCATTTTAACCTATTAATATTACAAATACACCCCGACTTGTAATTTAAGCTATTTTACTTAATAAATTCTCAATAAATAGTTCGGATTACCAAATAATTCCCCGAAAATTTTTATGGACTTCTAAAAATATAAGGAATTCAGTTATCACTTGGTTTCAAGTTTCCGACCTATTGCCTATATTTTCATATTGACGATTTTACCCTTAAATTTGATAAATTATCCAATTATAATTCTTTTAGCACCCAATTAATTTCAATCTGACTCAATACTATTACTATTTATCATAGATCAATACATGTCCATTTCATTAATTAATTTCATAATTGCAGCCTATTTTCGAGCTAATTTCAGGCCTAAAAATTCAATAAATATTAAAATTATTCAAATCAAAATTCGGGCTACATAGCAATTACCTACATATCATGCACATCCTCCATAAAAATTTTCAGCTAGAAACAACATTATTTAGTACATTTATTTTACAATTATATATTCGGGTGAATAGTAGATTTTTTAATAAAGTATATTAAATATTATGAATTTTTCAAAAATAAAAATATCACATGAAAGCATGTTTAAAATAAACTAAGTACAATTTTTTTCACAATTTTCTAGGTAGAATCACTAATTTTTAAAAATTCTTGAAAAACAGGGCAATAATTTGACCTTGCTATTCTTGGGTGCTCCGATGGCCGTGGGGTGGTGGGGGTATGTCGGAACACCTAAATGCTAGGGGTACTCCTTGGTGGTGGAGTGGCGTAATAGCAAATCAAAGGAAACCCTAGGAACTAACTCAGCTCAGTAATTACTCTATTTTTTCTAAATTTGTTTTTATTTTTTACGATTTTTTTCTAATTTTTCTTTCTATTGTTTTTGGTTCCAAAAGATGTAAAGTGATTTGTTCAACAGATTTATAGTTGTTTAGGTCGGTTCCCTTTTTATTTATTTTTTTCTTGCTTTTTCCTTCATTAATTGCAAGTAGGAGGTGGCATTGGCTTGTAATTTCACCTTTTGATTCAGCAATTGTCCAGCTTTGATGTTTTCCAGCAATCTCCAGGCGTGAATCAGCAATTGGAAGGCTTTTGGATAATATTTTGCAATTTTTTTAGGTATTTTGAGTATATTTTATTAATACTTAATTATTTACTTAATATACGAGTATATATTCCTTGTAAATATCACGTGTAATATATAACTATACTCATATAATTAAGTTTCTACCATATCTTTTATTTTTAGGATATGTTCTAAAGTTAATTTCATGAATTCAACACAATAAATATATAATTACATAATTTAGGGTTAATTTACGAGTATAATTATTACTTATACCAGGTATACTGATAAAATTACGTGTATTTTTATATAGTAAATTATACTATATTATCTCATTTTATAGCTCAATTAACTTATCTTTAAGTTTTCGTTGCAATCTAAGTTCGATTTTAGGAGTTCCGAACATTTTAATGCTATACTAAATATTCCAACTTCTAAGGGTAAAATTGGGATTTCACGTCATTATTACTAAAATCTAATTTTACTGTAATATCTTGACTAACTTTTTTATTATAGTCGTAAAGTTTGGGCTCAATTGGATAAGTTTTCCTAAAAGCCTAAATCTAAGCTCAGTTGTCCTAAACTCAATTTTGGAAGCTTACACAGTACACGCTCTATTATTCAATAGAGTTGTTGACGAAACATGATCAGCTAAAGTATTTAGCAGAAAAGTCATCGTTGATTAGGAGAATATCGATAATGGTTCGGAAACACAATTTTTTGATGAAAATGTTGTCACGCCCCGAAGCGGTAGAGCCGTAACAGCCCCGCCGTGTAAACCATCTTAAGATAGAAGTTAGCCTTACAACTGCTATCTTAAACCCGATCTACACAAGGCGTCTACAATTAACCCACTTTGAAGTAAACAGTTTGTAATTTAAATAAATCATTTACCTAAGAAAGTGAGAAAATTTATATATATACACTGTAATTTAGTTATTACATTATTCAAAAATAAAAAATTATAAATAAAACAAAACTTAGACCTTAAGAATATATGTTCGTTCTTCAAATATTTTTCCTCACTCCCCAGAATCTAGCAGTTGCTAGCTTCAGAGTAGTTATTTGCCGCTTCTTAGCCAGCACTTGCACGACGTCTATAGGGATGTGAACAACCACAGCTCAGTAAGTTAGGATGGAGGATTTAAAACTATACAATAAACACAACAAGGTTATCAATTAACTTATTAAGTGCAATGCATGTTCAAGCAAATGCCATCGCACGACGTGATCTGGCCGGTCGTGAGATTAGAGAAATTGATCCTGCTCTAATCCGGGTTAAGGAGTTGCCATTAATGCAACAACTCACGACTAAACCCAGGCCTATGTAATGAAGACCTCGCTCCTACCGCGACTACCTTCAAACCATTGTTTTCACTCTTACCGCGACCTCCTCTCCCGTCACTTAGTTCAACTGAGGATGAAGAAGGAACCCATTACAATCCTGCGCTATTTACAATCCTGCGCTATCCCTTTCAAAAGGGTCGGTATTTGGCCGGAGAGTCCTAAGTTCCCCTAAAGGGTTACCATATAGGTCCGATTATGATTATAGGTCGTATATTTGATTAGATTCAGTTTAGGGTGATCAATCATTTCATACAAATCATACAATACAAGCTAGAACAGCAGATGGAATCATAGCATCACTCATAATCAAGCACATGCACACAATTAACTATCTAATAAGCATAATCAAGCATAATCTCAAGCCTCCAAAATACAACAACATATTAATCCTAACTTACCTGGACTCCTCGCTCACTCATTCGAGATCCAACTCGCTCAGGCCATTGTCGATCATCCCTATAATACGAACGTGGTTTCGGTTTTTCATATAACTATTATATGTTCGTTTTATCCTATAACGCTTATTGTTATATTTTGTTTAGGGTTTAATATACCTAATTATCTAGGTCTTAAGTCTTTTATAATTATTCTAGGTTTGGGGTTAGGTTCGGATTTGGTTTTCGCACCAATTGCTAAATTAGGTTCTAGTTCGATTTCTCAGTATTGTTCTATACTCGAACCCTAGAAATTCGTTTCAACTCATAAAGTGAAATTAATCACATTACTTCCCGATCTTCTAAATACCATCATTACCTCTAATTAGTATTTTATTCCACCTAGTACACTTAAATCCTTATTAGTGTACCGAATTTACTCCTAATGTGAGAAATTTTTATATTTTTCCTCTAATTACATAAATTCAAGTTTCCTATCAGATTTATTGTACATTTTTATTATTATCATAATATCAATTTTTATTATAATATTTTCTATTTATTATATTTCCAATAATTGTGTATTATGTATTATCACCTATTATGTATATAACACACATTTAATATTTCTAACACTCTATTTACCATCTCCCAACATCAATTATTATTTCAAAATGTCTAAATTCATCCTAAATCAGATGTTAATCCTAATTATCCTAATTTACAAAATTAACTTAAAATTTACCATTTTTCCCTATTACTCATTTACTACATAATTAACCTAATAATTACATCTAACACCCTAAATGCTACAAGTATCATACTTCATTAGGTATCAACATCCTAAAACATATAATTATTCACTAAATCAGTAATTAACCATTTAATTATTTAATTAACCCTAAATTACTCATTTTATACCTCATTTTAAGGCCTAAAAATTATCTAAAATTTACGAAAATTAATTTTTGAAAACGAGTTTCATAGCACTGTTCTATATCATCTAAGTAGTCTACACACAAATTTTGGGTTCAAAACTACACTCTTAAGGTCATTTATTTCTAATCCCAATCATGCTCGATTTTGCATGATTTCTTAAGGACCATATATCACGAGACATATTTTCATCAAAATAATATTTTTCCTAAAAACTACATACAAAAATATTTCAGAATAACAAGTTTCATAATTTTCTAAGAATATTTACTATTTTTACAAAATTACAAAAAATCAAGCTGGAAATCGGACTCACCAGTCTGGATGGCTCCGGCCACCGCCAGCCGCCGTGGCTTATCGGCCGGTCCAGGCGCTGCCACCACCGTGTGGTGGTGGTGGCCGTCCACTCCTAGCTACTCATTTGATGTCGGTCTCCCTTTATGGCCTTAACTCCACAGTTTTCCTTTTTTTTTTTTAGTTTTTCTCTTGAATTTTCGAAGCTCTCTATTTTTCTCACTTTCCAAACTGACCAAATGAGCTTATAAATTTTTCTTGCTATTTATAGAGCTTTAGGGAAATTATTGTGTATTAATTTGATTAGACAATTACCTTATCTTCTTCCAATTTGACTTTTGTGTTGTTCTAATTTAATTGGATAATTTTTTTCTTATTTTCCCCAGCTACTACGACCTATATCTGGATCATTCCTTATTTTTCCTGTTTTTTATTTATTTTTTCTTAATTAATTATGAATTTTATTTAATTATTTAGTATCATTTTAGCACATTACGCGTATTTTAAGTAATTACGCGTATTTCTACATACATTTAAATTCATATATAGTACAAATAAATATTCCTAAATATTATTTAGGTTATTCTATGATTCATGTAAATTAATATATAGTACAAATAAATATTCCTAAATATTATTTAGGTTATTCTATGATTTTTAGTATACATATAATTTATTTATAGCGATTCGTTAATTACCGGAATGCATTTTCGATAAATAACGAGTTATATACTTAAAATTTGGAATTTATATATATATTTTTTATTTTATTACTTATTTTCTTAAATTCAAACTTACGGGATCATTTTACTAATATTTCTAGCTTTACTTATAATTTAGGCTTGATCGGATCTTTCAGCTGATCGAAGCCTTGAGTGACTAGTTGTGGGGTTTACAAATGTGATGATGGCAACTAAATTGAATGATGAGAAATTGGGATGGAAAATGTATTTCCATGGAGTAGCTAATGTATTTGGATGTGGGATAAGAGTAGTACTGGTATTACCTAAAGGTAACCATTTTCCTATGGCAGCAAGATTGAGATTTCCATGTACTAACAACATAGCAAAATATGAAACCTGCATTTTGAGGCTCAAAATGGCGTTAGATATGGGAATATAAAAGCTTAAAGTGTATGGGGATTCTTCCCTTATAATTCTCCAGATTTAAGCAAGTTAATTGAAAAATTCCAAGAGATTTCATTCACTTACATTCCAAGTATCCAGAATCAATTTCCCGACGCATTGGCCACGTTAGTGTTAATGGTGAAAATCACGGATGGGATAGAAATTCAACCCATGAAGAGTAAGGTAGAAGAAAAACCGATTTTTTGCCTTACAGTTGAAGAGAAGGAATCAAAAGAACCTTGGTATCATGATATCAAAAAGTTACTTCAAACGAAGGAATTTCCCGAAGATGCTAATAGAAAAGATAAAAAAAACTTTAAAAAGATTAGTTACTCATTTCTTGTTAAGTGGAGCTACGTTGTACAAAAGATCACTAAATGCAACACTACTAAGGTGTATAGATGAAGAAGAAACCGAGAAATTAATGAAAGGAGTGTATAAAGGAGTGTGTGGTCCTCACATGAATAAGTACATGCTAAATAGGAAGATCATGAGAATGGGGTATTTTTGGATGACGATGGAATCAAATTGTGTCAGGCACGTAAGGCACTGTCACTTATGTCAAGTATACACTAATAAAATCAATGCTCCTCCTCAAGAATTGCATGTATTATTGGCTCCTTGGCCTTTTTCGATGTGGGGAATTAACATAATTAAACCAATTTCACCAACAGCTTCATTCAAGCACAGATTCATTCTAGTCGCGATTGACTATTTTACCAATTGAGTAGAAGCGTCGTCGTATGTTACGGTAACCAAATGAGTGATAGTTAAATTCCTGAAAAGAGATATTATTGCAAGATACGGTGCGCCTAAGTTAATCATTACAGACAATGGAACGAATTTGAATAAGTTGATGGATGAAATATGTAACCAATTCAATATCGATTATAGAAACTCAACTCCATATCAACCTCAAGTAAATGAAGTAGTTGAAGCCGCTAATAAGAATATCAAAATAATCATTGAAAAGATGGCAATCACTTATAGAGATAAGCATGAGATGTTTCCTCTTGCTCTCATGGCTTATAGGACCTCAGTTAGAATCTTTACCGGTGTAACCTGTATTCATTGGTATACAAAACTGAAGCTGTACTACCGATGGAAGTGGAAATACCTTCGTTCCAAGTATTAGCAGAAACCCAGCTCAATGAAGTAGAGTGGGTGAAGAAGCGAACGAAGCATTTGAATCTCCTAGATGAGCGAAGACTTGCAGCAATATGTCATAGTCAATGCTACCAATAGAAGATGATTCGAGCTTTTAACAAGAAAGTGCTCCCGAGATACTTAAAAAAAGGAGACTTGGTATTGAAGAAAGTATTACTGAATGCAAAAGACCTTAGGGGCAAGTTTGCTCCAAATTATGAAAGCCCTTATGTGATGAAAAGGGTATTATGAGGAGGTGCATTAATATTGACAGAAATGGATGGCCCAGAATTAAGGGGACTGGTGAATTCAAATGTAGTTAAATTGTATTATCCATGAAAATTGAGTTCAATAAAGATTTCAATTTTTCTTGAATTGTTTGTGATTAATCTTTCGTCGTTTAAAAGTAAAGTTTATATTTATGAATGTTCTCAAATTCGGATAGTCATTGACCAACAAACACTTCACCAATAAGCACTTATATACTATGTTTCTTAGCCTCATACCCTTTAATATGAAAGCCTTATAATGAATTTAAATCACCAAACAAAATTGAAATCGAATGTTCTTAATAATTTAATCTTGTTTTTTTCGAAAAAAGATTTATCATTCAAAAGTCATGGGGAGTGGAAATTGAAACTTGGTATTAAGAAAAGCAAATTCAAGGCATAAGCATGATATAGTTATAAGACTCAAAAGTTTGGAAGGTTTTATTGAAAGAGAAAAAAAAGAAAACAAAAAAGAGAGAAAAGGAAAAAAAAAAGAAAAAAAAAGAGGAAAAAGAAAAAAAAAAGAGAGAAAAAAGAAGCAACCACAATTCTTTGATGAAATTCTACTAATTGAATGAGTAAATATTGAAAGTAAGTGTGAGCATGTCAATTGGTTGCTATCCGAGAAATTTTCTATTCCTGGGAAAAATGACCCTAAAAGTCCTTGGAAATAATATTCAAGAGAATTAAAACAAGTTTTTTAAAATTTCGAAGGGATCTATTCTCGTTGAATTAACCAAAAAGAGATCTTGTTACGTCTCGAAGTCGCAAAGTCGTAACAGTCCCACCATGTACACCATTCTATGATAGTAACTGACCTCACAGTACCTACCATAGACCTGATCTATACAAGGCGTCGACAACTCCTCGCTTTGAAGTAAACAGTCCGATTAACAATTAAACTACAATTATGATAAGTATTACAAATTCCTAATAAACATGTATAATTATAAGTAAGTCCACAGAGCTTCCTAGGAAGTTTTACACAAACACAACAGTTCACTAGATTACATAATAACTATCAGTCTTTCATCTTTAACTACAAGGTCACTCTAGTTACACATTATACTAAGTAACTTGATCCTCACACCCCTTAGCTTCAAGGACTAACCTCTGGGTAATTATAGGGTGGCATAGTGTAAGCCCCAAAGTTCAGCCAAGTAACCGTAGGATTGAACTTAGAACTCAAGGTTTAGGGCGATCGGTTAAAAGATCCAATCAAACCCAAATTATAAACTATTGAGAAGAATATTAGTAAAAATGACCCCCATAAACTTAGATTTAAGAAAATAAGTAGTAAAATAGGAGACTATAAAATTTTCAAATTTTAAGCATAATAACTGCTAATTACCAAAAAGGCAAAAAGTGTAATATAATAACTAATAAATTATTAGAGATAGATTATATGTATACTAAAAATTTTAGAATGACCAAAATAATATTTAGGAATGTTCACGTGTACCCCACATGTATTTACGTGTAGATAAAAATACGCGTAATTACTAAAATTGGCCGAAAACTAAGCAAATAATTAAAGAAAATTATAAAATAATTATGTAAAAATCAGAAAAAAATCAGAAGAGGATAAGATGCATCAATATCAGGTCGTGGCATGTTAGGATAAGAAAAAGAAAAATTAGCCAATAGAAATTGAACAACTTAAAAGCCAAAAATCAAGGAATTTGGACAAAGTCTTGTCAAATTAATGCATATTAATTATAACAAATGTCTATAAATAGGAAAAAAATTTACAGAGCTCATTTGGACAGTTTGAAAAGTGAGAAAATTAGGGAGAGTCAAAAATTCGAGATAAAATCCAGAAAATAAAAAAATAAGAAAAACTGTGCAATTAAGAGTTTTAAAAGGAACCCACACCAGAAGAGGAGCTGGAAGTGGACGGCCACCACCACCACACGGTGGTTGCAGCGCCCAGGCCGGCCGACAATGCCACGACGGCTCGAGGTGGCCGGAGCCACCAGAACCGGTGAGTCCAAATTCCAGCCCGATTTTTGTGAAATTTTGTAAAAATAGTAAATATAATTATAAAATTATGAATTTTGTTATTATGGGATATTTTTGTATGTAGTTTTTATAAAAAATGTTATTTTGATGAAATTATGTCCCGTAATATATGGTCCCTAAGAAATTGTGCAAAACCGAGCATATTTCGGTTTAGAAATAAATGACCTTAGGAGTGTAGTTTCAAGCCCAAAATTTTTCTGTAGATTACTTAGATGATATATAATAGTGCTATGAAGCCCTTTTTCAAAAATTAATTTTTTAAATTTTTACATAATTTTTTAGGCTCTAAAAAGAGGCATAAAATGGGTAATTTAGGGTTAATTATGTAATTAAATGATTAATTTCTGATTTAGTGAATAATTACATGTTTTAGGATGTTAAGATCTGATGGAGTATGATACTTATAGCATTTAGGGTGTTAGATGTAATTATTAGGTTAATTATGTAGTAAATTAGTAATAGAAAAACATAGTAAATTATGAGTTAATTTTGTAAATTAGAATAATTAGGTGTAAAACCTGATTTAGGATGGATTTAGACATTTTGAAATAATAATTGGTGTTTAGAGATGGTAATTAGGGTAGTAGAAATATTAGAAATGCATTATGTGCATAATATGCAATAATGCAAAATGTGTAATTATTGAAAATATAATAAATAGAAAATATTATAATAAAAATTGATATTTTGAGAATAATAAAAATGCACAATAAATCTGATAGGAAACTTGAATTTATGGAATTATATGAAAAATGTAAAAATTTGTCACATTAGGAGTGAATTCGGTACACTGATATGGATTTAAGTGTACCGAATAAAATAAACACTGACAAAGGGTAATGATGGTATTTAGGTTATCGGGAAATAATGTGATTAATTTCACATTATGGGTTGAAACTAATTTCTAGGGTTGGAATATAAAATGCTACTTAAAAATCGAACTAAAAACTTGATTTAGAAATCGATGCGAAAACCGAACCTGAACCTAACCCCAAACCTAGAATAATTGTAAAAGACTTAATACCTAGATAATTGGGCATATTAAACCTTAAACAAAACCTAACAAGAAGCATTATAGGATAAAACAAACCTATAACAATTATATGAAAAGCTGAAACCACGTTCGTGTTATAGGGATAACCGGCGATGGCCTGAGCAAATCGGACCTCGAGTGAACGAGCGAGGAGTCGAGGTAAGTTGGGATTAATACGATGCTGTATTTTGGGAGGCTTAAGATTATGCTTGGTTGTGCTTGTTAGATAGTTGAATGTATGCATGTGCTTGATTATGGGTGATGCCATGATTCTGTTTATTGCTCTGGTACATACTGTATGAATTGTATGTAATGATTGATCACCCTAAACTAGACCTAATCAAATATACGACCAGTAATCATAATCGAGCATGCATGGCAACCCGTTAGGGGATTTAGGACTCTCCGGCCAAATACCGACCCCTTCGGAAGGGATAGCGCAGGATTGCAAAATGGTCCCTTCTTCATCCTCAGTCGAACTAAGTGACAGGAGTGGAGGTCGCGGCGGGGGTGAAGACAGTGGTTCGAAGGTAGTCGCGGGAGGAGCAAGGTCTCCATTACACAAGCCTGGGTTTGGTCGTGAGCTGTTGCATTAACGGTAACTCCTCAACCCGGATTAGAGCGGGCGCAATTTCTCTAATCTCACGACGGGCCGGACAACGTCGTGCGATGGCATTTGCTTACACATGCATTGCACCTAATAAGTGATTGAAAACCTTGTTGCGTGTATGGTATAGTTTTAAGTCCTCCGTCCCTACTTACTGAGCTGTGGTTGCTCACATCCCTATAGACGTCGTGCAGGTGCTGGCTAAGAAGCGGCAACCAATTACTCAGAAGCTAGCAACTGTTGGATCCTGGGGAGTGAGGAAAAATATTGAAGAATAAACACATATTTTAAGGTCTAAGTTTTTATTTTAGAATTATTTTTCATTTCCGAGTGATGTAATAACTAGGGAATATACTATAGAGAAATGTTGTAAACTTTAACTGCAATAATTGAATGATAACATATATATATATATAATTCCTCACTTTTATAGGTAAATGATTTATTTAAATTACAAATTGTCTACTTCAAAGCGGGTTAGTTGTGGACGCCTTGTGTAGATCAGGTCTAGGATAGCGGTTGTGAGGCCAACTTCTATCTTAGGGTGGTTTACACGGCGGGGCTGTTACGACTCTGCCGCTTTGGGGCGTGACACATAGTACTTAAAGTGTTCAGAAATTAGAACCTACAAAAGGATCTATAAGGGTATGAGCAAATACAGCTTAGTAAGTTGAATTGGAGACTCATGAATGCATACAAGCACAAACAAGATTATCAAGCAATTATTTTCATGCAATGCAACAAGTAAGTGTCATCGCACAACGTAGTCCGGTCCGTTGTGAAATCAGAGAAATTCCACCCGCTCCAATCCGGGTTGAGGAGTTTCCATGTTATGCAGCAGCTCACAACCAAACTCAGGCTTGTGCAATGGAGACTTCGCTCCTCCCGCGACTACCTTCTAACCATTGACTTCACCCTTGCCGCGACCTCCTCTCCTGTCACTTAGTTCGACTAAGGATGAAGAAGGGACCATTTTGCAATCCTACGCTATCCCTTTCGAAGGGGTCGGCATTTGGTTGGAGAATCCTATGATCTCCTAACGAGTTGCAATGCATGACATTTTTGGTTCTTAGAGTCAAATAAAATTAAATTTCGTTTAGGGTGTTCCAACAATTTCACACTAATTCAATCAATTACAAAATCACTCACATTACAAATTCAGCACGAATTCAGATACATTAAACACATGCGTAAACTACTTACAATCACAACCATATACAAGCCTAAGTCTCCAAGTACCATAAAACTAGTACTCTATTACAGTAAGCAATAACCCAACTTACTTGGAATTGCTCGATCCCTTAGTCGTAAGCTATTTGTCTCTGGGTGTCCTATAATACAAATAGGTATTTTTAGTACTTATACTTTATGGATTCATATTCTAAGTTATATTTTAACTCATTTTTTTCGTGTATACCTATTACGTACTAATGATTCGTTGTACTCTATTTTGAGGTTCGAATCCTAAATTAGATTTTAAATTTTGATTCCTAAGACTTAAATATGCTCGAATCCTGATGTGAAATTAATCACATTAAGTTCGAGTGTCCAAATATCCTATTGGGTCTTAATTTAATATTCTAAACTATTCGATACACGCTAACCCTAATTGGGGTATCGGATTTATTCCCGATGTGAGAAAATCTTATATTTTGAGACATTTACTTAAAATTAAATGTTATTTCATATTTATTATTTTTCTTATTTATATTATAATATTATCTAAATAACCCTAATTTTTTTAGATTTATTAATTTTCAATTTCACATATTACTAATTTCTTACATTAACTACCTAATTTCCTAAATTAACCATACTTAATACTCCAAAGGTTAGGTTAGGTTTCCACATTAGAGATTAGCATACCTAAACATCTAATTACTATCTAAATCAGTAATTAGTATCTTGATCACTTAATTAACCTAAAATCACCCAATTTTTCCATCATTTTAAAGCTAAAAATTAACTTAAAAATTTTGAAAATTAATTTTAAAAAAATGGCTTCATAGCACTATTCTATATCACATGAGCATCCTACAAAAAAAAAATTGAGCTCTAAACTACACTCCTAAGCCTATTTATTTCTAGTTCTAATCATGATCGGTTTTGTTCAATTTGTTAAAAACCCTATATTTTCAGACGTGATTAAACTAAATCACTATTTCTCCCTAAACCTACATACAATAAAACCTTAAAATAATAATTTTCATATTTTTCTGGGCTAAATAACTATTTTTACGAAATTATACAAAATCAAGGTAATTAAGGGACTCACTCGGTTCGAAGCTTTCTGGCCGTCCAAACTCGGTCCAAGCTTATCGGCCGGCCTAGACGGTGGCTCTGGAGTGGGGTGGTGATGGTGGCCCGGTCCCAGGTGGTGGTGAGGTGTGGGTTTCGCTCACTAACCGAATCTACATAGTTTCCTTTTCTTTTCTTTTTTTCAGGATTTTCTCTCGAATTTTTTAGGTTTCCTATTTTTCTCTAATGCTTAACTGTCCAAATGAGTTCTGAAAATCTTTCTCCTATTTATAGAAGTTTTTTGGCAATTAATATGCATTAATTAAACATGACATTGCCCCAAATTCTTTGATTTTTGGTTTTTGTGTTACCTAATTCTAATTGATTAATTTTTATTTTGCAGATCCTTTCCTGCTACGACCTGATTTGGGTCATTCTATCCTCTTCTGATTTTTTTCATAATTAATTTATAATTTTCTTTAATTATTTACTTAGTTTTTGGCCAATTTAAGTAATTTCGCGTATTTTTATCTACACGTAAATATACGTGGGATACATGTGAACATTCCTAATTATTATTAGGTCATTCTATGATTTTTAGTATACATATAATCTATTTCTAGTAATTTATTAGGTATTAACTTACACTTTTCGCCTTTTCGATAATTAGCAATTATTATACTTACAATTTGCAAATTTTGTAGCCTCCTATTTTATTATTTATTTTCTTAAATTCAAGTTTACAGGGTCATTTTTACTAATATTTCTCTCCATAGTTTATAATTCGGGTTTGATCGGATCCTTTAATCAATCACCCTAAACCTTGTACTCTAAATTCAATCCTACAGTCTCTTAACTTAACTTTAGGGCTTACAGATCTATCATCTTCAAATTGTTCACCAAACCAAAATGAATCTCGAAGAAATCTATCCTTTTCAGATTAACCAAAACAAATCTCGAAAAAATCTATTCTCTTTGAATTAACCAAAAAGAATCTCGAAGAGATTTATTCTCTTCAGATTAGCCAAAAAAATCTTGAAGAAATCTATCGTTTTCGAATTATCTACTAAACCAAAACAAATCTTGATAAGATCTATTCTCTTCAGATTAGCCAAAACAAATCTCGAAGAGATCTATCCTCTTTGGTTTATTCACCTGATCTATCCTCTTCAGATTATTTGATAAATTTTTTTAAGAATCTTGAAGAAATCTATCCTTTTTGGATCATTCACAAACGGAAACAAAGTTTTTCAAGAATCTCAAAAAGATCTATTCTCTTCGGATCATTCACCAACCAAAACAAAGCAAGAAATCTCAAAAAAATCTATCCTCTTTGGATCACCAAAGTAAAATCAATATTTGAAGTTTCAAAGATATCTATCTTATTCAAATCATGCACCTAAGAGAAATCTTGAAGAGATTTATTCTCTTTGGATTATCTACCAAAACAAAATTTTAATTTTGAAGAGATCTATCATCTTTAAATTATCCAAGTTGGATCTGGCAAAAATGGATATCTCTTTTATCTTTGTAATGAAGTTCTAATCGAACTTCCCTATAAAGAAGGACAATTATAAATATCTTATTTTTGCTTTTTTTTTTCATTTTTTTGTTAATTGAGCCAGGTTAATAAATAAACAAAAAATAAAATAAAAAATGAAAAGAAAATAAATAAATAAAAAAAAGAGAGAGTCGAGTTGTATCGTATCGCGTCATATCATATCGAGTCATGTCGTATCGTAACGAATCAAGTCGTGTTAAACCAAGTCACGTTGTATCATTTAAGATCAAATCGGATAACGGCATGCGATTAATTTAATAAATCATTAAGTCAATTGAGAAGTTGGGCTTTATGAAAATAATTTTGGTCCAATCTGATTTAAAGTTAATTTTTTATTTAATTTTGGGCTATAATAGACTTAAAATTTAATAGATAAGTTATTAGGCTAAATTAAATCGGACCGAATTAGATTGGATCAGGCCCGATAAATAAAAAGCCCAAATAAGATTTCTAGAAGCTAAATTAAATCTTCATCGTATTTTTCGTTCGTTAAAAATCAAATCCATAAAGATACAAAAAATTCAATAAGTTAGTTTATAAATAAGAATTTAACAATAAAGTTCATGAGGTTTTTTTTTTTATTACACAAGCCATACACCACAATCTACCCATGCAATATTCTAATTCATGAATTCAATTCTTCCCCTGACCAAATCCTCAATCCCAACTCCCTGACGTAATTTGAAGTAAGCTACGTCCATTCACATACGTCGAACGTCCACAACAAACCAAACACATTTGAACTTTAATTATTCCTTAACCGCAAGCCTGACATTCCACGCCACATCCAATTTTCGAATTGCTAAAGTCTACACCAGACGAAATCGAATTCCAAATTTCAAAATAAAGTCGAGACGAAATCGAAAAAGCAGTCTATACGAAATCAAATTCTAAATTTCAAAAGCAAGTCGAGACCAAATTTCAAAAACAAGTCGAGAGGAAATCCAAAAAGCAAGTCCAGACGAAATCCAAATTTCCAAAGCCGCAAGTCCAGATAAAATCCTAGCTCCACGCCGTCTATTCCAGCAGCCCAATCCAATCCACATCCTATGTGAGCCAGCAAAACAGCCATGCCAACGTTCTATGCAAGTTAAAGCACACACTGCCACCATTGACCAATGAACAACATGAGCACGACACACCGACAGTGGTTGAATATTGCAACAAAAGATCAAGTTTCCCTTATCCTTAATCGGTTTGTTGAGCATTTATATCATCTCATTTAATTTTTTTCATTATTATGCATTAAAATTTCAACGACTAGTTGAAACAAGCTTACCGTTATAATGGTATTACCTTTTCACCGTCATGCTAGTAAGTAACATAACTAGAAGCATGATCACCAACGAGTCTACCAGCAAGTTGGTATCTTCATCAGAAACTATTTTATCTTTTTATATAAACCACTTCACTATCAAGTCGATAATGTTTTAGAGCTGTCAAGTTGGTAATGCTTTGGAACTATCACGTCAGTACGTCAAATTCACTTATCTCCATCTTTCAAACACAACAAAGATCATCTATAATATACAATTCATCTTTAATGATGCTTGTACATCTTTCAAATCTAAACAAGCAATAGAATTAATTGATATTTATAATTGTTTTGCAAGATGACAATTGTTTTTCTATTAACTCAATATAAGTAAATAATAACATGTTTAACTATATAGTTTTTGTTCTTATTAAAATCAAATAATAAACCATATATTTAACAATCTCCTCATTTTTTATGAAGACAAAATTCTTATACTTTAAATGCTCCCTCTTGATCCAGTACTCACCCTAAATTAAGTATTTGGTTTCAAAAAATTTACAAACATGTGAAAAGAGTTGAATACTTGATATTAAGAGTAATAGATTGTTAGGGAATCAAACTTCATTTCTAAAATACAACTTAGAATTAGCAATATTATCAAACTATCTTTATAATATCTTTATAGTTTTAAAAAGTTAGTTTAATGTTGGTGTTTTTTTTATATATAACTATTTTGGAGAATTAAATAGTAATTTTAAGGGAAAGATATTAATAAAAATTACTTAAACATTTTGAGACTTTAATAATATATATGCAATCAATTTTAATAATTAAGTAGTGTATCTCTTTCCCTATGTTCAGCTATAGGATTAATAGATGCCCTCAAGCTTCGACTTCCATTGCATTTTGCGCTTTGATGATCCTAAAGTATTCCACGACCTGGATGGGTATTTGTGCATTCTTGAATACTTCTATATTTAAAAAATCCTCAAAGCTAAGGAAAAAATATTACTTTGTATATCCACGTAATTTTTTAATTACATCACTTGATCTGACTACTATTTATGGAAGAAAATAGGATAATGTTAAAAATACCTCTTAAACCTTCTAAGTAGTGGTAGAAGTATAATGGAAAGAATTAAAATTTGAAGGTAAATACAATTAAGATCTTAACATTTTGAAAAGGGGTTTATAATAAATAATTCATAAAATTATTTGATCTCTTTATTTAAATTTTTTAAAACGTTCATCCCTTATTTGAATTCTTTTATAAAACGTCCATCCTTTATTTAAATCATTTTATGAAATATTAATTCCTTATTTGAACAATTTTGTGAAATATTGATTCCTTATTTGAATCATATTGTTAAACATTAATTTGTTATGTGAACAATTTTATGAAATATTAATCTCCTATTTAAACTTATCGATAAACATTAATGGTTATAATTATACAACTTAACTTTAATTCGTTATATATCGTATTCTTCAAATTTTACATTTAAATTTTAAATTATTAAATATCATACCCAATGAAAATTTTACCTGTTAAATTTACCACAAATAAATCTCTTTAGGGGAACCGAGAAACTTGATCAATGGTGAGTCTCAATCCAATTATAGGTAAATATGGAGGAGATTTCGTAGAGGAACAAAAAGGCAGGTTATGAAAACCCCTACAAAAGGATAAAGTTTTTGAAGCCCTTTACTCTATTATAATAAAGGCTCCAAGAAAAGACGACCTTCACACAAAAATTTCCGGAGAATGTAAAAGCAGACTTTGCTTGTGTTAATTCCAAAAATTGGATGCAAACCCCTTAACCCAGTTTTGTCCGACTAGATTCTGTAATACGATTTATGAAATCATCATAAAAATTTTGGTTAATAGATTTCAGTGAGAATTAAATAGGGTCATCATCCCCATCAGAAAAAGCTTTTATTCTAAAGAGGAGAGCAACTGATAATGTTCTATTGATTAATGAATTATTACATATCTTACATCATAAGAAAAGGAGTATAAATACGGCTGATGATCGAAATAGATCTAGAAAATGCCTATGATAAAATTAAATCAGACCTTATAAAGTAATCATCATGATCTCTCTACTTTCATGATCTATGATCTAACACCATTGAAGTGCTGTTGAATGATTAGTGTTCCATAAAAAGGTTTTTTCGAGCCGTATTAGGAGGATAATACAAGGTAATCTGATTTCGCTCCATCTTTTCTTTTCTTTTCTTTTCTTTTTTCTGCGACAACTCTATCTTTTCATTATGACTTTTAGATTGTTTTAAGTAAAATGATTCATAGAACAATTAGATTACGTGACTAGAGATCAATAAAAATTAGAAGATCCAAGTGATGCAACTTTAAGGCAGTTTCATTGCCACCTCTGTTACTTGCTTTCACACATTACATAAATGCTCCTCTTTTCATTAAAAAAAAAAAAAAAGGAAGAATTCTTGCCTAGATAAGAAGGAACAATTATAAGGTGAAAGTTGATTGAATATTTTTTTTCGTTTGTCAAAATAACCAAAGTCCTTTAAATTTGAAAATATTTTCAATGAAAAGAAACTTAATTCATTTAATAAAAAATTTCTTCCAATATTCCTTCCATTTTATTAAAAAAAAAAAAAAAAAAAAAAACGATTTTTATAGACCAAAATTCAATTAGTAGTCAGAGGATAAGCAATTAGAAAAATTTTCCCTTGTAAATCCAGTCCATTGCATCTTCCATGCTTTTCCTATCAAAGGGAAAGCGATCGGTTGGAAATGTAGACCCATTGAAGAACTAGCAATGAAGTTACTTCATTTAACCAAGTTCGAGTTTGTTAAATCCTACTTATAGTTAGAGATTTGGAGACACGATACGGTTTTATGTCGAGTCGACTGGTTTAGTGGGTTATTTTGCATCGGTAGTTGAACCCTGAGTTTACATAAAGACCCTCATAGCCTAGTACCAGCTTAGTGCTATAGATGCTGACCTTCAGTAGAATTGACTAGATCCCGACGATTCCTTCCTCCCCCTTCCAACATATGTTAAGGTTTGCTAGCTGAGACAAGCAGCCTAAATGATTTTTCTTTTTATCGATGCTTTGACATGTAGTTAAGAAGACCCACAGGAGGATTCATTTTTTCGTACACAGGCCCAATCATCCTGTGTCGAAAAATCAACAGAAGTTACAACTTAAAATTGACGCAACTTAAATGGATGAAGAAATCATAAACATTTTTACTCCAGCAGCAAATGATAGGAATCTTCGTTATGTGAACAAACTCCGAACACTACCGGAGAAAGATCGAAACAATCTCATTATAAGCAAAGCAGTAGCTGAAAACTTACAAATCAAAATAAAAGCGACCAGTAAAATAAAATGAACAAATTAACCTTCTCAATATATATTAAGACCAAAAAATTTGACATACATACTTTACAGCCTTTACTTGTATCTCTGTTACTAAACTTTATATGCCTACAGAATGGTAGTTACAACATGGATAGCATAATCCTCTGTGCCAGCCACTGTAAAAGTAATGTCACCTAACAACATGATCTTTTTTAGTAAATAACTATTAAGATCATGATAGTTCATTTAACATGTTTCAACAACTAAGATGCTAAATTATTTTGGGGAGGAAAAAAATTAAGAATAGATGAGCTGCATACATCAATGGAGCACTGAAACCTACCCTGAAGATGCGAATCGCCTACAATTGAAGAGAACAAATAAAACTTGTGTATATTGGATCATACCGATTGGAATTGATTGAATAATCCTTGTTAGCGAGGGTGGCGCTTTGATCTCCGGCGTTTCCCTAGCAGTTTCAGCATGTTATCTGTGACATCAGGAGGAGTATTGTTATCTTCATCCGGGTTGTTGTCGGATGTGTGAGTTAACCATGCCAATGCTTCTATAGCAGCATCTCTCTCTGCAAGTTGTTTGTTTTTCTTGGGTTTTCCTACAAACTGCATGCCCTTGAACTCTACCAGAGCCCGGAATTCATTTGTTTTTAGGTGTTTTGTTTTGTACTTTGGAGGAGAATGCCCTGCTCTCATTAATAATGTTTGGAGCAAGCTCTTAGGATTTGTTCCATCCCTCGTGAATTTGTTCTGGTCAGGAGACTCCCTCGGTTTTCGGGTCTCACGGCCAAACACAAACCTCCCTTCACATTGATCTCCTGAAACTAGCTCTTGAACAGCAAGCATCAGGTACTTCCCTTCCTTGTGAATGTCAAGGCTAGGAGTTTGCAGCTGCATCATCACAAGATAAATAAAGGACAAACACGTCCAACAATAAAAATTAGACATAAAATCGTAACCAGCCACTATGCACATGCTTCACGATGCATTCAGCAATTCTCTGAAATTCAATACAAGAGAAACCAATTTAAATTACATAAAGCATTAAGAGGGCAAAGCTGGCCATTTCTCAAGAAACTAAGAGGATTGTCTAATCAATTCAAAATTTTCCATTAAGCATCCCAAGCAACATCCCTTTATATTCTTTTCATCTAATTGGCGAACATAAAGAATTCTAGTGCCCATTTACATGTAGAAGCATTTGCCTACAGCATACACAGCACAGCAAGGCAGAGTTTTGGCATTAATTTCAAACAGACCTTCTTCTGTATAAGTTTCTCAAGCTCCTCCTTAAGTTTTAAATAGCATTCTGTCAAACTAGGATCCATGAAGAAATCAATGTACCCATCCAAAATTTTCAGATGCCCGGCCTGGAAAAAGGAAAGACAAATAAAATAAAAAAAAAGACAAGGAAAAATGTAATTCACTCAGTTCCATTGAATGGCAATCACTCTTTTAAAAGGACAAAAAAAGGAAAAGGAAAAACGGTTCCACTATCTTAACAGGGACATTACCTGCACTCCTTGGCTGAGCGCCCCACCAAATAAAATCACTATTGAATCTGAGACTCCAGTAGAATCACGTAGGAAGACAGTATTAACTTTTACTTTTTCTCCAAATACCAGCCACGGATAAGGTATAGTCTGGTAATATGCATTCACAGAATTCTGCCAGAGAAGACAACTCTTTAAGTGATGAAGCCACAAGTCACTATTACTAACCAGAATAGCCAATTTTTTTAATGAAGCATCACATATTTTCGGTGGAGAACAAACAAACCAGCAAAAGCATTAAAGTGGAACAGAAAACTTCAGAGTTCACATCCAATTAAGAAAACTATAACTCCTTTAGGCCTGTGTTCTACATGCATGCATTTGACTATAATCAACACAAAATAAGAGTGAAGGTGTATACAAAGAAAATTTGCTTGTAACAAACACTGAAGAATGCAACAAGGTGTTATTTTTGAGGGGGAGGGCAGGGAAATGGTCTAGGATTGGTAATAATGCACATTGTATCTAACTCAAGGACACAATTTTCATCTGCTGGGCCTGCACCTCCCATTATTACAATGTCGGAACTTTCGGATGAACAGAAAGCCACTACTCTTTGGAGACCAGGTTATTAATAATGTGAAGCTCATGCTGCCTCAATCCATTTCCTAGTTGCTCCTTGTCAACTACTGCATTGATTTGTTTTCATCAGCAAATACAGTTGGAAAGTCATTACTCTCTGATTATGTGGTCCATTTGGTCCAAATGAAATGGAGATCCTTTGAAGCGATAGAATCATTCCAGAGATAGGATTCTAGTGAGTCATAGGAGTTTGTTTCTGTTGCAGTTTGTCCATGTCCTTCATGCACTGGGATAATAACCTTCTGGGTTTGGTTTTTTACTGAAATTTTCACTTTTCTTTTTCATTTACATTTTGTACCCTTCTTCTGTATATGAACAGTTCTATCATTGAGTTCTTTTCTGCACCCATCCACAGAGAAGGAAGGAAGAATGAGAAGCCAACTTTATAGATTCATTTTCTATTGTTAGCTTCAGGTGAGTACAAAACAACAAACAAAGTTCTTATTTCCACGTTGTTCTGATCTTGTGAAACTACAATGACAAGAATGTCTCTTTAACCTCCCCTATCTTTTAAAGAATCAATTTTATAGATAACGAAATAGGAATACTAATTGGATTTGGACCTCTCACATGCTATTCCTGTGCGGTTTTACCTCCAAAGGGTTGGCCTAGTGGTTAAGACCCAACATACCCTCATAACTACTTGCATGAGGTCTTTGAGTTCATATTTCACCATGAATACTTCTTGGTGCTTACAAAACGCAAGTTATACTGATCCGATGCATGGTCTTGTATGGTGATCTATGTGCTTGGAAGTAGCTGGTCATTTTACAATTGCACCACTCCACAGATACAGAGACACAAAGAGAGAGAGAGAGAGAGAGAGAGAGAGAGAGAGAGAGAGAGAGGGGGGGGGGGGGGGGGGGGGGGGGGGGGGGGGGGAGTGGGTGGGGGTAATCCTTCTGTGGTTTCTTCAAAGCATGTAATGTAAACAATACAATTAATCAAAAAAATCCAGTCTAGACAAGTTTCTAGAAAATATTTTGCACCTAACAGATTTCAGCAAATGCACATCACATACCGCATAAAGCAGAACAGCACCATCATCCATTGTTTTGAAAGACATAGACGTCTCCCTGTGCTGTAGGTTCAAAAATATTTAGATTGTTGAGTAATTCAAGTTTTCTAGATAATAACTGGAACGGAATTTCCAAATTTTTGCTTCTTACCACCACCGATGCAATGCCAGGAAAGAGACCAGAACATATGATAGCACGAACAAGCGACTGGTTGTGACTTAACTTATTATTAGTACTGCCATCTGCATCCACTAGGGCTGCATCTTTAAGTATGAAGCCAAACTGCTTCCTTAGTGAGTGGATTGCTTGCAGAGTTTGAGGAGATAAGAAATTTCTCCAACAATATTCGTATCCTGATCCCTCTCTCTCAGCATCTTTCCATCCTTCATATGCACGGACAAGAGCCATGTGATCACTGTAGTCCTTAGCAGAGAACCTAGATTTTGCTGTTCCTGCCAACTGGTTCATAAAGAAGGGCAGAGAGTGGCTCTCAATAAAAGCTGTCACTTGTAAAGACTGGCTTGGCAGGGTCAACAGCGCAATGAAGTGTGGTAAATGTTGTTGTGACTTCAGTCTATAATTATCATCAACATGAAATTAAATTGATGTATTTATTTTGACCGGCACAGAAAGTGCTTCAATGCTTTTGAGACACACCAACTTTTCTTGACATGGGTCTGAACGATTTTGATTTACATGTAAGCATGTTAAGTAAAATCCAAAGCAAGATTGCCAATTTTGGGAAATGTGAGGGTTGAACACCTATTTAAGAAGTATCAAAGTGTTATTCCTTCAGAATGAATTCAAATTAGGCAATTTGTACTTCTACATCAAGAAAATGCAAGTCACCTGATAAGTTGTGTCTTACTTGAGTAACTTACTTATACCTATCTTCATACGACAGAAAGGTGTTCAAGGGCTCATCCAAAGTGAAGATCTACTAATGTCAAAGGTCCCATAAAGATATAGTATCATGCACTACACAAGCTACTTCATTTTTCCTTTTTCTTTTGTTTAATTACAGAAGTTACTTCTTGGTAATGTAGTACTTAAAAAACCTGCAGCCACCAAACTTTCCCAAATGCCATGGAGCCTTCACTTTTGCTTGTATTTCATCCCACACAAAAGGGATAAAAAGGAAACAGAAAAAGAAAATAAAACCGAAAAAAGAAAGTCCATACATATATGTGAACAGGGGACAAGGTGTAATTTCATGGACAGAAGCACTAGTTTTCAAGTATCATACAGCTAAGTGCAAACCCTGTATATGTAACATGACTTCAGCAAGTTTCCAAAGCAACGGCAGAAAGTGGTGTCCTAATTGGTGATGGCAGGCATCATAATCTATTATGGGAGATCAATCTCTGAAGAAGCTATGAAAAGGAGAGCCCTGTTAAAATGCTTCTAGGTGGGCATGGGATCCTGTTGGATTGCTACATCTATCGACAAATGGCAATGATTGATCACAGAGATAACAGAATAGAGGATCCTAACTTAAAGAAAGTCCACAAAAGATGTGCAATTACCAAAATGACAAACAGCAGGAGTAGGAAATATACTTTCTTTTAAGACATAATTAAAGCTGATAACTTACATCCTTTTTATCTTGAGGCAAAAGGAAAGGATCCCTAACACTAAGTGCCGATACAATTGTCAGAATAGGATCAAAGCAACGAAAGATGGCTCCCATGACCAGCATTTTCCCTAGCTTTGGGTCCACTGGGAGAGATGATAAAATCTTTCCTGAATCACGGAGAAAATATAAGAAACAAATAGAAAATTACAGTAAGATGACAATATCTGCATTTTCAGTGCAAATCTAAAATGCATATTCTAATAAAAGATGCTGAGACATACCAAGATAAGTCAGGTTTTCTTTCTCATCCAATGCCCCAATCAATTTCAGAAAGTCAATGGCATTTTCAACCTGTCAGATATTAATGTGTCATTGTGTTAGAGACCTGAGATGTTGTTTAACCTCAAATGCTTGAAAAAAGGGACAAAAGCCTCATCTACAGTGCTAGAAAATTAAGGATGGTACAACAGTCAAGCATGAATCAAACTACTCATACTAAATGAAATAAGATCGCAATCCAGATAATCACAAACACAAAAGGCAAATGTTCAGAACATGAAGAAGCTTCTGCAAGAAATAATAAACAAATGCAGACTAGAGAAAGTACTCACTGCAAGACGCTCTGGAGGCTGCAAAGCAGCTGATAGGAATTCCCCTACACTAGCAACCTGGAGACTCTTTATTTGCAAGCAAAGGGAGTTCAAAGGAGTTCTCAAGAGTTCCGGGAGCTGATATTCAGCAAAAGCTTCATAGACACATCTGGGGTACAGGTGGTAACATTCACCTGGCTGAACACGACCAGCCCTGCCCCTTCTCTGCACAAAATAGCAACAGTCAAAATGACTTGCATGAATCAATATGCAAATTGCATCCTGGTGCACCAAGGAAGGAAAGATGCAATAATACCAAAGAAATGGATAAGTAGAAGATTGACAACTTTCATAACTAAATCACATTCAGGTCCTTGACTAACTCTACAATCTCTTAGAGATGCAGTTTGCGCTAACAAGACGATAAACATGGAAAAATGATTCTCATGGACAATTAGGAGTGGAAAAATGCACTACAAGAGCGGTGGTTTTACAAAAGCTAAGAAGGACAGACACTTTATTTGACAGAATATTCAACAAAGGTCTCCAAACTCTCATCTTTCAATTAGCATCTTTCCAGATGGTTTCATGACGAGACAGGTCAACAGAAGATTACAAATCTGCAATAAACTAAGGATAGTGAATACCCTAAATAATATCAAATGTTTCAGCTTCTTTTTTGTATATTATACCAAGAGACAACTATCCCTTCATCAAAATCCAGCATTAGAGGCATTAGTAGCCAAACCTTGATTGTTGTCAAACTAGTTTTCCTATTACCTTTTGATAGGCTTGTCACAGTGAATTTTTTTTTGGGGGGTAAATAAATTAATTCATTTATAAGAAAAGGGAAGTTAACAACCGCAAAGCAAGGGGAAGTGAGGCAGTAAAAAAAAAAAAAAAAAACTCTATTGTAGTACAAGAGTGTTACAAAAAACTGTCACCAAGAAACACGGTAAACCACTAACTATGGGATATGTTAAGATTTGTATAGGCCAATATTTGCCTCGCAAGGAAAGGAGTGGGGGTAGTAGAACCCAATCTCACTGACTTTCTGATTCTCCAGATGCAACAGACTGTCACCACAAGACTGACTCTCCAAGATATGATCTTGGATCCTTTGAGGTGGACATGGCTAGAAGCCCTGCAGTTGCTCCCTGCACGTGCTAACAGGAGGACAAGCAAGAGTATCCACAATCATTTTCCAAACTTCCACTGAGTAGGGACAAGCTAGAAAAGTGCTCATGGTTTTCAAGTCTAGATTGACAAAGGTAGTAGGAGGTTGTAGAAGCAATACCCCATCATGACAACCTGCCTAGTGTATGCAATCTATTTCCCTCCCCTCCCCACCCACCCCCCCCCCCCCCCTTCCCTTTTCTCCCCGGCGTGGTATCACCCACTTTTCAGGTAAATAAAGATTTTCATTAATAGAGGAAGAAATTACAACCACAATTGCGGAAGAGAGGAAACAAAATTTTCAAGAGTAGTTTGCAAATATACCCTTATGTTTTCTACATATGCACTTAGCTGCTTATCTTTGAGAAAATGCAATTAGACCCCTAAATCTTTAAAAAACTTGAATCGTATATTTGCAATCATGTGATTAGACCTCCAGATATTTTTTAAGATCCAAAGATAAAGAGCTAAATGCATATAAAGCAAGCATAGGGGGGTATATTTGGAATTACTCATTCTTTTTTTTTTAATTTTAGGAAGAAAAATGACAACTAAATTAAAAAAACCTTCAGTGAATAAATAAATAAATAATTAATTTAAAAAGCACAATTCGAATATTTCCATCGAACTCAAAGTAACATGGCTTCATGATATGATACCACTTTCTTGATGGAGCAAACATTAATTATCTCATATTAAATTTTAGATTTTGCTTCTTTTTATAATCAACTAATATTTATTTAATTATTTATGTATTTTTTTACTCATTGTCTTTTTTTTTATTTTAGTTATTATCTTTCCTTTCTAAAATTAAAAATAATAATAATAATAAACTGCAGATACACTCCCTTTATGTTTGAAAGCCTACGCTTAGACCCTCGAATCTTTTTAAAATGTGCATTCCCACTACATTTAGGAGTTTAAATACACATCTTTTCAAGATTTGGGTATTTAATTGCATGATTTCACAAATAAGAAGGGCAAAGTGCACATAAAGCAAACAAAAATGGGTGTATTTGCAATTTACCCGATTCTAAATTTACATGAACCAAAAGAGAGGAAACTAGAGTGGACCAAATATTGTCAATTTACAAAGATCTTGATGTGACTTAGGATATATCTAATGTCACAATCCGTGTTTTGAAGGGAAATAGGGGTGTTTAACTTGAAACTTAATATGAAGTGAGCGACATCAACTAGTAGTTTATTCATGAGGTTGAGTAGTCTCTCAAAACAAGATTAACCAGCCACAAGCAAACAAATCAGGAGTTGATGCTGCTCTCTTAATAATAGCTGTGGCAAACCAAAATCAATTGCGAAGTTGGACATTCCCTATCATATAGAGGATAGTGGCAATACTAATCAACACTCCTAAAGCAAGAGAGGCTTAAAACTGTCCTGGAAAGACAGCAAAGGAAAGGCTAGCTTGCCCTCAATAAATAAAGAAAATATATGAGGCTAAGGAGGATTAAGTGCTACATAGGCACTTGTAGAGAGGATGAACCTCCCGTCCCATAACAAGTGCTATCAGAGCTAACGGTTTCAACTCAAAGGAGCTACCTCAATGCTATCTAATGTGCTATATAGAAAATAGTAATTCTTGTTGACAACTGGACTCATGTGAATAAAACTCAAGGAAAAGAGTGACTACTGAGTAGAGGGCATCATTGCCAAAAGGGGCAGCTGTGCCGTGAACAGTATTATAACAAGACTCTACCCGAGACTTAATGAAAAGTAAAAATGTACTTCAAAAAGTAAACCCTACCGTTAGGCCACTCAACAAGAAGAGATCTCAAAGGACGAGAGGAAAGGATATGGGTAAGAGAATACCTATGGAAGTCTTAGAGTCCTGACGAAGATGATCTTAACGTGGAGTTGGACAATAGAAGAATAGGGTCAATGATCTCACAGAAAAATATAGTTGCAAATAGTTGACCCTACATCAAGGGCATCATGGATTTAGGTGAGGAAGAATGTCACAGTTCATGTTTTGGAGGAAAGTGGAGATGATCATCTTAGACCTTAATATTAAACTAGTGGCATCAGCTAGCGATTTGTTCATAGGATTGAGTAGTCTCTTAAAGCAAGGTTGACCACCCATAAGCAAATTAGTCGAGAGTTGATGTTACTCTACTGATGATGGCCATGACAAGCCAAAACCAATTATAAAGTTGGATGTCTACTATTATATAGAGGATGGTGACAATATCAATCAGTACTTCTAAAGCAAGAGAAGTTTGGGACTGTCTTGAGAAAACAAGAAGGAAAAGGTTGGCTCACCCTCCATAATAAAAAAAATTACATAAAGTAAAGGAGAGTTGAGCATCATACGAACACTTATAAAGAGGATGAACTTTTTGTCACATGACATCTAGCAACAAAAGAACCCAAAGGGAGTGGTTTTCCTAGTTAAATAGTGTTACCTAATCTCCATAGAGAGTAAACTACCACCAATAAGGCAATATACATAGAGATAGAAAGATTTGATACAGACAAAGGGTGTAACATGAGTGCGAAGGTGGCCTTGCTAAATTTGTAAAACAACTAGATGACCCAACTAATTAATAATAAGGCCTTAGACTTGTGAAGAGGAAGGGCATTAAAATAACAAGTACTTGTTATCATTATCACCAACGTTACAAAGATAGCATTGGGAGTACAAGGCGACTCCCTAAGTATGAAGTTTGTCAAGGGTAGAAAGTTTCTCATTCCATCCTAGCCAAAGAATGAATGAGTGATGTAGGATGGATTTCAAACACCATACAACTTTCCACCGGTTAGCTCTAGAATGTAGAGTTCTTGGGAGTGTCATAGGATGGATTTTGAACACCAATAAGGCAATATACATAGAGACAGAAAGATTTGATACAGACGAGGGGTGTAACATGAGTGCGAAGGTGGCCTTGCCAAATTTGTAAAACAACTAGATAACCCAACTGATTAATAATAAGGCCTTAGACTTGTGAAGAGGAAGGGCATTAAAATAACAAGTGCTTGTTATCATTATCACAAACGTTAGAAAGATAGCATTGGGAGTACAAGGCGACTCCCTAAGTATGAAGTTTGTCAAGGGTAGAAAGTCTCATTCCATCCTAGCCAAAGAACGAATGAGTAATGTAGGATGGATTTCAAACACCATACAACTTTCCACCGGTTAGCTCTAGAATGTAGAGTTCTTGAGAGTGTCATAGGATGGATTTTGAACACCACAAACTTTCTACCAATCAACTCTAGAATGCAGACTACTTAGAGTGTCATAGACACTCATTGCAGAAAAGATGCTAGACAAGGCAGCCATCCAAACACAAACATCTAATGTAGCAGCATCAATACAGATAAAGGAGGGAATGGTAAAATTATCCAAAAATAAGCCAAAAGGCAATACCCACTCATTCCTTGCAATTAAGGAACAAAGATGAGTATTTAAAGGAAACCCAAGCTAGCAAGTTCCCTCACACAATATATATCCACAAGAGGTCCACAAGGTGGCCAAAAGTCAATAACCCAATATGAGAGAGTACAAATGATGAGAATTTTGATTTCTTCCAATAAAGTCTTGACTCTTAGATTTATTTTGTCATATCAACCCAAGTGCTAGCAGCCCCTATATTTGTTTCGCAGATGCTTAAGCACAAAAGGCTTTTTTGGTAGACTGGTGAAGCTAGCAAATAGATCTAATACTTACTTGTTTCGCAGATGCTTGGGATATCCATGAAGGCAAGAGACACGGTGTATTGTTCAATGCATCATAGGTTGTCTCTTTTGCTTTTCCACAATCAACCACAAACACAACATCGTTGATGGTTATACTTGCTTCTGCCATATTAGTGGCTAGTACTATTTTTCTAACATTAGGAGGAGGTCTCTCAAATATTTGTCTCTGCAAAAGAAAAGGAGAAAGTTAAAGCTTAAGCACATTACTCATATACCTTGTACGAAGTGAAAATAATCCAACATAAAAGGGGCAATGCCCATTCGAACTACTCATGCGGTACTTCATTATATCATATAACCAAGAGATTAATTAATTGTAATTTTTCCACACTCTTGCTATGGTTAGGTACTACTCTTTAGATAGCTCACTAAAGCCAGCTAAATGTCCTAAGGTTCTAATGAAAGAAAAGCCCAATCTTGAAATATACAAGAACAGCTAGTCCTTGAAATATACCGTAACCCAGGTGGTAAAGAGCCAGCATCTAAGTAGATGCAAGAGCCAGCTGGATCCTCCTTCTTAGAGATCCCAGATGGGGAGCTCTATGAGAGGATACCTTGCATTACCACCTTCATTGCAATAATTCTGTCCATAGATCATATTATTTTCTCCAGACATCCTCCTGAAAATGCGCATTGCACATAAAGAATATAATATTAACAGGCAAAATATCCTTTTTCAAATGTGTGTTGAATTGGTTGGCTTCCAACCAAAAGGAGGGGGGGGAAAAAAAAAAAGTGTGTTGAATTGAGATGCATTATAAGGGTTTTCACCAAATAAACAACTTTATAATCATATGTTAAAACCATGGAACTAACATAGACCTTCACGTATCCAATAATGCAATCAATAGACTAAAAATAAAAAGTAAAATATAAAAAAAAAAAGGAAACAGTTATAGGCATGCAAATGTATTTCAACTGAAAATATATGAACCTCCTTTTTTACCCCTTTCTGAAACGTGATATTTATTGAAAATAGATATAAAAACACTAAACTTCTTTGAAAGTATAAGTGGGAGAAACCTACTTGTTCAGATGTTGCCATAGAACCATGACATGTCAGAAGCAGAACCCTGTTGGGGTCTCCCAAAAGAGGATGGGCTTTAAGCTGATCCCTCAAGCAGCTAATATCATCCCATCCGGTCATAAAGACCAAGACAGCACCAGGTCTTTCTTTCCGACATATATGGCATAATACTGCTTCAATAAGGTTGAATCCTATGCAATCTGGTGTCCAACATGCTAAAGAATCACGCACTCTTGAGCTGTAATTTTCGAAATTGGATTTATTAAGAGCATCCTGGACACAGAAATGCCATCAAATATTAGACCAAGCTGCATAAGTTGGACAGTCCCATGGCACAACTACAAGCTGGGTTATAATCAAGAGCCATAAATAAATAAAACAAAGAAATCGAATGGGATAATACCTGCAGAGTGCAGCTAGCATGCATTTTATAAGCATTCGAAATTATATTAATATAGCAGAGCCTCAGCTGATACATATATTGACTGCAATTCTAACATATAGTAAGACTTACAGCCAGTATAATATTACACATTGATTTCTGAAAGATATCAAAAATGTTTCCACCAATCACCATCCCTCTCATTCACCTTCTATATCATGCATCCTTTTAGATTGCAAACTACAATTCCAAAATCAAACAAGATTCCAAAAGCCGATTGCCTGAAGAAGGGGAAGTGACTGATAACATTTGATTGTCTTAAATGTCTATCACAACGATCAAAAAGTCCAACATCATCTGTGAGAGTAAACAACAGAAAAAGTTTTTGTACATCAAAAAATTTTGATGAAATCATGTAGACCATACCTCAACAAGAGCAGTTATCTGATTTTTCTTCTTCCGTGGCACTAGCTGCTTCTGTGTTTTCCACACTTTCTCTTGACCATAATCATCAATTTGATTGAAGGATGTTAGCTTGTAACCAGTGAGTTCCAATATATCCTCCAAAAAGTGAGCTCTCACAGGATATGTGAAGCCCTACAAGACACGAGAACACTTAAATTTGTACTGATATATCATCTTTTGCAGCATGTTCAGATTATGATAACGCAAATATGCTATGTGAAAAGGTGACAACCATATAATAGAGATGATTGAATACGCATAACACTACATCTGAAATAGTTACATGACAATTAGTATATATCATTAGTAAGTTTCAGAAGGATGACCTTACCCAAAATTTTTTTTAAAACCTTACCCAAAAAGGTTTCAGAAGGATGAGCAATGAGATTTAATCAAAGAGTATCAAAGAAGGACAGGTCAGACGCAGGGCCAGGTAGATCATCCTTCCCCGCTAATACATCAATAGTTACTTCATCTATAGATCTAGTCTAAGTCAGAATGGTGCTATGATTATAAATTCTATCAGTACGGTTTAAGATGTTCACATATGGCTTCTAAATAAGACAGAAATGCTTGATTCACCTAACTGTCCAAGCTACAAGTGAAATCACAACATCTGGTTGTGATAATATTTCCATTAGAATCCTGAAACACATAAATAGTATACAAATCTCTTCACAAATAGTCGAGTTCAACTTAAAAGATATTGAAATTACAAGTGTAAAGTCAATAATTGAGAGAATATGGTTATATTTACCGGAATGCGTATAGTTGGTGCTTCTCCAAAATAGTTGGAGAAGAGCTCAGCGTTAAGAGTGGCACTCATTAAAATCAATCGCAAATCTCGACGCCGTGGAAGAAGTTCTTTCAAGACAATCAGAAGAAAGTCTGGATAACACAAACAAGAAATAAAAGATTAAGGTTACCCAGACTACTTGACAGGAGGCACAAAAGATTATCAAGAAGCCTGCACCTTCATTCATGCCTCTTTCATGAATTTCATCAACAAATACATGGGTTACACCACTGAGATTCCGATCACTTAACAGGCGTCGAAGCAAAATTCCACTGGTACAGAAAAGCAGATGTGTATTCTTTCCCTTCATTCCCTCCAGTCGAACTTTGTAACCAATCTATCGAGAAATGATTGTTATATGTATAGATGTGGTTTAAAGAATTTAAAAAGATGCTACAACAAAACCATATGGAAAAACCACAACGCACTCAGATTGAAAGAAAGCTCACTGTTTCACCAAGAGGTTCTCCTCTCTCCACTGACACTCTTTCTGCAACTGACATAGCAGATATTCTTCGAGGCTGTGTGCAAATTATACTACAGAAGGCTCCTCGACCAGATTCGATCTCTGACTCTAGAACATATTGTGGAAGTTGGGTGGTCTTGCCACATCCAGTCTCCCCAGATATTACAATTACCTACAAGTACAAAAAATAAATTTCGAAGATGGTTAAGATGACAGAAATTCTGCTTCTTAAAAAAATAATATATATTATTAAAGAAGGAATATATTTTCAGGCAGTTACGAATCGATGGTGGTGGTGGAAGCTGGAAGCAAAAGCACACAACAAATTTAAAAGACCGGATCTCCTAAAAATGTTGATTAGAAATTTAGGAAGCTTGTTTTCCATGTAGTAAATTTAGAACATATTTTGGAAGTTGGGTGGTCTTGCCACATCCAGTCTCCCCAGACATTACAATTACCTACAAGTACAATAAACAAATTTCTAAGATGGTTAAGATGGCAGAAATTCTGCTTCTTAAAAAAATAATATATAATATTAAAGAAGGAATATATTTTCAGGCAGTTAGGAACAGATGGTGGTGATGGAAGCTGGAAGCAAAAGCATGCAACAAATTTAAAAGATCAGATCTCCTGAAAATGTTGAATAGAAATTTAGGAAGCTTGTTTTCCACATAGTAACAGAAAAAATTATTGTCACCAATAAATTAAGTATTAACTGTGAGTAACCCAGCAAGAAAAGCATCAAAAGAACCAAAAGCTACAGAAATGATCATACATATGCTAAGAACACAAGTTTGAGGTTTTGCATAGGAAACCTGATTCCTTGCTATGGCTTGGAGCAGTCTATCCTTCTCCTTGAATGCAGGTAGAGATTTTCTAAATTCCAGCATCTTCCGGCCTTCAGGTGAGTCCTATCAAAATAAAACGTAATCATTTTTTTAATAGCACATGATCTAGGGATTGGTTAGATTATATTTCAAATTTTGCTTGCTCCCATATCTTGGGAAAGGGAAAAAAAAAAATTTTGAAATGCATAAATGTGTTGCATCCACATGCTTGAAACTTCATGAATGTCTTAAGGCACATTAAAATTCAAACAAATTAGTTACCACAACCATTAAGGTTTTCATGGTCAGCCTTGAAGGCTTCCCTTTTTCATGGAACTATATGTCAACATTTTCCTATCATTATTGTTAGAATTTTGAGCGACAACCAACTCATTGGAAAACTTACCCTTACAGATACTGGTGAAGTCTTATAGTTCAATAACTAAGAGATTGAGATACTGATTCCAGCCAATTAAATAAAACAATGGAATGGGGGTGAATTGATGGCATGGGGATTTGAACTTAAAACCACCTACATTAAAATCATGCTAGAACTTGAGGCCAAACTTGTAGATGAAGTGGCATCATACATTTGTGCTTTAATATTATCTTCCCTCCTAATCCTCCAAGAATGAAACAAGTGAAGATCTTTCAAAATCTATTCTTTTTATCTTCCTCTCTTACTCTATCCAATGGACAGAAAGTGGAATAACTTAAAACTTAAGAACTGATATTTAGAGCTTTAAGTTGTATACAGATATATCTTTTTCCTTTTATGGTAACTCAAATGACAATCTCCTTTCTGCAGTAGATATCATACCAAAAGCTAGTGTTTCAATACAATTAAAAGAAAATGTTGAAATGGACAAAAATATAGTATTGATTGCATTAGCTCCAAGTAAAAAGGAGAGAAAACCCAACATCATAGTACCTAAAGAAATATAATTCTACCTGCCAAGCTCTTTGCATATTACGCAATCGCAAACTTCTTCTTTGAAGAACCTTTTCCATTACAGAACTATCGAGGAATGGTTCTAGATTTTCATCTAAATCTACATTCTCAACCTGTTCAATGGACTCAGGGGCACATGAAGTCACATTGTCATTTGCTGCAGCTACTTGGATTCTGTCAATATATTCCTGAAGTAAACCCTCCACTCTCCTCTGTAAACTTAAAGGGATAACGACCTATCAAAAAGGAAAAGAGCATTTCAGACTGGTACCACAAATATCATACACTGACAACATCTATTCTGAGTTTAGTACTTTAAAGTTTGCAAGAACTTATCACCTCTCTCTGCGGCCTTTTATCATCAAGATCAGGTCTATAGTTTGGAAGAGGAACTTTGCTTGCTACCACAACTTTGCCATACATTTCACTGTAACAAAATCATGTACACATAACATCAAATGCAACTCACAAGAGAGGGTTATAGGCAGGAGACAAATGCAGCTGCTGCTACCATACCTGTAAAGCCCCATCCTTTTTGCTAGGTTAGATATCTGCTCATAATCTCTTCTATCCCTTTTATCTCGAGACACAATTTCTTGGTCCTTCTCATTACGTAAAAGAAGACTGAGCTTCCATTTCCACTCATCGATGTTAGCCACTGAAGATGATGCCTATGACAAAACATCACCCTTTTAAAACAAAATAGTCGCATAATCTTGCTGAATATAAAAGTAAACTTGTGTGGCTGTCATTTTTACTACCAAACGAATCTATAGAGACCGAATTAAGTGCAAAAAGAGTCTTCCTTATGCAACTTTCGGTGCATGAATGGAACCCTTATCATTTACATCTTTATCTTGTAGACAAATGATGACGGAAATTATAAAAATCACATTGACTTCAATAGCTATATAAAATCGACCTATAGAAAGGTAAACACATATTCACCACATACTCCCATTCTGCTTATATCCGCAATCACATAGCAATTATTTGCATACATTCCATGACAAAGACATACCATTTGTAACTCATGCATAAGTCTCAACTTTATCAAAGAACTGTTTAAGCACATTATTTCCAACAAATGCTTCCCATTAATTCTTAAGGTACAATCAATTTGCCTATTCTTGCATTAACCAAACTAAATATACTTCAAAAGACACTTAAGTCACAAACTTAGTTCATTAACTACCAAAACCAACCCCAAATTTTCACAAAAATCACAACTTTTTAATCAACCAAAAACTATAAAACCATCAAAGTCGATCGAAATACACCGAAACAAACCCAAAGAACAATACCAAAAAAAAAAAAAAAGAAGACCGACCATATCTAGATAACCCAGCATTTGTAAAACAAAAAGGAACTAAATTCACACTATATTGCATAAAAACCAAACCTTTTGGCCTTCAAAGTCGCACTCGTACTCATCATCCGAAAACTGTTCCACTGCATACCCACAAAACTTTCGGCTTGACGCCCCGAAATACCCATTAATATATGGTCTTAAAAGGGCATGATAAGGCAACCGAGTAGTGTCATATGCTCTAACGTTGTTGTTTGTTAGAGTATTATGTATAGACTTGGTACATCCTAAAAGAAGACATGTTACGTTGCTCCTGTACATGTTAACAGATTTCTTGATACGGGCATGGCCATTTAGATGAGCAGGGCGGAGCCAGTGACTTTTGAAGTACCGAGCAAAGAGAGCTTCGTGCACTGGAGGAAGAAATTAGTTGATTTTAAGGTTAGGGTGTTGCAATTTTCCCCGCTTAGATGCGATTTTTTTCTTCCCTATAAAAATGGAGAAAAACTCATGCATATGAAAGGCAAGTTACATTTTTATCCCTGAACTTTATAAATAAATAAAAATTTCGAGAGAGGATTAAACGTAAGTTTAAATAAGGAATACGAATTAATGTTTGAGGATATTGAAATAAAGCAATGTTTAGTTGTACAATAAATAAATTGAATTGAATAAAAAATGTTATATTATATTTGATTTATAATTTTATTTGAGTTAATGGATTCGATAAAAGGTTTAAATATTATTTCATCTATATTATGATATAAAAATAAAATTTATGAGATAAAAAAATAAAAATATTTTATATTTTTAAAAATAACTCTCAATGTTATAAAATTAAGTTAACTAATATTATTTTTATTAAATATTACAAAAAAATTATTTATTTTATAATATAAATAATTCATTTTTAATATAAATTTTGTATTTTATATGTACAATCCAAATATAATACAATAACCTTATATTATCCTATCATCTCTATACTTGTATTATCTAATTTTTTTCATTCAGTTCAATCCTTACAACTGAACTCTACATAAGAAAACAACATGTTAGTAAATAATTAAAATAAGTTTCTCCATTAATTTTAACCGACGCGATAATTATTTACCACATAAAGTTCATGTGACAGAAACACAATGTTTACATGTATTTTTAAATATAAATAAATAATATATATAATTATTAAAAAATTAAACATTGAAAAATAATATAAGGAAATGAAAAGAAAAAATAAAAAACTATAGTATAATTAAATATGATATATATAATAATTTAATTAATTAAGAAATAAAAATTAAAAGAAAAAAGAAAGAAAGAAGTCCAAAATTTTTTCTTTAAAAAAGTTTAACCTAAGTCTTAAGATGATCAATTCTACCTTAAAATCATTTGCCAATCACAACTCACTAATATAACAAAAAGGGAGAGTCATTGACCTATAAGTGATAATGAGATGGTCACCTACCGTTTCAAATATTTTAAAAGAAAAAATGAAAAAGGTTGTAAAACTTAATTGAGTTCTATATCCTCTTTTCCTTTTTTTTTTTCTCTTTAATGTAGTGGAGGGAAGCTACCCCATCGTCGCTTGATGGGTTAAGGATTTTTTTCTTTTCAAGTGAATCACGACCCACCAATTATTTCAAGATTGAACTAATTGCCTTCGGGCTTTGTAGTGGTCAATTTTCTTTCTATTTTTTGAATTATTCTTTATTTTTCCAATCTTTTTATTATTTAATTAATTAAGTTATTATATATGTTATATTTAATTATACTTTTACATTTTTTATTTTCTTTTGTTAATTGTGATTGAACCAATTTCAAGCGATATAACGAATATGGTTTGATGAGAATTAGGCTCGTCTAACTCCTTGCTCCTAATACTTGTAAATTGCCTCATGTGTATATGTTCATGAGGGCTTTTCAATGCTTCAGTCAATAAGAAAGATTATGAAATGAGAAAATGGGAAGTGTCCAAGCACTAAGATTCTTAAGGAACGTACTTAGATGATAGGGAAGTGTTAAGAGAAGAGTGATAAGGTTAAAGAGTGGTTGTAAAGTCTAGGATTAGGAATCAAAATCCCCTTACCTAGCAACCCCTTACATTGTAATAAAAGTGTACGAAAGTACAACTACCTAAACATGTGCCAACCTTCTGTTCCATACTAGCAACTAGTAAAGGACATGTGTTATGAGACTAACAGAGTGGCTCTAAGACTTGGTCAGTCGTGACCACGCTGGCAGCTAATGTCACGCCCCGAAGCGGCATAGTCGTAACAGCCCCGCCGTATAAATAATCCTAAGATAAAAGTTGGCCTTACAACCGCTATCTTAAACCTGATCTACACAAGGCGTCCACGACTAATCCGCTTTGAAGTATACAGTTTGTAATTTAAATAGATCATTTACCTAAGAAAGTGAGAAAATTTATATATATATATATACATTTTAATTCAGTTATTACACTATTTAAAAATGAAAAATAATTCTAAAATAAAAACTTAAACCTTAAAATATGTGTGTTTATTCTTCAATGTTTTTCCTCACTCCCTAGGATCCAACAGTTGCTAGCTTCAGGGTAGTTGTTTGCCGCTTCTTAGCCAGCACCTACACGACGTCTATAGGGATGTAAGCAACCACAGCTCAGTAAGTTAAGATGGAAGACTTAAAACTATATCATACACACAACAAGGTTTTCAATCACTTATTAGGTGCAATGCATGTGCAAGCAAATGCCATCGTACGACGTTGTCCGGCCCGTCGTGAAATTAGAGAAATTGCGCCCGCTCTAATCCGGGTTGAGGAGTTGCCATTAATGCAACAGCTCACAACCAAACCCAGGCTTGTATAATAGAGACCTTGCTCCTCCCGCGACTACCTTCGAACCACTGTCTTCACCCTCGCCGCGACCTCCTCTCCTGTCACTTAGTTCGACTGAGGATAAAGAAGGGACCATTTTACAATCCTGTGCTATCCCTTTCGAATGGGTCGGTATTTGGCCGGAGAGTCCTAAGTTCCCCTAACGGGTTGCCATGTATGTTCGATTATGATTACTGGTCGTATATTTGATTAAGTTCAGTTTAGGGTGATCAATCATTTCATGCAAATCATACAATACATGCTAGAGCAACAAACAGAATCATAGTATCACCCGTAATCAAGCACATGCACACATCTAACTATCTAACAAGCACAACCAAGCATAATCTCAAGCCTCAAAAAATACAGCATTGTATTAATCTTAACTTACCTCAACTCCTCGCTCACTCACTCGAGGTCCGACTTGCTCAGGCTATCGCCGATCATCCCTATAACACAAACGTGGTTTCAATTTTCATATAATGATTATAGGTTCATTTTCTCCTATAACGCTTATTGTTATGTTTTATTTACGGTTTAATATACGTAATTATCTAGGTCTTAAGTCTTTTATAATTATTCTAGGTTTAGGGTTAGGTTCGGGTTCGGTTTCCTCATCAATTTCTAAATTAGGTTTTAGTTCGATTTCTAAGTCCTAAACATGCTCGAATCCTAATGTGAAATTAATCACATTAAGCTTGAGTATTCAAATATCCTATTGGGTCTTAATTTAGTATTCTAAACTATTCGGTACACGCTAGTCCTAATTAAGGTATCGAATTTATCCCCGATGTGAGAAAATCTTACATTTTTATATAATTACCTAAAATTCAATCTTAATTCAACTGTAATATCATTCTGATTTTTACTCTAATATTATCTAAATAACCCTAATTTTTTAGATTTATTAATTTACAATTTCACATATTACTAATTTCTTATATTAATTACCTAATTTCCTAAATTAACCATGCTTAATACTCCAAAGGTTAGGATTAGGGTTCCACATCAGAGATTAACATCCCTAAACATCTAATTACTATCTAAATCAGTAATTAATATCTTAATCACCTAATTAACCCCAAATTACCCAATTTTTCCATCGTTTTAGGGCTAAAAATTAACTTAAAAATTTCAAAAACTAATTTAAAAAAAATGGCTTCATAGCACGTTCTATATCACACGAGCATCCTACAGAAAAAATTAAGCTTCAAACTACACTTCTAAGCCTATTTATTTTCCATTCTAATCATGCTTGGTTTTACACGATTTCTTAAGGACCCTATATTTTCAGACGTGATTAAACTAAATCACTATTTTTCTCTAAATCTACATACAATAAAACCTCAGAATAACAAGTTTCATAATTTTCTAAAACTATTTACTATTTTTACAAAATTACACAAGAATCAGGCTGGAAATCGGACTCACCGATCTGGGTGGCTCTAGCCACCGCCGGCTGCCATGGCTTTGTCGAATGGCTTGGGCATTGCCACCACCGTGTGATAGTGGTGGCCGTCTACTTCCAGCTGCTCGTCTGGTGAGGGGTCCCTTTAAAGGCCCCAATTGCACGGTTTTTCCTAATTTTTTTCTAACTCGAATTTTCTCTCAATTTTCGCCTCTCTCTATTTTTCTCACTTTCCCAACTGCCCAAATGAGCTCTGTGTTTTTTCCTGCTATTTATAAGGATTTATGGGATTTATTGTGCATTAAATGGGATAAGACAATTGCCTTATCTCTTAATTTTTGGCTTTTATGTTGTCTTAATTTAATTGGCTGAATTTTTTCTTATTTTTCCCAACTGCCACAACCCAATTCTAGATCATCCATGATTTTTTTTTATTTTTCTTTATTTTTTCTTAATTAATTATGAATTTTCTTTAATTATTTAGTATAATTTTAGAACATTTTGCGTATTTTAAGTAATTACGCGTATTTATACCTACATGTAAATTCATATATAGTACAAATAAATATTCCTAAATATTATTTAGGTCATTTTATAATTTTTAGTATACATATAATTTATCTCTAGCGATTCGTTAAGTACCGGAATGCATTTTACGCATTTTTGATAAATAACGAGATATATACTTAAAATTTGAAAATTTTGTATTCTCCTATTTTATTGCTTATTTTTTTAAATTCAAACTTACGGGATTAGTTTACTAATATTTCTAGTTTTACTTTATAATTTAGGCTCGATCGAATCTTTCAACCGATCGAAACCTCAGATTGCTTAGTTGTGGGGCTTACAGCTAAGTTTGTAATTTGCAGGTTTGACATCCTCAAGACATGTCGAATGTGCTAACCATACAACAAATATTAGGTGACAATTAATGAGCCAAGATGGGATGCCGATGCTAGAAGACAAACAGTAGGCAAAGCAATCTGAGCACGTGGTAAGCAGTGAGCTAAGTATTAGAAGGCTTATGAAGCTAGAGGCTTCATCGCCCGTAGCGCTTGGACTAAACGAGAGAGGGGTATTTCGCACTTTCGAGCTCAACTAATCTGTTGATAAAGTCCTCATGTGTCAAATGGGGCTTTTAGCCTTAGGTTTGTGATAATGCTTACTTGAGTCCTTAGGACAAGTATTTGGGAACCTAATTATCACGGAGCTCATGGATCAGCAAAGTACTTAAGTAGGCTGGAACACATGGGGAGAGAGAGAAAGGGGGAGGGGGGGAGAAAGGAATCGTTTTCTTTGGAGCCAATCGGCCTTTTAAGGGCCCCCGTCAAAACAGGGCCTTGGGCATGATGAAAATCATGTATCAACACCTTTTTTATTATTTTTTTTTTAGTAATTTTATATGTTTTTTATCTATCTATTTATTAATATTTAACAATACATGTAAGTGTCACACATCTGCCATATGAGTGAGTACTATGTAAGCACTACATAACAAATAGCTGTCACATCAATTTAAATTAATGGTGTCATAATGACAATCATTTATTTGAGTTTCTTGAAATATTAATTCAATCCCCTAAGTAACCACCCGTGAATTTCACAATAGAGGAATGTTTGTACATTATCTAAATAAGTAAAATTCAATCACTATTCAAGCTTATTTATAAACCTAACAAACAATATTGTTTCTTTCAATTAAAAAAAAACAATTATTTATGATCTCTAATGTGTATAGCTTAATGTATTCTCTATTAAGAGTGTAAATGAGTCAAACTACTCATGAGCCACTCGAGTTTAATTAAAAAAAAATCAAGTTAAGTTCGAGTTTAAGCTTGAGCTACTCAAATAGTTAATCGAGTAAAGCTCGAGTTCCATAATGCCTAGTTTTACTAACTCGCGAGCCTAATTGAGTTCGAGTGGTATATAAATGTCAATTGAGTCCAAGTCGAGTTTTAACATTAATTTATTATAATTAGAAAAAAGAATGTATTTTTAAATAATTTGAGCTTAAACAAGCTTAATCGAATCGAGCTCGAGCTCAAGCTTATTTAATATTATCTCAAGTTGAGCTCAAGCTTACTTGAGCTTAAGATTCTAAGCTCGAGCTTTAGAATTTCGAGTCAAGCTCAAGCTTAAACTCGGTACTGTATTGTCTCAACTTAACTCGTTTATAGCTCTTTAAACTTATCATTTGTAAGTGTACAAACATAATGGGTTTTGGACAATTTTAAATAATCAGAGCTAACCCAATATACCATATGATTTCCTATAATTAAAGAAAGTCACATATGATTATAAGTCAATGTCACGATTTATACTACAACTTTGTCACTTTTTTGCAATTATACACCTAAAGTTTTAATTATCTAATTATACACTCAATTAAAAATTTAGTTGTCACGGTTTACATCTCAATTAACTTTAACTCATATCGTTAGTCCATTCAGCATGATTAGCCAATAGAATGACTGCTTACAACCTTAAAAGGCTTACTTAACCTCCCATAAGTGATTGTTGATCATTCCCTACAAAACTACAAGTCACAACCAACTTAAAAAGTGTTTGTTGCATAACCTACTAGCAACCATTTGTGGCCATCTACAACTTTATGGGGGTTACATAAACCCCCTAAAACTGTAGATGACTATCCCTTCTATAGATTGCACCGTTAGAACTAACGGTATAAATTAAAATTAATTAAGGTATAAACCATGACAATTAAATATTTAATTAGGTGTGTAATTAGACAAGTTAAAACTTCAGTTTTTAGGTGTATAATTGCAAAAAATGGTAAAATTGAGGTATAAACCGTAACATTACTTCTTTAATTTTTCATCCTAAATTTGAAATTTATCCTAAAACCTATAGGAAATTATCTTATTAGAAAATCATCAGCTTGCATAGGTTGGACAACCTACAAGACCTATCCACTTGCATCCTCATATGTACTACAAATATTAATATTAACTTACCTTATTTTTCATTAAGTTTAGTTTCTTATCTATCTACTGTAGTCTCAAAACCCAACTTAAAAGCCATCCTAAAACTAAGGTAATTTTTAGGTTGTGAAGACTGAGTTCTCTATAAGGACTCATCAGTTTGTTTAAGCATTTGTCATCACTTTATCTCTCTATTATCATACCCTTCAACTTGTAAATCTAAATCTAATAAGAGTAGTACCTTAAGGACTTACCCGCCTCATTTAGCCTTAATATAATATTTTTTAACAGAAATATCAATACTAAAATATGTTTTCTAAATTATAAATATCATACATTATAGATATATCGGTAAACTTCATCGAATTCTTTTTCTATCTTTTTTTCCCCCTCTCTCACTTCTTTTCAACTCTAATTTTTTTCCTTATATTATTCAACTCCACCTATTTGATTTTCAATTCTATTCTTCATTTTGTTCTACTTTCTTAGCATTTTCTCCTTTTATTTCTCCAAATTAACTTCCCATTTCTATTTTTTTTTCTTGCTCAAAGAACTAAATTTTAATTTCAAATAATGGAAAATCGTGGCTAAACATTTAAGAAGAACTTTTCCATAGATCATCATCCACATTCTTGAACAAAAACATTTTTGTAATCATCTCCACTGTATTTTTATGTACTTTTTTATTATAAGCATCTAATAAGTTAAAAGAAAATACTAAGGACATGTATTTTTATAAGGTATTAATGGTTATGCTATGGATTTTTTTACCATAGTTATAATATGTACATTTACTTCAAGAATTTTGTAATCAATGATCAAATTCTGTTTGAACACAAAATCCACTTATTAAATTGATAAACATATCCTAAACATGAGATCTTATCCTAACAGTCTCGTCATTGACTCAAGCAAGGGTATCCTATTTACTTTACATACATTTAGCTTCATTATATTTGAGATCAAGTATTAGGCACCGGATATTTGAAAAATCTACTTTAAAACCTTATGCACCTAAGAGGTCAAATCACTACAACTTAGAGATTCTTTGATGGGTCCTTCAAAAATATCAAAGAAATGAGTAAGGGTTCAACTGGGTTTTAGCTAATTACATGCTACTTAAGTGGATGTCATACACCAAATGAGCATGATGTGAACTAAACCAGCACTTGATGTTATGTAGAAGCTTTAATCTAGGGCCTCTCACTACTACTTTTTGCTAACAAAAATAGATAAGAGAAAAGGTGAACTTGGAGCTACAAACTGTCGAGAACAATAAGAAGAATATTCAACAATATCAAAGAGATGATTTTCGACTACAATAAATAAAATGCTATTTATAGTAAGCATTCATAAGGGAAATGAGGAAAGAATACAAAAGGGTTAGATAAAAAAAAATATGCTACCTAGTAATACATTAAAAGGGGTAAAAACAACAAAACAATGAGAAATATCTTCTTACTTTACAGTAGTAATGGGTTGGGACGAACCGGGATCATATAACCAAGGGAGTGGCACTTACTTTAATTAAGTTTAAATTAAAATTGTTGTAGAAAAATAGTTGTTTGTTATAATAATTATATTGCCTTTTATATATGTCAAAAGATCTTATTAATAATTTGACCAGTAATAATTTCTAAGGCTTAATAGAATGAAAAAATTCATTTAAAAATGATTAAAAGTGATTGTTACACTTCATAAGAAGTTAAAAAAAAACTAAATTTTTATCTTTTTATTATGTATATACATTATGTGATATTCCATAAATCAGCAATCAAGACGTGAACATTTGAGTATTAGGATAAAGTCTTGTCCTCATACGATTAGAATCGATAATTGATTGAGGGCATCCAGAAAAATAAACCAATTAAGCTAGAAACTTACAAGAAATATAATAACCTTAAGAATATCAAGAATACAATTAAAATAGTGAAAAATTACTCTTTATGAGACCCTAAAGTCTAAATTTAGGGTTTTTGGGAAAAATTATCCGATTAAACCTAAACTCTACAATTGAGATAGAAAAGTTAGTTGAAGTAATTTAGTAAAGTTAAATTTTAAAAGTAATTACTCAATATCCCGATTTTACCCCTAAAAGTATAATCACTTAATATAGTGTAAAAATGATCAAAACCCCTAAAACCAAGCTCAGAATGCGACAATGACTTAGAAATAAGTGTCAAGCCTGGTTTTTCACTCTCCTAGTTCTTTTTTATAAAATTAGGTCTTGTTTAAACTAACCAGTATTAAACCCTTAGCCATTTAATACTAGCCCTTGACTAAGGTTTAAAAAAAAAAAAACCATTTTTCAACTTGAAAAAATTTGGAATCGTCATCCGACCGGAGTTGAGAGAAGGGGTTAAGTTATAATCAACTGGATGGATTGGTTATAACTTAGTTACCGATCTATCTATTTAAAAACCAAGTTATAAAACGGCTGTTTTGAAAACTAAAGATTTAAGTTCGGAGGCTAATTTATTAAACCCTAAACGAGTATTACTTTTTAACTTTCCAAATTTAACTTCACTTTTCAAATATACCCTTTTTAATTTGTAAAACAGTTAATTATAATACACGCAACTAAATTGATCAATTCACATAAATATCTAAAAAGGGAAAAAATAAAACTTCCACATTTTAAGTCGCCTGTACTTATGTATAGATGCTTACTTATTCGTTATTTGAGATCTAATGTACATAGTTATTTTAATGAAAATATAGCGAGTTGATTGATTTTAACTTTAAAAAAATTACCGGGTTTACATTTTTACCCATTTGAGTTGATTCGAGAAAAAATTATAAAAGGTCCTAAGTTGTATTTTATTTTTAGAAATTCTAAATTATTCTAATTTGAAAAATGATTGATTCATTTTCATTTGTTTTTAGAAAACTTAATTTTCTAAGTGTCAAAATGATTTTTTTTTTACTAACCTATTTATTTTTTTATACTTATTCTATCTATTTTTATAAATAAATAGACTACTTCTTTTCTCTCTTTTTTTTTATTTTCCTCTTTTTTGTTTTTTCTTCTTTTCTTCTTTTCTTTTTCTCATTTATAACATTTACAAATAAACAAATGAATTTAAAAAAAAAAGAAGGTCTGCTTAAAGTCAGCTCACTTCGACTCGGTCATCTCGTATCAACTCACTTCGGCTTGGAGTCGGCTCACTTCAGCTTGAGTCAGCTCACTTTAGCTTGAAGTCGGCTCACTTCGACTCGTGAAATTCGATAGTGGTGGTTTTCCTCATCAAACACCATAGGAGATGCTGTCTTAGAGGACATTTCGATTTTTGTTTTTTTGAAAGTGTTTCTAAGTTTTTGTTGTGTTTTGAAAATAAAGAGTAGACCCTATTTATAAGTGCTATGATCGAGTTAAGGATGAAAAAAATTAAATACAATATGATTTTCTTCCAATTTTGGATTAGGCGAACCTGGACAATATGTAATGTCAAATACATAGTTGCGTGTGTATGAATGTGTCGGAGTGTTTTTACCACACTTAGAAGTGAGTTAGCAAATGACGTGGCGATGACGTAGCCTGTAACGTAACAATGACATGGCAATAAAGTAAGAAAAAAATAAAAGATACAGTTTGTACCTTCCATGAATTTAACCTAAGATCTTCAGGTCATATACAATATCAAGTCCAAGTACTTATCTAGCTGAACTATTGATTTTTCTTTATTCATAAGTGTAATTAATTGCACATATGAACCAAATCAGCCTGAGCTAAATTCAAATTTAATCCTACACTCAATAGCCTTTTATTCAAAACTATTGAAATTAAAATTATATTCTATTTAAACAACCTAAAAATTTATTATTTTTAAATTTCCTATTTTATTTTGTGACTTCTCAAATTTCTTACTTTTTTGTATTTTTTTAAAATTTCTTATTTTTTGTGCTTTTTCCTATTTTCCTATTTTTTTCTAAGTTTTCATAGAACTCCTATTTTTCTAAATTTCTTCATTTTTGGAGGTTTTTCTTTAATTTTTCATTTTTTAAACTTTTCTAATTTAGGATCCTATAACCTAAATTGAAAAATAAAGGGGTGGAGGGGAAGGCAAAAATTAGGTGTCTACAATAAATTAATTAGACAATAAAATAAAATAATATAGCGTAATATACTATATGAGTATACATATATTTTTATGAGTATACTCGGTATGTATAATAAATATATCCATAAATTAACATAAAATAATATAATTATGCATAATGAGAGATAAAATCACAAAATTAAATAGGAATAGCATCTTAAAAACAAAAGATATGCTAAAAACATGATTACATGTATATAATTACTTATTACGTATATGATATAGATAGGATATATACCCATATATTAATAAAAATAATTAAATATTAATATAAAATACTAAAATACCCTAAAATATTATCTAAAAACTATAAAAAAATAAAAAATGACTTGAAATATGATTGAATTAAATGTTAAGCAGCTTAAAAAGGATAAGCAGCCTCATTAAAAGCAAATTTATAAAAAATTGATACCTCTTACTATGAGTTTTTTGAGGAAAATATAAAAATAAATTACTTCATAATTAAGAAAAAATTCAACTAACCTAAACTACTATAAATAGGATCCTAGGACTTAGATTTAACATTTTGGAAACGAAAAAAAACCTAAGAAAAATTCGAAAACATTTTAAGAAAATTTAACAAAAAATAGGAAAAAACATAGTAAGGATCAAGCCTAGCTAGTTTCCTAACCATTCGATAACCTAACGTGGAGCCCCGCTGCCACCTAGTAGAGTAACCACCAACTAAGTCACCCGACAACCCCTCTTCGGCTAACGGTTACTGGAGCTCTGATGAACTCGAGTTTCGAATTTCTAACATGTTTTTCTCTATTTTTGAAAATTTATTAAATTAATTAGAAAAATTTAAAAATATTAATTCCTAGGTTATTTATATGTACTTTCATTTGGTAAATTTATTTTTACAAAATTAAGAATACTTAATGTACTTACTTAACAAATGTACTATTCATCCGAAATTTGAAAATTCAAATAAATACACTAAATGATGTAGTTTCTAGCTCAAAAATTTTTTGTAAGATACTTATGATATATAGATAATTACTATGTAGCTTGATTTTTTATTTGAATATTTTTAATATTTATTGTATTTTTTAGCCTAAAAATAGCTCGAAAATAGGGTGAATTGTGAAATAAATAGAAAATTATGATATTAAATAATAAAATGGACATGTACTGATTTCTAGTGAATAATAATAATGTTGGGACATGTTGAAATCAATTTAATGCAAAAAAGATTATAATTAGGTAATTTAGGATAATTTAGGAGTAAAATCATAAATACGAATATATAAGTAGTAGTTCAAAATTTTGAAACCAAGTACTAGCTGAGTTCCCCATATTTTTAGGAGTCTATAGAAATTTTTGGGAAATTATTTGTTTACGCAAGCTAATTACTACAAATTTACATAGTAAAATAGCATAATTTACGAATTGATGTGTATTTTTTTAGTAATGATAGGTTAAAATGTAATGAATAGTTAAATAAAAACTATCTATATGTGTACTGGTCAAATTGGATAAAAAAGTATATTTTTAATATATTTAATGATATCTTAATAACCAAGAAACGTTATAAGAATATTAAGATTATATAATACCTATATTATGGGTTATATTAGCAAATTAAGTAAAATACAATTTAATAACATAAAATATGTATAATATGATAATATTTAGATAGATACGTATAACTGTATTAAAAACTTGAACAATCTGTCAAAAGTCATCTCTAAAAACAGGATTTGTAATACGTGTCACTAGGTCTATATGAGCTCAACAATACTATTTTTTACTAAAATCAGATAAACATAAGTAATATAACCTATATCTCTACAATATTACTAGTTTACGTACTACTATAACCCCACCATAATCGAAATGTAATTTAATCAATAAAAAATACATTTTGAAACATATATTATGCGTAATAATATAATTACGTATATTATTAATAAGTAATAACTTAAATTGACTTATATAATAAAACTATATATTATTATTATAATATACTTTAGATAAGATCCTAATATTTTCGTAACTATTATAAAAACTGAATTTAGGTCTTGTATATATAAGGTCGCCCAATGATCAGACCAATGATGATACGAAATTTTTACAGTGAGCGTCAGGACAGGTAAATGAGATCAATGCTTTGTAGCATTTTGGGATATTATTTCATAATATCTAGAGACTTTAGTACGTATTGGCTTATGATTGTAGTTAGCTGTTTGTGTATATGCAGCATTTATGGTTGGGTTTCGATTTGCCGTGATGAGAGATGAGCTCTATATAATATGGTTGTTTTGTGAATATTATTATTGAATTTTTTTAGCTTGGTTGATCACCTTGTAAAGATGAATTAACTTAAACTTGGCCTAATATCTAATCCTATATGCATCGCAACCTGCTAGAGGTAATGACTAGGATTCTTGGGCCAAACATGAACTTTCTTCAATGGGGATAGCTGAAATGATCCTTTCTTTAGCCTTAGTCGAATTAAGTGACGGGAGAAGAAGTCGTGGTAAGGTTGAGGGTCGTGGTTTGAAGACGGTCACGGGAGGAGGGTGTTCTCCATTGTACAAGTCTCGGTTTGGTTTCAATCCATGAGTATATAATGTCAATTTCCTCAACCCGGATTAGAGCTGGCACAATTTTTCTTATCTCACGACGGACTGAATAATGTCGTGCAATAACATTTGTTTGTACATACATTGCATCTAACCAACTTGATTAAAAACACTACGTGTGATGTACTGAGTGCATACTTTTATCTCCACCCTACTTACTGAGCAAGTTGTCACTTATTCCCCTATAGTTTATTTTGCAGGTTCGAAATGGCTTATAATTGCCTACCCAATACCAGAACCCTAGTAAACTGGGATAAGGAACGAAATGCAACAAAAAATGGTCGATTATTGCCCTTAGTATTAACTTTTTATATTTTAAGAAAAAATATACAAGACTCCTTAAAGGGTTTGGTAATTTTCAATATTTTGTTATGTATATGAAATGACAAGTACTAGTGAGATTTACTACTACTTTTTTATAAGGTTAAATTACAAGTTTATTATTTTAAAGGATTACTCCATAGGTTTATTTTAAACATGTATCAAATTGGACAGTTCAAAGGGGTCAAGTCAAGTATGCCTAGTGTGAACTAAGTTTAAAATAACAGCTGTAAGGACGGTTTCTATCTTAGAATAGTTCATATGGTGGGATTATTATAACTTTACCTTTTCGGGATGGGACTATCACAACTTTACCTATTTGGGGTGTAACATATTAAATGAAAATTAACTATTAATTTAAAACGGATTATATTAATGTATAAAACTTATGTAAGTTTTGTTTTTAATAGAAATAGATAAAAAAAAACAATTAAATAGAAATTACAAGTAAAGTCAAAAGAGCAACTAGATATAAATATAAGTAATGTATTATTTCTTTTTGTGACAACTTTGTATTATTGTTATATTAATGATACTAAAAAAAGAAAAAATAAAATCATTTTGGATGTAAATTATTAGGTAATTAATTATTAAATAATCCATATTCCGTTTCGTAATATTCATTATAAAAAAAAATTTAGAAATCAAGTCATATAATTAGTACTATTTATTAGTACTTTTGTGAGAAGAGCAAAATACTTTTAATATGGATAATGTAATTATTTTTATGATATTACTTATAAAAAATAGCAATTTAAGAGAATTTATTTAGTTGGATATGATTTGTAATTAATAAATTTAATATTATTGGTTATTGTGGGAAAAAAAAAAGTTTAATGCATACAAAAAGACAAATGCAATTCAAGCAATAAATGCACTTTAAAAAAAGTAAATGACAAATATGGGATATGAACCCATGACCTCATGTATGTAAATAAGTACTTAACCACTAGATTATGTCTCATATTTAGTATAAAAAATTTTACTCTTTAAAACAAATATTTAGTACATATATTTTTTCCTTTTTAAAAAATTTTAAAAAGTAACCTTTCCTAAACTTAAAAGGGGGGGAAGGGGTGGCCTACAACCTCCATCAACCCCCACCTAAACCTACCCCTGGGAGTGAACACATGTCAGTTGCACATTAAGATGTACTCTAATAGAAAATAGTATACTAAGACAACATTGCACATAGCTTTGGTCAAAATGGTTGAGATTGATATATAGGGAAATAGGTTGATTGCTAACATGGCTAGAGTCATAATAGGTTAAAAAGTAGCGTACGACGTGCTTATCCAAGCCATCAGAGCTTGGATATATGGATGTCGGGCCTTTATAAGTCTAAGTCTTAAGGATTTGCAACTCGAATAACTGTAAGGAGGTTGAAACTAACCAATAGGTGGTGTAAGTTGAAGCTTTCAAAGTAAGGTGACTTCATGGCAAAAAAATAAAAAAGTAAGGTGACTCGTCCTTGACTAGTTAGTCGTTTAAAATCCGTTATGCTAAATTCTATCAGCCTTTAGAGTCATGCATGTATGTAAGCTTAGGTTTCTATGAAAATCTCACTTTATGATTTTGCCTTCAGCTAAAATAATAGAAAATACTTAATTTTTTAAAAGAAAATTGTAAAATTAAGGGAAAAATGCTTATGAAGGGGCCAACTTTATTTTTTCTATAAAATTTTAGGGTAAGCCAGTATATATAAAGTAAATATATTAGGGTACATTTGCAATTTGCTCTTTGTTCTTTTATAGCGTGTTATTTTAGTTGCTATATTAGTGACAACCTTAACATATACTTATTTTAGCTAATATAGCAGCCATATGGCTCCCTTTTAAAGCATTAAAGTGAAAATCACTAACTAAGACTCAATAAAGCAAGGGAATTAAGCAACTATATGTGGCCCTCTTGCCTTCCCTAGTCTCATATCTACTTTAAAATTGCTTTGAAACCTTGAAAAACTCAAACCTAAAATTTTCAATTCTTAATCTACCTTTCTCCCCCTTTAATTGAGGATATATAGATTGCTATGCAAATAGTGAAGACTCCATGGCAAGTGATTACATCAAACTGAGCATCTCTAATCAACTATGTATTCATCTTCCATGATGATCAAATATGATAATAGAGGTAACCCAAAGTATAGGTTTGGGATCAAAAGCTTACTACCCAATACTTATGTTTTAGACTCCTAAAAACCATGAAAAGCATTTTTGTCACTTCTCGAAATGACAAAATCATAACAGCTCCGTCATGTAAACCATTCTAGGATAGAAGTTGACCTTACAACTGCTATCCTGAACCTAATCTACACAAGGCGTTCACGACCAACCCGCTCTGAAGTAAATAATTTATAATTTAAATAAATCATTTACCTAAGAAAGTGAAAAAATATATATATACGCTGAAATTCAGTTATTATAATTAAAGTTTACAATATTTCACCGTAATATATTTCCTAGTTATTACATTATTTAGAAATAAAAAATTCTAAAATAAAAGTTTAGACCTTAACAATATATGTTTGTTCTTCAAATGTTTTTCCTCACTTTGCAGGATCCAGTAGTTGCTAACTTCAGGGTAGTTGTATGCCGCTTCTTAACCAGCACCTGCACAATATTTATAGGGATATGAGCAACCACAGCTCAGTAAGTTAGGATGAAGGACTTAAAACTATACCAAAAACATAATAAGGTTATCAACCAACATATTAGGTGCAATGCATATTTAAGCAAATGCCATCGCACGACGTTGTCTGATCCGTTGTGAGATTAGAGAAATTGTACCCGCTCTAATCTGGGTTAAGAAGTTGTCGTTAATGTAATAGCTCACGACCAAACACAAGCTTGTGCAATGGAGACACCGTTCCTCCTGCGATCACCTTCGAACCATTAACTTCACCCTCGTCACGATCTTCTCTCTTGTCACTTAGTTCGACTAAGGATAAAGAAGGGACCATTATGTAAACATGCGTTATCCCTTTCGAAGGGGTCGATATTTGGCCAGAGAATCCTAGGTTTCCCTTAATGGGTTGCCATGCAGGTGCGATTATGATTACAGGTCATATATTTGATTAGATCCCATTTAGGGTAATCAATTATTTCATACAAATCATACAATACAAGCCAGAACAACAAATAGAATTATAGCATCACTCATAATTAAGCACATGCATACAACCAACTATTTAACAAGCACAACCAAGTATAATCTCAAGCCTCCAAAGTACAGCATCGTATTAATCCTAACTTACCTAGACTCATCACTCATTCACTCGAGGTCCAACTCCCTCAGGCCATCACCGATCATCCCTATAACACAAACGTTGTTTCAGTTTTTCATAAAACTATTATAAGTTTGTTTTATCTAATATCTCCAATTATCTAGGTTCTCAAATCTTTTACAATTATTTTAGGTTTGGGGTTAGGTTTGGGTTCATTTTCTGTATTGATTTATAAATTAGGTTCTAGTTCGATTTCTAAGTACTGTTTTATACCCGAATTTTAGAAACTCGTTTTAACTCATAATGTGAAATTAATTAAATTACTTCTAGATATCTTAAATACCGTAATTACCCCTAGTCAGTATTTTATTATACTTGGTACACTTAAATCCTTATTTGTATATTGAATTTATTCATAATGTGAGAAATTTTTACATTTTTCATATAATTACATAAATTTAAGTTTTCTATTAGATTTATTATATATCCCTATTATTTATATAATATCAATTTTTATCATAATAACAATTTTTATCATAATATTTTCTATTTATTATATTTTCAATAATTGCATATTATGTACTTTCACTTATCATGTACATAATACACATCTAATATTTTTATCACTCTAATTACCATTTCCCAACATTAATTATCATTTCAAAATATATAAATTCATCCTAAATCAAATTTTACACCTAATTACCCTAATTTACAAAATTAACTTAAAATTTACTATTTTTCCCTATTACTTATTTACTACATAATTAACCTAATAATTACATCTGACACCCTAAATGCTACAAGTATCATACTTCATCAGATTTCAATATCCTAAAACATATAATTATTCACTAAATCAGTAATTAACTATTTAATTACTTAAGTAACCCTAAATTACCCATTTTATGCCTCATTTTAAAGCCTAAAAATTATCTAAAAATTTCAAAAATTAATTTTTCAAAATGGGCTTCATAGCACTATTTTATATCATCTAAGTAGTTTACACAAAAGTTTTGGGCTCAAACTTATACTCCTAAGATCATTTATTTCTAAACAGAAACATGCTCGGTTTTATATGATTTCTTAAGGACCATATATCATGGGACATATTTTCATCAAAATAATATTTTTCCTAAAAAATACATATAAAAATATTTCAGAATAACAAAATTCATAATTTTATAAAAATATTTACTATTTTTATAAAATTATACAAAATTGGGCTAGAAATCGAACTCACCGATTTGGGTGGCTTTGGCCATCGTTAGTGGCCATAGGTATGTCGGCTCACCTGGGCACTACCACCACCATATAGTGGTGGTTGTCGTCAACTCCCAACTACTTGTCAGGTCCAAGTTCTCCTTATAAGCCCCAATTATACAGTTTTTTTTTCTAACCTTAATTTTTCTCTCAATTTCACCTCTCTCTATTTTTCTCACTCTTCAAATTGACCAAATGAACTTCTGAAAAATTTAGAGTATTTATAGAGTTTTAGGGAAATTATTGTGCATTAATGAGATAAGATAATTGGCTTATCTCTTCTTTTTTCCACTTTTTATTTGTTACATTTTAATTAGTTGATTTTTTTCTTCAATTTCATATCGCTACACCCAACTTCTAGACTTTTTCTCGTTTTTATATATTTTTATTGATTTTTCCTTAATTAATTATGAATTTTATTTAATTATTTATTATTATTTTAGCACATTTCGCTTATTTTAAGTAATTACGCGTATTTCTACATACATGTAAATTCATATATAGTATAAATAAATATTCCTAAATATTATTTAGATTATTTTATGATTTTTAGTATACATATAATTTATCTCTAACAATTTGTTAATTATCGGAATGTATTTTCCACATTTTCGATAAATAATGAGTTATATACTTAAAATTTGGAATTATTATATTCTTTTATTTTATTACTTATTTTCTTTAATTCAAACTTACGGGATTGTAGACACCTGATTTTTGCCCTTCCATAGTTTTAATTTTTATTTTTTACAAAAAGGGTCTTAATTCAAAGATAACAAAAAAATTAATAAATAATAATAATAAAGTTAACAAATAATGAAAATACCAAAAAAATAAGAAAAGGAAAAATCATAAAGATGTCATAGATTTTTAGAAAGTAATTTATATTAGGAATAATTAGTTTTAGTGTTAGTTTTAGTTTAGTTAAAAATTTTATTTTAGGGATTCGGATAGTTTAAATATAATTTAATTGTAATGAATGTCAAGATATAGATTAACAGCCTAACAGATAAGTAGCGGAGTATTTGGGTGGATTTAGTTGAAAGTTACGGGTTCGAGTCTCGATAGGCACCAAAAGAAAAAGAGAAACGAAAACAAAACTAGAAACACAATCTTCAGCAGCCCACTGTCCACACGCCTAAGACGCAGTAGCGATCAGCACACAATTACTAACCATATGTCACGGGCGAATTCTATCGCTCGACCCCGTGCGGCTTTAGGAACCTCCTAATAATGGCCCATTTCGGGAGGTCCGTAACATTCTCCCCCGCTCAATCCGGTAACGCCCTCGTCGCTCCTTCATCGTGGAACTGTCGAATCTTGTCTTTAAATTGCCACAGTGCTTCGGCTCTTTGGTCTTCCCTTCCACATTACCATATACTCATGTCTGGGAGTTTGTCCACGTCTCTTCACATATCTATCAGCTATGATCCCTTCCACTTCCTTATCAAATGAATCCCGTACTCCTATTGGGGCCCTTTGTGATATAGCTCTTATAAGGTCTTCCTCATCTTTGTGGAATGGTTTTAGCTTGCTTACGTGGAAAACCGGGTGGAATTTCAATTTGGATGGAAGTTCCAATTTGTAAGATACTCGCCTCACTCGTTTCACAATTAGGAATGGACCCTCGTATCACCGCATTAGACCTTTATGTAGTTGTCCCTTCGTACGTTGTATCAAATGTAACTTAACAAGCATTTGGTCACCTACCTGATATTCCATTGGCCTCTGCTTCTTATCTGCAATCTTCTTCATTCTCTTGATAGCTCGGTTTAAGTATGTCCGAGCTAAGTCGTGATTTTCCAACCATTCCCTTGCAAATTTATATGCGGGAGGGCTGGACCCCATATATCCTATTGCCACTGTATAAGGAGTTAAGGGTTGCCTTCCCAGGACGATCTCGAAAGGACTCTGTCCGATGGACTCATTCTTTTGTAGGTTAAACGAGAACTGCGTCACATCTAACAACTTGGTCCAATTGTGTTGGTTAGCCCCTACAAAATGCCTTAAGTATAATTCCACTAAAGCGTTCACTCGCTCCATCTGACTATCCGTCTGGGGATGCAAACTAGTTGAAAAGTTCAACTCGGATCCCAGAAGTTTGAACAGTTCTGTCCAAAATTTCCCTGTAAATCGCCCATCTCGATCACTCACAATGTTTCTTGGCAGGCCCCAATACTTTACTATATGTTTCAAGAACAACCAGGCAGCTTCATCTGCTGGCCACTCCTTTGTTGCTGGGACAAAAGTCGCATTTTTTTAGAACCTGTCTACCATAAACATGATTGTACCATACCCTTCTAATCAGGGTAAACTTACAATGAAGTCCATGGAAACACTTTCCCATAGCCATTCAGGAATGGGAAGAGGCTCTAGTAGTCCCGGAGTTGCCTTGTGTTCAACTTTGTCTTGTTGGCACCGAGACAAGTTCGGACATAGCTTTCAATATCTTCCCTCATGTGTGGCCAAAAATACTTTTCTTCCACTAAGGCTTAGGTACGGTGCATCCCTAGATGACCTGCCCATTTAGATACATGACACTCTCTAAGTATCTCCCTTTTCAGATTCAAGGAATGGGGCATATAAATCCATTGTCCTTTTGTATATATTAGTCCATTCTCTTGCCAAAATCTCCTTGTCTTCCCTTCTTGACATTGGATCAATAGAGCTTTAGCTTGCTTATCACTCTCCATCCCCTCTTGGATTCTATCAATGAGGTTGCTTTCAGGTTTGCTGATGGCTGCCAACTCAACCCTTCGGCTCAAAACATCCGCCACAACATTAGTCTTACCTGACTTATGTTCAAGGTCGAAATCAAATTCTGCCAGGAAAACTTACCATTGGGCTTGCTTAGGAGAGAGCTTCTTTTGAGTCTGAAAATAGCTGGTGGCTATATTATCAGTCTTGACCACAAACTTCTTCCCTAACAAGTAGTGCCTCCATAACCGAAGACAGTGTACTATCGCCGTCATCTCCTTTTCATGCACTGGATATCGCTTCTCTGTGTCGTTCAACTTTCGGCTCTCAAATGCCACGAGGTGTCCTTCCTGCATTAAAACCCCTCCAATAGCAAAATCACTAGCATCAGTACATACCTCAAAGGGTTTGCTAAAGTTAGGAAGGAGAAGGACCCGCTCCTTAGTGATTGCCATTTTCAAGGTCTCGAGTGCTCGTCGTCTCTCTGTACTCCAAACCCAAGGGGTATCCTTTTTGAGTAAGTCCGTTAATGGGCTTGCTATCTTCGAATAGCCCTTAATGAATCTTCTATAGTAATTTACTAAACCAAGGAAGGATCTCAGCTCAGTAGGCTTGGTGGGTTCCTTCCAATCCCAGATGGCCCGCACCTTTCCTTCGTCCATTTTAATCTTTCTTCTCCCCACTATGTGACTAAGGAACGTCACCTCTTCTTGTGCAAAGGCACATTTCTCTATTTTCACATATAGATCATTCCTCCTCAAAGCTAAGAATACTGAGCGAAGGTGCTCTATATGTTCCTCCAACGTCTTACTATAAATCATAATGTCATCCAAGTACACTACTACAAATTGATCAAGAAAGGGGGCTAAAACACGATTCATAAGTGTACAGAAAGTAGCCGGGGCATTGGTAAGGCCGAATGGCATGACGAGGAATTTAAAAGCACCATACCTTGTAACACAAGTGGTCTTGGGTTCATCTCCTTCTACAATCCTCACTTGGTGATATCCCGAGCGTAAATCCAATTTGGAGAAGTATCTAGCTTCTCCCAACCTGTCGAATAGATCTGATACCAATGGAATGGGATACTTATTCTTTATCGTGACCTTATTTAAGGCTCGATAATCAATATACATTCGGAGTGATCCATCTTGTTTTTTCTGAAAAAGTACAAGAGCTCCAAAAGGTTCCTTTGAAGGCCTAATGAAACCTACTTCTAGTAATTCCTTCAATTGTCGCCTCAATTCTTCTAATTCTGGAGGTGACATCCTATATGGGACGGCGGCGGATGGCCTGGCTCTGGGTTCCAATTCTATCACATGGTCTGTCTCTCTTCTTAGTGGTAACTTCTTAGACAACATTGGCAGCATTATATCCTTAAATTATTTCAATATTTCCCCCACTTGAGGTGGAACACTTTCTTGACCACTAGTCTCTTCAATAACTTTTAATGCAGCCAAGTAAGTGACTTCATTCTTATTGAATCCCTTTTCCAATTGCATAGCCAATAGAAATTTGGCGGCTTAGCTTACCTTTCTTACGACAGGTACCACACATTGTGAGTTGTGATCAAGTACACAAATGCAGTTAGCCCGTGGTATGATAAGTGCATCAATACGATCTAAGAAATCCATCCCAATCACAAACTCAAAATCATCTATTGGTACCACTTCAACTGTCTCCTTTCCCTGCCAACCCCCAATACGGAGCTCTATCCCCCTGGCTACTCCAATAGTGGGAACTTCTTTTGAGTTAACTGTTTTGAGCCATGTTTTGGTCTCCTCCACTTTTAGCCCCAACTCCTTTGCTACCATATTAGAAATAAAGAGATTAGATGCTCCTGTATCTACGAGGGCATTAAGTTTCTTACCTGCTACTGATACTTCGATATACATCAATCCTTTTCTTTCATTAACTTGAGACTTCATAGTACTGAGTAAACGAACTGACCCTAACTAGGCCTCATCCCCATCATCTGAGCTTTCACCTGCTACTAGTGCCGCCAATCTCTCTTTCTTCGGACACTCCCTGGCATAATAGGGTCCATTACAGAAATAACATTTCAATTCACGGGGTTTCCATTTTTCCCCATCTCTCCCTTCACGAGTTCTTCCTCGATCATTATCTCTTTCTTCTACTTTGGTTTTCCCTTTGGAAGAACTCCCACTCTTCTCCCTTTCAACTCCCCCTTTCCATCTTCCCCCTGTGATCTTAGGATCAGTCTTCCGAAATTCCATTAGGCTTTCAGCAACTGCTATAACCTTGGAAATGTCTTCCACTCCCCTTCGCTTCAGCTCTAATTTAGCCCAGGGATTTAAGCCATCTACAAACATCACCAAAGCATCTTCTTAATTGAGGTCTGGGATCTCCAACATCAACTCTGAAAATTTCTTTACATATTGCTTTATGTCACCCTTATGGGTTAAGTGACGCAATTTCACCTTTGCTTCCTTAGCAGCATTTTGGGGGGAGAATTGACCCTTCAACTCTTGTACAAAGTTATCCCAGGTGTTGATATTAGCCGTCCTCCTGCGCCACCATACCATGGCGGAGTCTTTCAGATACATGGCAACAGTACTTACCTTTCTAACATCATCTAAGATTCCCACAGCATTAAAGTATTATTCCACTCCCCATAAGAAATTATCTACTTCTCGAGCAGACCACATCCCGTTAAAGTGCTCTGGCTTTGGAATATCAACCCTATGGCCGGTTTGGAGGGTCATTCCATTTGCAACAGCGATTCGGCAACACGTCAATTGCATCTTGAGATCTTCAATCTCTTGACGCATGACTACTACCACTGCGTCAATCTTAACTTCATAAGCTTCTTCTTTAGTTTCTAATCCCCGTTCAGGAAGGCATTTTGAACATCTAATTGGAACAGAGGCCAATCTCGATTCGCAGCAATAGAGAGCAGGAGACTATTCAGCTACCGGGGCAAAGGCATTGGTCCTACCAAGCGTCCTACTAGGAATATATGAAGAAATCCCCTCTTCATCGGGTCAGATAAAAGAGAAGGAGAAGATGGAAGAAATGAGTCGAAAGAGAGGGTTGGCGAAATTCTAAAGAAGGGAGCCTGCCTGGTCTCGGGAAATGCCCCTTCCGGGGACTGGAGGCTGCATAGAATGATTCGGATAATGGTGCACATTTCTGAGATGTGCCAGCCAAGATGTATTGATAGAAGAGACTGATTCCACTTTCCTCAATACACTAAAAGACCCGTACTACTCCCATCTTATCGGGCATACAACCTCAAGCTTCGCAGACTCAGGCTTGGAGAGCATTACCCTTCTCTTCAATAACATTTCCATGATGCCTAAGCTCTTCTACAACCCGATTCAGTGCTCTTTGCAATTCGCCTCGAAGTTCTTCCTCCATTTCCTCAAGACTGCCTTGAGACTCATCAAATTGTTCCTTAGCTTCAATAATGCTCAACTCTGCCTTATCCATCCTATTAAGGAGAGAGTTCAGTAAGTCTCAAGACCTAGCCCTTTGCTTGGTAACACGGCGATAGTCATGGTCAGCCAACTCATCATCGTTGAAGTATTGTTGTCTCCTCCAGATGAGATCTTCTCCACAAGTAATTCTTTTTTCAGGCTTTGATACCACTTGTCACGGGCGGATTCCATCGCTCGACCCCGTGCGGTACTTAGCGTTCCTGACCTCACTAAGGAAGGCTAAGTCAGCCTGTAACACACTCACAATGTTAGAGAGAGAAAGTAGAGAGAGAAACTCTGATAGTATACTGTATTCACTCAAATAACTTGTGTGTTACATCTGAGTGGAATACCCCTATATATACAGAAAGCTTTTACAATCTAATGGTTAAGATCAATTCGATCTAATGGTTACAATCGATTCCCAACTACTACATTCACTTACCCCCACCTACTACTATACAAGATTCTGGACTTCTCTTGAACCTTCTAGAGCTTCTCATCATCTAGAAGCTTTTAGTGGGCTTGGGCTTTCGTCTTTGCTCTTTAGGAACCTCCTAAGAATGGCCCATTTCGGGAGGTCCGTAACACACGCACGCCTTGGCACCACCCTGCTCTGCCGCTGCTGCTCTGATCTCTGTTAGACACTCCACGATTGAACTGCACATAACAGATGAAAACACCAAGCATCGACCACCCTATCCTTGCTCCCTATCTAATATATCGCGAGTAATGAACAGCCACAAGCTCAATATGCAGCAATAGTCCTCTTTCTCCTTCGCGCGCGTCCGTTGCAGTACCGCACCAACGATAGCCCACTTACAGCAGTGACGCAGCAGCATATGTCCCACCGTGAACGCCACTGATCACACTCCATCAACAGCATAGCAATACACAAGCATACCAGACCACAACCCCTACGTCGTTCTCCTTCGCACGCGCGACACTCCATACGACATTGCACACAACACCATACAGTCGCTTGCAAACTTATCTCTCCGAGCACAACCACTGTACATTGCTACTACACAAAAGAATTCAGGTTCGGTTTCTTTTCTTTTTTCTTTGATATTATGTACTTATCATTTTGTTTATTGTTATACTATATTATATTATGTTATATTATTGTTTTATTAGATCATTACTGATTTAGCATAGATTATGTTTATAATAGTTTAATATATTTCTTTTGACAGTACTTTTCTCCATTATATAGATTAGATAACGATTTAAGTGAACGGTTATTTAATAATAGTTATATGAGTATAAATGTATATATGTATTACTGTAGGGGTCGTTAAGATTATTTTTTTATTTATGTATATACACATTATTATATTTTCTTAGTCAACATTATATATAAAAAGACTTTAGGAATTTGGTATTAGTTCTTATATAAAGTGTATTATATGGAATTATTTTATTTTGGTAGATAGTTATATATATTAGTTTAATGGTTGTTAGAATTAGTTATCTTTTAAGATTTTGTTTTATTTAAGAATTTATCACATAGAAGATTGTTTTTCTTTAAATAAAAATTAATAAAAGACCTTTTTTAAAAATAGGATTATTAGAGCATATTTTTTTATAAAACAATAACATTTAAGAATTAAGACCCTTTTTGTAAAAAAAAAAAAGAATAATTACGCATTAGTTAAAAACACGTTCGAACCCACTCTTCAAACCAATTCTATAGTAGTGCGCATGATAGGACTGGGGATTCAATTTATTCCCTTTCATTAGCTTTACGTGCTTTGCTTTGCAGGTACATAATAGTAGTTTTTAATTATTGTCTATAGGTTGTTTTATTTATTTATTTTAATCTCACTTAGTATATGTATAGTTATTTTTAAGACTTGTACTAATTTTTTATTTTATTTTATTTTATTTTTATCACATCTTTAATTGCTAGTAATTAGTTATAATATTAGTGTCTAGTGAACATATGTTAAGTTAAGTTTTAGTTTATTTATTTTTTATTATTTTTCTTTTAGATTTCATATTTTCAAAATAATATTTTTATAAAATCTCATATTTTACAAAATCTTGTTCTTTGCATATTGTATTAATTTAGAAAAATTGTATTAGGCATGTTAGGGTTTTCTAGGTAAAAAAAATCATTTTGATGTTCATAAAATAAAAAAAAAATCCTTAATTAATTTTTTTTTTACAGTGAAATATCTTTTCCATAGTTTAGGCTTGTTTTCCATAGTTTAGATGTCTTTTCCATAGTTTAGGTTTCTTTTTTATGATTCAGACATCTTTTCTATGATTTAAACATCTTTTCTATGGTTTAGACATCTTTTCCATGATTTAGATGTCTTTTTTATAGTTTAGATTTTTTTTCTATGGTTTAAATATCTTTTTCATAGTTTAAATTTCTTTTCTACAATTTAGATATCTTTTGTATAATTTAGATTTGTTTTATAGTTTAAACATCTTTTTCATAGTTTAAATTTCTTTTCTATGGTTTAGGCATTTTTTCTATGGTTAGACATTTTGTCTATGGTTAGATATCTTTTCCATAATTTAGGCTTCTATTCTATAGTTTATATATCTTTTCCATTGTTTAAGTTTCTTTTCCATGATTTAGTCGTCTTTTCTATAATTTAGATTTTTTTTTATTCTATGGTTTAAACATCTTTTTCATAGTTTAGATATCTTTTCTATGATTAAGGCATCTTTTCTATTATTAGGAAATTTTTTGCTTCTTTCTTTTTTAATGTTTTAAGCATCTTTTCTATATAAAAGTTTCATCATGTAGAACATTGCATATTTCATAAAATCTTTAGGGTTTTTCTTGAAAATAAAAAATTATTATCACTTAGTTATTTTTAAATAAAAATTTATTTGTAACTTTTCAAAAATTAGGTTTTTAGGTTTTTTTTTTTTATAATTAGGAATAAAAATTAGGCTTATAGGGATTTTTCTTAATAAAAATAAAATGGTTAATAAAAACGCAAATTCAACCAATCATTTTTTATAAAAAGAACCAACACATTAAAGTTTTCAGAAAGAACTACGATCGTCTGATCCGGCTAGTGGGTACGTAGGTACATTCGGGGCGACGATAAAATATGTAAAAACTTAGGTTCTTTTTTCTTTTGATTATTTATTTATTTATTTTTTAAAATATTACAATTAGAAGAATAATCCTAATTTCGGTAAATAGATAGTAGTACCCATTAAGGGTTTAATAGGTTAACCCCCGAACTTGGAACCCTTTGGTTCTTCATTTAAAATTGAAATAAAAAACCGGTAGCCAAATCGTAATCAATCCACCCAATTGGTTATGGTTTCTTTTTCTTTTCCCGACTTAGGTTGAGTGGCGACTCCAAAAATTATTTTCAATAAAAAACCGAAATTTCTTAATTTCTTTAGTCGAGGATTAATATGAAATGGGTTAGGGTTTAATATTAATCAAGAAATGAGAAATCAATTTTAAACAAAAACCGAAAAATCAGGTTCGATAAGGATCATTTTACTAATATTTATAACTTTACTTATAATTTAGACTCGATTGGATCTTTTAACTGATCGAAACCCTGAGTAACTGGTTGTGGGGTTTACAATTTCCATAAATAAGTTACGTGTAGGATAAGGGAATGTAAAATTTTTAGGTGATAAGACCTTGTTTCAATAGTATATAAAAGAGGTCGCCAACAATCTCATAGATTATAAAGCACCATTGGCACATAACTTTTTTGGTACACTAAGGTAGCTATAATAACCTATAGACAGATATGGGATGAAATTTTCAAAGTTGATTGTCTTGTTCACTATGTTAGTATTCATCTTACTTTTCTATCCATAAGGTAGCGATTAAAGCTGAAGTAAATAATAAACATTTTGATATGTTATGTGCTTAGGTTTTGTTTTACTTATAATGTTTGTAAGAGTTGTCTACATTGCATCAAGATGCTTGAGCTTGCTTTTTTTTTTTTTTATGCTATTAAGGTAGGCATACTAAGCAACAAAGATATCGATTCAACTCTTATGTTAAGCTCCCCTTTGTCAACAAACGTAATGTAATGCGAATAGATTATGTAAATGGATAATAGATTTACAAATCGAATTTATACATGGATTTCATGTTCAATTACATAAGCTCTTTCAAAATCAATTATCTACAATTTTTTTTTAAACGTAGAGCTTTTGTACAATTGCATTTGTAAAAAATAAAAAATAAAAATAACATTAAGTAACAATAGTAAGCCAAAACGACCCTTACTTAGGTGAACTTAAAAAATGTCATTTGATAAACTATAAGGACACTCTATTTATTACAACATATTATGTCTACTCCATGTAATGCTCGTGTTGTGGGCAGAATTATTTTGGCTAATAATCGACTCTTCACATGCCTATTTAGGAAAAAGAAACTGTAGGTATGCCTACTATTGCAAGTTTTCATGCAAAAGGAAGGTGTATGCTTGTCAATAAATGTATACATAAGCCATAAACAATACTTCCTCACACACTCTACTTTAACTTACTTTTGAAATTTCTTAAAACTTCAATTATCTCTACTTATCAATGACATGTCAAAGTTCAAGCATAGTCTTGTTAAAGACTTTCATGTCCTAGAACACTATGCTTACCATAAATTAAACTTTCTAAGCATTTGAATTAATACCTCAAGATTTTCTTTTATCTAATGCACCTATCTTTACATTCCTTGTCTTTATCTAAAATGAAGTTGCTAGTAGCTTTCACCCTTCCTTCTAACCCCCAAATTGTTTATGTATGAAGCATCTTGTCCATTTATATTATTTTCCCCATCAACTGCTTCATTAAGGTTACCTTTTCAATCATAAATCGCTTTTGAATTTCTCTACATTTCTCTTAGCCTCTAAAAACTCATCACCTCGCTCATCTCTACTATGAACCCCTTTACCTTATAAATAATCCTTCAATTTAGCTATTTAACCATTTTCACTAGAATGATGCAAGATGTTATAGATGACTCACCTCATTCATCAATCACTGGAGTCATCTGACAATTGAGAATGAGCTTTGAAATCTTCAAATAGAAGCCTTCTCCTATTCATTCAATACATTTAAATATTAAAATTAAAAATAGTCATTGTAGCACTGAAATCTTCTTGTGAAAGATCAAACTAAGAGTTTGATGAAAAGCAATCAAGAAAGATCATGATTATTTAAGGATTGTCATGTACCCAAGATCACTTGTTTCTCCTTTTACACCTCTATCTATATTCACATGTCTTGATGTATCATCACACTAAGAATTCTCTACGATCATGCAAAATGGAATGTCATAAGATGTGTATATATGTCACGAGTTGGGAGGTTCATCCCCTCTTTATGTGCTCATATGTCACTTAATCATCCTTTGTGTTATAGAAACTATCATGGATGGACACACAAACAGTGGTATCATATGAACAAGCAATGGGTTCGAACTATAAGATGATCTAAAAAATAATTTTAGCCAAGGTTTTGAGTAGGGGCTCTTACCCATCAACGATGGATATTATACACCAATGCCTCATTCGAGTTCGAGTTATACTTGATATGATCCATAAGTGAGACACAAGGCCACTTGCCACTAGTCTATACTCACAATGGGATATATAAGAGTGCTTCTAGACTTAGGTTTCTCCAATCAAGGACACATACAATCATAAGAAGGAAATTAAGGGAAAATGCTATTCTAATATGCAAAGGATGATCATGCTACTAGTACATGTGATGAGTATTTATATGCCTTAATTAGGATAAGTCCTAAGTTAACTACAAATTAAAAAAAGATTCTTACTAAAAATAAAAAATAAACATTATGTAAGGGGCAAATCAGTAAATAACACAAAAGGAATATCCTTATGTAAGGACAATACAATTGTTAGAAGGAGTACAAGCGTCAATAGCTCAATTATTGGTCCTATTAGTTGCGGTGCTCTAAGTAAGGCTAGTTAAGTTGATGGTTTGATAGCTCATATTCAGAAGGTGTTTGTCCAAGTTGTGGATAATAAAGAGCTTAGCTTAGCAGGTTAGCTTGGTGGTTAGGCTGGTGTTAGCCTTAGTGTCTAAGAATTCTAGTACTCGTAAGCTCAGAGCCCAATATTTATAAGGGTTACTAGCTTCTGTTGGGACTTCCCTTACATGAGAAATTGTAAATTGTCTAGAAGAGCTTAGGAAACATATCAAGTCGACTAGGAGGAACTCTTATTCTTTTGGGGTCAAGTCCTTTTATATAGCTTACCGTATTAGGGCAGCAAGTTCTCATGCTTAGGATTATGTGATTGGTCCTCAATTCCTATCACTTTGCTTCATATATTTTCTCATATTATGAATAGCGAGTCAGCCTTTGGCCTTCCATTCTTCCTAAGACTGTTTCAAGCCCTTTTATTCAAGGAGTACCAAGTAGCATTATTCATCGTTCTCCATATGATTCGAAGGCTCAACTTCTCTACTAGTTTTAACTTGCTATGGCCATCATCAAGAAAGCAACATCAGCTGTAAACCCGGCAAATTTAACCATTTGAGTGTAGGATTAAGCCTGAATATTATAAATAACTTTAGGAGTCGATAAGACCGAGTAAGATAAAAATATTATTAAGTTGTAAATTTAAATATATTATAAATAATAAAAATCCTAAAATTTTAATCAAAACCTAAATCGCATACAAAAAAATTCTAAATTTGATGTATACACAAATACTCGAAATCGAACCTAAATTTGATCGAAACCCTAAAATTATAAATTTAAGCTTATAAAATGAATAAACATCACTTAATAGTGATATAATCGAAATCGATTACAATTATTAATTAAATCGTGTAATCGCGTAAAACTTTTAATAAAAACGTTAAAATAACTTGTAATTATTATAAACGTAACGGGTACTAATTAAATTAATAAATTTTCATAAAATCTCAAAATTAATTTATAAATGTTATTTTTATGTTTGAAAAAATTACATATAATTATTTTTATTTTCCTTTTTCTTTCTTTTCTCTTCTCTCTTTTTTTCCTTCTATTTTTCCCTAGTTGCCAGGTTAAAATTCCGCACATACACATAACCCATGTGTTTCATTTGCCATTTACAAGTGTTACCAATTTGAAAGAGAAAGGACAAATTAAATAAAGCAAGTGTCCTTTCTTAATTAATGTGGAGATTAACTAAGATTTGCTTTTCCTTCTTTTCCTTTTGATTTTAGTCTACTTGTTGTTGTTACATGCTTGGATATTTAGAACTTCAAGGAAAAAAAAGGGAATTAACCAAAACAAAAACACACACACAAAAATTACTAAATACTAAGAGGAGAAGAAGAAGATTAAGGGGATTTTGATCATTTATTTTATTAAAGAGTTTAGGTGAGTCATTTATTTATTTTTATATACATATATATACTCTAAAGTATGTACATGTATATTGGGTATTTGTTATTTTTTTTATTACATGTAGGTATGCAAAAATATATATATATATTATATAAAGTATAAAGTGTGTACATGTATGTGTATGTGTATATAATATGTATATACTATGTATTTCCTTAGGTATGTACATGTATATGTGACTAAGTATATATGTGTATATGTGCATAGTATTTTCTTAAACATATTATGTATGTGTAAATCAATATGCATATATGTATATGAACATAATAATTATTTTAGTATATTATGTATACATGTAAACATGCATATATAATATATGTACATGTAGTATGTATTTTTTTTTGTATTTATGTACATATGTATGTTAATTGTATTTTCTTTATGTATGTATAAATATATATATACATGGGTGGGACATGTACGTATTGTACTATTAATTGTATTTAGTATTTTTGTGTATATATATACATATATAACATAACCATATAGGTACATATGTACATAAAGTATAAATACATATTTAAATAAAGTATCGATACGTGTATAATATACTTGGACTTAAGGTATAATTAAGGTTAGAATAATTTAATATATAACGTATCATATACGTATAAATGTACGTATATGAATAGTAAAATATACATAAAAATACAAGTATAATTAAATAGTGTATACAATATACTATATTAATAATTTAATAAATAAAGTAAGATAATATATATACTAAAATAGAAAATAATGGAAAATTTGGAAAAATGTGCAAGCTTGACACATAACACTTTCACGTGTTGCCATGTTGTCATTTGTTATAAATTAATTAATTTTCGTAATTAATAATAATAATTAATTAGAAAAATAATAAAGTATAAAAAATGGAATTAATAATTCTAAAATCTTAAAAATAGGTAAAAATAAGTAATTATAATAAAATAGGCTTGAAATAAGAAAATTATCGATTATATGATTTAAATAATTATTAAATTGTAAATATACCAAGAAAAAACTTAAATTAATATTTTATAACTTTTCAAATTAAAATAATAAATTTTATGATATTTTTATATCATATTCTAAACTGCGAGTTATAAAGTCTAAAACGGGCCTCGTTATAAGAAAGTATGCTTGAAAACGATCAAAACAAACTATAAGTTCATAAAGATTTGAGCTAAATCGAAACAGTTATATGCGATTTGATAAAAAAACTTGAATTGACGATTTCATGCAAATTAATAGCTGAATTAAGTAAACAATACGACTTAGCATTCTAGTTTAGTTATTTCAATCCCAAACTTATTACTTTTCATATTTCCTAAATGTCAGGTGATCTCGATACAAATACTAACTTACCAAGTAAACTTTTACGACTGTTGGTAGACTTAATGATCAAGTGAGTACTCCCGATGATTTTATACTTATTTTGTACTCTTAATTAGTGTACCTAAAATAAATATTAATAATTTGATACATGGGGGTATGGTTATGCATGTGTTTGAATACTGGTTATGTATTGTGTAAAAGATTATGAAACATAATAGCTGAGTAATTGATTGCTTAACTTATTACTGCATAATTGAATGGTTTGTTGATATTTGTTAATTATCTCATAAGTTGACTTAATCGTATTCGATTTAACTAAAATTAAATGGATCGTGCATAAAGTACGAACATTGCATATAATGTTTCGACCATCACTTCACGCAATTGATAATGAAGGGCCTTGGAGGGATTGATTCCCACATGATTTGATTAATACAATGCAAGAGCACCGGTATAACAAGACCTTACCCTTGGTTCACAGGTTTACTTGGCGCCAAAGACGCTAACCGTGGGTGATTGGGGGTCACGTCTAGAGACTATCGCTGTAAAGTGTGAGTGTGGATTACGGGGGCTATCTCACTGTTAGACCTGGATATTTATATACTATTGACCATTAGAAATAGAAACTTGTTTCGTAAAATAAGGAATTTCTATATATATTTATATATGGTTAAAAATCTCAGGTACTAGAGCCTAGTTGTGATTAGTGCTGATGTATCTCCAACCCTTACTTCTAAGGGTATTAAATCCAATATTATATGTAGTACTGGTCAACTGTATATATATATTGTTTGGCATACTGCTTGTTTATGCATTCATGTGTTTGTTAATATATTGTTCGATAACCTGCTTGTTAGTATAGTATAAGGAATAATTTACTAAACTCTTGTAGCTCACTCCCCAATAGTTTTCTTTTATAAGTTGATAGATAATCAAGCATGTGCTAAGGGTCGAGTGTTGAGTACTAATGTCGAAGTGCTTAGAATTTAGAATCCGATGATAGATTATATATTTTATTTGAATTATATGTTATGACTTTTATAAGTTTAAATTTTAAAACTTTATTACCTAATCTTATCATTTAGAAGGGGATATCGATTCTCTGCGGTTCTGATAGACTGTAACTTATTGGATATCCATAATTACATGTATGCTATAGTAAGTTAATTAAATTAAGAATCAAAACTTTAGTGATTAATCATTTAGGGTTTTGTAATCTCTGACTTGCAAGGTAATTTCAGATCATAGGTGTACACATGATATGAAAATTTTAAGTAATCTTACTAAGTGCCTCGTTAGAATCATGACATCAGCTCCCGATCAATTTACTTACAGGAGGCTAACCCCATCTTAAGTAAATATCCCCCATACAAACAAGTTAATTGCCAATGCCACTCATTTCACATTAAAACCTAAGTTGAATACCCCCACTTCCCTTCCAAAATATGAACTGTAATATTTGGCCCTACCTTAATTCACGATGCCTTTATCTTAGGGTCAACACTTCGCTACTACACTTCCCATTAAGATCACCGACCCCATCCTTTAATTGTCCAATTTCATGCCAAGATCATCTCCATTAAGACTTCAAGGCTCCTACAAGCATCGCCTTGCCCTTAACCACTTCTCTCGTCCTCTGAGATTGCCTTTTGTTAAGTAGCCCAATGATACGACTTGCCCTTTATGCTTATTTCATTTTCTAAAGATCACCAAACCTTCTCCACTCATTGTCTAGTTTCACCTAAGATCACCCTTATCAATACTTAAGGCTTCTACAAGCTTCCTTCACCCTCTTTCCTTATCCTCCGAGATCGTGTCTTGTTGTGTGGCCTAATGATAAGGTTTGTCCATGGAAGTACATGTTAATTTCTTTAGATTCAGGTAGAATCTTGTTACAATTTTGCTCATGACATAGCTGTTAAAAGAATTACCCTTTTCATTAACACATCGAACAGTATTTAAGTGGCTTATCTGAGCTGGAACTTTTAGACTTTAATACCAACCGTCACAGGTGGAGAGGTTTAACCCCTTCTTATGTGCCCGCGTGATGTTTAACCATCTTTTGCCTCATTATATTTACTTAGATTACGGAAGGTGAGTAGACCTTTACCCTTCCTATTTTTCTATAATTGTTTTAAACCTTTATATCTTAAGGAATGTCGACTGGTATTATCATTGTCGTCCATGTGATTTGAAGGCTCAATTTCTCTACTAGTTTTGGCCTATCATGGCCATCATCAAGAGACCAGTGTCAACTTTTGACTAATTTACTCACAAGAAGCCAACCCTAACTTGAGAGAACATCCTATACACAAACAAACTACTTGCTAATGCCACTCGCTTCACATTAAGCCTCAAGTTGAACATCCCTCACTTACCTTCCAAAACATCAATTGTAACACATAATCGACTATCTTTAATACAACTCTACCACACTCATTAAGGGGAAATAATATTGACAACCACTTATTTCATAAATAAACTCACATCAAATTTTTGAGTTTTAGAACCCTTTTATTATGTTGTTGAAGTGTTTTCCCCATGTTCTTTTGTTTAATTCTTTATCAATGAATGTTTTCAGATGTATAGTATATGTGTATGATTCCTCTCCTATATGTAGACCCACAATTAAGTATTCGAGATTCGGTTTATAGAATTTAGGACGATCAAGCAAATCATTCGATCTAGTCTAAATTTTATGACGAAGTTAAGAATATTAGTAAAAGTGATCCCATGATTTTGGACTTAGAAAAATAAAAAATAAAATAATTAATTATTATAATATTGAATTATATGTAAAATTTCTCTTATTTATTAGAAACGCATAAAATGAGTTCTGATAACTAATGAATTGGTAGAGATAAATTATATGTATATTAAAATTCATAAAATAACTTAAATAATATTTAGAAATATTTTTTTATAGTATATATGTATTTACATGTAGGTAGAAATATACGAAATTACTTAAACTATGCGAAATATACCAAAATTATGTTAATTAATTAAATAAAAATCAAGAAAATCATGGAAAAATATGGAATTGTCCAAAATTGAGGCATGACAACTTGAAATGAATAAATAAAAGCGACCAATTAAATTAAGACAAACAAAAGGTAAGTTGGAAAAAGATAAGGGACAAATGTTAAGTGAAAATTGGAAGAAAAAAAATCAAACCAGCCCTATAAATTTCGAAAATCACTCTCACTCCTCATTTTTGACTGCTAGGAATCATAAAAAAATTAGAGAGAGGAGAGAAAGGAGGAGAAACCAAATTTACAAAAATTTAGAAAATTATAGTACAAATAGGTCATGTAAGGAGATCTCCAACCCAACGACAACCTAGGAGTGAATGGCCACCACCACCACCACACGATGGTGGCAGCATCCAAACCAACCAACAAGGTCACGATAGTCGAAGCCACTAACTCCAATGAGTTTGATCTTCCTTCTAATTTTTCATATTTTGTTAAAAAATACTAAATATGCTTACAAAATTATAAAATTTGGTATTCTGAGGTTTTTAAGTATGTATATTTAGGAAAAAATTTTAGTTTGATGATTTTATGTGTATAAATATACTATCCTTAAGAAACCATGCAAACTTGAGTTATATTAAAATTAGAAATAAATAACATTAAGAGTATAGTTTTAAACAAAAAAAATTTGTGTAGACTACTTAGGGGTTATAAAGTGGTGTTATAAAATCCTTTTTTAAAAATTAATTTTCAAAATTTTTAGATAACTTTTAGGCCTTAAAATGATACATAAATGGGTAATTTTAGGCTAATTAGGTAATTAATTAAGATAATTACTGATTTAATACATAATTATATATTTTAAGACGTTGAAAATCTAATGAAGTATGATATTTGTAGCACTTAGGGTGTTGGATGTAATTATTAGGGTATTATGTAATGAATATGTAATAGGCAAAAATGAAAATGGTAAATTTTAAGTTAATTTTGTAATTTAGAGTAATTATGTATAAATTTTGATTTGGGATGAATTTAGATATTTTGAGGTGTTAGTTGATGTTGAGGAATGATATTTGAGATGATGAGAATGTTAGATGTGTATATTATGGACATATTAGATGATAACGTGTAATATGTAGGTATAAAAAATTAATAGTAGGAAAATATTAGATTAAAATTGATATTGTAATAATAATAGAAATATATAATATATCTAGTATGAAACTTAAGTTAGGGTATAAGATTTTCTCACAACAAGAGTAAATTCAGTAGTTAAATTAGGATTAAGATGTACTATATGGACTAAAACATTGGTTAGAGGACAAAAACGATATTTAGGATATCTAAAAATAATGTGATCTAAAAATAATATGATTATTGACATTATGGGTTGGAATGATTTCTTAGGGTTTATGTATAAAATCCCTAATTAAAAATTGAGTTAAAAACCTAATTTAAAAACCGACTTTAAAACTCAACCTAAATTAGGAATAACTTTAAGAGACTTAAAAACCTGAACAATTGAGTATACTAAAAATCCTAAACTAAAGCCAACATAAAAGAACTATAGAATGAAGTTTATATAAGATAGTTATATTTATATATACGCACTAAAACGATATTTGTAATATAAGAATTATCAGCAATGGCCTAAGCGAGTTGTACCTCAAGTGAATAAGTGAGGAATCTAGGTATGTTATGATTAATACATTACAGTATTTTGAAGTACTAATTTGTAATACTTAGAGGATTGAAATTGTACTTGATTGTGCTTATTAAATAGTTGGCTATGCACATGTGCTTGTTCTAAACTAATGATATGATTATAATTTGCTACTTTAGCTTGTATCTGTGTAATTTGTTTGAAATGATTAAATATCTTCAATTGAATTTAACTAAATATTTGACTGATAAATCTAACTAAATATGCATAACAACCCATTATGGGAACATTAAGATTTTCCGGCCAAGTACCAACCCCTTCGAAAATAATAGCGTTAAATAGCATTGAATAGCATGATTGGTCCCTTCTTCATCCTTAGTCAAATTAAGTAACAGGTAAGGAGGTCATGGCAAGGGTAAAGTCAATGGTTTGAAGGCAGTTGCGAAAGAAGTGGTTTCTTCATTGTACAAGCCTAGGTTTGGTCATGAGCTGTTGCATTAACGGAAACTTCTCAACCCAGATTAGAGCGAATGCAATTTCATTAGTTTTATGACAAGTCGAACAACGTCAAGCGATAGCATTTGCTTGAACATGCATTACTTCTAATTAATTTGGTTGATAAACTTGTTTATGTTTGCTATATAGTTTTAAGTCTTCATCCCAACTTACTGAGTTGTGATTACTCACATTCTTATAGATGTTGCAGGGCTAGCTATAAAGTAGCTTAAAATTACTTTGAAGTAAGCAACTACTAGATCCCGAGGGAGTGAGGATAATAACCTAAGGAGTGATTACTAATAGGGATCAAGGTCCGATTACACACTCCTGAGCCTAAGGGCTCTCTCAAGTAGTCCGCTGAGTTGTTCGAGATGAGTTAAGTGCTAAAGAGCAGTGCTTGCCCCAGTCCAATCTACCGAGTTACTTTGCTCTCTACACTATTTAGGAAGCTACCGAGGTGAATAGCCCACACTTGGAGCTGACCCCTCCTTGCACCTTAGTCCTAGCACCAAACTAGGAAAATCAGCCATCTTTAGAGTACCAAGGCCAAGCTGATAACTATGAAAGGCTGACCATCTGAAGCAAACCCAAATGTGAATTGCCCCTAACCCATCCTCCTATTTAGCCTCAGCTGTCAGGGTGCTAAACTACCAATACCAAATAGACCTGATCAGAGAACCACCCCTACTCTGCCCATAACGTTGTTAGAATCGTAGAATAAAAACATGTAAAAGCGTGTACAATCTCCTTTTTGACAATCGTATTGTCTTTTCTAATAGAAGACGTTTACCGCGCACGATTTCATGATTTCCTATACATCTGTACATTATCCTTCTTTTAGTTAGCAAATAGGAATTCTTTTGTCTTTTCTGTAACATAGAATTTACCCTAACAAGGTACTATAAATAGACACATAATGTAACAGCTGCAACATCAATATATACATACAGAAAAATAAACTAAACTTTTTACCTTCTCTTGAGCTAAGTGTCCTCTTGCTTACACTTGAACTACTCTTATCTAGCCTATTCAAGCATGGACTAGTGGTGAGTGACATTCGGCCACACTTATATGTCATATCAAGTGCGACTTGAGCTCATGTGAGGCATTGGTGCATCATATCCATCGTCGGTGAATGGGAATCCCTAATCTCCCTCAACTATCATTTACTTTTCAGGCTATCTTATGTCTTGGATGTCACGGCCCGAAGCGGCAGAGTCGTAACAGCCCCGCCGTGTAAACCATCCTAAAATAGAAGTTGGCCTTACAACCGCTATCTTAGACCTAATCTACACAAGGCATCCACAACTAACCCGATTTGAAGTAAACAGTTTGTAATTTAAATAAATCATGTACCTAAGAAAGTGAGGAAATATATATATACACTATCATTCAATTATTGAAATTCAAGTTTATAATAATTCTCCGTAACATATTTCCTAGTTATACATTATTCAGAAATGAAAAGTAATAAAATATGTGTTGATTCTTCAATGTTTTTCCTCACTCCCCAGGATCCAGCAGTTGCTAGCTTTAGAGTAGTTGTTGTCGCTTCTTAGCCAGCACCTGCACGACGTCTATAGGGATGTGAGCAACCACAGCTCAGTAAATTAGAATGGAGGACTTAAAATTATACCATAAACACAATAAGGTTTTCAAATATTATTTAAGTTATTTTATAATTTTTGGTATACATATAATTTATCTCTAGCGATTCGTTAAGTACCAGAATGCATTTTACGCATTTTACGCATTTTACGCATTTTCAATAAATAACGAGTTATATACTTAAAATTTGAAAATTTTGTAGTTTCCTATTTTATTACTTATTTTCTTAAATTCAAACTTACGGGATCAGTTTACTAATATTTCAAGCTTTACTTTATAATTTAGGCTCGATTGGGTCTTTCAACCGATCGAAACCTCAGATTGCTAGTTTTAGGGCTTACATTGGACCCACCATCTTTAGTTATGTGTGATATTGGGTTCGTGTGTTTATTTACGAGTCCGTATCAATTACACTTTCAAGTTTGGATTCTATCTTTAAAATTTGTAGTATTAATTTATGTATTACTCAAATAGGTTATGATTAGACTACTAAATCTTGTAAACATCCTCAAATTATTAGTATAAATATGCATTTTTCATAATTAAATAACATCTTTAATTTATGAACCATTTACTTCAAAGTAAGTAAGTCACAGACATCTTATGTAAATTAGATTTAAGATAACGGCTATAAGGTCAGCTTCTATCCTAGAATGGTTTGCACGGTAGGACTGTTACAACTTTGTCGCTTTGAGGCATGAAATTTCTTAGTTGGTATCAAAGCATAATTGTAGTGAACTCGCTTAAGTGTGTAATAATTAAAAGATGTAGACATTGTAGGAGTATATTGAGAATGGGTAGACATAAGTGGGTATGAAAGTATTATACTATAAATCATAGGATAGGTAATAACTATAACACTAAACTGAGATAAACATTAATTAAATTTAATTTTAGTGATGGGATCACGTGGAGAATTGGTGGTTAGTCGAAGTGATTTAGGTAGAATGAAGAAGAATCTCTAATTTAATCCAGAGCTGAGTTGTGGAGAATATTGTTAGAATTGGTTAGTTAAGATATGTTAATATTGTGGAGGAGATTATTGAGAAGTTTATTGATAGAGTTGTGTTGTAATTGTTAAGATGTGATAAAGTAACGAGACTTATAGACAGTAATAGAGATTAATTTTAGGATTAAATTGGAGGATATGATATAGATATTATGAATTCTTAGCAATATCTCTTAGTTTGGCAACACATATAATGTATTCCTAAAATTGAGAGAATTGTATGCATGCCAACTGTATATGAAGACATTAGTTGTGATAATTACTGATAGTATTTTGATATATAAAGTGTTTGAGGATAGCATTTAGGAAGTTAAACAATCATAAGTAATATGCTAAACTTGAAGAGGTGTGACTTTCAGAGAAGATAATACTTCTTTATAAACAAGTTATCTTCAGAAAAGGAATTTTTGTGGATATTAAAATTGTTGAATTAGTGATTGAAGAAAAATCCATTAAAGTAATCCAATGTACGAAAGAGGTATGAAGCAACGATATACTTCATATGGAAATTGCATTGGGCAACTTAACAAAGGAATGACAAATCTAAGATGGCTATTCATTATTGTTGAGTTTCATGTCACATTAATCTTATCGGTGTATTATGTTGTGTCAAGTAATAAGTTCTTGTCAATATTGTCTCTTTTATTGAGTCTGTTAGTCAAGAGTCATATTCATTCTTATTAAGTCGAGTCGAGTTAAATTGAGTTGTTAATCATCTCATTTGAATCCAAGATGGAGGAAAGTCAAGATTTGCTAAATTTGCTTTTGTTGATCCTATGTTGAGCTGTATGAAGAACAAATGAGAAGTTACAACAACGACATACATTGTGAGTAAAAGATTACGAATGAGAGCAAAAGTGATGATATGAAGAGAACTTAGAACTAGCGATGGTCACAAGTAAAACCTAGGAATTGGTAAAATAGGGAACAAATGGGGGATAAATTAGCAAGAGAATTTGTAAGTTTATAGAGCTAAGTTAGAAGATAGTATAATATGATTAAATAGTTGTGGTGATGAAATAAGATATGAATAATATCAAAATAAAAACTGCAAAGGAAGAAAATGAGATGAGAATTTAAGAGATAAATAAAGAGGTCAAGCAAAGGTTCGGATAGAGAAGAAGTGGGAATTTATTCATTTTCTCTTTGTTTTATCATTATTTTTTCTTGTTTAAGTTTTAACTAAGAAAATAATTAAATATATAAGTTAAACTATTCTATCTCTTTTTTCTTTCCTCTTCCTTTTTTTCTTTTTTGTTTTTTTTTTTAAATTATATTTACATTTATGGATACAAGTAAAATAATAAAAATAAATAAAAAAGATACAGTTGGATCGAGCTAAACGAAGAGGGGTACAGGTCGATCGGATCCTTGTAGGAGCTCTACTTGGGTTGAAGAAGAAACATAACAGCCTTGAGGTTGACTTAAGTTAATTCACTCACCAAAACGAATAGGAGAAGTTGGATTTGTGTGTTTCTAATTAGACTTAGTGGGGGTAAGCTTGATGCCTTAACAATTGGAGTTCGTTTGGGTGGGGTTGAATTTGGCCACTAACGGTGGTCGTAGCTGACAGGTGAAAGTGGTCACTAAGGATAAGTTAATTGTGTGGCTTGAGGTTCTTAACCACTATGAACTTAACCATGGTAGTGATTTTCCTCAAAAATGGTTGTGAAGGTTAGGTTTGTAAAGAGAGAATTCTAGGGGAATGGAGGGGAGGGGTGCGGGCGCTAAAGAGAGAAAGCTCTAATTTTAGCTTATCTCGAAATGTTTTGAAGCTTTATTGTGTTTGAAACAGCTCTAGAATCCTTCTTTTATATTGTTCTGATCAAGGACTAAGCTTGGAAAGTTTAAAAATCGAATTAATTCAAAGATTTGAATTAATGAGTTTTAACCTGCGAGATGATTCATGTAATCCTTTGAATTTGGACATTTTTAGGGGTGGATTCAAAACTAAGCTAAGCCTAATACATGATTTCAGCAAGAAATCATGCAGAATCATGCGTAAATCGCATGAAAAATGCCTGTTAATTGAAGGCACTACATCGATGAAGAGCAGAAAAAGAAATAAGAAATTAAATGGGGGAAGGAAGGGCAGCGTCCACACGTGTGGTATGCGTGGAGCATACCCTACACATACGTTGTTTAAAAAAATTGCAAGCGCTTCTCGTGCCTACATGCTTGTTACCAATCAAGGCCTTTGGCCCTAATTCTAACTCACATGGACCAAGTTTAAAACCTGGTTCAATCTAATTAGACATTTTATTTATTTATTTATTTATTATTTTTTCTTCTAAAAGCAAACATTAATCTTAAAATTAAGCCCTAAACTACTTAAGTCTTCTTCTATTATTACCATCATTACTTATTTTTTCTTCTTATTATTTTTATTTTAAAAAAATTTTACTTTTTTTTGTGAATTTTCCTATTTTCATACTTTTTTTTTCTAATCTTCCCTTAAATTTTCTATTTTTTGTACTTTTTATTTTTTTGTACTTTTTGTCCAAAATTTCTAATATTTTATGATTTTTCTATATTTAATATTTTTTTTGTATTTTCTAAATTTTTTTTTAATCTAAAATTTGCATTTTTTCTATATTTCCTAAACTAAGACCTCTTAAGATATCCTAAAAATTTTGAAAAATAAAAGTGGGCAAAAATGGGTGTCTACATTCTTAAGTCTAATTGTATGTTCATTGGGGAGGAACAAAATCCTCATTCTGTATGATGTCGTTTACTTTGATTTTAAGTTTTGGAATTATAAGTCTTAAGAATCTTAATTACTTAAAGTCATGTAATAAGTATTCCTTCCATCAACCTAAAAATCTCAATTCTCATCTTATAATTTTTTTTCCCTAAAATAATCTTTTCCATTTACTCTTTCCCTCTCCCTCATTACCTCTATGGTCATCAACATTGGCTACCACTACGCAGACAATATGATGCATTGCCAGCACTTTCCTCCTTGTTGATGACAATGCAATCCCTGGTAACCACACAACCACCACCATGTTAAACTACCTACACCATTGTTGGACTAAACTTTGACAACGACCACAACTACTATTGACCTATACACTCAAATTACACCTAGATTTAGACCGTTGCAATAGCATAAACAATGACTACCGCGAACCTAGACACTTGAATCACACTTAAATTTGGACTACTACAGTAGCACAAACAATGACCACCACCGACCTAAACACTTGAATCATACCCAAATTTGGATTTCCCCGATAGTATAAATAACAACCCCTACCAACCTACAAACTCAAATTATACCCAAATGTGCATCACCACAACAATGCAAACAATGACCACCCCCAACCTAAACATTTGAATCATACCCAAATTTAGATTGCCCTAATAGTATAAATAACAAACCTTACCAACCTACATACTCAAATCATACCCAAATGTGCATCACCACAACGATGTAAACAATGACCACCCAACCTACATCCTTAAATCACATCTAGAATCACACACATTGGTCTGAGATTAAAGGGTGGCATGCGCCATGTTAATGGTTTTGTTTTCGTTTTTGCGAAAACACCAACTTGAAACTCTAGCAGAGAATGAGAGAGAGAATGACGTAGAAGAGGGCACTATCGACTTTTTAACTGTATTAATAGTGTAATTCTAACATGCCTTTTTTATCTAAGTAAAGGAAGTAATATTTATTATGAGTTTATTCAATTCATGAAGAATGACTATTCCATTATGGAACGCCATAAAGGATTCAAAGCATCTAAAATGTTTGCATGGACAGATTTAGGGGGGGGAAGGGGTTGAACGGGACCTCAACTCTTAACCTCAAAATAATAATAATAGTAATAATATTTTTAAAAATAGTGAAAAGTGAAAAATTATATAAATATTTTATGTATAATTTAAGAGTAAAGTTTAAAGTCTTGGGTTCGATTACGATGATTATTATTCCACCTTTTTCATGATGCATTTATTCTTATATTACATGCCATTTTCCTTGAACTTTTCTTTTTCTTTTTAATTATATTTCCATCACAACATCAATAACATAAAATTCCATTAATCGCATAATTACAATTAACTAACTAATTTTTCTCAAGTTGTTATTTATTTATTATATTTACAAGATAGATACGAGAAATACTAATAATAATTTAAATATGACAAGTTCAACTTTCAAATCGTACTTTTTTGTATCCATCCCTAGTTGTTGATTTATTCATGTACCAAATATTAGAGGGTGACGTCACTATTGGATTGGAAATTCGGATTGGAAACAATCTTAAGAGATAAGAAATTAGCGATCTTAATAGTAGAAGTAACCACTCAAAAGTTGATAGATTGCATGATATGGATGAGAATGATTTACCAATTACTTTAGGCAAAGATAAAAGAATATGTGCTCGATACCTTGTTTCAAATTGTATTACTTATACAGATTATTCTTGAAAGCTTGCGGCATTTACTGTATAAGTAGATAAAGTAGAAATTCCCAAGAATGTTGAAGAAGCCTTGAAAAGTAGTGAATGGAAAATGGAAGAGATGAAGATCTCAAGTGTAAGCCTTATAACCAATCACTTAGGGTTTCGATCGGCTGAAAGATCCGATCGAACCTAAATTATAAATAAAGTTAGAAATATTAGTAAAATGATCCCGTAAGTTTAAATTTAAGAAAATAAGCAATAAAATAAAAGAATATAAAAATTTCAAATTTGAAGTATATAACTCGTTATTTATTGAAAATACGTAAAATATATTGTGATAATTAATGAATCGTTAGAGATAAATTATATATATATTAAAAATTATAAAATAACCTAAATAATATTTAGGAATATTTATTTTTACTATATATGAATTTACATGTATGTAGAAATACGCGTAATTACTTAAAATACATGAAATGTGCTAAAATAATAATAAATAATTAAAGAAAATTCATAATTAATTAATAAAAAATCAATAAAAATATAGAAAAATGAGGAAAAATCTAGAAGTGGGGCGTAGCAATCTAATATTGAAGAAAAAAAATCAACCAATTAAAATGCAATAAGTGGAAAGTGGAAAAAAGCCGAGATGAGGCAATTGTCTTGTTTCATTAATATACAATAATTTCCCTAAAACTCTATAAATACTCCAAATTTTTCAGAAGCTCATTTGGTCAATTTGGACAATGTGAAAAATGGAGAGAGGTGAAATTGAGAGAAAAATTAGGGTTAGAAAAAAAAAAAGAAAACTGTATAATTGGGGCTTATAAGAAGAACCTTAGACCCCATGAGTAGCTGGGAGTGGATGGCCACCACCACCATACAGTGGTGGCAGCGCCTAGGTGGGCTAACATACCCATGGCTACCGACTGTGGCTGGAGCTACCCAAATCGGTAAGTTAGATTTCTAGCCCGATTTTGTTTAATTTTGTAAAAATAATAAGTATTCTTAGAAAATTATGAAACTTGTTATTTTGGAATATTTTTGTATGTATTTTTTTTAAAAAATATTATTTTGATAAAAACATGTCCCCTGATATATGATTTTTAAGAAATCATACAAAACCGAGCATGTTTCAGTTTAGAAATAAATAACCTTAGAAGTGTATTTTTGAGCCAAAAATTTTTATATAGACTACTTAGATGATATATAATAGTACTATGAAGCCTGTTTTCAAAAATTAATTTTCGAAATTTTTAGATAATTTTTAGGCCTTAAAATGAGGTATAAAATGGATAATTTAGGATTACTTAAGTAATTAAATAGTTAATTACTGATTTAATAAATAATTATATGTTTTAGAATGTTGAAATCTGATGAAGTATGATACTTGTAGCTTTTAGAATGTTAGATGTAATTATTAAGTTAATTATGTAGTAAATAAATAATAAGGAAAAATAGTAAATTTTAAGTTAATTTAGTAAATTAGGGTAATTAGGTGTAAAATTTGATTTAGGATGAATTTAGATATTTTGAAATGATAATTGATGTTGGGAGATGGTAATTAGAGTGATAAAAATATTAGATGTGTATTATGTACATGATAAGTGATAATACATAATATGCAATTATTGGAAATATAATAAATAGAAAATATTAGGATAAAAATTGATATTATATAAATAATAGGGATATATAATAAATCTGATAGAAAACTTAAATTTATGTAATTATATAAAAAATGTAAAAAATTCTCACATCAGGAATAAATTCGGTATACTAATAAAGATCTAAGTGTATCAGGTGGAATAAAATATTGATTAAGGGGAGTGATGGTATTTAGGATATCTGGAAGTAATGTGATTAATTTCACATTATGAGTTAAAATGAATTTCTAGGGTTCGGATATAAAATAATACTTTGAAATCGAACTAGAACCTAATTTAGAAATTGATGCGAAAACTGAACCTGAACCTAACTTTGAACCTGAACCTAACTTCAAACCTAGAATAATTGTAAAAGATTTGAGAACTTAGATAATTGAATATATTAAACCCTAAACAAAACATAACAATAAGCGTTATAGGATAAAACCAACTTATAATACTTATATGAAAAACTGAAACCACGTTTACGTTATAGGAATGATCGCTGATGGCTTGAGCCAATTGGATCTCGAGTGAGTGAGCGAGGAGTCTAGGTAAGTTGGGATTAATACGTTGCTGTATTTTAGAGGCTTGAGATTATACTTGGTTATGCTTGCTAGATAGTTGGTTGTGTTTATGTGCTTGATTATAAGTGATGTTATGATTTTGTTTATTGTTCTGGCTTATATTGTATGATTTGTATGAAATGATTGATCACCTTCAACTGGACCTAATCAAATATACAACCTGTAATCATAATCGAACCTACATGGCAACCCATTAGGGAAAACCTATGATTCTCCGGCCAAATACTAACCCCTTCAAAAAGGATAGTATAAGCCCCACAACTAATCATTCGAGGTTTCGATCAGTTGAAAGACTCGATCGAACCTAAATTATAAACTATTGAGAGAAATATTTATAAAAATGACCCCGTAAACTTGAATTTAAGAAAATAAGTAATAAAATAGGAGACTATAAAATTTTCAAATTTTAAGCATAATAAGTACTAATTACCGAAAAGGCGAAAAGTGTAATCTAATAACTAATAAATTACTAGAGATAGATTATATGTATACTAAAAATTTTAGAATAACCAAAATAATAATTGGGAATGTTCACATGTACTCCATATGTATTTATGTGTAGATAAAAATACGCGAAATTTCTTAAATTAGCCAAAAACTAAGTAAATAATTAAAGAAAATTATAAATTAATTATGGAAAAATAAAAAAAAAATCAGAAGAGGATAGAATGATCCAAATCAAGTCGTGGCAGGTTAAGATCTACAAAATAAAAATTAACCAATTAAAATTAGACAACATAAAAGCCAAAAATTAAGGAAATTGGACAAAATCATGTCTAATTAATGCATATTAATTACAAAAATCGTCTATAAATAGAGGAAAAATTTTCAGAACTCATTTGGGCTGTGAGGAATCAAAGAAAAATTGAGAGACTAAAAAATTTAAGAGGAAATCTAGAAAACAAAAAAAAAAAAAAAAGAAAAGAAAATTGTGCAATTAGGGCCTTTAAAGGGAACCCACACCAGACGAGCAACTGGGAGTAGACGGCCACCACCACCACACAGTGGTGGCAGCACCCAAGCCGGCCGACAAGGCTACGGCGGCCGGAGGTGGCCGGAGACACCCAGACCGGTGAGTCTTTCCTTTACCCCGATTTTGAATAATTTTGTAAAATTAGTTATTTTGCCCAGAAAATTATGAAACTTGTTATTCTGAGGTTTTATTGTATATAGACTTAGGGAAAAATAGTGATTTAGTTTAATTACGTCTGAAAATATAGGGTCCTTAACAACTTAATCAAAATTGAGCACGGTTAGAACGAGAAATAAATAGGCTTAGGAGTGTAGTTTGGAGCTCAATTTTTTTTCTGTAGAATACTTATGTGATATAGAACAGTGCTATGAAGCCATTTTTTAAAAATTAATTTTCAAAATTTTTAAGTTAATTTTTAGCCTTAAAATGATGGAAAAATTGGGTAATTTTGAGTTAATTAGGTGATTAAGATACTAATTACTGATTTATATAGTAATTAGATGTTTAGGGATGTTAATCTCTGATGTGGAACCCTAATCCTAGCCTTTGGAGTATTAAGTATAGTTAATTTAGGAAATTTGGTAGTTATTGTTAGAAAGTAGTAATATATGGAATCGGAAATTAATAAATCTAAAAAAATTAGGGTTATTTAGATAATATTAGAGTAAAAATCAGAATAATATTAAATCTGAATTAAGATTGAATTTTAGGTAATTATATAAAAAAGTAAGATTTTCTCATATTGGGGATAAATCTGATACTCCAATTAGGACTAGCGTGTACCGAATAGTTTAGAATACTAAATTAAGACCCAATAGGATATTTGAACACTCGAGCTTAATGTGATTAATTTCACATTAGGATTCGAGCATATTTAGGACTTAAAAATCGAACTAGAACCTAATTTAAAAAAATTGATGCGGAAACTAAACCCGAACCTAACCCTAAACTTATAATAATTGTAAAAGACTTAAGACCTAAATAATTAGGTATATTAAACCCTTAATAAAACATAACAATAAGCGTTATAGGAGAAAATGAATCTATAATCATTATATGAAAACTGAAACCATGTTTGTGTTATAGGGATGATCGGCGATGGTCTAAGCAAGTCGGACCTCAAGTGAGTGAGCGAGGAGTCGAGGTAAGTTGGGATTAATACGATGTTGTATTTTGAAGGCTTAAGATTATGCTTAGTTGTGCTTGTTAGATAGTTGGATGTGTGCATGTGCTTGATTATGAGTGATGCTATGATTCTGTTTGTTGTTCTGACATGTATTGTATGATTTATATGAAATGATTGATCACCTTAAACTGGACTTAATCAAATATATGACCAGTAATCATAATCGGACATGCATGACAACCCGTTAGGAGAACTTATGACTCTCCGGCCAAATACCGACCCCTTCAAAAGGGATAACGCAGAATTGCAATTGGTCTCTTCTTCATCATTAGCTGAACTAAGTGACAGGAGAGAAGGTCGTGGCGAGGGTGAAGTTAGTGGTTCGAAGGTAGTCGTGGAGGAGTGAGGTCTCCATTGTACAAGCCTGGGTTTGGTCGTGAGCTATTGCATTAATGGCAACTCCTCAATCCGGATTAGAGCGGGCGCAATTTATCTAATCTCACGACGGGCCGAACAACGTCGTGCGATGGCATTTGCTTACATATGCATTGTACCTAATAAGTTGATTGAAAACCTTATTGTGTTTGTAGTATAGTTTTAAATCCTTCATCCTAACTTACTGAGCTGTGGTTACTCACATCCCTATAGACGTAGTACAGGTGCTGGCTAAGAAGCGGTAACAACTACTCTGAAGCTACCAACTGCTGGATCTTGGGGAGTTAGGAAAAATATGTGAAGAATAGACATATTTTTTTTTTTAAGGTTTAAGCTATTATCGTTGAAGACGCTAATTGTAATAATTGAATTCTATTATATATATATTTCCTCACTTTCTTAGGTAATAAATTGCAAACTGTTTACTTTAAAGCGGGTTAGTTGTAGACGTCTTGTGTAGATCGGGTCTAAGATAGCGGTTGTAAGGCCAACTTCTATCTTAGGATGGTTACACGGTAGGGCTGTTACGACTCTACCGCTTTGGGGCGTGACAGATAGTGCAGGATTGCATAATGGTCCCTTCTTCATCCTTAGTTAAACTAAGTGACAGGAAAGGAGGTCGTACTGAGGGTGAAGTCAATGGTTTGAAGGTAATCGCGGGACGAGCAGTGTCTTCATTACATAAGCCTGGGTTTGGTCGTAAGCTGTTACATTAACGGCAACTCCTCAACCTGGATTAGAGCGGGCGTAATTTCTCTAATCTCACGACGGGCCGAACGACGTCATGGATGGCATTTGCTTGAATATGCATTGCATCTAATAAGTTGGTTGATAACCTTGTTATGTTTATGGTATAGTTTTAAGTCCTCCATCGTAACTTACTGAGCTGTGGTTGCTCACATCCCTATAGACGTCATACAAGTGTTGGTTAAGAAGCGGCTTACAACTATTCTGAAGCTACCAATTACTGAATCCTCGGGAGTGAGGAAAAACATTTGAAGAACAAATATATATTTTAAGGTCTAAGTTTTTATTTTTGAATTTTCATTTTTGAATAATGCAATAACTAGGAAATATATTACAGTGAAACATTATAAATGTTAATCGTAATAACTAAATTATAGTGTATATATATTTTCTCACTTTTTTAGGTAAATAATTTATTTAAATTACAAACTGTTTACTTCAAAACGGGTTAGTCATGGATACCTTGTATAGATTAGGTATAGGATAGCGGTTATAACGCTAACTTTTCTCTTAGAATGGTTTACACGGCGAGGCTATGACAACTTTGCCGCTTTGGGGCGTGACATCAAGGCAGATGAAACTTAGTAAATAGTTGATTTACCCAAGAATATGAACCTCGTAGGAAGTGAGTGCATTTTTTATAATTAAACATAAGGAAGATGGTAATGTAAAGAGACTTGAGGAAGAGACTAGTTACTCAAAGGTATACCAAGACATATGGAATCGATTGTGATGAGACATTTGCATATGTGGCAAAATTAAAATTCAATTCAAGTGTTTCTTTCAGTAGCCATCAATTTAGACCTATCACTACATCGATTTGATATGAAGAAAGCATTCCTAAATGGAGATGTTGAAGAAAAAAATTATATGAAGACGTTATATTGTTTAAAAAATTCAATATCATATGAGAAAGTATATAAGTGAAAGAAGTCACCTTATGGCCTTAAACAATCACCAAGAGCATGGTTTAGAAGGTTTAGTCCACTCTTTCTTTTCTAAGGTATTTGGAAAGTGAAGTTAAAATTATTTTACCTATAAAAGGGAGTATACATTATAAGAAATTAATATCGATTGTATATGTTGATGTATAATTGCTACAAGGGAAGAGAAGTGGAATAGAAGCCTCAAAAGGTACAATTTAATTTGAATTTCAAGTAAAAGAGTTGGGAATTTCTTGTATCAAAATGGTTAAGTGATAAGAGAATTTTTATACCTCAACGAAAATATATACCTAATTTATGCAATGAGACCGAGATTTCAAGTTGTATGTCATTTGGAGCTCCACGTGAATTCAATTGGAAAAAGAAAGTAGACAAAGACGATGATAGACTTGATGCTAGGCAATATTAAAGATTGGTAAAAGACTTATTTATCCTTGACTCGATATTGCTCATGTAGTTAGCTTAGTAAGTCAAGTGATGCATTCTCTAACATAAAAATATCTCTGGGTTATTTATTGTACCTTGAGATATCTAAAAGGAATTTTAGGAAAAGGTTTATTATTTCGAAAAAAAAAAATAAATAACAGCACCTTAAAGTCATTGTAAATGCTGACTAGGTTGGTAATGTTGAAGATTATAAGTATACAACAGGATATTGTACTAAAATGTAGGGGAGATTTGATTACTTAAAAGAGTGAACAGCATATTTAGTTTCTAGGATCGTTGCAAAGGTTGAACTTAAAGCATTTTATGAGGGTATGTGAAGTTATGTAGTAAAAGAGGCTAAGGGCAGATTTAAGAACCATTTGAAACTCACACTCTATCATGTACTAATAGCAAATTTATTATTAGTATACTAAAAAATTCCATGCAACATGATGGAACAAAGCATGTTAAAATTGGTTAACATTTCATTTTAGCCCAAGATTGACAAGGGAAACATTAATTTGTAATATACTCCTAATCACATTCAAGAGTTCCTTCTCTTCAACAAGACTTTTTAAGGATCAAGATTCAAGTATTTGTTAAACAAGCCTTGGATGACTAATATTTATTCCTAAACCTAACAAGAAAGGTAGAAAAGCAATTAACTACTTTCTATTTTTGTATCTTGTTTGTTCTTATTTCTTAGATTAGAAGAGATATTCCTTATCCCATATCTTTGTCATTTATAGATATATAATCCCCATGATAATTAATGAAGATAATTAAAGCTTTTGCATTAACTTTTTTCGCATGGTTTAATTTAATATAGTTCTTAATAATTCAATATCTTAGATTTATCATGCTTATGAAGTTATAAATTTATCTAAATGGAAGATAAAGTGTATCATTATTGATACGGACTCGTGGATTAACACACAAACCCAGTATCACACGAAAACCAATAGATGGGTCCGGGTTGCGGCATGGCCCGAAAAATAAATGGCAATCAATGGTTTAACAATCTTATGTACTAACTCTACAGATATGACGTATCGTAGAATTACACATAGACTTAAGCTAGTACTCAATATGACACACGAATACTAAGCTTAGGGTTGCTCACCATAATCCTTACCAAAGGGATTAATAAGAGCGGGTGGAGAAAAAGTTTCCAAGATAAAAGACTTAAGAGTTTTTCATTAATGTTCAAAATCTCCTAAAACCTTATACAAGTATTATATTTATACAAAATAGTAAAGTTGTAAATAAAACGACTAAATGATGCCCTAGTAGTATTCCAGTAATTACAAATAAAACATGAAGACAACTTAGGGAAAATACAAGAAACAGGATATCTAAATAATATAAGTAAAATAGATAGCTAATTGAGATTTTCGAGTGAGGGTCTGATGTTTGATTTCGAAGAGTGATTGGAGACTTTAGAGCTTTGATATGACGAACCTGATTTTGGATGACCTGTCTTGTCTAGGGCTGATTTGACATGATTGTAGTCGACTTAACGTTGCCGTGGCCAACTCGATATGGTAGTGACTGATCTAACATGGACATGGCTGACCTGTTTGATCTAACCCTGCGTGATCGAGCTAATATAGAATAGTCGGGCAATCTCGACATAACTAAGCATATCTTAGGCAAATAGACTTGGGCGAACACATCAATCTCGGCAGAGTAGAGTGGACGAGTAAGGTAAGATAGTCTTATAAAGCAGAATAAAGATGTTGGTAGAGTAGGACAGAACCATTTAGACCAGAGTAGAGCACATTTAGCTGATTAAAGTAAACTCGAAACATAATAGGGTGGAGTGGACCTAACATAACAGGGAAGACTTGGTAAAGTAAGGCATAAATAGTAGGTCAGGACAGAACTTATAGAGCATGTTGGGTCTTCCAATATTGCTAGAGTTTATAGATAGGTTTGTGAGAGAGCTCGGTCAAGATAGAGCAGGATGCATTCAACATTGCAAGGTAGACCCAACATAGCAGGGTAGGCTGTCCAGCATTGATGGAGCTTATAAATAGGTTGTCTATTCGCACGGAGCTCGTGAATAGGCCTACCATATAGTCTAAAATCGGATGTGTCGTTGTATTGGCATCTGGAATCCTAACGATTATTGTATAAATTGTAGTTTTCTAGATGGTTCCTAGCCTTACATGCTCATGTTGCAACATGAGTATGTGATTATTTATTTCTTTCATTTTTAGAGCTTGACATGTAATCTAAAAAGTTCATCTTTGATGGTAGCAAGAACAAAGCATCCCATGGTGCCAAAGTAAGTAGCATATGATAATTTGCTTTTTAGAAGATTTATGCGGCTGAATACCGCCATAATCATAAACTTTAATGGGTTAAACTAACTCGAGAAGACCTGTAACTTTATTGCTAACTACAAAATTTATGTTACTTCTACATTTTTATCCAACGAATGAATATGACCAAATGAATAAAATAAAACGATTAGATAGGGATTGTTTGGTCGTTTACTACATAATATATCATAGGGAGTTTTATTTTTAAATTATTTGTGATGAATGAATTTTGATGATGAATGCCAAGAGATAATCATTTGAAATCACATAAGGGAAGTCTTTATTTACTTATTTTATAAAAATTCCTAAGAAGGTATAATTTCATAGGATAATTATTTAGCAAATTACAAAGAAAGAAAAGGATATAAAAGGACTTATAGAGTTCTCTTGGCAGGAATGTCTTCTAATTAGCAAAATTATGGTATTATCTTATTTTATTATCTAAATGCAATATAGCCTAAAGTAAATGACAAGAATAAAACCTATGAAAAGCACATAGAAATATATATACACATATGTACATACATATTCCTTAGAAAATTGATCTTCTTTTCCTTCATCATCATTCTTTGTGTAATGAAGTTATAAATAATTATGAAGTTATGTTATACTTATAAAGTTATAAATTTATTATCATTATTGTATAAATCATGGTTCTATAGATCATTGCTAGCTATACATGTTCTAGATGAATTGATTCTATTGTAGTGATCACATGCATGTAGCATATGTTTCACGTTATGTATGGCGTCAATTGAGTGACATCGTATGGCATATGATGTATACTTAGAAAGAAAGAGTTAATAATCTTAGAGAGTGGGAACAGGCGTGTGATAGATAAAGAACTATATAACATCAACCCATTACTCTTGAAAAGAGGTGGTATGCTCTTTATTATGAGCTTTAATTTGATCTTTCTTAATAATTTGGTAATATTTAAGCATTTATCTTGATTTTTGAGTTGTCTCAAATGAAATGGAGTTCTTAAGTATTTGTATAGTTAAGCACGACATTCCTTAGAAAGTCGATTTTTGAGATAAGTCCTCTTGTTGATATGCCTTTATATGGGCTCCTCGAGTCTCATTATGTATTTAAGTGTACGAGTCTTATTGAAAAATGTTGAGAAGATGGATCAGTTTAACAATTATGCCCCAAATTGACCATACTTAATCTTGTTAACCCACACTTTCTAGATGCCATCAACTAGCATGAAAAGTCAAGCTTAGGTCATTATCAAGCTTCAATCGCATAAACCATTTTGACCTATGCAAATACTCATACTATGATATATGAATGTGGTTTGTTTGTGTCCTTTAGAATCGGTGTGTAATGAGTTGTCGATGGAGCCAAACATCTAAGGTGCCCATGTTGGCAGCATCTATCAAGGAGGTGCTTCTAAAAAAAATTATGTCTACTTTAATTATGCAAAATTTGTTGGGTTGAACTAACTAACTTGTTGTGGTTTCATCACTAAACACAAAATTTATATTTACCTTCAACTTCATCTAATGTATGAGTATGACCAAATGAACAAAACAAAATAGTTAGATGAGAGTCATTTGGTCATTAGCTACATAATATATATGATAAGGTGTTACATTTTCACACTTTTTATAATGAATGAATTTCAATTATGAATGTCATGAGGTAATCATTTAAAATTGCAAAAGGAAAGTTTTTATTCACTTATTTTATAAAACTTTTCTAGAATTAGCAAGTTCATATGATTATTATTCAGTATATTGCAAAAAAAGAAAATAAAAAGAGAGATAAAAGGAAAATAAACATACCTTATGGAGTTTTATAACATGTAGTTTGGTCATTCGTTTAGCAAACTATAATATTATCTTATTTTATTTTCTAATGACATGTTTGGTTAGTTTCATGAAAGTAGAATAAAATGATTATTTTTTCTATATAAATTCATTACTACATTTGGTTCATAAAATAATTGTTTAATGGAATTGATGTTGCTACGAAATGAGGAATTATAATTATTTTACGAGACGAAAGAAATTGTTATCATTTACTTTTTCATGACATATTTTCATATTTTTCCAGAAAAATAACTATTATTTATCTATTCTATTCTTTTTTTTTCTTTTATCACTATCATATTACAACTTTTAGATAAGAGAGGAGGTCGAACCCGATCCATCCTTTAGAAAACCAGTGCTTAAGCTATAAGTACAATGGCCTCGACTTTATTATATTATTTATGAATTGCAATTTTATTTCATTTATATATCAACAGTGTAGTAAATATAATACAATGCGAAGTAATGATAAAACTAAAACCCATATTACACATATATATATATATATACAGACATACATACACATACTTTCTGTTCTTTTCTTTTTCATAGAACAAGACGATAGAAGTTAGGCACATGCTAGAATCAAGATCAAGCAACATCAAGAAGCAAAAATCTTGTGAGTGTAAAGTTTTTTGTTTATTTATTACACCTTTCTAATATCATGTTTTCCAATTCATAAATTTCACACATGTATGCATTTTTCATTGGATTCAATTATTGCTGATTGACATTCAAAGGAAGGAATTCTATGTTAATACATTTCCATAACCCTTTTTTCCTAATTTTATTAGCATTAGTATTTTTTAATTGCTTTCATGAACCATAAAAAATTCAAGTTTCTTAAAAATAAAATATAAAAATATAAAAGTTAGATCCCAAACAAGCAAAATCTATAAATTCAAGGTTTATAAATTTCAAAATTTTTATGTTATAACCTACAAATATAGATTGATTCGATTGAATTCTATGAATCAAATATTGGGATTTTCCAAATCTATAAGTTCTCAAATTCTTTTTCTCTGTCTTACACGAAAATCACTTATAATCTTATATTAGAGGTTAGAGTTTATCACATTCATAAACTTAAATGATTTTAAGACTTATTTAGAATCACAATTCAATTATTAGACAAAGTGAAAATCTGAATACTTGATGATAATATGTATGTGAGGAAGAACAGTTTAAAAATAATCTATGGATAAGTAATCTAAATATTTGGAAGTACTTATCTTGTAATTGAACCGAAGCAAATTAGTTGAATAATTTCTTATATTTTCATTTGTATTCTTTTATTTGATCCTTAAATTGAATCTTAGTTACTATTTACCTTAATGGCATGTTTGGTCATCCAAGTGGAATAATCCATCAAATAATGTTAATGGTTTTGATTTGTGAAATATCTATTCTAGAATATCGTTGTTGCTACAAAATGAGAAATTATAGTTCTCTTTTCACATCAAATGAGTAATTACTTTTTAGTTTTTTTCAATATGTTTTTAATTTTTATTTTTACTTAGTAGATATTGATTGTAAATAATAGTTATTATTTTTGTATTCTAGTTTTTTAGAATTGTAATTTCATTTCTACTTTATTTCATTTTACAAATTGAATATATAATAAATGATTTTAATTTTTCTTTCTTGATAAATTAAATGATTATGTTTCCATTGTTTTAATTATTTAATTTTATTAAATTGTTCCTATGGTTGCCTTACAGTATATATATTTTTGGTTGTAGTAATTAGGAAGTTTTTACATATCTACCAATCAATATATAAAAATTACGCAAATACAGCAAAAAATTATATAAATACCATTACCAAATCACATGTTTTAGAGCGATTTGTGATATTATACAAATGTTGTATGTTACAAATACAATATTTGTTTTGGTGCATTTGAAAATTGTATATAAAACTTACGATTTCATGACAATAGTGTTACGTTGCTATATCGCATGTTTTATATACAATTTTGTGATAATGTATGTATGTTGCAATTAGGACAAGTAATGTAAGTTAAAAATCACAATATGAGATTTTCAATTACACCAAACATATGTGGTATGTCCTCATTGTGACATTTGTATAAATATAAATTATAGTAGTTACGGGGTTTTTGGATGTCTACCAATCTAATAAATACAAATTACATAAATACAAATTACATTAAAAAATTACATAAATATCGTAATAAAATTATATGTTTTAGACATAATTTTATGATAGTATACAAATATTATATGTTATAAATGCTATGTCACATGTTTTAGATATTATTTTGTGACAATATACGTAAGTTATAATTAGAACATATGACGTATGTTAAAAATCACATGTTATGAATGCAATTTTCAATTGCACTAAAGGTGATGTTCAAATTGTACATTTGTATAAATACAACTTTGCGATGGTATTTTGATAATTAATTTTATATAATTTATATTTATATAATTTTTTTTTTTAGATTGGTAGATATGTGTTATATCTCAGTAACTACATTTTGTTATTTAAGTTGAGATGCTTTCATCTTCATTAAGGATGGACTAGTTTGTTTGAAAATAATTTGATGACTTGCATTTATCTTTTTTCTTAGATATCAAAGTTCGATTTTGATTAGAATACTTTTTGTGATATCTACGTATGGAAAAGTGGTTACTATTGGACTTTGTGTTATAAGATTGGCATGCGATTATTTAGATCAGCTTTATATTGGGGTTATTAGCAGAAAAAAGGTAAAAAAAAAAAATCCTACTAAAATAAGATGCTAAATTTAGTGCCTTATTAATTTTTAGCTTATTTTTCTTTTTGCATTTTGCTTAGGGATTTGGATTCCCTTAATTTTTCTCTCTCAGTTTTTCTCTATATGATTGAAATTATTTAGATTTTTATAATATACTTAATGTTATTATGATATGATCCCTTTTTCTTACATTATTGAGCATTAATTACATATAGCATCATCTTAAGCACATAAATTCGGGAACTTTGGGAGAAGGTGAATTTAGGTATCCATTTCTGTTTATTAGACATAGCAAATAAATTGAATCTGGAAATGATCAACTTTGGCTGAATTTTTTTCCCCTACCATGAGACTCACAAACAATATAAATTTTTTTTAAGTTTCTCCTTTTAAATGTTTATATATTGATAATAGGGAGTTATTTAATGTAGGATATGACAACCAACAAAAACTCATAAAATTTCTTTGCGTTTTATTAAATTTTATATACAACTTTATCTATGTAAATATTTTTTTCTCTATCAACTATATTAAGATTCGAGGAAAGAAGGAATTATTTTCCTATTAAAAGACCAATATTCTTATTATTAAATTCAAATAAACTTAACAAAACATCTTAACTTTTCACTTGATGATTTTAAGAGAATTATTAATTTACCTATTTGCATTATAATATTTTGCATCACTTTGCTCACTTGAATTTTCATAAAGTTTCACCGTGGTCATCACCTTGACTACATTTTAATTTGCATTTCCCTGACTTTGATTTTGTATAGGATATGCATTTTAATAATAGCGTGAAAGTTATCCAAAACTCAATGAGGCAACACGAAATAACAGTGATAGGTCATGGTAAAAGGTGTTTACATGGCTAATAAGGTGATATAAATAAATATATATAAAGTGAAAAATCTACTGATTTCTCAATAGAAAAAAAAAAAATGAAATGAAGTTTAAAAAGACTGTAATAAGTTCTATTAACTTAAGAAAAAAAAAGATTTATTCAAGTCAATCTATGCTAGAATAATTTTGAATTATTAAGGATGGTAAAAAGGGGAAGTGAAGAGTAGTGTGTTTTTTACTTATATTTAGCTAAAATAAAAATAGGTAATTGGGATGCCAGTAAAAAGTAAAAAGAAAAAGGAAACAGTTTTTTAGCTAAAATAAAAATAGGTAATTGAGATGCCTGTAAAAAGAAAAAGGAAAAAGTTTTTGGATTCTTTTTTGTTTATATACATTTCTTTCTTTCTTTTTTTCGGGTGAATGGAAATGTATTCATAACAAACTAAACATGTTTATATACATTTCATGCACCAATATCTTTAGCCATTAATTAATGATTTTAAATGAGAGAAAAAATATGCATGCAAAATGTAAAAAATCAAAATACAAATATAAAGAAGATGAAACATATGTGTATTTTCTATAATTAATCTTTAAAATATGGCTTGCGATTTCATTGTAAGATAAAATAAACACTAGATGGATATGCGCTTATAATACGTGTATTTAGAATAATTTTTAAAGAGATTACATAACAAAAACATATGTAAAGTAGTAGGAACCTTCCAATTTCTATAAATTTATCTTCAATATTCAATTGCTGGCAAGACAAATGCCAAGTGTGAAGTGCAATTGAAGAAATTTACTGGTCATAAATGAATGCGGAAAATGGTATAGAAACTTTATCTTAGTGCAAATATACTCTAAATTTTTTAATATTGTAAATATTCTCCTAAAATTTGACATATTAATAATATAGAAGTTGTTTACCTTTCAAGTTTAGAGTTAGAGGTGTTAAAATACAATTTAACAAGTTGGAGAAAAGAGGTGTTTTTATTCAAAAACTAAGATCTATCAGGTTATTTATAATTTTAAGGGTTACTTAAAAAACAGAAACGAGGTGTTTTCAAATTAAAGTTAAAGTTTACGAGATTAGTTATAATTTCAGGGTTATTTAAATAACTTACTCAAATCTAGATATATTATTCGTAGCATTCTGAAAGTTGTGGTCATTATTTACATTTTGTTGAAGTTAATTTTTGAAGGTTGCTCTCGGTAATCAATCTTATAGTCGAGAGTTACACCAATCAACTGGGTGGGGGAAAGAGAAATTTTTGTCGAGGGAGCAGAGAGTGTGTTTAGTTATAAGGGGAGTCCTGCGTCTGCTGGTAATCCGAAATCCGCCCAAAAACAGGGGATTGTTTCCTCTACTTAGCCAAATAATATAAGCTTTTGAAAATCGAGGATTTACTTGGGTTTCTCCTCTTGAAACAACATCCCCTAACCAATCGAGCAAGGGTTTTTTATTTTCACTCCAATCTCTCTCTCCTTTTCGAAGCAAAATCATTAATTTAGGTACTAAGTGTAGGCTTTATCGAAACGCCGCTCCCCTACCATGAATGCCCCAATCATCGGTAAGCTCTACTGATGATGCTATACTCCTACTTCTCTGTCTCTCTCCGTGTTGGTCGTGTTTGCTCGTTCCCTTTCTTGAAGTCAGTTAGCTTCTTATTTTCTTCTTTAATAAGCGAGTGTTTTTTATTTGTATATGGGAATAGATCCGCTGCAGGGAGATTTCCCCGAAGTAATAGAAGAGTTTCTGGAACATGGCATTATGAAGTGCATTGCTTTTAATCGCCGTGGAACTCTTCTTGCTGGTACTCTCTCTCTCTCTCTCTCTCTCTCTCGATATATATATGTGTGTGCGTGTGTATGTGATCACGTGTATGGCTGGCGTATGATTAAAATTCATCTACTCTGTTTATACTTGTGAAAGATGAAAACTTTCCACAATTTGGCCTGGATTTGACAATGGGTTTCGCTTGACAATGTTCAAAAGGATAAATTAAAATGGTATAAAGCGAAAACGATGCTCCGGCTTTTAGCACATCCTGTGATTACTGTCCTTCCTGTATTGCTAGTTCATATGCGTTCCACGTAAAATGCTTCAGGCCTCAGCAATATGATGGCCATATGACTGCTTATTGCACCTAAATAGCTGCTCAAGCACTGAATACCTAATCATCCTGACAGTGTTAACTATATTTAGTCTCAAGTAATTTAAGATAGGTTAAATGTCTGTTGGAGATGTGGTTGGGTCTGCCAAATGTAGGGCTCCTTAGATAGTTTGGTCTCTCTTGATTGGGATTTCGGGTTTAGAAAAGCATTTGAATTTTTTATCTTATAGAGTTCACTAAGGATCACAGCTTAGCTTTTCTGGACACTGTTCCTGAATCATAGAATGTGTTGGAAAATTTGGGAAGTCAAAAATTTTCCCATTTTGCAGTAGCACATGTTGTAGGATCTCATTGTTACAATTCTTAAGGGGTTGGCCTAATAGTTAATATTGAAAACACTCTCATGTGACTTGCATGACCAGGACCCTCCTTGTGGGTACCTATATAGCGAAAACTATATTGAACCACTGTATTGATATAGTAGGGTGATTCATGTGCCTAGAGTGGCAGGTCATACTATGGCCATGCTCCTCCTTTACCAAAGAAAAGAAAAGAAAAAAAAAGATCCCATGATTTCCTCTGCCAGTTCTTGTTGTTACCTGCCTATGTATTAGTATGATAAATCTTCTAGAAGACACCAGGATTTCACCTGAGCTTGATAAGAACACTAAATTCACCTCCAAACAACATCAATGTAGATTATTGTTTAGGTCCTGCCAAGACAAAGCTTATAACTCCTTGACATCAGTGACTATGGTGTGAAGAAACTACTTCTTATATGTGAACGAGATAGTTGAGCAATTCATCCTCAACTCCTTTTTCACCTAATGGTTAAATTTACCCATAATTAATGTGCTTTGAACAATTTCATTAGACTTAGGCCTTCCATGTGGTACCTGACATTGATGGTGCAGGTTCTCTCTGCCTCAGTTTACTGGATCTATTTTCCCTGGTGATTTCATGATTCCTACTAATGTAAATGACAACTTGACATATGGCAAGTCCTTGCAGAAACTGCAAGATGCAGTTTGCCAGGATCTTCTTTTGTATTTTCCATTTTAAGCTAGTTGATTCTGAATCCAATATGTACTCTCCTGTCTATGGTCCTTTTTGATCCAGAACAAGTACTATAAGTGTAGCACAAATTTGCCACTTTGATCCCGTGCCAGCAAAAAATTGATTGATCAGTATAGTCCTACAAGCCGACAAGTGGTGGTCTCCCTTTTTGGGTACTTCCTTATGCTCTCTTCAACTGAAAAAGTAATTTGGCATGCAATCCAGAAATCTTGCCAAATTCATTGGATTTGACCAGTTCCCCGCTTTAAAACTTGACCAATAACCGATAGATTTTATCATTGCTAAGCCTTCTCCTGTGGTAAATGGTATTGTTCTCTTGATATATGGAAGTGATTGTCAACAGTGTGTTTCAATAGTCATTGCTTTGATTTACATAATGTATAGATGGAATTTTCTTTTATAAAGGGAATACAGATGGATTTTTCTTTCTATTACATGGGATGCTTTAACTGATGCTGGGCAATTTTATTATTACTCCAGCTGGGTGCTCAGATGGGAGTTGTGTTATCTGGGATTTTGAAACTCGGGGAATCGCAAAGGAGCTTCACGATGAGGATTGCAATTCAGCAATTACAAGCATCTGTTGGTCCAAATATGGCCATCGCATTCTTGTTTCTGCTTCTGACAAGTCATTAATTCTTTGGGATGTTCTTAGTGGAGAGAAGATAGCTCGCACCATTCTGCAGCAAACAGTTCTCCAAGCTCGTTTACACCCTGGTTCTTCAACTCCCTCCACTTGTCTGGCCTGTCCTCTTTCATCTGCACCTATGATTGTTGACTTAAATTCAGGAACCACAACTGTGCTTCCAGTTTTGACTTCTGACATGGGCAATGGTAATGCCCCACTGCGCAACAAGGCACCAGATGGATCTATAACTTACTCTCTTAGTACTGCATGCTTTAACAAAACTGGTGACCTTGTGTATTCGGGGAATTCAAAGGGAGAAATTGTCGTAATAGATCACAAGAATGTTAAAGTGTGTGCCCTGTTATCTGTTCCTGGTGGTGCTATTATAAAGAATATGGTGTTCAGTAGGGATGGACATTATCTACTGACCAACTCCAATGATAGGACAATTAGAATTTATGAGAATCTCCTACCTCAGAAAAATGGTCTTGAAGTGCTTGAGGAATGGAGCAAGAACCTTGAGGAACCTGATGAAATGGAGAAGTTGAAGGCAGTTGGATCAAAGTGCTTGGCACTTCTTCATGAATTTCAAGATTCTATCACCAGAGTCCAATGGAAAGCACCTTGTTTCAGTGGTGATGGTGAGTGGGTTATTGGTGGTTCAGCAAGCAGAGGGGAGCATAAAATTTACATATGGGATAGGGCTGGTCATCTTGTAAAAATTCTTGAAGGTCCAAAGGAAGCTTTGATGGATTTAGCATGGCATCCAGTTCATCCCCTTATTGTGTCTGTCTCTTTGACTGGTTTAGTTTATATATGGGCTAAAGATTACACAGAAAACTGGAGTGCATTTGCACCAGATTTCAAAGAGCTAGAGGAGAATGAAGAGTATGTGGAACGAGAGGATGAGTTTGATCTCAATCCTGACACCGAAAAGGTACAACTTCTTTTAAAGTAGTATTAGAGGAAGATATCATTTCTTATGATAGAGTTTAAGTTTCAGAAAAATGTTATTATCCAGGTGAAAGAATCTCATGTCAATGAAGATGATGAAGTTGACATATTGACTCTGGAGAAAGATTCAGTTTTTAGTGATTCAGACATGTCGCAAGAAGAGCTATGCTTTTTGCCTGCTTATCCTTTTCCGGAAGTTCAGGAGCAGCAGGATAAGGGTATGGGCAGTTCTTCAAAGTTGCCGGATGGCAATCAGTCTGGATCATCGCTTTCAGTGGAGGCTGGGCAGAATGGACAAGCTACAAATAACATTTCCAGTCCCCTTGAAGGTAAATTGGGTCTAATTTTTTTTCCATGCAGAACTTTGGAATGTTAGGATTCATGTTCTTTCTATATATCTTTATATGCAGTTGTCCATGGGCTACAATATAAGCAATTAAAACATCCCTTGGTACATCATTGTAATTTCATTTAGCTATTTCTAAATGCTTTCATTTGCACATTTCCTACTATTGGCATTACTCATAAAAAGAATGACATGCTATGCATGAGAGGTGCATAGAGACAATATATGTATGTGGGAAATTTTTGTTGAAAATTATGTTGTGAATACATCTCTTGGAAATAAGAGGAAACAGAAAGACTGTTGCTTGAATGAAGAACCAAACCATCAAAAGAGCAGAGGAATGGATAGCCTTGATGTTATCAAGTATAATTAGTGCAGTAGAATGTCTATGGACGCTGGATGTAAATTTGGGCTGGTTCAGGCATCTTTATCATTCGTTTTGGGTACACTTTAGGTATGGGGGTAATAAGTGCAAGGAGTTCTTGCTCCTGGGTTTCTATTGAGGAGAAATCTGATGTTATCTGCTTATCCAAGAAAAGGAAGATGGTTTCGTTGCAAGCTGTGCTGATAAGTTGCATATATTTGTTCTTGATGTCAGCTTCTCATAATTTGGATGTTTACTTGGAAACCTGAAGAGTATCTGGGTGCTTTATGATGCTGGTTGCACCTACTCTAAGGATATGTCCGGGGGTAATAGTGCAACATGACTGCTCTTTAGTTTTCCTAAATAGAGGTGAATAGAATAGATGGTGAGAAATTGGATATTGGCTTGATGAATAATTCTCCCTGTCCCCTGCCTGTGTTGGACTTCAGAGTGTCTTGAAGATGGTTTATTGGCCCCAGGCAAATATCGTTTTATTTCCACAACAAAACAAAAATTCCAAGTATGCTGCGACAGAGACAGATGTGATTCTGCCAGAAAAGATTGCCAGTCATTTTTCTGATCAATGATCTTGCATTCTAGAGATTGTGACAAGTTGTTTTGATACATAGATCTTTTCATTCACAACTTTAATACATGCATTCCATTTTAGGATATTTGTTTTCCTTTTTCATTATTACGTCATAATTTTACTTTTGAACGAATTCTGTGGTGGTGTGCTCATCATACACAGTATCTGGTGGTAGATTTTTCTTCTGCATCTTTATACTTGTTATCTTGAATAGTGAATCACTCTTTCTCCACATCAGGTAAATTTCTCGTGTTGTGAGTGGATTGTAGTCTTCCTTTTGTCAATAGCTGTTGCTGACATGTTTGATGTTATGTAGCTATGGAGAATTCTACTGCAGAAGACACAGAAGGAGCACGGTCAAAGAGGAAAAGGAGGCCTTCAGAGAAGGGGTTGGAATTGCAGGCAGAGAAGGTCAAAAAGCCATTGAAACCTGCAAAAACATCTGGTAGATTGCCAAGAAATCATAAATCTTTGGTTGAGCCTGAATTTAGTAACGGTGTATATGGAGATGAAATTTCCGATTAGCCTTATTAATTTATAACACCTCTGTTTATGTTTATTCCATGTTCATTTCTTGTGTCTTGCGTCATAGTTGGTTCTGATTGTCTAGTTTGTTCTCTGAATGCCATGATAATTGATAAATCAATCCACTTAACTGTAAGTAAGAGGAGAAAGGTTACGAGTTACTGCCGACTACTGACTACTGACTCCATCCTAAAAGCAAGTATAAAAATATGTCTTCTCCTCTGGTAGGTTAGAACAAATTTTTTATTCTAACGAATACGTTGACAAGGAAAAGAATTTCATTTTTGGTAAAATGCATTATGCATGTTCTTATTCTTGGTAAAATTATAACAAGTATAAATGGCCATTCCTTCTAAGTTCTAACCTCATTTTACATGCAAACTAATAACCAGAAGGGAAATACTTACTGAATTGTATTCCTTTGATTTTGTTCCTTTTAGTCACACAATTCAATCTTATCATGAATAGTTTTTGGAAGTGCCAAATTCAAAAGTTTATTTTATGCCTTTCCATTTTATAATCCATTTGCCCGTTTTGGGTAAAAATTTTTAAAATACAGAATAATTATTCTATTCCTCTTCGTGAAATATCCGCTCTTTCCTTGTATACTTGGTGCAGGAAGGAAAATATCCATTTTATTATGTTGCATTGCTTTCCTTTCATTACATTTGTTCCTATACCTCCCTTTAATATTAAATGTAAATGTAGTCTGATATGCATTTTTCTTCCGAAGCCATGGCCCATGGGCTGGGTCACATTTTTTTTTGCCGGAGGTTGGTTCACGTATACAATTAGTATCTGGTTGGTCATATTTATCATTATTATTATTCATTTTCAATATGCTTTTTTCCCTTGAAGTTGTTTTTATTCTTTCTTATTTGTCCATTATTCTGGGTTTAAATCTCACATTTGGTATATGAATTTTATTTATTTTTATAATTAATTAATTCGAAGTTTAAAAGTGTTAATTTATTAACTATAAGTTTTTTGGGATCTTTTGTAATACTTGAATTAAATAGTTTTGAGTGTAAAATGAGCAAAGTTTGAGTATTTAATTGTAAAAATGGGTAAAATTCAAATAATTAATAGCAAAAATGTATAAAGTTTGGGTGTCAAATTAAAGATTATTATTTAAAAAAATTCATATAATCATAAAAATGCCTAATGTTTAGATACTAAACTTGATATTTATCCTTTTAACTATACCCTTAAAAATAGCTTAGAATTTTAAGGAGTATATGGTTAGAATCATTTCTTTTTAATCCCTATTTCAGTATGGTCAGACAAGTACGCGATCTAGAAATGGGAAAAAAGATGAAACAGTCATTATGTGACTTGAATATGTGTTAAAGTTATGTTTCATCTTTTGATTTCTTTAAATTTTTTTAGTCATAAGCATGTTAGGATGCTAATTGAATGTAGTGTAGACCTGTAAGTTATTGTTTATCGGAGTGGACATATCTATTTCTAAGTAAGGGAATAAAGGTTATTTAAGAAATAATTATTCTATCATGTCTCTGTTACCTTAAAAGTAAAGAGGCCAAGAATTATAACGGTTTGAATTTATCATCATGTAAGGTTTGACACCTTCAATATAATACAGGGGTATGCTTTCTCATTTTAAATTTTAGTGGGACTTAAGTCATTTTATCAAGCTATTACTACTAGCATAAAAACTCGACCACTAGATGATAAAGTTATCATGGTTTGAATTTATCATTATATAAGGTTTGACACGTTCAACGTAATATAATGATATGCTTTCTCATTTTAAATTTTAGAGAGACTTGGTCACTTTATCAACCTACTACTATTAGCATGAAACTTTCGAAAAAGAAAAATATAGTATAAAAAAAAAATCCAAAAATAGGACCGTCATGAAAATAATCTTAATAATATAGTATTTAAAATATCTTTTGAAACTAAACCACTTCTTCAAAAAGTAATTTTAATCTCTATGTATAAAACTGTCTCTTGATACCAAATATTGCTCTTATGTCCTCTCAAATTGTGCACAGCTGTTGTAAAGATGTTAATTCCATGAATTTTAATATATATTTTTGTTGAACTATTAACTCTACTACATTCATGGGAGGATGTTAATAGTTGTTAAACATCATAGTCATCGTCTATAAGCACAACACACGACAAATCCCTACTATCTCCTATAAGAAGACACTTATGGAATAATTCATTTGTCGAGTCATCATGTTAACCCGAAGATGATTACATATCATACACTAACTAGTCATATGTTGCACCAATTGGGGCCTTCATTATTGTTGTTGGGCATCTATAGTGCATCCCATCCTTTCCTTCTATAATGTTTCTTTTAATATAATAAATTATTCTCATATTATCAATTTACACGATGTTTATTGCAACAATTTAATAAAATTCATAATATTGATAAAAACCATATGTTCTATTTAAAGAAACATAACCATGAATATCAATAGTATAATGCGAAATTGTAATTTACATACACATATGTATAATAAGAGTTCAATTAGTGTTTAATATTACATCACTATATTTAAGAGGGTGAATTGGCATTTAATACAACCAAATTTTAGATTTTAAAAAATAAAAACCATTTATGTGTGTCTACCTTGCATATCACACTTGCTTATATAATACACAAGGCGAACAAATTAGAAGGGAAAAAAATTGAATAAATCAATAATTTAGGATAATATATGTATATACAAAGTTATTTTTCATCAATATAGATAAGTATACATGAGCAAAAGTTCAAAAAGAGTATTTTTTTTTCTTTCACGTGTAGAGAGAGAAAATGAGCACAAAGTGTGTATTTCTTGATGTTTTTACAAATTTCATGTAAGAAAAGGTTGTTAGTTATGCTAGGATCTCAGATATCGTATTGATTTGGTAAGAAATTGGGGAAAATCTGAGAATGCAGAGAGAGATTACATTTGGGTTTAGTTTTAGAAAGAGAGAGAGCATTTTGTTGAAGAACGAGGAGGGAGAAGAAGAAAAGGCATCTGCCTGGTAATAGTCAATGAAATCAACTCTAACTTATTCAGGGTTAAAATCGTTTTTTGAAAGGGAGTTTATTTCAATATTACCTTTTCAAAAAGGGGATTTTAAATGCTATATTGATGGAAATATTTTTCAAACAGCTTTATTTTCGAGATTTTTTAATTATTTTTATATTATTATTTTTCTTTTCTCGTAAAAACTCAGTTACTAAATGATGAAGTTGGTAATTGAAGTAGTCCAGATAGATTATAACTATGTCTATCCACATCTCTTATACTACTGTTATTCGTTTTAAAATATTTGTTATTTTATGGATTTTATGTTTCCTTATTCAGCAAATTTCCAAGCGATTGCATAAAGCGGATGCTTGTTCTAACAATTAGACTGATTTCATATTTATTTTGCTCTTTCCAGCTAAGGACTCTGAGCGCAAGTGAGACGTGAAAATGGTGCAGTGAGAGCCAGGGAGACATTGATATCAAATTACTTGTAGATGTTTTATTTTATTTTATTTGAAATCTTAAATATGAGGAATTTAGATTTCCTTAAAACATTCGGCTCTCCATGTTAATGAATCATAATTTAATATTATTCCTTTTTTTTTCTTCAAAATTTGATAAATTAAAAAAATAAAAAACCCTCACCAAGTAGCAAGTAAAATCATGGCTTCACTCCTTACCTGATACGTGTTGAAGAGCTAAGTAGTCATTTCATCCGTTGTTATGCTCTATGCCTGTGAATTTTGTTTGCCGGTGCATGCTCCACGGTAAGGCGACACCGGCAACAACTCTGGGTGAAGACGTTGTGCTTTTTTGTTCTGGGAAGTGCATTGTTGGAATGGGACTAGAATGCCAAGTGGTTCTTAAATTTAGGGGTTATTGCATTCCTACTAACAAGATCATTTTTCCGGACAATGAAAATGTTTCTAAATATTCTATTAGTTATGTATCAGTGTTCCAACAAAAATTACTTTGTATCATATCAAAACCCCGAGCTTTACCATGAGGTAAATCAATTAAAAAAGGAAAAAATTTTAATCACCAAAAAAGCCCATATCGACAAAAAAAAAAAAAAAAAGGTCTACTCCGGTAATTGTGGTTCATTAGTAGAAATTAAAATTTTGCCCGGATATTTGAAAAAATATACATACTCTCTACAATGCTACTAAAATTGCAACTAAAAGAATGATAAGTTTGGTCATTAATGATGATTTACAGGCTATATATGTACATATTTTCAAAGTTATATAAAGTAAAATAAGTATGTGTTGAGAATTTGGATGGTCTCTATCCACACTGAACCTTTGGTTTATAAAGATGAAATACATCTACAAATCAATACAAACTTATAGATAATCGACTTTCTTTCATAAGTGGAAATTGATGAGTTAATTAGGAATAAATTGGATTTGGATCAGTTAAATTTTCCTTAATCCTAAAGTTCTTAAAATTATAAATCAATTGTTATTATTATTTAGATTTTTTTAACAAAAATGATGTTTTAAAAATTTAAATAATAACAACTACTAATTTGTAAACTTTAGGAAATTTTGGGAAAAACATAACTTTAGAGGAGATATTTCCGAATAAATTATTATTATTTATTTTATTTTTCAATGTAAATAATCACACTTCCCATTTCGATATAAACATCATCATTGTTGGGTTTTTCCATAGGCCATGGCTGCCTCGAAAATACCTCTTACCACTATCCTCCATCGCTCTCCTTTGCTGCAACTACACTATCAAATTATGACTAAACAACTAAATTAAATTAACATATTAAAAGATGGCAATAGGGCAACGGAAGAGGAGAGGATAGTAGAAGGAAAGAAAAAATTAGGGTTAGAACACAGGCTCTGATAATCAGCTCAAACATATAAACGTGCTCTATTGCCGTGACTATATGGAGATTACATGATACAGAATATTAAAGACTTTATCTAGAATATTAGAAAGTATATTCCTAAAATATAGAATATATCTAAAATATCGTAGAGAGTATGCTTAGAATATTACTTAATATTAAAAGAAACTATATTTAAACTAACATTTATTAGCGAAAAATGAACTCGAGATAGAATTAGTATCGTAATACTAATAATTTACAAAAATTTTTAAAACCATCTTTATTTTATCGAACTCATCTTATACTCTTATATGATATATTTTAAAAACTCAACACTTTATCTCGGAGTTGCTTTATAAAAATACTTTAACGTTACTTTTGTAATTTTTTGTGGGTTTTGATATTATATTTCTACCAATTAAAGATTAAAAAAAAAAAAGAAAATTGGACAAGAGTATTGCCTCGACAGAGGCACGTTCCCTTTGAAAGGAGCGTACGTTATTCCATAGGCTCGTTCCTTTTCTCCTCGGATTGCTGGCCAAGGCGCAAGCGATACAGATGCTCTAAGGGTAAAGCCACAAAAGTAGTAATCATAAGAATCTTTCAGTGGCTACACAAAAAGCAAACACAAAGATGCTACCAGCCCCGAGGGTCGATAATATCTGAAGCCCTAATAAGAGACTCAAGATACATTCAAGTGTACACTCCTAAATTTCAATTTGTGATAGGAACATATAACGTACATATGATATATGTGTGTCTTCTCTCTCCCCCAACAATATATATATACTTGCACTTTCCTTTTGGGGATATGCAACAAAGAAACACACATGGGGAGAAAAGATAAAGAATATAGTTCAATATATATGGACTCCTCCAAAGTCAGGTATTTTTTAGCTGGGACTGCTTTAATTTTGGTGCTATGGTTACCTAATATAACAAGTGCGGAGCAATACGTGGTTGGGGACCAAGAGGGATGGAACACTGATGTAGACTACCATATGCTTGGCTTGATGGAAAAACTTTCTACGTTGGTGATGCCTTAGGTAATAATACATGAAACTTATTTCATGCATTCATATTCCGAGTTTTTCAACTTTATTTATGTATAAAATATCGTTTTTTTTTATTTAGTTCTTGTACACTATCTAAACTTTATATGAAGTGCAATTTCGATTAATCCAATTATGTGAATAAATAGAAAAAAAATATCTTAACTTTCTGAATGTTATATTTTAATTCCTCAAATATTGATAAATAAATCAAATTAAGAAACATATCCATACCAAAAAGGATTCTTGAAAAAGAAGAAGCTAAAGAACCCATCATTTGATTAATTCATATTCAGTAAATTTTATATTGACCATCCTTGAAAATTTTTGGAATCACACCGGTATTTCAAATTCTTTTAATTGCACACTTACACCTCCTTTGGATAGGCATTTGATTCACTTTTATGAAAAATCATCAAGGGACATCTATGACATTATAAAACTTGTTTAATGGTGTCCATTTATCATTGAAATTTATTAGGATTGCAATGTTATATGACAGAGTGTATGCGTTAAAAGATTGTGGGTTTTGTCGGTTTGAGAAAATTTAAGAGAGAGATGATTTAATTTACCCTTTTTATAAATGTTTGATACATGCAGTAGTTAATGCATTGTTTAGAATATTGAAAACAATTACGTAGACTTTTAAGCATTTTTAAGTTTTGACATGGAATGTAATGCTTGATCTACTTACAAAAGTTTACTATATGTGTGGTGTATAAACACTTTTGATATATGATGAGTGCAAATTATGGATGATAATTGATTTAAAAACTACTTTAATATATATATGTTAATATTTTATTAGTATTTACGTACTATTTATATATAACATTTAAGGTATAGTATCAATTAAATATTTTTTTTTTTAATTACAAACATCTTTTTCCCTCTTTGTCACTTTTCTTTCTATTTCCCTTTTTACTTTCACTTCTCCCAACCTTCTCCTATTGGGACATACATGCCAACGTGAGATGGGATTTAAAAGAACAAAAAAAATTCCATTTTCATGTAAGTTGTGAAAGTTTGGCGCTTGCTCTCTTTTGACAATATCCTGATGTCATCCTCGACTTATGCTAGTTAACGAATGAAAACTGTAAACAGTAACTTCTAAAATTTAACCGCCATGGTAGCATGATTTCGAATGATTTGAGTACATAGTATCAGGAGAAATGAAGTCCTTTATCTATAATTATCTTGTCTTCATTATGTATTTAATGCATTATTTAGGACTGGAGCATAGAATTCTCCATCTATCGGCATATCATTGTTTCCAAAAACCATATGGCGATTTCATGTCCTTCTTTTTTTTTTTTTTGTCTATTTTGCAGTATTCAAATATGTACAAGGAGAACATAATGTCGTAGAAGTCGATGAAAACGGTTACAACCAGTGGAAATGGTGTGGAACCAGATATTTCATATGTGAATATCATTGTGATTTCACTGACCAAAAGATTATGGTGGTCGTCAACGAAGCAAAATAGTCATGGCGTCTAGATCAAATCGGAAGTGGCAAGTTGAGTTTAATTTCAGACCCCGAGCCGATGTTAATACCTTTGTTTTCGTATTTCTACTTTTTTGCTTCATGGAGTTGTAGTATTTATTAAATCGTGGTTGCTTGTTATGTACGCCTTATTACCACTTGAAAATGGAGGGTGCGAATAAAGTTAGGTGCAAATTTCTTTAACATAAACCCATGACGTAACAATTCGCCACCTATATTTATTTCACTAAGGACACGAAAAGGTAAGTGCCTGACTAAAATCCACAAAACTCCGATAATTACTAGCAATTAAGCACTAAATACACAAGTTCAAGTGCTTACAAATACTAAGTGACTCTAGGTAGTCTCTTCGTACTACAAAAATGAAGGTGAAACCTGGACATAGTGTCAAAGCTAAGTATAGAGGTCAACTATACTGATCCAACGAATACACCCGACATGATTGAACTACACCATAGACACATATGAATTTGAAACCCTAAGCTATAAGCACCATAACATTTACTGAAAAATAAGTCCATCTAACAAAACATCCCTCAGCATCTATTCCTCAAAGTCGATGTAATTTACATCAGCTCAGTAGTCATAATATATTCCTTATCTCAATTCGTTATATAGTCATCGACCTCTAAGGTAGCTATTCCTGAAAAAGATATTCCCACAAGGGGTTGAACCCAAGCTTAGCACATAATCACACACATATGAATGCCAGATTCATATATATATACATATAGAACATCTAAGTAACACATATACACACACACATCAATTTATTCTCTTTCATTTAGATATTGCAATACAATACGGCTTTAGCGTCCTAAGACAAAGGATATCTTATGATCTTGCATACATACATGCACATACACACACATATATAAATGATAATGCTAGGTGCTCCCTAATATCCTGGAATTCAAGGTTCACTTAACTCTATCTACATCATTTCGATGCACCTCTTGACTTAGGACAACGTCATACATCCATTGTTGAGTTGCCATACCAACATCACACAATACACTATCAGCACATTTGTTAAGGTCAAATATTTATTAGCTTCATTAATTTGTAACCTAATATGCATAACGCATCAATCAAGGTGATCACGTACATGAAGTGGGCTTATCAAAATTTATTTCAGAATCCTAAATCCTTAACCCTTGTTACCAAATCCCAATCGCAAACTGTTTAGTATTCTATGCAAGTTTATCCCATAATCCTATTTAGGCTCTCTAGATAGTCATTAAGCTACCTAATAGTTGATAACTCTCAACTTACTATTTGATACTAACCAAGCTCCTTAGAGGATCCCCTAGTTAAAACTCACAATAAGACTCTAAGAAGAGTTTAATTTATATATTGGGTAATAATTAGAAGGTAATCAAGTATAAGCTTTGTATTACAGCTTGTTTAAGTTTTACGAATTATTGAAACGATTAACTTGTTGTTCAAGAAGCAAAATCAATGATATAGGAAATTAGTAATCGGATATGTAGATTAAATGTTTTATAGATGTAAAAGGAACAGGTTGAGTTTGGAAATTAGGATTATAAGAAAAGGAAATAAAGCTGGCTGCTGTACTGCAGTTGGCACCCATGGTAAGGCTTATGCTGATCGGATGCTTGTAACAAAAACGAATTTTATGATATGTTAAGTAGAAGGTTTTTATTTGTATTGTTGAAACATGACAATTTGGAGGTGGAAAATCAAAGTGAGATAAAGGTAGATAGTGAGGAGTAATTGACATGTAATCAAAGCAAGAAAGGAAAAAAAAGGGATAATAGGGGGTGGTTAAACCGTAATTAAACCAAAAAGTATAACCGAAATATGATATTTTTATGCATATTAGTTTTTCCCAAATGGATGTGACTATGAAACCAGCAAATAGGCTACTCCAAACATGGATTTTCGAAGTGAACTGCTCTCTTTCACTAGCTCACACCAAAAAACCCCAATTTGTAGAAAACGCAAGTCCAGAGAGCTAAAATTGTTAGAGCTGCTACCCCCATATTGATCACCAACTGTTTATCTTCATTCAATCTTGTCCTTACTAACTCAACAACATTGTCAATGGCTGCAACTGTTTCCATTTCCTTATTCTCTAGCTTTTCTAATTGGTCACTTTCACCCATGGATGAGTCTTCCTCTTCTTTCACTACAGTGTTTTCTTTTCCTTCACAAGTATCGGAAACTTTTGGCTTGTTTGAGGGGCTAGGATGATGTTCATGATAATTTATTGCAGTTGTTCCTTCCGGAGAAATTTGCATAACCATTCTCTTCGGCATGGTAATTATGAGAGTTTCGTTATCGAATTTTCCCGTCATGTCGTGCACTTGGCAGTTTTCTGGAATGTTGAAATCTTTGTTTAAGATGGCATATCTGTTTTCTCCAAGAGGTAGCTGTCCTCGTAATTTTATGAGACGTAGATGCCCGTCATAGGAGACCCCCGTCCATTCCTTTGGAAATCCTGAAAAAAGTCAATAAGATATAACGTGTAATTAATGTTTAAGATTGAAACAAAGAAAATAACGTGGTAATAATGTTATAGGATATTAATAAAATCCAAATAATTTCAATACTTGAATTTTTATATCTTATCCAAAATATTTTAGACGTCATTCCCGTAATGAATGAATAAGATAATAAAATGAGAGTGAAGTTATGAATCAATTGAAGGATTATAAATGTCTTAGGTAACCATAAATAGTGATAGGAATGTTTTGCTCCATGCATAATGAAGCACAAGAGAAAGTTAGTCCTTGTGATATTCCCGATTTTATCATTTGAGAAATGTTAACATAGAAATATATCTTCAATGTTTTGTATTAAAATATAATTAATAATTACTTTTTGTAATAATTCATTACTTAATCTAATGGAAATAGATTCTCTCAGTTTGCCTTGTCTTAATTTCGCTCAATTTAAATCCTAATTTAATCTTTATAACCTGTAGAACTTCAATAAATTAATGAAAACTCCAAATGAGGCGATAAAATCAGATTCAGAAAAACACCTACGAGCTTATATTATTATGAAAGATAAACATAATTTTTGTGCAAAGCAAAAATCTTACAAGTTTTTTCAAGAGGTGTAATTATACTGTACTAAAAATTCAAATTATCAATAATTTTGAGAACTGCCATACTCTATGGTTTACCCTAAACATAATCCAATCATCATCTCCGATTCACGATCACCATCACAAATTTTACTAGCTAAATACATGGTACGAGCAAAGCTTGGAACAAAGGAAAAACAAGACCCCAAGACATCATATTAATTTCCCGGCGGAGTCTAACTTGCCTTGCCACACATGGAAAAATAGAAAGAAAAGTACCCGGAAGATGGATGAAGAGAAGAGTTGCTGTTGATTCATCTTTCCATTCTGAAATCGGATTGTACTCTTCGGAATCGGTTGGACTTGGACCAATCCCATTTAGTGTCCGGTTCGAGCCAAATCCAGCCATTATGGCCCCAATTTCAATTCCTCTTAATTTCGCCTGTCGTTAACAGTTAACACACATTTACTTAAGTTCGATGTTATCTCAAATTTCTCTTGCAACGTGAAATGTTGAAAACCTGATAATACTGTTGTTATACAAATGTATACCTTCTTTGGAAGGTGAACCAAATTTTATGCTTTCCTCCTAATGGGATATATTCCTTTTGTGCAGCTTAGGGTTTCCCACGACTGAAGGGTTTTGGTTTCCCCAATGCACGTGAAACGTGAAAATCATAACTACTTATGTAATAAACAAGAGGATCTCCAACTAAAGTTTTTACATAAGAAAAGAAGGAAACATATATTCTCCTTTCATTTTTCTTGCTTTTTTTTTTTTTTTGGTGTTTCCTTTAATTTTTCCCTTTCGTTAAATTATTATACTTCTCAAAACGATGGCAATATATAGGGGAGATGTATTAATTTCCAATTGATTTCATCAATAGTATGATGGTATGATAAAATTCTAATATAAGAAAAATTAATTTAGGACACGATGTAGCTTCATCTTTCAATTTGTAGCATGCCTGCAACGGTGCGGTCCATCATGTCAATTCATGCAAATTGAAGCAAAATGAAGTTATAACTAGTTAAATTCATCCAACCTGTCTTACTTAAAAAAAAAAAAAAATAATGGAGTGATTAGAAGGAAAAAAGCTTACTTTTTCTTCTCCTTATAACAACTAAGGTACTAAGATGTTTGAAGTTTTGACCCAATATGCAATCATGGCCCTAAAGTTTAAACAATCAACTTGTTCAAGTAAATTCCAAATTTTTTCAATTTTGTCAATCGGTTTAAACTTGCAACTTCAAAATATTTTAAAAACCAATTAGTAAAATGACAATGGCTTCTAGACATACATTGGATGTCCCTTAAAATTTTATCCAGCATAATATAGTTTATGTGGAGTTATTTTAGTTGTTTGATCTTTGAGAAATTTTGATATAATAACACATAGAGGGAAGTCATAGGAAGAGATGTAGAGGGAGAAACGGGCGAATTCATGTGTGTGATAGCAAGTTAAACTCGATATTCTTAAGTGTTCTTAATTTGTGCATTTCTTGAGTATTCTTATTTCATTCTTCATTGATTGCCTTTGATCATTTGAGAAGGTGTTTCACCTAAGTTTTTGTATTCTTTTCAAGCTTATCGATACCTGAAACATGGCCAATTAGAAGGAGGCCTCCCTTATTTATAGAGTTTGGCTTCTTATCTTAACCATATGATGGCTTTAAGATGGATGATTGAAAGCAAGTGTTCAAATGACCATTTGACTACTTCTAACGACCTAATGAATGAGTATCAAGCTTTCTTCTCATTATGGATCCATAGGCTTTAAGCTTGGTTGATGGGCTTACTTAGGCATAACTCCCTCTAAACTCATAAGGTTTAGCCTATCTTCAATATAAAGGGAGCCCATTTCCTTTTAGAATAAGCGCAATGATTAGAAGTAGCTCTTTAAAGCTTAAGAAGTGCAATTTCATGCACAAAAGAACTAAGTAAGGCTGTGAGTAGGTTTAGCAATTTTTATTTCGAGTTTATTAAGTTAAATCTTTCTAAAACATTTTTGTAATTGGACTTGGTTTCTTAAGTTTCATTAATAATTGAGAAACTAGACCGTAACATTAAATTTAGCTAAAAGTCCATTACCAAAATACCTCTTTACATATAGGGTTTTCAACAAAATTGTAATAATAAAAATTCTTTGATCAGAAGCAATATATTGCATAGGATATGTTGCTCTTATAGTCTATATAATTCATTGATGACGTATTGACAAAAATCAATAATCTTTCCGATTTGAGCTTCTTCCATCGTTCCTTCTCCTGTTTACGATGTTTGTTTTGTATAGCCACTTCAAGTTCTTTCTTTTCGACTTTGGTAAATTTGTATAGCACTTCAATTTTCTCGTGGTCTATGGCTGCTTACGTCTTGCAATCACTAAATGACTCCTCTCACTGTTTCATTGTTTTTTTTGGTTTTTTCCTTTACTCTTGGTCCTGCTCTATTACGAGAAGGAATGGTTTATTTGCTTACCTCATCATTTATTGATATATCATAATTTGAGGATGAGTTAGTATACTCGCTAAGTGTACCCACCTTAGTTCACCTGCTTTGAGTCTTTTTTGGCGTCTCTAATTTGAGACATATTTGAGTTCATTATGCAATATTGCCCTATAATGGTCAACTATGTATAGTTTTTGCTCATTTTGTTTGAATAGATCATAAGCATCTTTGATATATTTATGCTCATTTTTTTTTTTTTTTTTTTTTTTTTACTTTGTGCTTGTCGTTATATTTTTTTATTTTGGTTAAGGAAAAAAATTTTTGGGTAAGGACTTGTCATCATATCTGGTTATTGTAAAACTTGAATTTTAGAAAATCCTTTGAAATTTTCATGCCCTAGGAATTACAGTGTTGTCATGTTCATTTTCATGGATTTTTCTCCTTCCTAAAGAATAGTCCTTCCTTAAAGCTTTCATGGACTCTGCCAAAAAAGTCTGCAATAACTAATTATTTCCAATAATTCGATTTATACTGAATCTTGACCATGCGACAATAAGAAAAGCCCATCATCATTGTGCTCTAATTTTTTCTTACAACTTTGGTCTCTTTCATTTTCATTTTCATCCTCATGCTCTAAACGAATTTGCACGGAATATTATGAACTTGTGCAAGCAAATTGGTGTTTGCGATGATTAAATTAGTGTAGATTGAGAAGGAGTCATTTCAACTGGGGTGTATTTTTGAATGTTTTTGAGCATAATGTGAGTAACATGTTGAAATTATGATGGTATCAAATTCCAGAATTAAATATTATTAAAAGGAGAACTACTATGTGAAATTAGTAGATTTAATGTTATTGTGATTCATACATTTTCTCAATTTAGAACTTAGGAGAGATTCTTATTAGTAGGGATGGATGCGGTGCGTTGCTAACCCCTAAAAAAAAAAAAAACTTGGTATGCCTTGTAAAAAGTCATTTTTTTTTAAATTTTCAAAAACAAAAAAACATATATATCTTCTTCTTTCTTGATACTTTTAAAAAGCTTTTTTTCAAAGTGAGAGAGAACTTAACTAATAGCTAAATGGGCCTTTTTCACTTGCTTCTAAAAAAAGAACCCATATATATTTTAAGCGCAAAATAAGACATGAGGTTAGATGCTTGGTTTTACCAATATGAGACTGGGTTTTCAAATCTCATATTTGTTATTTTACTTTTTTAAGATGTATTTATTATCTAATTGATATGTTTCTCTTTGTATTTATTAATTTTTTTCACAATAACTAATAAAATTAAATTTATTAATTACAAATGATATTTAACTAAATATATTCTCCCAAACTATTGCATTTTATTAGTAATACACTATTATATTGTTTATATTACAAATATTCTACTTTATCATATAACCTATTGATAAATATATTGATTATATAACTTGGTTTAGTAATTTTCTACAATTAATGTTACAAATATGAATGTGCATTATTGAATAGTTTATTACCTAATAACTTATATTGAAAATGATATATTTTTTAAACATTGCTAATAAAAAAATTATAAAAGTTATCATGAAAAAGAATAGTCTATATCAATTTGTTTTTCTTTTTTGCTTTACTTTTAATTTTTTGTACATGCATCTTTTGATTTATTTTTGTTAAAAACAAAACTTACATAAATATTATATATTGATATATTTTTTTAATAAATTAATAGTTAAATTTTATTTGATATACATATATAATATAAATATAAAAAGTTTATTCTTTTAATTTCTTATAAAATATAACAATCATCCTTTATAATTTTTTATAAGAATTTTTGTATTTTGTTAAGTTTTATGGATTGTGATAGGTTAATACTAATAAAATGTTTTTACTTATATAAAATACAATATAGTTATGATAATAAATAGATATTTTCTATCGATAATTTTAATATTAACTTAATTAAGGGTAAATCTGCCCACTTCCAGGATCGTCCCCGCTTATAAGAGTGTAACTTGTAGTAAAAATTTGGAATTGAAAAACATTCGATATTTTTTTTCACTTCTTAGAAAAATAAAAGAAATAAAAAAAAAGAGCCATTATGAGTTACAATGGCTGATTAGATTGTCGTTGGAAAAATCTAACGATTCGGATTTGATAGCCGTTGGCCCGTTGCACAAAGCAACGATGGGATGCGCGTCACTGTTACGTAAGCAATGTCTTTTGATCTGGCAAATCAGAGCTATTAAGGAAAGTCGGGGCTCTAACGGTCAAGGACGTTTAATTACGTGGAAGTTTTCAACGGTCAAGACTCATGGATGAGCTGCCATGCGTAACGAACGTTGTTTTTATTTATTTATTTAAATTCTGACAGTTCAAAAATAATTTTTAAATATATGTATATAATGGAATCTATATATAATTTTTAAATATATATAATAATATATATGAATAAGAGAATTGCTTAATACCCTAAGATGGTTTTTAAAGAACCAAATTGGATTCAACGCTAAAAGTGGTCCAAGTAGTTATATCAAGAATCCTAGAAAATGTTACTCTTATCCTGACTTGGTATATTTTATGAGGAGTATGTTGGTTTAAAAATGGGCTAGGGTCTTTTAGCCTTAGCCAGTAGTGGAGTGAGTGAAGACTAAATTAGAGAATTTGGCCCTAGAGTGAAGATGGGTTTGCAAGGATCATAGATATAACTTTATGGTCTATGATGATTGTGGACAATTTAAGTAGAGAGTGGAGGTCTATAAAATAGATATGAGCGAGTAGGATCATCGATGAGTTATTTGATATGATTACTTCAATACTTAAATAAAAAAAAAATGAAAAAATTCAATAGTAAAAGGATAGATTTTTTGCCAATATCTATCTGTCTCTTACCGTGACTCATGAGAAATGGTGTATTATAGACAAAGGCTTAGACAATCGCTAATTCACACTTGGTAACCTAGGATGACTACATAAAACTAATATAACTTGCTTGCACGATTGAGGTGATGATTACTTTGAGCTTTGCATTTATCCTTTTGCATTTAATGCTTATGAGGTGATGTACAATCGAGCCATAAGCATCTCAATGAAGGGGGCTTCATCCATTGTGTTGCATTTGATGCATCATACATTCTGTACTAGTGCACATTTGGGTTCCTTCCAAGGGATATTGTTGAGCCATGTCAGGGGATCATGGATTGGGACCACGAGGAGTTGGGGAATGCATTTGCTCCTTCGAGTGTGTTTATTGGTGCCATCTCGAGAATAGCCAGCTTGGGTTCGAAGAGCTTAGTCTATGGACTGGATGGGTTAGCTTGATCTCACGAGGCTTGACTGTCTCAAGCTACGAGGGAAGGGGGTTAGCTTAGGACTTCAAGGGTGTTTGTTGAAGAGGTTGCCTTAGTTTCATGGGGCTCGACTTTTAAGCTAAGAGAGTTGGCTTAGGTTCTCATGGGCCTTAGTTTGCAAGATGAGGAGGTCGGCTTGCGATTTCTAGGAGCTTAGTCCTTGGGCTAAGGTAGTTGACTGGGGCCTAAGAAATCATGTTTAGAATATGCTTTCAATAGAATAGAATTTGGTACTTTGAAATTATTCATTACTAGTTAAATTCACTACTTGAACTTCATGTGTTTTTCTAATTATGCATTAAAATTTTGAAATCATTCAATATTATGGCTGATTAAACTTTTACTTTTCAAATTTTATATTTGGATATCAAATGATACTAAACATTGTACCAAATTAAGATTTACTCGTCAAATCTACTTTCTACATCATCTTTAAAAAGGCAGCGTGATAATCATAATGATTGGTTAAAATAGTATAAGCACAAATAAGGTAGTAAACTCAATAAGTGAAACTTTGATGGTCCCCTTTTTTATGATAAAGGAGAATGCCAATTATTAAACTTGTTAGCTAATGCCCTAAAGCAATTATTTATTAATATCATCTTGTTATGAGACGTGATATATTTTCTCTCTTGACGAGAAAATGTTTAAATTAATTTAACCCCACTTGCACGAGCTTCCCGTTTAAGTAAAAACTAAACAAATTACCTATAATGTGGTGGCATGAATATAACTATCCTAATTGATTGGAATATATGTACAATTATAAATTATTCCCTCAGCACATATGAAGTAGTTAAATATATAAACATATATTTATGAAGTCGTGGATTAAACAAAAAAAAAATAAAAAGGAAGTGCCAACAAGAAGTAAATTTAGAAATAAGAAATCCTATTTATTATATTATCTCGAGGAGTATTGAATACAACATCCTTCCATTTATTTCATTTCATTAACCATGTGACAATATGCACGAACTTTATTGTATCGCAAATGCACACTTAGAAGATTACATGTTAGGCCCTTCTCTTTGAGCTGGATCGGTAACTAACATAGGCTCCAAGTGCTCCGACAACCTCAAAAACTGCCAATGCCAAATTCATCGTCCAATCAAGGTCTCGTGCCATACGTTGCAAAGTGGTCTTAGCTTCACCCACCATGTTAAATATTTCTTTCCTCTTTGCTTCCATGGCAACATTTTTTCGAAACAGCATCACTCCCTTCATAAGTTTCTCCATAATCATAACCATCAGCTCTCGTTCGACAATTTTCGACACGACACTTTTAGGGTCTTTGATCTTATCCTTCCTTTCCCCATCCTTCAATTTTTCTTCGTCCATCAACTTCTTAAGTTCTCCAAGGGAAGAAGTTTCGGATGCATGATACGGAGTTTCTTGCTTTTCATCCAAAGTCCTCTTATGATCAGAAGCAACCGCATGATCTCGATTCTCGTTTTCACGGCTTGTTTCGCCTATTTTCTTCTTGGATGTTTTGGTGATTGTTGTTCTGTGACGGGTTCAAAAATACTAGGTTTACGTGTTTCTTCTTTTGGGATCGTAAGTGTAAGCTTGTCGTCTTCGACTTCTCCAACTAATTCATTGGGTTTGCTATCGTCCGAAAGGTCGAATTCTAGGGCAAAACGACGACATCCCGTTGCCTCCAATAGGACGCTCTCCACGAACCCTTATATCACGTAAGTTTTCAGTAAAATTGATCCTCACTTGCTCTTCATGAAAACCTTGGGGCAGTCGAAATAGGTTAAATGGCACACGGAAGAACATATAAAAAACTTAGACATCGGAAGAATTTATCCGCTATTATCACTAAATATTTAAATCTAAATGAGATATAGCTTCTATTCAATCTTTAGTTAATTAACATTCTCTTATCATATATATTATAATCTTTTTTGAACGCAGGTTTATCCTAAAAGTGTATACCCCTGTCCTAAGACATTGATTGTTGTGAAAAAAATAAAAAAACACATCTATCATTATTTACCATTAAAAGAACTATGCCTTATAAACATATCAAATATGATTGCATTGATCTTCTTCAAGCTAAATTGAATACTACACAATAACGCTTTAAGAGTCATCAATTTCGATCACTTGAATTTCTTTAAACTTATAATTATCTCTGTTCAATTTTAGTCTTCGAGCAAAAATTGTATCTTCATTTGGTTTATATACATTTGAGGATGGGAATCACAGGTCCTTGTAATCAAATCTACAGTCTAAACATGATTAAAAGTGAAGTTAGGAAAATGTAGGGTCATGAGAAGAAGATTTGTGTAAAAACCAAATAGAAGAAAATAATAATAATAATGCTATAAAGGGATAAGATAAAAATAGGTTTATAGGAGATGGTGTCATTTATATCTAATGCAATATCCTATAAATCAGCAATCTAGACATAAACATTTAAGTATTATGACAAAACCCTGTCCTTGTACGATTACGATTAATAGTAGATCTAAGGTATTTGAAAAAGTAAATCGATTAAGCTAAAAACTTATAAGAAACTTGTTAACTCTAATCGAGGAATTCTCGTACATTTGGAAATTCATAATATAATAAGAACATCAAGAATATAATCAAAATAGTGAGAATTTACTTTATATAAAACTCTAAAATTGAATTTAAGACAATCGTACCTGAATTTAGTGTTTTCGGGAAAAATTATCCGATTGAGCTCAAATTTTATCATTAAGTTAGAAAAGTTAATTGAAATAACCTAGTAAGGTTAAATTTTAAAAATAACAATCCAAAATCTCAAATTTAGCATTAGAAATGTAATTATTCAATATAGTATAAAAATGATCGAAATCTCTAAAATTGAGCTCGGAATTCAATAAGGACTTAGAGATAAGTTAATTAGGTAATAAAAGAAAATAATATAACATAATATACTATATAAGTATACACGTATTTTTATGAGTATATCTGGTATATATAATAAATATACCGTAAATTAACCTAAAATTATATAATTATATACAATATATCCTAAATTCATAAAAATAATTAGAGAATATCTGTTAAAAATAAAAGATATGTTAGAAACATTATTATATGGGTACAAATACACATTACATGTGATATATACATAAGATACACACTTGTATATTAATAAAATAACTAAATACTAATATATATATATATATATAATGTTAGTATTTAATCTAAATATCTATTAAAGTTTATCCAATGTAAGCCTCAAAGCTAAGCCAATTGACCGTAAGATTGAACTTAAAACATAAGTTTTGGACGATCGGTTAAGGAATCCGATTAAACCCCAAATTATAAACTATTGAGAGAAATATTAGTAAAAATGATCCCATAAACTTGAATTTAAAAAAATAAGTAATAAAATAAGAGACTATAAAATTTTCAAATTTTAAGCATAATAAATACTAATTACTGAAAAGGCAAAAAATGTAATCTAATAACTAATAAATGACTAGAGATAGATTATATGTATATTAAAAATAATAGAATGAATTAAATAATATTTAAGAATATTTATTTGTACTATATATGAATTTACATGTAAGTATAAATACGCGTAATTACTTAAAATAATACTAAATGCTTAAAGAAAATTCATAATTAATTAAGGAAAAATCAAGAAAAATCATGAATCATCCAGAATTGGGTCGTGGCAGCTGGGAAAAATAAGAAAAAATTCAGCCAATTAGAATAAGCCAACATAAAAGCCAAAAATCAAGGGATAAAGCAATTGTCTTGTTCCATTTAATGTACAATAAATCCCTTAAAGCCCTATAAATAGCAGGAAAAATTAAGGAAATCATTTGGACAGTTAGAAATCAGAAAAAATTAGGGAGAGATGAAAATTGAGAGAAAAATTCGGTTTAGAAAAAAAATTAGAAAAACTGTGCAATTAGGGCTTTCAAAGGGAACTTACGCTAGACGAGGAGCTGGGAGTTGACGGCCACCATCACCACACAGTGGTGGCAGCGCCCAGGCCGGACAACAAGGCCACGGCGGCCTGCGGTGGCCAGAGCCACCAAGATCGGTGAGTCCGATTTCCAGCCCGATTTTGTGTAATTTTTTAAAAATAGTAAATATTATTAGAAAATTATGAATTTTGTTATTCTGAGATATTTTTGTATGAAGTTTGTAGGAAAAATATTATTTTGATGAAAACATGCCCCATAATATATGATCCTTAAGAAATCATGCAAAACCGAGCACATTTCGGTTTAGAAATAAATGACCTTAGGAGTGTAGTTTGGAGCTCAATTTTTTTTTTCTGTAGGATGCTCATGTGATATAGAATAGTGCTATGAAGCCATTTTTTTAAAATTAATTTTTGAAAATTTTAAGTTAATTTTTAGCCCTAAAATGATGGAAAAATTGAGTAATTTGGAGTTAATTAAGTAAATAAATTATTAATTACTGACTTAGTGAATAAGTAGATGTTTAGGGATGTTGAAATCTGATGGAGAATGATACTTATAGTATTTAGGGTGTTAGATGGAATTATTAGGTTAATTACGTAGTAAATAAGTAATATGGAAAAATAGTACATTTTAAGTTAATTTTGTAAATTAGGGTAATTAGGAGTAAAATATGATTTAGGATGAATTTAGACATTTTGAAATGATAATTTATGTTTAGAGATGATAATTAGAGTGATATAAATATTAGAAGTGTAATATATACATAAAAGGTAATAATACATAATAGGTAATTATTGGAAATATAATAAATAGGAAATATTATAATAAAAATTGATATTGTGATAATAATAAAAATGTACAATAAATCTAATAGGAAATTTGAATTTATGTAATTATATGAAAAATGTAAAAATTTCTCACATTAGGAGTGAATTCGGTACACTAATAAGGATATAAGTGTATCGGGTGAAATAAAATACTGACTAGGGGTAATGATGGTATTTAGGAGATCGGGAAATAATGTGATTAATTTCACATTATGGGTTGAAACGAATTTCTAGGGTTAGAGTATAAAACACTACTTAGAAATCGAACTAGAACCTAATTTAGAAATCGATGCGAAAACCGAACTCGAACCTAACCTCGAACCTAAATAATTGTAAAAGACGTAAGACCTAGATAATTAGGCATATTAAACCCTAAACAAAACGTAACAATCAGCGTTATAGGATAAGATGAACTTATAATATTATATGAAATACTGAAACCAAGTTCGTGTTATAGGGATGATCGGCGATGGCCTGAGCAAATCGGACCTCGAGTGAGTGAGCGAGGAGTCGAGGTAAGTTGGGATTAATACGATGTTTTATTTTGGAGGCTTAAGATTATGCTTGGTTGTGCTTGTGCTTGATTGTGGGTGATGTTATGATTCTGTTTGTTGTTTTGGCATATATTGTATGAATTGTATGAAAGGATTGATCACCCTAAACTGGACTTAATCAAATATCCGACCAGTAATCATAATCGGACATGCACGGCAACCCATTAGGGGAACTTAGGACTCTCCGGCCAAATACTGACCCCTTCGGAAGGAATAGCGCAGGATTGCAAAATGGTTCCTTCTTCATCCTCAGTCGAACTAAGTGATAAGAGAGGAGGTCGCGGCGAGGGTGAAGACAGTGGTTCGAAGGTAGTTGCGGGAGGAGCAAGGTCTCCATTACACAAGCCTGGGTTTGGTCATGAGCTGTTGCATTAACGGCAACTCCTCAACCCTGATTAGAGCGGGCGTAATTTCTTTAATCTCACGACAGGCCGGACAACGTCGTGCGATGGCATTTGCTTGCATATGCATTGCATCTAATAAGTGATTGAAAACCTTGTTGTGTTTCTGGTATAGTTTTAATTCCTCCGTCCCTGCTTACTGAGCTGTGGTTGCTCACATCCCTATAGACGTCGTGCAGGTGCTGGCCTAAGAAGCGGCAAACAACTACTCTGAAGCTAACAACCGCTAGATCCTGGGGAGTGAGGAAAAATATTGAAGAATAAACACATATTTTTAAGGTTTAAGTTTTTATTATTTTTCATTTCCGAATGATGTAATGATATAGAAAAATACTATAGAGAAATATTGTAAACTTCAACTGCAATAACTGAATTATAACATATCTATAATTCCTCACTTTTATAGGTAAATGATTTATTTAAATTACAAATTGTCTACTTCAAAGCGAGTTAATTGTGGACGCCTTGTGTAGATCAGGTCTAAGATAGCGATTGTAAGGCCAACTTCTATCTTAGGATGGTTTACACGGCGGGGCTGTTACGATTCTACCGCTTCGGGGCGGGGCTGTTACGATTCTGCCGTTTCGGGGCGTGACAGTTCTAAATTGGTATCAGAGTAAAGTTTTAGTGAACTCGCTTTGAAATGAACAATTAAAAGAGTTAGACATCTTAGGAGTACATTGAGAGTGGGTAGAAATAAAGGGATATTAACATATCGTACTACAAATTATAGGATAAGTAATGACTATAACTCTACATTGAGATAGGCGTTAATCAAATTTAGCTCTAGTAATGAGATCATATGGAGAACAATATTATAATTGGTTAGTTAGGATATGTTAATCTTATGAACGGAATTACTGAAGAGTTTGTTAATGAAGTTATATAGAAATTGATGATAAGTGATGAGATTTATGGATAATAACGAAGATCAATCTAAGTTTTGGCATAATGGGGATCATATGATATGACTTGTTGAATAAGGATGGTTTGGAAGTGAAAGATTGTAACTTAGGCGACGTTAGTAAGATATGTGTAGTAACGATAGAAGAGAGATACCTCATTCTGCTAATAGGACTAGTACTGCAATTAGCACATTATATATCTTTAGATGATTAACCTCAAAAAATTTATTGAATGGCTTTCACATTCTCTTGGATTAGTTGGAGTAAGTTAAGATCATATACAATATGAGAAGATAATATATGAGATGATGATTGATAATAGTATTGAGGAGAATAGTAATGATAAGGTAAATGGAATGATTACTAATCCTGATTTTCTTATTGAAGTATAATGTTTTGAATCATCAAATGGAAATTATACTCAATGAACGAGAAGATGAATATGGTGGAAATTTGAATGATGAATACAATGTACTAGTTGGTTATATTTTGTTAGGAGTTTAAATTGATCATATGATTAGCTATTCATATAAGTTAAGATCCTATTGATCTTTTAAGAGATATCGTAGTGCTCATTGATGGATGTGTATTCTTTGGATATATATACGTCTGTCATAATGTACTATATCCTTATGAGTAAAATATAAAAAGGGGATTGGATACGACATAGGTGACCGATTTTGGAAGTACTTTATATATGTAAGAATTAGTGGTTTATTGAAGTGATTTAGGTTGAATAAAGACGAATCTTTGAGTTAATATAGAGTTGAGGTGTAAAAAAAATATCGATAGAACTAATTAGTAGGATATGTTAATATTGTGGATAAAATTCCTAAGAAGTTTGTTAATAAATTTGTGTAGTAATCGGTGAGATGTGATGAAATAACAAGGCTCATGAACAATAGTGGAAATCAATTTGAGTTTTGGAACAAGAGAGATATGGTGATATGCATTAAAAATTTAGGTGAATCCGAAACTTATAGGATTTCTGAGATAATCTCAGCTTTGGTGCTTAGTATAAATACGAGGTAGTATAATCTGAAGTGAAATAAAACATGATATAGAAACGAATTTTAAGAAGACAAAACATTGAGAGGGAAAAGTTAGAAACTGATTCAGAAATGAATCAAAACCTATACTAGAGATATAATCAAAACCTAATTCAGGAGTAAATCTTGTATGGAATGAGAATATGCAGTATAGGAGATGACAGATGATGACAACATTAAAGAGTTTGATGATGATAAAGTATATGAAGTGATCATTTTTTCTGATTCTCCTATGGAAGTATAAGGTACTAAATCAACAAGTGGAACTGATATTAAATTAATTAGAAGATAAATGTGGTGGAATTCTTTTGAACGAATAGCTGTTATAAGTAATCTGAATTATGGATATGGTATGATAATTGATCATGTTTTCTTAAGAATTGGGATTGATCCTGCATAAATTATTTATATGTATGGATATCCAAACGATCTTTTAATGGATGTAATGGTGCTTCTCGACGAAATGTATTCTTTTGGACATGTGTAAATGCGATGATGATTGACATATTTGTAGTTAGGAGTGTAAAAAGATCAAATGTATTTTGGTAAGCAATCTTAGAAGTCTTTTATATGTGTAAGAACAGTAAAAGGAATAGTATTATAAGGCTATAATTGGATTAAGAATTCTTAGGCTTTTAGTGAATCATGAATTGGAGAATTATAGTTTGGAATGATAATTAAGTATAAGTGAAGTCAAATGAAGATGAAATGGATCATGAGATTTTTATGTAGTGCTGAGGCAAGTACAATGATATCATTATATAGTACTTATAAGTGGTAAATAAGATGGACAGTTATTAAATGATACATAAGAAATGAAGTAAGATTGCTACGTAAACTACAACTGTATATGTATCCAAACACCCTACAATAGTAATAAGATGAGTAACAACTGACGGTAAAGATGGAATTAAAGTAACAAGTTGGAGATGATTAGGATATTTGATCAACGGTTACTTAGTTATTTTAAGGATAAATCTGGAAAGGTATAACTCTCTAGAAAGTAAATTTTATGAGATGGTTATCTATTAGTAAACTGATTATGATAGGAGGATAAATAATGTTAATCATACATTAACAAAATTAGGAATATTTAATGTATTTACTTAACAAATGTATTGTTCACTTGAAATTCGAAATTCAAAATAAATACACTAAATGATGTAGCTTCTAGCTCAAAATTTTTGTATAGGATGTTTATGATATAAATGTAATTGCTATGTTGCCTGATTTTTTATTTGAATATTTTTAATATTTATTGTATTTTTCGGCTTAAAAATAGCTTGAAATTATGAACTAAATAAGAAATTATGAAATTAAATGATGAAATGAACATATACTGATTTTTAGCGAATAATAATAATGTTATGATATGTTGAAATCAATTTGGTGCAAAAAGAATTAAAATTGGGTAATTTAGGATAATTTAACGGTAAAATCAGAAATACGAATATATAGGCGATAGATCAAAAACTTTAAATCAAGTACTAGTTGAGTTCCCTATATTTTTAAGAGTCTAGAAATTTTCGGGGAATTATTTGGTAACCCGAGTTATTTATTACAAATTTACGTAGTAAAATAGCTTAAATTATAAATTAGGACTCATTTTTAGTAATAATATGTTAAAATATGATAAATAGTTGAATAAAAACTATTTATATGTGTATTGGTTAGATTGGATAAAAATTATATATTTAACATGTTGAATGATATTTTAATAACCAGGATATGTATTAAGGTTAGATAATACATATATTATATAGATATATTGACAAATTAGGTAAAATATAATTTAATAACCTAAGATAAGTATAATACGATAACATTTATATAGATAGGTATAACTGTATTAAAAACTCGAATTATCTGTTAAAAGTCATATCTAGAAAATAGGACTTATAACACATAACGTTAGGTTTGTACAAACTTAACGGTATTAATTTTATTAAAATCGGACAATCTTAAGTAATATAACCTATAACTCTATAATATTCTAGAATGTGGTATTACGATAACTCTATCGGAATTGAAACATGATTAAATAAGTTAAAAGTATGTTTTGATATGATCGAAATGATATATAATACGTAATAGTATAAATTATATATGTTATCAATAATTAATAACTTAACTTGATATATGTATATATATAATAGCAAAACTATATATTATTGTGATAATATATTTATATATAGAAATATAACCATTTTAGATCAAATCCTAATATTTTCATAATTATTACAAAAACTAAATTTAAGTTTTATGTATATAGGATTCCCCGGTGATTAGATCATTGACAACCCAAGTTTTCCGTAGTGAGCATCTAAACTAGTAAATAGGATCAATACTTTACAGTATTTTGGAATATTATTTTCGAATATTTTAGAACTTTAGTATGTATTAGCTTGTGATTGTAGTTAATTGTTTGTGCGTATGCAATGTTTGTGGTTGAGTTTCGATTTATTGTGATAGTAGCTGAGTTCCATGTTATGGTTGTTCCATAAATATTATATTTGAATTGTTTAAATTTGATTAATCATCCTAAAAATGAACTAATTTAAACTCGGTTTAACATCTAACTTGATATGCATCATAACTTACTAGGGATTATGATTAGGATTCTCAAGCCAAACACGAACTCCCTTGGATGAGGATGGTTGAAATGGTCATTTCCTCACCTTCAGTTGAACTAAGTGACAGGAGAGGAAGTCGCGGCAAAGTTTAGGGCCGTGGTTCAAAGGTGGTTACGGAGGAGGGTATTTTCCATTGCACAAACCCTGATTTAATCTTGATTCACGAGTGCGCGACATCAATCTCCTCAACTCGGATTAGAGTGGGTGAAATTTTTCTGATCTCACAACGGACCGGATAACGTCGTGCGATGGTATTTGCTTATACATGTATTGCATCTAATTAACTTAGTTGAAAACTATGCTTGTGATGTATTGAGTGCATACTTCTATCTCCACTCCACTTACCAAGCAAGTTGTTACACATTTCTCTATAGCTTGTTTTACAAGTTCCAAATGGTTTACAAGCACTTACATAACACCTGAACCTTAGTAAACTAGGATATGGAGTAGGATACAATAGGAAATGCCCGGTTATTACTCCTTAAAGGGCTTTATAGTTTTCAATATTTTTGTTTATATGTGAAATGACAAGTATTTGTGGGATTTACTACTACGCTTTTATAAGGTTAAATTATAAGTTTATTTTTAACAAATTATTTTCAAAGATTACTTCACAGATTTATATTAAATAGGTACCGAATTGGACGCTTCAAAGGGATAAAGTTGAGTATGCCTGATGTGAACTAGATCTAAAATAACAACTATAAACATAGTTTTTATCTTAAGATGGCTCACACGGTAGTGCTGTTACGACTTCATCTTTTCAAGGCGTGACATATAACATGAGTTGGCGTGACATATAACATATAAAAGGAATTTAAAATATTTAAACTCTGCAATATCTTATGATATGGATTTTTTTACCATCCCATTCATGTCTTTTACCGAATCGATCCCACTCTTGTAACTACCTTTGATTTAATGTCTATTAAATCTTGACTATTGAACTAATTGTATTTTAAACTATTCAGATTTGATGGACATTAAATCGATAGTGTGATGAAGGGTTGGATTAATTGTAAGCCCTACAATCAAGTATTCAAAATTCGATTTGTAAAATTTAGGGTGATTGAGTAAGTTATTTGATTAAGTTGAAATTTTTTGATAAAGGTAGAAGTATTAGTAAAAGTAACATCGTGAATTTAGATTTAGGAAAATAAATAATAAAATAATAAAATAATAAAATATTATAATATTAAATTATATGCATATTACCTATTATTTATCGAAAACGTATAAAACGGGTTTTGGTAATTAATGAATCAATAAAGATAAATTATATACGCACTAAAAATTATAAAATAACTTAAATAATATTTATGAGTATTTATGTATACTATATATGTATTTATGTGTAAGTAAAAATATGTGAAATTACTTGAAATGTATCAAAATAATGCTAAATAATTAAGAAAAATTTATAAAAATTAAAGAAAAATATGAAAAAGTGAAGAAAAGTCCAGAATAAGGGAATGGCAAGCTGTAAGTGAAATAATAATTAACCAACTAGAAAGTGAAAAAAGAAGAAGACAAGGACACTTGACAATAAAAAATCAAAAGAAAACCCAAAAACACTATTATAAATTAAGATCAATGTAACAAAAAATCATTCTAGTCAATTGTGAGTTCAAGAAAAATAGACAAAAGTTGAGAAGAAGAGGGGAACCAATTTTACCAAAATATACAAAATAATGTATATTTAGGGTATTATAGGAGAAGCCATACCTAAACAGCACTTAGGATGAAATCAAACTAACCACCACAGAGTGGACACTGTGCTTGATGGTGTCAACAAGGCTATGGTGGCTGGATTTAGCAATGCTGATGAGTCCGATTTTTTTTATTTTGATTTATTTATTAAAAATATTAAATAATTATAAAATTTAGTATTCTGAGATATTTTTATATTTAGATTTTAGAAAAAAATATTATTTTGATAAAATTAGGTCTCATGATATATAATGATTAAGAAATCCCTAAACTTGAGTTAGTTTTCGATTTCGATTTAAATAACCTTAATGATGTAGTTTTGATCTCAAAATTTTTGTATAAATTATTTAGGATATATATAACAGTGCTATGAAGAGTTTTTCTAGAAATTTATTTTTAAAATTTTTATTAAATTTTTAGGTCCTAAAATCATACAAAAAAGTAATTTGGGGCTTAATTTAGAACTTTAATGTTAATTAGGTGAAAATATTGATTTAGTATGTAATTAGGTATCTTTAGATAATAGTTGATGATGTGGGATGGTATATGTGGAGTTTAAGGTGTTAGTTGTATGTAATATCCTTATTATGCAATAAATAATTATAAAGGAATAATAGGTAAAATGGTATATTTAAGTTAATTTTATGATTTATGATAGGATAGTATTAGTGATGTTGAAGAGGTTAAATATGTGTTAAATGTATAAATTAGGAAATAGTTGATAATATGTGAAGATTAAAATTGATAATATTACAATAGTAAGAATATTATGTAAATCTGATTTGAATGTGAATTGAGGAAATTATGTGAAAAATGTAGGTTATACTTACATCAGGAACAAATTTAGTAGTTAAATTAAGAATATAGTATACCTTATCGACTAAAATACTGGTCAGGAGCTAAAACTGAGATTCATGATACTTAAGTATAGTTAAATGAATTTCATATATTAGTTTGGAAGGAATTCTTTGGATTTATAATTGAAAATAGTAATTAGAAGCTACAACAAAACTTAATTTAGAAACTAATTCAGAAATTGAATCAAAAGAACTAGTTTAGTCATAGGAATTATAGAATTAAATAATTGAGTAAAATTATAATTTTAAACTAAAAATTAAGGATTTAAAGCTTATATATATATATACATATATATATATGCACATATATGTATGAGTGGTATGTTAAAATGTGGACAATTTTTGAATCAGAAACCAATTTAGAAGTAGAATCAGAATGAGGATTAATATAAGTATATTAGATAGTAAGTTAAAAACCTAAACTAAAGGTTATGCTCATCAAATAAACCATAAAAAAAAGTTAAAAGGCATTTAAAAGACTTACAAACAAATGGTAGTAAATAGAAAAAGGTAAACTAAAACTTAATTTAGAAGCTAAAATCGTAATCGGAATAAAAAGAAAATTCGAAAACTAACTGAACAAGAAAAGTAATCCTAAGAGATTTAGACTTAAATAACTAAATATAAGAAGACTACAAACGAAAGATAATCATAGATTAAATTACAAAATAAAATCTATCTATAGTAGTTACGTAAAAACTAAAACAATATTTGTATTATAGGGTTAATTGGCGATGGCCTGTACGAATCACACCTTATATGAGCAAGCAAGGAGTCTAGGTAAGTTAAGATCGATACTTTACTGTATTTTGGAGTACTGTTTATAGTACTCAAAGGCTTGAGATTATACTTGATTATGTTTGTTAGATAGTTAACTATATGTAAGCCTATGTGTATGTGTTTCTGGACTTGATTATATGATTCTAGTTTGATGTTTTGGATTGAAAACTGTGTGATTTACATGAAATGCTTAAACACTTTGAACTAGATTTAACTAAATATATGATTTGTAAGTCCAAAACGGACCTACATAGCAACTTATTAGGAGAAATATTTAAGGTTCTTTAGCCAAATGCTAAATCATTCAAAGGGATAGCGTTTTCATCGTTAGTCGAACTAAGTGATAAGAAAAGAGGTCACGATAAGGGTGAAGTTAATGGTTTGAAGGTAGTTATGGAAGGAGTTATGTCTTCATTGTATAAGTTTGGGTTTAGTCATGAGCTATTGAAATGTGTGCTAAACTCCTTAGCTCGAGTTAGAGTAGGTATAATTTCTTTAATCTCGCAATAGACTAGACAACGTTAAGCAATGAGATTTACTTGTACATGCATTGCATTTAGTTGATTTGGTTGATAAACCTGTTTGTATTTGATGTATAATTTTAAATCTCTATCTCGACTTACTGAGCGATTGGTTACTTATATCCTTATAAATATTATTACAGGTGCTAGCTAAGAAATGATTATATAACTACTCTAAAATTAGCAACTGCTAAATCCTAGCGAGTAGGGATATAAACCTAAGGATCAATTAAATTCTCAATTTTAGATTTTATCTTTAAAAGCTTTTAGTATTAATTTATGTATTAATCAAGTAGATTATGATTAAGCTACTAAATATTGTAAACATATTTAGGTTATTTTAGTATAAATATATATTTTTTGTGATTTCATAAGTAAATAACATGTTTAATTTATAAATTGTTTACTTCAAAGCGGGTTAACTATGAATGCCTTATGTAAATTAAGTCTAAAATAGTGGTTGTAAGGTCAGCTTCTATTTTAGAATGGTTTACACGATGAAACTGTTATGTCTCTGTTGCCTCAAGACGTGACATCGATCCCATTAAAATAAAGGATGAGATCATAGAATTTCCCTCCATGATACATATCTCGAGTCTTCATATCTTTGCTTTACTCTTATAACCTAGAGAAAGGATTTAATGGGTAGTACATGCTACGTAGAAATACACTAGGTATATAACTACTAATCGAATTTAAATATGTAGATTGATAATTAGACACAACGTATTCTTATACGTGCTTTTTCCCATAACCTATCTTTGCTCTTGTTTTCAGAAAATCCACAAGAACCCTTTTAAACACAAGGTTTATCTTGATTTAGGAAGTCTAAGGCATTAAGGAGTAAAGAAACTTCGAGTTTTTGAAAGAAAATAACAATTTTCAATAAGTCCTTGAATCTTTGTCATAAAAGACTCTTTTCTCTTAAGGGGCGATGAGAATTCATGAAGAATATTATCCTTTTCAATATTTGATTTGCTACAACTCAAATTTGTCATTCTTTTGTAAGAAAGACTTAGTAAGGTTTTAGTATATTCTTGTTAGAGGATCGTTTTCATTGATGAGTAAAGTGCAAAACATGAAGAACCTTATGTTGCAACGTCTAAAAGGTTGGGTTCCGTGCTTAGAATGTGATTTCATTAAGATTTCAAGTAAGTTGCCTTTATCCTTTTGATTCTCTAGGTTTTCTTTAAGTTTAGTGTTGTTGTGTTGAGTTGCAAATCTTGATTCTTAGAGAGTTTCACTTAAGGAAAGAAAACATGTAAATTGTGGTGGTATAGGAATTCCTTCGCTATGGTGGATGTTTTTGCAAGTCAAGAGTGTAGCATGAGTAGTTGGAAATTCATAAATTGTAAGTATTGGAGTTGGGACGAAATCTATAGATTTGTAGAAGTATTAGGTGAGACTAAGGAGGAATTGGCCTACTATTTCAAATGGTTGTAAAAGCCAGCTCCAAGAGCCAAACTTGCTAGTTCTCAAACTAGCTGTTTAAGCAACCGTGACTAGCTTGTTAGTTCTCGACTAACTATGATGTTAAGCTCGCTCGATGGTTTGACATGGAACCCTTGAGACAACAATCTTTCATAGATTATCCCAACATTTTCAGTATATTTTTGAAATTAGCTTATTGTTTTCCTTTCTAAAATCTATTTAATTATTTCAAAACCATATTTTATGTCTAAATTCATATCCTCCTATTTAAAAGTTATTTAATTATTGTTAGACTATATTGTAAGCTTAAATTAATGACTTCTCTCTCTATATATTCATATATATAAATATACATATAGATTATATAAAAAATTTACGAACCACCACTTTGCAAGGAGTTTGTTGATTTTCGAAGTAATTGAGACATTCAGCTTAGATGTTTCTAATGAGAAGAATAATTCTCTTCTAACTCTAATCCAAAGAAGGGAAAAGTGCTTGCAAGTAAGGGAATTTAGAAATAATAGGAAATCCCTTTTATTCATATATTCTTTTATCTCGAGAAGTACTGTATACAACATCCTTCCATTTATTTCATTTCAACAACAAGGTGACAATATGTATCAAACTTATAAAGTCACAGATAACACACACAATAGATTAGATGCTGGATCTTCTATTTGAGCTGGATCGGTAGCTAATATAAGCTCCAAGTGCCCCGACAACCTCAAGAACTGCTAATGCCATATTCACCGTCAGCTGCGTTTCTTCATCAAGGTCTCTTGCCATACGTTGCAGAGTCGTCTTGGTTTCACCTACCATGTTAAATATTTCCTTCCTCTTCGCGTCCATGGCAGCATCGTTCGAAACAGCACCGGTCCTTGTATAAGATTCTCTATAACTTTCGGGCTCTTTGATCTTCTCCTTCCTTTCCCTGTCCTTCAATTTCTTCTCTTCATCCAACAGCCTTTTGAATTCTCTAATCGAAGTAGTTTTGGAAGCATAATACGAAGGTTCTTCCTTTTGATCGGTAGCAGCCACATGATCAGCTCTTGGCTTGGTTTCGTAGGTTGTTTCGTGTACCTTCTTCTCATAAGTTGGGGTCGTATCGTATGGGCTCTTAGGGTATTTTGGTGAGGGTTGTTCTGTGATAGGTTCGAAAATACTAGGCTTACGTGTGTCTTCATCAACGACTTGTTGATGAATGATTTCTTTTGGGATCGTAATGGTAAGCTTGTCGTCTTGGAATTTTCCAATCATTTCATTGGGTTTGCTGTTGTCCGGAAGGACGAATTCTAGGGCAAAACGACGATATCTATTGCCTCCGAGTGGACGCTCTCCACGAACCCTTATGCCACGTGAAGTTTCAGCAAAACTCCCCCTGATTTGCTCTTTGGAAAAACCTAACAAAACAACCAATTGTAATAATAGATTGAATGGGACACAGCAAACATTAGCAAATAAATAAATAAATCGACACGCTAGAATTTATCCTTGCATACCATTAAACATTTTAAATTGAAATGCTGCATAACTTCTATTCTATCTAAGTTTCTATGGTTTATATATATTATAAATATTTTTCAAATATGAAATATACATTGAAAGTGTATACACTTATTCTAAAGGCCTTGATGGTTGATTGAAACAAAAGAAGATGATTTTGATTATTTTTGGTCGATGAAAAACATAGATCCAATGTGATTATGCCCTATAAAAATATTGAAAAGATTGATCTAGACTTATATATAGACTTATATATGGGCTGATTTTGAACTGTGAATCAGGCTAACCTGAAAGTAAGTGGATTGAACCGCCCTGATAAACAGTCTGGCTTTAAGGGCTCAGACGGTTTAAGAGAGCAGAACCACTCGAATTAGCGAGTATCAAACCATCAGGAGGGCTTGTCATCGAACTAATAGGTCGGCTCAACTAATTCATCCCCTTAAAAAAGAAAAGAAAAGAAAGAGATAGAGAAAAAAGAGGCTACTAAATTAAAAAAAATAATTTGATAATATTTAGTAAGTTATTGCATATCAAAGCTATTTTATTTACAGTAGTGAAAGGTAATTTTTTTTTAAATAATATTATCAAACTAATAATAGATGATTAGTTATAAGTTAATTATATCTTAAAGATAGATAGAAAATTCAATTTTAATTAATGTAAATCTTTTCTATAAAACTTATCAAATGTTAAGGACTTCAATACGAGAAAAAAAAAATTTAAGGAAAAAAATAAAAAAGTTAGAATCGTATTAAGTCGAAAATTAATAAAAAATAGAAATTATTAATAAATTAATACACTTAAAAAAAGAAAGGAATTCACATTATTAAAAATTATTAATATATTAAAAAATAAATTAAATATAAAAAAAAACTGGTTTAAGGGTCTCGAACTGGCCCTTAAACCGTCAGACTAAGTGAATCAACCTGAAATTACCAACTCACGAGTTGGTTACGATTCACTATGTCATCAACTCGTAAATCGATGATTTTAGACTGGTTTAGCCTAGTGCTCAACACTAGATCAATCTATTGTTGTATTCATCTTCTTCATATTGACTCGAGTACCTTTAGTAATGCTTAAAGTCACATATTTTGAATTCTTCAAACCTATAATGATTCTGGTTCTATTTTAGTCTCCAAGCAAAAATTATACATCCAGTTGGTTTTATACATTTGACCTAAGTTATAATGTTTATTTTTTCTTCGCAAAATGCATCTAACTAACAGTTAAATTTTGTGTTTAAAATTTGTATTGACAGCTTGTCCTGTGTATACTTTTGATCATTAAAATTGTAGACGTTATCCAATTATATTAAAGCTACATATCATTGATTGAAAAAAAAAAATTTATGATACTAATATGTTATGTATTTAGATAAATACATGTAAATACTAAAAATATATCATAGTATTTATAAAACTATGATAATGTGTTGGTATTATTAAAACTTTTCTTAATATTGATATCATATATATCTAGATAGAGATGAAGATTTTTGTCATACCTGGAAGGTAAACAATCAGGACATGGCTGGTTGAATCTTCCTTCCACTCTGACATTGGCTCAAAATCCTCATAGTAAGGTGTACTCTCAAGAGCAGCCAAAGATGTTCTTCTCAATCTTGTTGCCATTTTTGCAATTTTTTTTTTCCTTCCCTCTCTTTGTGAGATTTATTTAGGAGCTTGCTCAGATTATGATGGTTTTCCATAAAATGCAACCTTATTTATACTGACAAGAAAATGACTATTTGTTCTCTCTCTTCTCCATGAATTGTGATTTCCAAAAGTTGAAGTTATTCCTTTTTCAATTGCCTTAGTTTCCCTGGGTTCCCATATACTTGTCCCTCATGTATCAACATATAAAAAACTTAGACATCGGAAGAAGTTATCCGTTATTATCTCTTTAAATATTTAAATCTAAATGATATATAGCTTCCATTCAATCTTTAGTTAATTAATATCCTCTTATCATATATATTATAATATTTACTTTGAAGACATTGATTGTTGTGAAAAAAAAAACATATATATTAATATTTACCATTAAAAGAACTATTCCTTATAAACATATCAAATATGATTGCATTGGTCTTCTTCAGGTTAAATTGAGTACTTCATAGTAACGCTTTAAGAATCATCAATTTCGATCACTTGAAGTTCTTTAAACTTATAACTATCTTTGTTCAATTTTAGTCTTTGAGCAAAAATTGTGTCTTCATTACATTTGACGATGGGAATCACGGGTCCTTGTAACCAAATCTATAGTCTAAACTTCATTAAAAGTGAAGTTACGAAGACGTAAGGTCATGGGAAGATCCTAGTAAAAACGAATAGAAGGAAAAAAATAAAAAAAGTCTATTGGAGGTGGTATGGCTTGTATATAACACGAGATAGTAAGGGCATAAAAGGAATTCAAAATAGTCAAGCTCCCATTATCGCATGATAAGTATCTCTAGCCTTCATATCTCTCCCTTACTCCCATTAACCTTTTTCTCCACTCTTGATGATAGAGAATCCACAAGAACCCTTTCAAACACAAAGTCAATCTCAATTTTTGGAGTCTAGGGCATGGAGGAGTAAAGAAACTTTGAGTTTTTGAAAGAAAACAACAACTTTCAATAAGTCCTTGAATTTTTGTCATAAAAGTCTCTTTTTTTTTAAGGGGCGATGAGAATTCATGATGAATGTTGTCCCTTTTAGTATTTGATCTATTACAACTCAAATTTGTCTTATTTTTTGCAAGAGAGGCTAAGTAAGTTCTTGATAAGCTTTTAGTGTATTCTTGCCGGAATCTCGTTTTTATTGATGGATAGAGTGCAAAACATGAAGAACCTTAAGTTATAGTGTCTAAAAGGTTGGTTTTCATGTTTGGAGTGTGATTTCATCAAGATTTCAAGTAAATTGCCTTTATCCTTGCGATTTTATAACTTTTCTTTAAGTTTGGTGTTGTTATGTTGGATTGCAAATCTTGATTCTTGGAGACTTTCACTTAAGGAAAGAAAACATTTAAAATGTGGTAGTGGAGGAATTCTATTGTAATGGTGGATGTTTTTGCAATTTGGGAATAGAGTAGGAGTAGTTGGAAATTCAAATATCTCAAGTGTTAAAGTTGGGACAAAATCTATAAATTTGTAGAAGTTTTACGTGAGATTGAAGAGGAACTAGCCTACTGGTTCAAAGGGCTATAAAAGTCGGCTGCAAGAGCTAGCTTGTCAGTTCTCAAACTGGTTGTTTAAGCATCTATAACTGACTTACCGATTCTTGGCTGGTTGAGATGTTGAGCCTGTTCCCTTGTTCAACATGGAACCCTCGAACCAATACCTCACTCTAACTCTCCTTGATTAAAAAATTCTTTCTTTTAATACCCCACTCTTATTAATCTTCTTATAGCTATGGCTAGCAAACTGTTTGATTTATTTGTGCATCAATTTAAGCATGCTTTGATTTTCCTTTATGCATCATATTCAATGAGTATATCCATCTCTCTAAATATACTTATCTCTAAAAACACAAAAACATGGTTATTGGTTTCTCAAGATTTAATCATTTTCTTAAGCTTGTTGATTGGCTATTTTGTGATTCTAAAGCCTCAATGATCTCTCTCTTGAGTGTGTCATAGTCAGAGAACAAATTGCTTTTGTATTATAGTTGTGCTTGTAGATTATGTTTGACTTCTATTATTAGAATCGAAGCACACCAAGTTAAGAGGAAGAGTAGATGGTCTCAACGTCTCAATTGAACAATTGATAAATAAGAGATCTTACAAGATCTTAGGAGTCGACCTTATAGTACTTGAGCGATTGATATTGGTATTTGACTGAATTGTTTATATAATCTTTGAGAATAGAGGCTACATAATGAAATATTGTTTCTCTAACCTTTAGAATCTTATCAAATAATGATGAATTGTTTAATATGTATAGAATCTTGGGCTTGATAACAGTTATCAGATCATCTTAATGATCAAGTGATAAGATGGAGGTTACTTATTTTATACTTATCTCAAATGAACTTTTTAAGTTCTTAAGTGCATAAGTCTAAATACGAAAAAGTTCAAACCCACCAAACAAAATCTCTTTAAGTTGTCTTAAATATGGAGTAAACTCCTTGGATCCTATGGCCCAATTAATGTAGTTAAAGTTTTAACTAAATAATGGGTTCGAACCCAATATGTTAATATGATAATTTTAATTCTCTAAAATTTCTTTATCTAAAAACCATAAAATCTGACCTTTATTTCTCATAAAGCCCAAAAACACCAAAACACTCGATATTTCTTATTTGCTGACGACAAAGATTGTACCTCTAAAGTCATCCTGGGATTGGGGCACATCATTTAAACTAAACAATGAGTAATAATCGATTTTTCCCACAAGATGCATATCTTTTTATCGTAATTAATTAGCATATGATGAAAGTGAAAAAGATTGTGATAGAAATATACACGAATTAGTTGTTAAATTAAAATATTATGTGAAAAAGAAAGTAACATATAGTTTAAGTATGGAATTACTTTCTAAAGATAATTTTGAAATGCTATAATAAATGCTTACAAGCATTATAATCAATCACAATTCGATATAGAAAAAGTCGGAATACTCCTCCGTTTATTAAACTGTAACGCATTATTTTGAGAAGATTGTGTTTGATACTCAATACTCACGTAATAAACTGAATAAATTAAGATATCAAGTTAAACATTAATGTAAAGACACTGTGATTGGTCAGCTGAAATATTCGAAAAGAGATCTTCGTTATACCTGGAAGGTTAATGGTGAAGACATAGGTTGTTGGCGCCTCCTTCGATTCTGAATTTGGTTCAAGATCCTCGTACTCATAAGAAGGCGTCAGATGAAGTTCTTCTAAACCTCACTGTCATTCTTCTTATATCTCCTTTTTTTTCCTGCCCACTCGATCTTTTATGAAATGTATTTGGGAGTTCACCCGTATTGTGCCGGTTCCGTAAAGTGCAAACATATTTGTATTGACATCAAAATGATTACTTCTCTTTTCACTGTGATTTCAAGAAGTCGAGGCTACTCCTTTATTGCTGCCCCAGTTTTCTTGGTTCCCAATAAGCTTGTCCGTCATATATCAAACATAGAATAACTTACATGAATTCAAACGAAATCTCGTGTTTGTTCTTTACTCATTTGTTTCCCTCACCTAATTGTACAATGATAGTAGTTATAAATATATACATGCACGCATGTACATATACATTATATATTGCCTGCACCCTTACCCCCACAAAAAAAAAAAAAATGTTTCCTAACTAACATACTAAATTCATATTGAATACTAAAATAATTTAGATTGTGTTAGCTATGCTGGCAGAAAAATATATAGCGTAGATTTGAAAATATTGAATGGTACACGTATTCCTTTCTTGCTCTTCGGGTTTTCCTCACAATTTTATGAGAATCAGCTATCTCTCAAGCCTCGGTTGTTCTTGCTGTTGTTTTTTTTTTATTTTTTTTATTTTTTTATTATTTCATGTAAACTTTTTGAAAATTGACAATTTGAAATGTACTCTACTCAGTCACTAAAAAGAACATTAATAAGCACGAAATCCTCATAAATGGATAAACATTGTTCCTAAACTGCTATCTCAGATGTGTTATAACTGATTACATATATATATATATGCATGTGTGTGATAAATTAACAACTAATTATATAAGTTTATTTCACCTATCTAAATGTCATCTTTGGATTTTGGTCGGTTGAGATTTACTTGCAATTGGACTTCGCGTAATTATATGAGCCTACAAGATAAAGAACAATAACTAGCACTGAGGTATCATCCAACATGACTACTCTAATACTTAAGTTAGATTAGCATGTAAAGAAAGTGATAGTAATCAAATGTAAAATGTAGGTTTTAGTATATAAAATATTAAGTAATTTACCGTTGGACGATAGCTTTATATTTATAAAGGAGTGCAGCCAATAATTGGAGATGAGTTAATGAACAAAAACCATGTTTGCAAGCAATGGATAGTGGAGCCATAATGTCCGATGTGGTCCACAAATGTAGGATGTAGTTATTGACTTAGTCATTCAGTCTTAGCCACAATCTTTTGGCAATAAGTGATAGTTGTAGCTAGGCAGGATACGTTATAAGCCTAACAATGAGAATAGGGAGGCTAAGTCTAGAGAAATATAACCTAGGTCATAAACCCAATCAGGTTGACACAAGCTTGAGAGCCTTAGGTTTAAGGCCATATCAACACTATGTTTGTATACTTGATGGAATACTTTTAGGATAGGAAGTTTGAGACAGTAAATATTTATTCCTTATAATTTTTCTTGCTAATAAAAATGGATTATTCCATTACCCTAAACTTGCAGGGCTATCATGGCTGAGAAAACTTTTTCTATAAGGTCTTCTTAGATTACCATCATCTTATTTTGTGATATACTTTTCCATCAAAATTAATTTATTTTGGACTTAATTTAAAGTTTAGACAAAACATTTTCAATATATCGATGTTTGTGTTTTATACGATTTTTTTTTTGTTTTGTTATTTTTTGTAGAATTTTGAAGATGTTCATTAATTTCAATTTTTTTTCAATTAATTTTATTTTTCGAATAGAACTGAAATCATATCGTACCCTTAAGTAGTAATTTGTGCATTAGGGGGTAATATATAATTAAATCCATAGTGATACACTCATTACAATACCTACTCATATTCTTACATTATTTGTAAAATTAAAAGTAAGCTATTATAAAAAGTGTTGTCCAATCGGGTTGATCTATCGAGTCTAATCCAACTTTGTCTATCCCTTCTATAAAATCTGTCTGAATGGTACATTTAATCCTTATTTACATTGATCTTGGTTTGACACAGTTGACTTAATTAGTCAAACCCGACTCCTATAAAAACTCACTAAATTTTTTCAAATCAAAAAATATTTTTCTCTTATATTTTATAAAAAATACACTAATTTTCTAAAAAAATAAATATAGATAAAAGAAAAATAAAAAATATGCTATAAAAAACTCTTAATTTTCAATTCTCAAGGATGTAGACAATTTTTATTTTTTATAAATAAATATAAATTATATTATAATATTTTTGTTCTCACCGGTTTAATTGCGGTTTAATCCTTATCGATCGTCTCAACCTTTAACCCCTTTTTTTTTTATTTTCGAATCAACCTTCTTATTCCAGTTAATTGATTCTATATTTGTATCCAACTAAAAAATTTTAACTAAGATAGGAACTTGCTGAAATGGAAAATACTATAGAGACTTTCACTCTTCGATCATTAAAAAAAAAAAAGAAAGAAAAGTCCACCTATCCCTTTATGCATTATGAAACGCCAATTATTCCTTTTCTTAATTAAAATTTGATGGGCAAACTAATATTGCAGTAAAATTATTGAAACTAGGATAGAACATTGGACAACATTTCTGAAAGTTCATGAGCAATTTAGAGACCAACAGGTACATCTCATAATATAATAAAAGTTACAATGCCACAAATTTTGGAGTAAATCCTTAGTATACAAGGCTAACAAATCATTTCCAGAACTTTTCAACAACGAATAGTCGATGTAAGGTAATAATTATCCTATATGAATGCCCCAGTAATTTATCCAAAATCAGGGGCAAAACGGTAATTAACCATTAGTTTTTCTCCCAATTGAAGTGCTGAAATACTGGCCTCTTTCGTTTTAGATTACCACTCACAATATAACAATGATTTTAGAAGCGAAACGTTAATGCAGCTACTTTCAATTTATGAAACTAGTGCATGCCTGATGAGAGAGAGATGTTGGAGATAAATTATCTCCATTTATTTTTCTCAATTTATTATTTTAAGATATTAATATGTGTAATCAATAGTTGAGATTACAATAAATTCTCAATTTTTCTAAATTTATTATTTTAAGATATAAATACGTGTAATTAATAGTTAAAATTATAAGAATATGGCGATATTATAATGATATCACATATTATTTTAAAAATTTAGATAATCTCAACCATTAATTTATAATTAAAGAAAATTGAGAGATGAATAATTTTAAATTTGAGATGTTGATTAATGGATACGAGCACTTTGGTAAATTCTCTTATAGTTACTTTTGACTTTTTGCAAGCTCTTTATCTAAGGATTGGCTTGTTGTAAGAAGTGTAATTCTTGCAACGGGCACCTCTCTACATGTGATTTCTTATAACGGGCTTTGTTAGGGAAAAAATTTTAATAACTAGTACATACTATGTGTAAGTATTCACAGTATATAATTATTAATTACATTTAGACATTTAACAATATGAGCAGTGGAATTTTAGGTAACTATTCACTACCAATATACATGTTCGAATATGATTGATAGCTATATATTGCATATACTTTCAAGTAATGTGAATTACTAACTGAATCTCTTCTTCTCTATTAAACCATCCTAAATAGGAGTTACTTTTCCCATATTTTCATGTTTAAGCAATTAACATAGTGTTGCTTGTCCATTATGGGGAGCTACTTAGCCAAGTAAAGTTGTTCTGACAAGCAACTTTATTTTCCTATATTTTTTTTTAGTTTTGAATTTTGATTAGTTAAAAGGTAGTGTTTGGAGCCCACAAAAATATTTAAAGAATATTATGAAGGAGCTTAGAAATAAAGTAATAAGTTTCTTGAGGGTGAAGGTTTCTTAATATGTTACTGTAGCATTTAAAGATATGAAACGAGCTATAGGATGATCTTATTGTTACTTTAAATAGTGGTTAAGTGAGGAGATATCTCACTGAAAGAATCCTTTTGCAACTTGTGATCGTGGGGCTAGGACAAATCTTAAATATTAGCTTAATTCATTAATCCACTAATTGGGTTAGTCAAACCATTAATCGCAATAAAAACTCCTTTATATTGGAAAGTCCTTAGTCTAAATCCTTATGCTAAGATCTAAAGGAAATATAAACTATATTATTTTACATAATATATTCTTGCTTTTAGTGAGCAAATTTTAAATGTTTTAATATCATTTTGAATTTCCTATTAGAGAAAAATGTAAATATTAGAAATTTTTTTCTTTTTCTTTCACCACTTATAATATAGTAGCATGAATATGAGTAATAGAGAGGTAAATCACTAGTCTACTTATCTTAGGAATATCCTCTATTAAAGATATAACACATAGAATAAATGAAATTACACGTAAAACCATTAGATCCCATTTGTCGTAATTGTTGCACACTCCGTGGAGTGTGTTGGTCTACTCATTTCTTTTCCATGAATATCACTCTTTCAATCCGGAGGAATGAGTTTAACTGTTCCTCCCACAAATATAATCTGCCTGATTAGTAAAAAAAATAATATGATATGAAGTAGTTGGTAAAAAAGAAAAGCGTTTGCAAGCAAGGAAATTTAGAAATAATAAGAAATCCCTTTTATTCATATATTCTTTTATCTCGTGAGAAGTATTGTATACAACATCCTTCCATTTATTACATTTCAACAAGAAGGTGACAATATGTATCAAACTTACAAAGTCACAGATTACACACACAATAAATTAGAGGCTGGATCTTCTGTTTGAGCTGGTTCGGAAGCTAATATAAGCTCCAAGTGCCCCGACAACCTCAAGAACTGCTAATGCCATAGTCACCGTCAGCTGTGTTTCTTCATCAAGGTCTCCTGCCATACGTTGCAAAGTCGTCTTGGTTTCACCTACCATGTTAAATATTTCCTTCCTCTTCGCGTCCATGGCAGCATCGTTCGAAACAACACCGGTCCTTGTATAAGATTCTCTATAACTGTCGGGCTCTTTGATCTTCTCCTTCCTTTCCCTGTCCTTCAATTTCTTCTCTTCATCCAACAGCCTTTCGAGTTCTGTAGCTGAAGTAGTTTTGGAAGCATAATACGAAGGTTCTTCCTTTTGATCGGTAGCAGCCACATGATCAGCTCTTGGCTTGGTTTCGTAGGTTGTTTCGTGTACCTTCTTCTCATAAGTTGGGGTCGTATCGTATGGGCTCTTAGGGTATTTTGGTGAGGGTTGTTCTGTGATAGGTTCGAAAATACTAGGTTTACGTGTGCCTTCATCAACGACTTGTTGATGAATGATGTCCTTTGGGATCGTAATGGTAAGCTTGTCGTCTTCGAATTTTCCAATCATTTCATTGGGTTTGCTGTTGTCCGGAAGGACGAATTCTAGGGCAAAACGACGATGTCTATTGCCTCCAAGAGGACGCTCTCCAAGAACCCTTATGCCACGTAAAGTTTCAGCAAAACTCACCCTGATTTGCTCTATGGAGAAACCTAACAAAACAACCAATTGAAATAATAGATTGAATGGGACACAGCAAACATTAGCAAATAAATAAATCGACACTCTAGAATTTATCCTTACATTCCGTTAAACATTTCAAATTTAAATGATTTTATCTAAGTTTCTATGGTTTATATATATTATAAATATTTTTCAAATACGAAATATACATTGAAAGTGGATACCCTTGTTATAAAGGCCTCGATGGTTGATTAAAATAAAAGAAGATGATTTAATTATTTTTGGCCAATGAAAAACGAGATCCAATGTAATTATACCCTAGAAAAATATTGAAAAGATTCATCGTTGTATTCATCGTCCTCATATTTACTCGAGTATTTTATAGTAATGGTTAAAGTCACATATTTAGAATTCTTCAAACTTATAATGATTCTTGTTCTACTTTAGTCTCCAAGCAAAAATTATATATCCGGTTGGTTTTATACATTTGACCTAAGTTATAATGTTTATTTTTTCTCCACAAAATGCATCTAACTAATAGTTTAAATTTTGTGTTTAAAATTTGTATTGGCAGCTTGCCCCGTGTATACTTTTGATCCGTAAAATTGTAGACGCTATCCAATTATATTAAAGCAAAAGAAAAAAAAAAAGCTAAGGCACTAATAGGTTACGTATTTAGATGAATACATGCAAATACTAATAATATTACATAATATTTAAAAAAACTATCGATTACGCTTTTATATATTAAAATTTTATTGATATTTATATATTATTAATTTATCTTGTAATATATTAATATTATTAAAATTTTTTTCAATATTTCATATAAATCTATATAGAGGTGGAGATTTTTCTCATACCCGAGAGGTAAACAATCAGGACATGGCTGGTTGAATCTTCCTTCCACTCTGACATTGGCTCAAAATCCTCATAGTGAGGTGTACTCTGAAGAGCAGCCAAAGATGTTTTTCCCAATCTTGTTGCCATTTTTGCAATTTTTTTTTCCTTCCCTCTCTTCGTGAAATGTATTTATATTGATGATTTTCCATAAAATGCAACCTTATTTATATTGATAAGAAAATGGCTATTTTCTCTCTCTCTCTCTCCTCGCTGAATTGTGATTTCCAAAAGTTGAAGTTATTCGTTTTTCAATTGCCTTAGTTTCCTTGGGTTCCGAAAAGCTTGTCCCTCATGTATCAACATATAAAAAACTTAGACAACGGAATAATTTATCCTTTTTTATCTCTCTAAATATTTAAATCTAAATGAGATATAGCTTCCATTCAATCTTTAGTTAATTAAAATTCTCTTAGCATATATATTATAATCTTTTTCGAACGCTGGTTTATACTAAAAGTTTATACCCTTGTCTTGAAGACATTGATTGTTGTGATAAAAAGACATATCTATTATTATTTACCATTAAAAGAACTATGTCTTAGAAACGTATCAAATATGATTGCATTGATCTTCTTCGGGTTAATTTGGATACTTCATAATAATGCTTTAAATCACTTGAATTTCTTTAAACTTATAACTATCTTTGTTCAATTTTAGTCTTGGAGCAAAAATTGTATCTTCATTTGATTTATATACATTTGAAGATGGGAATCACATGTCCTTGTAACCAGATCTATAGTCTAAACATGATTAAAAGTGAAGTTAGGAAGACTTAGGGTCGTGAGAAGAAGATTTGTGTAAAAACCAAATAGAAGAAAAAAATAAGTTTATAGGAGGTGGTATGGCTTGTTTATAACACAAAATAGTAGGGGCATAAAAAGAATCCAAAATAGTCAAACTCCCCATAATTGCATGATACATATCTCTAGCCTTCATATATCTCCCTTCCTCTCATAACCTATCTTCGTGCTTGTTGATCGAAAATCCACAAGAACCCTTTCAAACACAAAGTTAATCTCGATTTTAGGAGTCAAGGGCATCGGGAAGTAACGAAACCTCGAGTTTTTGAAAGAAAACAACGACTTTTAATAAGTCTTTGAATCTTTGTTATAAAAGACTTTTTTCTCTTAAGGGGCGATGAGAATTCATGATGAATGTTGTCCTTTTCAGTATTTGATTTGTTAAAACTCAAATTTGTCATTTTTTTTTTTGCAAGAAAGGATAAGCAAGTTCTTGGTAAGGTTTTAGTGTATTCTTACTAGAATGTTGTTTTCATTGATGGGTAGAGTGCAAAACATGAAGAACCTTAAGTTGTAGTGTCTGAAATGTTGGGTTTGTGTTTGGAGTGTGATTTCATCAAGATTTCAAGTAAGTTGCGTTTATCCTTGCGATTCTCTAAGTTTTCTTTAAGTTTGTGTTGTTGTGTTGGGTTGCAAATCTTGATTCTTGGAGACTTTCACTTAAGATAAGAAAACATGTAAAATGTGATGGTAGAGGAATTTTGTTGTAATGGTGGACGTTTTTGCAAGTCTAGAGTGTAGTACAAGTAGTTGGAAATTTAAAAAATGTGGGTGTTGGAGTTGGGATGAAATTTGCAGATTCGTAGAAGTTTTACATGAGCCTAAAGAGGGACTGGCCTACCGGTTCAAATAGTTGTAAAAGCTAGCTCCAAAAGCTTGTTTGTCAGTTCTCAAATCAGTTGTTTAAGCAGTCGTGAATGGCTTGTTGTTTCTTGATTGGCTGAAATGTCAAGCCCACTCCACTATTCAACACGAAACCCTCGAGCCAATACCCCACTCTAACTCTCCTTAATTAAAAAATTGTCTCTTTCGATATCCCACTCTTATTAATCTTCTCATAGCTGTGGCAAGCAAATCGATTGATTTATTTGTGCATCATATTTCATAAGTTTAAGTGTGATTTGATTTTCCTTCATGTATCATATCCGATGAGTATATCCATCTCTCTAAATATACTTATCTCCAAAAACTCATAAAAATGGTTATTGGTTTCTCAAGATTTAATTGTTTTCCTGAACTCGTTGATTGGTTATTGTGTGATCTAAAGCCTTAAGGATCTCTCTTTTGAGTGTATCATATTCAAAGAATATAGTGCTTTTGTATTCCAGTTGTGCTTGTGGATTATGTTTGGCTTCTATTATTAGAACACAGGCACATCAAATTAGGAGGAAGAGCTAATGGTCTCAATGTCTCAATTGAACAACTAATAAATAAAGGAGCTTATGAGACCTTATGAGTTGACCGTATAGTTCTTAAGCAATTGAGATTGGTATTTACCTAAATTGTTTGTATAAACTTTGAGAATAGAGATTTCACGTTAGGACATCATTTCTTTAGTCTCTACAACTTTCCAAATGATGAGGTATTATTGAATATGTATAGAATCTTAGGCTTAATACTAGTTGTCAAATCATCTTGGTGAATAAATAATGAGATGTAGCCTACTTATTTTATAGTTATCTCTAATGAGATTTTTAAGTGCTCAAAAGTAGCCGTCTTCCTCATTAATGTAGGAGCCTACATATAAAGAAGTTCAAACCTATCAAATTAAATCTCTTTTAAGTTGTCTCAAATATATAATGAACTCCTTAGATTCTTTGGACCAAAGGAGTTAAAGTTTAACTAAATAATGGGTTCGACTTAATATAACAATTTTAATTCCCTACAATTTCTTTATCTAAAAACCATAAAATCTTATCTTAATTTCTCATAAAACCCAAAAGCGCCAAAACACTCGATATTTGTATTAGCTCACGACAAAGATTGTACCTCTAAAGTCATCCTGGGATTGGGGCACTTCATTTAAACTAAATAATGAGTAATCATCGATTTTTCCCACACGATGCATATCTTTTCATCGTAATTAATTGGTATTGGATGAAAGTGAAAAAGATTGTTATAGAAATATACATGAAATTAGTTGTCAAATTAAAATATTATGTGAATAAGAAAGTCATATATAGTTTAAGTAAAGAATTACTTTTTAAAGATAATTTTGAAACGCTATAATAAATGCTTCTAAGCATTATAATCAGTCACAATTCGATATTAAAAAAGTCGGAATACTCCTCCGATTATTAAACTGTTATGCATTATTTCAGAAGATTGTATTTGATACTCGATACTCATGTAATAAAGTGAATAAATTAAGATGTCTAAGTTAAACATTAATGTAAGGAGATACTGTAATTGGTCAGCTGAAATATTCGAAAAGAGATCTTTGTTATACGTGGAAGGTTAATAGTGAAGACATAGGTTGTTGGTTCCTCCATCCATTCTGAATTTGGTTTCGCGGGGGAGTCAGTATGAATGCAAGGATTATGTATGTGGCGTGTGAGAATTCACGCTATATGTAATTAGAGAAACGAATTAAGTGATTCATGTAAAATGATCAAGAAAGAAGTATAAGAAAGAGGAATAGACAATCTTGATGAAACTCTAACACATATAATAACAAAAAGAGGAGTGCAATAATATTAAACTCCACAATGAATGAAGGTATTTTTAGAATATTTAAGTGTTTGATTTTTGAGATAAGATTCTGATAAAGTAATGGCGTTAATAGGATTTCTCTCCTTCAAATGAGAATGTGAATAAAGTATTTATAGAAAATGGTAGTTCATATTGTCCGTCGAATCGTGATGGTAATTAATAGTTAACATTGAAACTCTCTATTAGTGAATCTTAAGTGGGTTATTTTATAGGTTTAGGTCCAAATAAATGTTTTATTTATTATTTTAATGTGATTCAAATTAAGAAATATTATATCTAACAAATCAATCTAATGAACCTTACTTTAAGTTTATTATGTCAAATATCCCTTAATTATCCCGAATATTTGGATTTAACTTTTTGAGTTCTCTCATCTTAGACTAAAAAGTCAAACCTAAATAAATATTTTATTTATTATTTTAATGTGATTCAAATTAAGAAATATTGGATCTAAGAATCAATCTAATGAACCTTACTTTAAGTTTATCATGTCAAATATCACTTAATTATCCCAAATATTTGGATTTAACTTTTTGAGTTCTCTCATCTTGGACTAAAAAGTCAAACCTAATTAATTAATAGGCTTACAATCTAAACTCAAATTTAGCCTTCTATATATTCAAGATCCTCGTACTCATAAGAAGGCGTCTGATGAAGAGCAGCCGTAGACGAAGTTCTTCTAAACCTTACTGCCATTCTTTTTATATCCCCTTTTTTTCTGCCCTCTGGATCTTTTATGAAATGTATTTGGGAGCTTGCCCGTATTGTGATGGCTCCGTAAAATGCAAACATATTTGTATTGACGTCAAAACGATTACTTCGCTCTTCACCGTGATTTCCAGAAGTTGAGGCTATTCCTTTTTTGTTGCCCCAATTTTCTTGGTTCCCAATAAGCTTGTCCGTCATATATCAAACGAAATAATAACTTGCATGGATACAAGCGAAATCTCGTGTTTGTTCTTTACTCATTTGTTTCCTCGCCTAATTGTAAAATGATAGCTATATACATATATATATATATATATATACATGCATATACATATACATTATATATTGCTTGAAAAAGGGGTTAAAAAACAAACCGAAACCAACCCAACCCCCCCCCCCCCCCCCCCCCCCCCCCCCCCCCCCCCACTCCACCCCGGGGCCGTATTAGATATGCCGACAGAAAACTATATAGTGTAGATTTGAAAATATTGAATGTTGCATGTATTCCTTTCTTGCTCTTTGGTTTTTCCTCACAATTTTATGAGAATCAACTATCTCTGAAGCCTCAACTGTTTTTTGTTATTTCATGTAAACTTTTTAAAAATCGAATGATTGAAATGTACTCTACTGAGTCACTAAAAAGAACATTAATAAGGACGAAATCCTTATAATTGGATAAACATTGCCCCAACTCACTGTGTCAAATGTGTTCTTAACCAATTATATATATATATATATACACACACACGTGTGTGTGTGATGAATTGATAAATAATTACATAAGTTTATTTCACCTATCTAAATGTCATCTTTGGGCTTTGGCTGGTAGAAATTTACTTGAGCTTTGCGTAATTATGTAAGCTTGCAAGATAAAGATTAGCAAGGAGTATCGAGGTTTTGTCCGACGTAATTACTCTGATACTTAACTTAAATTGGTATGCAAGGAAAGTAATAGTACTCAAATGTAAAGAATATGATCTAGTGTATGAAGTATTAAATGATTTACCATTTGTTGATAGTTTTATATTTATAAAGGAGTTGAGTTAGTGATTAGAGAGAAGTTAGTGAAAGCTATAACTATAAGCAATGGGTAGTGGAGCCACAATGTCCGACATGATCCGCAAATGTAAGAGGTAGTTATTGACTCGATCATTTAGCTTTATCTGCAGTCTGCTGACAATAGGTGACAGTTGTAGTTGGGCATGCTACGTTATAGGCGTGGATTGAGGTCGGCAATAAAAATAGGGAGGTTGAGTCCGAAAAAGTACAGTTTAGGCCATGACGCCAATCAGGTTAGCACAAGCTTAAGAGGTCTAAGTCCAAAAGTTTAGATTACCGTCATCTTATTTTGCGGTATATTGTCTTCCTTCAAAAGTAATTTATTTTGGACTTAATTTAAAGTTTAGACAAAACTTTTTTAGTATAGTGATGTTCATGTATATTAAGATTTTTTTTGTCTTGCTATTTTTTATGTAGAATTTTGGAGATTTTCATTAATTTCAATTTTTTTAATTAATTTAATTTTCAAATAGAACTGAAATCATATTATACCCTCAATGCACTAATTAAGCATAATACAAATGTCTAAGGCTATGCTAGTAGTAATTTTGCTACCATTGCGCATTAAGGGTAATATATAATTAAATCTGTAATGATACACCCGTTACAATAGCTACTCATATTCTTACATTATTTGTAAAAGTAAAAGTAAGCTATTATAAACAGTGTTATCTGATCGGGTTGATCCCCTAGTCTAATTCGATTCAGTCCAACCCTTTTGTAAAATTAGTTTGAATTATACATTTGATTCTTATTAACAATGATGCCGATTTGATGCAATTAACCTGATTTGTTCTAACCTAGCTTTTTTCCATATTAAAATATGTTTTTCTCTTATATTTTGTAAAAAAATACACTAATTTGCTAAAAAAATAAATGTAGATAAAAGAAAAATAAAAAATATACTATAACAAACTCTTTCAATTCTAAAAAAATGTAGATAATTTTTATTTCTTTATAAATAAATATGAATTATATTATAATATTTTTATTGATATCGATTCAATCGTAGTTTGACCCTGTTGACCCTCTCTACCATTAACCCCCTTTTTATTCTTGAATCAACCTTCTTATTTGAGTTTGACAAATTGATTCTATATTCATATCCAACTAGAAAATTTAAGCTAAGTGTTGAGCCCGATTTTTTTATTTCTTTTATTTAAAAATTAATTTCCCATTTCCTGATTAATACTAAACCCTAACACATTTAATATTAATCCTCGACTAAAGAAATAGAGAAATTCCGGTTTTTTTTTTATTGAAAATAATTTTTGGAGTCGTCACCCGACCGAAGTCAGAAAAAAAAAATCGTAACCAATTGAGTGGATTAATTACGATTTGGCTACCGATCTTTGATTTCAATTTGAATGAAAAACCAGAATGTTCTGAGTTCGGAGGCTAGCCTATTAAACCCTAACGGGTACCATTATCTATTTATTGAAATTAGAATTATTCTTCTAATTATAATATTTAAAAAATAAATAAATAAAATCAAAAGAGAGAAAAAAAAAAGAAACCTAAGTTTTTACATATTTTATCGTTGCCCCGAAGGTGTTTACGTACTCGCTAGCCAAGATTAAACGATCGTAGTTCTTTTCAAAAAATTTTTAATGTGTTGATTTGTTTTAATTTTGAAACCAACCAGGTTTACGTTTTAATTTATTCAATTTATTTAACAAAAATAAGAGGGCTCTAACTCATAAATGATCAAAATACTCAAAAACGCTATAATCTTTTTTGTAAGAAATTTATTTTTTATTAATTTTTATTTCTAAAAAGATAATTTTCTATGTGAGGATTTCTAAAAATCTTAATGTTAAAAAAAAAATCCTAAGCTAATATATATATACACCAATACTTACTATTAACAACTATTTATAAATTAATAAGATCATGTACTACTAAAAACTCTTAAAACTAGCATGTTCATATGTACTTATACTAGGGAACTAATAATAATAATAAAAATAAAAATAAAACCATAATCAATAAGATAAATAAATCATAATAAAAAGATAAATAAAAAAAAAAACCAAACCTGATTTTGAAGACCAATTGTACAACAATGGCAAGAACGTGCGTGTGCTGACTGGTATTGTTTGATTATCGGTAGGAAGGTAGACTATGGTCAGTGTTGATCGGAGCTGTGCGGGTGTGCGAATTGGAATGTGTGTGCAACGAAGAGCTTTGGTCGTGGAGTGTCGCTAGAGTTGTGGCTGTAGTTACGTGGATGAAGTGGCATAGGATTGTGGAACGTGGTTCATCTTGGCTATCGGCGGTGAGGGTGAATGCGTATGCAGTGGCGTTGGGACAGTACAGAATCGTGCGCTGTGTTGTTGTTGTGTAGATAGTGCTACTGTTCGCCTAGTCATGTTGCTGTTCGCCTAGTGTTGTTGCTGTTCGCCTGGTCGTGCTTCTGTTCGCTTGGTTATGCTGTTGTTCGTTTGGTGTTGCTATCTAGACCATGCTGCTGTTTGCCTGGTGTTGCTGTTCAGACCATACTGTTGTGTGATAAGGACTGATTTCGTTGGACGAATAAGAGAGAATCCTCCTTCTTTTTTTAGGAGTTTTTTGTATTTATAAAAGCTAAATAAGATCATATCAAATTATATCTATTGTATCTAATTAAATTATCAAACTAGATTCAAATTAATTTAAATCCGATTTAATAAAATCAAACTAAATTCAAATGATTTTAATTAAATATGAATTCCGTTTATTCTTATCGCTTTTTGTAGAAGATAGAAAAATAAAAGACTTAGGTGTCTAGCAAGACTTAAACCCAAGAGATCAAATTAAATCCAATCCGATACCTCAATATTTATTCGTTAGGTTGTTGGCTTGTATCTTAACTTTTATTATAACTAAATTGTACTTAAAACACACGATTGCCTAAAATAATTTTTTCAAACTAAGCTAAACTAAAATGATTGACTCTAAAATAATTTTCTTTCTAAAAAATATAAAAATATTTATATTTTTTTTTTCTCTTTTTTTTTTTGGATTTTCATCATTTTTTCAATTATTATTATTATTTTTCATTTTATTTTTTTAATCTTCTTCTGTCCGAAGAAATGATTCATCGAAATAATGAGTCACCATTGATATCGACCCATCTGAGATCTCCAAATGTTCGGGAGTTCCTCTATTCAATCCTTTTCCTTCTTCTTGTTGCTGCATATCTCGTTCGTACGCATCTTCTCTTTGTTTCCCGAGCCTCTAGTGAGTTAGAGACAGAGTGCGAAAAGGTCAAATCTTTGATGATTCCATCATACATGATGGAGTTGCGAAAACTTCTGGATAGGTACCCTACATCTGAACTGAATTCTTTCTGGTTAAAGAATCTCTTTCTAGTTGCTAATTCTTTAAGAGGTTTATCTAAAAGGTTCGCGATTCGCACCAAAAACTCGAGTTCCCTTTGGATTTCCTTCTTGATCAATGACAACTGCAGCATTGTCATCATATCGTATTATCATACCGTTATCACGCTTAAGTTCTTTACAAGTACGTACAATTACAGCTCTGATCACTTCAGATCTTTCTAGAGGTGTGTTTGGTAATGCTTCCTTGATCACAGCAACAATAATATCACCGATATGAGCATATCGGCGATTACTAGCTCCTATGATTCGAATACACATTAATTCTCGAGCCCCGCTGTTATCCGCTACATTCAAATGGGTTTGAGGTTGAATCATATCGTCACTTTTTCTAAGTAATGGGGAAGAGGACCGAAACATGCTACTGAAAGACTCTACTGAGACAAAGATGGGCTGTCAAGAACGTAGAGGAGGTAGGATGGGCAGTTGGTCAGATCTAGTATGGATCGTATATGGACGGTAGTTGGAGCCGGCGGCTCTCCTAGGGTTCATAGCAACTTACTGAAACGAAAAATACTGTAGAGACTATCGTTCTTCGATCATTTAAAAAAAAAAAAACAAAAGAAAAGTCTACCTATCCCCTTATGCATTATGAAATGGCAGTTATTCCTTCATCTTAATTAAAATTTGATGGGCAAACTAATAATGCAGTAAAATTATTAAAATTAGGATGGAACATCGGATAACATATCCGAAAGTTCATGGGCATTTTAGAGAAACAGGTACTTCTCATAATATAATAAAAGTTACAATGCCACATATTTTGGAGTAAATACTTAGTATATAAGGCTAACAAATCATTTCCAGAACTTTTCAACGACGAGCACAATGTAAGGTAATAATTTCCGTAATAATTATCCTACATGAAATGCCTCAACAATTTATCCAAAATCAGGGGCAAAACGGTAATTATACCATTAGTGTTTCTCCCCGTTCAAGTACAGAAATACTGACCTCTTTCGATTTAGACTATCACTCACAATATCACAATGGTTTTAGAAGCGAAACGTTTTTATGAAAATATTCCATTACTTATACGAGATCTCTATTTATTTTTTTCAATTTATATTTTTAAGATATTGATATATGTAATTAATGATTAAGATTATAAACAATATGACGACGACATAATAATATTAGATAATATTTTAAAAATTTATATAATTTCAACCATTAATTTATAAATTGAAAAAAATTAAGAGATAGTTAAATGAAGAGATCCAAATTCAAGATATTGATTAATGGACATGATCAATTTGGTAAATTCTCTTGCATTACTTATGGCTTTTTGCAAGCCATTTATCCAAGGATTAGCTTGTTGTAGGAAGTGTAATTCTTGCAACCGGCACCTCTCTACATGTGATTTCTTACAATGGGCTTCGTTTGGGAAAAAGATTCAATAAATAGTATACCCCATGCGTAAATACTCATAATATGTAACTACCAATTATATCTTGACATTTAGTAATATGGGTAATGAGATTTTAGATAACTATTCATTACTAATCTATATGTTCGAATTCGGTTGGTAATTACACACCACATGTATTTCTAAGTAGTGTATACTATCAACTAAATCTTTTCTCGTTCATTAGACTATCCATTGTAGGGAGCTACTTAGCCAAGTAAAGTTGTTCCGACAAACAACTTTATTTTCCTTTTTTTTTTTTTAAGTTTTGAATTTTGATTGGTTAAAATGTATCGTTTGGAACTTATAAAAATATTAAAAGATATTATAAAGGAGTTTAGGGATAAAGTAATAAGTTTCTTGAGAGTGAAAGTTTTTTAATATGTTAACACCACATTTAGAGATATGAAATGGATTATTACAGGTTGAGGATGTTATTGTTACTTTAAATAGTGGCTGAGTGGGGAGATATCTCACCGAAAGAATCCTCTTGCAACTTGTAATCATGTCGCTAGGACAAATCTTATTCCATTTAACATGGGAAGCTATAAAACTCAGCTCTTAAATATTGGCCTAATTCATTAATCATCTAATTGGGTTAGCCAAACCATTAACAGCAATAAAAACTCATTTATATTGGAAAGTCCTCAGTCTGAATCCTTATTCTAAGATCTAAAGGAAATATAAACTATTTTATTATTTTACACGATATATGTTTGCTTTTAGTGAGCAAATTCTAAATCCTTATTTTATAAACTGTTTTGATTGTTGTTAAAAATGGTTCGTCTATTCTTTTTTTTTCATGAATATCACTATCTCAATTGGTGGGATGAGTTTAATTTTTCCTCCCACAAATATAATCTCTGTGAGTAGTTGAAATAATATGATATGAAGTAGTTGGTAAAAAAGAAAAGTGCTTGCAAGTAAGGAAATTTAGAAATAATAAGAAATCCCTTTTATTCATATATGTATATATATTTATCTCGAGAAAAGTATTGTATACCACATCCTTCCATTTATTTCATTTCAATAATACGGTGGCAAGATTTATCAAACTTATTAAGTAACAGATGACACACAAAATAGATTAGAGGCTGGATCTTCTGTTTGAGCTGGATCGATAGCTAATATAAGCTCCAAGTGCCCCGACAACCTCGAGAACTGCTAATGCCATATTCACTGTCAGCTGTGTTTCTTCATCAAGGTCTCTTGCCATACGTTGCAGAGTCGTCTTGGTTTCACCTACCATGTTAAATATTTCCTTCCTCTGCGCGTCCATGGCAGCATCCTTCGAAACAGCGCCGGTCCTCGTATAAGATTCTCTATAACTTTCAGGCTCTTTGATCTTCTCCTTCCTTTCCCTATCCTTCAATTTCTTCTCTTCATCCAACAGCCTTTCGAGTTCTCTAGCTGAAGTAGTTTTGGAAGCATAATACGAAGGTTCTTCCTTTTGATCAGTATCAGCCACATGATCAGCTCTTGGCTTGGTTTCGTAGGTTGTTTCGTGTACCTTCTTCTCATAAGTTGGGGCCGTATCTTGTGGGCTCTTAGGGTATTTTGGTGAGGGTTGTTCTGTGACAGGTTCGAAAATACTAGGTTTACGTGTGTCTTCAGCAACGACTTGTCGATGAATGATTTCTTTTGGGATCGTAATGGCAAGTTTGTCGTCTTCGAATTTTCCAATCATTTCATTGGGTTTGCTGTTGTCCGGAAGGACGAATTCTAGGGCAAAACGACGATGTCTATTGCCTCCAAGAGAACGCTCTCCACGAACCCTTATGCCACGTAAAGTTTCAGCAAAACTCACCCTGATTTGCTCTTTGGAGAAACCTAACAAAACAACCAATTGAAATAATAGATTGAATGGGACACAGCAAACATTAGCAAATAAATAAATCGACACCCCTAGAATTTATCCGTACATACCATTAAGTATTTTTAATTTAAATTATGTATAACTTTTATTCTATCTAATTTTTTATGGTTTATATATATTACAAATATTTTTCAAATACGAAATCTATATCGAAAGTGTATACCCTTATCATAAAGGTCTTGATGGTTGATTAAAATAAAAGAAGATGATTTAATTATTTTTTACCGATAAAAAACAGAGATCCAATGTAATTATACCCTACAATAATATTGAAAAGATCGATCGTTTTATTCGTCTTCTTTATATTTGCTCGAGTACTTTACAGTAATGCTTAAAGTCACATATTTTGAATTCTTCAAACTTATAATGATTCTTGTTCTACTTTAGTCACCAAGCAAAGCTTATATATCCCGTTGGTTTTATATATATGACCTAAGTTATAATGTTCATTTTTTCTCCGTAAAATGCATCTAACTAATAGTTTAAATTTTGTATTGGCGGCTTGACCTATGTATACTTTTGATCCTAAGCCTTAAAACTGTAGATGTTATCCAATTATATTATAGCTACATATTATCGATGAAAAAAATATGTATATATCAATTGCATTAATACCTTACGTATTTAGATGAATATTGTATAAATATCAATAATATTATATAATATTTTAAAAATTATTGATTATGTTTTCAAATATTAAAATTTTATTAATATTGATATATTATTAATCTATTTATATAACGTATTAATATTATTAAAATTTTTCTCAAACAGTGATATCATGTAAATCTACATAGAGAGAGATTTTTCTCATACCTGGCAGGTAAACAGTCAGGACATGGCTGGTTGAATCTTCCCTCCACTCTGACATTGGTTCAAAATCCTCATAGTAAGGTGTACTCTGAAGAGCAGCCAAAGATGAAGTTCTTCTCAATCTTGTTGCCATTTTTGGCAATATTTTTTTTTTTCCTTCCCTCTCGTTGTGAAATGTATTTAGGAGCTTGCTCAGATTATGATGGTTTTCCATAAAATGCAACCTTATTTATATTGATATGAAAATGACTATTTGTTTTCTCTCTCCGTGAATTGTGATTTCCAAAAGTTGAAGTTATTCCTTCTTTCATTGCCTTAGTTTCCTTGGGTTCCGATGAGCTTGTCCCTCATATATCAACATAGAATAACTTGTCTGAATATAAAGGAAATCGTGTGTTTGCTCTTTACACATTTAATAGCTTGAAGAAGGACTAAACCCTACTGGTTTCCTAAGTAATATGCTGAATTCATAATGAATATTAGAATAATTTAGATTGTATTAGATATGCTGGAAGAAAAATCTAAAGTATAGATTCCAAAATATTTTGAATGCTAATTTATTCCTTTCTTACTCTTTGGTTTTTCTCACGTTTTAATGTTGAATCAACTATCTCTACAGCCTCAAAAATCTTTTTGTTACTTCACGTAGATATTTTGAAAATTGAACGCCTGAGATGGACTCTACTTAATTCCCACATCATCAATTAAAATTGAATCTTTATATTACATTTGGTACAAGAGAAAAAACTAGAAATAAAATCGCGATTTTGAGTTTCATTCATTTCTTTTAGAAAATGGAATGGGAATTCTTCATAATCGACTATTCCAGTTTTATAGAGGAATTTAATTCTATTTTTGAGGAGGCATATTTATGATTTTTTCTACTTTTATTAATTATATTAATTGAAAATTATTTATTTAACCTTTAGCCAAATTGTGATCTGTAATAGTTAAGGATATTTTTAGTAAATACAATTATAGACGCATTTAGTTCCGTTGAATTCTATTGGCATTTTCAAACATTAGAAAAGCAAATTTATTATTCTGATTCTTATTCCATTTCATTCTATTTCAATGCATTTTATTCTAGACAATTTTTGCATACCAAATGTAAAGAACTGAAAATTTATTATATTATTATAGGGCCAAACCTACTATCATTTAAGGATATTTGGTTTGATGATCTCGAAATAGAGACTATTGAATCGATCCATTCGCCTCTAACCTTTCCTAGGTAAGCTCTTGCACCACAAGGAAGGCTATCGACCTTAGACCCTTTGCAAGCCCATTTCAGATAATTACGGAATGAGTAAAATTCCATCTCGTTTGTTAATCACCAAGAAAATTCAACGAATGTCATCAAACCCAAAAGCTTATAAATACTCAACAATTTCTCTTCATTTGACACAACTTTAGAGATAAGAGAAACAGTGTTCTACTGTAAAGCCTTTACTCTTTAAGATCAAACAACATTTAAGCAAAGAATGATTTTAATTGTTTAAGAACTATAAGGTTGGCATCTTGGGTCTCCTAAGGTCTATTGTTTATCGCTTGTGTATTTGAGACTTCAAGATGATTGCTTACTCCTTCTCCTTACCATTCTCTCCAATCATCTTGTAAATGTCATCTCTATGTCACTATTATGAAGTTACATGTAAAGCGATACTTGTGTGACTAGTAAGTAACTACTTTAGTGAAGATCACTTATTTACATTTTGGCAACTCCATTGGAGATAGAGAGTAATATCAGAGGTGTGGTACCTCTTAGGAAGAGAATGGTTGTTATAAATGATGTTATCTCTCAAAGAGCAAGTTATTAATGTTGAACAAGTTGAGGAAAACCCAACTCCACTACCTTAAGACATTGCAAAGGTGATGCGAGCTATGTAGGAGGCAACAAAAGCCTTGGATCATTTCATGACTATGTTTGCTACCCTGATGATAAGGTTGGTTGTTTTCATTATTGTGTAACGTGGAATGGCTTCTCTAAACTCTACTATTGTTGTGCAAATAAGCACTACCCCCTTTACTTAACTAACTTACCTTCTTACTACTGAAGAAGATGTACCTCGATGATGGTGTACCAACCATTGGACTCCTCACCCAAGTTAGAATTCAAGGCTTGTAAGGTCTAGTTAGGAGAATTCAAGTTGCTTAACTCAACCCTAATGAGCTCATCTATTGAGAAGGCCAAATGGTGAACACTCTAAATGCTTGCTTAGACATACGTTGGTCTACTTAGTTTCTCATTTAGATACCAAGTATTCAAATGTCGACTTATTGGGTGCTGAGAACCCCACCATTGACCAAACCCCTACCAAAAACCTAAAGGATGACATTCTTGCCCTTTCTTCTTGCCGAGCTACAGAGCACCTATCTACGAAGTAACCCTAACAGTAGCCCTGCTTAGCCACAATGCCTTGAGAATCCAAAACGTAAACCTAATGATAAGTTGCCACTTGTACTTTACTTTTTTAATTTTGGTATTGTATTTCTTTTTGTCCTTTTATCATATTTATCCCTTTTTGTTTATACTAGGAATCTTCTTTATACATCATCCTTTATGTAATTTCTATTATTATATTGTCATCCTAAGGGACTTACTATAAATAATCCCTCAATTGTCAATTGTAGCTATAGACAATCAGTTTTTGAATACAGACATTACATTTTATTCTCTATTCTTATGAGATAACTCTTTAAGTAGTTTGAGATTAGTAGCAAGTAGACGTTAATATTAGCTTGTGCATCACATCAAGTGTAGTACTAAGTTGTGTCATGTTTGTTGGTGCATCATATCTAACGAGCAATTTCATGGAAGTTACTGTGCCTGCCGACCCATCTCCTTTTCCTTCAATATCTTAAAGGACCCATTGGTTATCTTCTTTACGGTAAGTCTTAGTGATTAACTCAACTCCTAAGCATATTATATATTCTTCGTATCAGAGCTTAAGGTTTCGGCCGACAACTAAGGGTTTGTAGTGTTTTATTCTAATGATCAGTTACATATTTTGTGTACTCTATTTTTCTACTGTGAAACAGAGTAAGTGTTGACGTTGTTGAAGTTTATGAAGTGTTTGGTAGTTTTATATTGAATCTCTGGTTGGGTTGTGTGAGTGTGAAAACCTTGTGGAAGAATGTTGAACCCTAGTGTACGAGAAGTGATGGGTGATGTTGAGAGTGATGCTCTTAGTAGAGGACGTATTAAGCAACCAACCCTACAAACTATAGATGAACAAATACAAAACCTTATTGCTATTGTAGCTAACCTAACTATATTTATGCAATGGTTGGTGGAAGCCTAATCTTTAGAAGGAAATGCTGAATGAAGATAAGGTATGTTAGACAGGCTAAGAGGACAAGGTATGGAAATCTAAACTCTCGGTACTATAAATGTACCACCAACGCGACTTATCCATGCCAAAAGACTCACACAGCAAAGACCTGAGTTAAGAGAAGTTAAGGACACGGAAGATGCTGGAGATGAGGATAAGCAATTTCTTGAGTTTGACGAGCATGGACTTCGAGCTCCTTATGGGACTGAGTACATTAAGGTATAAGTTCTGAGCTTCTCTGACTCTAGTAGTGTTGATGAGTATTTAGATTGCGAAGAGATGGTTAAGCAAGGCGTTAATCGAAGTTAACTCTAGTGATGGGATTATATGGAGAAATAGGTGATTAGTTGAGGTGATTCAAGTGGAATGAAGGAGAACTCCTGATTTAATTCAGAATTGAGATGTGGAGAACAATATCATAATTGGTTAGTTGGAATATGTTAATATTATAGACAGTATTACCGAGAAGTTTGTTAACAGAGTTGTGTAGAAAGTAATGAGAAGTGATAAGACTTATAGACAATAACGGAGATCAATCTGAGTTCTAGCATAATAAGGATCATGTGATATGACTTGTTGAATAAGGATAGTTTGGAAGTGAAAGATTGTAACTCAAATGACGCTAGTAAGATATGTGTAGTAACAATAGAAGAGTCTGCTAAAATGACTTATACTTTAACTAGTACATCATATATCCTTAGATGATTAACCCCAGAAGATTTATTGAATAGCTTCCACATTTTCCTAAATCAGTGAGAGTAGATTGAGATTATATACAGTATGAGAATACAGTATATGAGGTGATAGTTGATAATAGCATTGAGGAGTTTAGTAATGATAAGATATATGGAATGATTATTAATCCTAATTCTTAATTTTTTTTATTAAAGTAAAATGTCCTGAATCACTAAGTGAAAATGATACACAGTGAATGAGAAGATGAATGTGGTGGAAATTTGAATGATTAATACAACGTACTAGTTGGTTATATTTTGTTAGGAGTTTGAATTGATCATATGATTAGCTATTTATATAAGTTAGGATCCTGTTGATCTTTTAATAGATATAGTAGTGCTCATTGATGGATGTGTATTTTTTGGATATGTACATATGCCATAATGTATTATACCCTTGTGAGTAAAATGTAAAAGGGGATTGGATGCGTCTTAGGTGATCGGTTTTGGAAGTGCTTTATATATATAAGAATTGGTGGTTTATTGAAGTGATTTAGGTTGAATGAAGAAGAATCTTTGAGTTAATATAGATTTGAGGTATAAAGAATATTGATAAACTTGATTGGTAGGATATGCTAATATTGTGGATGAAATTCCTAAGAAGTTTGTTGATGAATTTGTGTTGTAATCGGTGAGATATGATGAAGTGCCAAGACTCATGAACAATAGTGAAAATTAATTTGAGTTTTGGAATAAAAGAGATATGGTGATATGCACTGAAAATTAAGGTGAATGCAAAATTTATAGGATTTCTGAGATGATCTTAGCTTAATGCTTAATATAAATATGAAGTAGTATAATTTGAAGTGAAATAAAGCATGGTATAGAAGCAGATTCTAAGAAGACAAAACATTGAGAGGGAAAAGTTAGAAACTAATTCAAAAATGAATCAGAACCTATACTAGAGGTATAATCAAAACCTAATTCAAAAGTAAATCCTATATAGAATAAGACTGCGATATAGGAGATGATAAATGATGACAATAATAAGGAGTCTGATAATAAGAAGGTATATGAAATGATCATTATACCTAATTTTCGTATGAAAGTATAAAGTAATAAATCAACGAGTGGAAATGATATTGAATTAATTAGAAGACAAATGTGGTGGAATTCTTTTGAATGGATAGTTGTTATAAGTAATTTGAATTATAGATATGGTATGATAATCAATCATGTTTTTCGAAGAATAAGAATTGATTCTATGTTAGTTATTCATATATATGGATATCATAACGATCTCTTAATGGATGTAATTATGCTTCTCGACGAAGTGTATTCTTTTGGATATGTATAAATGCAATGGCAATTGACATATTTGTAGCTAGGAGTGTAACAAAGATCAAATGCATTTTGGTGATCAATCTTGGAAGTCTTTTATATGTGTAAAAACAGTAAAAGAAATAGTGCTATGAGGCTACAATCAGATTAAGAATTCTTAGGCTTTTAATAAATAATGAATTGAGTAATTATAGTTTGGAGTGATAATTAAGTATAAGTGAAGCCAAATGAATATGAAATAGATACGGAGATCTTCATGTAATGCTGAGGCAAGTGGAATTATATCATTATATAGTACTTATAAGTGGTAAATAAGATGGATAGTTATTAAATGATACATAAGAAATGAAGTAAGATTGCTACGTAAACTGCAACCGAATATGTATCCAAACACCCTAAAATAGTAGTAGGATGAGTAATAAGTGACGGTGGAGATGGAAGTAAAGTAACGAGTTAGAGATGATTAGGACTTTTGATCAACAGTTGCTTCGGTAGTTTAAGGATCAATCTGGAAAGGTATAACTCTCTAGAAAGTAAAATTTATGATATAATTATCTATTAGTAAACTAATTCTGATAAGGAATGTTGATTACGGATAATATTCAAGGATTCGAGCTTAAAGAAGTTAGGAGATAAGTGGTGATTTTAGCGAAGGATTTTCAATTGATCTTAATTGAATACTAATATACAAACAAAAGGATTGGTTGATGAGTACCCTAACCGTAAAATATACAAATGGATGAAATGCAAGTATAATGATGATATTGAGGTCCTATAAGTTAGAAACTAGTGAATGGAAAATGATTTAAGGTGATTGAGATTATCGTTACCTATTAGTTTAGAATTTATATTGGAGAAAGGATATTAATCTATAGAATCGTAGGATATGATAAAAATGGAATTTAAAAGGAAAGTTATTAATGATAGATTTTGAGAAGTTTGTTGATATCTATAAAGAAGAAACTGAAGAAAACACCAATAAGTATTGAATCTACTAGTAACATATAAAGGTTTAAACATATTTTTGAAGATTATTTTGTAGATATTTGAATTTCATGATTAAGTTAATCAAGAATCAAACCTATGATTGAACTCTGTATTGGACGTTGTAAAGGAGACTTTAAGAGTTAGAGGAGTGGCTGTCAAATTCTAGAATAATATTAGATTGGAATGATGTTAAGATAGGATCAGTGCATAAATTATATTCACAGAATTGGGAGAATGAATGCATGCCAAGTTGAATATGAAAATGCTTGTTGTGGTATTCATCAATATTATTTTGATATACAAAGTATTTGTAGATAGCATTATTGAAGTTGAGTGATCATAAGTAGTAGATCAAAATGGAAGACATCTAATATGTTTTCACTAAGCTCATTATATTTGGAGAAGGGAGTTCGGTGGATATTAAAAATGTTGAATTGGTGATTATAGGAAAAATCCATTGGAATAATCCAATATCCAAAGAAGCTATGAAGTTACAATGTACTTCATATTAGCAATTGCAATAGGTAATCCAATAGGAACATGGCAAATCTGAATTGTCCAATTGTTGTTGTTGAGTCTCATGTTATGTTCATTCTATCAGTATATCCTATTATGTGGTGTCTTATCCAATAATAATCTCAATACTGTCTCTTTTGTTGAGTCTGTCAGTCAAAAGTCGTATTATCCTTTTCAAGTCAAGTCAAGTCAAGTCAAATTGAGTCGTTAACCATCTCATTTGAATTCGAGATGGAGAAGCGTCGAGATTTGCCAAATTTGCTTCTGTTGATCCTATGCTAAGCTGTATGAAGAATAAATGAGAAGCTATGATAGTAGTAGAATTATTTTGAGTAGAAGATTATGGATGGGAGGAAAAGTGATGATATGAAGAGAATTTAGAATTGATAATGATCACAATTAAAACTTATAAATGGAGAATAAACCAATAAAAAAATTTGCAAGGTCATAAAGCTAAGTTATAAGATTGTACAATACGATTAGAGGACTACAATGATGAAATAAGCCTTGATTGATACTAAGGTAAGGAATACAAAGGAAGGAAAATTAAGAGATTGAGCAAAGGTCCAAGTAGAGAAGAAGTGGAATTTTAATTAGGAAGCAATTTAAAAACTTAATTAGTAAACCACACAAAAGTTTTATTTGAAGATAGCTCAGTAGCTCAGTAGAATGGAAGATAGGTTTTAAGGGTATGAAGTAACCCTAACAAAAATATTGGATAATCAGGTTCAGAAGTTCAAGGATTGAGACATATAATAGGTAAAGATATGACCAAACAACGGTCTAGATTTAGAAACTAAAGTAGAGCGTAATGTAGTGAAGACAAAGCATTACTTGTGGGTTCTTCGATTTTTAGAGCAGTAAAAATATATAAACTATCAATCCTAGTAAGTAAGCAATACATAGATATACAGTAGTTTTGAGAACGAAATTATTTTAGGGGGGGGTGGGGGGGGGGGGGGGGTGGGGTAGAATGTAAGCCCCACAACTAGCCATTCGAGGTTTCGATCGATTGAAAGACCCAATCGAGCCTAAATTATAAAATAAAGCTAGAAATATTAGTAAACTGATCCCGTAAGTTTAAATTTAAGAAAATAAGTAATAAAATAGGAGACTACAAAATTTTCAAATTTTAAATATATAACTCGTTATTTATCGAAAATGCATAAAATGCATTCCGATAATTAACGAATCGCTAGAGATAAATTATATATATACTAAAAATCATAAAATGACCTAAATAATATTTAGGAATATTTATTTGTACTATATATGAATTTACATGTAGGTATAAATACGCGTAATTACTTAAAATATGCGAAATGTGCTAAAATAATACTAAATACTTAAAGAAAATTCATAATTAATTAATAAAAAATCAATAAAAATCAGAAATGATCCAAATCAGGTTGTGGCAAGTCAAGATTTGCAAAATAAAAATTAACCAATTAAAATTAGACAACACAAAATCCAAAAATCAAGGAAATTGCGCAAAATCATGTCTAATTAATCCATAATAATTACAAAAATCGTCTATAAATAGGGAAAAAAATTTCAGAACTCATTTGGACAATTTAGCATTAGAAAAAAATAGAGAGACTCGAAAATTTGAGAGAAAATTCAGAAGAAAAAAAAAAAGAAAAGGAAAACTGTACAGTTAGGGCCACTAAGGAGAACTCAGACCCAACGGGCAGCTGGGAGTGGACGGCCACCTCCACCACACGGTGGTGGAAATGCCCAGGTGGGCCAACACACCCATGGCCACCGACAGTGGCCGGAGCCACCAAAATCGATGAGTTCGATTTTCAGCCTTATTTTGTGTAATTTTGAAAAAATAGTAAATATTCTTATAAAATTATGAAACTTGTTATTCTGGAATATTTTTGTATGTATTTTTTATAAAAAATATTATTTTGATGAAAATATGTCTCGTGATATAGTGCTCTTAAGAAATTGTGCAAAACCAAGCATGTTTTGGTTTAGAAATAAATGACCTTAGGAGTGTAGTTTCGAGCCCAAAATTTTTTTATAGACCAATTAGATGATATAGAACAATGCTATGAATCCTGTTTTCAAAAATTTTAAATAATTTTTAGGCCTTAAAATAAGGCATAAAATGGGTAATTTAAGGTTAATAAAGTAATTAGATGGTTAATTACTGATTTAGTGAATAAGTACATGTTTTAGGATGTTGAAATCTGATGGAATATGATACTTGTAGCATTTAGGGTGTTAGAAGTAATTATTAGGTTAATTATGTAGTAAATGAGTAATAAGGAAAAATAGTAAATTTTAAGTTAATTTTGGAAATTAAGGTAATTAAGAGTAAAATTTGATTTAGGATGAATTTAGACATTTTGAAAGGATAATTGGTGTTTAGAGACGATAATTAGAGTGATAGAAATATTAGAAGTGTATTATATACATAAAAGGTAATAATACATAATATGTAATTATTAGAATATAATAAATATAAAATATTATAATAAAAATTGATATTTTGATAATAATAAAAATGTACAATAAATCTGATATGAAACTTGAATTTATGTAATTATATGAAAAATGTAAAAAATTTTCACATTAGGAGTGAATTTGGTATACTAATACGGATTTAAGTGTACCGGGTAAAATAAATACTGATTAGGGGTAATGATGGTATTTAGGAGATCGGGAAATAATGTGATTAATTTCACATTATGGGTTGAAACAAATTTCTAAGGTTGGAGTATAAAACACTACATAGAAATCGAACTAAAACCTAATTTAGAAATCAATGTGAAAACTGAACCCGAATCTAACCTCAAACCTAGAAAAGTAGGCATATTAAACCCTAAACAAAACGTAACAATAAGCGTTATAGGATAAAATGAACCTATAATAGTTATATGAAAAACTGAAATCACGTTTGTGTTATAGGGATGATCGGCGATGGCCTGAGCAAATCGGACGTCGAGTGAGTGAGCGAGGAGTCGAGGTAAGTTGGGATTAATACAATGTTGTATTTTAGGAGGCTTGAGATTATGCTTGGTTATGCTTGTTAGATAGTTGGATGTGTGCATGTGCTTAATTATGGATAATGCTATGATTCTGTTTCTTGCTCTAGCATGTATTGTATGATTTGTATGAAATGATTGATCACCCTAAACTGGACTCAATCAAATATACGACCAGTAATCATAATCGGACATGCATGGCAACTCGTTAGTGGAACTTAGGACTCTCCAGCCAAATACCAACCCCTTCGAAAGGGATAGTGCAGGATTGCAAAATGGTTCCTTCTTCATCCTTAGTCGAACTAAGTGGCAGGAGAGGAAGTCGCGGCGAGGGTGAAGACAATGGTTCGGAGGTAATCACGGGAGGAACAAGGTCTCCATTACACAAGCCTGGGTTTAGTCGTGAGCTGTTACATTAATGGTAACTCCTCAACCAGGATTAGAGCGGACGCAATTTCTCTAATCTCACGACCGGCCGGATAACGTCATGCGATGGCATTTGCTTGTACATGCATTGCACCCAATAAGTTGATTGAAAACCTTGTTATGTTTATGGTATAGTTTTAAGTCCTCTATCCTAACTTACTGAGCTGTGGTCGCTCACATCCCTATAGACGTCGTGCAGGTGCTGGCTAAGAAGCGATAACAACTACTCTGAAGCTAGCAACTGCTGGATCCTGAGGAGTGAGGAAAAACATTAAAGAATCAATACATATTTTATTACTTTTCATTTCTGAATAATGTAGAATTAGGAAATATGTTACGGAGAATTATTATAATCTTTAATTTCAATAATTGAATTATAGTGTATATGTATATTTCCTCACTTTCTTAGGTAAATGATTTATTTAAATTATAAACTGTTTACTTCAAAGCAGGTTAGTCGTGGATGCCTTGTGTAGATCAGGTCTAAGATAGCGGTTGTAAAGCCAACTTCTATTTTAGGATTGTGTTACGACTCCGTCGCTTTAGGGCATGACACTGTGTTTGCCAACCCATCTCCTCTTCCTTCAATAACTCGAAGGACCCAATTGGTTGCCTTCCCTATGGTAATTGGTAAGTCCTAATGATTAACTTATCTTCTAAGCACATCACACAAGGAAGGCAAGAGTAAACCCTCTTGTTGCAGGTTGTAGCTGGACAAAATCTAATATTTGAAACAAAGAATGTAAGGGTCCAAATTGGTTGTTCTTCATCCTCCTAAGTGCCCCTTCGCACTGCTTAGGGGATCCATATTTAGAGAATAATAACTAAGATAATTTAACTCAAAGAGGTTCTCCAAAAGCCATTCAGTAGGAGACTACAAGACTTGTGAATCAACTTTTGGCGGTGTTTCTAGTTCATGCTAGAGTTAGTTGCTATTACCGTTGTGCAATGGGATGCATGTCAAGTTAAGAGTTACTCCCTTTTGTGTGAACACCTCTCAAAGAAGAAGCGAGTAAACCCCACTTATGTCCCATTAACCGAACCTATGATGTCTTCTCCAAGAATTTCCTTCACTACATGGTAAGTCTTGTATATGCACTTGAGCTATGAACAAACTAAGTAATATGTGGTGTACTAAATCTACAACACTCACAGTTATCAAAAGACTTCAAGACCATGAAGCCTTCTTGCAACAAAACAGTCCTTCAACCCAGGCAACGCCTTAGTATCTTGGCTTTCATGACTTAAGCTTAGATAATTCCCTAGCATCTTAGCTTCTATGCTTTAAGCCTGAGTAATGCCCTAGAATCTTGGCATCCATACATCAAGCCCTGGTAATGCCTTGACATCTTGGCTTCTACCCCTTAAGCCTAAGTAATACCTTGGTATATTAGCTTCCATGCCTCAAGTCCAAGCAATGCCTTAACATCTACATCTTACATTACTGTTACTTTAAAGCATGGCATGTCTTTAATTAAGTTTACTAAAAAGTGACGTCTACGGTTAAGTAACACTTAACCAAACATTGTTACTAACTGGTAAGAGTACGGACTCCCAGGAGCACAATAAAAAGATAAGGTTATATAATGCAGATTGGTAAGAGCATTGCCTCTTTGGCACATCACAAGTTGTTATAGCTAAGGAAGACAATTCTAGGTAACCATTAATGTCGAGGCTACCATTATCCTTTTTGTAGTGACGAATATTGCAGCTTACCAATCATCACTATATTATCAATTACCTTAGTAATTGTAGCTTTGCTAACAATGATGAAGCATAATCCAATTCCTACAAGTATTGGACAAGAAATGAATCTTAATTTTAGGATGATCGATGCCTTTAATCCAATTCATATAATGTCTTTTTCATGTCACCATTAAGTAACCCGCTACATAAGGAACATGAACATTATTTACTACTACAGTCTCTATATCTGCTGGAATGAAAGGACGAATATTCCCTTGACTAATGAAGAGAATTATCGATCTCAGAAAATGAATGCCATTATTGCTACTTCAGCATGATAGAATACCTTCTTGAAAGGGATAGCTTAGATATTGTTGCTATTAGTGAGAGCTTTTGATCCGGTGTGCAAGATGACTTTAAAAGCTTCTTAGATCATAATAATCTAAGTAGCCTTATGTTCATGACTAATCTCCAAGTGGCTCCTTAAATCACAGGCTTTAAGCAGCCTTAAATGTTATGAGCTTAATGACCTATGAGAATGCCAATTATAATGACTTTTGTTTTTGTTACTAAGTGAAGGCATCGCCTCCTGAGCACACGATGATTTGCACATGTTCAAATGAGAACTTCAAATGGCATCATTATTACACCTTAAAGTGGTAAAGTCGTAACAATCTCGCCGTAGAAACCATTCTAGAATAAAAGCTGACATTACAGTTACTATTTTAGACCTAATTTACATAATACATCCACGATTAACCCGCTTTAAAGTAAATGGTTCATAAATTAAACATGTTATCTACCTATGAAATTATGAAAATATATGTTTATACTAAAATAACTCAAGTATATTTACAAGATTTAGTAGCTTAATCATAATCTACTTAAGTATTACATAGATTGATACTAAAAGCTTTAAAGATAGAATCTAAACTTAAGAGTGTAATTAATTCTCATTTTCATATCCTCACTTCCTATGACCTAGTAGTTGCTAGCTTCAAAGTAATTATAGGTTATTTCCTAACCAGCAGCTGCAACAACGTTTATAGAGATGTGAGCAATCAATTGCTTAATAAGTTGGGACGGAGATTTAAACTATACATCAAATACAAATAGGGTTATCAACCAAATTAGTTAAATGCAATACATGTACAAGCAAATGCCATCGCATGATGTTATCCGATCCGTCATGAGATTAGAGAAATTATACCCGCTCTAATTCAGGTTAAGGAGTTTAACACACATACCAACAGCTTATGACCAAACCTAAGCTTGTGCAATGGAGACACTGCTCCTCCCTTAACTACCTTCAAATCATTAACTTTACCCTTATTGTGACCTCCTCTTCTATTGCTTAATTCGACTAAGGATGAAGAAGGGATCCATTATGTTATCCAACGCTATCCTTTTCAAAGGGGTCAGTATTTAGCTAGAAAATTTTAAACATTTTCCTTAATGAATTACTATATAGGTCCATTTTAGACTTACAAGTCATATCTTTAGTTTGTTCAAGCATTTCATACAAATTACACAATTTTTCAATCTAGAACATCAAACTAGAATCATATAATTAAATCCAAAAACACGCTTACATAAGTATGTGCATATTTAGCTATCTAACAAACATAATCAATTATAATCATACGCTTCCGAGTACTATTAAACAATAATCAAATACAGTAATGTATCTATCCCAACTTACCTAGACTTCCTGCTTGGTCACTCAAGGTACAATTCACACAAGCTATCACCAATAGTCCCTATAATACAAATGTTGTTTTAGTACTCATATAACTATCTTGTATAAGTTTTATTTTGTAATTCTTTATGTTATCTTCAATTTAGGATTTTAATATACCTAATTATTAAGGTTTTTAGGTCTCTTATAATTATTCTTAATTTAAGCTTGGTTTTGATTCAATTTTTAATTATAGGTGTTATATGTAAATCCTAAAAATGTGTTTCGATGTAAGAAAAATTTATATTTTTCATATAATCCACTAAATTTAAGTTTATTATCAGATTTATTATATATATTATTATTATATTATCAATTTTAACCTAATATTTTCTATTTTTTACAAAACCAATTTCACATATTATCAATTTACACCAATTTACTACATAATACACATAATGATCACATTTAACACTTTAAATACTACAATTATCATACTATATCAGATATTAACATCTTAAAATACCTAATTATATATTAAATCAATAATTATACATTTAATCACTAATTTAGCCTAAAATAACCCATTTTATATATCATTTTAAGGTCTAAAAATTTCAAAAATTTATTTCTGAAAAATCTTTTCATAGTATTATTCTACATCATCTAAATAGCTTATACAAAAAAAATGAGCTCAAAACTACATTATTAAGACTATTTATTTCTAAATCGAAATAAACTCGAGTTTATAGGATTTATTAAGCACTATATATTTTCGAATATAAAGTCATCAAACTAATATTTTTTCCTAAATCTATATAAATAAAAACCTCAAAATACCAAATTTCATAATTTTTTAAACAAATTTAATAATTTAAATAAATTAAATAAGATCAAGTTAAAATTAGACTCATCTATCCAATCTTCTTCCGGCTGTATCGACTAAATGGGGCAATGGTGGTAAGGTGTAGTGGTGGTACTGGTTGTTCATTTCCAGATGGCTATGGGTTATGATTTCGCTTTACTAACTCTAATTGCACATAATTTTTCTAATTTTTTCTAAAAATACCTAATTCTATCTTTCTGATTTCTCTTTAATTTTCTTTAATTCCCAACTAACCAAATGAATTCTAGTTGAAGTTTAGGGTATTTATAGAGCTACTTTGATTTTTTTCTTTCAATTTTTGCATGACATTTGTCTCTTATCCTTTTCTATTTCACTTTTTATTTGCTCTAATTTAGTTGGTTAATTTTCTTTCTTCATTCCCAACATGCCATGACCTTATTCTGGACAATTCCGTACATTTTCTTATTTTTTGGTTATTTTCTTTAATTATTTTAGCATATTTCGAGTATTTTAAGTAATTTTGCATATTTTTACCTACAGTAAATACATATGTAGTACAAATAAATAATACTAAATATTATTTATTTTATTTTATGATTTTTAGTGTATATAATTTATTTCTATTGACTTGTTAGTTTTTAGAACTAGTTTAACGTGTTTTCGATAAATAACGAGTAATATACATATAATTATATATTATAATATTTAATTATTTATTTTTCCTAAATCCAACCTTATGGAATTACTTTTACTAATATTCTTAATTTCGTCGTAAAATTTGGGCTCAATCCATTACATCCATATTTCACAAATAAAGTATTTTCTGATTGACTCTGTATATATCCTAAATTAACTATAGTATCACTGAATTTTTTAAACCAAGCTTTAGGAGATTGCTTCAATCCATACAAGGATTTGTTTAACTTGGAAACTTTACCTTCTTCCCCTTCTATTTCAAAGCCAAGTGGTAACTTTATCTAGATTTCTTCAGCTAACTCACCATTTAGGAAGGTATTTTTTAAATCAAGTTGATGCAATGGCCATTCAAAGTTTACTACTACCGACAAGATGACTCTAATAGAATTCAGCTTGGCCACTGCAGCAAAAGTCTCCTCATAATCAATTCCATTCGTTTGAGTAAATCCTTAGGCAACTAGGCGTGCTTTATATCTTTCAATACTACCATCTGATTTATATTTGACATTGAAGATCCATTTGCTACCTACAGCCTTCTTCCCAATAAGGAGATCCATAATTTGCTAGATATTGTTCTGGTATAATGTTTTCATCTCCTCAAAAACTACATCTCTCCAGTTAGGCTTAGCTAGTGCTTCATATATGTTCCTTGGAATAGCTTCTTCATCAACTTAGACAAAAAAAAAAAAAACATGAAATTGAGGTGAAAGTTTTGAGTAACTCACATGGTTAGAGATAAGGTATCTTACACGTGAACGTCTTCCCTTCCTCAAGGTTATAAGACCATTTGTGTCTTCCTTCTTATCTTCATATTGTTTAGATAAAATATAAGCTTCATAATCAGCTATTCGGAATTTGGTTCGTAGAAAGCTAATTGCTTGATCCAGTTCAAATTTCTTGATCCAGCTCAAATTTTACGATAAAGCTAAGATTATTAGTAAAAGTGATCCCGTAAGTTTGAATTTAGGAAAATAAGCAATAAAGTAATTGATTACTATAATATTGAATTTTATAAAAATTGTCCATTATTTATTAGAAACGCTTAGAATGAATTCCGATAACTAACGAATTGATAGAAATAAATTATATGCATACTAAAAATTATAAAATAACTTAACTAATATTTAGAAGTATTTATTTATACCATATATGTATTTACATATGGTTAGAAATATGCAAAATTACTTAAAATACACTTAATATGCCAAAATAATACTAATTAATCAAAGAAAATTTATAAATAATTGAAGAAAAATATAGAAAAATGGGGAAATGTCCAGAAGTAAGGCATAGTGACCTGAAAATAAAAGAAGGTAATCAACCAATTAAAATTTAACAAATAGAAAGTGGAATAAGATAAGATAAGGCTAAATGTCACTTCAATTTAATGCATAAAAAATTCCCAAGACCTCTATAAATAACTAAAATTTTTCAGAAACTCATTTGGATAGTTAGAAAAGTAGAAAAAATAGAGAGGGTTGAAATAAGAGAGTTAGGGTTTAGTTTTTAAAAATTATAAAAAATCTATACAATGGAGGCAATTAGACCGAACCTACCACCAACTGGAATTGAACCATCGCTATCACTACACCCCACTATACCCCATGCCCACCACCTGGATCAATTGACACACCATAGATTGTCGTTGGTAGCCGGAAGTCCAAAAGTTCGATCAATCCAAATTCCAACCAATTTTTTATAATTTATTAAAACTATTAATTTTATCTCAAAAATTATTAATTTTATTATTCTAATGTTTTATTGTATGTAGATTTAGGAAAAAATATTGGTTAGATTTAATTGCATCTATAAATATAGAGTAATTAAGAAATCATATAAAACTGAATATGTTTTGAATTAAAAATAAATAGGCTTAGGAGTGTAGTTTTGGAATCAAAATTTTTTTGTAAACTACTTAGGTGATATAAAATAGTGCCATGAAGCTATTTTTCAGAAATTAATTTTCAAAATTTTTAAGTGATTTTTAAGCCCTTAAAATATGTGTATAATTAGAGATTTTTAGGGTTAATCAATGATTAATTGAATAATTACTGATTTAGTATATAATCAGAGATTTTAAGATGTTCATATCTGAGGTGCTATGATAATTGTGATATTTAGGGTGTTAGATGTGATTTTTAGGGGTATTATGTAGTAAATATAGGTAATTTTGATAATATATGAAATTGAAATTATGGTAAATATAAAATATTAAGTTAAAATAAATAATATAGTAATAATATTAATATAAATTAAATCTAGTAAGAGCCTTAAATTTAGGTGTCTATAGGAAAAATATAAGATTTTCTCACAACAGAAGTAAATTCAGTAGTTAAATTAGAATTAGGATATACCACCCGGACTAGAACATTAGTTATAGACCAAAAACGACATTTAGGATATTAAAAAATAATGTGATTAATTTTACATTATGGGTTGAAATGATTTCCTAAGGTTTACGTATCAAATCCTTAATAAAAAACTGAGTTAAAAACTTAATTTAAAAACTAACTTCAAAACTGAATCTGAACTCAACCTAAATTATGAACAACTTTAAGAGACTTAAAAACCTAAATAATTAAGTATACTAAAAACTCTAAACTAAAGATAACATAAAAGAACTATAAAATGAAGTTTATATAAGATAGTTATATGCACCCACACTAAAACAATATTTGTATTATAGGGATTATTGGCAATGGCTAGTAAGAGTTACACCTTGAGCAAGTAAGCAAAAAGTTCAAGTAAGTTGAGATTAATATATTGCTGTATTTTAAAGTATTAATTTGTAGTACTCGGAGGCTTGAAATTGTACTTGATTGTGTTTGTTAAATAGTCAACTGTATGCATGTATTTATTTTTAAGTTGATGATGTGATTTGGTTTACTGCTCTAGCTTGCATCGTGTGATTTGTATGAAATAATTGATCACCCTAAATTGTACCTAACCATATATATGACTTGTAAATATAAATCAGAACTGCATAACAACCCATTAGGGGAAACCAAGGGTTTTTTGACCAAATACCGATCCCTTCGAAAAGGATAGCGCTATATAACACAATTGGTCCCTTATTTATCCTTAGTTAAACTAAGTGACAGGTGAGGAGGTCGTGGTAAGGGTGAAGTCAATGGTTCAAAGGTAGTCACAGGAGGAGCGATATCTCTACTGCACAAGCCTAGGTTTGGTTGTGAGCTGTTGCATTAATGAAAACTCTTCAACCCAGATTAGAGTGGGTGCAATTTTTCTAATCCTACAACGGGCTAAACAACGTCGTACGATAGCATTTGCTTGAACATACATTACACCTAACAATTTGATTGATAACCCTATTTATGTCTACTATATAGTTTTAAATCTTTGTCCTAACTTACTGAGTTGTGGTTACTCACATTCTTATAGATGTTGTTGCAGATGCTAGTGAAGAAGCAGCTTATAATTACCCTAAAGTTAGCAATTGCTAAATTCTATGGGAATGAGAATATAAACTGAAGGCTAGATACACTCTTAAGTTTAAATTTATCTTTTAAGCTTTTAGTATTAATTTATGAATTACTCAAGCAAAATTATGTTAGGTTGTTAAATCTTGTAAATATACTCAGATTGTTTTAATGTAAGTATGCATTTGTCTCAAGTTCATAAGAAAATAACATATTTAATTTATAAACTGTTTACTTAAAAGTGGGTTAGTTGTGAACATTTTATGTAAATCAAGTCTATGATAACGGCTGTATAGTTAGCTTTTATCTTAGAATAGTTTACACGGTAAGACTGTTACGACTTTACTGTTTCGGAGTGCGACATAAGACCTCAGGCTCTAGATTAGACAGCTGGCCATCATAAGGAAGTTTTTGCCTTCGTGTATAAACTCAAATCGCTGGTGGATCAAGAATATTCCCCTACTACTGTTCTAGAATTCTAGTCTCAATCCTTATTGGACTTACAACATCATCAACTTTCTAATGACTTTATATACATTTTCCTTATGAGTGTTTAACTCAAACTGTAGATCAAAGAGTTATTGACCTAACTCTCGACTTTGACTTAATGTAGAGGACCGGTTATGTTCTAAGAATAAATTTTGATCATGACTTTGACTTTAACTCAACTCATGACCAAATGTGTGACTTCGATTTAACATAAAAGAAGAATATGGAGACACTGGTTTTTGACAAAGCACCTAACTAGAAGACCCTACAACTCTTGGCAAATTAGACCAAAGATTGGAATTTTCTCTAAATAACCAAGGAATACACGACTTCTCTTCCTCATAATTAGTCTCCCTTTGAAAGTAAGGTTGATCTTCAACAAATATAGTATTTGATGTAGTGAATAAGCGCTTACTTGGTGGATAGTAACACTTATAACCCTTATGTAGAGGTGAGCATCCCAAGAACACACACTTCAAGGCTTTAGGTTCAAGTTTGTGTCTATTTAAGGAGTTGTTTATAATATAAATAGTACATCCAAAAACCTTAGGGGAAAGATTATTAAATAGATAAATTGTAGGGTAGGTTTGTAGCAATACTCTTAATGGTGTTTTGAAATTCAGGACTTTAGAAGGAACCTGGTCGATTAAGTATGGTGTAATTAGGATCGCAACACCCCAAAAATAGTTTGGAATGTTATTAGCAAACATAATAGTACGTGCTATTTCAAGTATATGCCTATTCTTTCTTTCAGCCACTCCATTTTATTGTGGAGTGTACATATAAGAACTTTAATGGGTTATTCCATTGTCTGTAAGGTAAATTTGAAATTCATTTAAGAAATATTCCTTTCCATTGTTTATGCGAAGAATTTGATTAAATATTAGTCTTGAACATGTTTAGAACAAATTTATGAAATTGCTTGAAAAAATTAATGACATCAGATTTATCTTTCAGAAGATAAACTCAACATATCCCAAAATGATCGTCAATAAAGGTAAGGAATCATTTATACCTAAAGTATGTTACTACCTGAGTTGGACCCCAAATGTCACTATGTATCACATGGAATGGTTTGGAAGGAATATAAGTATATGTATGATAGGAATCTTTTGTGAACTTAGCCAAGATGCATTGCTCATAATGAAAATCACTAACGTTTTTATTGATGACTGGAGATGGATACAATTTTCTAAAGTTAACCAATCAACAATTACTTTTCCAATCCCTTTAGTTGTAGCACTCCCACCGTTAGCCACTAATATTTTGTGAAGAGAGTAGCTATGACTTAATTTTTTAATTAATAACATAGAGTTACACATGTGATTAGAAACTCCACTATCAAGTATCCATAACCCCTTTCTAGTTTTGTTAGTTAGGATTATAGTCTTACCTTTCTAGGCTACTACTGTAGTAAATATTACCTTACAAGATTGGGAATTACTCAAATTCACTTGGGTTTGACTTAATATCTGCTGTAATATAGATAGTTGCTCGCTTGTTAGATTAATGCATAGTCTTGAGCCTTGAGTTCCTTCCATCTCGATCACTTCTGCAACTTGTGCCGATCTGGTATTTTAACAAGGAGGCTTTCCCTTTAAGTTATCCGGCCTACCATTCAACTTCTAATAAGTAGATCAAGTGTGGTAAGGCTTTTAGCAAAAGTCACACTATTAGTTAGACTTTGTCATAGTGTTTAACTTTGTTGTACCACCCCTCTTAACAATCAAGGCAAAGTTGGGAGATAATGAATCCATTATCAACATCACATGACATCAACTATCTTCACGCCTAACTTCAGCAAAGGCTTCCTTAAGACTTGGAAACAGCTATTTCCCAATTAGTCTATCCCTGACTTCATCTAAATCTAAATTTAAGCCATTTAGAAAATCATATACGCGATCCTTCTCTAATATGGAGTTATACTTTAACCCATCTTTAATGTACTACTACTCAAATTTATAGAATAAATCCACTTCTTGCTAAAGCTCCATTAGCGTATTATAGTATCTAGTCACACTCATGGTTCCTTAGACTGTGGTTCGTAATTTGGAGCGCAGTTCAAACCTTTATGATGAGTTGTCAAGATTAGAGTACATTTCTTAAACTCCATCCTAAATTTCTTTCATGTTTTCACAAAACAAGTAAGTTTTTCGGATCCTTGGCTCCATGAAATTAATCAACTAAGCCATTATCAGAGAATTTTCAGCCTGCTAAGCACCATACTTGCTTGAATCTTTCTAAGGGGCAGTTATGGAGCCTGTTAAATATCTCAACTTGCCCTTTCCTCGAATAACCAGCTTAACTGGTTGGAACCATTCCCTAAAATTCATTACATTAAGCGTGTGTTGCGTGATTTGAAGGGATAGAGGTTCATTAGAAGTTGCTTGGGTTATTTGCGTAAGAGCTGCAATGGTCGAAGTGATTAAAGTTCATAACCGATACTTAAAACCGGGAGTACCATTGCCTTACTCATTCTTCCCACTCACATTTGGTGATAATTTAGTTGATATAGGATTGACTAAGCTTTGATACCATGAAGAATAATTTAGAAGAATTCAACTCATTTATTTCATGAATATATGTTAATATTTATACAAGAGATGTCTAATAGAAAGGGATAAGAATTGGATCCCATATTTTAGCAGTAGATAAGTCTAAAGTTGACCCCATTCATATCCTAACAATAGAATAGATAAGAAACAACTAAACAACCAATAAAAAAAATTATCTAATACCCTAAACCAATATACAATTATATCGCCAATAATCTTAATTAAGCAATTTACTTCAAAGTGAGGAGTCGTGGATGCCTTATGTAAACATATCTATGATAGTGACTGTGAGGTTAGTTACTATTATAGGTTAGTTTACATGGCAAGACTATTATAACTCTGTGGTTTCGAGGCATAATAGTTTTTGGTATCTTAAAATACATAATTATAAAATGAGATTATTGTGGGGCTTACAATCATGAAATGAGATGGCACAACAAGTTCATTAGAGTACAAAGTTCCCTTTAATGAAGGAACAATCACTCGAGTTGCTACCTAGTCTCAACAAGACATGTTAGCACCTAGGGGAAGAAGGATGTTAATAGGTACATCCATTGCTCAACTTTAAATGCACTTAAGCTAGTAGCACATCATCATAAGTACTAATCTCATGCCCCTTTCTTTGACTGCGACATTAATGACAAGAGCAATGTCAACTACTTCATAGGGATTCAATTGTTTCTTCAATGTCATCATTACCACCATTATCATTTTCTAAATATACTAAGGATTCCTTGTAATCCACTAAGTCTAGATCACCATTGTCAACCTCAAGAGGCATTTAAGCTACCCTTCATGTCAAATAGGGAAAGTAAGCTCCTTGGAATGTACCATAAAGGAACTTTCTTTGAAAGCCCGATAAACTCTCATGGATTTTTGTTAAAAACTGAAGCAATAATAATGCTAATTCGACCTCGGTTGTACAACTTCAAAAGTTTGGCAATGTCTTTGAATGCTAGAGTGACTTTCTCTACAAAGTAATAAACATGTGGGTTTGAGTACTTCATTGGGAGATAATGGTTTAGCATACTTCCTTCTCATTCATGCATGAGAATTATTGTGGAGTAGAAGTAATGATAACATGAAGGGTCCTGAGCCTACCACGCTTCCATCTTGCTTATTAAAGGAATTGCAGTTAAGTGGAAGTAGCATGAAGGATGCTAACCTTCTTCAAGAGAATCTTACGACTAGGCTTCGTGGCAATGTACTTTACCAAATTGCTCCATCCCAATGGCAATAACATCCTAGGGAAAGCAAATTGAGCATGTAAGAGAGGTAACTCTCCCCTCTCATTATGAGAATGAAACAAATCTTCTTCAATGATGAGGTAACTCTTCCCTTTCATTCTTAGAATGAAACAAATCTTCTTCAATGATGAAACAAGTGTTTACTTAAAGATCTCTATAAATGAAACTCTTGATTTATAAGGCTTGTTGGGGGGCCGTTGCTCACAAGGTTTGTTATGTGCAAGTAATGCTACTTACGAAGTTCATTATGCTCCAAGCCTGCTCGTTTAAGGCCTGTAGCGGATGAAGCCTACTAAGTCTTCTTTAATGGTAACCCTAGAGTTCCCTTAAGTCTCATTGCAGGATAGGATCGCTTTGCACCCGCCTTGCTTCGTTAGAAGCTTACTAAGGCCTTTTGCATTCAAAGCTTACTGTATAAGATGCTCACTACACTTGAGGCCTACTAAGGCTTACTATATGTTGACAGGGCACTTCGGACATGGGCCCCTCAGGCTCGACTAGATCCGATGTATCTCGTAGCTTAAGGTTCATCCCTATGGACCTGAGCCTTAGGCCTGAATGGACCAAGCCTAGTAAGCCCTGCAATGGCTACAACATACATGATAAGGATGAAATGTCCATCTCCTAAACAAGTGGGACACATCAGGCATGACAACCCCACTCTCCTATACTTGCGGGAGAGGATCTCTCCTACTAACTAACCTCTAATTACCGACTCCACTCCATTATAAATACCAAGTCACTCCCCAACTATAAACCTCTCTACACTCTATATACTAAGCATGTGTATTACCTTTGGTATTTTATACTCTTAAGCCTTACTACTACCTTAAGCATTGAAGTGACCATACTGGACAACCCCTCAGCATCCCTTCACTGTGTACTGTTTTGCAAGCCCTTTACATGTAGCATCCTAAAGACTATTGGCAAAAACCTTGAGACAACACTATGCTTAAGGCTTTCTCATTTGAAACTCCTCCGTATAGAGTTTTCTACGCTTAGGGCTTCTTGCTCAAGGCCTTTTACGCTTAAAGCCTACTAAGACTTATCATGCTTGAAGCTTGCCTACTGAAAGCTAGTTCCTTACTAAGGAACCGATCAACATCCTTTGACTCTTAAAGTAGATATTGAGGTTAACTGGAACCTATAAGAATAAGGGAAGAAGCTTAAAAGATAAGACATGCATGGTATTCGAAAAATAAAAGGGGAAGTGAAGACAAGTTGAAGTGGAAATCTAGATAAAGGGAGAATGCCTCCCATACTTGTAATGGTGTTGAATACTAAAATCTATTGATGATATCTCTAGAAACTTTGGATACTCCACCATAAAATGCTGGCTTGCAATACTTTCATTCCACTCATATGCGAGAATTGCAGCTAAGTAGAAGTGGCAATAGCACAAAGGACTTTCACCTTCTTTAAAAGAGTCGCATAGTCTAACTTCTCTATGACGTGTTTCACACAAACATCCCATCTAGAGGGTGGCTCCTTCAAGAATGTAAATTAGGTATTAGAGAGAGGTATCTTTCCCTTCTCATTGATGCATCTCTGGTGTTGCACATATGGAGGAGCACTACAACAGAAGGAAAATAAAAGAAGGCTAGCAAAGTTCGGGCAATTACCAACTAGATATAACACACCAATCAATCCTACTTGACCTACAATTTGCTGAATATAATTCATCGATAGGGTCATTCGTCACTACTCTTTGCTAAAGGGAATAAATAAGAGTAAAAGGACAACCAAAACACTAAGGTTGCTCGAAAGGGAAACTCGTAATAATCTAATAATGAAGTGATTGATTGTTTGCGAACAAAATGAATAGGTTTATACACTAGCCCCATTAGGGTTACAAGTACATATGAAAAGAAAAAAAAAAGAGTAATTTACAATTAGAATACATGAAATATACTAAAAAGGGTAAAAAAGACAAAGAATATTCATTATGGAAAAGTAAAGAATTCTTCTAAAATATTATGCTAGAAAACACGTGTTACATGATGGCCCATCACTCTAAAATATAGTATAATTCGAACAAAATGAGGAAAAAAAGAGGACATGGGCCAAAGTTGACCTGATTTGGGTTAGGTCAAACCTTAGCTAATCAGTCACTAATGAATATTTGCCTCGGATTGGAGTTGGATCTTAGTTGGTTTAAGAGCTCAGCTTTGGACAGTTGTTAATTGTTGAACCAATATGTTCTTGTATGTAATTTTAATGACAACAAAACCATATAAGTTATGTTAAATATTGATTATGAACCTCTTTGTAAAGCTTATAAAAACATGGTTAATTTGATAAAGGACTTGAATTATTTTTATAACATAGTGTTTTGCATGATATCTTTGTAATATAACTTGATTAGATTGAGTTTAAAATTTATGAAAGAAGTAAAAGGGAACAAAACTGTTTGTTATATCTTAGTGTGTGTTGTTTAGCTGTTATGGTGTGAATCGTCCGGCTGGTTATTATAGATCAATGGCAGATAATGGATTTTGCAGTTGGTTATCCCTAGATTGTCCGACTGGTTGCTACAAATCAGTGGTGGGTAATGAATCATGCGGCTAGTTGTCCTTGGACCATCCGGTTGGTAGCTGTAGATTAGTAGTAGGTGATAGACTATGCGGATGGTTATCTCTAGACTATCCAGCTAGTTGCTGTAGGTCAGTAAGCTATGTCGGACCATGCAACTGGTGACCTAAAAACTGTCCGAATGGTGACCCTATTTGAATGGACCATTCAACCGGTCCATACAAAAAAGAGCTGTTACAGAGCATTAAATGAAGAGAGAAGCGGACCAACTGTTGTATTTTCTTAAGAAGCTATAAATACAAATTGTTGAGTAGTTTAAGGATAAGAAATAGAGCTAGAAATCTGCAATTATTCCTTTTGTTCACTTGCCCTTTGTCTTGTATACTTAATTTGCTAAATCATTTGTAAAACCTTAGTATAGTACATAATGATTTATACTTACAAGAACTTTGAGAGAGTACACTATACTTGAGATTGAGTTTGTTTTAAGAGATATTATGATTGAGAATCTTGTAAAATCAAGATTGGGTAAGTTGTGAGTGTGAAACTTATATAATCAAATTTTTGTATGTGTAGCTCTTGGAGCTTAGATTGAAAAATTAAAAATGTGGTGTAAAATTTTCAATTGGAGGCATTATGTGTTTATGGAGAGCAGTTGGTGATCCGAACTCCACGTTAAATCTAGACTTGATTTTCTTTATCCCTATTTCTTTTATTTTCCATACTTATTATTGTTTTATTACTATCTTGATTATACTCATCAATGTTTTATTGTTTCAATATTGCATTCATTTAGTTGCTTAAATCAAGAAATTGGCATTAAATTAAAATTTAGGCATTGAACTCAATTCACCTTACCCCTTCACCCCTCTTAAGTTCCTAGTGTAGTTTTTCAAGGCTAGTATGCTTATAGTACGGGAGCTTAGCAGGTACGCATACTTGCTTGGAGGATCGGCACGTTTGCTCGGCAGCTTCGAAGATAATGTTGGTACACATGATGTCATGCCACGAACTAACAAAGTCGTAACAGTCTCGCCATGTAAATCATTTAAAGATAAAAATTGACCAAACAATCCTATCTTAGATCTGATTTACACAATGTGTCCACGATTAACTTGCTTTAAAGTAAATAATTCATGAATTAAATAAATTATCTACCTAAGAAAGTATGAATATATATATATATATTCACTAAAATTCAAATATTACAAATAATATTTGTAAGATTTCATCATACTATATTTTTTAAGCAATACATTATCTGTAAATGGAAAATTCTAAAATAAAAGCTACGATCTTAAAACTATATTTGTTCTTTAGATGTATTTCCTTACTCCCCAAAATCAAGTAGTTACTAACTTCCAGGTAATATAGTTAACTTCCTAACTAGCACTTGCAATAACGTCTATAGGGATGTGAGTAATCACGGCTCAGTAAGTTGGGACGGAGACTTAAAACTACACATCAATCATAAACACGGTTATAAACCAAATTAGTTAAATGCTATGCATGTACAAGCAAATGCCATCACACGATGTTGTTTGATCCGTTATGAGATTAAAGAAATTACACCCGCTTTAATCCAGTTGAGAAGTTTTCATTTAATGCAACAGCTCATGACCAAATCCAGACTTGTGCAATGGAGATACTACTCCTCCCATAATTACCTTCTATCCATTAACTTTACCCTTGCTACAATCTCCTCATCTATCACTTAATGCGACTAAGGATGAAAAAGAGACCAATTATGCTATTTAGTGCTATTCTTTTCGAAGGGGTCAGTATTTGGCCGAAGAACCCTAAGTTTCCCCTAATAGGTTGCGATGCAAATCCGATTTAGAATTATAAGTCATATATTTAGTTAAATTTGATTTAAGGTATTCAATCATTTTAATAAGTCATACAAATAAAAGTTAAAGTAATACACCAAAATCACATCACTAATACAGAAACAAGCACATGCGCACAGTCAACTATTTAACAAACACAATCAAATACAATTTCAAGCCTCTGCATACTACAGATTAGTGCTCTAAAATACAGTAACGTATTAATCCCAACTTATTTGGACTTCTCGCTTACTCATTCGAGGTACAATTCACACAAGCCATCACTAATAATCCCTATAATACAAACGTTATTTCAGTTTTCACATAATTGTCATAAATTGATTTTATCTTATAATACTTATTGTTATCTTTAGTTTAAAATTTTAGTATACTTAATTATTCAGGTTTTTAAGTTTCTTAAAGTTATTCCTAATTTAGGTAGAATTCTAATTCAATTTTGAAATCGGTTTCAAAATTAGGTTTTTAACTCTGTTTTCAATTAGGAATTTTATACATAAATCCTAGGAAATCATTCCGACCCATAAGGTGAAATTAATCACATTATTTTCAAGTATCCTAAATATCGCATTTAACCCATAGCTAGTATTTTAGTTTGTACAGTATATTTCTTATCTTAATTTAACTATCAAATTTACTCCTAATATAATGTAAGAAAATTTTATATTTTTCATATAAACACTTAAATTTAAGTCTCCTACCAAATTTTGTATGTATTCCTATTATTATTATAATATCAATTTTAACCTAATATTTTCATACTCATTATTTTCTCATACTTACATATTATATATTTTCACCTAACATGTACATAATATATACATTTAATATTCCCATCACTTCAAATATCATTTCTCAACATCAGTTAACATCTCAAAATACCTAAATTCATCCCAAATCAAAATTTATACCTAATTACCCTAAATTACAAAATTAGTTTAAAATATACCATTTTTACCTATTACATATATACTACATAATATCCCAATAATTACATCTAATCCCTTAAATGCTACAAATAGCGTACTATATCAGATTTTAACATCCTAAAATATCTAATTATACACTAAATCGGTAATTATCCTTTTAATTACTTAATTAGCTTAAAATTACTCATTTTATACATTATTTTAATGCCTAAAAATCATCTAAAATTTTCAAAAATCTATTTCTGAAAAAGAGAAATACTCTAATTAACCTGCACAAAAATTTTAAGCTCAAAACTACACTCTTAAGGTTATTTATTTTTAAATTGAAAAATATTCAGTTTTATGCGATTTCTTAAGAATAATATATTTCTAGACATAAATTTATCGAAGTAAAATTTTTTCCTAAATCTACATACTAAAATATCTCAGAATAATAAGTTTCATAATTTCCAAATGTTTATTTTTTTATATTTTTAACAATTTAAACCAAATCGAAACTTACTGGTGATGGCTACTTCGGTCACCAAGGCCTTGTCAACTGGCTTAAGTGCTGCCACCACTGTCGAGTGGTGGTAGCTGTCTACTCCTGGGTAGTCGTTGAGTTGGAGATCTCCTTATATGCCCTATTTATACTATAATTTTTTAATTTTTTGTAAATTTGGTTTTTCTTCTTTTCTCTCATCTCCCTAATTTTTTTTTTTTCATTTCTAACAGTCCAAAATCAAGAATGCGAGTGATTTTCGGAATTTATAGGACTACTTAGATATTTTTGCATTAATTTGAGTTGACATTTAACCTTATCTTCTTATATTTTTTACCTTTTAGTTTTTTCTTTATTATTGGTTGCTTTTATTTCTTCAATTCCAAGATGCCATAACCCATTTCCAAACTTTTCATCATTTTTCCATTTTTTTCTTAATTATTTATGAATTTTCTTTAATTATTTAGTATTATTTTAGTATATTTTAGGTATTTTAAGTAATTTCGCATAATTCTACCTACATATAAATTCATATATGATACAAATAAATATTTTTAAATATTATTTATGTTATTTCATGATTTTTAGTGTATATATAATTTATTTTTATTAATTCATTAGTTATCGAAACTTATTTTATGCGTTTCCGATAAATAACGGATAATATACATATAATTCAATATTCTATTATTTAATTATTTATTTTCCTAAATCTAAACTCATGGGATTACTTTTATTAATATTTCTAACTTTGTCATGAAATTTGGACTAGATTGGATAATTTGCTTAATTGCACTAAATTCTATAAACTGAATCTCGAGTAGCTAATTGCAGAGCTTAAACGTAAGAACTCAATAATCAAGTCGACAATAGAATGAATCATGGAGGTTGAAATAGGAATTCTTAGATTGGATTGGGCTGCGAGCTATTATTCTCTTCATGAGTCCTCTAGCTTGGTTGCACGTGATCCATCCGGAGGGTTGATTCCTATCACTCATTTTAAGGAACAACACTAAATCTCACTTAATGGTATCTCCAAAATTAGTACAAAGCTCACATTTGATAAACTGAAGACCACCATCAATATAAGGAGTTACGCAAGCTTCTCGAAGCTTAGCTTTGTCCTATATCATATCTTCATAAATAGTCTCATTCAACGACTTATCATAAGGACATAGGACTAGTGGCGAACATTTATCTTGATCCACCAACAAATTCTTTTGGTTTCACTACTCCCATGCTTTGACTTAGATTGGTCTTCATCTCCTCTTGATAGAGTACAAAAATCTCCCATGCTTTGACTTGGATTGGTCTTCATCTCCTCTTGATAGAGTACAAAAATCAATATATTCTCTAAGTTAAGACGCTATGATATAAAGAAGTCAAGTTGAGATATGATAATGATATATGTTAGAAAAACGGTGGATTAAAGGTTTAGAAATGATATAAGAATATAAATATGTGTATATATATATATATATTATATCTCGAATCATGAAGTTAAAGTTTTATCGCCTGTCATAAGAGGCAACACATGGAAAACAGTGAGACGGATAAAAAAAGAAATAAACAATAAGCAACTCGGCAGCTATTGCATGCCAGCAACATACAAATTTGTTTATAGCACTTCAATTTAGATATATTAGATAAGCCAATACCTAATGAGATTTGCTCTGCAAGGCAAGTCTTAAGATTTTAATAAGAGTAAGGTGTAGAGGCCTCCACTATCGTTGCTGTTCAAGTTATGATTTTTTTTTTTAAGAAAAAGAAAAAATAAAAAAAGACAAGGCTACTTCATTGGTCCAGGAGCGTTAAGGAAAATAATTAATTATGATTACTCCTCTTGGTGAATTTCATTCCAAGTTGTTGAGTGATTTTGTAATAAAGAGTATTTTCCTATGAGATCCTTATTTGGAGCTTTTATTAGAGATCACACAGAGTCAAGTTGGCATGAAAAATACTACATGCATGTGGGTAATTGACTCAAGCCAAGCTCGTGAGTCGCTGAAGAAAATTTATTTAATAACCTTGGCAATATTGTGATTCTAGATTTGATTATTTTCCAAAGCAAGCCACCAGATGTATTTAAGGGGGAATGAAAATGTCCAATAGCTACGAGGATCTTCCAATTTAAGACTTATGTACGAAGATGCTCTCATGAATTATGTCCAGTATTCTTATTGTTCCATTGATAATGCATTTAATGTGAAGGGCAATTAGTGGAGACTTCCAAGCATAGCAAGATATCCAGCGTGGTTACAAGCAGTGAAGACGAAGATAGGGAGATTGGTTACTTCTTGCGTATATCTGTGCTTGATATTCGTCTTCGGACCTAAGATCTCCTACCACCATTGAAGGCTAGCAAGAAAGATGATACTGATAAAGTTTTAAGTAAATAAGGAGGATGGTTTCATGAAACCATAAAGAAATAAGTATTGAAAAAAAAAAGAAGAAGAAAAAAGAAAGAAAGCATCAAAGCCGACGGAATTTAAAGAAAAAAAGAGGGGGGGGGGGGGGGGGGGGGGGGGGGGGAAGAAAGATTTTCTTTGAACTCATTCGAGATCTTCAAACAATCGAATTGCTATGATATTCGTGATCGTAGCCATCGGTCCTTACTAGTGTTTGCTCCAGGAAGAAGAATGAAAGAATTAAAAGAAAAAAATATATAAAAAAATAAAATAAATAATAAAAAAAAGGAGAAAGGAAGTGAAACTCGTTGAAGCATGCAAGCCAAAGTGTTTTGCTTGAATTAATCACTAAAAGGTGAAAGTGAACACTTCCTTATATCCTCTGTTCCAACGTCTCGCCTTGGTTCCGATTGTTGGCAAATCGAGCTCGTCTTACTTGTAAAAGTTTGAAGAAAAATATGATAATCGAAGCATCAACTTTAGAAAAGTAAAAAGATAGAAATGAGACTTACAAGTACTAGCCACCGTCCTTGGTATGAGCCATGCTATGGTTGCTTTCTTGAGCACTTCTCGGAATGATCGAAGTTGAGCAAGGTGAATATGGAGTGAAAAGAAAAGGTCTCGTTTAACTAATTTGTTGTTGCTCTCAACTGCTATTCGTGACCGCGCCCCACTACTCATGATCGGGACCCAGGTTTGGCCATTATTAGTGCAAACCGAAGTCCGATGTTGACAGTTTATCAATGTAGTTGATAATTTGATTATTGTTTGCTTGATGCTTTCTCCAAAAGAGTATAGCAACTCAAGCTTAAAATATCATTGTGAGCAGCTGCAACTTGATAAGTGTTGGAATTGCTTAGTGCTTCCTCCAAGGGAGTATTGTATCTTGAGCTTAATTCACTTGATGTATTGAACCATTTAAACTTATTAGTCAAAGACCCAAGTTTGGACGCACACAAATCCAGAGTGGAAGAAAATTAATGCATCCATATATACGTATATATATATATGTGTGTGTGTCAATAGGGGTGCAACAAAAAGATATTAAGATGATTTAATCTTGTAAATTGATAGATATGAAAGATATCTTGATATCGAGAATATGATATATGATATTGATCAAGATCCCTCTTAGGAAAGTAAAAATTTGAAGAAGAGATTTAAAAGAAAAAAAAAATGATTTGAAGCGGTTTGTTTGCCAATGTGAATGCAATAGGGATGAAATGCAACAGGGAAAGTATGGCTTGGTTCCATATTTTGCCCCTTACGAAGAGAAAAGGTGAATATGGAGCATGCTTCTATTGAAGAAAATAAAATAACAAATGAACAAGGTGTAATGTACTTCTCTAGGTGTGATGTAGAATTCCAAGACATAAAGGCCGCGAGTATTCCCTTTAGACCAGCAAGACTAATATGGATATAACAAGTATGTACAATCCGTCGAGATAGAGGATGTTGAAAATACAAATATATATATATATGTGTGTATATGTATGTCTGAAGACTAATAGAATTTGACTTGATGGGATGATGCCATGGCAAAAGCTATTAGTTTTGTCAAAAAAATCCCATTTCCTCCAGAAAAAAAATATATCATACGAGTTTTGCATCTCATCTCCATCGGTTGAAATTGAGAAGAAAAAGGAAAGTTGAAGTCACTAATCCCAAATTGGTACCAAAGGCTAATTCGAAAACTAAAAAAAATAATAAAAAAAAAGTGTCAAGTCATATTAAGTCATTTAAGGTCAAATCGGATAATAGTATATGTTAAATTTAATAATTTGTAAATTGTTAAAAAGATTGGACTTCATTAAAATATTATTTAGTTAAATCCGATATAAAGTGGATTTTAATTTAATTTAAATTGGACTAAATACACTTAGGATTTATTAAATGGACTAGTGTATGTTTTGGACTAAATTAAGATAGATTGAGTCGAGCGTGAAAAATTAGAAAGTCCAAATAAATAAAAGGTTATTATAAACAAGGTTGAATCTTCAATGAATCTAAATCAGGGATGATCATATCTTTCGTATTTGGATTTGTTGAGATTAATCTATATTCAAAAAGATCCAAAAGATTCAATTGTATAGTTTATAAATAGTAATTTGGCTGTAAAGGTTAGATATGTTTTTTTTTTTTTTTCGAATTCACACACAAACACATATTCACAATACACACGTTTACTAGCAAATTCAGAAACACCGAACACTTTGTTTCCCTTACTCTAGCACAACACAATAACTCCACCTTCACTTTATGCCGACTAATACACACTTACCAATGACTCGCTACATCTAATCCTAAAACACAGCATATACGTCCCCTACCACTCACATCACGCGCATCCCTCATACTATCACGCTCTACTTGATCCCATAAACACTTCCACAAGTTGATCTCACAAGCACATCTACACGTTGATCACACGCATCACCTACACTCTACTGACATGCCATATACCATCCCTTGATCACATACCCACACACTGCCTCATATACACTTGCCTGTGCTCATTCACACCTATACATTGCCTGTGTACATGACACAAGCATACATACACTGCCGGCTACCGATCATACATGTACATGTTCATACACCGGTTACCGATCACACACTGATGCATTACATTACTGACATGCATACGATCACACGCACCATTCAATCATATGTACATGATCTGCATTGCCGCTGCACTAAACACAACATACACATGATCACTCTCTTTTATGTGCACAATTAGCATGACATTGCACACCAATCACTCACGCATTGTCACATATGATCACTCTCTTTCATGTGTACGACTAGTACGATGCTAGACAGAAGTACAATTAGATTCTACATTGAGCATGTGAACGTAGTCTAAATGATTACAAACACGCCAAACAAACATGATTCAACTCATTTAGGTAATTAAAAATTATTATTTTATTTAATTATTTATTTTTGTTTTATTAGTTAATTAATTTATTTTACTAATTTGTTTTCTTTAGTGTAGATTTTTTTTATATATTTTTTAATTGTCATACAGTTTTGCTATATTTTTAGATAATTTTCAATTTTTTGATAAATTTAGTTAAATTGCATTTTTTTAACCAAAATTACATTATTTGAAAAATCACACATTTTTTCTTTGAGATTCGTATCTTCAGAAAAGATACGTATCTTAGCATATTTTGCATGTAGAATTTAGAAAAGATAAATTTTTGGCACGTAGATTTAAAAGAAAAAATCTTTACTGGAGTTTTTAAAAAAGATTTAATTAGTTAGAGTTTCTTTAAAATAGATTTACAAAATTAGATCTTTTTAGATTTTTTTAAGAAAAATATAATAAATTATTAAATAAACGTAAATATTACTCAATTTTCAAATTTAAAAAAAGATTCACCCACTAAATCTTTTCTCAAAAAGAATTATGTTAGTTTAATTATGACTAGCAAGCACATAGGTACCTCCGAGACAACGGTATAAAAAAATTTTTTTTTTCCTTTTTTCTTAAAAATTCGTAATAAAAAATTCATTTTAGTTATATTTTTACATATCTATACATATCTTGGCATTTTTAGAAAAATTATAAAAATAAAGCCCATTAATTTTTTTTTTTTTACATGATAACTTAATCTTAATAAGTTAACCCTTGAACTTAGTTTCTCTTAGTTGATTTTCTAAAAACAATTTTTTTAGAAAATTTGTAAACTAATGGTCATTAGGGTTTTTTTACCTGAAACTCTAATTTTATTTTTTACTAGTATAATTAGTTGGCAACTACAATTTTTTAAAAAAAAAATGTTTTTCTTTAATTTAATGTTAAGTAATTTATGTTAAGTGGGCTGGGATTAATATAGATTAAATTAAGAAAAACTGAAACGAGGCTTAACAATTATTGTTTGAAAGTAATGATGTGCCATCAACTCTCCCACAAGCACTCTGATTCAGTTGTTTCTTTATTATCATAGCTTGCAACTTAAAAAGTTGCAATATTAGCATATCAAACTTATTATTCACATCATGTTGTAGTTGTTGTTAACTATTTTGTAGGGAATCAATCTTCTCTTGCAATACAACAACTTGAGTAAAGTTCGACATGCCAACGAAAGCACCAAATGTCAGCACCCATAAGTCATATTCTATTGTGAATAATAGTGTGGATATTAGTGTAAAGTATAGTATTAGTGAATTAATAAAAAAATGAATGTGACGAAAATGGAAAAGAAGTTTGATTTTGGTTATTTTGAGAGAACCACTCTTCAAATGGCATAAGACCACTTTTCTAGATTGAAACTTATCTATCTATTCTTATTAACATTGCTCTATTTATAAAAATACATCTTAATCTACTAATTTATTGTAAGTAACTAACTTTCTCTCCTAATATAACTACTATTGCGACTATTAAAATCTACTCGAAAGTACCAACTTTTATAAAATTGTACAATTAAACTACTACTATATAATTGGATTGTAATAGATTTTTGGTTGATAATTCATGTATACATATGTATGTATATATGTATGTTAGCAAACATATGCACTCGCATTGAATGTGACAAGAAAAAAATAATAAAATATAAATTACGAATGTTTTTATTTATTTTATTTAGCATATCTCATAGTTTTATAAAATAAAAATTTATTATTTTGAATTATGAGATGAGATAAAAGAAGAAAAGAATTATAATTTTGTTTCCATTTGAAATATTTGATACAATTAAAATATAGAAAATGAATTTAAAAAATAGAAAATAAGAACCCTTTTATATAATTTTACATACAAAAAATCTTTATAAGACTTAAATACATTTGTTTTAATTAATCTTTATCGAACTGAAGAATTTTTCTTGTAATAAAAAAAGGGTAAGTAAAGGAGCAATAATCACCCTTGATACTATGGTTTGTAGCTATGTGCATCACTTTATGTCCTAATGTAAGAAGGCCAAAAAAGGAAAAATAGACATAAATACATAAAGAAGCTAAAATATCAATTGCTTAAGGGTAAGAAATCTTTGGAATATGAACAATTTTTATTGCCTTAATAATATACAATTAAATGTAATGAAATATATAATTAGATATGTAAAGATGAATGGGCCCCTATTGATTTAATAATATAGAAGATATATACATATGCTCACCACCGTTGACATTAGCTAATCAAGCATACAGAAAGAACAAAGAAGTCTAATTATACACGATAGTTCACCTAACTGTCACTAACAAAATTATAATAACTATTTGACCCGATACAACAAACTATAGCCATACATGAACTAGTAGGATATAAACATATGGACATACAAGATAAATACATGTGTAAAGTAGATACCCTAACATCTACCCCATAAGTTAGAGCCGTACAAAGGTCCAACTTAGACAACATAGGAAGAAGACCAGCCTGAGTAGGAACTTTTGTGCATAAGTCAGTAAGCTAAGAGTAAAAGAAGCATGAACTAGTTGGAGAAAACCATGTTTAACGTGATCTCACACGAAATGAACATTGATGTCAATATGTTTCATGAGAGCGTGAAAACATGGATTTATAGCAATCATCATGGAAAATTTATTGTCACAATGTAAAGGAATAAGAAAAGCAGAAGGGATGTATAAATCACAAAGAACATAAGAGAGCTAAAGCAACTCTTTAGAACACAATAACCTAACAATAAATGACAAAAGGAAGTAGATCCTCAATCCGCATCTATAAAGGCAACCAAATTAAGAGTATTATCAAACAGGATAAAACAAACCAAGCTTAGAAGTACCCTTAAGATACTTCAAGAGATGAATAGCAACTTGATAGTATGCCATACAGGGATTGAAAAGAAATTGATTAAGCTTGTGTATGGCAAAGGAGATGTCCGGCCTTGTAATAGTCAAGTATAAAAGGCACCCCACTGCATGTCGATATAATTGTAGATCATTAAGTAATAGACTATCATCTTGAGAATGAACAAGGGAAGTGGGAAGTGGCAAATGAACTGGTTTGCACCAAGTAAGGCTAGTATGTCACATAAAATGTCCAGAATAATTTTATGTTGGTTAAGTAAAATACTTAAATATATGTGACATATTTCTAAGCCAAGGAAAAACCAAGTATGGCCTAGATCTTTTATAGTAAAAATCGTATCCATATTTAATTTAAGCACAAATATTGCAGATTCATTAGTACTGGTAATGATCATATCATCAACATGGAGAAGAATAACCAAATATGCATTAGGTTGGTACTTAGTAGATAAGCTACAGTTGATTGAACAAAGCTTTTAACATTTAAGAAATGAGAGGTCTCCTTGTTCCATTGCCTAGATGCTTGTTCGAGGCCATAAAGTGACTTATTTAACTTGCAAACTTAATGAGTTCCTACTTTAGTATAATCTTGAAGAAGAATCATATAAATTTCTTCATCTAAGGAACACCGTGAAGAAAGGCATTGTTTATGTATATTTGATGTAGAGGCTAATTATAAGAAGAAGCAATAGTAAAATATATATATATATATATATCAGGATTAGCCATAGGAGAAAATGTAGCATGATAGCCTACCTCTTCAACTTAAGTATAGCCCATAGCAACTAATCTAACTTTATACCTTTATATAGTTCCATAAGGCCTATATTCAATTTTATATACCTATTTTGAACCAATAGGTTTCTTTTTAGATGGTAAATCTGTTATCTCCCAAGTGTCATTAATTTCATAGCCTCAATTTCTTTGTTCATAGCCAATACTTACTCTTCAAACTTAGTTGCTTATGAATATAAAAAAGTTCTTTGATGTTGATAAAAGGAAACCATATAGTCAAGAGAAAAATGTTGCAATATATGTAAAGAAATTAATTGGTAAGGCGTGGAAAAGGTATTAGTGATAACAATATCAAATGCTAGATGTGAAGTTATCATGTTAGAAAGAAAATATGAATGTTGTAATGTCCTTATGGCCACTGCATTATGTAATAAATGAATATAATCTTGAAGCCATGTTAGATGTTTATGCTTTGTAGTTGACCTCTTAACAATAGGTTGAGAATCAGATGGAAAAGTATAAGAAAAAGGTCAAAAATTAGTAGTTGAATCAAAATGTCTTGGGATTGGCGTAACATAATCAGTAGTAAAGGACTACAAATAAATATGATGAAGGAATATCAATTGAAAAAATGTTAGAATCAAAAGGATTGGTGGCAACAATTATATCATTAGAAGCAAAAGAGAGTTGTTGATTTAGACGAAAATCAAATAAGAGAATAAGAAGAGCAAAAAGGAAAAACATGCCCATGAAAGAGTACATCTTTGCTAACCAAAATCCCATGTGAGCACAAATCATACACCTTGTAAGCTTTTAGACCATGTACATAGCTTAGGAATATGCATTTTAGTGTTTTGGGATCAAACTTATCTTTAGTTGGAGAATTGATAGAAATGAAACATAAACAACCCATCATTCATAAAATGATCATAAGTGGATCTCTCTCCAAATAATAAGTCATGAGGAGAATTTTATTGAAATCTTATCATAGGTATGATATTAATGATATATGTTGTTATCATGCCCCAAAGCAATAAAGTCATAACAGTTTGCATGGCGAAACTATTCTAAAATAGAAGCTGACCCTATAACCACTATTTTAAACCTAATTTACACAATGCATCCATGATTAACCTGCTTTGAAATAAACAGTTTATAAATTCAACATGTTATTTACCAATGAAATTATGAAAAATACATATTTACACTAAATAACCCCAGTATGTTCACAAGATTTAGTAGCTTTATTATCATCTACTTATACATAAATTGATATTAAAAGCTTTAAAAATAAAATCCAAACTTGAGAATATAATTGATCCTCAGTTTTATATCCTCATTCCCTATGATCTAGTAGTTGCTAGGTTAAGGGTAGTTATATGACTACTTCTTAGTTAGCACCTACAACAGTATATTTGGGGATGTGAGCAACCAATTACTCAGTATGTTGAGACAGAGACTTAAAACTATACATTAAACATAAACATGATTATCAACCAAATTAGTTAGATACAATGCATGTACAAGTAAATGCTATCACACAATATTATTCGGTCAATCGTGAGATTAAAGAAATTTCACTCACTTTAATCCAAGTTAAGGAGTTTAGCTCATATTTCAACAGCTTACAACCAAACTCAGGCTTGTGCAATGGAGACACTACTCTCTCACGACTACCTTTGAACCATTGACTTCACCCTCACCATAACCGACTTTCCCATCACTTAGTTAGCCTAAGGATAAAGAAGGAACCTATTATGCTATCCAGTACAATCCCTTCCAAAGAGGTCGGCATTTGGCTAAAGAACCCTAAATGTTTCCCCTAATGGGTTGCTATATAGGCCCGTTTTAGATTTACAAGTCATATCTTTAGTTAGATCTAGTTTAAGGTGTTCAATCATTTCATACAAATCACATAATTTTCAATCTAGAACATCAAATTAGAATCATATAATTGTGGGGGAGTAGGTATAGATATAAGTGTCATGTGCATGCCGTGTATGAAGTCACGTTACACGTGACTAGGGAAATGACTTAAGTGACTCACATGAGATGATTAAGAGAGAAGCGTAAGGAAAAGAAGTAGGCGATCTTAGTCAGGCTCTAACATGTATGGTGATAGGTGAAGGAGTACAATGGCATCAAACTCTAAGATTAATGAAGAACGGGGTAGTGTTCTTGATGTGTTTGAATGTTTAATCTTTGAGACAAAGTTCCAGCAGAGTAACAGTATTAATGAGGATTTTTCTCTTATCCAAGGGTATTTATAGAAAATGATAGTTAATCACATCGGTCAAATCATGATGGTCATCAATGATTAAAATTGAAGCCCCTTATTAGTAGATCTTAAGTGAGCTATTTTCATGGGTTTAAGCCTAGATAAAGGCTTTATTTGTTATTTTAGTGTGAGTCAAACCAAGAAAGGTTGGATTGGACAAACCAATCTAACGGACCTTACTCCAAGCCCACCATGCCAAATCTCCCTTAATCATCCCGATAATTTATGGAATTGGCTCCTCAAGCCTTGTTACCTTTACCTGATGAGTCAAATCCATTTGATCAATGGGATTGAAGCTCAATATTAAGTTAGGCCCTCTACATTTTGCCCCTTAACCAAAGTCCTTCGGATGAAGTCAAAGGGGTTTGGGCACCGAGTGAGCCTTTTAGATGACTTAGGCGCGTATGCGCTATTAAACAGCTGCATTATGACCAAATTAATTTGAGAATTGTCTTAATGTGTGGGTTTGCAGCACTTCTTATTAAGACAATTCTCAAATTAGAAGACTCCTATAACTGGTAAGTACGACGATCCCATTAGCCCGTTAATGAGCAGGGGTTAAGGGGACAATGTCCCTTGCAGGTTTTTAAGGGCAATACCCTAGAAGCTAAACAAATTTTCATATCTTTATTTAGAAGACTCCTTTGAAAATACACCATCCTGAGTTGTTGTACTTAGTCTGGTTCAATCCTTAACCGAAGCATTATTTACCTATGAATCAAGTATCGAACTTGGAATATGTTCCTTAAAGATTGTAATTGTTGTCAATCACTAACTTTAAGGCTTCATTTGAATGCATCCAATGTTATAGGCTTTGGGTAGTTATGTAACACACAATGGCCCAAACAATAATCTCACTTTCATTCATAACCAATACTTTTAGCCAAAGAGGAAATGGTATCTACATTCCTTTATTCTCCTACCTCTATTGATAGTATAATAGTTGGCTCTTAACTTTTTCTTTTTTTGTTTCCATTATGCAGCCATGTAGCTAACTTTTTCAGATTTCTTCCCTTTTTGCAATAACCTTAAGTCACAGCCATAGGAAAAAAAGACCTACAACTTACTCTATTACCAAAAGAGAAGGAAGCATGGAGCTATCGATTTCAACTCTTTATGTACTAATGGACACTCCTTCTCTTTTGGCTAATGGTAAGTGAAGCAACTAGAATGGAAATTTTTTTTTCTTATTTTATTTTATTTTTACTTCGGTGACGTTCCTTGTAAACCATAGTTTAGGATTCCATGTCGAAGACCATTAAGCTTTGGAGACCATTGAGGACTATAACGAAGGTAACGGTCTTAGTTATCAAAGGCCAGTGAAACTACTTAGAGACCCGAAGAAGGTGATTTTGTTCATTGCAAATACTATAGTTCTTGTAGCTGCGCTTGGAGCAAAAAGGGTTGAAGAAGGTAGAGCTAAAATCCGTGAAGACTCATGCTAAAAGCTACCAAGAAAAACATTGAAGAAGAAGAAGAAAAGAGCCACTACTGATTAAATGGCTGTGTTTTTTAGTTGTGAGTTTTGATTCTTTTCCCTTTTTGTTACTCCCCTTCTCCTTGTACTCTTCTTTACGAACTTTCATTCTTGAATTCATTTATTGCCACTGTAGTCTCGATGAATGCTATTCCTATCACTATCCCTTACTTTCTCCTTACATTTTAGACTTGTACCCTATTTTATCATTGTAATTCTAACAACTGCATGAGTGTTAGGTTTAAGCTTCAAAGTTTATAGCATAATCTGCACCCCTATACCAAAATAGCATCATGAACTTCTGAATAATTATCTACAGCTTCATCTTATGGGTTGCATTAAACAAGTATCTCCAGCTTTTGAATAAGCTCATGTGACCTTGTTATTTATGAGAACAATAGACTTTGCAACTTATAGTACTGTCCCCATTAGCTTCTTTGAAGTGCCTTAAGTTTTTTGTCACATTAAGATCTCATTGTGCATAAATATGGAAGTTGATAGCCATTGTAATAAAGTAAGGTCCATGTCTCAACTTTCTTATGTTTTGTTGCCATCAAGTTAAGCATAGCATGAGCAACTTTACTAGTCCTGTAATCTGCAAACATGTTCGTTAAAGTATTGATTACCGTTAGATCTATCTCTGAGCCTTTATCACTATAATTCAAAACACAATAGGTAACACAACAACAAGCTTCCTTCCCATCCATCAAGTTCATGTTGATGCACAACACAAAAGGAAAGAAACAAGAGTGACGGCATTTATAAGGCCTTCTACGTTATGAATTATATTGAAACCGAATTAACTTGACCTAATCTTGAATACAGCTTCAAGACTAAATTGACACGAAATAGTTAAATATATATATATATATATATCCATGAAATTTTCTTAAGTAATTGAAGACTAGTTCTTTGGTTGAGTCCCCAGTTAGGATGGTATAAGTAAAAGCCAAACTATCATCGGTTAAAAAATCTACTGTCCATCAATCCTTCATAACATATTATTTTTCATCGGCATTTCATAAAAAAATCTCATTCACATATCCCATACTACCAAGTTTGTCTATTCATCGAACAAATTGAGTGCATCACTAATATCATCATCCTCCATATTGAAACTTAGAAATCTGCTTGCACAACCGATCCTTTTGAACTTGGATATACACATCCCCTAAATAGCTTCAATTACTTTAATTTTTTTTCAAACGAGAAATTACCATGTAATCTCTCCAGCAGTGCTTAGCCTCTTCAAGATTCCCTTAACTAATATCGGGGTAAATGATGTTGAAACCTTGCTCAATAACACCAATTTGAAATGCTTTGTTGTTTGCAATGGTAGGCAGATACCAAGGTAATGTAGATCTCATAAACCGTAAATATGAGCCTTCACTTCTTGTTGATCTAAAAAATTTTCAAACCAGAGGTTATAAATGCACTTATGCTTTCTTTTATTTATGTATTTGTCACTTGGAGCTACTGTATCCTTTTCCATGTTGGTTATTGCTGGTTTTATCTTTCAAATGATATACGGCCTTTAAATCGTCTTATATAAGCTTCTAAGTATTCTTCACTTGAAAATGTATCACAATTAATGTTATCTCTAAATTGTTGGAATTATGTTTTAATGTGCTTCACCCCTCATAAATGTGTCGTTCTTCACTTAGTATAGCTTCTCAACAGAACTTGATGTTGCTTCATGAATGAGTGTGTATAATTAGAGCATATGTTTTGAATTCCATTGTATGATAGTAATTGTTTTTCCCTTTTCCTCCTTGTACAATGAATAATGATATAAACCTCATGATTTAGTGCATTTGTTCTTGTAATTTTACTCATGGTTTGATGCATGCCTTTAAGTAATTAATCATAGCATCCTTCTGGTCCCTTTTTCTTTAAATTTTGAAATTGACATCTCATCATTGTCTTTGCTTTGTAGGTAGTATAATCACCATTTGAGAATTGGTTTAAAGAAGATCTCTTCATTGCCTAGACTGTAGCTACTTGCAACTGAAGATCAAAAGTTTGCGATTGCGACTTGAGGACCACATCTCAAACTAACAACAATCAGCAAATCGATATAATTTAAAGAGGGTAGACTCTTTACCACCCGAACTATGATTGTTTGCCAACCAAGGATCAAGAGTTTGTGATTGTGACTTGAGTACCAATCTTCATCAATGCGTGATAGCAAAGAGGTATAACACTTAGGTCATATGTGGCCTCCTTTTGTAACCTCCATAAAGCCAATTGCAACTTAAAATGTGAATTGAATCATGAGTCCCAAATTGTAACAACATGCACATACGAGTACATGAGAGTCGAGTGTAAGTTAAGCACATACAATTTGAACATCAGTCTTAGACATGAGCATATGAGAGTAATATGCTTAAGTTGAACATAACCTCCCTTTAACATAAGCACTCGTGAAGAAATATGTGAAATGAACTTCATTGCTCCTCAATACAAATACTCATGGACTGATCATGTAGAAGAACTACGAGGCCTCCACATAACCATAAAATGTGAATTTGAACATAAACCTTGAACATGAGAGTATAAGAGTAAAGCATAAGTTCGTGAGCACAACATACATGAACGAAACATAAATCTTATGCTTAAACATATGAGGATTGAACACTTTAATTCAGCGTAGTCTCTTTGGCATGAGCATATGTAGCCTTTTAACATGAGCACTTTTAAACTTTCTATACGAGTATGCATGAGTTGAGTAGGCAACTTAAGTATAGCACTTGCGGTATTTGAGCTGAACATAAGTCTCATCATATGCATTGAACATAAGCCTTGATCATGAGTGAACATAAGGGTCGCATCTGAACCTTGAACATGATAGTGAATACGCATTTTGAACATTAAGGTCGAATGCTAGTGAGCATGAGCCATAATCATGAGTTTTGCACTCAAAGTGAATCTTCAATACGGCACAATCTATCAATGTAACATGAGCTTTGAATATGGAATAAATCTTAAACATGTCACAAGTGTTAAACATGATATGGTGCGAGGCCTGTGCATAATGTGAGGCTTGAACATAACATGAGTTTTGAACATTACGTAAGGTCTGAGCATGATGTGAAGTCTAAGCATTACATAACCCCAGCTCATTACGTAAACTGAGCATGAGGCTTTGAACATTAATCTTCTAACACAAACATATGTGCTAGAATGTATCAGTTAAACACCATCATAGACATATAAGTTAAGCATGGTATCACCAATCTTATATGTGAATCGCGTATTGTCATCATGCATTGCAAAAGCCCCCGCACATATGTGTCATCTCTAGTTTTCATAATTGGATATCATACTTTTTAAATGCACCTTACTTCTACTGACTCTATTACTCCCCTTCATTTACAGGTGCTCACTTTCTTTCATACTTACATATAGACATCACTGCTACCTTTAAGGGTTATCAACATAGGCAAAGAATCTCGAAAGAACCATTCTCGTAGCAACAATGCTCATAAGAACAATAAATTTTTGGCATATTCTGAGAATCACACTCTAGCAGCCCCCTTACCTCGGGACAAATGGGTAAACCTAATTATTGAAAGTAACTTCTTCTAGCAAGATATAAAAAGGTGGGATACACATCTGCATCCACCTAAGAATGGTAAGTTGCGTTTCATAAGGTAAGAACCTCCACTACATAAGAGGGTTGAGATAGAAACAGATTCTGTGTTTCATTTTAGAAACGAGAAGAAAGAAATCCCACTTTCATATAGTAGTTTCGATGCCCAAAGCACATAGTAAATGGCTGGTTGTTTTGGGTAATATACATTTTCAAGAATTCCGTATATACATCCATTTTGGAAGAGGTAGGGGTGCACTATCTCATATGGGTATCTTCTCGTTTAACTTTACATTGCCCATAAGAGATAGAAACTTGGCGAGCTCTCATGACTCATTGGAATACTCACTCACATACCTTTGTGACAGCATGGGGTGAGATCACTCCAACACTAAAGGATGTTGCAGTCCTTATGAGCCTTCCTAATCTTGGATTGACCAACATCGCCACAACTTCAATCTCAAAAGATGACTGAGTACTGATTGAACTATTAGAAATGGACAAAAAGGAAGCTTTAGACACTTGTAGGCATGGTACGCTTAGTACGTAGATCAAGTATTTCTTTAGGCCAAACAAGGGTGATAAGATGGGGCCTCGATATCAGTTCAAGTAAGTTCCTACATTTTGATGTGGCATAGTCATTGTTTACCCTTTTTCTTGTTGATGTTCGCTTTATAACATTAACCTAACTTGTCTTGTCTTACATTTCAAGTGTGAATTGGAAGCTTTCATTGCTTGTTGGTTATCATCATTCGTATTCCCAAGGGGGCCTGAAAAAGGTGTTAGTCCTCAACTTTTCTACTTGGCTATTCACATTGCACAAGGAGAACATTTTGCTTTGGGGCCTTTCTACTTAAATTCCTTGTATAGGCTCCTAGACTTCTTTCAGGAGGCTTTGATACGCTCGCAAGGGAGATACGTTGTGGTGTCATACATAGACTTAGTATTTCTTTATATGTTCTTTTAAGAGCGTTATAAGAGATATTTTGGTCTCCCGCTTACACATTCTAATTCCATCAGACCTCAGGCTTGGGGATGGGTCAATAGAAAACTCCCAAGTACTTTGAAGAATGCCATTGATACCTATCATGAGTTCAGCTTTCTTCCACACACAAAGGAATTGCCAAAATATGAATGGTACCCGAAAATCTACCCTTCTGGTTCAAAGGACTTAGTAAACTTAATAAAGCTTCATGATGAGCTGTTTGATGTCAGGATAGAGTTTATCTTATAGAGTACACCTGGAGGTCTTTCGTCACTTCATGATTGGGCTGATGCATCTAATTGCTTCCTTGAGTGTACTGTCATGAAATATTCACCTAATCGGGTTGCTCATCCACTGGGATTTGATCAAGGAATGCCTTATGATTTGGTCATTAACTAAAGTTTTGATAAGTGCTGCAAGGTACTTAGACTTGAAAGTCGAAAGAACATTCATGGAAGGATCAAGCAATTATTCTTTCCTTATATTAGTCGTTTAGGGTTACTTCAAGTGGCTGACTCACATATTGGAAGAATTGCTTGGATGGGTTTAAGAAGTATGTCTCAGAGGGGATTTGCTTGAAATAGTCAGCCGAAGATATGAATTTCACTTTCAACTCAAAGAAGACCTAAAATCATCTAATTAATATGAAGTCCTCTGATGATGCTTGAGGTAAATTGCAAAGTAAACACTCACTGTAAGCCCTGTAACTAGTCACACAGGGTTCCGATCGGCTGAAAAATTATAAGCTGGAAATATTAATAAAAATGATCCCATAAGTTCTAATTTAAGAAAATAAGCAATAAAATAAAAGAATATAAAATTTTCAAATTTTAAGTATATAACCCATTATTTATCGAAAATGCGTAAAATGCATTCTAATAATTAATGAATCACTAAAGATAAATTATATATATACTAAAAATCATAGAATGACCTAAATAATATTTCAGAATATTTAGTTATACTATATATGAATTTAGATATAGGTAGAAATATGCGTAATTACTTAAAATATGCGAAATGTGTTAAAATAATACTAAATAATTAAATAAAATTCATAATTAATTAAGGAAAAATAAAGAAAAATCAGAAAAAATAAGTAATGATCCAGATTTGGGTTGTGGCAGCTGGGGAAAATAAGAAAAAAAATTAGCCAATTAAATTAGAATAACACAAAAGTCTAATTGGAAGAAGATAAAGTAATTGTCTAATCAAATTAATATACAATAATTTCTCTAAAGCTCTATAAATACTCCAAATTTTTCAAAAACTCGTTTTGGATGTCAAGAAGTTTAGAAAAATAGAGAGAGGCGAAATTGAGAGTAAATTAGGGTTTTATAAAAAATTACAAAAAATCTATATAGTTGTGGCTTCTGAGGAGAACCCAGACCCGACGAGCAGCTGGAAGTGAATAGCCACCACCACCACACGGTGGTGGTAGCACCCAAGTGGGCCAACATACCCATGTTCACCGACGGTGGCCGGAGCCACCCAAATTAGTGAGTTCGATTTCTAACCCGATTTTGTGTAATTTTGTAAAAATAATAAATTCTTAGAAAATTATGAATTTTGTAATTATATAATATTTTTGTATTTATTTTTTATAAAAAATATTATTTTGATGAAAATATGTCCCATGATATATGATCCTTAAGAAATCATGCAAAACCGAGCATGTTTCGGTTTATAAATAAATGATCTTAGGAGTGTAGTTTTGAGCTCAAAATTTTTGTGTAGATTACTTAGATGATATAGAATAGTGCTATAAAGCCCGTTTTCAAAAATTAATTTTCAAAATTTTTAGATAATTTTTAAGTCTTAAAATAAGGTATAAAATGGGTAATTTAAGGTTAATTAAGTAATTAAATAATTAATTACTAATTTAGTGAATAATTATATGTTTTAAAATATTAAAATCCGATGAAGTATGATACTTGTAGCATTTAAGGTGTTAAATGTAATTATTAGGTTAATTATGTAGTAAATAAATAATAAAGAAAAATAATAAATTTTAAGTTAATTTTGTAAATTAGGGTGATTAGGTGTAAGATTTAATTTAGGATGAATGTAGACATTTTGAAATGATAATTGATGTTGGGAGATGGTAATTAGAGTGATAAAAATATTAGATGTGTATTATGTATATTATAAGTGATAGTACATAATATGCAATTATTGCAAATATAATAAATAGAAAATATTAGGATAAAAATTGATATTATATAAATAATAGGGATATATAATAAATTCGATAAAAAACTTAAATTTATGTAATTATATGAAAAATATAAAAATTTCTGATATTAATTTCACATTATGAGTTGAAACGAATTTCTAGGGTTTGGGTATAAAACAGTACTTAGAAATTGAAGTAGAACCTAATATAGAAATCGATGCGGAAACTGAACTCGAACCTAACCCCAAACCCAGAATAATTATAAAAGATTTGAGAACCTAGATAACTGGACATATTAAACCCTAAACAAAACATAACAATAAGCGTTATAGGATAAAACCAACTTATAATAGTTATATGAAAAATTGAAACTACGTTTGTGTTATAGGGATGATCGGCGATAGCCAGAATGAGTTGGACCTCGAGTGAGCGAGCGAGGAGTCCAAATAAGTTAGGATTAATATATTACTGTATTTTGGAGGCTTGAGATTATACTTGGTTATGCTTGTTAGATAGTTGGTTGTGTGCATGTGTTTGATTATGAGTGATGCTATGATTCTGTTTGTTATTCTAGCTTGTATTGTATAATCTGTATGAAATGATTGATCACCCTAAACTGGACCTAATCAAATATACGACTTATAATCATAATCAGACCTACATGGCAACCCATTAAGGGAAACCTAGGATTCTCCGGCCAAATACCAAGCCCTTTGAAAGGGATAACGTAGGATTACATAATGGTCCCTTCTTTATCCTTAGTCGAACTAAGTAACAGGAGAAGAGGTCGTGGTGAGAGTGAAGTTAATGGTTTAAAGGTAGTCGCGGGAGGAGCGGTGTCTTCATTGCGCAAGCCTGAGTTTGGTCGTGAGCTGTTGCATTAATGGCAACTCCTCAACCCGGATTAAAACGCGACAATTCTCTAATCTCACGACGTACCAGACAACGTCGTGCGATGGCATTTGCTTGAACATGCATTGCACCTAATAAGTTGGTTGATAACCTTGTTATGTTTATGGTACAGTTTTAAGTCCTTAATCTTAACTTACGAAGCTGTGGTTACTCACATCCCTATAGACATCGTGCAGGTGCTGGCTAAGAAACGACTTATAGCTAATCTGAAGCTAGCAACTGCTGGATCCTAGGGAGTGAGGAAAAACATTTGAAGAACAAACATATATTTTTAAGGTCTAAGCCTTTATTTTAGAATTTTTTATTTCTGAATAATATAATAACTAAGAAATAGATTACAGTAAAACATTATAAACGTTAATTGTAATAACTGAATTATGGTATATATATATATTTTTCTCACTTTCTTAGTTAAATGATTTATTTAAATTACAAACTGTTTACTTCAAAGTAGGTTAGTCATGGACACCTTATGTAGATTAGGTCTAGGATAGCAGTTGTAAGGCCAACTTCTATCTTAGAATGGTTTACACGGTAGGGCTGTTACGATTCTACCGCTTCGGTATGTGACACTCACCCTCTCCCCCATTGATCATTAGACAACCTAAGTGTGGGCACATTTATGAGGTAGCATTATCATTACACTTTGCTTCCTCCTTTTTTCATACATTAATATTTTCTTGAAATTTATTCTTTTTAGTTTTCTTAATTTTGTGTGTATCACAAGAACAAAAGGGAAAGGATAAGACTAACACTTCTAATAAACAGAAAGTAGTGAAAAATCATCCTAATGAAGCAAGTGGTGGCGTTCCTAAGGTACTTCTTCAAGTCAATGTATCCCTCTTATTACTTGGCCTTTTCCAAGCCGCTATGGTATGGGAAAGGTACTTCAGGCTAAAGATCTACCCATTGTTACCGAAGTTGTTGATGAAGGAGAAGATGATGTTGAGTTGGTTGATTATGGGGATTCTCTCAAACACACAAATAACGATAGAGAAAATTCTTCAACAGACATTGATGATAACCAAGAGGGACAATTCAATGATTAAACAAACTCCACAAAACAGGTTGATGAAGACACCTATAGTAATATTAGAATCCCCGATATATTCAATATCATTGATGATTGTGAAGATAGCGAATTTTGCTCTTAGAAGAAGTGTGATCCAGGCGTTTACTGATGCTTTAATAGGTGTAAGGTTTTGTAATGAAGAGGTACATACTATTCCCTATGCTTCCATGGATGCTATCGTAGTTAGCAATGTCCCTACCCTTTATAGTGACGCGACTTCGCCTATTATCCCACATTATCACTTCCCTTAAAGAATAGAACAATATAACATGGAGATAAAGGATCAGCAACCAAGATGGTAGCAAGCTCAAAAGACACCACCTCCTTTCATGGCTTCATGATACCTTCTAAACTCTTAGCACCACTAGAGCACTTACATAAGATGGAGGGGGATTTTTAAACTGGATCAGTCTGTTTGGGTTCTAATGTGACCAATCATATCTTAGGCCTACTTGGGCAAGCTGTAAGGCTGTTTGATGAAGCTTAGCGCTCATTATTCATAGAAAATCTCAAACTTTTGATTAGTAATGTCACTGCAGCATGCGCCTTCAAGTTTAAGCTTAATAACACAGAAATCATTGTAACTGAAGCTCAAAAGGTGTTGGGCAGTCGAGACGTTGAGGAAAGATGTAAGCTACTCAAAGTCGAACTTGCAAAGGCAGAACTTAAGAGAGAGGAGCATCTGGTAGGCATAGATCTTGATTCTATTGTAGCATCTAGTGTTGAGTATTGATAGTATTACTTTTGTTCACTTTGTACCCTTTTTTTAGTAGAGTGTAAGGACTTATTGAGCTCAATATGTGTAGTTTTTCTTGTCGCTTAGTTGAGATCCATGCCTTTACATGGAACATCATGAATTAACGTGAGTTGTTTGTTGATTTGGCAAGCTCTTAAAAGTTCACATCATTAGAAAACATTGCATTTCCTTAGCAGTACTTTACATAATAGGTTTCTTCATGGCTTGATAAATTTTCAAGAAAACCATGCGCAATAGAAGCGTATTTCGTTTGCAAGCAAGGATTCGAACATATGATCTGACAATATGGAGATATTGATTGAAATGAGGAATATTAGTTCCATTAGACAATCATGTCTTGAGTTAAGGGGGTATTATCTACTACTTAACTATTTTTACATACTCCACGAATGTATACTGAAATAGTACAAGTCATTGTCTTATTCAATAGAGCATCATACAATGCGCCTAAGAGTCAAAGCTTCAACTATTTAACAACTCATATAATAAATGTATATTGCGCACTTAGGAGACAAGTCTCTTACCAAGTAGCAGCATTATAAACACTAATACTTTGTTTTTTTTTTTTTTAACCTACAGTGCGCAAAAGAGATAATAGTAGAAACAGATATGCAAAACAAGCTCGTACAACTCGAGCTATAAGCTTCATTCATTTAACTTTACTATAGTTTCCTTTTTACAAATTGAACTTTTTGATATATTGAAAATTGATAAATTGAAAATTGATAAGAGCAATAATAACATCCGTATTAGGATTCCTGAGTTTGCAATATTCACTTTCGTACACTTCCTCGACAACAAAAAGTCCCTCCCGTTTTGATGTAAACTTAGGCACTGGGGTACCTCAACTGTACGAGGTACAATGTTGCCTTATTGGAATGATCTCTTTTTCACTGGACGGTCGTACGCCACTCCAAGCCTATGCTAATAATTGATGAGATTACATTTGGCAATATCATGCCTTTCGTCTAATGCTTCTAGATCTATCCCTCACATACAACTCGAGTTGTAAGTTTCATTCATTTAACTTTACTATAGTTTCCTTTTTACAAATGGAACTTTTTGATATATTGAAAATTGATAAGAGCAGTAATAACATCCGTATTGGGATTCCTGAGTTTGCAATATTCACTTTCGTACACTTCCTCAACTATGAAAAGTCCTTCACATTTTGATGTAAACTTAGGCACTGGGGTACCTCAACTGTACGAGGTACGATGTTGCCTTATTGGAATGATCTCTTTCTCACTAGACGGTCGTACGCCACTCCAAGCCTATGCTAATAATTGATGAGATTACGTTTGGTAATATCATGCCTTTCGTCTAATGCTTCTAGATCTATCCCTCACAATATGTCAGATTCGAGCTCAACATTGATAGCCAACTTAGTAGATGGGATCAAGACTTCAATAAGAACTACTGCCTTAGCCTCATATACTAGAGAAAAAGAAGTTACCTGTGTTGGCCTTCATTTAGATGTTCTATAGGCCTAAAGCACTAATGGTAGTTTGTCATGCCACTCCTTATGATTATCATGAACCATGCGATTAAGTATCTTCAATAAACTCTTGTTAGTAGCCTTAACTTGTCCATTTCCTTTCGGGTAATAAGGCATAGACTTTACATAATCAATATCATAGGAAGCCAATAGTTGGTAGACATGTGAATTGATAAAAGGAGTGCCACTGTCAAATAAAATATGCTTCAGGATTCCAAACTTACATATGATATTCTCCTTCATGAAACCTGCAACTACTGGTCTTGTTGCCTCTACCTACTTTGTAAATCATTTTGTTTCTGCCAGAATCCAGATGCATCCTCTCGATGGTGGATGTATAGGTCCAATAAGGTCAAACGCCCATGTATGAAAAGGCCAAGGAGTTATGATACTATAAACTGTAACTGCAAGAGCATGAATGGCATCGCCATGCTATTGATAGACAATACACTTCTTAGTGAAGTTGAAAGCATCTTCTTCCATTGTTGGCCAATAGTATCCCCTATTAAGGAGATAATAATATAGTATCCTCAAGAAGAGCGATGCACTTTAGGGGTTTTCCCATAAACGATACTCTGTGAAGCTCACCTTCGTAGATAAGATACTTCCTAGCCTTTTGCTTTACAACCTTGGCATCTATACTATTTGTCGATAACACTTTTTTCCTTAAGTAATCAATGTATGGGCATCTCCAATCTCCAACACGAGATACAAAATTACACTCACTCTGGTTCGGAAGCTCAGAACATTTAAGGCAATGTACTTGCACTTAAAGTGTGCCTTTAGCCATTGATAGCCAATAATAGCCTGCACGTTGAATACAACGATACGATGGCGGTCCTTCCTCCTCACACTAGATCTGGTAATACCTGTCTAACTTGAGACAAGCTTTGTTAGAACCAATACATCGAGATGAAACACCTTCTGGACCCTTATAATATAACATTCTGTTGATTTTTACAAAATTCTTCAAAGTCAAAACAGAAGCCACACTGATGTATGCTAACTGTTCCATAAATGTGACACGCCAATCGTCTTGCATATCTTCATCCTCATTAACAAAATTCAAAGCTATACATAGGATAGATTCCTTGACTACTTAGATGTTCACATTACCACTAGCATCTTGAATTAGAATTTTGGATGCTAGTGTGGCCAATGCATCAGCATACCTATTCGTTGATCGACTCGTGTGCTCGTACCATACAGAATTAAATTTTCTGACTATAACCTGCACTGCAGCCCTATAAGGCACAAGTGTAGGTTCCTTCAATCCAAACTCACTCATAGCCTGTTTAATGATTAAACTTAAATCACCTCGAATATACAAATGATGCACTCCAACTTCTCGTTAAGACAACAAACCAAGTAATAATGCCTCATACTTGGCTTCATTATCGGTGCATCGAAAATCAATTTTAAATTTTAAGGGTATCTCTTGACCCTCAAGCAATGTCAATATGACTCCTGCTCCCCAACCTTGATTTCTTGCAGAATATCAAATCGAAGTGTCCATTCATCATCCACCTTAACCATCAAAGTATCTTTATGAAATTCAGCTGGGATTATGCCTACAGTCAAGCCCTCTTAGGCATTTAGGAAGTGTGCTAGTAAATCGGCTAGGGCTTGTTTTAAAGGATTGCATTGAGATGTCAAATTCTCCAAGAAGGAGTAACCACTTAGCAACCCGTCCTGATAAAGCCAGTTGTGACAATAAATACTTGATCAAATCCAAACGAGTTACTAAATTGATCTTATGTGCAAGGAAGTAATGCCGTAGCTTCTACATGGCAAATACCAACGTGAGACATTATTTCTCACAAGCCAGGTAATTAACTTTGTTGCTTTGAAGGGTTTGGCTCAGATAGTATACAGGTCACTCTCGATCATTAACTTCTTGCGCAAGTAAGGCTCCAACGAACTTGTCAGTAGATGTAAGATATAAAATCAATGGAAATTCTTTAACGGGCATGATTATGGTTTTAGGAGAAGTCAAGATTATCTTGATCTTTTGAATTGCCTCCTCATAGACCTATTCCCATTCAAATGAAATTCCCTTTTTCAAAAGTTGGTGCAATGGGTATAAAATCTTAACAAGTACTGGTATAAATCTTCTAATATAAGAGACTTTCCCCATAAAAGTTTTTAGTTCCTTTAAAGTAGTAGGGGATGGCGTTGCTCTTATAGCTTGCACTTTCATAGGATCAAGATCAATTCCTTTTCAATGGACGGAAAACCCCAAAAACTTCCTTGAAGACACTCCAAAGACACATTTGAGAAGATTCATGTGAAGCTTGTATAACCAACATCGTTCGAAAACCTTTTATAGATGAACTATATGATCACGTTCCCTTTTAAACTTGATGACTATATCATCGACATAAGCCTCCATAAAGTTATGCATCATGTCATAGAATATAACGGTCATTGCCCTTTTGTAAGTAGCGCTCGCATTCTTAAGTTCAAATGGCATAATGGTATAATAAAAATTTCTGACTAGTATCTGAAAAGCAATACACTCTGGATCCCCAATTGCCATCTTAATTTGATTATAACAACTAAATCCATCCATAAATGAGAATAAATTGTGTCCTGCAATCGCATCTAGCAGAGTATCGACGTTTGGTCGAGGAAAGTTGTCTTTAAGACAAGCCTTATTCAGATCCCAAAAGTCTACACATACTCTTATCTATTCATTCTTTTTTCTTACATGAATAATATTGGCAAGCCAAGTAGGATGTTAGGTGGGTCTTATGAATCCAGCTCGTAATAACTTCTCGACTTCTTACTTGATTTGGACTTCAATTTCAGGGCGAAAAACCCTTTGTCCTTACTTTACAGGCGTAACTCCCGGAGCAATACTTAATCTATATACTATGAGACTAGGGTCCAATCCTGGCATCTCTTCGTAAGTCCATGCAAATACGTCTCTATATTCTCTTAGTAACTTGACAATATGAACTTTTATTTCTTATAGGAGGCTGTTACTTACGAAGATTGGCTATTATGACTCTCTTGGTTATGCTAGATCCAATTCTTCTATTCCCTCAGCTTATGGCTTCATTTAGTCTTATAGCTATTGTGGGGCGAGTTGGACTTCTTGCATCGATATAGGATCTGAAGAGGAGAAATATACCTCCTTAGACCACTGAGACGGTCATAAGTGGTATACCCTTCTTCTGTCTTCTCGAATGAAGTTTTCAATTCCCTTAGCCTGCTTATTCTTCTTCTTGCCCCCATGACACTTGTGCATCCTTCTTTTCTTTTGCTAACCATCTTGAACTTCTTCCCATGTAGGTAAAGGGATACCAATCGACTTAGCTATCACGGTCTCGCTTTCTTCAGCAAATTCGTCAAAGTAGGCCAACTTAGTAATATATGATTCATGTTGCTCGAAAGGATTCTTGGTAGCTAGAATGAACATATCCTTCCCTTTCTAATGACCCTTGATACATTGGTGTAATGTCGATGAGGCCAAATTGTGATCGTACAACCACTTCCTACTAATGAGTAGATGGTATTGAACCAACGCATCAATCACATAAAAGGTAGTAGTACTATAGATAGGGCCAACCTTGAGATCAACATTAACATACCTAACAAAATCCTTAAGGGCGTGGCTAAATCCATTTATTGAGATAAGCTGTTTAACTAGTCATCTGATGTCAATTCCAACAGCCCTTAAAGTACTCATTGGCATGATATTTAATGAAGAACCATTATCAATGAATGTTTTCTTGACCGGAGACCTGTTAAGCACACCTTCCACATATAAGGGGCAGTTGTGATTGGAATTCTTCACACACATGTCTACATCAGTAAATAGAATTGCATTTTCGTACGCCGTAGCCATCCTCTTCATAGGCTAGGCTACGCTACACTTTGCGTGTTGACTCTTAAAGATCTGTATGAGTGCAGTTGCTGCCATAAGCCAAGCTCTCTCATTGAATCCTAAGAGATCAAAGAAATTCCTAAAGTTAGATGCCTTCAACAATGCCACAACAATAGGTAGGTATTCATTGTCTTGAGCTTCGATTGACTTTCCTTTATCTTCATCACTTCCAGTAACTTAAGCATCAATCAATTCAGTTATGATGGGATCATGGCTAATAGCATTGACAGTGCCCCTTTGGTTATTGTGGGTAGGAAGTGGATTGTTTCTAACATCATTATTATCAATGATCAACTCACCACGTACAACTCGATCATTGAATGTTTTCCTCAAAGTGAAACAATATTTAGTTAGGTAACCAATAATCTAATGAAATCTACAATACTTGGGATCACTCTTTTCTTCATTTGTACGGAGGCGCTCGACCCTCGGGAGCTTAATATTTCCACCATGGAGCCATTGGTTAAGCATTTGATGCACTTAAGCCATGTGATAAGGATATGTCAGAGATAGCTTAGAATTAGTGGGTTTATCATCTCCTTATTTCTTCGCTCACCTTGGTGATTCACCTTGAGCTGCACTTACAGATGAAGCGCGCTTGTTGATACTCCCGATTTCACTTCTTTTTCATGCCACTGAGTTATTGATCCTTTACACATTCTGAACAAGTGCAACAAAGGAAGCCAACGAAAAGTTTTCAAGGTAAAACGCATACTCAAGAAACATCCCTTAGATACAAATCTTGACCAACTCTCTCCCATCACAAGCGTCTTGTATATCTAGCGAGTGTTCCCTAAAGTGCTCGATGTAGTCCATTAAATCTTCTTTGGACTTTTTTCGGATCCTTCCCATGTTAGTAAGGATGACTGTCTCTTCTATAGAGAATAACTTCTCTAAAAACATCTTACACATACTACCCTACGAATCTACTAATCCTGGAGGGAGATTAACATACTAGGTGTACGCCTTCTTAATGAGTGACTTAGAAAATTTTTTCAATTTCAAATCATCATCTAAGCCATATACTTCCAGCATCTCGATGAATTTCAACAAATGTTCCTTAGTACTTCCCTTCTTGCCATGAAATAGCATGAATTTAAGACTAACATAATCTTTAGGGTATGGCTTTGTAGTAATGTATTGGTGATATGGATGCTTCAATTCTAGTATCCTAATCGTAGATTTCCTTATATCTCCTTCAAATATATGTCCAAATCTTCTTTGGTTACAAATGAACCTCCCCGAGTGGATGCTTCCACCCTTAGTGACATCACAAGAGTAAGATGCAGGGGTGCTAGATTCATAGGTGTAAATCTTGTAGACATGGGATTCATTAGTGTTGGTTGAATAAAGTCAACAATTGTGACATGAAATATAATACGTGAGGACGACGAGCCTCCAATCTGAACTCCTTAATTCCTTACTTTAAGTAATGAATCTTGTGTGGCTATAGGTTCCACAGCAAGAAGTTATTCTCCAACTGTAGGAGCGACATTCTCATTAACAACAGGGGTCTTGGGTGGGGTATGTTAATGGGAGATTTTTCTCCTGTCCAAATGAAGATATGAATAGGGTATTTATAAGAAATGATTGTTGATCACATCCGTCAAATCATAATGGTCATCAATTATTAAGATTGAAGCCCCTTATTAATGGATCTTAAGTGAACTATTTTCATGGTTTTAGGCTTAGATAAAGGCTTTATTTATTATTTTAGTGTGAGCCAAAGCAAAAAAGGTTGAATCGGACAGACTAATCTAATAGGCCCTACTCCAAGCCCACCATGTCAAATCTCTCTTGATCATCTCGATAATTTATGGGCTTAACTCCTCGGGCCCTGTCACCTTAATCCAATGAATCAAATCCATTTGATCAATGGGCTTGAAGCTTAATATTAAATTTAGCCCTCTACAATAATCAAATCCAGAAACACGCATACATAAGCATGCGCATAGTCAACTATCTAACAAACATAATCAATTATAATCTCAAGCCTCTGAGTACAATTAAACAAGACTCTAAAATACAGTTGTCGAGTTTGGTTTTTTACCCTCCCGATTCCTTTTATAAAATTATGTCTTCTATAAACGAATCAGTACTAAACCTAACCAATTTAATATTGATTCCTTGAATAGAGTTTAAAAAAAAAAACTATTTTTTTCAACTTGAAAAGATTTGGAGTCGCTACCTGACCAAAGTCGGGAAAAGAGGGTTAAGTTATAATCAATTGGGTGGATTAGTTATATCTTAGCTACCGGTTTATCGATTAAAAAATTAATTTATAAATACGGCTTTTTAAAAACTAGAGAATCTGGATCTGGGGGTTAAGACTTTTAAACCCTTACGGGTACCATTGAATTTCCAAAATTAACTTTAATCTTTAAAAATCACATTTTTATTTCATGGATAGAACTCAATTTAACTATTTTAATTAGACAAATGAAATAATCTAAACTGAAGAAAAAGGAAAATTAGGTTTTTTCATTTTTATTGTCACTTCGTAAGTACCTATATACTTGCTATTCAGGATCGGACGTACGTAGTTTTTTTTTTATTAAAACTTTAGCGAGTGATTTTGTTTTAATTAAACCAACGATCGAGTTTACATTTCACTCAATTTTGGTTTACTTAAAAAAAAATTTAAAAGGTCCTAAATTGAATTTTATTTTTCTCAAAATTCTAAACGATCTTAATTTGGAAAATTTTTATTTCATTTTTGAAAAATCAATTTTTTTAGGTGACAAAATAATTTTATGTACTATCCTACCTATTTTATTTTGATTTCATTATGTCAACTTATTTATTTGCAACTTATTATATTTTATCTATTTTTACTAAACTAGTGAAAATAAAATAAAACAAACAAAATTACCCTTTCCTTTTTTTTTCTTTTCCTTCTTTTTTTTTTCTTTTCCTTTCTTCTTTTTGTTTTCTTTCTTTTATTTATTTTTACATCTACATTTTACATGGATGAAACAATAAACAAATAATAATAATAATACAAAATTTTAAAAAAGAAAAGAAAAGAAAAAAAAGACTCAGACCAGAAATGGAACGCGAGTCGGGTTAGACAAGGTTTGCGGGTCAAATCTTGGTCGTTGGATCAGGATCGTAGATTCGGGTCGCGCTTTACTAACTTCAATAGTAGCAGCAACTTGTTAGTGCGATTCAAGGTGATTCAAGGGGAATTTTTGGTGGGTGAAGGTGGATTCGTTTGTTTCCAATTGGAGATAGTGAGGGTAGGTCCAATGCCGTAGCTTGGAATGGTGGTTTGGCGGTGGTTGTGAGTGGCAGTCGGCGGTAATGGAGCTTCTCACCACTTGGAGGTTGCTGGAGATGAGTGGGTGATTGGTTTCGGGGTTAAGGAACCAGAAGAGCTCAGTCATGGAGTTAATTTAGGCTTAGGGTGGTCAGGAATGGTGGTTTGAGTGAGTTGTGCTGGTGGTAGTAGGGGTTTAGGTGGTGATTACTGGTGGCGCTACTAGGGGGTACGGCGGAAGTTACGAGAGGTTGGGTTAGGGAGTTGATGGAGTGGGGGTCACGACTGTAGTGGTGGTTGGGCGTGAGTTTGGCTAGAGAGAGGAACCCGAAGAGAGAGAGATTGGTAGAAAGAGAGAGAGAAAGGTTGGGAGTTGAATCCAAAGCTTGAGAATGGTTCTATGTGTCCATATGAGCTCCCTCGACACCATTTTATACTCAAATCGAAACCAAAAACAAAGGAAAGTTAGAATCAAATTTAATGAGAAATTAGTTTTTTTTTTCGATTTTTGAAAGCCGATTTAAATGCGTTTTTTACTGAATCTAGACTTGTTCTTAACACCAATTCAAAACATGTCATGTCTAGTGCGAGATTGATGCAAGAAACTATGTGCTTATGTGTGAAATTTGTGCAGAAATTGAAGCTAAAGTCTAAGGAGTGGGCTATTCTTGAGAAGGAAAAAGGAGGAAAATCAAGAGAAAATAAGGGAAAACTGAGGGAAAGTACTGACATGGGCAAACCTTGACCTGCCACGTGTCATCATGTAACACTGGCAGTTGATGTGGCATGCTACGTGGATGTCACATGGCACTACATCAACAAGGTCGTTCAATCCAATAATACCGCGTGTTAGGATACATGGCAATGTGTCATTCAATCCAATAATACTGCGTGTTAAGATACGTGGAAATATGCTAGCCAAAAAATAAGAAAAAGGCCTCTCTACCTTTACCAAAATTCGAACTCAAGACCTCATGCTGAATGTTAATATTATGTCCATATGCTTAACCTTCAAGCCATTGGCTTGCGTCTTGTCCATTTGTGTAATCAAATTGCACATATGGACTCGATCAACCTAAGCTAAATTTAAATCAAAACCTAAGTTCAACAGCCCAACTTTTAAACTAAAATTAAAATTATCCTAATAACATGTTATTTTCTAAAATCTTTTATTTGAATTTAATTTTTTCTACTTTTTTTTGTAATTTTCAAATCTCTAAATTTTGAAACTTCATTTTCTAATTTTTTTTTTTATCCTTTTGAGGTTTCATTTTGAAATTTCTTATTTTTTTTTGTGTTTTTTTTCTTTTTATTGAAATTTTTTGTATTTTTCTATGATCCTTATTTTTTCTTAATTTCTTGATTTTTTTAGGTTTTCTTTAATTCCCTATTTTTGAATTTTTATTTTTTAAATTTAGGGCCTACTGAGAAAAGAAAGAAAAATAATAAAAATGAAATAAATACAAAACAAATAAAGGGGGGCAAAAATTAGGTATCTATAGCTACCCCTCTTTATGATGAAGTTTGAGCAAAACTTTGCCACAAAAACTAAACAAACACTATTTTTGCCCCTAAGATGACTAAATAGCTCTCCTAAAATCGATTTGGATGAAGAAATGAACCATAGTTATGCCTCTCTTGACTCACTAACCCAGGTGGGAGCGTCTCTTGGGGACTAGCAACCCTAAAATGGGGATTGATCTAAAACCTGATCATGCCTCATTAAGTTCACTAACCTAGGCGGGAATTGATCTTGGGAACTAGTAACCCTAAAATGGGGATCAATTTAAAACCTGGTTGTACCTCACTAACCTCATTAACCTAGGCAGGAGTGTCTCTCGAGGACTAGCAACCCTAAAATGGGGATCGATCTAAAACCTGGCTGTACCTCACAAGACTCATTAATCTAGGTGGAAGCGTCTCCCGGAGACTAGCAACCCTAAAATTAGATCAATCTAAAACTTAGCTGTGCCTTACAAGGCTTACTATCTTAGGCAGGAGCGTCTCTTGGGGACTAGCAACCCTAAAATAAGGATTAATATAAAACCTAATCGTTCTTCACTAAGCTCATTAACTTAGGTGGGAGCGTCTCTCGAAGACTAGTAACCTTAAAATGAGGATCGGTCTAAAACCTGGCTGGTGCCTTACAAGGCTCATTAACCTAGGCGGGAGCGTCTCTCAAGAACTAGCAACCCTAAAAAGCGGATCGATCTAAAACTTGGCTGTGCCTCACAAGGCTCACTAACCTAGATAGGAGTGTCTCTCGAGGACTAGCAACCCTAAAATTGGATCGATCTAAAACCTAGCTGTATCTCATAAGGCTCACTAACCTAGGCGGGAACGTTTCTTGAAGACTAGCAACCGTAAAATGTGATCGATCTAAGACCTGGCTGTGCCCATAAGGCTCATTAACCTAGGCGGGAGCATCTCTCGGGGACTAACAACCTTAAAATTGGTGGTAATGCCATGCCAATAGTAAACTATGAGGATAAGTGCCCTACAGGACTTAGTGAATAAAGGGGAAATAACGTATGGGCTTGCTTGAAAGAAATCTGGTGAACAAAGGGACCTTATAGATTGGAAGGATGAATCGAGCTAGGATCATATCTTCGTAGGTTGGCTAAACACTAAATGCAGAAAGTGAATGCCTTATGGGTCGGTTAAAAAAGATTGTTAAAAGTAAAAATTGGTCTAAATGCAAGTACAAGAAAGGATTGATGTGCTAACACTGTGTAGAAATACATACCCGATTTTTGTTGTTAGTACCCAGACCGTCAAACCTTTTTTAAAAGGCCCCATTAGAAAATTATTGACTCTTGTTTTAGCCCCTTGTTATCAACTGGAATGTGCTTAACATACAACATTTGAGACTTTGCAGGTTCTTTTTGGAGAAGTCATGGAAATTAGCTCGATGTAGGAAAACCGCCCACTATTTTTGTCTCTTTAGAATTTTTATGAACCTAAAAGCCTTATTCCTATCTACCGTGATTGCTCACTTAAGTTTCGCTTTCCCCTGAAAAACAGACAATAAAACTCCCTATTGAGGAGGATTAATCCGTAATAAAGTATTTAAAAAAATTCTATTAATTACCAATGTTCTAGATCTCATTCCTTAACTCCTCTCATGTTTGCAGTGTATAGGTTCGATTAAATGGGGTAAAGGGAATTGGACCTTTCCATGGAGAAGATGATTATTCCAATGACAACAATGGCTAAGGATACCAAATTTGCTTGTAGATAATAAAAATTGGACCATAATGATGTTCAAAATGACTGGCATTTTCGCGTTTTGAGCAAAATTTCTACTGACTTCTTATGGATAGTAAAATTTTACAGCATTAGTATTTATGTGGTCTCTCAAATCTAGACCATCCATTTGGGACAAAATCAAAGCCCCTCCTAATAATACTTACTTCATAACATAAGGACCCCTTCTAGAGTCTTGTGCATTGGGGAGAGCTTTTCTTAACACCAAATCTCCTTCTTTGAGGTTACGGGGTCGTACCCTTTTGTTGAAGGCCTGAGCCATTCTTTGTTGATAACACTGATTATGACACAAGGCTGTTAATCTCCTTTCATCAATCAGATTTAGCTGTTCAATGTGTTTCTTTACCTAATCGGCTTCATCCAAATGAGTTTCTAATAGTACCCTGAATGATAGGATCTCGACCTCTACTGGTAACACTGCTTCAGTGTCGTATACTAAAGAGTATGGTGTTGCCTCAATCAATGTTTTGATGGAAGTCCGATAGGCTACGGGTTCGAAAGGTAACATCTCATACTAGTCTTTATATGTGATAGCCATTTTTTCATGATTCTTTTAAGGTTTTTGTTTACTGCTTCAGCGGCTCCATTCATTTAGGGTTGATAAGGAGTAGAGTTCCTGTGAATGATCTGAAACTCCTGTCACAATTCCGTCATGAGCTTGTTGTTGAGATTAGTACTATTATCAGTGATGATTGTTTTAAGAGTCCCGTACCGAACAAAGATGTCTCTCTTAATGAACTTAACTATGACCCCTTTAGTAACATTTGAGTATGACGAAGCCTTTACCTATTTGTTAAAGTAGTTGAAGGTGACTAATATGAAGCGATGCCCATTGGACGGTTTTGGAGCGATTGGATCGATGATATCTATGCCCTACATTGAGAAAGGCTATGGTACTAAGAGGGCATGTAATTCCTGAGGCAAGGCATTTATCTTATTCGCATAAACTTAACATAAATGATGGTGCCTAATATGTTTGATGCAATCACTTTCCATTATTAACCAATAATACCTTAGCCTCATGATTTTCTTTGCCACCATGTATCCATTCATGTGAGAGCCACATACTCTTTCATGTACCTCTTCCATTAACTTCTTAGTCTCTTTATCAACCACATATCTTAAGAGTGTACTATTAAATGCGCGCCGGTATAAGGTGGACTTGCTTACTAAGAATCGAGTTGCTAATCTCCTAATCATCTTTCTATCTCTTTTCTCAGCCTCTTCAAAGCATGCACCTTGTTGTAACGTCATAATATCATGATATCACGGTTTTTTATCGTCTATACCCTTAATTGTTAGGTAAATGGCAGGCTTGTCTTCAATTTCAATAATAAGGGACTGAATCTCGACTCCACCAGATATCTAGATCATAAATGCTAGTGTAGCTAAGGCATCATTAAATTGATTCTGAGTCCTTGGTACATGATTAAAGGTGACTTCTTTGAAATTTTTTGTTAGTTCCATCAAATGCCAATGATAAAGTATTAGCTTAGGATCTTTAGTTTTGTACTCTACTCGAACTTGGCCAATAATGAGCAAAGAGTCCCCATACACTTCTAATTCTTAAATGTCTTTTTCTAAAGCCATCTTGAGCCCCATGATGCATACTTCATACTCAGTAATATTATTAGTGTACAGGAAAATGAGCCTTATAGTAGTGTTTAAGGTTTTACTTTAATTTTCCAAGTGCCATGTTCCCTTTATCTCTTCTTTTTTCACTTTCTAATTGTCTTAATATCATTTATTGTTATTTTCTCTTTAATTCTCAGCATGTCACACCACTATTCTGGATTTTCTTAACTTTTCCATTTTTTTTTAGTTTTTTTACGAATTTTCCTTAATTATTTAGCATTATTTTGATATTTTTCAAGTATTTTAAGTAATTTCATGTATTTTTACTTATATGTATATACATATATGGTACAAATAAATACTCTTAAATATTATTTAAGTTATTTTATGATTTTTAGTATATATATAATTTATCTCTATCAATTTATTAGTTATCAAAACTTGTTTTATGCGTTTTTAATAAATAATATATATAAATTAATATTATAATATTATTTATTTTCATAAATCTAAACTCATAAGATCATTGTTACTAATATTGCTAATTTTATCATAAAATTTGGGCTCAATTAGATAATTTACTGGATCACCCTAAATTTTATAAACTAAACCTCAAATAGCTAATTGTGTGGCCTGGAGTTGCAGTTGCAGTTGCAGTTAAAATACCTTTTTTCCAAATTGTTTAGGCAAATTATTTGAATTCATAAAGCTCTATCTATTTCAATTATATGTCTATTTTTCTTTAATATGGCCATTTTGTTGTAGTGTGTATACAATAGACCTTTGATGTATAACTCATAGATTTTGTAACATGGCTTGACACGTGTGAGATAAAAATTCAAATCCATTATCTAACCTTAGAATTTTAAAAGTAACATTGAACTGATATTTCACATGTTTACAGAACTTGTTAAGAAGATTAACAACTTATGACTTGTTATTCATAAAAAAAGTTCAAGTACAAGATATATAATCATTAATAGTTGTCCAAAAAAAAAAAACAAATAAAACTTGCATTAGAAATTAATTGAATAAGATAAGGCCTCCAAATGTCAACAAGAATCAATTAAAATATAGAAGAAGATATATTCAAAGACTTATAAAAAGAAAGCCAATATTTTTTAGCTTCATGACAAACATTACAAACATGAATGTTCAAGGTCAAATGCTTACAAGAATATTAATGTTGCAACTTTGGAAAAAATAAATGTCCCAGCCTTTATGGAGTAAAAGAAAAATATTTAATTGAGAATTTGAATAGTGGACAAAAGGAGTACCGAGATGAGTAATATTAAGGCTAGAAACAAAAATTTCCATGACTTCTAATTTTAATAAGTAGAGAACTTAGCATGCTTTGGCCACAGCAACTATAATTCTGTTTTTTGGTCTAAGAAAATAAAGGAAATAAGATTAACAACAACGATGGGATTATTATTTGTCATCAACTTGAAAACAAATGAAAAATTGTGTTGAAAATCTAACATAGATAAAAAATTCTTAAGTGTGAGTGAAGATTTAACATGTGTAAAACCAATAAGTTGAACAAGCTTAGTAATATGTCAAGTAATTTAACGGGAATACATTGCAGTAATAAATGAACATTAAATAGGACGAAATGAAAAAGTTCATGGCTCTTAAATCATCTATCCAAGAACAATAATTCTTCTTGACAACATTAAAATAACAGGAGAAAAAAATACTAGCAAGATAAACAAAATACAAAAAGCTTCTTGGCTTTGATTCGCTTACATCAACTTCAACATTTCCTAGCAAACAAATTGAATTAACTAAGGATCTGCTGTCACAAAAGAAGAACTAGTTGCATTTATGAAGGATAAATTGCAATTTCCTATAAAAACATTACTATAATTGATAGTGTCTAGATGAGTCAGTGCATAATCGCCAAATCTATTGATAAGTATTAATTGCTCTACACTTTCAATGCATGTTTAGGCATGGAATTGATCATAATTGTGATTTTTTTCTTTAAGTTTTTTTACTTAATTATATAAAATATTGATTTTAGGTAAATCATGAGTAAGGGGATGAAATAAAAATAAGAACAACGATTTTTAAGTCAATCACTATCGTGAGGAAAAGAAAACATCGAAGTAGCATCAAGATTTACTCAATCACAGGTGTGATAAAGAAAGAATGAAAAGACCAGCACTGATCACACTCTCAATCACATCGGTAATTAAGGAAGTATTGATGATACTCTTATCAATCACGACTGTGATTGCATAGTAAGAGGGTAATCACACCCTCAATCACGGACGTGATGAGATGTAATTAAATGATGAGGAGTTCACAGCATGAATCATGATTGTGATTAGTGAAGAATATTGTTTTCTGAGACTATCACTCCCCGAGTCACAAGCGTGATAAAAGGAGTACAACTGTTATTTTCAATCTTTTCACATGAACCAATGCGTAGAAAACATCAAGTAGAGCCTTGAAGAGGTAGATTCGAGTCTTTTGATAGAAATAATATAATATATCATAACTTTTGAAGGAAAGGAGATTGGACATTATATTGAGAACATCAATTCACAAACGAACACCTAATCTTCTGCATCTGTATCATTGTGTTCTCGTTTACAGTAGAGTTTGTTTAAGTGTTGTATCATATATTTCTCGGAACAATTCGAATGGAACAACAGGATTCATTATTTGTACGTAGCAAAGATTTCTACAGTAAATTTCAAATAAGGTTGTATTTCTTACTTATCTCATGTTAATTTCATTGTTATCTTTACATTGTATTAATATACTTTGTTATTTCATCATGTATAAGTAATATATTAAGACTTGCTACATCACTTAGTATGATCAAGTGCATGGAATAGTAGTTTCTTGATAAATGTTAATTTTGATTAATTGCACATAATGAATTTAAGTATGGTATAGTGCATGACATTGACTTAGGAAGGATTTCAATAGAATATGTCAAGAGATAACTCTATTGAACAAATTTAATTTATCTGAATAACTTATTCTTGATAATAAAGATATTATCAGGAATGTTGTTATATCCTTATGGGAATCGATACATTAATATGATATTAATACAATCCGAGTTGGCTATTAATTAGGAAGAGATTCCAATAGATAAAATTAGGATTAGAAGTAAGTGGTTCTGAGAATAATACTTACATACTGTAATTACTCATAGATAACAAGTATTAAGAAAAAGTATTTTTGTAATATCATGCTAAGTGGTGGAGTAAGCCTGCATGTTAAGTGTGTTATTAGTAATTGTTTTTATAACCATTGTATTAATGACATTAGTTTGTGAATTATTGTAATTTAGTCAACAATTTAGAGTCTTAACAATTAGTCATTTGATAAATTTGATTGCTAGATAATAGGAAGAATAATAAGTACTAATGTTTGAATTTTTTTCCTAGTGGAGACAACTCTATACTCATCTATGCTATAAAACAATATATATACTTACCTATTGAACTGAATTAAGGATAGAATATATGAATTTAATTTGTAAAACTTGAAAGCTCTATTTAAAGGCGATCATCTATCTCCAACACGATTTACATTTGCAATAGACCTCCTTATTACAATTCTAGTATTCCCAACATTCCTATATTTATACTAATTTGGATAACCATGAAGTTGTAAACAACTATCTATACCAAGATCTTCTTGTTTGTAATGTTTACAAGTTAATTATTTTCCTTTCTTTTTGTCAATAAGTTCCTATTATTTAAAAACCTACTAGATCTAGTTGTTTGATATGTAGATTAAATGCTTTAACTCAACGAAATTTAAGCAAGTGATTTCCCTTTGTTTTTCAACTTGCTAAACTAAGTGATACACCCTATTTACATTAAATAATGGCTTAATAGAAAGTATTTGATTTTAAATCATTTCATATCCTTCATTTAAGCCTCATAATAAATTGAATTAGTCTTGTTTCAAACTCAAATTTATCTATCCTTTTTTGTAATTAACAAGGTATAATAGTTTAACCTAGCAGTATAAGTCGAAGATGCATGTAATGCTTGTAACTCATCATAACATTTTTTCAACTTGTTAAAATATACTCTTACCAATCGATTCATTTGTTTGAGGTCAATAATTTAATGTCAAAGTTGGAAAATTAGAGGACCATTGCTCTGTCTATATTGTTCAATAATTTGATTTCGAAGATCACTTGCCTACTATGTATATAAGAAGTTTCATGCAATATTACTCAATATTGAGTTTGAGAGCCAACATCGAACTATATAATCAAAATTTTCCTACTTAACTAAATCAAGTGATTTTGAATTTGGCATCACTATACTTCCATCGATAAACGTTATCTTAAGTTTAGTACCCAATCCCACTTTAACCGATCAACTCTATGATAGGTAATTAAATCCATTAAAAGTAATATTTCCTATCACCTACTAGGATTATCTGACCCTAATAAGTATAAATGATAAAAAATATTTAGCTATAACTGCACTCTGGGATGAATTATTTTAAGTATTGATCTTTAATAAAACAATTCAAGAGAAACAACAAATTTGCAAGTTAGAAATTGAATTAGATAATAAAATAGATCTTACCGTAATAGATTTGATACCATATGGAGTCTTTAGCTATGAAAAATTTCTTCCATTCGCAGTAGCAAGTCGACCATATAAAAAGAACAAAGAAGTCTAATTGTATTTAAGAAAGTGTAAATACAATAGTAGTTCACTTAAATGACAGAAACGGAGTTATCTATAACTATTTGACATGATACAACTAATATAATAAAGTATAACTATATATGAACCAATAAGATATAAACATGTAGACAAGTGAGATAAATACGAGTGCAAAGTATATATCCTAATACATCTTTTTTTTAATATTGTAAAATGTCAATTATTCTGTCTTTTTAATTGAAATTTTATGGATACATTAAAGCATAAGACCCCATTTGTTTTATGAAAAATATTCTTCAAAAGACATTTTCTCCACTTCCCTCCTTTTTTTTTTAACTAAAGAAGGCCCTATAAGTAAAAAAAAAAAAATTCTAATAAGAAAAACATTTCTCTATTAAGAGTGAAATCATATTCTTTTTTTAGGATAAATATTTACTTTTTTCAAATTGAATGTCATTTTCTAAATCAATCTTTGTATGCTTTTGCTTTCCAACACTAGGAAAATGCTATTTATTTTATTTTTATTATTAACATGTAAATTACATTTAAACTTGGATAAGATTTAATTAGAAAAAAAAAAAGAAAAGAAATTGAAGACTTGTTGAAAATTATTAAAATGAACAAAAGAGATTGTAATAAAAGATCATTTTCATTTATACTTTTACTTATAAATAAAAATTTTGAAATAATTTATTTATATTATGTGCTAATATTAATCTATTTAGGTATAACTATGAGTGATATGATACTTACGAACCAAACACTTGACTTTTTCAAAATATTTTTATAAATACTACCGAATAATCATATTCAGGAAAATGATTCTAAAAGAAAATATTTTACAATAAAAAGAATCTCTACTTAAAAACAAATGAGGCCTAATATTATGGTATAGCAATGTGATAACATATTCAAAATTAAAGGACCAATATTACAAAAAAAAAAAATTCATAACATGTTGAATGTGATAGTGCCTTATATTTAGGAATAGATCCTGATTATATTAGGCCATCAAATAATTTTTGAAACTTTTTCATGGTGATCATACGACATCAAGGTAATAATTATCGTGTGTTTTAGAATATTCTTACTAAGCTTATTAGCATTTCATTCAATAAATTCTTCATAGCTTTCTTGGGAAATGGATCATCTTAATTTGTATCATCTCATCTTTCGTCAGTTTGCACATGAGGGTAGAAATTACTTAGAAATTTATATATTCTTATAATATTACTTTGAGTTATCTACTCTCTTATAATTTTAAATATTGATTATGCATGACATCATCTTAAAAAACTAAATTAAAAAAAAAAAGATTGAGGAAAGCAAATTTAAGATCAACACATCTAAACTACACCACCTAACCGCATTTAATGTATGACATAGTGCATATACATAATTATTATAACATATTGCTACTATTAATATAATCATCTCTGCATTTTAGCATATAAAATCATATTTTAATCATTATTGTTTTCAACTAGTTGTAATAAGTCATTAAGTAGTATAAATTGGTTTTCTCCTTTTTAGAACCAAAGGGCAACCCTATGAGTATACCGATTTATTTATCTACAATATTTGATTTTAATTTAGGGAAAAGAAATTAGATTAAAAAACAAAATTAGCTAATATTGATAAAGCTAATATTTGAAAAATGATCTATGATAATGATTTAAACAAGAAGGGAGGCATGAATGAAGACATTAAACTTTCAATTTATATAATCGTTATATGTATTATATTATGGTGATTAATGGATAAGGACAACTCACTTAATTATTTAAGAATCTCTTTTTAAACAAAGTTGAATTACATTAAAGCTAATTACCTACACCTGACAATTAGATTAGTGTTATGAGCTCATATATTAAATTAATTTCACACTCAAGTTTGATACTTCAATCCTTCCTTAAAAAATGTTGTGGTTTAGGGAGTTGTAAAACTCACCTCTTCAATATTGCCTATTAATTGACTAATAATGTTAGTCAATTTATAAATCATAATAAGAGCTCAAATCCATACTCATTTTATGGACGAACAACAATCTAAATGCATGATTATGAATCTTATAAATCTATAATGTGGTAGTTGCATTGGAACCTCTAAATACTACTAAAATTTCATTAAAGTAAGAAAATAACTAAATAAAAGTAAACGAGATAAGAAAAAGGGAGTTGTATAAGATAAAAGCATAATATACTTAGCTAGAATGATAAATACATACAACTCAGATTTTAGGGTTTTAGGAAATGAATTTAAGAAGAAAAAATTAGCAAATATGGATACAAACCATCCTTTTAGAACTTAGTCAAAATGAAGTTCCATGGAATATGAAGCTAAACTTAGATGAATTTGTTTTATCATGACAAATACCATTTGGCAACTTTGCTCAAAAGAATATTCGCTTAGCTTTCTAAACATTTCACTAAAATGGTTTGAGGAATGAATTTTGATTAGTTGGATTGCTCCTCAACTAACTATAATGAGTCAACTTATCTTCATCTAGGCAATCTTTAGTCATGTTTCATCAAATTTGAGTGACTATCATTAGTTGGATCTATAGCTCCTCCATTTTCATTTGAGTGCTCTTTATTTGCAACAACATCATTAAGATTTGTGTAAAAATTGATCTTTTTCTTCCTTCGCTTATCCGTCATTCAAATTGATGATCTCTTGGTGTTTTCTACAAAATTAAAGTGAAATTCCATGAAAAAAATGCAAATTTAAAGGGCTAAATTGTATGTTTTAACATGTTCCTACTCCTCTAAACTTATTAATATGCTTATCTTTAAGCAAATGAAGCCTATTGATTTTAGAGCATACCGAGAAGTTTAATTTATCTTAGAGTAGTAGGGTTAGGCAAAAAAAAAAACCATAAATTGCAGATTAAATTGTAAACCAAATCAAATCAAACCCAAAAAACAATTCTTTTTTTTTTTACAAACTGTTTGATCGCAATTCGATTCGATTATATATAAATGGTTAATGGTTCAAATAAGTAAATCGAACAGAACTGAATCGAACCTAATTGTTTGGTTAAACAAAAATTATTTCATATAATTGTTTTGTTATTTTTTTCATCAATTTTTATAGATTTCATCAAATTTTTTATGTCTTCTTCTTTTTTATCTTATTTTTGGGTAAATTAGTAAGATTAAGTTGAATGAGTTCCATATGAAATTTCACATTTAAAAATTTTCCTTTTTTAAATTGTTATTTTCTTATACGTTTTTAAATTAAGGGTCTTACCTCGATACTTTTTACGTGTCGCTCATTTCTTTTCTAGTCTGTAGTGTATCTTTTTTGTTTTCTTTGTATCGCTTTTTGATTAACAACTCTACTTCTCCCTTCTTGTTGTTTATTCGTTAAAATAAAGTCCTTTATCTTCATTTAATCAAGTTGAGTTTGTTAAAATATTAAGTAACTTTTTACTAAATATCATTATATATGATAAATATATAAGAAATTAATTAGAAACATAGGAAAATTTAATGAAAAGAAAAATATATTATTGGGGATAAAAATGTTTAGTGAAATTTGACATAAACAGTTTCAATCGTGGTTCGAATTGGATTTAACCGGTTTTAATTAAGTTCCAAGAATTTATAAACCGAACCGTATAGTTAGGTTCGATTTAAAAAAAAAAAAAACAAACCGTTATATTATGTTTAGTTTAGTAAGGAGGGGGGGAGCGAATCGTATCGAACCAAACTGAACCGAATCATACCTACCCCTATAAAGTAGTAATGAGTAATAAGTAATGATAAGATTTTTTACATTCCAAATAAAAGGCTCTTACAACATTATAAAAGTAACATAGATTTGTTTGAATCAATTATTAACCTATTTACTTCTCAATTATCCTTATTTTCATTTGACTCATTTCTACATGGCTTTACCCCTCTACATTCTTAACTCATTTAGTAAAACCCAATTATGCATTCTATTCATCAAACCCCTGCTAGAAGGTACAAATTGTTCTTATCTAAATTAGCTCTTGTAGCACATAAATGAAATCTAATTATATAACTCTTAAATAAAAATCATGAAAATCAAAATTACAAACTGATGTAAGAAAAAAAATAATACAACATATGAATGATACCTTGTAATGGGCTTATCCTCGACAGTAGCTGTAAAATCTTAATAGGTGATTACTAGGCAAGTGCACTTCCATAATTGAAAGTGACATAAAATAATTTTCAACTAGAAACAATTATCAAACCTATGAGGAAGGAGGATAATGAAGATTATGTTCATGATAATCTTTATTTATGTTATTTACATATAGTAATGAATTGAATTTATAAATCTTTACGTGCCTAATCTCATGGATTGATCGAAAAGAAAGCATATTCTCTATGGGGAGCTCTCATTATGAACTTAAATTAAGTCTTGTATGGGGTTTGTTGCGTCATAGGTATGTCTATTAAACCTAGAAAAATCTAAATGAATGACATCTAGAAGGATGTTGTAAAGAGAGGTATTGGAAGAGAAACAAGCAAACTAGAGGCATTGGAAGTGAAACAAGCAAACTATGTGCCAAAACACTTTTGATGTATTTATGGATATTATTTATAAAAAGCAAGTATTTTTTGTATTTATATATTTTTCTACCGATATATATTTTACAATAAAGTTTCATAGATAATTAGAGTATGTATGGAATTATAATAAAGGTGTATTATCAGTAAGATTTAATTCTATTATATTATTTAAAAGTTATCCTTGGTCAAATAAATATCTGAAGGAGGCATAGATATTTAGATCAACACATTATATAACTAAGATCATTCTTACTAAACCGAAGGAAAGAAATCAAGTTATACAAGTAGGTGCTCAAAGTTAAGCGAATACACTGCACATGACCCGCTAATAAAGGATACCGTATATTTAATGTCATTGGTCCCTTCTCTAAATGAATGAGTATAAATGATCCCTAAACTTGGGACCTTCATATATCCTATATATAAAATGTTGTACTTTAATTCCATTAAATGTAGTGTTTATTTAGATTGTAAATAATATGATTATTGGGTATGACAAGTCAAGACAGAATTCATCACTCTCTTAGATTAAAAAGTTGATATCTTAGGCCACTTGGTTAAAATAATAATGATTTGTAAACTCGTAGCCATGGAAAATATTATTGAGTTTATTTTATCTTGGAAACTAAGTAAAATGATTAAATATTGATGACATGACATGCAATGGTTTAATTAAGATATCATTTGATAAAGAAATTTAATTACACAGTAATCGATTAATAGTAGTTTCTCGTTTATATTTTTTCTATTACGTTGGATGATCAATAACTGTTGTTAAATGTTTACCTTAATTCATGTTTAAATAGACACTACCTTTGTGTATAAAAACTTAGAAGGTTACACACTATAGCACGATTAATGGGAAGAAAGTTTTGACAAGATTTATTTCAGAGATAGAATAAATTAATTTGAAATAATAAATTGAAAGCAATTTATTTTATCACATAGTATATAGTTACAGTTAAGTACCTGTTAAAGGTTATGTATTTTATTATTACTTTTTCGTGTAAAAGTAGATGAGATTTATCAATTCCATGTTTAATTACTATTAAAAAATTTAGAGTAATTGAAAGGATATAAAATTTATTAATTCTATATTTAATTACAATTGAAAAGTTCTTGATAATTAAAAGATTGTCTGCCATTAATTCTATGTTTAATTGTTATACAATTGAAAAGTTCATGGAATGAAATATCTCTTTCATTAATTTTAGTTAATGTTTAAAAGAGACAATAGCAGGAAAAAGAGTTTAATGATGATTTTCTATTTAGAAAAACACAAAAAGAAAAGGCAAAATAAAGATATAACACTTTATATCCTAGTTTTTTCTAATTATAATTATAATTCTAATTCCAATAATCTAGCAATATAAAATATTAGAATTTGTTTTTATTAACTTGTATGTGGATACTATTAGAGGGATTACGTTTAGAGTTCTTATGATGAACATATTTTAAAATAGCAAATTGGATTCAGATTTTAATTGAACTCCATCTCTAAAAGGAGGCGGTACTTCTCATAGGGAAAAAAGTAGTTTTATAATATTTTATTAACATATATATATTTTTATTGTATATCAAACATAAATCCTAAGATAGGTTTTATAGTAACTTTTATTTCTGTTGCGTTCTTTCTAATCTACAAGACTTAATAGTAATGGACTCTATAATAATTTTGATGTCTTCTTAATCATTTTGTATGTTTGATCTTCTAAGGCATAACTTTAGTAGAGTAACTACATTTATAAGCTTATTGATGTATGAATACTCTAAATGAAGAGGTAAAGGCTCTTAATACGATTTAAATTGAAGCTTTCGTTTCTTAATATGATAATGGGCTTTAGGCTTAGATCTAGGTCAAACTTAGGACCAACTTTTCTTAAGCTTATAAAAGGTTGCCATCTCTATTATAAAATAAGCTCGATCTTTTAAAATGAGCCTATTTCCAGTATAAGCTTCTCAAGAGACGTAATGAGGCTCAAACATATTTTTTTTTTTAAAAAAAAAAAAAAACTCTTTTCACTCTATTTTCATAAGTGAGACAATAAGGTTAGGAGTAGAAAAATTGGTTCAATAAACCTATTTTGAGTTTATCAAACCAATTTCCCTAAAACATCCCTAATTTGAGGCTTAGGAAGATATGCTTGATTTTGACCTAATTTCACAAATCTTGTCATAAACCTACCAACCCAGTTTATCGATTAAAGTTGGGTTAAAAATCAAATTACTAAAATAGCCTTGTATAATTCTAAAATAAGAAATCAACCTAGCAATCATTTTTATAATGAATTAGATGTTAAGCATGCACATAAATTTAATAAATACTCAAGGTCAATAAGAATTAGTTAATATATTATGATGTTTAATTAATGAATTTAATCTATTTTTCCTAATTAGCTAATAGTCATTTCTATGCAAAGTAGAACATACCAGTGTCAAATTTAACTATACACAATTTAGCAGTAACTAAACTACCACCTTGAGATTAGAATTATGTAATTGAATACCAAAATAGAGGTAATATCACATTCAATATCTAAATTTTATTTGCTTTTTTATTTTTACATCTAACTTTTGAGTTTCTAAATTATATACTAAATTGAAATTTTGTTTATTAACACTAGTACATGATGAAAATCCGTATGTGGTCATTATCTTAGTCAATTATTTGAACTAGTTATGAGTAGACATACTAGTTAAATTGAAAAAAAAGGAAGAAGACAAATTAGATGCAAAATGTATGTAGGATGTTTTTATTGCATTTTATAAATATAGCAAATATTCCAAAATAAATGTCATAATATATGGAATTTTTGGATATCTTCTATTGTATTTAAGCTAGTAGAGAAGAATTTGACTCCACATTTTTTATTATATAGTTCTAATATATTTTTCTCTTTCCACCGTCTCTATTCCAAAACCCCCGCTCCCCTTACCCTCCCTTTCTCTGGGTTGCTAAAAACTTGTATATTTTTCTCTCTACAAAAATTGCTTTGTAAGCAATTCCTCTTGACCGACCTTCTCTCCCCCGCCAACTTTCACGCATTCTTTTCTCACATTCTTAGACTTCCATATTTATCTCTCTCTCTCTCTCTCTCTCTCTCCAATAACTGCTTTGTTAGCAATTACCTCTTCTCCATTTTTCTTTGCAACGTAAACACCGTTACAGCTCTCCACACCATATTTATCCTCCATTAATTTAACATATTTTTTTTTTTAATCATTTAATGCAAATTTTGTAACTGCCAAGGAGAAGGTGGTGTTCGCCGTGAGAGCGGAGAAAGTGGTGCCTAGAAGAGCAGTCACCTGGGCTCTCATTTATGTTGTTGAATCCAGTGATTGCATTACACTGCTTGTTGTATTCTCCGACAAAATGGCTGGTATTACTTATTAATTTAAATAATAATTATAGTTTAATGAGTGAAAGTTTGAATCTTTGGTTCTGCATGATATATAAATGGTAATTCGGGTTACATTTTAACTTGAATTCATGTTAATGTTAAATAGCAACAATAATTGATTGGAATTACATTTGAATTAGATGTACATGTTGGTTTTCACTTTCATAAGTTATCTGAATTCAAGACCAATTTAAATAACATTGTCTTGCTGAATGCTATAATTCCATTTTGGGTGATAATGTCATGGACTCTGTTCATAAGGAATTTTAGTTTGGTTTGTCAAGCTGTGTAAAATGGTTTCTAGAATTTTTTTTGTATGGATTGTTCATAAGGAATTTCTATTCGATTTGCCAATGTAGAATTTCTTGGTTATATGTGTTGATCATGTTCACATGTGGTTCTTCAATTTCAAAGCCAAGCCAAAGTCAGGTTTCAGCATTAGTTTCATTTTACTTTATGATTGTTTATGGGGTGTTTGAGAGTTATTGATGGATTTGTATTATCTCTGTTTATGCTCTTTTGTGGTTGCTTATGGAGTGTATGCAAGTTGTTTTTAGATTGTACCATTAATTTTCTCTTAAAGTGGAGTAGTTATGATACCAAAATTTTGGATCTTTTCATGATTTTGATCAAATTTTTAGTGACTGTAAGCAGGTATTTTTTACTTTTGTGTAAACTTGCTAACTTTTTAATGAAAAAAGAAAAATAAATTAACATTTCAATGAAATGCTTTTACGATTGTAAGTAAACATCTTTTTGGACCTTTTTTAAGTGCCTAATTACTTGAAGAGTTTTTTCTTCTGTGTTATAATTTTTTAAAGGAACTTACAAATAACTCTCCTAAATTTTAATTTAGGTGTAAATTAATTCTTAAATTTTCAAAATATGGTTTTTAACCTTCTAAACTTTGATAAATTGATAATATAAATAAAATTTCTTTTTTTAGTTAAAAAAAGCCACACAATGGTCAAGGTTGAGGAGATTTTAAAGTATATTTTGATAAATTAAGAATTATTTACATAAAAAAATCAAAATTTAGGAAGTTATTATCAACTTATGGGAGGTTATTTATTAATTTATTAAAGTTTAAAAAGTCAAAAAGTATACTTTGAAAATTTGGATGATCAATTCGTATTTAAATCAAAATTTAGGGAGTTATTTATATTTTCCTTATTTTTTATGTGCTTTTCTCTTATGTTATCATTTTATAAGTTATTATCTTACAAGTTTTTCTATGTAGCTTGCAAAATGATGATAAATATTTAGGTTATTTTTTATGAACTATTTATTAATTTCTTTTTGTTTGATTAAATCACAAAATTTGTCGCCTTTGAATTTCATGCTATATATGTAATATCATTTATCATGATTCTAACTTATGTTGCTTTCTTTTGTTTTTTTATTGCAAGTTCAGAGATTTGAGCCATCCTTCAAAACTACGCATACTTCATGGGGACTATAAATTTAGTATTTCAATTACCTTTATTAAGCTTGATAATACACACCACTAGATAAGTTTATAATCCACCAACATAAAATTATATTAATATTTTCCCCATTTGCACCTTACAACTTTTTAAAGATTTATTATCAAATCCATGATGGAACCAAATGAATGATTAAATGCATCATCTATACAAATTGAATTAATTAAGGAGATCTTATTAAAGATATCTTTACTATGCATAAAGGTAGACTTCTTCTATCCAGCATGCTCATCTTGCGAGACCCAATTCATATTTCCTCAATTAATATATCATTTATTAATTTTGTGGAAAAATAATGATTTCTTCAATGAAGTAAATTACTTTCAATTAGCATTTTTAAGTGTATTATTTTATCTCCATTTTTCAATAACACACTTTCCATAATAGATTGTTTATGTAATTTTTTTTTTTTTACTTTTTTTAACTTATCTATCGTGGTTGTAATAATATTCTATAATTTTATATGTAATAAATTTTATTGTATAACCTTATTTAATTTTTTTATACATACAACATGATGCGCATTTACTAATTAAATTTTACACCTTTAAGTTTGCAATGATTAATGTCATAATTCTTATACTTTGATCAAACCCTTTCTTTTTTTTCCCCTGAAAAGGTAATTATCGAATGTCAAGGAAGATCATATATTAAAGAGTTTGGAGAATGAGATTCCTAATCCACAAACAACAAATGAGAAAGAGGAGATGGGGAAAAGAGACCTAAAGCTGCAATTCGTCTCCGATTTGCCGCTGCAAGTAATCCAATTAATATATGCATTTGCTTTTCTTCTTGATTAAATAAAAAGAGAACAATGAAGGGAGCTTTTGCTTAAATAATGTCTTCTATAATCCATGGGCATCATCATGACTGCGCTTTGCTAGAAGTGTATACTTATTTGTTTTTTCTTAAATAAATAGAATGTCTTTCGTTGCAAAACTTACTACAGTTAGTGCATGGTTCCATACCAAGGTTTTGGTGGTATTTATATTTATTATTTGGATTGTTAAATTAATTAACGTTTTAAAGGTTTAAATTTAATAGATATAATGAAGGATGGCACTAATTCTGTTAAAATAAAAAAAAATTAATAATATTAATATGTAATATAAATTAATAAATAATATAAAAAAATAAAAATATATAACTAATATAACATATTAATATTATTAAAACTCAAAGGCGGACGAATCGTAGAAGCGGATAATTTTGATTCATTTGCAATTGGTTTTTATTTTTTCAAGCAGCTATCGAGTATCGTCCGCAAGCCAAAACAAACCACGTTTCCACGTTTACCCAGCTAGCAATCACAAACTGACAACCCTCTCTCTCTCTCACTGAGTGCTTTTTCCACCATTTTCTCCCACAATGCCACCTTTTTATGCCCTTCAAAATCACCTTCTCTTTCGGTCACATTCACTTCGCATCTTTCTCCCCTCTCTCTCTCTCTCTCTTCTATTCTTTTCTTCAAGTAAGATCTTCTCTCTCTCTCTCTCTCTCTCTCTCTCTCTCTCTAACTTAAACTTGTACTAAAATTGGCTGTTCTGTTTCATTATCTTAAGGGCAATGTCAACATTATGCTTTCTTTACTCTCTACTTTCTTGCTAATGTACAAATAATGCTTATGCCATTCTTTTTCTTTAGCATCTATCACTAAAGTTCGCACCTTTTTGTTGATAAATCATGACATAGTAATGCAAAGTTAGTACAAAGTTCACATTTTGCTGCACTTTCTGTTGTAGGGCTGGAAGTGTGATTTTGGGTTAATGAATATGTGTAAGTTTAAGACTGTTCAAGTTCTTCGAATGATGTGGGTATGGTGGTTCGTAGCATTTTCAGTGGTGGTTTTAGTTTCAGCTGATAATGCTCTGTATAAAGATCCGAAACAACCGGTGTCGGCTCGGGTTAAGGACTTGTTGAGCAGAATGACGTTGGAAGAGAAGATTGGTCAGATGACTCAGATTGATCGTTCTGTGGCAACTCCTCATGTTATGAGAAAATACTCCATTGGTACTTTCTCTACCTGTTATTATGTTTCATAATGCACTTTAGTTTTGTGCCTTGTAATTGTGAAGTATGAACATTTTTTAGTGGATTGTTTTCCTTGAATGCTGCATTTGGAACCTTATCTCAAAGTTTTTTCACTTTGCAAAGTCGGTTTCATTTTCTTCTAGTGTTAATGTTATGAAGAGTAGTTTTTTTCTTTCTTTCTTTCTTTTTTTTTTTGGATTTGCGGTTATGATTGTCGCATTTGGATACAACGTTTTTAAGTCTTGGCTTGTAATACGAAGTAAAATTTCTTTGCAGCATTGATACTTGTAATTTCGTCAGAAGATTGACGACAAAGGCCTAAAAAGCTGTAACACCAACTCAAAAATTGTTATAGCCAAACACTAGAAATATCCCCATGAAAAGAATTTGATGGCTAGATTGTTGAGAAAAATGATAGCAAAAGCTTAGCAAGTTATAATACCAACTCAAAAATTGCAATAGCCGAACTGTAGAAATACCCCCATGAAAAGAATTTAATAGATAGATTATTAGTATACGATTAATAATCATATATTGTTCAAGTCAAAGTACTTGTTCTTTGTCATTTTGATTGTGATCACCTGAATGAGAAAGGTAAGTGGTGCAGCATTCAAGATACGTTGAAGCATTGGACTAGAAGTTGCCACCAGGTATTTTTAGCCTCACTGTGTTGTGTGCCATTGATCCAACAAGGTGAACTCAAAGGCGTGTCACTTCTGTAATCCTCCCATTTGGACTTGTTCTCACATAATTTGCTAATTGAATCTGTAGATGTATGTGTCTTATCAACTAAATCTGGTATTGAATAATCATCTGGTAATGTTCAATAGGCCATTCTCTGTAACATCTTAAGATTATGTTTCCATCCATATTAGGGAGTGTGTTAAGTGGAGGAGGGAGCATTCCACTTCCAGAGGCTAGTGCTCAAGATTGGGTTGACATGGTTAATGGGTTCCAAAAAGGTTCTTTGTCTAGTCGCTTGAGCATACCAATGATTTATGGTATTGATGCTGTTCATGGCCACAACAATGTCTACAATGCTACAATCTTTCCCCATAACATTGGCCTTGGAGCAACTAGGTATGTATAAGTTGTCAAACATAATTTTTAATTTGAGAATTTTATGAATAATATTATAATCATCTTATCTAAAAGTTTAAGTTTATAGATACAAATACGAACTATTAAATTTATTATATTATACTCGCTCTCACTTGTAGGTTAGACTTTGATTAAGGCCAACAAGTGAATAATTTAATTAGATAAAGGTTGACTGAAGATGTGAGGGGTTGAATCCAAGACCTTCTGCCTTAATACCATGTTATAACTAGTACCACAATCATTTTATGTAAAAGTTTAAGCTTGTAATTATTATATTTGTTATATAACAAGAATGTTTACTCATAAGAATAGAATATTCTTTCCACTTTTCCATCTCCAGTGATCCACATTTGTTTTCTGTTTTCTTAGTGTTGGCTGCTTGTTCTCTGTCTCAAACTCTTTCTTGGGTCAACTCTATATTAATTTTTAAATATTAATTATTTATTTGGATCACACTTCAAAAGATTGAAAATAGATGTTTGAAGCACCGAGTTTGATTGGACCATATAACCAAGATTATTTATTAACCTTTTATGATTAATCAGCCATCAATATTCTTTTTCCTTAATGTTACTATCTGGTAAATATACAGAGACCCTGCCCTGGTGAAGAAGATTGGTGAAGCAACAGCTCTTGAAGTCAGAGCCACGGGGATCCCTTATACCTTTGCTCCATGCATTGCGGTAAATCGAGTGAATTCTTTGGTGATGTTAGAGCAATTAGCAAAACCCCAACCCAAAAAAAGAAGAGGGAAAGTAGCTGATTATTCATTAGAGCTTCAAGCTTTCTTCTACTCAAATATACGGCCATGATAGTATTGTCTCATGCATGTTATTTCTGTAGGTTTGTAGAGACCCAAGGTGGGGCAGGTGCTATGAAAGCTATAGTGAGGATCACAAACTTGTACAAGCAATGACGGAGATAATACCTGGCTTGCAAGGCGATATTCCTTCTAATGGCCGTAAAGGAGTTCCTTATGTTGGTGGCAAGTATGTATCATGAAAATAATGGCTACCATTATGAGACTGCATAAATCTTATGAACTATATGCTCAAAAACTGTTGTCATTGTGGTGGACTTGGAGTAAGTTATGACTTATGAGAGCATGAACTAGTCATAGAAAATATATTTGTCATAGAGTGCTCCATGTATTGTAATTCTGAAACAATCATGTGGGTGCAAATTTACAACTTGCACAACTTCATGGCTAAAGCACATCATCATCATCTCAGTCTGATACATCCAACAGTTTTTTGGCTGTTCACTTGTGATGATGAGTTAGTAATAACTTATTAAGTTTATGATGTTTATTTACTAAGTTTATGATGTTTATTTAATATTGACAGAAATAAGGTTGCATCTTGTGCAAAGCACTTTGTGGGTGATGGTGGCACAACTAGGGGAATAAATGAAAACAATACTGTTATCGACATGCATGGGCTGCTAAGCATCCACATGCCTGCCTATTCCGATTCAATAATCAAGGGCGTCTCCACAGTGATGGTTTCTTACTCCAGCTGGAATGGGGTAAAGATGCATGCAAACCGTGATCTAGTGACTGGTTTCCTTAAGGACACTCTCAAGTTCAAAGTAAGAGCTATTCTAAATTTGTGACTTGAACATTTTTGTTGCTTATAGGCAGACACCACCAAATTGATTATTCCTTCCAACATATAATGTCACATGGTGTTATATAATAGATCAATGTAACTATAAACTTATACTTTTAAAAAAAACAGTTGTGGTATTACTTATAATACTTGGTTAATCATCAGCCATTATATCAGAATTTCACTTTATTTATATGTGATTATCTCTGCTATGATCTTTAACTCTTTCTTTTACACATTACTTTCCCCAAATGCATCAAAGTTGTCCTGTGTGAATCATCCTCTGGTGAAACATACAATGATATATCGTGATGGTATCATCATTTTCTGTTTGGACAATCCATATATTCCTTCCCATTCAACATAGCCATGTTTTTTGTTGCATTATCATTTTCTTGATGCCTTACTGATTATCATATGGTGGGCTCCATCTTTTCTATATATATGTAGATTAACAAGTTGATCTGTTCTTTTTGATATATTGCCTCAATGTGCTGACTCTATTCAATGCACTTCATCTTTGGCTCACTTGAATCTCTATCTAATTATTATGCCAATCCATTTAGTTATAATTTTTGGGGCATACTGCAAATGAACCTCTCTCAAGAAGGCTGTTTCTTGGTAGTTGAAATACACCACTATAGCATGTTATATACTATCTACATCAGGTACTTCCGATTATTTGAGTGTGATTTACCACTGATATGCCATATAAACATTAGGGATTTGTGATCTCCGACTGGCAAGGTATTGACAGAATTACGTCACCACTTGATGCAAACTACACATACTCTGTCCAAGCTGGAATTCTAGCTGGTATCGACATGGTAAGATTTTTTTCTTTTGCTGTGGTTATAATTTATGATCTTAAACTATGTTCTTCCACTTTGGCTTAATGGATAGATGTAGAGGAGATGGACAAAAGAAACTAATCATTTTAAGATCTGTTTATGGTTGTTTTTCACAGGTTATGGTACCCTATAATTATACGGAATACATTGACGATCTTACCTACCTGGTTAAGTCAAAGGTTATCCCCATTGAACGAATAAATGATGCTGTTGGAAGAATTTTGCTTGTCAAGTTCACCATGGGAATGTTTGAGAATCCTTTGGCTAATTATAGCCTCGCTAATGAGCTTGGAAGCCAGGTCTGTGATAATTTCGAGACAGATAGCATAATGAGTTGATGGCAATGATCTACTGAATAAGACGCTTCGATAGCACACCAATTACATGTTCTTGTGATTAACATTTATATATTCTTGTTTAGCCTGTATTTATTGTCACTTCAACCTGTCATGTTAATAGGCACACAGGGAATTAGCTAGGGAAGCTGTAAGAAAATCACTGGTGCTTCTGAAAAATGGAAAAAATGAGACCGAGCCATTATTACCTCTACCCAAGAAGGCCAAAAAGATCCTAGTAGCTGGTACTCATGCTGACAACTTGGGCTATCAGTGTGGCGGGTGGACGATCAACTGGCAGGGATTCAGTGGCAATAATGCTACAAGAGGTATCATTCTTAATCATACTTGGGAATAGTTCTACAAGAACTAATTGGATATAGAGAGAGATCCATCTAGTCTGATTCATTGTTCCTTATGCTCTTATATTACAGTTAAATGGAAACTTTTTTTAGAACCTCGGGAGATGAGAAAAGGTTATGTACATCTAAAGCTTGCTTGAATTCATTATTCTGGTATACAAAGAAGCATTCCTCATTTCATGATATCAAAACCCTGAAAATTGGCTGCAATATGTTTTGATCGAGACGTTGCTGAAATCTAGAGTTTCATATTATATCCTTAAAGACTCATCTCAACTAAAACAAACAATTAAGTATAATTTCCAAAAGAAAAGAATGATTATATAGTCCTTGATCATTGACGCTTGGAGACAATTATGTTCATGCTAGAAGGATAAGTTCTCCCCTTTTGAGTCACTGTTCCCAAGATGCATATTTATTTGGACTTAGGTAGATCAGATAAGCAGATAAGCGGAAATTTACATCCACCTTTCTCATACTTCTTTTAGCAACTAAAAGTGTTGCTCATTTGTCCTTTTGTCTTGTGATATAGAAAGTGATTTTAGGATAAATCTGTTGCATTTTGGTCATGCACAGATAAAAAGAACCTTCCATGCATGTGGCTTCCCTTTCTGCCTTGAGTATACATGACTGCATAAAATTGCATGTATTGAATAATTTTGTCCACTTTGCTGGTTATGGTTTATACAGTAGAATGAAGTTCCGTTTATTCAAATACCTTGAACTTTCTAGTCTTAGAGCATAGCTTGATATATAACTCCTTTCCTTACCAGGTATTACTGTTCTTGATGCCATAAAGTCTATGGTGGATTCAAGTACTAAAGTTGTCTATCAAGAGAGCCCTGACAGCAACTTTGTCAAGTCTAATGACTTTGCCTATGCAATTGTTGTTGTTGGTGAACCCCCCTATGCAGAGACAGCGGGGGACAGCACAGACCTCACAATGATGGACCCTGGTCCAACAGTCATAAGCAACGTTTGTGGAGCAGTCAAGTGTGTGGTTATCATCATTTCTGGAAGGCCTATCGTGATCGAGCCATATTTGTCCTCAATAGATGCCCTGATTGCAGCATGGTTGCCAGGCACCGAAGGTCAAGGAGTGGCTGATGTCCTGTTTGGAGACTATGGATTTAGCGGAAAGCTTCCCAGGACATGGTTTAAATCTGTGGATCAACTTCCAATGAACGTCGGGGATGCACATTATGATCCACTTTTTCCTTTTGATTTTGGGCTTAAAACTGAGTCAATACCTGGGCTTGTAGCAAGGTAAGTTTCATCAATTAACTGGCTTTAGTAAAGGAGTACTCTGTTTTCATTTTCTCTTTGGCTTCTCTTAGTCTTTACCAATTTAGGTGGATTGATCGAGAGGTGCTTAGTTCATTTTAGACTGCACATAACTGCACCCACTTCTAACTTTTGTGCCGGCAACGCTCCTGAGTAACTGTAAAAATGGTTTATCATTGCAAGCAGTAACACATTACGGTGGCAATGCAATATGATATTGGCTTTTCAAGCTCTGTGACTGCAAAATTACCCCAAAAAAACCTGAAAAAGATCAGTGAATACATGATATCAACAATGTTTCAGTCTCCACTATGTTGCTGGCAAATACAATTATTTTTGGTTTTGGATCAGCAGTATTTTAGAAAGACTCCACATATTTGTTCTCCATGTATCATATGCTTAAATTCTAAGACTTGTGACAGCTTGACAAATCTGAATGAGAATCTTATGCCAAGAAGGAACAGAGGAAAAAAGGTGAATGCACTCTGTTGAAAATGTCAGAACTCAATGTTGCTTCTCTATTTACCCAAAAATTATAATTAAAATTCAGAAGATCTTATTAGATTTCTGCTTTGTCCCTCACTCACATCTTGTTTATTGGAAGAAGGAACTGACATCCGACTATGTCAATACTCAATAGCATTGTGTTCATTATGCTTATATTAAAACTACTCACTCACACGAAGACATTATGATTTATTCCTTGTAGGGCAACCTCACACGGTGAAATTCGAAGGTGGCATGCCCTAATCTCCATTACATGTTTATTCATTGCTTTGTTCTTTCAGAGGTATGACATTGGTTTCCCATTAAACCATTATATTATTTGGTCTTGAGGCACCATAAATTATTTCAGCTTTCTCTGTTTAATGTATTGTTTTCCAGGCCATCGCTTGCAGGTTAAAAGTATTAGTATTCTTGGTGCGAAGCTGTCATAGGAGCAGATGCTAGGTAGATTTTAATTTTAGTAAATTACTATTAGATAGATGGTATGGAGTCCATTGTTAGCTCATTTTTTTTATCTTCTCAAGTGATTGCTCATTTGTATCCATTTTTGGGACAAGTGCATTAGAAGTATCTAGCATGATTCTTCCAGCATTATGGCATTGTATCATTGACTAGTAGAGATAAATTATTTTTGCCTAGCACCAGCATCCTATTCCCCCCGTGATGCACTTTTTTGGGGCCTTATCCGAGTCCTTTCTTTAAAAAAAAAAAAAAATGTATTTTACAATAATGGGAGGAGAGAATCGGATCCATTTTGTCCAAAGAGTGTTCATACCGGCTAGCTATAAGGTCATGAGATTGAGATGGATGACATGGCGCTATATTGAATTCACGATCATTTAAAAATTTCTGGAAATAAATTTATTGACCTTGAGTTTGAGTTGAACTGAGGCATGCATCTCGTAATGAAACTTAAAATGGTCAGAGCTACAGATTTTGGGGGGCTGGGTTTGCTCCCATCTCTTTGTGAGAAGCCGTGCACCAAAGAACACTACTGTGCCAAAAGGAAAAAATATATATATTATAATAGCTAATGTAATTAATTTGTTAATTATATTCTTCTCCCTGAATTTAACGATTATAACTAAGTATGAGTTGCTAATAAAGCGCATGAAAGGGTAATAAATTGCTAATATCGCTTTTATTTTTTGAAGTGACATCCGATCAAATTTTTAACAGAAAAGTTGATAGGAAAGAGTAATCCATTTAAAAAGATTTAAATAACAAAGATGGATCGAACACTTAAGGGAAAAGTGCCAAAGGTTAAAAAATGGGGGAGATAAATGTCTTTGAATTTTAAGCTCATGAGGGCATATCTTGAACGGTTAAATGTTACAGATAATTTTCCTAAATCTTAACCTTAGTATCATTGCACTGTAAATTTTCAAATGTTATAAATAACTTTTATAAATTTTAGTAAATTAGCAGCATAAATATGTTTGTCCTTTTATTTAGTTAAAAAGATGTACTTAAGTTGAAGTTTAAGATTTGCTAAGAGCATACTTTAATAACTAGAAGAGGTGTTTTCGCATTAAGGTTAAAGTTTGAGAGGATAGCTACAATGACTTGGTTAGGACTTGATCAGAACTCCTTACTTTAGCGTAGTATGTAGCAAAATTTTATCCCTTAGTGTAACTACATTCTAAGAGTTCACTTATTGCTCCATCCTAAGCAAGTTTAGCGTGAGAGTTCTGATGAATTCTACACTACTATACCCAAAAGTACCTTGATAAATAAAATTTAATTGTATTTCTATTACAGTTATTTACAACATTTGATTCAAAGAATATACATACCAAGCTAAAGTTTAGGAAAGGGGAGGGGTGAAGGGAAGTTATTTGCATTATCCCCTTCTTTTTATGTTGAATATGTGAGAAAATTTTGAGTAAAAATCAAATAAGTAATGGAATGAAATTAAGTATATTATAATTTAGATTGATATATGCTTGAGCCCCAAACAATTCTTGTTGACCCAATGAGATGTTTGGTGATGGAATGGAATAAAGATAATGAAAATGATGGAATAACATGGGTATTTGTTTTTCTTGTGTTTGGATTACATATAATAGATAGAGGTGAGTAGATGCAAGATTGGTAGAGTATGAAGTTATATCTATATCAATTTCCAAATTTTTCGAATTGAAAGTTACATTGTAACACTCTAAAACTATTGTAAAATCTACACTCAATTAAACTTATAGGATACAAGATAATCTATGAAACTTGTAAATTTTTGTTATAATCTCATAAATATTTCAACTTTTTTTTTGTTTTTTTTATTTTTTATGTGGCCAATATATTTCATATCATGCTCCAAGCAGGAAAAGCACCATTTAAATAATTTTAATAAAAACCGATCTTACAATCGATAATCTACAGTGATCTAACATAAAGCGTACTTAAATGAACCAGCTTTGAAGCTTCTAGTTAAGCACTCGTTACATATAAAACCTGGGACACAACTTTTCAAAATGCTTTTCAAGAGAGACTTGTGTACATTACCTAATACCATAATAGTATTTACATAAGTATATTTACAACAAAAGTTATAATTTAAAAAAAAAAAAAAAAGGTTTATAAAATCCATAGGTACTTGATATTTATATGCAGACCAAAAGTCAAAAACTGTTAGGCTATTGAAGACCCAATTAGTTTTCCCAAAAGTACAAAGGATAATAAGAGTTATCAATGTCTAGCCATCTTTATTTTGCCTCACTCCCTAGCCCACTAATTACTAACTTAGGGATAGTTGTGACATTTTATCTTTTATTCTACACCTGTAAAACAATCTATAAAGATATGAGTATAACTAGTTTCGCTAGAGGGATAGAGATAAAAGAGCACAAAACGAACATAAGGTTATTAAACATTAATTAAATACAATGCAACAAGCAAATGAAACATCACAGAATGTTAAACCATCCATTATGAAGTTAGAGAAACTTCACTTGCTTTAACCTAAATTAAGCAATTTCAATTAGACATACCAATCAAGGCCAAATTCAAGATTAAGCAGTACAGAACACCTTCATCTCAAGACTTCCTTCAAACAACCATCCCCAACATTATCATGACCTTTTCTTATGTCACTTGTTTCGATTAAGGGTAGAGAAAGGGATATTTTAGCTATCTTTATAGAAGAGTCGGTATTTGACTTGAGAATTCTAAACGTTTCTCCTAATAGGTTGCAATGCATGTTAGGTTAGGGTTTAGGTCAAGTTAAAGTTAGTTATAGTTAGAAGTAACTAATCAATTTCAAGCAAACCAACCAAATCATGAGACAAACAATCTATTACATCACAATATTCAACTTTCAAGTAGTAATTCAGTATTACAATCACATACATAGCGCACGTACAAACATCTAATGACAACCACAATCAAGTGCACCTTAAAGCCTCTAAACGCTTTGAAATATTTTTCTAACATGTTGTAAAGCATTTATGCTAACTTACTTTGAGTTTTTACAACTCACTACACTTGGTTATTCCAATTGTCTTCTTTAGTTATCCCTGTATAAATCTAATTAACCATTTTAGATCCCATAACAAATGTGAAATGCAATAAATTCATTCAATTACAATCGATTCAAGTTGATTAGACATCCATTTATAAGCTATTATATTTAAAAGTCGGAGTTTTTGAGTTATTTATAAATAAACTTCGTTAGTAACCTCTGAGTCAAGTTTTGATTTAAGTTGGCTTTTAGAGCTATAGATAGGAAACACTTTGAGTCACCTTCTGAGCTTTAATATAGTTAAAATCCACAATAGACTAACCTCTGAGCCAATCTTTGAGGTTGATTATTTCTTAAGTTTTCTAACAAATTATCCTCTAAGTTAGCTTATGAGCATGATTCTTTACCTTAAATCTCATTATTTCACTTTATGTTAATACTTATTGCATAAATTTGATAACAAATATGAATAGTTTGGCTCTTTAGTCCTCTCCTTAGTAGCAGGATTCTATCATAGGCGCACTCAGTTAAGTCTAGTTCAGGAGTAAAGGAAGGCTCCAAGTAAGTTTCTTCAAGCACTGGGAATCTATCGCTGTGAGGTCTACTCTTCTGGTAGCTTCCATATTAAGTCTCAATTATTGATATAGCTACAACCTTTCATAATTGAATAAAACTACAAGTTTTTAACCATAAAACATGCCATTTTATACATGTTAATAGTAGGATTAGCAGCTTATTCACTTGCATACATGTCAATTCACTTCACTTGCTTTGGGTTTCTAACTTATCAATTCAATTCCTAAGTTAGCTACATGGACATGCTAAAAAATTACTTAGTTTAGGCTTAGAATTTGACTCATTTGCAAAATCAACAACTTTTTTCACTCAAAATTTCTTGTTTTCTTTATTTTGTGACTTTGAAATTTTCAAATTATAGCATGTTTGCAACAAAATCAGGTTAAGCCTTTTAAAAAAGGCCGCATCAGCTCATTATTTTGATGATATTCAAAATTCAACCAAAATCCAACTTCAAAATTTTGAAAAACAAATTATATAGCACAAAAATATAATTTCTAAGGACTGATAAAAAAAATTGAGGTTAAACCACATTTTTTGAGTTCTTGAAAATGTAATACAAATTAGTTGTTGCTTGCATTTTCTTAAGGACCATATATATGCAAATTGAATTTCAAAATTCAAGATTGATAATTGATATTTTTAATAAATTTTTGAAAATTTCTAGAAGACTAAGCAGTCATTAGAAAATACAGCTCTTGCCACCAACAAAGGGAAGTGGCATATTAGTACAACCCAACAGGTGGTACTCCTTTAGGCCATGGTGTTCATTAACTTCCAGCAGTTTTTTGTACTCATGAACTCAAAACTTCCTTAATTACACTATATTTTTCCAATTTTACTAACTTAGATGCAGTTCTCTAATTCTTTCCTCCAAGTAAATTTTCTCTCTCTTATACTTACCAAAGGGTCCCAAAATGCAGAAATTGGACCTTATTTATACCTTATGACTTGAGTTTTAATTTTCTTCCCAAGTGTCCCTTCCTAAAACCCTTGTTTTTGCATGCTTAATTGTTGTTAACACATTGCTTAAGTGTAAATCTAATTAGTACAACACTTTTCATGCCTTACCCTTACTTGATATAGGTTTCATGATCATTTTTTTCATTTTGAGAAATCGTTTATTAATTTTTTTAGTAATTTTTACATATATTTAGTATAATTTCAATAATTGGGTGATTATTTTTGCATATACCTATCGATCGGGTATTTTGGACTTGGGTCCTTTAGGCCTGTACCAACTTACTTGGGTTCATGACCCAACTCGACTCACTAATATTGCCTTTATTATCTTCTCAGACAACCTTGACTTAGGCCCATTAGGTGGCCTACTTAGTCATAACAGCCTGCAACGACTAGAAAATAAAGGATAAGGCTCAAAGACTAAGTCAACAACCACAACTTAACATATTTAGACCACATTAGATAGTATACTCCCATTACTCATAATGTATAAATGTGCCAAAATGCTGTTATTAATCCTTTAACTTCCAGCAACCTTCCTCTATAAATACCAACCAACATCCTAACAGTAAAACACTTAGATTTTTTGCACATTTAACCTACTTACTATATCTATGCATTCTTACTCTCTCTACACATAAGATACTAACTAAAGTATTAAAGTGATCAAGTCAGACAACACCTTGACACCCCTTACTATGTATTCTTTTGCAGGCTCTTACTTAAGTGCAAAGCCCAACATCCCGTATACTCTATTGGCATTATCCTATAGATGACACCTAATATATTAATTATTTATTATCCATATCCATATTTCTAAGTATCATATCTACATTATCGGATGTATTTTTTATATAGAAATATTTATTTCTAAGGCTTCACTAATTATTGGATATAAGCACACACTAGCAATAAATGTTTATTAATGTTATTATTATAGGCTTACTTTTTAGCTATACTATTATTTATTTTATGTTTTAAAAATCCGCATCCATGAGGTCTCTTCGAGTAGCTCCTATAATCTACTCGTAAATTCCTAACTCAATTGAGCTACCTTTATGAATGCCCTAAATGAGCACTTAGAACCTAATCGCTAAAGTGCAAGGCTTACATTGTTCATTTTTATGACATTATTAATACATTGTCACAATTTTTTCCTCCCTCAACCCCCCTCGGGCTCTTTTTTCATAAGATTAAAGAAAAAGTTCATATTTGAAAAAAAAAAAAAAAGCATACTTAAACTGCAGATCTTCATAAAACCATATTAGACCTAACTAATTACACTAAACCATAAAATATGGTTATTGAAACTTGAAAGATATAAAACATAGGCAACTTTACATTTGAATTCCATCTTATAACTCGGGCCATTTTTTATCTGTTAGTAAAATATTTTTTGGCCAAAAAAATGTAGTACTATTAATTATTTTCATCTATTAACATTTTAAGTAATTTTTACGCGGACAATTATAAGGTATTTTAAAACTTATACTTTATATACCTTAAAGTAAAGGTTCTGATTGTAGATATAAAGTATAAAGATTGTATAGTATATACTCACACCCATCCTTGGAAGTAGGTTATAAGAAGTTCCTATTATCGCTATTAATATTCATCTAAAATCTATCTGGTTGAGAAAGACATAGATGGGTGCCATGTACTACAAGATTACTTTTTTACCTCTTGGAATATGCAATGTTGTTAGATTTAGACCAAGAGGCCGACTTAGGAATAAGAAAAGGTCAAGATGGGATCAAATTAGGGTTAATAAAAATATTAAGGGTAAATTGTAAATATACCCTTTTGTATTTGTTTTATATGCACTTAACCCCCTTACCTTTAGAATCGTATACTTAGATCCTTATATGTTTACTTCATGTACACTTAACTCTCTTATATTTGAATTTGTATGCTTAGACCCCCATATGATTATTTTAGGTGCGCTTAATTTTTTTATCTTTGAAATTGTACATCCAAACCCTTAAATCTTTAAAAAGATGCATTTAAACCCTTAAAAATAGTCAAAATATATATTTCTAAATGATTTGGGAGTCTAAATGCACAATTTCAAATATTAGGGACCTAAGTGTACATGAAGCAAATATAATAGACGAATTTGCAATTTGAAATTTTTGCAAACCTTACGGGTTTTGAACTCAATTTGAAGTTAGACAGGAGAGAGAGAGACAATGAATAATCTTTAAAATCCTATAGAAATATAAAAATCAAAACCTTAAATAAGATAACTTAATCCTAAATATTAAGTCAAAAACCCTAAATAAGAAGTTAGAAAGCCTTAGAGTAAATTTTACCTTAAAACCCTAATTATATATATAAAACCTTAGAAATCCTGCTACGTAGGAAACCCTAAAACGACTAACAAGCCTTAACAAATTCCATAAAACCTTAAAAGTATTGAGAAGAATTAAATTATGTAGTGAAAGTCATTCGTCACATATAAATAAGTACCTTAGTTACCTAAAACCCTAAGTACTAGACATATACATGAACCAATAACTGTAAAAGAATCCAAAACCCTAAGGAATCCCTAGGGGTACAGGGCATGGAAACTGATTAAATAAAAGTAATAAAATGTAACAAAACCTTAGAATTTCCCAAATTACACTTAATATACTTAATTAGACTCAATTTTACTTAATCGCCCTAATTACACCCTAAACCTTAACTAACCCCCATTACATCTTAATTAATAACAAGATAATCATAATTAATGATAAAAGACAAGAGGATTAGTTAGTGGATTAAAGTACAATTGTCCTTTGGGAGACAAGATTTTACCTTAAATGGCAAAAAGTACATGTAAGGTACCATAGTATATGTAGGGATCATGCATAATGCCCTTAAAAGGACACAACCTTATCCCTTATTCCCTAAGCTCACTCATGTCGACCACCACCACCCTGCCCCTACTCCATCCCATACTTCATTTTCTTTCATTTTTTTCATCTTCGTTCACTCTTCAAAATGACCCTAAAAAACTCACTCTAAAATGCCCTCTCCAAGGGTACCATCGGCCACTCCATGCATACACCACCATTAGCCACTCTAATGCCACAACCACACCATTAATCAGTTAACCACCCCATTAATCAGTTAACCACCAAGCCCCTCACCTCCCTCGCACACCACCTTATTTAGCCGACATACATACACATCACTTCTACCACTCCAAGCTCACAATACACTAATGAAAGGAGGAGTTATACACCTAACTCCGATAAGTAACTAAGCCTAGTTTCTCCTTCTTGTTCTTTAGGATTCATGATAATTTCTTGTATTTTAGGCCCTTAAATTCTTATGTACATGCATATCCTAGTGTTTGAAGGTAGTATTATGAAAGTTAAGTTAGGATAATACATGAACTAGACTTAGCGATTTAGGTGGTAATATCAACATGTAGTAGAGGTTAATAGTTAATAAATTTCACTAATAAATCACTAAGAAAAACTCAATGAAACTTATCCCATAAGCATGCTGCTACCTTCATGCTTGGGTTCCAACTTGTTTTCATCACATTAGGTAGAAAAATCATTTAAGAATAAGTAAAAATGTGATTTAGATTAAGGAAATGTATTAAATAGATAATATAATGAAAGAGTAAAGAAAGCCCTTAAAACATCAACTTGGTCGCCACTTATGAAAGGCTTAATAATCTACAAATATTGATTTATTTACTTAATGATATGATTTTTTAGTATTAAATATGATTTAGGATGTAATTAACTAAGTTAAGTAAGGTAGTAGTAAGTTAATGACTTAAACAAGCTTAGTTACTAATTAGGGACTTAATAATAATGTTAAAGGCCATATTAACACCATTAACCAGATTTGAAACTTATGGCAATTAAACTTAACTTAGAGTGGACTTAAGCCTAAAAAGATGAATAAGATTGGGCTTCAGGCCCTAAGGTGCAAAATTGGCCCTATATTAATTAAAATATAAGCCTTAAATGGATGTGACCAATCTAATACTAAAAATTAAAAGCTTATTATTTAAAATATAAAAGTCCTATTAAGTCTTAAGGCCCATATAAGATACCCCCCATAGGCCTTATAATCAATTAAGGCCCTAAATTAGTGAAAAAAGTCTGTTTAGGCCTACTAGAATAATAATAAGTCTTAAATCAAAAGCTATTGAATTTTAAGAGAAAATTCAACTTAAAAAACTTAAATAAAGGCCTAAGAAGTTACACGTAAGGCTTAAGGCTAGAAAATAAGCCTAATCTTAAGATAGTCAAAATAACCTATTGACCAATGAACTTAATTGACCTAAACCAAGATCTTACGAGCCCAAACACTTAAAAAGGACCTCATCAAATAAAATAACGCTAAAAAATGACAATAAAATCGTTGAAAATGGACTTAAAACGAAAAAGTTATGATCAAAATACAAAAACAATAAAAACAGAAGACGAAAAGAGCTAACTAAGTGAACTAAGATACAATACTTATGTACTTGATTATAATCTTTAGGTGATGTGGACCTAAGGATTGACTCGATTGAGGATTATTAGGATTAGTAGATGCTATAGTTAAGTAAGTACATTGACCCCTGTCTTATCTTGTTTGTACTTGTAGTATAAAGCACCGTTTGATTATATATTATATGAAATGGTTATGCTTAGGGGTTGGGTTATATGCATATGCTTAGATTGACTGTACTTGCTTGATAAAGACACAATAATATATCTGAATTGAGAATCAGTTGTTGCATTAGTAAGTAAGACCTAAGAGCTCTGTCATATATATTTAGTTAGTCACTTGTGAACTGAAATAATAATTATTCAACTTTAATAAGAACTGGTCATGCATTGCACGATTATGTATTATTTATACAAGGCATCGGCATTACGTAAGTGCGAGATCATGTATGTTGGATCCATATTATTATTGTGTATTTGTTATATTGTGAGATGTACTTGTACAACATGTTTTTACCTCGACTTTAGGAGTCTACTTAGCTCTTTACTTGAGGTCGAGCCATGTTTGCTGCTTTTGGTTTATTAAGAGAAGATGATATATGATCAGATGACAGGTATAGAGACCTAGGTCTTAATGTATCTAAATACTTCTTGATCTGGGCAACGATTGGGCTTGAAACCATGCTTTACACAATCGCCAATAGGTTGTGTACAATGTGTGCATTTCATATGCTTGCCTGTATTACATATGCATGTTTAAATAACTTGCTTGAAATTTGTTTATTGGTAAGATAGAAAAGTTACTCATTAAGCCATTGTTGCTTACCCCTTTATAGTTTATTGTTACAGCTTTACTTATGGCTAAAGTTAGGCCGAGGAATGCCTGAGGTTAGTGTTGAAAGCTTTGGGATATCTAGAGGAAAGATAAGAGTACGAGTGGACATTTATGATATATTTGGATTCTCTACTATTATCTTATATTTTTTCTTAAGAGTTTGTAGTAGCTTAGATTGCTAATATTTTATTATGGTTTGTAAAACTTAAGGGGAAACTGTTTATCCCATTCTCTATTATATTTAATATCGTGTAATGAACCTTAATTTATTTTCTTTGATATTATTTTATACTAGTCTCTCAAATGGATGCTAGAGTTGTGATGACTCTTTATATGGCATAACGAAGGTTCTTGACCAGCAGTGGTACTAACCTTCGATCTTCTCATAGTACATTGCAATACTGCTACGATCTAACCGCCCTTTGGATTGTGATAATTTTCTTTTTCAATTTTAGGAAGGAAGATCACAACTAAAACCAAAAAAAAGAAAAAAAATTAATAGATAAATAAATAAATATAAAAAGTATAACTCATACTTTTTGATCAAACTTAAAATAGCATTGCTTTATGATATGACATTGCTTAACGGACGAAATATCTTATTTCCCAATCTTTATAAAAAATGTTGTTGACAAAAATATTTAAATAAAAAAGTGAGTAAAATCATACTAGCAAAATTATGAGATTTGACTACACACAAATGGAATAATTTTTTTTATAAGATTGTTTTAGTTAGATTCGATAAAAAAGATACTTTTTTAATTAAGTAATATTTATCAAATTATTTATTTAGTTTTTTATTCAACAACCTCATTTTTAATTCTAGTTGTGATCTATCGTTCCCAGAATTAAAAAAAAAATTGTAAAATCACCCCCTTGCTTTTACTTTATGTGCACTCAGCCTCATAATCTTCAAAATCATGTGTTTACACCCCTTAATATTTAAAAAAATGTGCATTTAATTACCAATGCATATCTTTTTAAAGATAGGGAGGTTTAAGAGCACAATTTGAAATATTAAGAGGCTAATAGCACATGGAGTAAACATATGGGTATCTAAGCATATGGATTTAAAAAAAAGAAGGTTAAATGCACATGAAGCAAATATATAAGGGTCTAACCGCATAATTTCAAAGATAAAGGAGCCTAAGTGTACATGAAGCAAACATGAGGAAGTGTCTTTGCAATTTATCTACATATTAAAATGTAATTTATAATTATTTATAACATAATAAAATTATCTACATTCTTAAAATTTCAAATCTAAAAGCATTTTCCTTTTTTTTTTTGTTTTTCTTAAATTTAAATTTATTATTTTATTAAATTAGAACATTCTTTAGCAAAAATACAAAAGAAAATGATAGATCCCACTTAGAAAACTCCTTTAGGTCTATAGGAACTACGTTGAACCGATTAGATTAATTAGATCTTCTTAGGTTATTGACAATGTGAGTCAAGAGGGGTGACTTGAACTAATTATAGCCATAAGAATTCGAATTAGATTGATTAGTTGGGTCATTTTATATATCAAAATTCTAGAATAAACTACCCCTTCCTAGTATATAAACACTAGTGTATATATATTTCTTTTCCTCGTGATCAAATCAAATTATAAATATATTATATTTCGTTTGTATCTAACTAGAGTCAAATCATTATATTTAGTTATTAACTTAATAAGTAAAAGTTAGGTGTAATACATATGAAGCTAAAAAAATTACAAAAATATAAATTATATGAAATAAATTACATAAATAGCAACATTAAATCGCACATAGAAGACACGACAATATAATTTACAGAAGTATCGCATCTATAAGTTGCAACTAAATGAATCCTGTACCATTATCATATTGCATGTTACATGCAACATGCATATTAATACTAATGTCGCATGTTTTACAGGTGACATAGGTACGAGATTAATATAATATTAATATTGCATATAGAACATACGACATACGTATCTATGTATATTAAGGGAGTAAGGATACAAGAATTGTATTTGTCTTCAGCAATTTTAAAATAAGATAAGATTGAATTTTTTTTTATTATTGTTATTAGAGTTTGAAAACTTATATCCACTTAATCTTCTTTCTCCGAAAAATTTCTCTCTACCTACCCTATCTAACTCATGTTAATTGCTATACATTTTTTCTCTCAGCAATTTGCTTCCTTTCTTTTCTGGGAACTTCTTCGGTCTTATCCAAGTTTTTTACGAGACTAGTCTCGTCCTTTATCTCACAATTGGTTTAATATCCATTAGATCTAAGCGATTAAAACTATAATCAGTTTAATGGTCCAGATTTAAAGAATATTAAATCAAATGTAGGATAAAGGGTGGGACCGACTCTATAAAAAACATGGATTAGACAGGACAATAGAAAAATCTTCTCTACTCTCTCTTCTCTCTCTCTCTCTCTTTACATTCATAACTACTCTCATATGAGGCTTTATAAGCTTAACTCATTAAAAATCGGAAAAATAAGTAGATAGAGCTTTAGTCTTTGGTGTTAAGAATCAACAAACTATCCATTAAACGAAAGAAAGTGTGTCAGTTGTTTTCAATTTGAAGCTATATCAAGAAACTAATTGCACTTGACTCACTTGGCAATAAATCAAACCTATTGATAATTTACAGAAGATGAAGGTAAGCTATTGATCATTGATATTATGATAATATTTCAAATATTCTTCTTCTTCTAATTATTATGTTTTTTTCTATGTTGTTGTACTTATGAACTTATTAGATTTTTTGGTTGTTGTTGACCAGAATAAAGGCTAATTATTCTTGCATTTTAACAAGCAAAAGAAGTTTTGAACCATTTGTTTTAGTTTTGAGACCCAAATATATCCTTTAGTTTCGTAGAAGAAGGAAAATAACAAGAGAAAGAAGAGACAAGATCAGTATGGGTGTTGAACATTAGTATGCGATTAATAGTTTGGTGTTATTCTATGTTTGCTTTCATAGCATGATGAGATAGAATTGAACATCAATAATTAAATGTTTTTTCTTTTTTGATTTATAATTTGTATCCTATGGAAATTGTCTTTTAGTTTGATTATGCTCAAAATTAGTATCTGCCTTTAGAAGAAAAGAAGTACTATTTACTCTTTTTGAGAGGCCATTACTACTTTGTTTTTCCAATAATACTATATGATTATTTTGTGTTGCATTTATTTCTCTATATATATATATATATATATTTAGGTTTCTCGTCCTTTTCCCTTGGTGTTTGTAGGCATGTTCTTGATTCAATGGTATTGAAAAATGGAGAATTTGTTGAGAACAATGCTTTGAACTAGGCAAATATGATTTATCTTCCATATTTACCCCACTACTACGTGTTCGTTCATGAAAAAAATGAAGAATGGGTCATTGTTTGTTGTATTTAAAAAGATGTTTAATGTTTTACATCTTAGCCAAGATGATAGGTCGCACTTTCTAATAAAAAAGGTACGTTTTTCCGCTTCATTTCCAATAACTGAAAAGATATGGTGCATGCCTATATTAAGAAGAATATAAAATTAACACATATTTTCAGATTTGAAAATTGCATACTGAGAATGATACAACTTTTACTTTCCTTGACTTATCTCGTAAAAGTGTTTAGTTATTAGAGTTGGAATATTTTTTCTTTTTATCTAACTTTATAATATAATGAGAATATTTCACCTTATACACCTTCTCCATTAGCCTACGATTTATGAGAGTTTGTATTTGTGTATTTGTGTAAATTCAAATTTATTCATTTTTGGCTACTTACGCCAAATTTCTCTACTAAAATTGCAATTTGCAATGTTTTCCAATTAATGGGTAAAATTGGGTAAATGATATGGTGCATTAAATAAATAAAAGAAATTTAATAATGTGTCATAATTATGCTATTTGAGTTAGCTATAATTTTGATGATTCATAAATATTGTAATCTAATACATTTTTATAATATTTCTTGCCCATGACATAAGATATCTAAATTATAAGTCAATTTTATGAGTGAACTATAAAAGAACTTAAAAATTAACTTGATTTAGAAGGTTAAATTGCTTGATTGATTTTGCTATGTTATGCAGTCGAAAATTATTTCAACTCAAACATTTAATATGGTACAAGATGACAAACCATTTGAATTTTTTTTGGAAACTAACTTTTGGTTTTGTTTTAGTGATTATTGTTAGCCTCCGAATAAATGTTGATGTTTGTTGGTAGACATATTTGTTTGTGTAATATTATAGCTAATAAAGTTTTGTTTATTTTACAAGTTTACTAATTTAATAAATTAGGATGACAAATAATAAAGGAATTTGGTGTATTGATATAGAGATGTATGTCAAAGAAAGAACCACTTTATTATTTTTTTAATAACAATCTCATTATAATTTAATATTGCAATTACATTATATTAATAATTTCATTATTTCATTATATTTTGTTTTTACACATGTATCGTGTATGTGTGTCAATTAGATCGTGATGTAATTGTTTTCAACTATTTCAATCCACATTTGTATATCTATTGTTAATGTGAGACACTATTGTTTTTTTTTTTTTCATATTCTTAATAATTCAAATGACATGCTTAGCTGTATGGATATAAATAATTAATACGATGAATGATGCTCCACAAATTTTATGCTTTTAAAGTTATATGGTCGATTAATACTTTAATTGCAAAAAAAAAAAAATTAATAAAGAAACAAAATATATTTGTATTTACTTTTTTCATTAACTTAATTAATTATTTTATATTATATTAAATTATATTAAACCACTTTATTTTATTGTTATACACGCATCGCAGGGCGTCATCAAATAGTTAACAAAAATGTTGATACAGCCTTAGTATTTTTATAATTTTATTTATATAGCTTGTATTTATCTAATATTTAACTATTTTAATGATAAATATGTAAATTCTCTTTTACCGAAAATGACGTAATTGTTTATTTTCTCTTTGTTAAAAATAACCGACCATTGTTTAATGTTTTCTTCGGAAACATTTTCCAGGCACGCTTAAATCAAAAGTTACGTGCAAGATTTAGTAATATTTGAATTTTGATTTGCTGTCTATTGGTTGCTATCTCCGTTGTGGAATCTCTAGTCCCTACTCTCTACTTGCAGTGGACCAGGAGGCGGCTTTATTTGAACGATTGGACCAGTGTGCTCGCAAGCTAAGTTGCCACCCCCCACCCCCTATATATATATATATATATATATATATATAGCGTCGATACCATTTCTTTGATAGCTGGAAAGAAGGAAAAAAAAAAAAAAAAAAACAAGAGAGAGGGAGGAAAAATTTTCCAAAATCAATAAACTGCCATCTGTTTGATAAAATGCTCCATTCACTCTGTTTTCCCTTTTCTTTCCTTTGGTTCCAAAAAAATTAAGAAGTAGCTCATTCTGTGCTAGTTTCAGTTCCGCAACTGAGAAATTGTTGATTCGTTTTCAACTTTTGGGTTTTTGAAAATGGGCAGTAGTAAGATGGTGATTAAGTGGTCAAAGAACATAACCGCATCACATGTCGAGAAGCTCATTCGAGCAGAAAAAGATGTGAAGAAAGCTATGCTTGTTTTCGACTCTGCGACAGCCGAGTATGCCAATGGTTTTCGACATGATCACAATACCTTCAGCCTTATGATATCTAAATTGGTCTCGGCGAACCAGTTTGTCTCGGCCGAACAGCTTCTTTCTAGAATGAAAGAGGAGCAATGTGATGTCACGGAAGATGTATTCATGTCTATTTGTAGAGGTTATGGACGGGTTCATAGGCCACATGATGCAATGAGGGTGCTCCAGAAGATGGTGGATTTTCAATGCAAACCTTCCATAAAAGCATATGTTACAATATTCAATATACTTGTAGAAGAGAATCATTTGAAAATGGCTCTTCAACTTTACCGTTACATGAGGAAAATTGGTATATCACCAAATGTTGCTTCCCTTAATGTGCTTATTAAAGCACTATGCAAGGATGGTGGGACTATTGATTCAGCTCTGAAGATATTTCGCGAGATGCCAAGTCGAGGGTATAGCCCGGATTCGTATACTTATGGTACTCTAATCAATGGGCTGTGTAAATTGGGTAAAATTAATGATGCAAAGGAATTGTTTAGAGAGATGGAGGAAAAGGGTTGCTCCCCTAGTGTTGTAACATATACTTCTTTGATTCATGGCTTGTGCCAATCTGGCAACTTGGATGAAGCTTTAGGTTTGTTTGAGGAGATGGTAAGGAAAGGTGTACTGCCGAATGTTTTTACTTATGGCTCTTTGATGGATGGATTTTGCAAAAGTGGCTGTTCTTCTCAAGCAATGGAGCTTCTGGACAAAATGGTTAGCCAACGACTGAGGCCCAATAGGATTACGTACAGCACACTAATCGATGGGCTCTGCAAAGAAGGAAAGATTTTAGAAGCATCAGGATATCTTGATAGGATGAAGCTTCAGGGATTAAAACCTGATGCAGGATTATATGGCAAAGTAATTAGTGGATACTGTGATATGGGCAAGTTTCCAGAAGCTGCAAATTTTATCGATGAGATGATTCTTGAAAGAATCTCTCCCAACCGATTGACTCGGTCAATTCATGTTCGCATCCATAATACGGTTATCCAAGGCCTCTTGACTTGTCATGAGTTAAATCGAGCTCACCAGCTTTATCGAAGCATGCGTGCTAGAGGCATTTCGGTTGATTTATCAAGCTTTAATCTGCTTGTTAGTTGCTTCTGCACAAAAGGAGACTTACAAAAAGCTGCCCGCATATTTGATGAAATGGTGGTTGATGGATATGTTCCAGACGAGGGGATATGGTACCAAATCATGAGTGAATTTTGTGACCAAAGAGAAGTGCAGGAGGATGGCGAGTACTTGCAGGAATTATTAAGCGAACTTGCAACTTCGGAGGCATAAAGGTATAGGAGTTATATGATTGCAAGAAATTCTTTTTTGTTCTCTCAAGATATACACACAAATTGCACTTCATCATTATTTACTTCATGGCATTGAAATACATGCAGCAACCAGACTAACAAGTTATTAGCTACAGGATTTATTTTCTATCCCCATCAATTCGAGAAATTCATAGATTTACTAAGGCGTGTCTTGGAGAAGTTTCAGTTTTACGCCTGCATAATCAAGGTTGTGGTGAGCCCTTTCTTTCTGGCTTCAGTGTAGTGTTGGCTGTTGATTCACCTATGTACTTTTGCCAGTGTATATTCCTATTCATCTTGTCAACAAATAGGAATTTACTGCAGCCTCAAATCTTGCACGTCCAGCTCAGGAGATGCTATGGTCAGGTTTCTATTCTTAGCACAAGTTAAGGTTATACTTGATTGGGAACATTTGTGGCAGACTTGCTTCATCACAGCTGCCTCTTCTCATTGTTAGTACACTGCCAACAAAATTGTGAGAAAAGGGAGAGTTTATTGAGGAGATGATAAGTGGTACTCTTTCTGCCTTTTTGCTTATCCGCTTTGATACTCTGAAGAATTCTTGGTACTATTCTGGTCATTGACTGGCTTTATGACGGTGGAGTAGAATCCGGATAAGTCCTATGTCCACTGTTCCAGTTTGGGTAAAGCTCTTGAATGTTCCACTTTGAATTTCATTCTTTATGGGCTTAAAGTGAATAAAGATTGCAGATAATGTCCCTTGTCATGCATCATTTGACTGGCCAAAGGAATACATCCAGTTTTGCAAATCTGCCTTCGCTTAAGTAAAGGAGGTAGGAGTTATTACTGAAGATGGTTACGGTTACTTGGATGCTATACAGGTGGAGTATCAAGAGCATTGCAATATGGTGGAGCATAGAGATCATAGCCAAACAGATAGTGGTTGCTTTGACTATATGATATATTGAAGAAATTGAAGATGTTGGGGAAATTTACAAACTATATTTCTCTAATAATAGGAAATGGAAAGATTCTGCTTTTCTCGTACAGAAATGGTGGAATATTGATTGGATTGCCATAGTTGATGTGAAGTTTTTTGCCATAGCAGTGCTGGCATTCACAAAGCCTCAAGTCAAGATGGGCTTTTTTGATGTTAGCTTCAACATAAGAATGTAGCACATTGTGTGACCTAAATGGTTTGGGCATTCTTCCGATTGGGTAGGATGCTGGAAATTGTTAAGTCTACTTGTACTGCATTGTTACAGAATGTAGATAACCAAGGGTTCTATCCCCTTTCTTGTTATAACACCACATACAGGTTCATATTTAAGATTATTTTTACCAGCTTAAGATGGTAGTCGTATTGGATTTGGTGGGTTGAACCGTTAACTTTAATTCATGGTAGAAAGATTAAATATATAGTGCCTTTGTCTTCCAAGAACTTATGAGGGGGTACCATGAAGATAAATTCTCTCTGAAGTGTACTGCGATCTCTTTACTTGCAGTAGTTGCATTCAATGGGGGATCCTATCGCATTTTATCTTATTGCTTAAGCATGGCCATCCATCTTGAGGAGACTTGTTGCTAATAAGAATTTTCCTGCTATTGAATAAGCAACAGAGACAAACTAATTAAATTTTTTATTTTAATGGATGATCTTATTTATTGCTGAGGCAATTTGGAGTCTGTGCTGTGAAGGTGATAACTCTTATTTTAAATATATTTCACATGGTGATTTTATAGTATTTCCCTTATATCTTTGGTTTTCTTTAAAGAAATTTATATTTAATTAAGTAAAATTTTGATTTCAAGGTTTAAACGCGTTCTCGGATTGAAAACGAAGAAAAGGAATCAAGTTTCACTCAATTTGGAGTTCAAATAAATGAGTTATAAAATTTTGAAGTTTCATAAACAATAGGAATTTTGGTCAGAAAGTTACACAGTTTGGTACATAACTGTGTCCTCAGGTTGTGTTTATCTAGGAAGATTTGCCAAGGTTAGAAAGTTACACGACCTGAGAAGTATTACAATACATTATAAAAGGATATATTAGGATTTCGTACAAAACTTTGGACATTTAAAAGAGAAGAGACTTGAAGAAAAGAAGGAAAAAAAGGCAAAAGCAATACCTAACTTCAAGATTGAAGAGATTTTTCATCAATAAAAGGAGTTTTATATGTTTTATTTATTGATTTTGTTACAATTCGTTTTTAATTTTATTTTGATAGCTTAAAATTCTTAAATTTAGGATTATGAAACCTAAAAATTCATGTAACTATTAGATTGATTGATAATTTTCAATAAGGTTTCTATCTTTTCTTGATTCAATTATGTTATTTAATTGTTAATTGATATTTTTAAGGTATCAATCTATGATATTATGCATGATGATTGAGAAATCATATGTGTAATAAGATCTTGACATAATTGAAAAGAATTACATGTGTATTTAGAGATAAGATACATGTTTGTTCTAAAAAATTGTTCTTTTTTGTGGGAATTCATTATACATTAATACGATTCTGAATTATATTACTAAGTGAAGAGATTCCAGTAAATAATTTAGGATTAGGGTTAATTTGCTTGAGAAATGTGTTAACTTTAACTGTGAATCCCCCGTTTAAGAATAATAGAGATTGAATTGGATATGTTTTAAGCAATCACATGTTAAACACTAGAGAAAATAATTCCTAAATACATTATTTGCCTTCTTGAAGTCATTCTTAGTTTTATGGCTTTCTAAATTACTTAATCAAGTCTTATAATTAAGTTAGTTTGTTAATTTTAGTATTTTCAATTGATTCAATCCATCACAATTTTCTGGTTAGATAATAAAGTTAAGATTAATGTTAGTACTCGAAGTTTCTGAAGGATCGACTTGGACTTACATCCACTATATTAAAATTGATAGGTACGCTTGCCCTGTATCAGAAGGTAGCAGTTTCGCTCTTTACATGATTATCTACCTTGTTTATTCACCTTATTATTGTGTCGTTTTCTTCTCCTTCGTTCTTCTCACCGTATGCCTACAATTACTAGCAAAGCTTTTTGATATGTAGAGTGATTGTAGGTGATTTTGTTATATATTTTTAGCTAATAATTTGGAATTTTTGATGATATTTGTGGTATGAAATGATTTTCCAGGTTTCTTCTTGTGTATTGATAATATAACAATGATAATCATTTACTCGCCTCTAAAGCTTTCAGGCATCGTGTAGTGACTTTCATTTTTACTTTATTTTTTAATAAAGTTGAAAAGAAATAGTGATTTCTCTTATATTATTCTATTTTATGATTGAGGACGATTTTGAAATAAAAGTTACATTAAACGTGAGAATAACGATTTCTCTGCCCTTTGTTAAATGGAAGGAAATAGAAATTACCTATTTATGCATGCATATGGAATGAAATTGCCTATGGGATAACTTTTTGCAAGCCATATAAGATAATAGTTATTTTACAAGTAATAAAGGCTGAATGGTGATTCAGTTTCAGTGAAACAAACATAAATTTAGTACTTAAGGGGAAATGCATGTTTTTGTTTTAGCATTTTAAAGGACCCATTTTATCGGTCATTTCTTCATGTGAAATCCTTATTTACTATTTTATGGGGCTTTTATATGCTGTTACTTAAAAATGTCTTAGCCTACACTACAACCAATCAAAATATTATCTAGATTGATATATATTATGCTAAACAGAGACTGAGATAGGGAGAGAATGCTGTGTGGTGCTATTGTTCTTTCACCATCTTTTTTTTTTCTCCTCCTTAACTTATAATCAGTTTCGCGACTAATTGGATATATATACTATAACTAATCATTTTCACATGTATAATTAGTATTTCTTTTCTTTTTTTTCCTCCATGTAAAACATATCACTAATCTAAGAAGATATCAAAGCAATTATATTGAAGTTAAATCTTAGTACATCATCGCAAATAAGTAGATTGCCTAAGGAGTTGAAATGACTCTAATGAAGTCGTTTCAAGACTACTTGGCTGTGACCTCATTACTCTTAAGCACACAACTAATCTTGAGTAAGTTGAAGCTGACTCTGTAAATTTTGTTGTTGATAACGCCAAAGCTGATAATTTATGATGATAACAACTACAGACAATTCGATATTATGACGTGCCATCAATTGGAGGAGAAGAAGCAAATACTTAATATGTAGAAATTTTATATGCAATGTTTTGGCATGATGATGATTTATATGGAATTAAATCTTCTAAAGCATCTACTGAACTTGATTTCTGCACTTTTGCTACATGAAGCACTTGTCTATTACATGGCTAATGCTTGACTTTTGCATGAAGTATGATGAAAGGTTTTCTAACCTGCGTGGCTAAAATGTGATTGCTACATTGAAGTACAATTTTTTCTTACCTAACATTGGCATTGATTGTGTAAAGCCTTTGGATGTGTTGCGTGAAGCATAATGAAGTCTCTGTAGACATTTGCTCCTGCTTCCTGTCTCTTGTAGATAAGAGCATCTTGATGAAATCTAATCCCCTTAGCTAGTACCCCCTTGCTTAGTGAGGACGGGTGTGCTTGATTAAAGCCTAATCTTCTTAGATGGCACTCTTTAGTATTTGATTACGATTGGTACATCACAGTGGTGGGCTTGCTCTTGCAAAATGTTTGGATGAAGCTTTTTTTTTTAGGCAGTGTTCAACTTATTGAAGGTCGTAACTTATGGATGGAACTTGAATGTTGATCTTGTACTTGTTACTGATGATAATGCTTGAACGAAGCTGAACCTTTACGCTTGGAACTATATGCTTAAGCAGTGATCTTGTGCTCTTTATCAATGGTTATGCTTCTCTACAGTTAATCTCCTTGGGTAATGCCGCCTTGGTGTCTCCTTATGCATTATGATGCTTCTTCGAGCTTGGTCTTCTATGATAGTTGACTTTAACTTGCTACATGCAAATGACGGTGCATGGGTGGAGCCTAAGTGATGAATTGCACTTGTAGAACATCTAGATGAAGCCATCTCTCCCTTGAAGTAGTGTGGAATAGTGATGCTTAGACCAGTGTGTATGCTTTTAGCTTTCTTTGTTGTCTAACGCATGAAGGAATCAACATGCCTTTAAGCTTATAGGCTTTTTTTGTTTTCCTTTTTTCTTTTTTAAATAAAGGTTTGGGCTTTTATATAAAATCCTTAGGTTTATTTCATAAGCCTGAACTTGCTTTATGAAGCTCATTAAGCATTGGGCTTAGCCAGGCCCATCTTCTATGAAAAGCCGACGGAATTACTAAGGTTTAAGAATGCTATAAGTCTAAATCCACCTTCACCTGTTAATCTTAGAAGTGGTCCAACAGCTCTTATCAACTGCTTATCTTATCCCTCCACTGCCATAATCGTCCAACAACCAAAATCAAGCATCAACATCTATAAATAAAGGTTTGAGAAATGTCGACTCTGCTGAAATTACTCTTCGAAGGATTAAAATAATTGATGAAGTAAAAATCAACAAAGAGTGAGTAAAAACACTTTAATTTGATTTGTTGTCATACAGTGATCCACGTCTTCTCATGCTTCTATCTAATAATAATATCTCAACAAATGTAATTCGCTCAAGACTTCTTTGGATCGACTGATACGTATCATGCAAATGATTGACTATTTGTAGCAGTACCACTATATAAAATCCAACAAGCTTTTACCCATTCCTATTTTTAGAGTGAGAATGGTGGAAATGAGTATAAATTAATATAGAATTATAAAAATACCCTTAAAAATATAAATTATTTTCGATTGAATTTTTATTTATCAATTTTTTTTTTAAGTTTTAACTTAATATTTCTTGATCAGTAAATATATAAAACATAATCTTATAAAGGTAATAAATTTGATAAATAAAATTCTATAAAATATATTTTTAATAAATTTAAAATTCATGTATAAAACTTGGTAACCGTGGTAAATTCAAACTTATAGATATAAAACAAAAATAATACAAAATTCAAATAGTGGTTTTAGTATCACCTAATTTTCAAATACATTAAGCAAACTCGTTTTATTATTATTTTAAAACTAAATAAAAATTCATGATGCAATATATCGAAATGGATCTATCCGTGAACGATAAAATTATCTCCAAAACGCAAAAACCCTATTCTCACTTTACACCCAAATCTCATATCTCCGCATCCATACAGTTTCCCCTCTCTCTCTCTCTCTCTCTCTCTTAGATACGAAGAATTGAAAAACCCGATCCATAACTATCAGAAGCCAATCCAATGGCGGAGGAGGTGGTCGAGGTAGCGACTCTTGCTGCTGATGCACCATCAGAGCTGAAGCGCAAGCTCGAAGAAGTAGAAGGAGAACAAGATGAACACCAAGAGCAACAAGAACATGACTCTGATACCATCAGCAAGCGTCTTCGTCTCGCCGATGAACCTCAAGTATCAGGTAATATACATTACCCTACTTTCCCCATTTTAAAATAATTAAAAATATATATACTTGCTTTTACGACGTTTAGGGTTAGGGTTTCCTCTTGAACGTTTAATTAAATTTCTATTCTTTAGTTGCTGCGCTGACTTGAAATGACATTACTTTTTAGCAAGTGAAAATGGACATCAAGACGATAGTAGTAAGGTTGTGAATGGAACTGGTGATGCTGATGCTGACGGTGATGGTGATGGTGGAAAAACACCCGCCGAGGCCGAGGCCGATGCCGAGGCTGTGGAAGCTCAACTGCAGCCTCAGGGGGAAAACCATCAACAAACAGAAGAAACCATGGCAAATGAAAGCGCACCCGAGAATATTATTTCTAATACCGATATTGAAACCAATATTAATGATGACAATTCTCAAAATGATAAAGTTGGTCCCAAAGAGGAAGAAGCGGTAGTTATTGAGTCTGTTACTGAAGTGGTAGACGCCCCTACTTCTGTAGATCCTCAAAATATGTCTCGCAAAATCCAAGTTCCCAATAATAAGGTCCCTTGTCTCTCTTTGAGTTTTGGTGGAGGTGTTCAGTTATTTGGCGCACTTTACTTACGTGTGGGCTTGGTGTTGCAGGTTGGAGTTCTTATCGGCAAGGGAGGAGATACCATAAGGTACTTGCAGTACAACTCGGGTGCCAAAATTCAGATTATGAGGGATGCTGAAGCGGATATGTCAAATCCAACGAGGCCTGTTGAACTAATTGGGACAGTCGAGAGTATCAACAAAGCTGAAAAGCTTATCAGAGATGTTATAGCCGAGGTTTTTTTGTTGTTGTATAATATCTTTTGCTTAAATTTTTCTTATTTTTATGTTGGTTCATGTTGGTCTAATCTTCTGCAGGCTGATGCGGGGGGTTCTCCTTCCCTCGTAGCTCGAGGTATTGCCACTTCGCAGGTCGGTGCTACTCCTGAGCAAGTCGAGATAAAAGTCCCAAATGAGAAGGTTTCATTCTTGATTTCTTGGCGACTCTTCACATGTACCTGTGTGTACTAAGTCTTCGAAAGAATTTCTCTAATTGGAAGATCTTTTTTTGTTAGGTTGGTCTAATCATAGGCAGAGGTGGGGATACGATAAAAGGTCTCCAAACTCGATCAGGGGCTCGCATCCAGGTGTTGAAATAATACTTGATTGACATCTTCAGCTTTGTTCTCTCTCTCCTTTTCTTCATTTTTTTTTTAAACATAATAATTAAGTATGTCTGCCAATTCACTAATTGATGTATCTCTTTTTCTAGTTGATTCCTCAACATCTTCCTGAAGGTGACGAATCCAAGGAAAGAATAATCCGGGTGTCCGGTGATAAGAGGCAAATTGATATTGCAACTGATATGATCAAAGATGTCATGAGACAGGTTTGTTTACTCTGCAGATTCCTTCTTGTGATGAAGCAATAGCTTTTTGAACTTTACCTGCAGCATTTTCATGCTTCTGTCAACTTATTCTATTTCTTCGCTGGGAAAGCCTGTGTCAATGCATTGGGAATTGGAGTTGGAAGTTTGTGCATTTCTTGGTTCATGCTTGTAATTATTAATATTCAGTTGATTGTTAGTTCTGGTACCTTGGACTGTTATGTGTTTTATGTGTCTGAAGGGTTTTTGGCATTCTTTTGCTCTAATTACTCATGGTTGCACTTGGAATCATCAGATATGTTTCAAACTAATCCAATGTATTGGACATTTTAATTGTTTTCTGAAAGGATATGAAGATGCCTTTCTACTGTCTTCCTTAGCAATGTTCATGCTCACATGCTAATTAGTTGTATTATATTGTGCTTGGAAGTTAATTGAGTTTTGGAAGATGTTGAGTTCAATGTTCCACCTGCAAAATTTATTGGGGTTATGAAGCATGCTTGTATCCTCGATTAAGGAGATGTGTTTTGAATTTTCTAACTCTGCATAACATGCTTCGTAAATCAAGTTGTGTGGCTGCTCTGGACCTTTTGAATTACCTGAGATATGTGTTGCAGCCATTAAACGATGCCTATTTCGAATGGTACAGTTTTGTGGACTTTGCTACTCAAACTGAAATTTATGAAGAGGTTAATGCTATTCGTGATTGGAATTAGAGCACGTAAAGAATGCAATTATGGCTGAAACTTTATTATGGAATGAGAAAACACTGAGAAGGAAAGTTAATGCTATATAGGATGAACATACACAAACAATCCAAGATGTCGGTTGCCACATGCCATACTTTTTCTTTGTTCAAGGTGCCGATTTCGAATTGGTTGGCTTATAAAATGCAGATTTGGATATTCCCTCTCCCTGGGATCCGTGTTGCTTTCTTGGTGTACAATAGGCAACGACACTTCTCTCATCCACAGAAGAGAGGTTTCAGGCATTAAACCTCGCGTGCCAGGATGTTAATAGTTGGTAAGATTGCTTTGTGACTTGGAAGTGAAGATCATCCAGTAAAGCTAAATTATGTTACCCTTGCTAATCTTTAGTTATCTATTATGTTGTAAACTTGAGGCATGTCAAAGAAAAGTGTCTTCTGATGAGCTCATTCTGTGAGATACCCATGTTTTGTCAGTGTACCTATGATCAATGCTTCTTGAACTTCCACTTGAGCCTTGCTAAGCATTATGGAAAGTGCTGTCCTGAAATGAACTGTCTGTAAGCTGTGGTACCATATACATGATTAGCATGAACTGTGTCCTTACTCGTTAGCGTTATTTTTTCTTTATATTGATGTAACTCTGATCATGAATTATTTAGTATTGATGGAAATATTTAAGACGAGTGGATGGTGCTTATGTGTTCTGGATGTTAGCAGTTGGGAAGAACAGATGCATAGCTTACTAGGAGTTATGGTGCATGCTATACCTGTAGGTTTGGCCTTCGAATATATTTATGAATTAATGTGTTGTCCGATAGGTATTTAGTCTAAGGATTTCATGTCTGTCACTCATATTGGCTTAATTTCTTGGGAGTTTGAGAGGTTCTAGTTGGATTTATGTACAGATTTGAGAGGTTCTAGTTGGATTTATGTACAGGAAGGTAATCTTTTGATTAGTGTTGGTGATAATGCTATACCTCCTTGATATATTATGTACCTCATTTTATATATTGTATGCTAAGAGGAATAGTGCTTTAAGAAGGCTAGATAATTGATAAAGCGATGTTATATGTTAAGACTTTAGCTTCTATCTAAAGGGGGAAAATCTGTTACCATACATTATATAATAGGAATAGTATTGCTTATGTTTCAGTCGAAGGCTTTGGTTATTAATCAAAGTGATATTATTTGTTAGACTTATTGCAAGGGGAAAATTTCTGTTACCTTACCCACAATATGATATAAATGGATATATATATGATTATGCAAGAAAAAGTTATTGAAGATGTGTTTAGAAAAATCTTGATTTGGTCAAATGCATAGCATTCTTGGACATCACAACTTCCTGGGATAATTGTATCTTTAGTACTGGACATTCTATGAATCATCTTGTTGTTCAAGTCCAGGCCTAATTTTCTTTAATAGCTTCAGTGGAATTTTGTACTCTCCAGTATAGCTCCTTCTACCATCTACCTAGTGGAATATCCATCTGAAGTTGCTCAATTCAGCTTTCTTCCCTATCCATCTTTTGTCTTTGATGTTGAATAGTTTTGTTGTTACATGTTTTAATCTGCCTTAGATTTTTTCCCCCCTCCTATTTCTTATGTTGCAGCATCTGCAATGATATGCTTTTGTTAATTTGCTTTATAACTTTTCTTATGGTGGGCTGTGTTGAGCCTTATTAATGATTGAATTACATATCTTCATACTTCATGAGCTTCTAAAATGATGTTCTTCCATTTACCTTAGATTTTTGTGCTTGTACATCTGGAATTTCTCATCTTTGCTGATTGTGTTCTTTTCAAATTTTGCTGGTAACCTCAGAAACACTCCCCTCTCTCTGGTGGATTTTCTCAGCCTTTTCGACCCCGTGGACCCAGTGGTCCCTCTCAATGGGGTCCACGTCCTCCTTATCATGGCCAGCAGATGGGATATGATTATCAGCAACGTGCGCCCTACCCATCGCAGAATCCTCAGTATCCACCTCAACCATATGGTGGCTTTCCCAATCAGCAAGCAGGACCCCGAAGTGGTTATGGGTCCGTTTGGGAGCAAAGGCCGCCTACGATGCAGGGGCAAGCCCATCATGGTGGTGGCTATGATTATTATGGTGGACTTGGAGGACAAGCTCAAGTCTCTGCCCCGCATTCTGCTCAAATGTCTGGGCACCCTGGTGGTCAACCTGCTGGCCACGGTGTTGGTCCAGTGCGTGCGCAGGTTAATTACAACTATGGACCATCACAAGGTCCAGATTACGGACATCCAGGTCCTTATCCACAGGCAGGAAATCCTCAGCAAAACTACGGGCAAGGATATGATGGTGCTTCAATGCAGCATTCATATGGAGGCCATGGAAGCTCTCAGCCAGCTTACTCACAGGGTGCGCAATCTGGCTATTCACAGCAATATGGTAAGCCACCAGCTTATGGGATGCCACAGTCTTATGCTCCTCCAAGGGCTAATCAACCCGGAGATATCCCATATCAGGGTTCCAGTCAACCTGCCCAGACATATGGTTCAAGCATGCCTCCCTCCCAAGTTGCCTACTCTTATCCGATGAGTGGCCCTATGCAGCAGACATACCCACAAACATATAGTACTGCACCCACTGCTGATGCATATAATCAACAGCCTCAAGCTTCAGGTGCTGCTGGGTATCAGCAGCCGGGAAGCCAGCCTGTTCCTGTTTATGGTCAGTCTGACGGACAAGTTCAAAGCTATGGGCAAGCCGGTGTTACTGCAGGTTATGCTTCATATCCACCTGGGCAACAAGGCTATCCTGAACAAGCTGCTGCTGCTAACAACGCTAGCTATGTTTATCAACAGCCTCAAGATGCCACCTATGGCGGCACTCAGGGTTCTGCTTACGCTGCAGCTCCAAATAGTCAGCCTGGCTATACTCAACAACCACCTGCTCAGGCAAGCTACGACCAGTCAATTCCACAATCAGGTGGTTATAGTAGTGTCCCAGCAAGTGCACCAACTGCCGTCGCACCAGCTGGTTATGTAAAGACTGTATCACCTCAGCCCAGCTATCCTCAGCAGTATGACTCTGCTCAAGCCTATGGGGCTTCTCGTTGAAGCTCATCATTGTGTTGGTCGGGTGCAGCAGCTATAGCTCTAATATTAGTTAGTCGTCCGGTTAGCTTGGATTTTTTTGCCCTAGTAATCTCAGTATATCCAATGCATGTTGAGCTATCGGCCTTGGGTAATGCTCCTCTCTCTTTGTTGTTTTTTAAGGTGAACATCATTTCCTAATTTAATTTCTTCCGGTCCTCTATGATGTCGGATTATTGTTAGGCAGCGAGTTCCAGATCCTTGTGTTCAATTCAAACTGCGAATGTACTGATTGCTAGCTTTTACCATTACTGATCTTAATAATCTTACATCAAATACTAAAACCATGTTAATCGCCCCCCAAAAGTCCACTATAAAACAACAAAATCGCCACAAGTTACGCCTATTTTCTTTGGAGACATTCAGTACAAGATTCCTTTAGGTTATCTTTCCACTGTGGACTATCCATATATAGAAGTCCAAGAACTTACGAGAAGCTAAAAGCTACTCCCATAATACAGAATTTGTCATGATGGTCTTCTTTATTCGAACTTTAGCAATATACTGTAAACATTTAATTTTTGTCTTTTCATGGTCTTAATTTTTTATTTTTTAAAAAAGGTTTCTAATTATAATAATAATAATAATAATAATAATTAATAAAAGATAAAAATAATAAAAATTAATAAATGATAAAAATATCAAAAAAATAAAATAATAATAATAATAATAATAATTAATAAAAGATAAAAATAATAAAAATTAATAAATGATGAAAATATCAAAAAAATAAAAAAAAATTATAAAGATTTTTAAATATTTTAAGATTAATAAGTTTTAGTTTTGGTATAGTTTGAATTATTATTTTAGAGAGTCGTATAGTTTAAGTATAATTCAATTATATTTAAAATTAAGATATAAACCAATAGTTTAACGAATAAGTATTAAAATATTTAATAAGATTTAATTTGAGGTCTCAGGTTCGATTTGATTTGATTTGTTTCGAGTTTTATAAATAAAGATTATATATGAATATCCTCGTTACAATTACGCACCCTAAAAAAGTGCTGAAACAAATCTAATAAATTTATGCCATCCATGATTTGCGACCCAAAAACAAATTCTTTCGTCCCACTAAATCTTAATTCCATGAACAATCCCCAACTGCACACAATTGAGTCGCTTGCTGCCTAACACACTATTACCGAACAGCATACGGTGGCCAATACACTTCATTGAACCCTAAGCACAGCAATTGATCAGCACTCCATCTACGAACACAACAACACTCAATATCTTCTTCAAACAGTTGCTATACTATCAACATTCAGTGCTGCCCCCTTTGTGGACACAAGTAGCAGACAACCTTCCCCGGACTGAAGATAGCATCATACATTGACCACCACTCCAACCTTCACAGCACTGCTCCATCCTTTCTCTGGCAACGTCTAAACGTCCATCCTCGCTGGATAAAGTGACTAGAACATAGCAAAACTTTGTCACTGATCCACACGCTAACACTTCGTCACTGTCCACCAGCAGCAGCCACGTTCGTTGATCAGCAACATCGCTGCCCATGCACGGACCAAGCGCAGCACCTCCTCGCTGTAGCAGCAACCAAACTCGAAGCCTTTTCGCTAGTTCTTCCTCTCACGCGCACTCCTTCACTACAACACTACAACACTCCAACTAATGCTTGCACGATCACTACTACAGCACATCCAATAAGCCCATACTCGACTAAATCTACGATGCTACTGCACATCCTCTCCACCGACAGCAACTCCGACTACTATACCATCACAGATTTCCAACAAAGGCACACCCCGTTGGCTCTGTCATGCAATCGGAACACATCATCCACTACTGCACTTGCCGATCGAACACTCGCAATAGTAGCATGAATCTAGTTTCTTTGTTAGCTTTTCCTCTCTTACGAACGAATAGTCCAAGCAACGCCATACTGATTGACGGTAGTGCATCTCAACCAGACTGGAGCTTAACACAATCACTAACAGGCTGTTGCTATACCACACAACCCCCACACGTGTACGCTACAAAACTCAGCTACACATTACCATCCTTGTTCACTGACCGCGGCTATGCAACATGTACACTGTCTACTACTCGATTCCGCTCCACCGACTATTGTTCACCACCTGATTCACAAGCAACAGGCGCAACCTCTAGCAGAACAAGCTTAGCACCGAAGACAATCGTCACCACTTCCTGTACAACTCATACAACACGAGTAGCAACGCCAACCTCCAACACTCGCATGCTGTAGATCGTGAAGGACAGCAACTAAGGTTCGATTGCCAAATTTTTTTTTATTATTGTTTGATTATTATTATTATTATGCTATTAGTTCCTTAATTATTTAATAGTATATATACATTAGTTTAGGAAACTTTTAGTATTAGTTTTTATGATAAGAAAATTTCCAGCTATAATTAATTTATTTATGTAGATGATTGTTTGATAGTATTAGTATAGATGTATACATATATATATTAGTTTAAGAATTTTTTAGGGTTATTTTTTTTTAGAATTCCTCACATAGAAAATTGCATTTTTTTTACATAAAAATTAATAATAAATTTTTTTAAAAAGGGATTTTTAGAGATTTTTTTTTTTAATAAAAGCATTCAAGAATTAGGGTCCTTTAGAATCTTTTTAAAAAATTAAATTGATAATAACGTAAAATCAGTTGGTTTTCAAAAATTAAAATAAATTAATATACTAAAATTTTTGGAAAGAACTACGATATATAGAAACTTAGTTTCTTTTTATTTTAATTTTTATTTATTTATTTTTTAAAAAATATTATAATTAAAAGAATAATCTTAATTTCGGTAAATAGATAATAGTACTCGTTAGGGTTTAATAGGTTAGGCCCCGAATTTGTAACTCTCTAGTTTTTTCATTTAAATTAAAATCAAAGATCAGTAGCTAAATTATAATTAATCCATCCAATTGATTACGATTTCTCTTTTTTCCAACTTCGGTTGGGTGGCGACTTCAACAACTTTTCCTAAATAAGAAATCGGAATTTTTCAATTTTTTTAGTCGAGAATTAATATTAAATGAATTAGGGTTTAGTATTAATCGAAAATAAGAAATCAATTTTAAATAGAAATTGAAATATTAGGATTGAGACATACCAATTAAGAGATATGGAGGGTTACTAATGTCATGGAAATAAATCCCTTCTTTGTCAATAATTTCCAATTTTGAACCGATGGTTGGTTGTTTCATCACACATCTTTTCAATACAAGTAAAATGTACTTTCTCATTCGCTTTTGACCATGTGTTAGTGTTTGTGTTATGACTTTCTAATTGTGGATTTGGGTCCACATGCATAGGCCATGAACCGATATATAAAGAGAAACTAAATAAATATATATATATATATATATTTTCTTGGCGTTCGTGTAGTAGGTACGTCTAATAAAAGATCAGATGCCGATGGAAGAGAAATTTACACCCTAGTTCGTTTTCGATTGATTAAGCAAGTAAAAAGACCTATTCAGCAAGTGATCATTTGAACCAGTCAACAATGAAGTAACAACTACACTCGAGAAGTGCTTATTCAAGTGGTGAAGACTTAAAAAAGAGTACAACGTAAAAAATAGAGATTTGTTCAGAATAGTGATTTAAGCAATCCAAGTAATCCGTTGACCTATACTCACCTAATACGATTAATACACTAAGATTTATATAAGGAAAAAAAAAAAAAATTAACATACCGATCGAGATGATCGCAAATCCTGTAGCGGAGATTGAATCTTAAGAATATTGGGATTCTCAGCAAAAAGACACTGGTAGAATACAATTTTTGCATAAGCAGCTAATTTCAGCCAAAGCTGGGATGTAAGGCATCAGTGAACGCGGCTTATTCATTCTGCTTTTGATGCACCATAGCATTCAACAAAAATAATGATGTTGTCATCAATGTTTGTCAAGTAAGTCCAGATTCTAGAACAACCATGTTGTTGGGTCTCCTTTTGCAGAGCTATCCGTCCATGTCTGATGCACATGAATCCACGAGAATAGATCTGAAGATTTCGTGTTCTGATTTCACAATGAGGAACGGCAAAACACTTTTCAATAGTCAGTATTACCTTCCGAGGAAATGAAGCTTTTACTAAGACAAACCAATACCTTTGAACTAAGCAAGGCTGTTGTTAAACAGCATCTCCGCTCCCCATCTGCCAGGCCAAATTCGACGCGTGTTCAGAGAGAGGATGGCAGGAGGTTGTTGAATAAAGAATCAGAAATGAGAGACTACCACGCTGCAGGGGGATTAGATGTGCTAAGAAATTAAATGTGAGCTCAGGGTTCAGACGCGCTTTTATAGTATAGTGGTAATCAAAAGCCAGACAAGCTTTGGATTGCAGTTCTTACTGGTCTCAGCTAATGAAGAAGTTGTCTTCGAAATTAAATAAGTTCTATGAAAACCTTAAACAGAAGTAATTTGAAAACCAACCAATGCACAATGAATGGTAAGTTTCAAGGTAATTTTTTTCAACAAACAAATTTATTGTGTTAAACATTCCCCATCATTTCAAGCTCGGATCAGTTTTAAGATCGCATTATGTTAGGGAAAATATTTTAGATGCCTCACAAGTACTTCTTAAGAGCCAAAAAACAAAAAGGTGAGAAAGGAAAGAAAAAACCGATGGATTTTCATTTGAGGAAGCTAGCACACCTAACTTACAGAGTACCATCATGTGCTAAAAGCTCGAGTTCGGGAACGTTACTTTAGCTTTGTTTTAGGAACAACATCAAATAAGACTCTGTAGAAAGGAAGACAAGCAAACTAGATTGCTTAGAGAGACATATTTCACATCATTGAAGAAAACAAACAATGCAGTTTCATCGGCAGCATACTAAATAACCTCACCAGATGACTCCCACTTGTTGAATCTCACTAGCCATGTGTCTGAGCCCACCTGGGAAGCAGAAACTTGGTCTATCCATACACGAAACTGCTTCCCCTGCATATCTCCATACGACTCTGCTATTTCATCAATGCATTGGGAGAAACTTTTCTCCTTTCCCAGAGGATGGACAAGTATACCCAATGAATTCTACTGGGAAAATGGTAAAAGTAAGCTACAGAAATCCACATGAAGAAGATAGATTAGGTAAAATCAATAGAACTAAATCTTTTCCTTAAGCCTCAATCCTGGCTAACTATTCTCGAACCACAAGCTTGTGTACACCCATAGGTACATGACATGGGTTATTAGAGGAGTTTTATGTTGATACTTCCCATTCTATCAAGATCACTGATGAGGTGGATGACTAAGTTCATCATTTTTAATATCCTAAATTCAATTCTCTTTGCTAGAGTTTTTCTTCCACATAGCAGTCTAAACAACAATTAGGTTATTGGTACCAAATATAGAAAAAGCATGGCTGGTGAAAGAGAACTACCCATGAAAATTTAATAAAGACAGATGGCGGGACAGTTTGAAACTGAAATAGACGGGACTTACAAATATCAACCTTAAGTGACTTATGAAAGGATCAGATTTATCCACTTCAGCGCGCCTCCATCTTTCAAATAATAAATAAAACTTGATAACCTCATGGCCAGGATTAAATGTATCCACTTTGCTCTTTTTGAAGTCTCTAACATCCCTTGCAGAAGCATTTGGACCCAGACCAAAGTGACCGATGGCTTGTATGATCCCTGCAGCACATCTCTGTGTTGCATGAATTATCTGAGGATTGTTCTTTGCATTTTCTGCATACCAATGAAGCAGCTCTTCCTGAGCATTGCTTACCTGCACTGGATTTCTAACAAGTTAAGCTTTACAATACTTGTACTCGCTTTGTCACATGATGACAGGAGTAAATTACAAGTAAAGATAGACTTAACAATTACTCCAAAGACTGAAGGAATGGTGAAAAGTTCAGCATCATTCCCAGAGTCACCACAAACAAGAGCGTTAGTGGGCATGTTACCACCAATACCAAACTTATTAAGCAAATAAGCTAGAGCCTCTCCCTTGCCGGCACCCCGAGGTAACACATCCAGAGCTGTTCCACTACTGAAAATTATTTTTGCATCAAGCTGCCATTCAAATTCCTCAAGATCAGGAGAATTTCTTCTACAGGCAATGGTAACATTTCAAAACTAACACAATAAAGATATTGTACCCAAAAAAAAAAAAAAAAAAAAAAAGGAAAGGAAAAAAAGGTATTGTACCCCACGTTTCTCTAGACAACGCGAGAGTTCTTTCATTATATCCTCTGCTTTAGTCTTCTCCACGTAAAAGCTAACCTTATGTGGTCGCTGGTTCATCTCTGGCTGCACCAATCCCATAATTGCTCAAGTAGTTAGTGAGTCCATAAGCAATGTTGTAACGGATACAGCTTCCTACTGGAAAGGACTTAGACATACCTGCGGTTTAAGTTCTGGATATTTTGCCGTTTCTTCTGTGACAATGTCCCTGTCCCACTTCTGACTCAAATACTGCTGCCAGTCATTATCTCGGATCATCGACTCACCATACATAATCTCGGTTCCAACCGACGTTATCGTAATATCTGGGGTCAACAAGGGCTTCTCGCTCCTCAATTGATTATAACTAGCAGGTGACCTTCCAGTGGAGTAAACAAGCAAGGAATTATCACGGTAATAGGCTTCCCAAAGCGCGTTGAAACAAAGGAGAGAGAGATCTTCTGTATCAAGGTGATCAACCTGGAAAAGAAATCGTTTAATTTAGGATCAACAGATGATAAGAAGACAGGGCAGAAAGAACTACCATGGTAAAGTCGAGATCCGATACTAGCATGAGATGTGCACCTCCATTTAGCTGACCCATGATTCTCATATCCATTGAATCTGGAAGAAATTCAGTCACGACAGAAAAACGAAGCACATTCATTCATTAGAATTTTCCTAGACAAAATCGGGCAAATGCTAATGGTGAACTTGAAAAACAATCAGTCAGTTACGTTCAATACAGTAAACACGAGTGCCCAAGTCATGCCCATCCATATCATGTAGCAATGTTAATTGAAATGTAGGAAATGATTCTCGATTTTTCTATTCTTGACTCTAATACGTTTCCCGTGAATGATTAGCATGCACCTTTAATTAATATAATTTGCGATAAAATTAGACGAGTGTATTGAAAATAATACAACAAATACAAATAAAAAAAAAAAGGGCGAAGAAAAGAAAAAGATTTATACTGTCGTTTGAATCCATCAGCATGACTTTCGTACCTCCACAATTAAAAAGACAGTTTGAAACGTGAAACAGCTGAAGAACAAGTACTCGGTTAGGTAATAGTTTGCGGCTTACTTCTAATATAATAAAAGTCAAATGCTTTCACAAAAGAAGGCACGAGAGCCACTGCAGTAAACAATAAGCATTTTCTTGTCAAATTCCAATTTCATGATGTCGAGCTTTTCGATCCATGGGTTTCGCTTGTTGTCGTTGTTGTTATTAATAGTTTATTATCATCATCATCGTTATTATTATCTTATTTTTAATATCAAAAGAATTGGAATAAAAATATTTCCTTCCTGATGTGGTGGAACAGTCAAGAACATACTTATATTTCAAAACTTATTCACTAGGACACAATGTTATCTTTTAGATTTTAGTAAATGATTTTTTTTTGCGTATAGTTTGAAATGATTATTAAGCATATAAACTGAATTTATTTTTCAATGATACTAGTTTTGGGACAGGTGCTATATGTGTTTCATTTTTCTTATATTATGTTATTATGATTTCTATTTTACTTGCTTACAATTAAACCTCTATAAATTAATACTTAACCTCTTTAAAATAATATTATTTTTTCCAGTCCCAACTTAAGCCAATTTATAAAATTAGTAATTTCAATAAATTAATAATACAATAACTTTTAGGAAGATCCATATATAAATATATAGTTCTATTAATATTATAAATTAATAATTCTCTAAAAGTACAAACATAGCTATGAGAATTTAGTAAAATATGATCCTTTAATTTTTTTATGTAATTAAATTTATATTCTTTGAACTGAAAGAACAATCTTTAAATTAATAAATTATTGATTTATTGATTAGTTAATATCTCTCTAAATTGATAAAATTTTATGGTCCAACATTATTAATTTATAAAATTTTTACTGTATAAAAAATAACTTCTTTTTTTTTTTTTTTTTATCTTTTTGCCATCAGATAAGAATTAAGATAACTTCTTATTTTGACCAAATCAACTATAAATAGCTTACCTTCTTTTACATATTATTAATTAGACTTGGCATAGGTCGGAGGACAATCCATACCTGGTACCGACCCAATATCTTAGGTCTAAATCCTGGCAGGTTTATGGTTCTCAACAAGATAAATGATAGGTCCTAACAAGTTTTTATAGGACCGGTACAATTATAGATTTAATATTTGATTTAATATTTATTACATCTTAATCATTGAATTGATTATATTTTTAATGGTTTAGATTAAATTAATAGTAAATTAATAGTTAGATGATAAAGGGGATTTTAGAACTTTTGTAAAATTAAAATATAAAATAAGATGATTTATATTGCATTTACAACATCTCCATTTATTTGCTAATTGCCAACACAGGCGCATACCCAACACGTAAGCAGTGTCTTGAGAATCGTAAATATTTGCCCATCTTTTATTATATTTATATATTTATAAAATTTACAAGTTTACTATAACTTCAATATTGCGATATACATATACATTTTTCAAGTAGCACTTCCTGTATTGTCTTTCCAAAAACCATGAGCTACTAAAATAGATGGTTAGAGTAAAGCCAACTAGAAAAGTTCGAAATTAAGGTGAACAATAGAAGTTAGACTGCTATGATAAAATGTTGATTTCACTTGCGATTCTACATGGTAGGTGTAAATTTATCATCTAATGCATTAAAAATATTGACAGTTAAATATTTGCTTGAAATGATGTTACCATATATATATATATATATATATATATTTTGGCATTCCATTGTATTGGTTGCATGCAAGTGGTCACCAGTCTTATCTTTTATACATTTGCTCCCTAATTCTTTCATGTTCAACGGTTACTTGAACATCTATATCAATGAAAAACAGATGGCAACACAATTTGCAATACTTATTTACATATGAATTTTTTTTATGTATTAAATTATATATGTTATCTATTATAATACTAGTATTGAAATTACCATTACATCAAAGTAATTGTCTTATTCACCTATCTTTAATTCATGACTTTTTGTGATCGATTTGATTCCAATAACTTTCTTTATAGCTTGATAGTTTTATAAAAATAACACAATAATGGTAATTTTCAATATTTATATTTGTAAGATTTTATAGTATGTATTGCTTTACATTTTATTGTATTACTAAGTAATAGCATTACCTTATTTATCCTCAACATCGCAATACCTTGTGTAATGGTAACAATGTATAGCATATCTACACTACATGTCACTTAGTAAATAAACAAATAGTGTTTTACATTTAATAAGCCGATATCAAAATTAGAATATATGCAATTGCAATTAATTGACAAACCAATCTTTTGGTTAAAAAAAAAATAGAGAAATTAAAAAGAAAAAAGAAAAAAGGAAAACGAAATAGATGAGCTACTTTATAAATCGTGGACCTGTGTCTAAAATCAGCTAACCTGTTGGTTCCATAGATCCAGAATAATTTACAAAAGAAAAAGAAAGAAAGAGGAGCTTGTTTATTTTTGGATTTGAAAACCATTCTTTTGAACTTAACGACTGTTAACATTTTCTTAATGGTACAAAATGCATGTATATTGGGAGATAAAAACAAATATATTGGTATATAAAGTGAAAAAATATGAAAAAAAAAACAAGTATATTAAGGATGATTTACCCAAAATAATGACTATTAAATGTGCACTTATCATTTCTAGCACTATTATGTTATATATTTTAGAAAACAAATGGAATCAAAGCCCTAACCCTTGTGGGGAATTCCTCAAACTTGGAAATGTACCATCTCCTGGTTGAATAGCTCCTTCCCATCAAGTAGATAACTACTCCAAATGCGACCGAAAAGGCATAAGTTGTTTGAGAGATAAAGGCTATTCCAATATAATCTATAATCTCAAAGAGATAGTGTGGACATATGACCACATCATACAAACCACCCTTTGGGATTTTGTACTCTTTATCTCCTTCCTTTCTGAGTTTAGAAAGGAGATAATGGTGATAGAAATTCCCACATATTCCTACAAGGAATAGTACTATCCCTGGATACATTAAATCCACTTCTGGGTTTTGATATCCTTGAAGCAAATGTTGGGCATAGATCATAATTGTTGTTGAACTGAAATAGCCCAACGCAATTGATGCCACCGTACCAATGGCCATTGCACTGCTATATTTGTGAATAAATAACACCTGCAGATGTAGTCATTATCAAGGGGGGGGGGGGGGGGGGGGGGGGGGGGGGGGGGGGGGGGGGGGGGGGGGGGGGGGGGGAAATCAATTAGGTTATAACGAGAATGCAGGAATCAGGATCGTGTGAAAGATGACATGATTTTTTTCATTTTTATGCATGAAAAATTGGAAGAGATGCATACAGCAAAACTAGGCTAGGATTTACATTTTACAAGGGCCATTTTTGTTTTGGCAAGTAATTTTGTTTAAATACTCCTTTTCCATGCTTTTTTTAGAAGTTCTCATATACATATAGATAAAAACTGATGTTTTATGGATATCTTCTAAAATTCAAGAGGATGAGAGTCTAACTTTCAAGCTGGAATAGGGAAAAAAAATAAAAAAAGATTTGTAAAAGTTCAAAATAGATTGAAATACATGTAAATAAATAAATAAATAAACTTATTAGGACATCCTCATTGCAAGTGCCTTAGCACTTATTTCAAGGGTGAAGAAACTGCATCCCCATCCCTCATTTACTTCCCACAAATCCAAGGACAGGAAAAGAAAATATAGTTGCTTTAGCATTGTAGAGGGTTGCTTTAGCACTTATTTATTTGATTGGTTGATTAATTTTATTAGGGCTCATAAATTTTTTTTTTTAATAAAAATGAAGAAACTTTTACGAGATAACTTATTGATAAAGTGGTAAGTTTCTTAAAGAGAGAGTTACTTAATTTATTGATGTAGCACTTAAAGATATGAGACAGGATGCTATGGGATTGAAATGGTCTTAGGCATTAGCAATGGTCGTTGATGAAGAGTCAAGTCCTTTGACAAGAACTCGATTGCTCCTTTTTTATTTTTATTTTTGCAGATTTATTGGAAGAAAAAAAATATGCCTTAATTGCTAGTAGATTTAAAAGTAATTTTTAAATATATATATTAATAATATATATAATTGGACCTAGATAAAGTATAAAAAAATTATAAGTAGCTTTTTTTAAAAAAAAAATCAAGATTAAAGCGATAAGTTTCTTAAGAAAGTGAGTTCTTTAACATGTTAACGTAAAATCTAAAAAATGAAAACGGGTTCCTTTGCTTTGAAGATGACCTCATTGAAATTTAAAACTAGAACCTCAAAACACCAAAAGGATCTTACTCGGATGAAATCACCTATTAGTGTGTTAACTTCACTACAGGGAATAGAAATGTAATGAAATTAAAATTCCTTAGTAATTGAATAATCCCATAATTGCAATTTTATTGGTCAATTGTATAAAAACACAACTAGGAAATAAATCTACAATAAGAACAAAATGTCAAAATTGCCCTCGTCTTCTTTCTAAAACCTAATTTTGTCTTTTTTTTTTCCCTTCTCTCTCTTTGGATTCCCTTATCCTTCTTATCTCTTTCTCTCTCTCAAAGATCACAAATTTACAACTCTAATGCCATACCCCCTACCGAGCCCCCCCCCCCCCCCCCCCCCCCCCCCCACTCTCTCTCTAATTTTAGATTCATAAATAGTCATCATTGGTGATTCCTGCCGTATGTCTCTCTCCCTCTCATAGATCTATGATAGTAAACAAAAAAATGTGGTGTTTGTCATTAGTGATTCCTATGGTGTAGTGTCTCTCTTTCTCTCTCTCACAAATCTATGATTGTAAACAAAAGAGTGCTTGTAGTGGTCATTGGTGATTCTTACGGCATGGTGTTTGGATTATAAAGTTGAAGTTGTCACCAGTGGTGATGGTGGCAAAGTTGTGTTGATTATTGGTAGTATTGTGTTGGTAGGTAATGGTGCTATGTAGTGACAGTAATGTGTTAGTAGGTAGTAGTGCTAAGATGGTGGTGATGCAATGCTGTGGGTGGCAATGCTGTAATGATGCAGTTTGTTAGAAGAAGAAGAGGAAGCGTATTAAAAGTCTTTTGATCAAGGAATCATGATTCTTAGATTTTAGTAATGAATCCTAATTTAGTGTTTTAAGAAATAATAATTCCTCCATAATTATGCTTCCATGAACTAAACAACATAATAGAAATGTTTCAAGTAATAAAAGAGGAATGGAATACTCGTTTTCCCTAACTAAACACACCGTTAAGATTTGCGCCATGCCTTATACTAGAAACTTGTGTACTTATTACACAAGCATCTTAATAGCTTGGATTATAAAGTCAACCATTAAGTACATATGAAGTAGGATTTAAGCTCACATATAATCTACATACATTGAATCAAAGATGCTAAGTATGTGTATGAATTGGATTCTCTCTCTCTCTCTCTTTCCTCACACCTCCTCTAAAAAACACTCTCAAGCATTTGAAAAGTTAGGGGAGTTACCCTTAGCCACCCCTAAACGCATAGCCATTGTCTTTGACCCGTTTAACTTGCAAAAATTTAATAGTAATTATTTGTGAGATGAGATATATGCAGTTAATGTGAAGGGAAAACGATGTAAATAAAAATATTACTCAAAGTTTAATTTAATTTATGAGAAGTAAGCACCAAAATCTATCCCTTATACTTTAACATTATAGATTTAAATAGAATTAGATAATAGTATTGGCAGTATCTAATATAAATTATATTAAGTGATATAAATATTTTGAACAAAAAATTGTGCACAATGATAGACTTTTATTAAGTCATAAAGATAACGTTAAAATCAGTTCAATTTTTTTAAAAAATTTTATACATGAAGTCTGATATTTCTTATTGTTATACCTATTTAAATTTTACACTTTAAAATTATTAAATATCATATCTAATTGAATTTTGACTTATTAAATTTAATATTTCCATCATTTATAAAATAAATGACGCACCAAACAATTATAGGTCAAAATGTACAAGTAAAGTAGCAAATTTAACAACTAAAAAGTTAATCGACACCTAGCAAACTCCAAATTTCAAATATAAAACTGAAAAAAAAAATCAAAATTCAATTAGGAATTTTTACATTTTATAAGGGACAAAACTCGAGGTTAATTAGTGATACACATTATCATGTATCTGATAAACAAAATGTGATGCCATGAACCGTTTTACTTTAACTTTTACTACTTTACATAAAAGATTAATTTAAATGTTAAAAAAAGAAAGAAACCATTGAATTATCCTAAGAACCACCACCCCCACCCCCCCTCTTCGGAAGTCTCAATCGCAATTCTTCTTCCCATTTCATAAATACAAGCTTAACCATATATATTTGTTCGATAAATCCTATCGTCCAGTCTCCGTAGCTAAAAATTTCATTTTACAATTACTAGCAACTGCGTATCGGCTATGCATGCGCAATGCACGCTAAAATAACAGGATATAAAACCAAAACAACTCATATCCACTTAGGGGAATGGATAGATTGATGGGCATCGGTAAATTACCTCCATGACCCTTTTGAAGAAATGGATAGAGAGAACCAATCTGAGAAGCAGAAACCTGAGGCCGTCGTCAGGATAAATCACAAATGAAGAAAGGCCAGAAATTAAAGCTGGTGTATACAGAAGAAGCATGCCCGTTTTACCCGGAACATGGATTGCGTCTTTGCTTTTCCGGGAGTCCACATTCCAAAACTTGGAATAATTCAAATTAACTCCTCTAAATTCGGATAATCCCGAATATGCAATCCCTGCTGCACCAATCACGGTCATGGCCGTGACGAAGATTGATGGAGGTGGTGGATATATGAAAGAATTTACCACCGTCGTCAGTACCATTTTATTATATCGTCACCGTTCTCTCTCTTTTGCTTTCTACCTCAATGTCTCAATTTCTGATTCTACCGTACACTTATTCAAGTGGGGCAACAGTCGGCAAAACAAGGGGGGAAATAACAAAAAAATAAAAAAGAAGTGGAACAACAGGGAGATACGTAGTGACCATACGTACCTCAAATAAAATCGATTATAAGAATTTCTTATTTAAGGGGGACTATCGAAACTTAAACCCTTACCTAAAGTGAAGAATATGATATATATATATATATAATAAAAATAAAAAATATTGAAAAAATATTATTAAGATTAATATAAATTATACTTTTAACGTAAAATAATTGCGGGAACTTTATGAGTAAAATTTGAATCTTTAAATGTTAATTTTAATATTACAAATATGGGCTTTGGAGCAAAAGTTGTAAGGCTCTAAATTTTAAAACCGTTGATTCTTTGGACAATTAGGATAACGTAGTCGGTCAGTTAAATTTGTTGCAAGCATCGACTTCTCCGATGTTAATTTCAATATCCAGCTGAACTTTACATTAATATTTACAGCTGGCTTAACTTTGTCAGTCCGATGAGGTGGGCATTTTGAGCCACAAGCATGCAACGACATGTATTTTCTCGTTACGATAAATTCATGCAAAACTCTAACTAGGTATTGTCACGATAAATTTTTAGTTTGAAACAAAAGAAATATTAAACCAAAATGTTAATATTGAATAAAATACCGAAATGGAAAAATCACAAATAAAATAAAATAAAAAGAAAAATAAAAGGAAAAACTCATCAAACCCAGAAAGAGAAGGCAGAAATTTTTATAGAAAGATCAACTAACAAAGATTTTAAATAATCATCCATCTTTACCATGATCCACCGCTTTCACTGTAATGAATCAATAATATGATATAAAGAGGAAGTAAATGGGGATAGACGTGATAGTACGGATGATCTTAAAAAAGTTGAATCGAATAGTAAAATCCGCAAAAGTTGAATGATCTGTAAATGCATAGTAATTAATTTAAAAAAGGTTAAACTTAAAATACCAAATTTGACCTTATCCCTTTTTTTTTTTTTTTTTTTTTTATATGCAACATATTAAGATCTACGAATACTCATTCAGGGCGTGATTTTACTCTCCCTTGTACTGCAATTCATGCTGTGATTATGAAAGCATTGAAATGGGCTAAAATCCAAGCAGTTGAGTGTTTATGTGAATCCTTAGGCTGATTAAATTATTACTTTGATTAAATAGTGGATGGTTGAGAAATATTGGAGCTACTTACCAGCAAAATAATTGGTTTTTCTTTTCAAATAATTACGAAAAATAGTTATATCACCTATCGAACCCAGATTTTACCATTTTGTGGAAGACTGATTCTATGTGGTGTTGGATCTTGATAGGAATGACAAAAATGAATATTAATTTTCCTTGCACTCCTATGTTTATTACCAATAGAAGTTGAAACCAAATATTTCAAAAGAGCCTTAATAATTTTACCAGTAAACAAGACACTTGTCTTGCCGTTGTGAAATATTATAGGTAGGGCTCAATTTGTGCTAGCAGATCTAGTTTATATCCCTGCGTTGTGTTCAAATTTTTGTCAGTATTAACATACAAAAAATTAAATAGGCATCATAAATAATTAAATTATTATATAATCATATTTATCGGTTTCATAATCTTATCTCCGTTCATATATTACATCACATCGCGTGTTTTTTCTTCTCTTTATAAATGTATTCATAACTATTTTATGTTATTTCCTAAATTTTAATTAATGTTAATACGAATGGAAGATCAAACTAAATAAATTAGTCAATTCAACATTATGGAGTCTAATCATTATGATTCATGGGAAGTTGTACGACACTTGCTAAGTAGGTTTCTTTCTTCGAGACAATGGAGAACCAACGAAAGAGACACGGAATATGAAGGTAGTTTTTACATCTCCTTTTTTATTTTAATAAAGTCATTTCAATCCTTTTTTATTATTATTCATTTAATATTTATTATATTTGGATGGTTGAAAATAAAATTAATTTAATAATTTATATATAATGAATATTAAATAAAAGATAGGATAAAAGGCAAAACTAATCTCATATAAAATATATGAAAGGAATTATGGAAAAATCTGATTAATAAATATACAAATTCAACTACAAGGATATGATGTACAATTGTTTATGGTGCGAATATAGAATTAGAATGTTACGCAAGGTAGTGTAAAAATATAAAATATAATTTTTATAAACATATATAATGAACATTATACACATTACAATATATGTTAACAAAATGCTAATAACACAACTCAAATGAACTATTTTATATAATATTCATCGTCTATTTTCATCAACCAACAATAAATATGCCTATAATATTTTGCACCATCTTTTACAACTTATTAGAACATGTTTATAATGGGGTTCTTAAAAAGAGATGTTTAAAATGCCAGGTCAGTATTTTAAAATGACAGCGTATCATCATAATTGTCAGGTTCCCATTTTTATAACGTATTTATATTGGTAAAAGCCTATTTTTTTTTATATATATATATATTATAACATAGAGGATGATTTTTTTTCTTTTTCTTTTTCTTTTTCTTTTTCATTTCATTTTAGCTAAGGCCTTACTATTATTAAAAATTTCTACTTTTAAAAAGTAATTTAATTTCATTAGTTTAAATGTCTCCTCCTACCAACTCTTTTGGATTGAAGTTCTTACTCACTATGTTAGTTGATCACAACTGATGATACATGTTACATATATATTACCCTTGTATACATACATTGCAGTCTTATAGTACAATTGGAATTAATAAAAGCATGCTATTCATTTTACAATTTGTGTTCGTATACTTTATAATTACTGTTGGCTTTCTTTCTTGTTTGTGTTATTTACAAGTTTAAGCCTTATTGGCCAACGTTGCGTGTGAACTAAGCTTGCTATTGTAGAGGCAAGATAGTAAGCATCGTATGGTCTATTTGTGTGCTAAAGAAAGCTTCATACCATGACAGTTGGTATCAGAATCTAGATTATTTTAATGGAAACAACCATGACGCAACAAGAGGAAATGAGCAAGAGGCTAGATAGCCTAAAGAAAATCTTCAAGGTAGTGTCCAGCGGATGGATGACTTGGTCACACTATCGATAAGCATAGCTGAAGTTGAGGCCAATCATCCGATTATCAAGGCTAAGATGATTGAGATGGTTGAAAATTTCAATGTTACAGTGCAAACACTTAGGGAGGAAATGCATGTAACGACTGACAAGACGAAATAACAACTAGAGACTCATGTGGAAGACTTGAGAAGACAGGTTAATACTTATGACTTAATCGAATCTGTCGAAGAGTTCATAACATAAGTAGCTATTTTGACTCGGGCTATAGAGAATACTCTTGCCACCTACCTCCGTACATGTTCTTGCTCGTGCAAGATATCTAAAAATGCCTAAGCCCAAAGCATTCATTAGCGTGAGGAATGCCAAGTTGTTAGAGAATTTTCTATTTGATAAAGAGCAGTATTTTGCTGTTGTAAAGACAAATGATGAGAAAACAAATGTTACAGTGGCTATAATGTACTTAACTGGTGATACCGAACTGTAGTGGTGCACCAAGTATGAGGAGATCTAGAATAGTAATGCTCATGTAGATACGTAGGCTAACTTAAAGGCTAAGTTGTTGACTTATTTTTTCTTTGAAAATGTTGAGTACAATGCCCGAAAAAAGTTAAGGGAGCTTTAATGGGTGATGACATTAGAAAGTATGTCTGTGAGTTCTCGACATTAATGTTGGACATTAAGAGCATAGCCAAAGATAATAAGCTATTCTACTTCGTAGAAAGTTTGAAGTCCTATGCTAAGAATGAGTAGTAGATGCAGAGAGTTACGAACTTAGCTACATGCAAGCAGTAGATAAGCGTTTGATTGACTATATTTATGACAATAAAAGGAAGAATGTGTAGACAAAACATGAGGGTGAAAAGCCAGTCAAGTTGGACAAACCTAAAAGTGGGGGAGCCCTAAGGTCAAGCAACAGTAACAGTAACACTGGAGGGAGTCAGAGAAAATTCTACAACTCTCACTAGTCTAGAAAGAATGGGGCAACCAATGGAGATAAGAGCCCTCATTCTCATGTTTTCTATATAATGGCTTACATAAAGTAGCTGAATGTCCACACTGAACTGTGCTCAATGCTATGGCATGAAAGATGGAAAGTGTATGCCAACATGGAGAGTCAAGGAGTGATGGTGAGGATAAACCTCAAATGGACACATTACACATGCTGTCAATTGTTGAAAAGAGTTCCTTAACGCAAAATAAGCCCAAGACTAACAATGAATTGATGTATGTTCAATTGAACATTAATGGTAAGAGTGACAACGCGATTGTAGACTTTGGTGCTACTCATAACTTCATTGGTATGCTTGAGGCGGAAAGATTGGGTTTGGTACTCGTTGAAGACACTAGCAAATTTAAAACCGTCAACTCTAAGGCCCATCCTATCTAAGGAGTGGCAAAAGGAATGAATGTGAAGGTTGGGGATTAGAGTAGAAATCTCAACTTCACGGCTGTCCCACTGGACAACTTTATCATAGTCCTTAAAATAGATTTCTTGAGATAAGTTAAAGTTGCTCTCATGCCCGTAGTAGATTGTTTGTTATTCATAAGCAAGAAGCCATGATGTGTGTCAGTTTAAAGGAATAGGGCATGCAACCATGGCAAGGAAGAAAAGAATATTGTGGCTATAATGCTATCATGACTCTAAGTGATAAACATCAAAAGCTGACTTTCCTAGCTATCCTTATAAAGAAAGAGGATGTAGAAAAGATTGAGATACCCAGGGTAATTGAGAGTATCTTGAAGGAGTATCATTTTGTAATGCCTGATAAGCTCCTCAAGGAGTTTCCTCCTAGATAGTCAGTAGACCACAAGATTAAGTTGATTCCTGGTCCTAACTCACTTGCCAAAGCTCCTTATAAAATGTCGCCTCTCGAACTTGTTGAATTGAATAAGTAACTAGATAGATTGTTAGAAGTAGGCTTCATTCGACCCTTGAAAGAGCCATACTGAACTCCAGTTCTATTCAGAAGAAGTAGGATGGGATTTTGAGATTGTATATTGACTACGAGCTGTAAATAAGCTGATAGTGAAGAATCTTCATCTAATTTCTCTAATTATTGATTTGTTTAATCAACTGAGTCAGGCTAAGTACTTTACAAAGCTGGAACTTCGCTAAGGTTATCATCAGGTTCACATTGTTGAGGGTGATGAGCCCAAGACGACGTGTATAACTTGATATGGTGCTTATGAGTTCTTCTTAATGCCCTTCTGTCTCACCAATAGTCTTGTAACATTTTGCACCTTAATGAATAATGTATTTCGTGAATATCTCAACAAATTTGTAGTGTTTTATCTAAATGACATTGTTATGTATAGCAAGGCATTACAGGACCATGTAAAGCACTTATAGATGGTTTTCGAGAAGCTGCAGGAAAATCATTTGTATGTGAAATGCAAGAAATGTGCCTTTGCCCAGAAGTGCATCAACTTCTTAGGTCGTGATGTTAAAGAAGGGTGGATCCAGATGAATATGGCTAAGGTGGAAGTAATCAAGGAGTGGCTAGTTCCTAAGAATGTAATAGAGTTGCGATCCTTCCTTGGACTCATAAATTTCTATAGAAGATTTGTTGAGGGATATTCCTACTAAGTTGCACCCCTCATAGATCTATCGCAAAAGGACTAGGCATGATTATGAGGTGAGAGATGTTAGAGTGTCTTCAAAGCGTTGAAGCATGTGGTGAAGGAGGAGCTAGTCCTTATACTTCCTAACATTTCTAAGCCTTTTGAAGTCCATACGAATGCTTCAAACATTACATTAGGTGGAGTATTGATACAAGAGGGTCATTTAATGGCATAAGAGAGTAGGAAGCTAAATCAAACAAAACACAGGTATTCGGCCTAAGAGGAGTTATTTGCAATCGTGCACTATCTGAGGACTTGGAAACACTATTTGTTAAGATCAAAGCTTCTAGTGAAGACAGATAATTATGCTACTGTAAGCCCCACAACCAATCACTCAAGGTTTCGATCGACTGAAAGATCCGATCAAGCCTAAATTATAAACTATTGAGAGGAATATTAGTAAAAATGACCCCGTAAACGTGAATTTAAGAAAATAAGTAATAAAATAGAAGACTATAAAATTTTCAAAATTTAAGCATAATAATTGCTAATTACTTAAAAGACAAAAAGTATAATCTAATAAGTAATAAATTACTAGAGATAGATTATATGTATACTAAAAATAATAGAATGGCCTAAATAATATTTAAGAATATTTATTTATACTATATATGAATTTACATATAAGTATAAATACACATAATTTCTTAAAATACGCGAAATGTGCTAAAATAATACAAAATACTTAAAGAAAATTCATAATTAAATAAGGAAAAATCATGAACGATCCAAAATTGGGTCGTGGTAGCTGGGAAAAATAAGAAAAAATTTGGCCAATTAGAATAAGCCAACATAAAAGCCAAAAATCAAGGGATAAGGCAATTGTCTTGTCCCATTTAATGCACAATAAATCCTCTAAAGCCCTATAAATAGCAGGAAAAATTTCGGAATTCATTTGGACAGTTAGAAATCAGAAAAAATTAGGGAGAGATGAAAGTTGAGAGAAAAATTCGGTTTAGAAAAAAAAATTAGAAAAACTGTGTAATCAGGGCTTTCAAAGGGAACCCACACCAGACGAGGAGCTGGGAGTGGACGGCCACCACCACCACATAGTGGTTGCAGCGCCCAGGCCGGCCGATAAGGCCACAGTGGCCCGCGGTGGCCGGAGCTACCCAAATCGGTGAAATCATTTGGACAGTTAGAAATCAGAAAAAATTAGGGAGAGATGAAAGTTGAGAGAAAAATTCGGTTTAGAAAAAAAAATTAGAAAAACTGTGTAATTAGGGCTTTCAAAGGGAACCCACACCAGACGAGGAGCTAGGAGTGGACGGCCACCACCACCACATAGTGGTTGTAGCGCTCAGGCCGGCCGATAAGGCCACAGTGGCCCGCGGTGGCCGGAGCTACCCAAATCGGTGAGTCTGATTTTCAGCCTGATTTTGTGTAATTTTGTAAAAATAGTAAATATTATTAGAAAATTATGAATTTTATTATTCTGGGATTTTTTTATATATAGTTTGTTGGAAAAATATTATTTTGATGAAAACATGTCCTGTAATATAGGGTCCTTAAAAAATCATGCAAAACCGAGCATGTTTCGGTTTAGAAATAAATGACCTTAGGAGTATAGTTTCGGGCCCAAAATTTTTTTGTAGATTACTTAGATGATATAAAATAGTTTTATGAAGCTCGTTTTTAAAAATTAATTTTCTAAATTTTTAGATAATTTTTAGGCCCTAAAATGAGGCATGAAATGGGTAATTTAGGGTTAATTAAGTAATTAAATGATTAATTACTGATTTAGTGAATAATTATATGTTTTAGGATGTTGAAATCTGATGGAGTATGATACTTGTAGCATTTAGGGTGTTAGATGTAATTATTAGGTTAATTATGTAGTAAATGATTGATAAGCAAAAATAGTTAACTTTAAGTTAATTTTGTAAATTAGGGAAATTAAGAGTAAAATCTGATTTAGGATGAATTTAGATATTTTGAAATGATAATTGATGTTTAGGGGTGGTAATTAAAGTGATAGAAATATTAGAAATGCATTATGTACATAATAGGCAATAATGCATAATATGTAATTTTTGAAAATATAATAAATAAAAAAATAATATTATATAAATAATAAGGATATATAATAAATCTGATAAGAAACTTGAATTTATGTAATTATATGAAAAATGTAAAAATTTCTCACATCAGGAGTAAATTCGGTACACTACTAAGAATATAAGTGTACCGGATGAAATAAAATACTGACTAGGGATACTAATGATATTTAGGAGATCGGGAAATAATGTAATTAATTTCACATTATGAGTTGAAAAGAATTTCTAAGGTTGGAATATAAAACATTATTTAGAAATCGAACTAAAACCTAATTTAGAAATCGATGTGGAAATCGAACCCGAACCTAACCCCAAACCTAGAATAATTATAAAAGACTTAAGACCTAGATAATTAGGCATATTAAATCCTAAACAAAACCTAACAATAAGCGTTATAGGATAAAATAAACCTATAATCATTATATGAAAACTGAAACTATGTTTGTGTTATAGGGATGATCGGCGATGGCCTGAGCAAATTGGACCTAGAGTGAGTGAGCGAGGAGTCGAGGTAAGTTGGGATTAATACGATGCTGTATTTTGGAGGCTTAAGATTATGCTTTATTGTACTTGTTAAATAGTTGAATGTGTGCATGTGCTTGATTATGGGTGATGCTATGATTCTGTTTGTTGTTTTGGCATATATTGTATGAATTGTATGAAAGGATTGATCACCCTAAACTGGACTTAATCAAATATCCGACCAGTAATCATAATCAGACATGTATGGCAACCCGTTAGGGGAATTTAGGACTCTCCGGCCAAATACCGACCCCTTCGGAAGGGATGGCGCAAGATTGCAAAATGGTCCCTTCTTCATCCTCAGTCGAACTAAGTGATAGGAGAGGAGGTCGCGACGAGGGTGAAGACAGTGGTTTAAAGGTAGTCGCGAGAGGAGCAAGGTCTCCATTACACAAGCCTGGATTTGGTCGTGAGCTGTTGCATTAACGGCAACTCCTCAACCTGGATTAGAGCGGGCGCAATTTCTCTAATCTCACGACGGGCCGGACAACGTCGTGCAATGGCATTTACTTGCATATGCATTGCACCTAATAAGTGATTAAAAACCTTGTTGTGTGTATGGTATAGTTTTAAGTCCTCCGTCCTAACTTACGGAGCTGTGGTTGCTCGCATCCCTATAGACGTCGTGCAGGTGTTGGCTAAGAAGCGGCAACAACTACTCTGAAGCTAGCAACTGCTGGATCCTAGGGAGTGAGGAAAAACATTGAAGAATCAATACATATGTTATTACTTTTCATTTCTGAATAATGTAGTAACCGAATCATAGTGATTATATATAACTTTTCTTACTTTCTTAGGTAAATGAATTATTTAAATTACAAACTATTTACTTCAAAGCGGGTTAGTCGTGGACGCCTTGTGTAGATCAGGTCTAAGATAGCGGTTGTAAGGCTAACTTCTATCTTAGGATGGTTTACACGGTGGGGCTGTTACGACTCTGTCGCTTCGGGGCGTGACAGCTACTAGCTATATATTGACTCGACTGAAGCCCTCGGCGAAGCAAGCTATATGACAAGAGTTCCTTGCAAAATTTGATGGGGAGATTGAGTACCACAATGGGCAAACTAATCAGGTAGCAGATGCTTTAAGCAAGCGAGCCAATTTATAAATGTGTGAGTATTATTATGGATTGAAGCTCTTAACCACTATATTGGTTAATTACGACTGACGATACCTATTACATACATATGACCCCTGTGTATGCATATTGTAGTCTTGTAATATTATTGGAATTAATAAAAGTATACTATTCATTTTACGATTCGTATATGTGTCCCTTATAATTATCATTGGCTTTCTTTCTCTTGTTTATGTTGCTTACAGATTTAGGCTTTATAGGTTAACGTTGTGTACTAGTTAGACTTATTTATTACTGCAAAGGCAAGACAATAAAAGTCACATAGTCCATTTGTGTGCTTGAGAAAGCCCCAAATCGTGATACAAAACACCTCTTCATTTAAGCACTCCTTTACTTTATAAAAATGGTGTTTTAAGCAAAAGTTCTTTATCTTTATTTAATGATTTTGTGAGTCCTACAAAATAAAAAAAGCTAACTAAAAAGCTAATTTAAAAACTATTTAATATACTTTTTTCAATAACATACTATTTAATATACTAAATAAAGCAAACCAATTAAAAAACTAACTAAAAGTAACCACTAATTATGGCGCTAAAAAATAAAATCAAGAACCGATTCTTTGGGAAGTGCTTCCCTTAAATTAAACACCTATTTACATGTGCAAATTATAAAAGTAGATAAGTGCTTGATATAAGTATTTATACAAAACTATCTTTTTATAAACATGCTCTTACATATTTACACCACTGAAATTGGAAGACAAAAGTCACTTTTTTACACTTGCACATAGGCGTTTATAACCCCAAATATGATATCACCCCAATCATTAGTTTAGACATACAACTCGAACAACGCATCCTATATTTTCATATATGTCATATGTATACTATTATTATTTTTTTTAAATGTGTAATAATACATCACATAAATCAATAAGTGATAAATGAGTAATAATATAATTTTAATATAAAAAAACATAATTAATATTTTTTTTCAAAATTTACGTTCATTTATCATCACATATCACAACATTATTAAAACTTATATATTACTTATCGATTTATATAACATATTAATAATATCAAACCTTTTTTCCAATATTAACTATGGAAAGAGAAAAAAAGCATGACTATTTAAATGTACAAATATTATCTCTCACAACAATAGACCGAGTCTTTCTTTGCGGTTTTTTTTTTTTTTTTTATACAGTGGCGGTTATAACTGCAAGTACCGACCATAGAGGTGGTTGTATGTTACCTACCTTAGAAAACAAATGGAATCAAAGCCCTAACACTTTTAGGAAAATCCTCGAACTTGGAAGCGTACCATCTTCTAGTTGTATAGCTTCTTCCCATCAAGTAGATAACGGTTGCAAGTGCGAAGAAAAATGCATAAGTTGTCTGTGATATAAATGCTATTCCTATGTAATCTAAGATCTCAAACAGATAGTGTGGACATATGACCACATCAAATAAACCGCCCTTCGGGATCTTGTACTCTTTATCTCCTTTCTTTCTCAGTTTGGAAAGGAGATAATGGTGGTAGAAGTTTCCGGTTATTCCGATTAGGAATAGCGCTATCCCTGGATACATTAAATTTACTTCTGGGGTGGGATATCCTTGAAGCAAGTGTTGAGCATAGATCATAACAGCTGTTGAACTGAAATAACTTAAGGAGATTTTGAACATTGTATCAATGTCCGTTGCACTGCTAAATTTGTGAATGAATAACACCTGTAATGTAGATGTAGTAATTAGGATGGTATAAAAAGAGATGCCACAAGCGTTTTAACTTTTTTCATGCCCTGAAAATCGGAAGAGACGGATACAACGGAACTCAGCTAGCGTTTAAGCACAAATTTTGTTCTACCAAGTAATTTATATATAAATGTTTTTACTTTTCCATTTAATTAGCAATTGATCTTACTTTTTTTTGGTATACTAGAAAAATTCTGTAAGAAAAGGAACAAAATACAATAATAATAATAATAATTAAACCGCATCATGTCTTTGGCTCAAAGAAAATGTAACCAAAACATATGGAGAAATTCTACTGAAATATAAACATAAGAAAATATGAATTAGTGAACTACAACGCAATTGGGCATTTGCTCTTTATTTAAATAGCAAAATGAAAATGAAACAAAACTTTTAAAAAAAGTACCATAACAATATAAAGTTGACTTATCCCACTACAAAGCAATTGGGCATTTGCTCTTTATTTAAATAGCAAAAGGAAAACGATACAAAACTAAAAGTATCTAACATCGTAAAGTTGACTTATCTCTTCAAAGAAAAAAAAGAATAGAAAAGAAAAACCTTTGTTACCTGAAATCAAGTTAAGTTAATGAAAGAAGTTTTGCTAGGATATAAAGATTTTTCATCATTCATGATAGCAAATGGGAGAAAGTGTTTATCGATGACTTTACCATAACCACTAAAAAACCTTAAAGAATAACAGCTTTGTCAAAAGGAGAAACATAGACGGGCATGAGTTGACAAGCAAAAAAATAAAAGGAGGAGATTTGGTTTGATTTTTGTTTTTCTAATAAATTTAGGATATGATTGTCATAAAAAGAAGGGGAATCTAATAATTGGGTATTAGCTTAATAATAGATATAGATATAGATATAGAAGAAGATGTTCACTAATAGAAAAATTCCATGTAATTACTCAATGATACATAGGTATGTTATAAATAATACAATGCTCAATTATTGCAACTAATAATAATAATGATATCATAAATATAATAATGACAATAATTGTAGAAGATATTATATATAAAAGTTACCACTTTCAAAGTCAATCAACATTTATAACATTTTACGTGTATTATTATAAAATTTCATATAATAAAACATAAAAATAATAATATTTTTAAGAGTAATTTTGACATATTAAAAAAGACACCAAACCTCTCTCTTTTCCATTAATAATATAAATAATAAATATTTTAAAGATCTTTTTATCTCACGCTTACATTGTAAATTGTTTCAATTTAATCATGCGTTGATTCTTTTTCAATTATAAGCATTACTATAGCAATAATTTTATAATTACTAGTATATATTTTATGTGAAAGAACGGTATTTTAAAGACTTGGACTCTCTTCATAGCAGCATGATGCCTCTATTCAAATATAGCTTTTCAATTAAAACGAAGTAAAATCAATATCATTAGATACGGTAAAATAGTCGATCCAAACATATAATAAACTCAAAAGTTAAAAGAAATTAAAATCCAGTTTAAACAGAATTGAGTAAAAAGTTAAACTGGAATTAAATTCAATTAAAATAAATTCTACAGATCAAGATAGATTTGACAACTAACTACTTAAAAAAGTATCGTATATAAACAAAAATTTCCTCGTATCTACTCAGAAGGATGACATAAAGTTTCTGTGGAGTAGCAATTTACCTCCATGATCCTCTTGAAGAAATGGATGGATAGAACCGATCTGAGGATGAAAAACCTGAAGCCTTCATCAGGATAAACCACAAATGAAGAAAGGCTAGCTATTAAAGCTGGTGTGTATAAAACAAGCATGCCCATTTTACCAGGGACTTGGATTGCTTCTTTACTTTTCCCGGAGTTGAAAATCCCGAATTTGGAATAATTCAAGCTAAATCCTCTGAATTCGGATATCCCGGCATATGCTACCCCTACTGCACTAATCACGGTCATGGCCGTGACGAATATCGATGGTGGTGGTGGACATAGGAAAGAATTTACCACCGTCGCTAAAACCATGCTGTTATGCCGTTGCCACTCACTAACTCTCTCTGTCTCTCTCGGCTGTACGACTTTGGATATATGCTTTTTTAATTAAGGGAAGAAAATGGCCGCTATTGAGCAAAAGCGGTATTAGTAAGGCTCTAACTCGTCAGATTAGCAACTCATTTTTTATGAACAAATAAGATCATATATTTTAAGTGGAAAAGGAAAAAACTAATATAAAATTAAAAAAAAAAAACCCTAAAAGTATGATTTTTAAGAAAATAATCTAAAGAATACTCCGTAGGTGGTAGGATATTTTACATCTTACTTTTTATCTCTCTCCTGTCTCTCTCTCTCCCTCCATGTCTCTCTCTTCCAAGCATCCCTGTTTCTCTCTCTCACCGTCTCTCTCTGGCTTCTTTCTCTCTGTCTCTCTTAAAAAAAAGCTGTTTCATTCACCTTTTTTGAAAATTAAAGTGGAATTTCCTTTTCCCTAAAAAAACCCTTTAGTATAAGCATTTAAACTTATTTTTGTCGTATTTTTAAGATTTTTTTTTTTATAATTTTATATTTTGAACGTTTTTTATTTTATATTATTCTTTTCCTTTTCCCTATTTTAAACTATTGAATTTAAAAATATAATTAATATAAAGAATCTTTTAGCCTGTACATCTGACACGAAGCATGTGTTAGGACTCCACAGGAGATGCAAGTTGGAAAACTGTTGGCTAATTATCAGGATGGCATTTACTTTGACAGCTACGTGCCAGCCGAAGATGATGGTGCGATATGGTTGGGGGATAGACATTGACTCGGACCACGTGTATCATGTACAATGAATACAATACATCCGAGGATGTCTACCCTCGTAACTCTCTTCATAAAAATTTCCTTAAAAAGTATTTATGGATCTCAATAAAAATATTCGATCAATCAAAACTAAATAAAAATATATAGATTTAAGGATGTGTTTAGTCAAAAAAAAAAAAAAATTATACGTCACGAAATAAGGAAGATGTACTGAATAGGTTGGCACGAACTTAAGAGTCTAAAAGAAATGAAGGGTTGGAGCTAATGGACATCCAAAAACAAGACCGAGCAAATTTGCTAAATTAGCCTGGCAATTGAAAAAGAAGAAGATCTTGTATATTGAATCGGAGGGGAGGGGGGGGGGGGTTTGTCTTGGGGAATAAGGAAAGGATTTGAGTTTTATAATGAACTAAAGAAGGCAATCCACTAGATGGAGGCAAAGACACACATTCGAATAAAGAATGGGATGAATATCATATTTTGAACAGAGATTTATCTTGGAGCAGAGAAAAGTCGATAGCTAAATTCTTGAGCCGCTAAACAAGTGTCATGAAAAGTCGTTAAAAAGTCAAGTATGGGATAACGAAGGAGGTTGGAATAAAAACACTATTTGGGTATCCGCTGGATGAATTAATCGGTACGAGACTAAGATACATTGTGCTATAACAAACTAATGACGTAGAGGATGTCAAAAGTTAGTCTTATGAGTTGCACGGAGAGCTTTCAACAGAATCGGCATATTAAAAAAACCCAAACCTTTATGTAAAACATAAGGAGGAAACAGTGCAACATATGGAGTTAAATTATGGTTAGAGCAAACAGATTTAGGCTTAGCTTGGCATCTCCATTGGTTGTATAGAGTATAACTTTCAGGAATTCCAAAGTTGGATTCGAAGAAATTGTAGAAAGGCAAAAATAGATTGATACATGGTTACGGCTCCAAAACAAGTAAAGATTCTGGTTGCATACGGAGGGAACATAATAAGAGTATCTTTAGGCCAAAACAAAATGAAGGGGATCATGTGAAAAGAATTCAAAAGGAAGCAAACAAATGGTGGGCAATTCACATAAAGGAGAAAACTAAAATTAGAAAGAAGGCTATCATATCATGAGTGGAAGGCGCCGGGATAGAGGTAGATAAAAATAAATTGTAGCAATGCGATGATTGAAAGTGGAAAGACAGCAGGTTAAGGAGTGTTAGCTAGAGATCATAGAGGAGTAGTATTATAGGGTTTGCATAAACAAGTAAATAATCTCTCACCCCCTAAGAGTGATTTAGCAGAGAGAAAGGGATGTACGAAGGTAGTATGTGAGGTTGACTCGCAATAAGTAATTAAGTGGGTTATAAACCCCTCAAGTAGATATTGACAGATGTCATAAAGTCTTACAACAATGCAAATACAATAATTTTCAAATTTACCGAGTCAATCGTAAAGTCCATGAAATAGCGAATTGTTTGACAAAAAGTGATCTACAAACCCAGGAAGAAGATTGTTTGTTTGTTTGTTTGTTTTTTTCTTTATTTTGCTCCAATCTATTTAACTAGTTATGTTTCTAGTACTTATAAGATTATGTTTGTAATTTCGGATGGTCTTGTTCAAGAGTATACTCCCTATGATCCTTATGGACTCTAATTTGTCTTAGTTGTTGTTTTTGGATCGGTTGATATTTGAATGCATGTTCCTATCAAAATAATAATAAGAATAATAATAAAATACTTTTTAACATTTCTCTAAGAGAAATGTTTCTTGGGGGAAGAAATGTGATCTAATGAAGAAGAGACAGCTCTTTAGTTCTTTGTCCCTTAAGATACACGTGAAGCATTACCCAATGCATACGCTCTAATTGAATCAATGACTAAATGATATCGATAATTTTATTGTAAAAATTTAGATTTACTTAAAGCTAGCAATTTATGTTAGCAAATCAAATTCAGATCCTTTTTTATCGAATGATATATGGAATTAGTAATAAGGTCCACCAATATAAGTTATGATATGATAATATATACTCGTACCATAGTCATATTTTTAGATCGTATATCGTATCGTATATTATATTTTCCCTTTATAATAGTATTCCTTATTGTATATATCAATCTTCATGTTGTTATATCGTATTATAATTGTCAATTCTTATTTAATTAATGAGTGTCTTTTAGTTATATTATTAGAAGATCTATGTAGATTTTGAATATATATTATTTATAACATTTCTATTTAAAATTGAGAAATTGTTTAATTTGACTATATTTTGGCTTTAAACTTAAGATGTCACAATTGGATTGAAGAATATAATAATTCCCTATATAACTAAAATAAAAATATCAATTAATTTTTTTTTAAATGCATAAAATATATTTTTAAACATTTTTTTAAAAGCACGTGAATTTTTACTTTTCGATTCTTATTCACAATCATCACCTTCATCATAATTATGATGCATATACAAATAAAGTAAGTTTCTAAAAATCAAATTTCAAAGAGATGTAAATGCTCACTTTCATAAGGTAGATAACAAAAAAAAAAAGGGTAATCCAAATTATATGTATCCACTTATATCATGTTTTATATATATATATGATAGTAGACAATGCATCTATATTGCAGATGTAAAATAATTATTTGTATCAAAGTGGGGGTTTGTGTACAAAGAAAGTAAGGATTTGGAGAGTAGGATTAGAGGAGGAGAGTAAACACCCAAAGTAGGTTGATGGGGGTAATGTGGAGATTAATGGCTAGAGAAAAATATTAAGAAGAGAAAAGTAAAGATGAAAGGGAAATAAATCGGGTTGACAAATTTATCTATACTATAATATATTTATAGTTTTAAAAGGTCAGTTTATCATTAGTTTTTTTATTATATAAAATTATATTAGAGGATTAAAAAGTAATTTTAAAGAGAAAATATCAATGATGATTACTTAAACTTCTTGGAACTCGAATAACATAGATATAAAACACTGATACCTTTGCCTTTGGACTTACTTAACCTATAACAATTTTTCCATTATTGATTCATCTAGCATACGGAGAAGTACCTCTTGTGGTTGACATAGCTCTAATAACATATCTTATATTTTTATATTTGTTTACTCAAATGCAATCACTGCACACATTATATATATATATATATATATATATATATATATATACAAACATACATATATATACACATACATGCTAAATCTACTATGACCGGATAACATGAATACCAATTTTTTAATAAAATGAATTAGTTTCGGATGTCCCTCCTTAATTTGTGTAAGCCCTAAAGCCAAGCTAAGTAACCGTAGGATTGAACTTAGAACCCAAGGTTTAGGGCGATCGGTTAAAGGATCCAATCAAATTCAAATTATAAACTATTGAGATGAATATTAGTAAAAATGACCCCGTAAACTTAAATTTAAGAAAATAAGTAATAAAATAGGAGACTATAAAATTTTCAAATTTTAAGCATAATAATTGCTAATTACCGAAGATGCGAAAAGTGTAATCTAATAACTATTAAATTACTAGAGATAGATTATATGTATACTAAAAGTTTTAGAATGACCAAAATAATAATTAGGAATGTTCACATGTACCCCACATGTATTTACGTGTAGATAAAAATACACGAAATTACCTAAATTGGCCAAAAACTAAGTAAATAATTAAAGAAAATTATAAATTAATTATGAAAAAATCAGAAAAAAATCATAAGAGGATAAGATGATCCAAATCAGGTCGTAGCATGTCAGGATGTACAAAAGAAAAATCAACCAATAAAAATTAGACAACATAAAAGCCAAAAATCAAAGAAAATGGCCAATGTCTTGTCAAATTAATGCATATTAATTACAACAAATGTCTATAAATAGGGAAAAAATTTCCAGAAGTCATTTGGACAAATTAGCATTTAGGAAAAATAGGAAAACTAAAAAATCGAGAGAAAATCCAGAAAAAAAAAAAAAAGAAAACTGTGCAAATTCGTGTAGGGAGAGAAACCCGTACCTCACCACCACTTGGGACCGAACCGCCACCACCACACCACTCTCGTCCCACCGCCTAGGCCGGCCAATAGCCTTGGACCTGGTTTGGACGGCCAGAAAGCTTTGGACCGGTTAGTCTCTTAAATTTCCTGATTTTGAATAATTTTGTAAAATTAGTTATTTTGCCTAGAAAATTATGAAACTTGTTATTCTAAGGTTTTATGTTATGTAGATTTAGGGAAAAATATTAATTTAGTTTAATTATGTCTGCAATTATAGGGTTCTTAACAAATTGCTCAAAACCGAACATGATTAGAACGAAAAATAAATAAGCTTAGGAGTGTAGTTTGGAGCTCAATTTTTTTCTGTAGGATGCTCGTATGATATAGAACAGTGTTATGAAGCCATTTTTTTAAAAATTAATTTTCAAAATTTTTAAGTTAATTTTTAGCCCTAAAATGATGAAAAAATTGGGTGATTTGGGGTTAATTAGGTGATTAGGATGTTAATTACCGATTTAGATATTAATTAGATGTTTAGGGATGTTAATTTCTGATGTGGAACCCTAATCCTAGCCTTTAGAGTATTAAGTATGGTTAATTTAGGAAATTAGGTAATTAATATAAAAATTTAGTAATATGTGAAATTGTAAATTAATAAATCTAAAAAAATAGAGCTATTTAGATAATATTATAATAGAAATCAGAAAAATAATAAATCTGAAAATAACATTAATCTTAAGCAAAAGTCTCAGAATGTAAGATTTTTACACATCGGGAATAAATCCGATACCGTAATTAGGGTTAGAGTGTACCGAATACTTTAGAATACCAAATTACGACCCAATAGGATATTTGGACACTCGAGCTTAATGTGATTAATTTCACATTAGGATTTGAGCATATTTCAGGCTTAGAAATCAAAGTTTAAAATCTCATTTAGGATTTGAACACCGAAATAAAGTACAACGACTCATTAGGATGTAATGGGTATACATGGAAAAAAATGAATTAAAATATAACTTAGAATATGAAACCGTAAATTTTAAGTACTAAAAAGATCTATTTGTATTATAGGACACCCAGAGACAAAATCAGCTTGCGATTATGGGATTGAGCGATCGAGCAAATCCAAGTAAGTTGGGTTATTGCTTATTGTAATAGAGCACTAGTTTTGTAGTACTCGGAGACTTAGGCTTGTATATGATTGTGATTGTAAGTAGTTTACGCATGTGTTTGATGTATCTAAATTCGTGTTGAATTTGTATTGTGAGTGATTTTGTGACTGATTGAATTGGTATGAAATTATTTAAACACCCTAAACAGAATTTAATCTTAGTCGACCCAAATATTAATAATGTCATGCATTGCAAACCGTTAGGGGATCATAGGATTCTCCAACCAAATACCGACCCCTTCGAAAGGGATAATGCAGGATTGCAAAATGGTCCCTTCTTCATCCTTAGTCAAACTAAGTGACAGGAGAGGAGGTCGCGGCGAGGGTGAAGTCAATGGTTCGAAGGTAGTCGCGAGAGGAGCGAGGTCTCCATTGCACAAGCCTAGGTTTGATTGTAAGCTGCTGCATAACATGGAAACTCCTCAACCCAGATTGGAGCGAGTGAAATTTCTCTTATTTCACAACGGACCGAACTACGTTATGCAATACGTTATGCGATGACACTTGATTGTTGCATTACATGAAAATAATTGTTTGATAACCCTGTTTGTGTTTGTATGCATTCATGAGTCTCCAATTCAACTTACTGAGCTGTAGTTGCTCATACCCTTATAGATCCTTTTGCAGGTTCTGATTTCTGAACACTTCAAGTACTATGCCGCCCTACAACTACCCAGAGGTTAATTCATTAGAAACCAGGGGTGTGAGGATCAAGTACTTAGTATAATGTGTAACTAGAGTGACCATGTAATTAGGGATGAAAGACTGATAGTTATTATGTAATCTAGTGAACTGTTATGTTTATGTAAAACTTCCAGGGAAGCTCTGTGGACTTATATATATAATATTGTACATGTTATTAGAAATTTACACTATTTATCATAATTGTAGTTTAATCGTTAATCGGATTGTATACTTCAAAGTGAGGATTCGTCGACGCCTTGTGTAGGTCATGTCTATGGTAGGCACTGTGAGGCCAGTTACTATCATAGAATGGTTTACACGGTGGGACTGTTGCGACTCTGCGACTTCGGGGCATAACAGTTTGTAATACGTGTTACGCCCTGAAACTGTAGAATCATAACAATCTTACTGTACAAACCATTTTAGGATAAATGTTGGCATTTCAATTCATCTACAATTAACCCACTATGAAATAAACAGCTCATAAATAAATATGTTATTTACCTATAAAATTATGAAAAATACATATTTATACTAAAATAATCTAAATATGTTTATAAGATTCAATAGCTTAATCATAATCTACTTAAGAATACATAAATTATTACTAAAAGTGTAAGTTCCCAAAATTGAGTTTAGGACAATCGAGCTCAGATTTAGGGCTTTTAGGGTAACTTATCCAATTGAGCCCAAACTTTGCGACTATAATGAAAAAGTTAGTCGAGATATTACAGTGAAGTTAGATTTTAGTAATAATGACCTGAAACCCCAATTTTGCCCTTAGAAATTGGAATATTTAATAAAGCACTAAAATATTCGGAACTCCTAAAATTGAACTTAGATTGCAACGAGAACTTAGAGATAAGTTAATTGAGCTATAAATGAGATAATGTAGGATAATTTACTATATAAAAATACACGCAATTTTTCGAGTATACCCGGTATAAATGATAATTATACCCGTAAATTAACCAAAAATTGTGTAATTATATATTTGTTGTGTTGAATTCATGAAATTGACTTGAGAACATATCCTAAAAATAAAAGATATACTAGAAACTTAATTATATGAGTAAAGTTATATATTTCACATGTTATTTACATAGGGTATAAACTTGTATATTAATTAAATAACTAATTCTAACATATAATATCTATATTTAAGTAATTATTTAATAAAAAGAAAAAAGAAAAATCAATCAAATACAGCTGAGGATTGCTAGATTCTACGTGGCTGCTGCATAGGAGAAGAATTTGCTGATTCAAAAAGCAAATCCTTAGCAAATGACACCACATGCTTAATTAAAGAAGGAAAAAACAAAAGAAAAAAATAAGGAAAAATCCATAGGCGGTGAAAGAATCCTATAAAAATTATCCTAGCAGCAGAATGACAATGTTTAGCAATTTGGAACCAAAAAAAACAGAGAGAAAAATCAGAAAAAATTGTAGAAAAAAAAAAGAAAAAAAAAATAGAACAATTACCGAGTAAGGTTAGTTCTTAGGGTTTCCTTTGATCTGCTATTACGCCACTCCACCACCAAGGAGTACCCCCAGCGTCTAGGCGTTCCGACACACCCCCACCACTCCACGGCCACTGGAGCATCCAAGAACAGCAAGGTCAAATTCTTGCTCTGTTTTTCAAGAATTTTTAAAAATTAGTAAATCCGCCCAGAAAATTATGAAAAAAAATTGTACTTAGGTTATTTTAAACATGCTTTCATGTGATATTTTTATTTTTGAAAAATTCGTAATATTTAATATACTTTATTAAGAAATCTATTGTTCATCCGAATATATAATTATAAAATAAATGTACTAAATAATGTTGTTTCTAGCTGAAAATTTTTGTGTAGGATATGCATGAGATGTAGGTAATTGCTATGTAGCCCAAATTTTGATTTGAATAATTTTAATATTTATTGAATTTTTAGGTCTGAAATTAGCACGAAAATAGGCTGAAATTATGAATTTAATAGGAAATTATGAAATTAATTGATGAAATGGATATGTACTGATCTATGATGAATAGTAATAGTAATGAGTCAGATTGAAATTAATTGGATGGTAAAAGAATTATAATTGGATAATTTATTAAATTTAGGGGTAAAATCGTCAATATGAAAATATAAGCAATAGGTCAGAAACTTGAAACCAAGTGATAACTGAATTTCCTATATTTTTAGAATCCTATAGAAATTTTCGGGGAATTATTTGGTAACCCGAACTATTTATTACGAACTTATTAAGTAAAATAGCTTAAATTACAAGTTGGGGTGTATTTGTAATATTAATAAGCTAAAACGAATTAACCAAAAACTATATAAAGGATTGCTGATCAGATGGGATTAATGGAAATTTTTATTATAATTATTAATATTTTCTAATCGGGATACACTTTAGGTGTATTAGAACTGAATAATACTTATATTGTTACAATATAAAGACAAATTGGATAAAATATAAGTTAAATCTGTAAATTACGCATAATACGACCGTTTTTATATAATTATGTATAATTGCATTAAAAATTCAAACTACCCATTAAAATTCATCTCTAGAAACAGGACTCGTAAAACGTGTCGTTAGGTCTATACGAGCTCAATAACACTAGTTTTGTTGAAATCGAATAACCTTAAGTAATCTAGCCTATAACTATATCATATTCAAGAATATACACATTTCGGTAACCTTACCGGAATCAAAATGTGAATTAATAAATAAAAAGTACGGTTTGATACGATCAAAACGATATATAATACGTAATAGTATATATGATGTACAGTATCAACAATTAATAATTTAATTCAATACATAGTAATAACATGACTGTATATTATGAAAATAATATATATATATATAACCATTTTAGATTAAACCCTAATGTTTTCGTAATTATTACGAAAACTAAATTTGGATCTTTTGTGTAATTAGGACCTTCCAAAGACGGTTGACAATTCAAGTCAACAATAGCGAACATCTAAACAAGTAAGTTGGGATTGTAGCTTCACCGCTGTTTGGGTACTATTTAAAGTATTCGGGGACCCAAGAGTACATCTGGTTATGTTTGTAATTAGATGATAATGCGCATGTTGTGTGTGTGAATGATACTCGGTTGTGATAGGAGTTTAACTCCTTGGTGTGCTGTTCTGCATATTTGCATGGATTCTGTATTGTGTGAACTTGTTGGTCACCCCTGATTAACACTAACAGTTATTCGACTAAAATGTAATTGGACATGTATAATCACCCGTTAGGGGAAACGATTAAGAGTGTTAGGCCAAACACTGACTTCCTTCGATGAGGATAGCTGAAATGGTCCTTTCCCCATCCTTAGTCGAACTAAGTGACAGGCGAGGAGGTCGCGGTAAAGTTAGGGGCCGTGGTTCGAAGGCGGTCATGGGAGAGGGGTGTTCTCCATTGCATAAGCCCGGGTTTGGTCTGACTTAAGTCGCGATAAAACTCCTCAATCCGGGTTGGAGCGGATGAAATTTCTCTAACCTCACAGTGGACCAGATAACACTGTGCGATGTTTTCATTTGAGTGATTGCATTGCATTTTATCATGATTATTAACCTTATTCGTGATTGCACAGTACTCTTCTGACTCCGTCCCACTTACTAAGCTAGTTGTGCTCACATTCCTATAGAATCTTTTGCAGGTGTTGAGTGAAGGCAAGATGGTCAGGTACCACCGTTCCCAGGTTAGTGTGCTGCTGTGTGGGAAAGTGAGGATCGATGAATTTAATTGAACCCGAGCTTTTGGCTTTGTCTTTAAGTTTTGAGGAAAACTAAATGGGAATTCCCTAGGAGCCCACTAGTTTTCTAACTTATTGTATATAGAACGCAAAACCTGTGGTTTTTAATAAACTCTTATTGTAAATTTTACCCTTAGACGTGAAATGTTTGTTTAGATACTGTTGGGTTGTATAGAATAAGTATTTTGTAAAAGCTCTACCACAGGTTTGGATATTAACAAGTATCAGAACAGACGTTTCAAGCTCGTTGAGTTGTGCGCCTTGTGTAAACTGCGTCTACGATAGCAGCTATGAGGTCAACTTCTACCTTAGATTAGTTTACACGGCGGAACTGTTATGACTCTTCTTGTTCGGGGCGTGAAAAAAAGCTCGAAGATAAAATCCAAATTTGAGAGTGTAATTGATCCTCAAGTTTTTATCCTTACTCCAAAGGATTTAATGGTTGCTAACTTTATGGTAATTATATGATTGCTTTTTAGCTGGCACTTATAACAACATCTATAGAGATGTGAGCAACTAACTACTCTATAAGTTCGGTTAGAAACTTAAAACTATGCATCTAACAAAATCAAGGTTATCAATCAAATTAATTAAATGCAATGTATGTATAAGCAAATGCCATCACACGACGTTGTTAAGTCTACGTGAAGTTAGAGAAATTACATCCACTCTAATCCAGATTGACGAATTTCCATGTTTATGTAATAGCTCAAGACTAAACCCAAACTTATGCAATAGAGACACTGCTCCTCCCGTGATTATCTTCAAACCATTAATTTCACCCTTGTCGCGATCTCCTCTTATGTCACTTAGTTCGATTAAGGATAAAGAAGAGACTCATTATGCTATTCAAAGCTATCTCTTTTGAAGGGTTTAGTATTTAGCCAGAGAATTGTATATGTTTCCCCTATTAGGTTGTTATGCAAGTCTGTTTTAAACTTACAAGATATATATTTAGTTAGGTTCAATTTAAGGCATTCAATCGCTTTAAACAAATCACACCAATACAAGCCTGAACAGTAAACTAGAATCATATTATCAAACTCAAAAACAGGCACATATAGGCATGCGCACAGTCAACTATTTAACAACCATAATCAAGTATAATCTCAAGCCTCCGAGTATTATCAGCAATACTCCAAAATACAGTAAAGTACCAATCCTAATTTACCCGGAATTCCCGTCCGCTCACTCACTTATGGTGCAACTCACATAAGTCATCGCCGATAATCCCTATAATTCAAATATTGTTTTAATTTCGACATAATTACTATAGATAGGTTTTGTTCCAAAATTCTTATTATTATTTTCAGTTTAGGGTTTTATTATACCTAATCATTCGGGTTTTATCTTTTGCAATTATTCTTAATTTGGGCTAAGTTTTGATTCCGTTTTACGAATCCAATTTCGATTTAGGTTTTAATTCAATTCCAACTACAGGTGTTATATGTAATCTTAAGATTTTATTTCAAACCATAACATGAAATTAATCACATTATACTGGAGTATCCTAAATATCGTATTTGATTTCTAACTAGTATTCTAGTCTGTATAGTATACCATAATGTTAATTTAACTACCAAATTAGCTCTCGATGTGATAATAACTTATATTTTTCCTATAATTTCATAAATTCACCTTTCAAATAAAATTTATATCATATTCCTAATACTATAATACCATTAATTTTTATCTAATATTTTCTACCCATTTAATTCCTATATATACATATTATGTACTATTACATATTATACACTCATTTTACCTATCTAACACTTCTAATACTACATATATTATCCTCTATCATCCAATATCATATCAACATGTCTAATTATATCCTAAATCAAAATTATACCTAATTAACCCTAAATTACAAAATTAACTTAAAATATATAATTTTACCTATTACATATATACTACATAATACACCTAATAATTATATATAACACTCTAAATGTTACAAATATCACACTACATTAGAATTTAATATCCTAAAACACCTTATTATACACTAAACCAATAATTACTCATTTAATTATTTAATTAGCTCAATATCACCCATTTTATATATTATTTTAAGACCTAAAAATTTCGAGAATAGATTTCTAAAAAATCTCTTTATAGTACTATTTTAATTACTCTATTTAGCTTACACAAAAAGTTTTGAGCTCAAAAGTACATCTCTAAGGTCATTTATTTTTAAATTGAACAAAACTCAAGTTTACATGATTTCTTAAGCACGATATATTCCAAACATAAGTTTATCAAACTAAAATTTTTTGCTAAATCTACATACATAAAAATCTCATAATACCAAATTTTATAATTTTCCATAATTATTTAATATTTTTAATAAATAAAGTAAAATCAAAGAGAAAGATTGGACTTACCAGTGTTGGTTGCTCCAGCCGACAAGGCCTTGTCGGCCGATTTGAGCATTGGTACAACCATTTGGTAATGGTGGTCATTGTAAGCCTCTAAAATTGAGTTTAGAACAACCGAGCCTAGATTTCAGGCTTTTAGAGAAACTTATTCAATGAGCCCAAATTTTTTGACTAAGATAGAAAAGTTAGTTGAGGTGATACAGTGAAGTTAAATTTTAGAAATAATGACCCAAAATCTCAATTTTCTCTTAGAAATAGGAATATTCAATATAGCACTAAAATACTTAGAACTCCTAAAATCGAACTCAAATTGCGAGGAGAACTTGAAGATAAGTTAATTGAGCTATAAAATAAGATAATTTAGTATAATTTAGTATATGAATATACATATATTTTTATGAGTATACCTGGTATAAATAATAATTATACTCGTAAATTAATCGTAAATTATATAATTATATATATATATATTGTGTTGAATTCATGAAATGAATTAAGAGAACATATCCTAAAAATAAAATATATGTTAGAAACTTAATTATATGAGCATAGTTATATATTACGCGTGATATATATAAGGGATATATACTCATATATTAATAAATAACTAAGTATTAATAAAATATACTTAAAATACCTAAATAATTACAAATATTATCCAAAAAACCTTCAAAATTGCTTATTCAAGTCTGGAAACTGCTGGGAATCACTGAAGCTGGACAATTGCTGAGTCAAAAAGCAAATTCCATAATCAAACAACACCTCCTACTGGCATTTATGAGAAAAAAACAAGGAAAAAAATTAAAAATAAAAATAAAGAAAAGCGGTAACCAACTCCAACATGCATAAATAGGCTACATTACATCAATTCTCAACTTTACAAACCAAAAACAATAGAAAGAAAAATCTAAAAAAGATCGTAGAAAATTGAAAAGAAAATAAGAAAAATAAAGAAATTTTTGTGCTAAGCTAAAACCCAAGCCTGCCTTGATTCTGTTATGAAACCCAGCCAACCCTAGACGGTCCACCCATCGTACAAGCTGTCCGACGCACCCCCAACCGCTACTAGCCACCAGAGACACCAAGAACAGCAAAGTCAAACTCTTACCATGTTTTTCAATAATTTATAAAAATTAATAAATCCACCTAGAAAATTTTGAAAAAAAAAATTATTTAGGTTATGTTGAACATGCTTTTACGTGATATTTTTATTTTTGAAAAATTCATAATATTTAATATACTTTCTTAAGAAATCTACTATTCATCCGAATTTAGAATTGTAAAATAAATGTACTAAATGATGTTATTTCTAATTGAAAATTTTTGTGTAGAATGTGTATGATAGATAGATAATTGCTATGTAACTTGAATTTTGATTTGAATATTTTTAATATTTATTGCATTTTTTTACCTAAAAATAACTCGAAAATAGGTTGAAATTATAAATTTAATAGGAAATTATGAAATTAATTGATCAGATGGACATGTACTAATCTCTAGTGAATAATAATGGTATGGGATCAGAATGGAATTTATTTAGTGTAAAAGGAATCATAATTAAGTAATTTAAGATAATTTAAAGGTAAAATTATAAATACAAATATATAAGCGATAGGTCAGAAAGTTGAAACCAAGTGATAACTGAAATTTCCCTATATTTTTAGGAGTCTATAGAAATTTTTGAGAAATTATTTGGTAATCTAGATTATTTATTACGAATTTACCTAATAAAATGACTTAAATTATAAGTCGAGGCGTATTTTTAATAATAATAAGTTAAAATAAATTAAATAGTTAATTAAAAACTATGTGCATGATTATTGATCAGTTGGGATTAAATTATTATTTTTACTATATTTATGGATATTTTATTATCGGGATACACTCTAGGTATATTAGGGTTGGATAATACTCATATTGTAACGTTATATGGATAAATTAGTTAAATTACAATTTAATAACGTAAATTATATATAATGCAATAATATTTATATAGTTAATTAAAACTGTATTAAAAACTTGAACTATCTATTAAAAGTCGTCTCTAAGATCAAGACTCATTAAACATGTCGTTAGATTTATATGAATCCAACGACACTAATTTTACTAAAATTGGATAACCTTAAGTAATATAACCTATAGTTTTATTATATTCTAGAATGTAAGTATTTCAGTAACCTTACTAGAATTAAAACATGATTTAATAAATTAAAAGTACGTTCCGATACCATTGAAATGATATATAATACGTAATAGTATAAATAACATACAGTATCAACAATTAATAACTTAATTCAATATATAATGATAATATGACCATATTACAGAAATAATAATAATATATATAACCGTTTTAGATTAAACCCTAATGTTTTTGTAATTATTACAAAAATTGAAATTGGATCTTTTTTGTAAATAGGATATTCCAGTATAAAGATAGTTGACGATTCGAGTCAGCAGTAGTGAGCGTCTAAATAGGTAAGTTAGGATTGTGGCTTCACTACTTATAGGATACCGTTTTAAAGTATCCGAAAACCCAAGAGTACTTTTGGTTGTGTTTGTAGTTAGTTAGTTATGCGCATACCGTGTGTGTGTATGATACTTAGTTGTGACGGGAGTTAAACTCCTTAGTGTGCTGATCGGCATGTTTACATTATTTTTGTACTATATGAACTTGTTTGGCCACCTTGATTAAAACTAACATCTATTCGACTAAAATGAAATTGGACATGCATAACACTCATTAAGAGAAACGATTAAGAGTGTCAGGCCAAATACTAACTTCCTTTGATGAAGATAGCTGAAATGATCCTTTCCCTATCATTAGTCAAACTAAGTGCAAACGAGGAAGTCATAGCAAAGGTGGGGACCGTAGTTTGAAGGCAGTCATAGGAGAAGGGTGTTCTCTATTGTACAAGCCCGAGTTTAGTCTGACTTGAGTCGTGATGAAAATCCTCAATCTAAGTCGAAGCGGATGTAATTTCTCTAAACTTACAGTGAACCGGATAACATTGTAAGATGTTTTATTTGATTGATTACATTGCATTTCATCGTAATTATTAACCTTATTTGTATTTATGTTTGTATAGTACTTTTCTGACTCCCTCTCACTAACTGAGCTAATTGTGCTCAAATTCCTATAGACCTTTTTACAAATGTTGAATGAGGTCAAGATGTTCCGATACCACCGTTCCCAAGTTAGTATGCTGCTGTTTAGGAAAGTGAGAAATAAGGAATCGACTAAACTTGGGCTTTTGATTTTTTTTTTTTTTAGTTTTTGAGGAAACTAACTGAGAATTTCCTAAGACGCCCACTAGTTTCCTAACTTATGTAAATAGTTTACAAACTTGTAGCTTTTTAATAAACTTTGATTGTAAACTTTAACTTTGAATATAAAACATTTATATAAGTACTGTTGTGGTACTAGACAATAGGTTGTATGAAACGGGTATTTTGTAAAGCTCTACCATGGGTTTGATTATTAATAGGTGTCAGAACAGATGTTTTAAGTTGGTTAAGTTATATATGCCTTATGTGAACTGTATCTACAATAGCAGCTGTGAAGTCAGCTTCTATCCTAGGTTAGTTTACACGGTGAAACTGTTATGACTCTTTCTGTTCGGGGTGTTACAGTCATCCTCTCCCTAGTGATCACTGGGTGGTGATTTCCTCTTAATACCCTATTTACATTATATTTTTCTAATTTTTCCTAAAAATTCTTTCTTCTCTCTTCTCTCTTTTCCCTATTTTTTTCTAAGCTCCAAATTGACCAAATGCGGTTTAAGAAGTAGTTTGTTGAATTTATAATGTGGTTTAGGTTTTTTTTTTTTTATTGCCAAGTGTTCATTATCTCTTCCTTTTTTACTTTATATTTATTTCAATTTTATTTGTTAATTTCTTTTCTTTACTTTTTAGCTTGCCATGTCTCATTTCTAGACCCTTCCATATTTTCTAGTAGTTTTTTATAAAATTTTTTATTATTTTTTATGAATTTTCTTTAATTATTTAATGTTATTTTAGCTTAGTTTAGGTATTTTAAGTAATTTTACGTATTTTATATACACGTAAATACATATATAGAACAAATAAATAATCTTAAATATTATTTATGTTATTTTATGATTTTTAGTTTACATATAAATTATCTCTATTGATTCGTTGGTTATTTGAATTCGTTTTATACGTTTTCAATAAATAACGAGTAATATACAGATTATTCAATATCATAATAATTAATTATTTTCCTAAATCCAAGCTTATTGGATCACTTTTACTAATATTTATAACTTTGTAATAAGATTTGGGCTTACTTGTACAACTTACCCGATCTCTCTAAATTTTACAAATTTAACCCCAAATACTTGATTGCAGGGCTTACAATACGTAATATAGTTGGTTAAAAACAAATCTACATATCCATTACTAATTCCATTATTTGTTGTTGTTATTAGATTTAGAGATATAACTTTATTTTTTAGGTTTTTTATAATCGTTTTTATAAGATTTCGGGTGTACCAACACATGGTAAGGTTGATTTTAGCATTTGTCCTTATTGTTTAGAGTATGTCCCTCCTTCTTCTACATAATCATTTGTGCAACCTTGGCGGATCCTTAAGCACTAATGGTGGAAAATGAATCGCTAGTTTAAGATCTACACCATTTTAATAATATCTGGCTTAATCTCCAAATTGTTAATCGCAAAAACTAACCTAATAATGTTAGAATTAGTTTCGGTAACAAGCTATCAATAAAGTCACTATTAAGTATCAGTACTTAATACCTTGGTTATATGACATGTTAAAGAGCTTCATGGTGACAGGGTCTTCTCAAATTAGTGTAGTCAATTGGTTGTCCGTGTAGTTATGGAGTTTTTAAATTCTACAAGTGCTATTTATTTCTACGACTCTTTATATTATCAAGTTTAAAAAAAAAAAGGAATCAAAACAATTTTAGGTAACTCCACAAACTTGGATTGGTACCATCTCCACTTAAATAACTTCTTTCCATCAAGTAGATAAGGCTATTTCAATATCATCTATGATCTCAAAGAGATAGTGTTAACATATGACGACATTAAATAAAACAACCTTTTGGTTTTGTACTCTTCATCTCTTTTCTTTCTCATTTTGGAAAGGAGAGAGAGAAAGAGAGAGATAATGGTGGTAGAAGTTTCCACATATTCCGATTATGAACAGCACTATCCCTATATACATCAAGTTCACTTTTGAGGTAAGAATAAGTTATCCTTGAAGCAAGTGTTGAGCATAGATCATCATTGTTGTTGAACAAAAATAACTTAAGAAGACTATGATCATTGTATCACTTTTCATTTTAATACTAAATTTGTGAAAAGAATAACACCTATAAACGCAAATCTAGGAATATAAAAAAGATCGTAAAAAAAAAGATGACATAAGTATTAACTTTTTATTCCATGTAAGTTGGAAGGGATTGACTACAACAAAACTAAGCCAGGATTTACATCTAATGTAAGCCCTACAATTAGTCACTTAGGGCTTCGATCAGCTGAAAGATCCGATCAAGTCTAAATTACAAGTAAAGTTAGAAATATTAGTAAAATGATTCTGTAAGTTTGAATTTAAGAAAATAAGCAATAAAATGAAAGAATATAAAAGTTGTAAATTTCAAGTATATAACTGGTTATTTATCGAAAATGCGTAAAATACATTTCGATAATTAACGAATTGCTAGAGATAAATTATATATATACTAAAAATCATAAAATAACCTAAATAATATTTAGGAATATTTATTTGTACTATACATGAATTTACATGTATGTAGAAATATGCGCAATTACTTAAAATACGCGAAATATGCTAAAATAATAATAAATAATTAAAGAAAATTCATAATTAAGTAAGAAAAAATCAAGAAAAAATGTATAAAAATGTAGAAAAGTCCAGAAGTGGGGCGTGACAATCTGATATTGAAGAAAAAAAATCAACCAATTAAAATGCAACAAATAGAAAGTGGAAAAAGAGAAGAGATAAGGCAATTGTCTTATTTAATTAATGTACAATAATTTCCCTAAAGCCCTATAAATAGTAAGAAAATTTTAGAAGCTCATTTGGTCAGTTTGGAGAGTGAGAAAAATAGGGAGAGGCGAAATTGAGAAAAAAATTAGGGTTAAGAAAAAAAATAAGAAAAAACTATGCAGTTAGGGCTATAAAGAGGAACCAACATCAGACGAGCATCTAGGAGTGGATGGCCACCACCACCACATAGTGGTGGCAGCACCTAGATCGGCAAACAATGCCACAACGGCCAGCAGTGGCCGGAGCCACTTAGACCGGTGAGTCCGATTTCCAATCCGATTTTGTGTAATTTTGTAAAAATAATAAATATTCTTAGAAAATTGTGAAACTTGTTATTCTGGAATATTTTTGTATATAGTTTTTAGGAAAAATATTATTTTGATGAAAACATGTCCCGTAATATATGATCCTTAAGAAATCATACAAAACTGAACATGTTTCGGTTTAGAAATAAATGACCTTAGGAGTGTAGTTTTGAGCCCAAAATTTTTTTGTAGACTACTTAGATGATATAGAATAGTGCTATGAAGCCTGTTTTCAAGAATTAATTTTCTAAACTTTTAGATAATTTTTAAGCCTTAAAATGAGGCATAAAATGAGTAATTTAGGGTTAATTAAGTAATTAAATGGTTAATTACTGATTTAGTGAATAATTATATGTTTTAGGATGTTGAAATCTAATGAAGTATGTTACTTGTTGCATTTAGGGTGTTAGATGTAATTATTAGGTTAATTATGTAGTAAATGAGTAATAGAGAAAAATAGTAAATTTTAAGCTAATTTTGTAAATTAGGGTAATTAGGAGTAAAATCTGATTTGAGATGAATTTAGACATTTTGAAATAATAATTGATGTTAAGAGATAGTAATTAGAGTGATAAAAATATTGGATGTGTACTATGTACATAATAAGTAATAGTACATAATACACAATTATTAGAAATATAATAAATAAAAAATATTAGAATAAAAACTGATATTATGATAATAATAAAAATATACAATAAATCTGATAGGAAACTTGAATTTATGTAATTATATGAAACATGTAAAAATTTCTTATATCAAGAGTAAATTGGTACACTATTAAGGATTTAAGTGTACTGGATATAATAAAATATTGACTAGGGGAAATTATGGTATTTAGGATATCTAGAAGTAAATTGATTAATTTCACATTATGAGTTAAAACAAGTTTCTAGAGTGAGTATAAAACAGTACTTAGAAATCGAACTAGAATCTAATTTAAAAATCGATGCGGAAATTGAACCCAAACCTAGCCCCAAACCTAGAGTAATTGCAAAAGATTTGAGAACCTAGATAATTGGATATATTAAACTCTAAATAAAAGATCACAATAAGTGTTATGGGATAAAACGAACCTATAATAGTTATAAGAAAAAAAAAACTGAAACCACGTTTGTGTTATAGGGATGATCAGCGATGGTCTGAGCAAGTTAGACCTCGAGTGAGTGAGCGAAGAGTCCAGGTACGTTGAGATTAATATGTTACTGTATTTTAGAGGCTTGAGATTATGCTTGATTATGCTTGTCAGATAGTTGATTGTGTGCATTTGCTTGATTATGAGTGATGCTATGATTTTGTTTGTTATTCGGGCTTGTATTGTATGATTTGTATGAAATGATTGATCACCCTAAATTGGACCTAATCAAATATATGACCTGTAATCATAATTGGACCTACATGGCAACCCATTAGGGGAATCTAAGATTCTCCAGCCAAATACCGACCCCTTCAAAAGGGATAGCAGGATTGCAAAATGGTCCCTTCTTCATCCTTAGTTGAACTAAGTGACAGGAGAAGAGGTCGTGGCGAGGGTGAAGTTAATGGTTCGAAGGTAGTCGTGGGAGGAACAGTGTATCCATTGCACAAGCCTCAATTTGGTCGTGAGCTATTGCATTAATGGCAACTCCTCAACCCGAATTAAAACTGGTGCAATTTCTCTAATCTCACGACAGACCGAACAATGTCGTACGATGGCATTTGCTTGAACATGCATTGCACCTAATAAGTTAATTGATAACCTTGTTATGTTTGTGGTATAGTTTTAAGTCCTCTATCCTAACTTACTGAGCTGTGGTTACTCACATCCCTATAGACATCGTGCAGGTGTTGGTTAAAAAGTGGCATACAACTACTTTGAAGTTAACAACTGCTGGATCCTAAGAAGTAAGGAAAAATATTTAAAGAACAAATATATATTCTTAAGGTCTAAGTTTTTATTTTAGAATTTTTCATTTTTTAATAATGTAATAACTGAATTATAGTGTATATATATAAATTTTCTCACTTTCTTAGGTAAATGATTTATTTAAATTACAAATTGTTTACTTCAAAGCGGGTTAATCGTGGACGCCTTGTGTAGATGGGGTCTAAGATAGCGGTCTAAGATAGCGGTTGTAAGGCCAACTTCTATCTTAGAATAGTTTATACGGTGAGACTATTACAACTCTACCGCTTCGAGGTGTGACATCTAATAAAGGACATTTTTTGTTTTGGTAAGTAATTTTCATTTAATTGCTTTTATTTTTCCACTTAACTAGCAATTAATATTTCAATTCTTGTATTTCTTCTCTAATATTATTTTTTCCACTTCCAAAACCGTTATACTCAAGATAATCACATAGAGCAAGAATATCTTTATTTTTCCTCTTCTTTTTTTTGTTTTCCTTTTTTCCACTATCAAACTTTATGCCTAAAGTTTGAATAGAACTTTTACTTTGGTAAAAAGAAAAAGAAAAAAAGAAAGAGTATTTAAGAAAAAGAAAAAAAGAAAGAGTATTTTTACTTATCAAATTTATTATCTTTATCATCTCTATTGAAATGACATAGCAAATGCTTATTGGACTAAAAGAATAAAAATATTAGAAGTAAGGAAATAAATGTGATAATTATAAATTTGATTAAATATGAAATTTAGCAATTTCAAGCTTTACGAAAGACATCGAGAGAAAACCAAAATTTGAGAGATAACTTGACATTGTTTCTTGTGTTGAACCTATGATTCATTATTTGATTTTGATAAAAACAAAAAAAGGGTATATAACTAAACATGTTGTTTTTTAAGAGAACAAAATAAGAGGATGATTAAGTTAAATATTATTTGATTATATTGAGGTAATTGAATAATATTAATTAATTTACTTAATGATTAAATATACAATTATCTCTACAAGAAATTTAATCTTTTAAGTGGTGATCAAATGATCTTGAAGTTAAATTGCAAAGAATATTTGTTGTTGTGTGTTAAAGAATTTTCAAGTAATATTTGGTCTACCGAGTTGATGGCTTAAGGAAGAACCAGGCTGACGATACAAAGCCCTAAAAAACACAAAGAAAGGTACACTGACCTAGAAGAACCAGCTTACCAATAGAGTAATTTATACTAGCTTGCCGGTAATTAAAAGTACTAGCATGCAGGTAATTAAAAGTACCAGCATGTCGATGAGTCTGATACAACTAGCCGTTGGAGCATTTAATGTATTGTAACGGGAAGAATTGAATGAGATAATATAAATGCTCAACAACTCGACCAAGGATAGAAGAAAACTGATCTTTTGCTGCAATATTTCAACATTTTTTTGTATTCTTGTTGTCTATAATTCTCATTGTCTCTTGTACTATAAATTGCTAATATTTAGAGAGATTTAAAGTGTAGTGCTTGGAAGCTATTAGTTGCAAAGTATTAAGAGTTAAAAGCATCATACCAATAATCCTTGAGATTAAGTTTTATATTGTGAGTAGAGATTGTGATTTGTACTGAGAATTGTGAGTGAGAACCTTATGTAATCAAGTTTGTGTGTATGTAGCTCTTGGAGTTTATTTTGAGAAATCAATAAAGCGATGTGAAGTTTTCGATTTGAGGCATTATGTGTCCGTGGAGACCAAGGGGCAGTCCGAACTCCACGTTATATATGGGCTTAATTTTCTTTATCCCTATCTCTTTTAATTTTCACTTTTATTATTGTTTTATTGTTGTTTTAATTACTCTTATTATTGCATTTAATTGTTTATATAGAAAAAGAATTACAATTTATCCTTAAAACTTAATTAATCTTCCTTCTTGAGTTTAGCCTAGTGTTCTTTAATTGATATTAGAGCAAGTTTCTAATCACTAGCTTAACCGCATATTAGAGTAAAGGCCATAGCATTTAATACACTAGGCTTTATGGAAGAGTAAACTATAAATAGACCACCACTCTTAATTGGGAATAATTATCCTTATTAGAAATGTAGAATGAGTATATTCTTAAAAGCACAAAATAAATCATTATGGCAAGTAGTGGATAAAGGACCATTCAAGATAGAAGGCAAGGAAGAAGATAATTATACCGATAATGATTGGAAGTTATTAAACTTAAATGAAATAGCTATGAATATTTTGCATTGTGCCATCAATAAAAATGACTTTAATAGAATTTATACATGCAAGAGTGCTAAGGAAATTTGGGAAGAATTAAAAAGTACTTATGAAGTAACTAGTAAAGTAAAGAATACAAAAATAAGTTTCTTATGTGGACAATTTGAAAATTTTAAGATGGATCCAAATGAAACAATTGATGAGATGCATAATAGGTTTATCAATATCATTAATCTCTTGAGTGTTTTTGGAAAGACATTTATTAATCTTGAAATAAATTCCAAAATCCTTAAGTCTTTACTAAGAGATTAGGAAGCTAAGAGAAATGCGATCAAGGAAGCTCGTGATCTTAACACAATGCCAAAAAAGCAACTCTTTGGAACTATTAAAACTCATGAGATGGTTAAGAGACAAGGAGAATAATCTAAAAAGAAAACAATTGCTCTGAAGGTAACTAAGGAGAGCTCAAGTAGCAATGAAAGAGATAACGATGATGATGTGACAATGATCACAAGAAATTTTAAGAAATTTATGAAGTTCAATAGGAAATTGGTAAAAGATAAGGATGAAAACATATCTCAGTCAAGGACGGAGAAAAAGGAAGCAATCAAGTGCTATAATTGCCAAAAACCGGGTCACATTTAACAATATTGTCCGGGTCTAAAGAAAGCTGAGAAAGGAGCAAGGAAAAAGGCTATGATGGCAACTTGAAGTGATAGTGATTTAAATGACTTAGAAGGAGAAATATGCTTTATGGCAATAGGCAATGAGGCATGTTCCACTTTTAGTGATTCTTCATTTGACAAGCTCAAAAATATGTATAATGAGTTACTTAAAGAATTTATTAAGGCTCAAAAGAAGAAGAAGATGATGAAACAAATGATGGTTGAAATAGGAAATGAATTTGATTTTTTTAGAAATGAATATAATAAAGTGAATGATGTCAAAGAAAGTTTAGAGGGGGATAATGAGCACTTAAGATTAGAAGTTGATAAATTAAATATAAACAATGAAGCATTGAATCTTATGAATGAGGAGTTGGCTAAGGAAAATGATAAATTGAAAGAAAAGTACAATTCTCTAGAAACAAAAGTTGATAGCATGAAAAATGAGGATAATATGGTTAATAGGCTAGGAGAACTTCAACTTGAAAACACTATCTTGAAGTCTAGCTTAGATGATTTAAAACAAACTATAGTCAAGTTCGTGAATGGATAAAAGAATTTAGATAAGCTCCTTTGTTCTCAAAGGTAAGGATTAAACAAAACTGGAATTGGTTATAGTATGGAATATATTTACAAGTCTTACAAAAGTCACTTTATAAAAGTAACAACTTAGACCTATAACTATTGTCGTAAATATGGTCATATCGTACATACGTGTGCAATACGTCCCAATACCAATTTGAATCATAAAGGTAAAATGGTTTAGGTTCGAAAAGAACAAGTATATATTATTGTAACTAACCACAAAGGACCCAAACTCACATGAGTACCAAGAAAGCAATCACATATTTTTATAGGAACTTCAAATGGAAGAAACTCAAGAAACTTGAATATAGAATACTTAAAGAAAACTCAAAATGCATCTAACATGGTATGTGATTCAAGAAACTTATTCAAGTAGTCTCCATACAATAACTAGCATATTTTGTGTACACTTGAAGTTTTCTACATTTGCTTAGGCTTCCTTGTACGCATATCTACCATCTCGTGATTTTAATATCAAATTTTAGCTCCCACATGTTTAAATATGCCAATATTTCACGTATGAATGGTTGGCTTGATTTAACTATGAAACTATGCATAATTGATATATCCCCAATTTAAGCTCACATCAGTATTTAGGAACTTAACTAGTATTTTTTCAATTACTAGTTTTGTAAGCCATGCTTAAACTCTCATAGCATCACTCATAATTAAGCATATGTACACAATCAACTATCTAATAAGCGCAACCAAGTATAATCTTAAGCCTCCAAAATATAGTAACGTATTAATCTCAACTTACCTGGACTCCTCGCTCGCTTACTCAAAGTCCAAATCGCTTAGGCCATCACCGATCATCCTTATAACACAAACATGATTTCAGTTTTTATATAATTATTATAGGTTGGTTTTATCCTATAACGCGTATTGTTATCTTTTGTTTAAGGTTTAATATATCCAATTATCTAGGTTCTTAAATCTTTACAATTATTCTAGGTTTGGAGTCAAGTTCAGGTTCAGTTTCTGCATTGATTTCTAAATTTGGTTCTAATTCAATTTCTAAGTATTGTTTTATACTCGAACTCTAGAAACTTGTTTTAACTCATAATATGAAATTAATCACCTTACTTCCAAATATCCTAAATACTATAATTACCACTAGTCAATATTTTATTATACTCGGTACACTTAAATCCTTAATAGTATATCGAATTTACTCTTGATGTGAGAAATTTTTATATTTCTTATATAATTACATAAATTGAAGATTTCTACTAGATTTATTATATACCCCTATTATTTATATAATATCAATTTTTATTCTAATATCTTCTATTTATTATATTTCCAATAATTACATATTATATATTATCACCTATTATGTATATAATACACATCTAATATTTTTAACACTCTAATTATCATCTCCTAACATCAATTATCATTTCAAAATGTCTAAATTCACCCTAAATCAGATTTTCCACCTAATTACCCTAAATTACCAAATTAACTTAAAATGTACTATTTTTTCCTATTACTTATTTATTACATAATTAGCCTAATAATTATATCTAGCACCTTAAATGCTACAAGTATCATATTTCATCAGATTTCAACATCCTAAAACATATAATTATTCACTAAATCAGTAATTAACTATTTAATTACTTAATTAACCCTAAATTACCCATTTTATGCCTCATTTTAAGCCCTAAAAATTATCTAAAAATTTTAAAAATTAATTTTTGAAAATAGGATGCATAGCACTGTTCTATATCATCTAAGTAGTCTACACAAAAATTTTGATCTCAAAACTACACTCCTAATGTCATTTATTTCTAAACCGAAATATGCTCGGTTTTGCATGATTTCTTAAGGAATATATATCATATTTTCATCAAAATAATATTTTTCATAAAAAATACATACAAAAATATTCTATAATAACAAAATTCATAATTTTTTAAGAATATTTATTATTTTTACAAAATTACACAAAATCAGGCTAGAAATTGAACTCATCGATTTGGGTGGCTTCGGCTACCGTCAATGGCCATGGGTGTGTCGGCCCACCTGGGTGCTACCACCACTGTATGGTGGTGGTGGCCATCCACTTCCAGCTGTTCGTCGGGTCTGGGTTCTCCTCTAAGGCCCTAATTGCACAGATTTGAGTAATTTTTTTGTAATTAATTAATACACTTACTATTTCGACCCTCTCCATTTTTCTCACTCCCCAAATTGACCAAATGAGTTTTTGTAATTTTCTTGCTATTTATAGAGCATTAGAAAAATTATTGTGCATTAATTAGACAAGACAATTGCCTTATCTCTTCTTTTTTCCACTTTCTATTTGTTACGTTTTAATTGGTTGATTTTATTTCTTCAATTCCAGATTACCATGCTTCCATTCTAGATTTTTCCTCAGTTTTCTTGATTTTTTCTTAATTAATTATGAATTTTATTTAATTATTTATTATTATTTTAGCACATTTCGCGTATTTTAAGTAATTAGGCGTATTTCTAACTACATGTAAATTCATATATATTACAAATAAATATTCCTAAATATTATTTAGGTCATTCTATGATTTTTAGTATACATATAATTTATCTCTAGCGATTCGTTAGTTATCGGAATACATTTTACAAATTTTCGATAAATAAAGAGTTATATACTTAAAATTTAGAATTTTTATATTCTTTTATTTTATTGCTTATTTTCTTAAATTCGAACTTACGGGATCATTTTACTAATATTTCTAGATTTACTCATAATTTAGACTCAATCAGATCTTTCAGTCGATCAAAACCTTGAATGACTAGTTGTGAGGCTTACACCATACTCAAACATGTATTTGAATTTTGCTTGAATTGTTGGTGTGCGAAAACTCAATGCTTATACACATAATTTGCTCATACATGAACACTTTCACTTTATCATAAATTACTTAACTCTATGGATTTGATTCAAATAAATCTTAGCTATCTAGTTAAAAATTAAGTTTTTCAAGTCTTAACGGACTCAAATAAACTTGTTTGAAGTGTTAAGATGTTCATTAAATCTCTGCAAATCAAATTAGATTAGTAACTTTGCTTAAACAAATGGTCTCTGTTGTTTTTCTGCAAAATTGCAAATAACCGATAATTCGATATACTGCTCTAAATTTTCATTTTGTTTCGATTCTGTTATAAAAACCGGCATGCCAGTACCCTTAACCACCAGCATACTGGCATACCGGTATACTATTTTCTATAACAAATTTGCAACAGTTCTATTCCCATAACCAATATACTGGCTCCCTATACTATTAGCTTGCCGATACCCTTATTTCCAGCCACAAATAACACTGTTCCTTTCTCTCTCTTTCCATCTTCTTTCTAAAACCCTTTTTTCTCTTCCCCCAAAGCTTAGAGTCATTCTCTCTCTTCAATCTTCCATCTCCAAACTCTCAAGATCATTATTTTTCTTCATTAATCATCTCCAAATCCACATAATCTCTCATTAATCCCTTTACTTATTCAAATCATACTCTCCTCTTCTCCTTCACACGACTTTCTCTCTCTACCAACCCCACATCCACCATTAAGACTCCACCTTGATGAATTATAGCCACTTCTAAATGAACTATTGTTACTCATCTTGCCCCATTCCTCCTCCAGCTTAAAGATGATGATCTACAAATTACATAAATTGCTAACTTCCAATCTATTTTGTATATGCTCTTCATTATGTTTTTCTCATACCATGAATTTAGCCATTAGTCACTACTATTGTTATTTTCTATTGTCTTGCATTAACCATTATCTTGACTTTTATCGCTTATGTTGCCCGTCTATATTGTTATCTACTTATGGTTCATATATCTCATAGAGTTATTACACTCCTCATAGTTAGCTCACATTATTGAACATTTGATGTAGCATGGGCTGATTTTGATGAATTCATTATGAAAAAATTATTTTGGCACGTTTTTTAACCTCTTTAATTTCACTTTTGTAAGAAGTATATCCTAAGGCTTAAGCTGAATTATGCCAAAATTTTGACTTGAATCCTCTTCTCTCTTCACCGCCTGGATCCTCCTCTTTTTAATGAGGCCGAAGGGGAAGAAATATTCAAGTTGTTAGACTGTCAAAACATGTATTACATCAAATTGATGATAGTTACTCAAAAGATAATATTGATCCCATATCTTTAGCATATCTTGATTCTTTGAAAGTTTGATGTATTCTTTATGTGAAGTTATTAAGAAGTAAGACTTGGTTCCTTAGTATATCAATATACTCTCATTTTGCAAGCACTCACTTAATCTTATTCAATTGTCAAATATCTTGAAATCAAGTGCTAAATTGAAGGGAAGTATTATATTGATGGGGAGTATTTAAAGTATAAGAACTTTATCCTCATAAAAAAGAGGGAGATTGTTAAACCTAGGGTTCATTGTTTGATTTTGATAAAAACAAAATAAAAAGTATATAACTAAACATGTTTTTTAAGAGAACAAAATAAGTGAATAATTAAACTAAGTATTATTTGATTATATTAAGGTAATTGAATAAGATCAATTTATTTGCTTAACGATTAAATATATCAATTATTTTTACAAGAAATTTAATCTTTTGAGTGGTGATCAAATGATTTTGAAGTTAGATTGCAAAGAGTATTTGTTTGTTATGTGTTAAAAGAATTTTTGGGTAATATTTGGTCTACAGGGTTGACGGCTCAGGGAAAAACCAGGCTAACGATATAAAACCCTAAAAAACACACAAAAAAAAATACACTGACCTAAAAGAACTAGCTTGTCGATTCACTTGCCGGTAGAGTAATTTTTACCAGCTTACAAATAGTTAAAAATACCGACATGTCGGTAAGTCTAATACAACTAGCTATTGGAAGATTTAATGCACTATAATGAAAAGAATTGAATAGGATGATATAAATGCTCAACAACCTGATCAAGAACAGAAGAAAACTGATCTTTTGCTACAATATTTCAACATTCTCTTGTATTCTTGTTATCTATAATTCTCATAATTAGGTGATTAGGTCACATGAACTCAATTACAATCTAATGAGTTATTTAGACATCTTTCTATTATTTTTTACTTTAAGTGGTGTCTACTTAGCAAATTTGAATTGCATAACCCACCTATTCATTTAGGCACTAGTTGATCAATTCTTTTGGTAGGGGTTGTGCAACACTCCTTTCATCCTGTCGGATGGTTAATAATGGCTTCTTTTATTTGTTTTCCTAATTTGAGAATTTTTTTATTTTTTATAATTTTATTATTTTCATTTAATTACTTAATTAAATATGTTACATAATATTGTTTTATTAAATGAATTATTTATAGATAAATCAAAAGTGACACATATCATTAACTAGTATATGTAGATAAAGAGAAAATATAGATGTAGAAAGTATAAAAATCGAAAACAAAGGTATACAAATTATACAGCGTGAATTATTTTAAAAAATATTTTGGAAAAAAAAAAAGAAAGAAAGAAAACTTATTTTTCAGTTTTACAGATTATTTACACTAGTATGCAAATGTACTTTAATGAATGCAATATGAGTTTTCTAATGGTTTAAAAAAAAAAAAATCATGTGTTGAGGAGAAAATTATCTTTCGGATCAATTCCGTGCAGTTTTTAGTTGGCACTTCCTGACAGAAATTAGATTATGAAAACAATTAAGAGCTGAAGTGCTTTCGATTTTAGAAAGCAGACAGAGACATGCATATTATAGTGTAATGAATAGATGCTCTACAAAAGAGAAGTAAGTCCCCCACTATATGCAAAAGGAATTCTCAAAATGGTTTGCAATTTAAAGTGCAAAAATCAAGCAGACCTATCGTTATCATAATTACATTAATTTACCTCAATTCTAGGCCATTATGGTCGACCTCCCAATGGATCGCAAATGGGTACCTCAAAAGCTTACTTGCGGTATTCCCCTCAACTAATCCAACAATGTTCCTCCCGCATCTTCATTGCAAACTAATATTTGTCCTCCATTCCTTTTCATTGCGTTTCAAAAAAAGTACAACTTTAGTCTTCATTGTTTATCACCTTTTCTAATTTGATTTTTTTTCTATTTCAATTCTAGACATTTACATACGTTTACAAATAAGTTCGTTATTAGATTACTAGTTATTTTTTCTACTAAAAATGACAAATGGCACCATCTTATAGATCCATCTATTTTTATTAAATAAATAAAATATTAAAGATAAATAAAGTAATAAAATAATTTTCAAAAGAAATGGCTTACCACCCCTTTAGCATTTAGGTAGCCAAGATGGCCACTCATTAACGATAGGTCGTGATCGACTTCAAAAAAGTGAATTATGAGACCCATTAATAGTTACTAATAACAACCTACAACTTATGACCTTAGGAGGGTCGTGTACCTAATAATTAGAAAATAAGGTAAATAATAGTAAAATTCAATGAAGTCTTAACAAGGTCACACAAACCAAATGAAACCCAATTCCATTTTATTACAATTACCTTAAGGCAGTAGGTGGCCACCGATAGTCATTAGTAGGTCTTATAACTCACTTTTTTAAAGTAAGTCACTACCTATTGTTAAGGAGTGGTCATTTCAATCACCCTCGGTCTTAGGTTAGCCAAAATGAGTATTTTTATTTTTCCATAGCTTTTCTTCTTTTTTTCTGAATTTTGTTGTCATTTTTTATTTATTCATTTCAATAGATTTATATTTTAATAAATACATAATTATTATATATGTGCGTATATTTTTATTTTCATTTTTTTGTATTATTCACTTATTTTGGTTTTTCAATTTTTTATTAATTTCATTCAATTCCTCTAATATTATTTAATTTTTGCATTTTTTATACTATTATTTCATATGATAAAGTGAAATCAAATAGTGTCATGTGTCGATCTCTTGATGATAAAGTTAACACTGATGTTTAAAAAGCTTGTTTGAGAACATTGAGGACTCAAGTGAGAAAAAGTAAACATTTCAAACTAAAATAGAAAATTAAAAGATGTTAGAGGACTAAATTTCTACTTTTTCGAATAAATTTTTATAAGTAGGAATTCATTTCAAATCTTAGCATTAATTAGAATCTCCAAAGAAAATAAAAGTTAATAAATTCTTCAATTACCTATAACTTCCATAGCAAAAGGGAAATTAGGTATCAAATTATGATAGATCTCTAAAATCTAAATTCTCCACTACTCTTCCCATTAGGACTAAAAGTGATCACTAACATCATTCACACAACCATAATAGAGGCCATGTCTTTAATAATCATAAAAATTAGTATCCTTATGATCATCTTCTTAAATCAAAACCCCAATAGCTGAATAGTAAGGCATAGCACAAAAGTAATGCATACATATACCTACATATGTTATAGGGCTAGCGATTTGGTGAGCTCGAATACGACAAGATAAGATTATAAATGGGTTTGTGAATAAAAAAAAGCTAACATGAGACACAAATGGGTCCGACTTATTTAAACATGATAAAATTCATGTTTAAGCTTGAGTACAACTCGCAAACCTATTTATTAAGTAGATCCTATAAATATGTCTTAAGTCCAACTCATAAACCGGTTTAATTTTAAAATAACCACTATTTTTTAAAGTTAGAAGAGTATTAGTTTCTCCATTTTCATGAATATATGAAGAAAGATGGTACAAAATATTGGTAGTAATAAGAGCTTAAGATTCTATTAATAATGATTAAGTAGACAAATTACAATAATTTTACCATTTACAAAAACATATACTGGGTTAAATTTATTTCATTTGCTACTATGCCTATAATCTTTACATTATCAAAGAATTTCAATCTTTTAAAAGTATGTAAATACTTATAAGTGGTTGATAAATTTGAGTTAGAGTTATATTTATATGAGTAGCATATGATGGTGGAATTGAGTATTTGAGTTATTGGAATACCAATTAATCTCAATATCTTCAATTTACAAAAATGACATGTGATATCTTCGGCATATTAATGTTCACAATAACTACAAAATTCTTATTTAGTGCGCAATTAAATTCTTGATCAACAGAGTAGCTTATTGAAGTTAGAGACTATGGAAACTCTATTATGTATAAAGGATTGATTTTATTAAGAACATAATAAATTAAATTATTTTTTTAATATTTTAATATCATTTATTTTTTAGTAATACAATTTTTTTATACATGCAAATTCTTTAATTATCTATTTAGGAAAATTGCCATTAATAGCAATATATTATTAAGGCATGATTCAACTTAATATCAAGATATTACATAATCAATCAATTTTAAATTTTCTATATTTGATTAAACATTACTTTATTAAACTTTTGTTGAGTTGTAATTTCATATATAAGTGTTAAAATCATATCATTTCAATTTAGAAAATGTCAATTTTATGATCGTCATTTTCCCTATGAATTTATAACTATTTTATAAATTTAATTATAACTTTTTAATTGATAAATAAGTTCAACTTAAACACAAAACACATTTAGTAAATGGGTCAGGTTACAAGTTAAGGTTATCGAGACACGAATCCTTTTAAACATGAACATGAAATACAATTAGTTAATATAAATGTCACCTATGTTAAACCATGCATGATTTAGTTAATCCAAATGCAATTATGTAACACATTTGGTATATCCAATTAAATTAAATATTTATATAATATATGTCAAGTATAAAGAATTTGAGAGTTTAACTCTAAAAATCATTTTTCAAAATGTAGATCCTTGTATACTCCCAAAAGCCAGTTTTAAAAATATAAACTCTTGTGCTTTCATGAGTCTATGAAATCCTTTATGCTCCTATATGTTTATGGAATCTATTAGATTCCATGAGTATGTAAAATCGGTGTGATTATGAATCTACATAATTAAATTTAATTCCTATGAGTCTGCAATCGATATGCTTTCCATAAGTCATTCCACCATTCAATTATGTCCCTACTAAAAAAGATTGTTGTTTTCTATCCTTTTGTTTAGAAGGAGCAAGTCAAGTAGGTCCCATTTCTCATTTAAGATCTTAAGAAAAATCCGATTAATTTCCTGAACAATACAATATATCATAAACCAATATCTTATAACATAAAGATCGTACTTCCTAGGTTTATGGTTGATATTCCACTTGCATATTTGATTAGATCTCAAAATTAAAAGTTTCCAACAGTTAGATACTTACTTGGTTGATCTAGGGTTATAGGTAGTACCATGCCTCAAACTAGAGAGTCGTAACAGTTTTTTCGTACAAACTAACCTATGCTAAAAGCTAGTCGCCTTAGCTACTAACGTAGGTATAACCTACACAAGGCATTCACCACTCTATTGCTTGGAAGCGCCCCTTTCAATACCTGATATGAGTCAACTTGTGGTGTAATTTTTAAAAATAGATTCTGAAAAATAATTTTTACAACTAAAATTTCACTAAAATCAATAAGCTTGCAAAGTATAGAATAAATTTCATTAATTAAAAATCAGAGGTCACTTGAGGATACCCTATTAGTTTTCTTACAAGTTTATATAGTCAATAAACCAAATAGAAATCCAATCAGGTAAATCTTAAATCTCACTCCCCAATCCTATTCTCTAGGCTCCTAGCGAGTCTACTAAGGAAATCTACAAAACAACTATAGAGGAATGAGCGACAACTTGCTCAATAAGCGAAATGGAAACAATAGCACATATCTAACAACAAGCAACTAGGGTTTTCAAGCAATTTTAATTAGATGCAATGCATGATCAAGTAAATACCATCGTACAAGTGACCAAGGAGTTTAACATTGCACACTCATGAATTTAGTCACCAAACTGAGGCTTGTGCAATGAAGATCATACCCCTCCCGAAACTACTTTCGAACCACTGACCCCAACCTGGCCACAACCCCCACTCCTATTAGTTAGTTCAACTCAAGGTATGAAGAGAATCGTTTCTACTATACTCAATGAAGGTATTGGTGTTTAGCCCACACTTTCTAATCGTTTCCCTTAATGAGTTACGATGTAAGTCTGGTTAGTAGTTAAGTCGAGTTTGTATTAGATTACTTTTAGGGTAATTAAGCAAATTCAAACATTCCAAAGCATATAATATCATGATGCAATCAATACATTAATCTAGCACTCAAATAGCACTATAGTATTCAAGCACATACATTGTATGCACATAGGCAACTAACTTATAACCACAAACAAGACATATACCAAGATATCCAAATATTCTTAAACAATACTTCAAAATGCGATAAAACACTGATCTCACTTACTTGAATACTGATACTTATTTTCTTTGTTTGTTGTTCTTATCTTTCCTTATTATCCCTAAAATTAATGTAACATCTTTAGTTTTTATAATATATATATATATATAATATGAATTCAATTTGACATTTGAATATGTTTCTTAGTTGTGTTAAGTAAGTTTTTTTAAGGTGTTTATTAGATATTAATTAAGCAAAATATATTCTGACTAAGATTCCGACCAAAGTTTATCTTCTTAAACTGGCATTATATCCACTGTCTCCACATAATTTGGCACACTCCCAAGTGGTGGTTAGCCTAAGGAATCTAAAATCCTCTTATTTTGTACTATTTTCTTACCATTTTCGCAAAGACATTTTTCAACACTTCCTGAGCTTTTCCAAATCTTTCCCTACATTCAAACAGATTGAACTTCACTTTTTATATAAGTTCACCAATTCTTTTTACAAGAGTTTGCCATGCGTCTCTTACATCTAAAATGATTCCCTAGCTGTCTCTTTGCTATTTTTTTAATTTATTCAATTTAATTAGGAAATATCTTAAGGTATCTTTCCTATTTCGAGTATGCATTTGTATATATAGATGCTTATGTATGTCTAAAGGGATGTCTCCTAGTTGTCCCATGGTTTGATAATTTTTTATAATTTTCCCCTCATTTTTATTTATTTATTTAGTAATTTTTACATATTTTTATGTATTTTCAACAATTATAAGTACATATACTCGTATAATAATTACACCCAACGTATATACAAGTCTTTTATATGTTATTTTTATGTAAAATATTAATTATATTACTCCTATAATTTATTTCTAAGTTTTTGTTATTTTTCGAGACCTAATTCATGCATTATCGATAATATAATAATATAGTAAATTTATACCATTTTGACTGTATTTTTAATATTTTATTATATTTTTTAATTCCGAGCCTACGAAATTTCCTCGACTAATATCACGAAACCCCCTGTAAGTTTCTAGCTTAATCGGGTTATTTTCCCGATTACTCTAAATCGTCTACCGAACCTAATCACGCCAATGCAACTCTCATAGGTAATCAACTAGAATCATGTGATTGAACAAGTGGTTGACTAGAAAGGGAGTATAATTGACCGACCTAATGACTTGATCGGATCGGCATACTTCACTAGTTAACTTAGATAAGACCAGCATTGAAGTTGAACTCAATCATATTTTCATATCACTCATCTAAATATTCTAAAAACAAGAACCTCATGAGAATAAGAGATGATTGATAGAATCAGAGTTTTGATTTGCTTATTGACGATGAACTGACATCATAATTTCATGTTTACTTGGTTATATGAAATGATTATTGATTAATGGAATTAGGCTGCAATAAAGTTTGAATAGTTAATATTTTGTTGAACTGATTGTTTAGTTAGCTAAATAATTTCTATGAATTAGGGCTAAATAGCTGAAAGGGTACTAGACTACCCTGCATACAATGATATAGTTGTCACATTATAGGATTACATTTTCTAACTTATAGCTACAAAACTAATATTTATGATATATCAAAACTGTTAATAATTATTATTTCTTATATTGCTATAATATCTCATTCATTATGCATCACTGGATATATATGTGTACTTTGTCTTACGGGGAAATATTTTAGATTAAAACAAATTTTTCACGTCCTTTAGATTTCCACGTGGCAAAGATCCAATTTATAATAATTTAATGTCGATAACATCACCTTGCAATGTCTGAATAAGGACTTATATATATCAGAAAATTAAGAACGAAGAACCTCATTTGCTTGATGCCAACTCACAAATCATACGCTATTACTTCTGCCTGATTAGGGTGTGTAAGTAAGTCTATTATATAAAGTATCTATATATACCTTACTCGATGGGGTAAGTTCAAGATTAATATTAAGGATTATAGGGGACATTCTAAGTATAGAATTTTCAAGATCTGCTTTCGCAAGTAGAGTACAGTACAAGGTCTTCCTACTATGGCTTCACCCTAAAACTGTACTTCGAAAAAAAAAGTAATTAAGTTTTAGGACACCATATATCCATTGTATAAAAAATTATTAAAATCATAATAAATGATAGTATTATATTTTTAGGGTAATAACATTTTAGTAAAAACGAGGAAAAAAAAAAAAAAGGAATCCAAGCTCATGATTTAATAACCCTAAATGACCAAAGTTAATACCTCTTTCACTTTTGGTTTTCCATTCTCTGTCTTATTCTTTCCATCTTTTTCCTTCAACTTTATATTTTTCATTTTTTTCCCTTATTATTTCCCATTCTTTAAATAGTAAGATCACATAAATTTAAAATAATAAAAATAGGATTTTTTTTTTTTAATTTCACAGATTTTACTAAAAGTCCTATGGATTATACAAGCGAAAAACTTATAACATTACATATAAATTACTCGTATATATAAATAATGTTGAGATTCGTAAGAAAAAAGGTAAAATTTACAGGCTTTGTAGTATACCTATAGGTTTTAACAGGTGTGAGTATAGGGTGGTTTTAGATACTACAAGACAAGTTTAAATTCCAAAATTCATGAAGATATATCTTAGAAGTAAAATAAATATAAAACCTAACATCCTACCTATCTTATACCAACTTACCTTAATGATGGTTATTAACGTTGGTAACACAGCCAGCTATATTATTAAGGCATTTCTGTCTCCAATGCTCAGCGCATCCAACTTTCACGGGATACGTTATAGTTTGTGCATCCCACATGGTACATGAATCAAAGTGGCTTCAAGAGGTTAATCTAACCCTATGAAATATGACACAAAATTTTTTGTCATGGCAGTAAATCAAACGCGTCCAATGAGAAGGCTTGGTTAAAGGATGCTTTCAAATGCATCATCTCGTTTAAGTTTTGAACTTAGGGCACATCCGCTAGTCAAATACGAGTACCGTCCTCAATGTATTATCCATCTAATGCGAACACTATTCTCTCATTTAAACAGAACCGCCTCTATTGCCCTTCTCGTCAGATAATGAATTGGTCAGAATGGAAGGAAACTCAATCAAATAGCCGTCCACAATAGCAATTAAAAGCTTATCAATAATTTTAGGTGGCATGATCAGGTACCAAGTCAAATGTGATAGTTACGCTCGCTCAGCAGTGTCGGACATAAACATTTCGAGCTTGAAAACACATGCCCTCCTGGGTTTATACTACTGATTCCAGCTTCCCACTTCTTCTTTTCTTTTGTTTTGTTTTTTTTTTTTTTTTGGATTTTCCCCTTTTAATAAAGCCAATTACATTACAACTTAAAAAGGATTTGAGTCAGATCCAATCTATCCTGTTGAAAAACTAGTGTCTATGTTACTTCGTTACAGTGACCTTACACTTGCAGTTTTGACAGCGTCAGCAGAAAACCTGGGAAGAGAGACTCAGATATTCAAGCAAGAAGCAAGAATGCAACGATTGAAGCAGAATGCAAAGAATCAGCTTCTGCTCAGCACTCATTCCTCATGGAAAGAAAGATTATTGACCAACCAACCGCCAGAATGGAGAACTGGAAAAACCCAACTGCAGATTAGAACCCAGTAAATCATTCAAACCACCAAATACGCCTTTTTTCTTCTTCTTCTTCTTCTTCTTCTTCTTCTTCTAAACACGTACTAATAATAACCTACACAAATTATACAAAAATCCCCATATTCTAGCACATACCCATATAGACACATGAAAAAGAATCAGACTAAGGGGGGAAAAATTATCGACACACCTATACCCTCTATACATCACCCACTCCAAAATTTTGTTTCTAGATTACAAATGACTTGACCAGTTCCCACCAACCTCACCTCGAATATGGGTGCCTGAGGGTTGGGACTGAAGAGAGGACCATATACCACGCTTTAGAACATCTGTTAAGGATTGTTGTGTCCTCCCTATACCCTGCCACAGCGAATACACATCTGATGATAAGAATAACGACCAGAAAGAGCTCTTCCCAGAAGTTACAGAAAGCTTCGCTTTAGCTTGTCTAACTCTTTAAATTAAAATAGAGAAAGAAAAAATAGCTGTCAGCATCTCCGATGCTCCATAGACTCTCCAGCAGATGCCCACAATTCTAATTGTAGATTCTCACTGGCTTCTCGAAGGTGTGTCGGTTCTGCAAAAGAGATTAGCCTTTCTTAGAATTGGAAACAATAAAGAAGATAAAGACTCTTAGGAATTATTTGGGTTTTACTTTAAAAGGAAAATGTTGATATATGCCCACGTCCATGACTTCAATGCAGAGTAATCCACTAAATAAGAACGGTACAACTGAGTGGGTAAATTGTAAACCCTCAATACTCATCTATAAAATCCTAGGATCCTTGCCAGGAGCCAACCTTTTCTTTACATATTTAGATCCCAACGCAGGCACATATTTACATATTAGATCCTACCCTCCCTCCCTATCTTCCCCCACTCCCTCCCCTCCCCCTCCCTCTCTCTCTCTTATTGGTAAATCCTAAATGCATGTTAAATCAACCAAACAAAATAATGACGCTTAATCTCCATGTTTCAAAAATTTTCCTAAAAAATGAATTGTCGATTGACTCCAAGGAATAAGATTACAAGAATTCGAATCTCAGAATTGGATCCCATGAAACGAAACAAAATAGGAATGCTATCCTACATGTCCCACGCATTTATGCAGCAGCACTTAAGATATTTGAAATTGAAGCAAGTTGGAGGAAAGCCCAAGCAGAAAGAAATTTCTAATATAATGGAGAAGCTATAACCATTAGAGTATTTAAGTAAATGACTTTTGAAGAAATAATAGGGCTTCTAGATTGCAGCAAAAATGAAACATACAAATGAAAAAGATAGATAGTCTGAAATAGTATGTGCAACAAGGATAGTAAGAATTAAATTGAATTAAGCAAAGAATAAACAAAGTTATTTTTCAGTTTTGTATTCTAGATAGCGCGTGCAGTTGTGTATTTGCCAAAAAATGATTGATTGTACAACTTAGCAGTTGCACCAACTGGCTCTTGTACGGCTGTGTTTTAGAAGAGGATGAAGGAAGAAAAATCCTATTTTGCAGGAGGAGAAAAAGAAAACCTTCAGATTTTTTATCTAAAGAGATCCAAGGTTCCCTCTATAACGAGCCTTAAATAGAGATTTAGGGTTTACTCTTAAGTAGCCCTAGTTATCAATTAACTCAATGAGATCTAGCGTTCTCTCAAAGTAGCCCACAATATCTGTCATTAATCAATCCTGTAACAATAGTTCTCATAAAAAATAAGGCTTGGTTTAAAATATGAATGCAACATTGCAGGAAGCATACAAGAATATGATGGGGAAAATTAGTGATGAAGAAGACAGTGCCTCACTAGAACGTTCACCATCATAAATGAAAAATATGAATTGAACTCTAAGCCATGATAAAACTGAATTCATTAAGAGTACCTGATTAACTGCATATGATCTTTTAGGAGCATTGTCAGTATGCTCCAAACCAAGATACTGCTCCCAAGCCCCATAGACATCTCTCCTCTGCATAACATGACAAATGAATGAAATAAATTTTAAATTCTCTTCCTTTAATGACATTAGTGCATTAACAACTTGCAGGAAATGGAAGTACCTGAAATCTATTGGATACGATTTCAGAGTCCTCCAAATAATCAGGACGACCCAGAGACAAAAATGCAAACTTCCACTGCAAGAGAGGCACAAAAAAATAAAGAACTTATGACATAAAAAGCAATTGATACATAGAGTGAGCACACTGCAAAGCAAAGCTTGATTCACTTTTAATATCATTGTAATGGAGCACATTATAACATACATATTAAACATATGCAAACGAGGACAGGAATATATATACCTTAGCAAACTCTTCATCAGGAACCTGCAATTTCTTTTGCACACGAACTTTAATCTCAGACAAGGTCTCACCTTCATGTATGACCATAAAGAAGGGTTCACCAAAATTTTGAACCTACAATTGAGACAACATATCAACAAAGATGAGCATTTAGATTGCTGTTTTAATGGAATTAAATATATATATATATATAAAAGAAAGAGAGCAAAATTATCAGTGAGAAACCAAATGGATGTCATATATGCAAGGTCATCAATGTAGTTCTTCTAAACAAAAATCCAACTATCCATATGCTCTCTGTTACCTGGTTCTGGGATGCATCTTTCATGAAATGGTAAACATGAATTAACCGATCATGAGGACCAAGGTTTTTCTCCTCTTCTGGAATCTGCAGAGTAAAACACAGGTTAATGTCCTTTCAGTGGGCTCGAGATATCACTGCCTAAGCGATTTTGTTCACCCACTGCAATAGCTCTTACGGAGGCAGAAAAAATATCTGGTCCACAATGTGACAACAATCAATGACCACAAAATTTAAGCTTTACGCCAAGTGAAATAACAGCTTCAGAGGACTTGAATGCAGAAGAAAATAATTTAATGCGAGCAAATTATGGAGAAACTTGTCTCTTTGTTTCCCACAAAATTAAGTTTTATGCCAAGTGAAATAACAGCTTCAGAAAACTTGAATGCAGAAGAAAATAATTTAATGCAAGCAAATTATGGAGAAACTTGTCTCTTTGTTTCCTAGGTGATTTGGGACTGCAGATTGCACTATCTACAATTATCAGACAAACGATATTAACATTGTGGGGCTCAGCACACCAAAAAGCACTTCTACCATGTACCTTATGCATGCAACAAATGGATCAAAAAAGACATAATGACCAAATAACAGACCTGATCAAGAATGGAAAAAAAACAAATAATTTAAGGTACAGTGACTGAGAATGTAACCCAAAATTAATGCATGTGTACCCAAAAAATAAAATAAAATATAATAAACGCTTAAAATAGCATCGAACTATGGGGCCCTTAGCCACTAGTTATTTCCAACCAGGAAGGTTGATGAATACCATTTTGAACATACCAAAATTTATAAGCTCAACCATGATGCTAAAAACAAAAACTCAATCTACATAGTTTTTCTATATATCTAATAATTAATGTGTCACCTTATTCAGCAACTAAAAGACTAAAAATTAGAACGGTGGCAAGGTAATGTAAACAATGAAAAGTGACAACTCACCTCTTCTGCACGCAAAGTCCAGTACTGATCATTAATGTTCTCAATTTTCTCATTGTGTGGGAAGATCTGTAGATCATGCAATTTCAAAGGCATTATACTTCAGCTAAAATCATAGCTCCATTTCTAGACTACAGTAACAGTCAATCCAACTGCTCAATAATCTGTCGTGTCCAAAACTCACAGCAGCATTAATTACATGTAAAAGTGGACTGAAAGAAAGGATAAGTGCAAACCTTGTAAATTTTATGATAAAAAACTTCAAGCAACCTCAGCTCAGCATTTGGATGAGACAACTCCACCTGCATAAATTATACTTGACTCATACAAGGGCACACCCAAACCATTTTGTTGCAAGAATACATGAGTACAGAAAGTTAATTAACTTTTACTACTAGAACAGAAGGTGTCATGGCATATCTTGGATAGATGCTCCACTATTTGATATAACCAAGCAAATAGGAACATTTAAACCATTGTAAAAAAAAAAAGAATCCATTCAATAACTAGATTCATTAAGTCCCAGAGAAAAACATTCTATAAGATAAAAATAGAATGATTACCTTTGTCTTAAGGTCATTGATAACATCACCCACTGTGCTCTGTTTTGGCAATCTGATTGTATGAATGACCACCTGAAATGACAATGACAACTCTTATCAGCAAAATTGAGAAGTAGAAAGCAGATAGGAAAAATAAAAGGAAGGCAGAGATGAAAGAGAACTGTCACTAGTTTCACTCACTTCATCTTTAGTTGCATGATGGAAAGCAACCTTCAGAGTTTTAAGTCCTTGAAGTTCTGGCAGAGGAATGTCCAATATTTCATAATAAAGAATATCCGAAGTCTGGCCACAAGAAGTAATCACTCCATAATTCAACTAGGAAAAACGATAGTCATACACAAAAAAAAAAAAACAATACAAAGGTGACAAAAAAGATAACCTGATTGTAATGGACAAGCATGTCAGACAAGTGATCCACTCCTTGGTACTTAATTGGTTGAGGTTTTGGTTGCTGGGAGTAGCAATTGTGAGATGTTAACCTGATTTTGGATGGATCATCCACACCAAGATGTTGAGCCACTCTTTCCACGACTTCATCATAATTATGAAGCTTTGACCTGGAGAGAATTTTGGCAGGGGAAGATTTAGTCATTTTGTAGATTAAGCAAGTCCTGGTCCACATTAATTCCAGTGACCAAATGAGAGAAGTCATCAGGCAACTGCATGAATCATCAAAATAGAAGGAACTTACAATTCGAGCAGGAACTCATCCTCTTTGGGTTTCTCCAATGACCGAAACCGGACAACCTATAAGGAGAAAGTAGTTTTATGACATGCATCAATAATTGAGTACTGATACCAGAGAATTAAATAAGATGGCAAAGCTTAAATACAATTCATGAATTATAGAAAGAGGATACAGATAACTATTCTCTCTTTTTCCACCAAAGATATAGAAAAAGATAAAATTGAAAGGTTTGGCCAGGGCCTGGTCACAAAGCTCCAAGGCATTCTGGTTGTTTTGAAGGAAATTCATACCATCGTCAGGGTGCCAAGAATTTCATTTAAGACTGAAGTAGCTGAGAATGAAGACACCTTCCTTGCTTGTTCATAAAAGTATAAAGGACTAAAGAAACTGCTTGTTGATGAATACATAGAATCTCACACACACATACTAGCATGAGAAATCACATTTTAAAAGAAGCAAGGACAAAGGGGGGAAAGAAAAAAATTAAAAGGTTAATCTAATAAGATTTCCATATATGTGAAAGATATTGCTTAGGAAATTTAAGAAAAGAAGAGTGCATATGAAAATCAATTTAATAGTAAAGAGGAGGGGGAAGAACCATAACATTGAAAATCTTTTTCTAAATGAATTTGAAATCCATAAAACTGAAATTACTTTCTTCAATAAACCTTAAACTTTTTTGGCACATAACTTCTGCGATTAGTCCACTTCTTCTGCAGCTAGTATTCAGATTCAAGTCAACATTTGTGCTGCAGACTTTAATATAAGATGATGGGATGTAACACTTCTTTTTGATAGAAAATATCAACAAAACACCAGGAATTTAGCCAAAAGGAATGAGTACAAACAAAAATCTTAAGCTAATCCAACCTCCAACCAATGTCTCCCATGAGCATCATCTTTAGACAAATTTAATACAAGAACCAGAGTAGTATTGAATGTAATGTGCAAGAAATTGACCTATAGATCATGTACTTGTTGCACAGTCTGGCTTATTGGTACTCATATGCAACAAAAATGACAACACTGACCGTCCACATGGCAACACTGACTGTCCACCCAAAATATACAAGGGCCCATTGTGGTTCAAGGAAAAATAAAAGGAGTGATATTCCCTCTTCTTCCTTTGAACTCCTACAACAATTTGACCGTCCACCAAAATATCAAGGGCCAATTGAGGTTCGAGGAAAAATAAAAGGAGTGATATTCCTTCCACTTCCTCTGAACTTCTACAACATTTTGCATTCATATTTTCACCAGACATATACAAGTGCAACAAAGAGAATATAGACAAGATGAAGCCCTCCTACCTGACGATTATGCACATATTCCATATAAGATGGAACATCAGGATAGCGGAATAGATCACCACCCCCACTTCGAAGGCTCTTCTGAAAACATATAATATCCCCATCTTCCAGCTGCATAATGAACCTTCTCAGTATAATCAGCAAACAGAAGACAAAAACTGAGTAGTAAAAGCATCTAGTACTTCCACCCAACTCAATACATATTGCACATCCAAAACACTGCATTGTTTTAGAGAGAGAGAGAGAGAGAGAGAGAGAGAGAGAGATTTCTATACCTGACTGCTACGAAATGTGTACTTCTTGTCAACATGCTCACACATAACTTGGGGTTCAAATTTAATTTCCTGGAAATGGAGATTGCCCAGGTTAGGTATTCAGAAAAAAAAGAAAAAAAAAATGTAGTTAACCTTGTTTAACAAACAAATTATGAGATTGCATAAATTGCACAAAGTGTTACCTCAAACAGTTCGATTTCTTCATCAGGACTAAAACCAGCCATCTCATTTAGCTTTGTCAGTATCTCTGCAGGTTTATTAGATATCTTCACAAGAAGACGCCCAACATACCTGAATCACAGAAACATATGGTAACTCATTGAACAGGTTTCCAATACATTATGACCAGGGAGAAAGAAGATTACCGAAGAGACTCAGTTGCAGGAACATATAGCTTGAAGAATAAGAGAATATCCTCCTTAGACTTCTCTGGAGGTACCACAGGCAGTAAATCCTGAAAATATTATACATATGTTTATAATGAAAGAAGGAAGAGTGCCAATCTAGAAAACAGCATGCTAATGAGTATAATAAAACACATCTAAGCAACAGAAATATAAACCAGAAACGACAACAATGTTCACCTGACCAATCTCTACTTCTAAGAACAACTTCAATTCTGCATTGCTTGCCTTATTTGACACTTCTCGCAACTGTCCAACCTGTAATGCATCAACGTTAATTAGACAGGCCATCTTCACATGACAAGGAAATTTCAGAAAAGTATCATCAGCACATTAGACATTCAACCAAATAAGCATAAGAATAAAAAAGATCATTTGTCATCGATGGCTTGCCTAGATTGAAGAAAGATGCCATACCTCAGAAAATAAATAAATAAACAAAGCATATGTAATGTCAGTGAGCAACTAGACAGAGGTCCCCATGACAGTTGATTGACTAATGAATAAAATTTTAGAACCACTATTTCCTCTTCATGAAGATGATTTATACTTGAGTGCCAGTGGTCAATATATGAAACAAACATTTCAAAAATACAGAGTCAATGGGTAGAATATGAAAGGACCAAGAGCATTACAGATTGGGCTTCTTCCTGAGGTGTCAATGGCCGATTGGGTCGGTAAGTATGATTCTGACGCTTTGCCCAAAGCCAGAAACGCTGAAGTTGAACTGGAATGCCAAACTCCTTGGCAACTTCCTCCTAAAGGGAAAACAAGATATAAAAATTATTAGAAGACACCTTACAAATGATATAATGACCGTCTCAGATGGCATTCTCAAACAACCTTTAGTAAATTAAAAACCTTTAAAGCTGTGCACAAGGAGAAGACTAGAGTGAGGGAAAAATTAACTCTTCATATTTTACTATCATGTATGTCAAGGGAGGAATATAATTTTTTGCATAAGATAAGATTTTTTTGTATATTTTCAGTAAAAGGTGTAAAAGGAGGATAAGCACACAAGATACCTACAAAATCTACATAAACATCAAAAAAAACAAAAGCATGTCCAGGTCGATAAAGTGGCCTCAGAGCTCATCAATGCTTCCCAAAGATAATGAACAAAAAAGGAAGAATATAATTGATATGTTTATTAAAAGCCTCCGAGTATATAATATTGGTATGGCCAAAGAGCAGATAATGGAGACAAGTGCTACATACCAGGCTGCAAAGGAAAATAAACAAGTACATCCAACAGAAATGTAAAGTGTACATGCAAAATCATTCGATCAAATTTGGGCACTAATGTTTTTGTTACATTCTGGCCCAAATGTGTGAATCATCCATACAATGAATGTCCTACTCCATAGTCTCTTTGCATGTTCTAGATAACAATCACAAGTCACAACATATATAGTTCCAGAGCAATTTTCATGACTCTTTATCATATCCAATTTTCATAGCCAACCACAGAGGCAACACCTAGAGGTGAACAATCACAATATTTGAATATGTAATACAGGAATTGAAACAACATTGAAACAAAAGAATTCCTTTAGAATAGGATGTAGATATAGGTTTATCCTTTATTACTTATATACAGATTTCAAGAAGTGACAATTGCTAAATGAAATGCCTATTTCTTACCAAAGAAAAAATGAAATATCTAATTATCATCCAGTTGATCGAGTGAATCAAATATTCTTTGACAGAAAACAAACCATGATCTACAGATGAAAACTTGAAAGCACTTTGCAATTTTTTTTAATAAATAATGATAATAATTTATTGACATTTGTTCAAGAATGTACCCAACAGATTCTTAAAACATCATCACAACAAAAATTACATAACTATCAGATTCTTTTGTATTTTACACCAACAGCAAATCAATTGATCAAATCAACATCTCATCTTTTCTTCGGCACATCAGCTAAAAACAAGTAGTACAAGTGCACAAGTAGTTTCATGTATTATCTTCCGGTAGTGTGCTGTTTCATCAAATATGAACATTTGTAAAAGAACTTTAGGGGTTTAAATTGAAGGAGAACCATGTTGTTAGAGAATGGTGCCATACTAACTCTGTGTTGAACACCAAAGGATTAAGCAAATTTTCATATTATTAAAGGAGGACAAATTGAAAAACAGCTTCATCCAAATACAAGTACATGAAGGAATTCTGCATGATGGTCTTTAGCGTATAACCATCCAAATATAAGTAGATGAAGGAAGCTAACACCAAAATCTCAAATTCAAGCTTCTTAAAAAATATTACATAACTTATTGATTTACCCAAAAAAAAATTAATGGAAAGTAACAACACAAAACTATCAAATTCCTTTTTCATCCACAGAAACAGGGAATTAATTAATAAACTAATCTCTCATCATTCTTCAGCACATCAGCTAAAAACAAGTGGTAAGTGCATATGTAAGTTCACATATTATCTTTTGGTAGTGTATTGTTTCATTAAATATGAATATTAGGATAAGACACTCTAGGGGTTCAAGTTGGCAAGAGAACCCCTTTTCTTTTAGAGAAACATGTTGCTAGAGAATGACGCCCTACTAACTCCGGAGAATGGAGTTGAACATCAAAAGATTAAGCAAAATTTGATATTGCAAAAGGAGTTATAATGGAATATCAAATTCATCCAAACAAAAGAGACTATTCCAATATTAATAACATAAGCAAATACCTAGATAGGTCAACTGAATAATATACAATGGTTTTTAGTGTATAACCATCCAAAGATAACTAGATGAAGGAAGCTAGAACTAAAACACAGATGAAAGCTTCCCAAGAATTACTAGGGAAACAGATATGCACAATGGTATTAGAGAAGAACATTTATGAAAATGAAAATTACCTTAAAAACATTAAAAGGCATTTGCTTCTGGACTCGGAAACTACGAACTTTATCATGATCAACAAGATCAAAAAATATTTCTTTGCCAATCTGGTCTTGTAAATCACTATCACGAGCAACCTAGAAAGAAAATGAATTGGAGGTGTTTGATTCATAAAATGGAAACATTACAAATCATGGAAGGATAGGGAAAGTTCATATTTGCAAACCTTAATGATTGTATATAGGTGAGCCTCCGCCTTTTCCTTTCTCTTTTTCTCTTTCTCTTCCTGCTCTTTCTTCAGTCTTATCTGGACATAGACATTACAGCCTGCTATGATCAAGTCCGTTTGATACACTCAAATTATTTCCTTGCAATACAACTTACCCTCAAGTGCTCAGCAATGTCCTTCTCATCCACGTCGCATATTATCTTATCCTTGTCACTTTCACGTATATAAACTAGCATGTATGCATTTGAATATTTTGTAAATTTAAATGGAGAATTGTTGAACCCAGGATTTGTCTGAGGTAACTGTAAAACCCAAGAGAATACAGTGTGTCAATGATGGTGGAATAGTAAGTAAGCAATTGAGGCACTCGTAAAAAATTTACCTCTTCCTCCCCACCATATTGCTCCTCTAATGCCCTTTTCATGTCTTCCTTTGTAACCCGTTCATCATCAAATTTGAACCTCCAAAAAGCAAAACCGTGTAAGTAAAGAACAACCAACAGGTCACCCAATGCAAATACAAGGAAGAACAAAATAAAGATTCAGCTAAGGTCATTTGCATGATGAACTACATCAGCAAGAAAATAACAGGAAAGAACATGTGTAATAATTCCAACAGCTGTCTAGCCATTTACAAACGACCTAAAGAAAACCAGAGAAGGGTAGTATGTAGATGATTGATAAGGGAGGAGAGAAAGATTAGAGCAGACATTCACCGGGTAAAAGGCTCAAACTCTGCAGATATCAAAGATCTTGCCTCCATAAGCATGGCACGATGACAAAATGAAGTATAAAAGTAAATCCAACATTACAAAATGAAAAGTGAAATGCTTCATACTGAAATCAGCAAGAAAGCCACACAACACAACACATACCACTGTTCAGAAAGGGTTGGCCTTATGTATGCATAGTAGTGTCCCCCATGCACACCACCACTGTGAACCAAAACACTGCAAAGAAAGAGGAACATGTGAATCTACACTCTTCATTTGAATGGTTAGAGACATTTTCTTCTCCTCTGATAATAAGGATAAAGTAATCATAGGGGCATCAAGGGATTTTGAAAGATATATGAATGGAATAACCATGTAAGCAAATGCAAAAAGGAATTTCAAGATAGCTTCCTCCAGAGAGAAAAAACCAACACGATGGCATTTGAAAAAATACAGATATGATAATTGGTAAATATATAAGCAACCTTGGCTCATCTTAATATGGTAACCAGGAGACAAGAAAAAGATGCACCATTCCAATAACAGAATGTAAATCTGCTGAAAAAGGAGATTGCAGTGTGATATGTTATGAACATTTCTATCTCAAAGTAGAAGTGCAGAAGAAAGGAAGTAAGAGAGGACATACCAAATAAAATTTGGCACAGACAATCTATGTTAGATGAAGGACGTCAAAAGAACACAAGAAACCAATAAAATTGCAAAATGTTGATCAATTCAAACCTACAGAACTTCAGAACCCTTATAGAAAGAACACTGTTTTGCACTAGAAAGAAGGCACTGCACTTTTGGGCATTATTAGATAGAGATGGGTTTAGTTAGAGATTAATGCAGGTTTCTCAAGAGAAGGTAAAATGCCGGTAGTCATCCCTCACATGGGAAGGGGAGAAACTGTAGTCCTTCAGGACACAGGACTGAATACAAATATTTTTTGGGTGAGTGAAATATTGGACTGTATCAACTTTCCAACTTTGTAGCTAGACCCTTTCTCTTTCTTCAAAATGTAGAGAGAAAATCCTCCCTTCCTTTCTCCTTGTCTTCTCTCTACTCTCGTCTCCACATCATCGTCCCTCTCCACCTCCTCCATTCTCCCCATCCTCTCTCTCTCTCTCTCTCTCTCTCTCGTCTCTCGTCTCTGGTCTCTCGTCTCTCTCATCTACACCTTGTTCCCATCTCTTAGCCTCTCTCCTCCCACCTCCTCTCTCTCACCGATACCCTCTGACCCTCTCTTCCCATACCTGTAACATCACCCTAACCCCATCCAGTACCCATAGTAAACCCTAACCCTAATCTCATCCGTTTTTCCCACCATCCCCTTCTGTCGTCTTTCACCTTCTTTATCCCATACCCTTGGTCTGTTTAGGGTTTCTTCTGCATGAAGATGTTTGCTAAAAGGAACCATAAGCTTTCTTCTGGTGAGGTAGCAGCCAAAGCTCTATCGGTGGGCCTTCCTCCTCCTCTAGACAAAAGAAGAGAGAGAAGAGTGGGTTTGGTCAAGTTTCCTCCGAAAGCTCAGGACCTAGAAGCAAGGACAAGAAAACCATTTCTAGTTTTAAGGTTGGCTGTTTGAATAGCAAAGAAGGTACGAGGAAAATGCCCGTTGGGAGGTCAAAGTCACAATTGCAATCTGACCCTGAAGCCTCATTGCAAGATATTTTGACGAGTAATCCTAGAGCCTCCTCTAAAGGTTCTAGCTCAAGTTCTAAGGCCCAAAAGAAACCTGGACTTGTTGACTATTTGGGGGAGAGCCAAGACTCTTTGAGTAAATCAACCATCAGAGAGATGATGTCCATAGCAGAAGGTGTTCAAAGAAGAGAGCAAACCAATGAAGGTGTTCTCCTTGAGAATAACCATGCTAGAAAAACCCCCGACATCTTATGCCAAAACTGTCTCTCCTCTGAAAAGCAAACAATCACCACCAAATGTTAATATAGCACTTAGATATTATCCTCCAACTCATGGAGGAGGAAAGATTATTGTTAAACCACCAAGTTCTGTGTTTGAGGTGGGTGAGCAGATTTGGAAGAACACCTTGGTGGGCTTTTTTTTTGGTAGAAGCCTTGCTTTTCGAGTCATCCAAAAGATTGCTAAATTGGCATGGGGAAGAGATGGTTTGCTAGAGATGCTCACAAATGGTTTTGGGTTTTATTTTTTCAAATTTAGAGACGAGTCTTCACTGATAAATGCACTTCAACAACCGTGGTTATTTGCTAGCAAGTTGATTATTCTTGAACGCTAACGAGTGGGCATGTCTTTGTCTAAAATGTGGCCAAGAAGAATACCAGTGTGGATTAAGCTTTGGGGTGTCCCCATGGAATTCTTGCATAACAAAGGGGTTAGTTATGCGGCTAGCGCCATTGAAAAGCCACTTCAAGTTGATATAGTAACTGTAACCCATGAGAAAGTGAGGTACACTAAAGCTTTAATGGAGATGGAAACAGATGGGGAATTTCCTCTTTATTTTGAGGTGGAATGTAAGGACAGCTCAAGACACACTGTTGAGGTGGAATACCAAGCTCTCCACCCCAGATGTGGGAATTGCAAAGTTTTTGGACATTATCTTAACAAATGTCCCCTATAACAAAATATAGAGGAGCCTAGAGAAAATACAGAGGAGGCTGAGAAAGAGGTAGGGCATGTCCCTGCTGGTATTGAGAAGGCTGATAATATAGAGAGTCGGATAGGAGAACAGAATTGAGGTCAACGGCTAAGGGCATTGAAATTAGAGAAAAGAAAGTTCAAGATCCTATGCGTAAAGCTCCTGTTACACCTGGTAAAGGAAAAGATATTGAATCTACAGTGGTAGTTAATATTGTGTGGAACCTTCTAACTGTGGAGGTACTGATCCTCCTCTAGATACTACTGGTATATCGTATTTTACAAAGGAAGACTCTGGCTGCCTCGCTGACCTCTCAAACTGCTGCTCGGTGGAGACAGCATCTTCAACACCATCTTTTGTGGAGAATTATTTAAAGGGAATCCTTATTGTTGGGGTCCATGTCGAGAATCATTCTGACCAACCTGCTGGCCGAGTGGCGGTGGTATTTTTGAAGGACGGTGGGCATTTGGTCAAGCAAAGAAAGAAAAAAGCAAAGTAAAAGAAAGATAGGGATAAGGCCAGAGCTGTCCCTAGTTTGCCATGTTGATTCTAGTCAGTGGATTTTTTTCTCCTATATATATTTTCCTATGTTTGCTGCTTGGAATGTTAGGGGGTTGAGTGACCCACATGAAATTAGAGAAGTAAATAAATTTTGTAGTGTAAATAAGATTTCCCTCATCGGTATTATGGAGAATAAGGTCAGAAGCCAAAATTTCCAGCTTCTGAGGAATCTTACTCTTCCAAATTGGAACATTGAAGCTCCTTTTGTGAAGTGTATTTGGGTGGCATGGAAACCTCAGATATGTGATGTACAAGTGTTAGAATCAACAAGTCAGTTTGTACATTGTTTTTGTACCCTACTCAGCAAAGGTCTTTCCTTTGTTACAACTTTTGTGTATGAAGAAAACTCAGAATCTAGAAGTGAAGTTCTCTAGAGTGATTTGCTCAGGCTAAAGCAATCTATTGATGGCCCCTCGATCATAATAGGAGATCTCGATGAATGCAGGAGTTCAAAGGAGAAATTTGGAGGTATTGAAGCGTTAGGTAGAGGAGCGGAAAGGTTCAATGAGGTTTGTTATCAACTTGAAGTTGAAGAGGCCAAAAATTTTGGACCTTTGAATACATTAACAGCAAGTGGATGGATGTTTTCCAATATCCAAAAATCCAAGTGCTTAGTCCTGGGACTTGGATCATTCTCCTCTTTGGTTAAGGCTTAACCTTGCAGGTTCTTTTGTAAGAAAATCATTTTTTAAATATTTTAATTTTTGGAAGGAGCACCCATCCTTTAGGAGGATAGTTTCAGATTCTTGGGATTGTGAAATCAATGGCTCCCCAATGTTTAGGGTGGTTAGGAAATTGAAGCTTCTGAAGCTAAAACTTAAGATTTTGAATAAAAACCATTACTCCAATCTCCCAGACAGAGTTAAACGAGTCAAGGAAGAGTTGTTGGCAGTTCAAGAGAGCAAAAGAACAAATCCAAGCATGGCAGATTGGGATAAGGAAAGGAAACTTCACTCGGATTTCTATTTTGTTAGTGCTTTGGAGGAGTCTTTTTTGAGGTAGAAAGCAAGGACAACTTGGCTTAAACTTGGGGACAGAAATAATAAGTTCTTTTTCAACTCCATGAAGCAAAAGCAATAAAAAAATAGTTTCAGCTCTATCTTGGATGAACAGGATCAGAAAGTAGTCTCTATAGAAGACATCAAATCTAGTGTTGTTCATTATTTTCAATTGCTACTTTCGGATCAACTTGAAGCAAGGATAGATTCTAGTAGATTGGCTGAATTGATAGGGGTGAGATTACCTGAGATGGAAAGGGAGGCATTGATCAAACCTATATCCAATGAGGAGATCAAGAGCACTTTGTGGTCTTTATCTAAGGATAAAGCTTTGAGCCTAGACAGGTATGGAGCTAACTTCTTTGGGGATACATGGGAGATTGTAGGAAATGATGTGTGTTTGGCTGTTAAGGATTTTTTTGCTTTGAGTAAGATGCTCAGAGAGGCAAATTCTGCTTATATTTCCCTTGTTCCCAAGAAAGAAAATTCAACTTCTTTTGCTGATTTCAAGCCTATATGTAATACCATCCATAAGTGCATTTCTAAGATCATAGCCAAGCAAATTAAAAAAGTACTCCCTAATTTAGTTAGCAAAGAACAAACTACATATATCAAAAGGAGGAGAATAGTAGATAATATCCTTATTGCTCGAACTCCTCAAAGGCTATCACTTTAGTAATAAGGGTAAAAGATATGCTCTTAAAGTAGAACTTATGAAGGCATATGATGACGTCAATTGGAGCTTCTCTTAGAACAAGTATTGAGAGTGTTTGGTTTTCCTAACCAATTAGTTCATTGGATTGTGGTATGTAGCTCAACTGCTATGTTTTCCATAAATATCAATGGTGAGCAAGCTAGTTTTTTCCCTACATTTAAGGGTTTGAGACAAGAAGATCCCATATCTCCTTATCTTTTTGTTCTTACTATGGAAGTTTTTACTAGAATTATGAAAGAGAAGGGGCAAACAAAGATTTCCACTTTTATAGGAGATGCAAAAAGAAAAGATAACCCATTTATGTTATACAGATGATATCGTGATTTTTGCTAAAGGAGACCTATGCTCTCTAAAACTTATCCATGATAGATTGAAGGAATTTTATGAGTGTTCAAGTCTTTAAGCAAATCCAAGAAAGAGCATTATATTTTTTAGTGGAATTAGGCAAGGCAACAAGCAACATTTTTTTAATCTCTTTGGTTTTGAGGAGGGATCACTCCCAATCCGATATCTAAGAGTTCCTCTTTCATCTTCTAGGAAATCAAGGTTAGATTGCACGAAGCTAGTTGCAACACATATGGATCGTAAGCGATCATATCCACCACTACACAAGCAAATTTTTATCATATGCCAGAAGACACAGTTGATAAAAAGCATTCTTTTCTCCTTACAGGTGTATTGGTCACTATCTTTGTTCTCCCTACGTATGTGCTAAACATGATTGAAAAAAAGCTCAAGAGGTTCTTTTGGAAAAACAATGAAGATTCCAAAGCTAAGGCTAAAGTGAAATGGGAGGATATCTGTAAACCAAAGAAAAGAGATGAACTAGGAGTTATTGATATTAAATTATGGAATAAAGCTGCTCAATTGAAACACATCTGAAACCTATGCATAGATGATGGAGCTACTCTATGGCTAAATCGGGTCAAAAACGAAGTCCTAAGAGGCAAAAGTTTCTAGCAAATCAAGATACCCAATGATGCCTCTTGGGCAGAGAAGAAAATCTTACAAAGCAAACCACTTGCCAATCAACTTCTAAAATGGAAGGTTGGGGTGGGTCTTTGGTATCCTGTTGGTTTGATTTCTGGCATCCTCAGGGATCCTTGTTTAGCTGGATGGGAGAGTAGGCTAGCACTACTTGAGGCTATCCTAAAGATACTGCTTCAAGATCCTTTATTTCTAATGGCGAATGGAGGTGGCCAAGTGGTAATAGATGGCAAGTCATAACATGTAATTGGGCAACACCAAACCTGTTTTGAGTAGTAAGGATTAGCTTATCTGAAGAGAGGGTCCACAGAAAAAGTTGTCCATCAACACTGAATAAGATTTAGCAAGAAGAGTTAGCTGGTATTCCTTGATCTGGAGCAAAGGATTGATGCCTAGACACTCCCTCATCTTGTGGCTAGTGGTTCAACATAAAACTTCTCACTATGGATAAATTGTGTGACTGGGATATCATCAATGTTAACTATTACTACTTGTGTCATAGGGAGGAAGAACGCCACAACCATTTGTTCCTTGATTGCCTTTTGTAAAGTCTCCTTGGAAGAAAGCTGAATTTGCAACAAATTGGGCATATAGCAAGCCTTCAAATTTTTCTCGTCTATAGGACTTTTGAACACATTATGCGATGTTTAAAGACCACTCATAAGAGGATTTTTGCAGCTAGTTGCTACTTCTTATGGAAGGAAAGGAATAAAAGATGGTTGGGAGAAGTAGAGAATTCCTTAATATCTGTTTTTAAGTCTGTTACATGTTGCATTTTCTTTTATTTCTTTGAGCACTTTAGATTTATATGGCCATGCACTCGACTCAAGTATCCTTTTGTACATTGATACTTAGTTCAACTATGTAGGTTTCTTGTGTGCTCTTTGATGTACGTTGCTTGTGTACATTTTAGAATGGAATATACCTAATCTTACCTAAAAAACACAAAAACTTTCAACTTTCTATCTATCAAATGTACGCTATTCTTTTGATGGATAATATGGACTCATTCACAATCAGACTAACTGAGTCCTTGCCTGTGCCATCATCTTTCCCATTTAGAGCCCCTAATTCATCATCGATTTTTGGAGAAACTTAAGAGTTGACCACCCACTAGCTTCCGACCAGCTGGAGGGGAAGGGGGAACTGGATTTTACCTTATAAAATATAGAAAGCTTACCCATTTGATTTCTGCAAAATGACAAGGGAATTTTCTGTATTATCTAGTAGCCTCACCCAAGGAAATGAACCCTTCTCCCACTTAAACGCTTTCCAATTCCTAAAAAAATGAGAAAACTCAACCCTTGTAAACGAAATGACACATTCCCCTTTTAACTGGATTCTGAGGTGTGCATCCACATCTCACAACCAGCAAACATTGCAAACTTGAGCTTTTTCTGCTTGCTTACAAGAAGAAACGATTTAGACTTTCTCACGGGCATGGAATGCGATAGGTAGTGTGCTTTGCTCAACATTAGCAAACAGAATAGGATTAAAGGTAGGTGTTTAATTGTAAGGTTCTAAACTTTGCAGCTGTCAGCAACCACCACCAGCAGAGGATTCAGCCATATGATAGCAATGGAGGCAGGTCAAAGTGAGGTGTGTCAGTGGTTTAACATGAGATTGGCATAACTTATGATTAGTGTTTGAAACATATATATTTGAAGGAAAATTGGAGTAAAATTTCTCTCATAATTTTATTGATTTCTAAGCACACAAATATATACACACAGAAGAGCACAAGGATACAAATCTGTACATATCTAACTTCCTAGTTTTATGCTCATGGATAAGCTCAAATAAATAGAAAATATTCTGGACCATCCTAACAAATAAATAGAGTAGCAACAAAATAAAAAATAATAATAACAAAAGAAAAGGTAAAATAAAATAAACAACACGACCAAATAAATAAAATAAAACTAATTCCCAATTTCCTTCAATATTACAGTGTTTACAATTGCTTATATAAATAAAATGTTACACTCATCTATCACAAAATCGTCATATTACAACTTATTATAATATTATGTGAAATTTTATTATAATTTCTTATATAATTTTTATGGGAAAAAAAAGCAATAAAAAGATGATGGGTATTTTATTTTAAAAGGATATAATTATAATATTATTATTTTAAGAGTAAATTTCACTTTTCATACCTGAATTTTTTACCTTTGGCACTGTTACAAAATCAATTTAAAATAAATTCTTGGGCTTGTATTTAGGGCCCTTGTACAACCTCTTGAACTCCAGTTCTTAATTTTTTTTTCTAAAAACGTAGGACTTGATTTTATTTCCTTTTCTTCTAATACATATAGACTGCATTAGAAGGACAGTTGAACCAATTAATGATCCCACTTTCAGTGTTTTCTGGACACCTAGACATAACTGCAGCTTCCACCTAGATATCAGAAAATAACTGGCATGTCCACCATTAACATCTGACATTAGCATCTGTACAGACGACTATCAGACACACACTGATCATTTTTACTTCCTTGATCTTCCCTGACATGCACACACCATTATTCATACACACTAAAAATCAGCCCTACTCCAAACATTTACAATACAGTACATCCAGAGAGTCACACACACTTACAAACGCAAACGCAAACCACAGCAAACCAACAAGATCACAACCCTTTATTCTTTTTATGCTAATATACATGCCCACAAGTATGAATCTTATATTTTTCTCTAGCTGAAGATTGAGATATAATCAGCACTTTGTATACTTAGTATTTTATCTTATATTAGTCATTAATAATCAGCAAAACATGTCAAATGCTGATTAGTTCATAATAATTAACTTAATAAAATAATATTGTTAAACATACTTAGTAAAACAATGTATTTAAAAAATATTAAACGATAAAAAAAAAAAATCAGAAAAGGGGGGATGAGTGCAAATAGAAAACCTCTAACTCCAACCATTCCTTTGTCTCCTCCCTTTTCTTTCCCAAGGTGGTGGACAGCCATCCAAGGCCAAAATCGCTTAGCAGGTCACAACCCACCACAGGCAGATTGTGTAATCAACCCACGGCCATGGTGGCCACCCACCTTCAGTTGTGGACACTACGACCCAACACCCTTGAAATCAAGTTTTAAAAAAAAGTAGCATGAAAAAATCATTGCATCGAAGTTGAGTCACTCAAAGTAACATAGGTTCAATGGACTTTTATTGCAACTTTTTTTTCCTTACCCACCACCAGGTGGGTCATGCCACCTGCCAAGCAATCTCAGCCTCAACTAGCTACCCTAAGACATAGAGGTGACCGACCATCCCTTGAGAAGGTAGGCCAGTCCATAGAATAGAGTTCTTTTCCTCTTTGCAACCAAGTCCTATTTCAATTTTTTTTATTTTTTAATAACTTTCAATTATATTATTTAATTATATATATTTAATATTATTTTATTAAATTAATTATTGCAAACCAATCAAAAACTAACACATATTTGCTGATTAATAATTTGAGATAGAGATAAAACATGCAAAGTGTCAAAATGCAAAAACATGGTATGCAAAATATCAAATGGTGAAAGCACAAGTATATAAAATGAAACTTACACTTATTTCAATCACAACTATTTAAGGGTAGAGGGGGACAAAAATCATTTACAACAAGGAATAGCTATTTCTTATGGTTAACAATTCATTGTTTCAAGGAATAGGCATTATAGTATGGAAATTTTCAAGCATATAATGCAACTAAATGTGATAATAGACATTTCATAGGGAATAAGAGAAGAATGGAATAATTATTCCCTCAAGTAAACACGCCATTGATGCTATTTATAAAAAGTTCCTTAACAAATTATAAATAATGTACTACCTTCTGATTTCCCTACAATTTCTCATTGATACCCCATTGAAATTATTACAGTGTTTAATTGACCATAATAGTTTCGATGGGGCAAAAAATCCTGCCAAATAATAAATAGCAATTAAAGAGGAAGACACCATAAATAGTTATAACGGGTTTATTCATTATTACATCCCATGACTACCCTTCACTCCATCATAGCCCCCAAATCCTCTCCATAGTCTCCATCATCTCCACCCAACCTTATCGTAGCAATATCCGCATCCTAAAAGCCAGTGAAAGGTAGCATCTTTTCTATAATCTTTGACTCTATTCATGGTTGTTGTTCTAACAATCGAGTGGAGATTACATTGGAGGAGAGAGAGAAATGGGGAGAGAGAGAGATTTACAGACTGGTTGGGGAAAGAAAATAGGCAAACAAAGGAAAGAGAGGGGAATGAGGAGAGACAGACAACTAAAGAGGAGAGGGAGAGGGAACAAATGGATGGAGGAGAGAAAGAGAGGATTAAAAGAGAGAGACAACTAGAGAAGGGATGAGAGAGAGATAAAGAATGTTTGGAAGGCGGGAGGGAGAAAGAGCAATATAGTCATTTATTTTTCTACTACAAGTCCATTCCTTAGTACTTTTTTGTCCACTAAACAATGTAACGAGGCTATCACATCTTTATTCAATTCCTAATAAATTGAAATGTTATTACAGATCTATTACTGTAAATTAATAACATGTCCTGTCAATTGGACAACGCATAACAAGGTTATCATTTGTCATGGCAATTTTTTTGGTAAAGGTCTCCTAAGTAAGTCTATGAGAGTACTTGTAACCAAACAAAATCAATAATGTAAAACAGGGCATTTTAAAAGGGCAATAAGATCTAAATTTGCTAATTGGATTGAAACTTTGAAGATGGACCTTCTGCATATCAATCCAATCAGATGATAAAAGTTAGTTGTGTTGTTGTACTAGATACTAGGTACTTCACCTCATTTAACTCAACAAACCAAATAGGAATATAACAAGTTTCTTTTCATTTCACAAAAAGGAGATGCAACTAATGAAAACTACAAAGAGAGAAATGGATATTAGTAGTACCTGTGAAGGGTATAAAGATTACGAACATTTCGGTCTGCCTCAGGTGATAAATACTTGCCATTTTCTCTATCAAGATCCAGTTGTAAAGGGAACTCATAGCGATCATTAATCTGCATGTAAAGGTGGAACTGTAATTTAAAAATAAAGGATAAGCCTCCGACCCAATTTTTCCAGAGTTCTTCCATGTTGCCACTGTCATCAAGTTACTGAAAATGTCTCAAAGAACGGGATTGAAAATCGAGATAAGAATGTGATCATCCAGCAAAGAGAAATATTAGTATTGGAAAAGCATTATTGGCTCCATACTCGATGCTCCTCAAATAGCTCATTTTCACATTTTTCTTGATTTTTCTTTTTTTCACATTATGCTATAAAAGGTCAAACACGGTTTTCCTGGAGCATTATTACAACCAGACTTAACATCATGATGTTACACATATAGTGTGAAAAACCTACTATATTCCATTGATCTTCTTTCTAAGGATGAAAAACCTAGTATGTCATACCTTAAATTTCTTGCATTTTAGGTTTGAGGAAGGAAAAACCTAGTAGAATGTGAAGCAGCACCAGGCAGTATGGTGTTCTAGGGCAATAGTTCAGAAGTAGGAATTCCTTTATCCTATGATTGGCCATCAAGAGGAGACTTTCTACTATGAACAAACTGAATGTCTGGGACTAACATATATAATGTACTGACAACCACATCTATTCATTCTTTGACTGCAATTTCATGGTTTTCTAGAGCAATATTTTTTAAGTAGAAATTCCTTTGTCCTATGATTGGCCAGAGACTTTCTACAATGGAAAATTAGTAGTAAAAAGTGCATCTTCTTTTGTTTGTGTTCCTCCCTTTCCAACTGGAACTCATGGAGACTAGGATTCAGGATTCATTACAAGGGAACCTTTCAATCTCTTTGTAACAGTGATTAGAGATAATAAATCCACTTATTCACTGCTGACATGGAATCACTTTGTGCACAAGCTTATGACCCATAATTTTAATAAAATAAATCATCCATCATCTCCTAAAGATGCATAAATCTACAAATTACAAGGCAATATATTTTAAGTCAAAATTTGATAACATTCTTGACATTACTCCCCCAAAAAGAGAGCCTGTACCTAAGCTCAAATGTTGGGCACACACATTGTAACTCATCAACCATCCCCGAAAAGCTTATTCAGGTGACAAGCCTTTCCACTATACCAAGGTCTCAAGAGTTATGCTCCTATTCCTTATCCTTTGACTAATTGTCACCAAACTCCTGCCACTAGGAGCTTCACGTAATGGCACCCTCAAATGATGGTTGATTGCAATTAAAACACAATCCCTTGACCGTGCGCCAATCCCACCACCAAGCTCAACCAATGCACCAGTTTAGCTTCAATAGGACTCTCAATGTGTGTTCCACTCACCTTTTTCCATACTCCCTCCTCCCACCAATGCCACAAATCCCCAGCTTGTGTGCACCTTCCTCTTATGGGCCGGGCCATACTTATAGCATATAACCAAATTCAAGGGATTCAAGAGCTTCACATCAATTTGAATGGTCTCCCACATCCCCAAAGTTAAAAAGGACCAATACACAAATAGGATATCACCATTGCATGTGCAAGCGTAGTCTGAAACTGACTTGCCTTGCATGGTCCTCCAGAGTCTCACACCTGTCAGTTTCACCAACTAACATATCTGGTTAGCGTGGATTGAGGACTCAAATCCTAGATGGCAAAACTCTCGGCAACATTCCAATGACAGTTCTGACCCTTCTGTTCTACATGATAATACCATATACATGCTTCTTCAGCCACATGGAAACATACCAACCCAGTCAACTGCAGGTGTTTGTTTTGGGTTGGGGGTCGGGGTGGGGGGATAAGCTCAGAAAATCTTCATTAGAGTAGAAAGAATGAACAAAATTATAATCCACTGTACAAAATCAAATAGCAGATTAAAGGATCTGGAAATCCAAAGACCAAGTGGTGGTCATCAAAGCCAACTCAAAGAAGTACATCACAAAAGGATAACACATTCATAAAACTCAAATCTAGTGGCTCTATCACGTCTAGCACTTTCCTACTTAATCCAACGGCAAGACCCTTGTAGCCCAAGACACTTCACATTCCTCTCTTGCCAAATATAATATATAACCACTGCACTTGACTTCCTATTGATCCCATTGACGCTGACCAGAGGGTTAATGAAGGAGGTAAAATTCTTCACTCTATCAAATAGCACCATAGGCACCCAAAAAAATGTCCAATCTTTTTCCCCACTTCTTTTGCAAACTGACAATCAAAGCACAGATGGTTATGAATTTCCCCTAGGGCTTGACATAGGAAGCAACAGTTATGGTCCACTACTCTCCACTCCTTGAGTATGTCAAGGATACAACTTTTGTTGAACTAGCCAAAAAATAAATAGATACATGGCAATGAATACCCCATGAACACCAAATAAACAACTTCCAAACCACCTTAGAAGATTGTTAGAAAAATGAAAAATAACAGGCCTGTTAGAGTGCTTTCTCCATACGAGACAGTCTTTCTGTTGATTAGGCAAGAAGGGGGAATATCTTGTCTTATCCTATCCCAAGGGATCCCATAGGCCATACCCTTTCTTCCCCTTTATTAGAGCACAATGTGGTTTCTTTAGCCCAACAAGATACACAAATACCCATTCCCGCATTCAACTCACAAGAGGACCATTTTGACACCAATCAATATACCATAGTGAATTCAAGTAACCATCTCCTAACTGCCACTTCAAGAGTAGCTGGGCCTTTTCCCTAGCCTTCAAGACCTTTCTCTAACTCCAAGAGGTATTGATTGGAAAATTCATTTGCCAGAGGTTTATTCCTTTATTTAGTTCATTCTTCACCAAACTAAAGCACAAAGTATCTTCCCCTCCTCCACAAAGATTCCATATATGCTACAACAGAGCCACCACATTCCATTCCACAACATCTATAATACTCACCCCACCTTTGGTTTATGGTTTGTAAACAGTTTCCCATGCAAATTTGGCTTTGGTTGAGCCATCACTCCCCTTCCAAAGAAATCTATTCATTTTCGAAGCAATTTCTTTTAACACATGTTTAGGAAGGATGAACATAGAGGAACAACAGACTTGGAGTGAGAATAGCACACTTTTGACCAACTAGACACAACTAACAAAGGGCAAGAACCTGGAAGTCCAATTCTTGATGCATGAGCTCAACCCAGAAACCAATTCCAAACAAGACATTTTTTTCGGTTTGGATGAAGGAGGTATTACCAAGTTTTTGAAGGTTTGGACAAAGAAGGGAGAGGATTTTCATATGCAAGTAGACTACAACTTTCCAGATCAGTGGCCTTTATCTAGCAAGTACAACAAGCTTCTATGTTCATTGGGGAGGCCATCCTCAAGATTGAACAATTCATGGTGATCCTTTAAAGTGGAAGGCACAATGTCTTAACACAATCAAAGGTCAAGTAGAAGACCATTACATGCTCACTACAAGGGAGGTCTCAGTAGACATGAGGAAGGACTTAGCCAACCTCAATCTAATAATGTTGTATGGATCAGGTTAAGGCTTATCTACTAAAGGGCAAAAGTTTCTAGGCAATCAAAGCCACTTATCCTCCTCTTGAAGTTGGCGATAAGTTCTTAATATGTGTGAGGCATCTCAATGGATAAAGTGAACTGTAGGCAATATCTTAGTTTTAATATGACTGTTGGCTGCCTTTGGATCTGTTATACATCAGATATGATCCCAGTGTAATTGCACTGCCATGCTTCCCAAGAATATTTCACTTTGTTCTATTATTGAAGAAGATGGTCAGCTCCCTCACACCCACCCACCCCATCTGGCACCACCAAACCCACAAAAAGATGTCCATTAGCAACTTCAAATTCCCCTTGAAATTACACCTGTTGTGAATAAAAGTGACAATTGCTTTGCTTCTGCTTCCTGCCTCATCAAGTGAGCTTTTTATAGAGAGTGCACAAAGAAGCTTCGAACATCAGCACTGAAGGTACCTTGGATTGGTGTCCTGAATCTATTCTTACAGATGCATTCATTCTCAGACTCTTTGCAAAGAAAGCTTTATACCTTAAATAAGCTCCGTGTACAAGTGTTATCCAACATTTAATGTGCTATCTAAGAGGTGAAGTTGATGAAAACCATAAGTGCCAATTCTCCAAGAAGGTTCAGAACGATATTTGGCTGTACTTCAGATGTCATTCCTCATACCATTCGTGGTGTAGAGCATCGTCTGCTCTGCTAGCTACTGCAAATTCTCACTCCCCCAACAATCATTAAGTAGCACGCAACCTTTGCAAGAGCTGTATATTCTATTTGGTGACACTGCAACTAAATTCATGTAGGAAGGAATGGACATTGACCTTTGCTTCTAGCAAGAATGATTTTATCCTACTCTAAGAGCTAATATTCTCTTGTTCTGTTTGGCTCAAAATGGTCTTAGGATGTTCCCAGTCCTTGTAATCAATTTGCAGACCCCTCTGGATAGTCGTGTGTCTATCTATTTTAAGGGGCTGACTTGTTGGTGCGTAAATGCAATACTAACTAATTATGTACTTGCAGTACAGGTGCTTAAAAAGACGCTATATTAAGAGTTCTCTTATGAATTAAATTACTAAATAAATAAATAATTACAGATGGTATGTCTCTTTGCAAATGACTATATTTGTGGAATAGTAGAAGAACTTGGTTAGCAGACACGAGTTAGTGGAATGCAAATTAATTTGTAGGAGCAAATTTATAACAATAACCTTGCCTAATCATCTCATGGCTAAAACTTATAACAATAAAGAAGTTGTTTTGTAAAACAAAAATGAGGACTTATAGCAGTTCCAAAGACACAAAAAGAGATTGTCAAGGCTTTGATGTTTTACATATCCTTGCCATGATAGCAAGCAGTCTATCTCTCACATCAATATGAGGAAAATCAAAAAATAATTAGTAGATGTTGTTTCCTTTCCATTTTATGTCTTTCATTCTTTTCTCTGGCTCTGATTCTAAACACATAGAGGCTTCCAAGGAATACTGGCCTGAGAAATATGGAGACATGCATGTCCCAGAACAATGTAACAACATTCCCATAAAGAAATATAGCTCCAAAAATAAAAGAGATGCCCAAGCATATTCCGTAGAAAGGACTGAGGAGAGAACAGGCTTTGTTTGGATGAAGAAAGCTTTTATTTCAATTTCCACAAAATTTCTCAGAAAGGTTTTTCCCTTAATAGAAGAGAAAGGTCATATTTGCATACACCCATCTTCGAGCACATGACCATCCTACATTAGTTAAGTGTAGTTTTACGTTATGTAGAATGCGCAAAGAGGTGGCCATGGTGGGATTTACTCAGGACCACGTGTGATATGTCATGAAAATTTCTCTGGCCATCTAAGATAGTTTTTTTGGGTAAATTCCACCTAAGATGGTTGCTTCCAAATGTCCAAACCTTTAGTTTTTCCAGAGTCCAAGGAAAAGGAAAAACATATGGCCATTTAGTGTTGACATATAGGAAAGAATTGCTACCTTATACACTAAGCTTTGAGTCATAAATTTTTTTCATTTGGCTACTAACCTTAACCATTGTGTCCCTCATAAAATCGTATTCAAACCTTTTCAGTTGAAGCTGCAGCACTGGAGGGAAGTCAATGAAAAGAACACCCTTCTTAGCATCCTGAAATGCATAAAACTAGTAAGTGTCGTGCAATTTCAGCAAAGTAAGCCTATAAGATCAACATGCCTCAAAAGAATGAATTCCTGCCTCAAAAAAAATATGAAGGAGTTTCCCCTACCATCCATAAAGAAATGAAAATTTTTAAAGAGAAACAAGAAGTGAAATAATGAGAGAGAGAGAGAGAGAGATAGAAAAGGGGTGGGAGGGGAGACACAGAGAGAAGGGATAAACACAATTCTAAGTGGGGAACAGTTAAAAGATGAATAAAGCTCAATCATATGACAAGGCAAACCACAATTAAACTAAGAATGAAACAGTAGAGTCCACTGAAAACACAAAGATCAAGTACAGAAGCATTGTTGCCACCTAGGTTGACAGAAAGAAATTCAATGGAAAAGCATGTAAAACCACACAACAGTACCTGCAACCCATATTGCTCCGCATGATACCTATTATCACCTTCAAGGCGCTCAACTTCAACATATTTGTCAAATGAAGCATAAACATCCCGACAGCCTTTCACATCAAGCTGAAGATCTGAATAGAGAGTACATTCAGGGTACATGAAGGAAATATATTAATTTTCCAAATTCTTTCTTTGGAAATACCTCTTCCCACATCAATTACCCTCCCAACCCAAAAAAAAAAAATGTATTTAATCAATAGAGACCATCACTCAAAGTAAGATTGTGGAAAATACCATAAAATGATTCCTTCCTTGTTGACTTGTAATCCACATTGATGCATTCAATGTAGTTCATATGATGCCCTTCAAAAAGTTGTTGAATTGTACCCTCCACAACTGTTCCCTGATCAAATATAAGGATATTCATTCGTAAAGTTAGCTTGCAGGAACCTTCATCCGTTGCTTCAATTGAATTGTTGTTCTAATGAATTGTTTGTGGTTCAAGGAAGAACCGATTCTTTGCCCCATAACTCCCAAAGCAATTAAGAAGAAATATACATAGCCAGATATCAAACCTAGATTATTAATGGAATTTCACTCAACCTCACAAATTTGAGACACACAGCATAATTGTTAAAGAACAACAGGAGAAAGAGGTCCACGAGTCAAAGATCTTGGTATGAATTTTTCTACCCAATTTGTCAACTGTAAATTGAAGGAATGTAGAGGAACAGACGCTAAAAGAATAATGCAACACTAACTTTTTCACTATGAAAAGGAGAACCAACTTCAATTTTGTTTATTGACTGACAAGGTTAGCTACCCTTCATACAATTTTTATTATTAGATCCTCTAGGCTCATCTTTTCTAAAGTTTCTAGAGAGGTTGACAGCAACATCTACATTCTCATTCCATTGACATTCTGCCATTTCTTCTCAAACCGGAATGATAAAATAGTAAAATGAAGAACTATGTTATACCTTCATCTTATCTTCAAGCTTCTCACAGAGAACCCTGTTAAGTTCTTGCACATCATGCTGCATAAATGAGTCATAAGTGTCCCATCCAAAAGATTTAGTCAATTCTTTTGTTGCTACACTAGTATCGCTGTATTGCAGCTTATAAAATAAACTCTGCAAAGCCAGAGGAATGCTTCCGGATGGCATATCATTCTCTGTTGTTGGCATATGGTACACAGCCTGCAATCAAAATTTCGTTGGAGGGAGTTCTCACTATTTTGAGAAGACAGAGAGCAAAAACTAACTAGACCAACCTTTCTAAAGTAAGGTATATGGTACAGCGTCTGAAGCAGAGAGTTCATGTAACAGGTAGCTCCCTGATTCTTCAGACCAACATAGCCTGTCTCCTTTTTTGAGTCATGTGACCAGTAATCAACAACCCTACGAACTGCAACATCCGCTTCAATTACACATGTATCATTCACAAGATAACCTCTGGTGGGATTGTACAGTTCATTGAGAGGCATGAAAGATGTGAAGCCCCAGTCACTCTCTCGTGCAGTGAACTGATGCTGTGTCTCTGAAAAATAACGAATTAATATTAGAGAGCAATATGCAATTCTACTCAGGAATCTACTTGTTTGAACTCCAGCCGTTACTAATAATATGCAAGCATCACAATATTCAATTTTCCTCAGTGTTGCATACTGCTACCAGCTCAAAAGAAGATCAAAGCAACTGTCTTCACCAAAAATTAACACAAAATGACTGTTTCCCTATAAGATGTTCTTCTCCACCTTCTTTTAATTAGATATATGCATGACCTTAGGTTTTGAGGATGAAAAGGCAGAAAAGAGATGATTTCATGCAGATTAGACCCCAAGGAAACCAAAAACAAATTTTCATTACGCATGATATGAAAAGGTTACTTCAAATGACAGTGGAGGCAGTAGCATGCTCCAACACACATAATATGAAGAACTATTCCATACCATACATTCAATAGACCTCATGTCATTACTTGCGATCTCAGACCAATATTTCTGTTTTTCAAGCATACACTGAACATGGCTTAGCAAGCCCATGACCATAGATAAACTCTGAAGGCTCTGTTTAGCTGGTTTAACACAAGATAAAAAAGGAAATTTAACATCTCAGGGAGATATCATGATAACTCAAAGATTGGCAGGAAGTTAGAGCACATCAGCTTTTGGCATTTAGGTTCCACCTTTCAAAAGCAGCTTATTTGATGAGCTTACACCAACTAAAGACTTGGTCATTAATAGCATAAGTGAAGCGAATTGGTTCAATTGCATTGTTGCTGTTAATTGCCTTAAATGGATGGAGAACACCTTGATTGAAGAGTGGTCAACAAACCCGCTGAGGTCGAGGTAGTCAAGGGGAAAAGCACATTGACACTATACCAAAAAATTGCCTAAGGTCAGAAGTGCCAAAAGAACATAGGCACGCCTAATTTTGTCTTCCATACTATAATAAAAAGAGTTGGAGAGTATATATTAATGGCTCTAATAAGGTTTCAACAGGTGTGATGTCTGAAGGTGAAGCAGAAAATAACTCTGCCTCCAGGATAGTATTTGCTGTGGTATTTTTATTTCTCAATTAGCTATGAGCCTTCATGATAGAAAAATTTATTTAACCATTATTCAAAACTATTTTTTTGTTAGCAGACTAAAGTATAACACCAAATCATGGTTTTATATGATTCTTTACTGCAGAAAGGTACAAGACATGTGCCGCCCCTGTACAAAAAGGGACCAAAAAGAAAGAATGAGACCTCATCTAAAAGCAAAAGACTCAATTGCATATATGGGAGCATGCATCTATTTCATTGATGCATGATAACAAGAAATGTCAAGTTATATATTTGCCCATCCCAAAGCACTGGATGCATATCAGCTCCTCTTAAATTACATCTATATTTTTTGTTAAATTACATACATATTTCCTTTTTATCATTTAGGATAATAAATTTTTCTGGACTCAGAAAACAATATTTGCTTATGAATCAAAATTTCATGAAAGCTAAAATCCCTTCAATTAAAATTGAACATTCAAACTATAATCCACTAACATCACAACATAACCAAAAGATAAAAACCCGTATTAGGAACTCTATTTTGCATGCATTACGAATTAAGTGTTAGGATAAGTATTCCTTTCTCTTATGAAGGCATTAAAAACCATTTTTTGATAAGATGACATATCAAAAACCACATAACTGGTTTTGCGATTTACTACATTTGGAAAGCAAAGAATGAAAGAAGTCTGGGTCTTAATCCTTGTGCTGTAATAGATGTTATCCGTACCATATCTTCTGGTTTTTTTTGCTAGTCATAGTGTTCTTTCATAGTTTTGCCAAAATTTCAATCCTTACACCTTTTTTTGTACTTTTCGAGGTGTTTTGCTCAAGTTCTTAGGTCTCTCAGTTGAGCTCGTCTTCTTTATAGTGGGGGCGACACATGCCTCTTTTTTGGGCTGATACACTTTTCTAATGGGGTTAAGCCTTTTCTTTCTTTTTTTTTGGTAAAATATATAAAAATCTGACATTTCATCCAAAAAAAAACCCACATAAGCTTCCAAATAATGCATAAGTATTCAGCAATAGGACAATTTGAAGAAGAAGAATGCTGTCCCCATTGGGTGTAAAAATAATTACCACTTTTTGATTGAAGAATAAGAACAAAAGGCCCAGACAGATGCAATTCCCTATTGGAACCTATCTCTTATTTATTCCAGCCCCAAGTGAATGGACACCTTAACAGTCTTCTTCACTTCGCTAACTATTTCTTCAATTTTCACAATTAATCTCTTAAGGATTTGTCGTAGAAAGCATAGGTTACATCAAAAGTCAAGGGCTTTACTTTGTAGGTGGTACTCCATTAAATGAAAGACTGCACCAGTTAAATGAGGATACAACCATTATTATCAATACGTGCATTAAGTGTTTGCTTTTGTTCAAAGCATCTGTCTTGTGCATTTCTATGTTTCGAGCTAATAGGAATTCAAGAAGCAAATGCCCCCTTTCTTTTCCTCTCTCTCACCCAGCACCCCAAGCAGCATTATCCTGAACTACAAAGACTTTTGAATGATCATTTTGGGAATATGAATAAATTAAGGAAGTTAAAAACCAAAGATGTGTCCTATAGGCAGCACTTTCATATTTGGTTTAGGAGGAACTTTTAGATCTTCTAAGAATTAAGACAGTGTTATGGCTTCTTGGTATCCATTAATAAAATTCTTCTTCTTTTTCTATCAAAAAGAAGAGTCCTAGCTTCTCAATGGATCCAAAGCTTCCCAAACAAAGTCTATAGGTAACAGCAAAGGAACTAGGAGACCATGGGAAATCTTCGCTTCAAATTGGTGGCTATTTCATTTCCATTGAAATAAAACAAAAAAGAAAAAATGTTATCAAAAGACGTAAACTTAAGAAACTAAAGCAAGAACTTCCATAAGCTATCTACACAATTCTCTCAACACAGATATAACTAAGACAATAGATTCATCAATCATCAAGAGTTGAGTTCTACAAAAAGCTTAAGACAAGTGGTATTATTGAATCTTTGTCGAAAAAAGGGACACACTCTTTGGCCAAGTTGGCCCAAGGGTGAGCTGTCAAAGGAAACGAACTTTTGGAATATTAAAATCCCATCCATCACTTTATGGAGTTGATGGAGAGTAGTACACTGTAGGGATGAAGCCTCACTTTTGCTAAAGTGGAAAATTGGGGATGGGAATACCATATCAATATTTGCAAATTATACAAGTGGACATGAAATTCACAGTTGTCTAGTCTAAAGAGACCAAGCTTTATTCCATTATTCAAGGAAATGAGTGGTACTTGCCAGAGGTTTTTTTCTTTTCTTTCTTTTTTCTTTTTTTTTTTTTTGTGGCAATGGATGAGGGTGGATATTCCTAATACTTTGAAGTTTGAAACCTAATTCCTCAATGCATCGTACCTCGGTGTGGTGCACAAAACCAACTAGGCCACTTTCAATCAAGGAGTTGTATGCACTCAGTTGTCTATAAGGTTGCCAAGTGCCTCGAAAGGCCTTCATTTGGTACAACCCTAGGCATATGTTTATCTTTTGCTTGGAGGTACAACAGAAACTTAATACCCTTAATAAATTGTTTTTATGGAAGATAGCAGATACCAAGAGCTATTATTTGTGTCACATTGATGTCAAAATGCATGATCACTTGTTCTTTAACTGTGATTTTGCTAGAAGGATCTGGGTATTGATAGGTGATCAGCTAAATTGGACTTCATCTACCAGAGATAGAACAAAGTAATTCACCTCCTTTTTCAGTCATCCTTTTGATGGGTTTGAGCCAGTGGTAAGAAGAGCTTCAGCAGCAGTATGTTATAATATATGGCAGGAGAGAAATTCTTTGTGGTTGGTTCAACAATTGAGATAGAACAAAGTAATTCACCTCCTTTTTTAGTCATCCTTTTGCTGGGTTTGATGCAGTGGAAAGAAGAGCTTCAGCAGCGGTATGTTATTATGTATGGCAGGAGAGAAATTCTTTGCAGTTGGGTCAACAACAAGATTCAGTGGATGGAGTCATTAGAAAAGTCCCTGGCTCAATTAAACCATTAGATTTAATTATTTTGAACCTGTAACTTGGTTGCTCTAAATGAGTATTACTAGCTAACAACTTTGACTTGTGTTGGTGATGGAACTCTCTCTTTAGCGCATTTACCAACATCTGAGCTTCATTATTTCTACAGTTTACTCTTTCGTTTTATACAGTGAATTATACTGTGTAAATGTTACACTATCAATGAATTTTTACCAAACTTATTCCCTTCCCCACCCCCCGACCCCCCCCCCCCCCCCAAAAAAAAAAAAAAAAAAAGAGAGAGTTGAACTTTCTGAGAATACCAGTAGCAGAGGAAGTACCTTTTCTGAGTGAGAATTTACTATGAATCTGGTTTATAACAGCTAAGCTGAACTGTGCATATCTGTTCCAACCATATGGCAATGTTGCTGAATCCGCAACATCCAGATATATAGACAAGTGATCTACATTATTTCCCTTAGGAAAAATAAGAATCCGCCTGAGAAAGACAAATTTTGGAACTTGAGAAAGATGAGTCAAATTTTTACTAGCGAAAACTAAAACACATAAAAGAAAACATTATTCTAAGAAAAATCAAGCTGAACTGAAACAGGAAAGTAAATAATACCATTTGTATCCACCAACAATGAAAATATCAGAGTAAAGTTTCTTAGCGTTAAGCCTTGAGAAATTATCAATTGTCCATGTGAACCTCCCAGATGGGGGATCGTCAGTAGCTTGTGTATCAACTGTACTTGCAGTTTCCGCTTGAGCTGAAAATATAATATTTCCATAAGCAGCAAAACTAAAAGGAAAATATTAATGGGTGCACTGGACGCATTTGTGAAGATGCTACAAAGATAAACTTTTCATATTTCCATGTAATTGCTTTTTCATTTAGTGTATAACCAATGTTAGAAAAGGTAAAAATTTTGTTTTTCTAGCTCTTAACAACGCCCGGAAACTCATTAATGGCCCCCAAACTAAAAATTTATAAACTGCAACTTCCCAAAACAGCACCACTCTACATTCCTCAACAACCATCCCATTACAAATTAATTCAACATCAAGCAACCCTTTTCTCTGTTTCTTTTGGAAACAGAAAAGGATTCTGGCACAAATCAGATAAGGTGCACTACTTTCTGATTTTATCAAATGCAGAAATCTGAGCATGCTCAGGCAAGGAACGGATTACTAGGAATGGCGATTACCCCAAATTGCACCTCCACACTTCTTCGTCTGTTTATACCAAACACTCTCCAGTATCCAACAGCATAATGAAAATAACCTACCACATGCATCGGCAGTTTTTCCTATACAACACTACTCCCAATATCCATCAACGAACACCGTCATCAACACTAACGAATTAGGACACAGCACTCCATGATCTCGACATAACCCAACTCGGCTTATAATCGCCCAAGGACAAAACCGCCACATTAAGTAAAACCAAAATATAAGACTTTCCATCACGAATGACACAACTGAGTAAAAAGGTGAAAAAGAAGGACTCAAAAAAAAAAAAAAAGCCGCAAATTACCTTCCATAGGTTGAGGACCCTCGGTAAATTCAGCGTTTGGGACCAGCATCTCATCGTCCTCCTGCTGCAAAATTACAACAACCACAATCACGAACAGTAACAGATGACATAATTACTAGTCGAAGAAACAACCAAGATCCACTGATCGAAACCCTAGGGGATTACTGTGAAGGGGCAGAGAAATCCAAAGCAGATATTCGATTGTCATCGATTAAAAAAAAAAAGACAGATAGGGATCAAACGAAACTGAATAGAAGATAGAGAGAGAGTAGGGGTCGTTACATCCAACGGCGGAGGAGTCATCAGAGTCATGTGCTGGCACAATGATAGACGTTGGATCGAGTGATATCTGAGAGAGAGAGCAATTAGCTAATAGTAGGCTACTGTTTTGTTTCTGTTTGTGTGAGGAGAGAGAAAGAAAGAGGTAACTTCGTTGCGCCTCGACCAATATAAATACTGAAAGACAAAAACACGCACCCGATGTATCAGAGACTACACCGAGAGACGGTAATGCGTTTTCGCTCCGCGGAGGGGCAATTTGGGGATTTGGAAATTTTGCTTGGAGAGTAAGGGGAGACGCATTTGGATTCCTCGGTCCAAAATGGAGACTCACATGAAGAATGTCACAAACATGCGGGGATATTATCGGAATTTTGAATCCTTATCTATGTATATATGTATATATATATATATATTTTTTTTTTGCCAGGTTAATTATGTATATATTTTATCTGAATCATCTGTCTTTATTTTTTCTTTTTGTTGCGTTATATAAATCCATGAATCTAATATGAATCTGTTGTGTTTCTATTTTATATTTGTTAAGTTATATTTTTTAATCTTTGTTATATATGCTTTCCGTTAAAAATTTTGCTAAAAAAAATACTAAAATTCTATAAAGAAGAGTAATAATAACATTTTATGAAAAAGTTTATTGCAAGTTAATAGTATAAATGTTGATCCAAAAAACAAATAACAACATTTTATGTAAAATAAATACATCGAGATATCTTACATTATTTTAAGAGATAGTTAAAGGAGTATTCTTGGATTAAAAAAAAATGATTTCCATCACATATATGATCCATATTTTGTCAAAGAAAAGAATACTACCGGTGGTACTTGAGTAAATCAAGAGACATGTCTATCCTCTTAAGATTCTCTCTATAAAGTGTAATGGGCCTTTAAGATCGGACGAGATAGATTGGAATAGCCCGATACCTATAATTTAACTGCAAAACATATAAGAATAAGTAAAATAGCTCAAGGTTGTATGACAGGGCCATTTCAACGCCTAAATCAAGTAAAAATGGAGCCTTAGGGGTAATCGGTTGTAAGTGTATAAGTTCTTAAACGTATGCTTACCTTAAAAGAGAGCTCTTGTCACTTCATAGTACATAACTAACTGCATGATGTGACTCAAAGAGATAACTATTGGTTCACCAAAATCAAGCTCTTGCAATGAATAACAAGAATATTGATTTTTAGGGTTTTTGTTTAGTGTTTAAGCAAAACGATATGGATGGCACTCCAACAAATATGGCACGCAGCTAGAATCCAAACTAGCCTTAACCAATTTGATTTTGCACACAAATTTTATTCGCCATAAATCACAAGAGTTGATAAAAACTAAGGTTGTTAAGATGACTCAAACAAAGGGGTAAATTTCATTCAATAACAAATAATAACAAGTGTACAATAGTGTTTATATCTTTGGGCTAAACATTGATAAAATAGGAAATAAAATAAAGGAAAAGAAAATCAAGTCTCAAAAATATTAAAGGTACACGAACAATTAAATAAAACATACCCATAAGCCTTAGAAATACTATACACGTCATGTGTATAATAGTGCTTCCCTACCTAAAGGTATACAAGTGGGTCAAACGAACCAATCCAATCTAGTCCACTTTGGCTCACTTTATAAATTAGTAAAAAAATCTCAATCTTAACCTATTTAAAAAGCAAATTAAATGAGTTGGCTCGATAACCAAAGATGTAAATGTGTAAAATATAATTACAAAAACCAGCCTACTTTTACTTGCGAGTTAAACAGGACAGATTCATTTGGCCTGCTTTTTTGATGAGCTAAAAAATATTAACTCAAACCTATTTAAAAAGCGAGTTAAACAAGTCAGCTCATGAGTTAAAACCCACTTACACACCTCTATCCCCACCTATACACCATATAAGTCTTCAATGAAATACGTCCCAAGATGTATACACCATATATATTTGAAGTCATGGTAATATAGGTTGTATACTTCGTCTATAGAAGTACTACACGTTTTGTACTTCAACTACTATTGTTTTATTTAAGTGTTCCTCCTAAAATGCCAACTAGTTGGCTATATGCGTATAACTCCTGAATTGAACATAAACTCAATTAAAGAAACTCTTGCAACATGCTTTGAACTCATATATCACGCATCTTTTGTCTTTGCCTAAAATGTTGTTAATTATTCAATTCAATAAGCTCTATTATCCTCATACTCAGGCTAAAGTCATTGGAACCTAAACTAGTTGAGTCTTGTCACCATACCTTAGGTTTCAAGGACTCAAGATTGATAAGATCCTTTGAATTCTAAGGTACGGTTGCTTCAAGCCTTACTCTTGTCTCTTTTTAAAAAATGCTTAACAATGCTGTACCGTTTAAATCACATGGGCTCTCTAAGGGATGAGCCACTAAATATCACATCGCGTTAAATGCTATGTAAGTGTTGTATGGACAAGTATATGGAACTTTTCTACTGAGTGATGGGTAGATAATGCAAGGGCATCTTTACGAAATCCATGACCTAAAGGGAATAGAGGTTGTGATAGCTTGTCAAGGCTATTCAAGGGGAATTGACTCGGAGGGCTTTAAAGAGCTTGGATTGTGGACTAAAGAGGTCGACTTAGGTTAGAGGGCCCTTATGTGCTGAGTTGATCAATCTTAAGCCAAATGTAGTTTGCTCATGTCCAAAAGTAACTATCAACAATGCCTTAAGCACAACAATCTTATAATAATTGTGTCAATAAGTATTAGTGATATAGTTGCATTTGTTAGAAGATAGTAACAATAACCAATATAATATAGTTTTTACTAATATTGAGTGTTCTAGAATTTATCTTTTAGGGCATATCATAAGTACATCCTATATATAGAGAGAGAGAGATTACACTTAATCTATTATATTTGAACTCACGCACTAGGCCTTATTTTTTTTAAAAAAAAAAATAGATGCATTTTATTCCTATATAACTATTTTACCATTAATCTTATGCATCTTTTTCAATTTCATTTTTCTTTTCTTTTTGGTGGAGAGTTACATATAAGGGGATTCAATGTTTATGATTAAGTTTAAATAATTCAAATAGAAAATCAATACTAGGTTAAATGATTAGAATATAGGATCGAACTTTTAAATGGTCAAAATAAGGAGTCAGTGCTACAATAAGTGGTTCAAATAAATAATTAAAATTAAAATAAACTAGCGTTTTAGTCTCTATTCGAACAAGTTTTCCTAATGTTGATCCTTTATTTCGATCACTTAAAAGTTCAATCATCCATTTGAATTACTTACCATAGCATTGATCCTCTATTTTATTTATTTAAAAGTTCGATTCTCTATTTGAATTTCATCTTAAATATTAATCCACTCATGTGCAAGAGTAAAGTAGCAAAATGAAGTATAAATACAAACTTTTTATAGATTTAAGGATCTAAACACATGATTTAAAAAATAAAGGGACTAAGCAAACATAATGGGATGTATTTACAATTTACTATATCTTTTATTTTAGATGCATACTTAAAAGTGTGAACTATCAAAGCATCTTATTGGTTTTATTAGAGATAAACTTGTATTTATTCAAATTTATTTGAACAAGATCAAACACAAGTTACTCAAGCGAGCTTAGCTTCAATTTATTACGTTCAACAAGCTTGTAAGCTTAGCTGAGCTCACGTGAAACAATATATATGGGAGTGGTTTTTTTTTTTTTTTTTGTTGGGGTGGGGGGGGAGGAGGGGCATGCGAGGGCATAGATAGGGGAGGAGGGAGGTAAGAGAGTTTTGTCAAATTCAAACGTTGATATAAATTCAATTAAAAATAATATATTCTCTACTCAAGTAAAAAAGTTTAATAGAGATTAGCCAAGCTTAATACCTACCTTAAATGTAATGCTTTAGACAAAGCTTGAGCTCAAAAGTTTAATCTTAGCTTAAGTAAGCTCTTGCTCTTCTCACATCATTTAAAGCTAAGAAGGAGCTAAAAGTTCAACACTTAGCTTAAATACCAAAATTTAAAGTCAAATTCAAGCTTGGGCATGATATTGCTCAACTAATTTTGATTTATTTATAGCCAATTTAGATCATTGGTTTAACTTATTTATATGGTCTAAATTAAATAATCTAACTTCAAAATCATAATCGACTTAATCAAAACGGCTTCATTTTCACTTACAACGCATTCGAGTTTGGTTTGAACCAAACCATATATTGAATCTAATTGCACTAAAATGCAAGTTTTTATTCAACCTTGTTCATAGTTTTATGAATTTCAATTTTATGCATTTTCCTTCTCTTATTCCTTTTTTTAGTAAATCAAGACATTAGAATAACTATTTAAAATGGTTAGAAATACCATTTGCATTACGACCAACTAAATCTTCCTTAAAACATCATGATGAAAAATTTATATTGTAAACCTTTGCCCTTAGATCTTATATATTATATATTCATATAATACCATAGCATATATGTCTAATGTCATAACTGAGCTCAATTGAGGTAGCAACCCACTACGTGTACGTGTACCTTTAGATAAGCAAGGACATGAAAGGCGTTTATAGTATTTGTAGACTTGATGTCAGCAATTATTCACGACTTTAACAAAGATTAATGAAATCCCTAAGTTGAAAGAAAAAAAAAAAAAGTAATTTGAAGTCATTTAAGTGAATGGTAAAATGAGAAATGTAAAATTTTCAATTAAATAAATAATAGCGAAGCCTAATTTGATAAATTAACCCCTAAAATAACCTTAGTTTACAAATAGCCAAACAACGGTATTTACGCAATTCGGTTTTATTGACATTTTAAGGAGATTAAAACACGTTGTATCTAATACTTGGTTAATTGTTGGGGTGCCTTTTTATGGAGTTTAAGATTGCTTGGCCCGTAAAAAGGTTCGTTAGGGCTTCTGATCTTAACATTTCATAGCAATCTCATTCACTTGACATGTCTTGAAGCCAACGAATGACCCTGGTCAATATCATTCGTTTGATCATCGAGACAATCCAGTTCATTGCCGTACATCACAAATGCCACCATTCACTTTTGGGGACAAACGGAATCATAAATCAAGCTTCAAAGTTTCAGACTTAAAATATAAAATAACAAAGATATACACATAGTAAATTTCAATTACTCCGTGACACTGTCCATGATAAATTAACACCAAATGAAAACATCCAGACACCATATGCCTCTCTCTCCGTACATATACACAATATATTTATACATATGTGTACGTATGCATCCTAATGCTGTTGCATCACTATAGTTCTACTGGAGGAAACAACACCGTATCTATCCCTTGAACCGAAATCCTTCCATCTGCGTAGATGTCCGGATCAAACAAATAGGATGTCTCATTTCCTTGCCCTAGTCTGACTGTCCCATCTGCCTCCTGAGCCACCAATTTATGAGGCACGAGCAAAGTATCATACACCACCTTGCGAAACCTCCTCACTGCATTGTACATGCTCTCCTCGGTTTGGTACTCAGGTATCACATGGTAATACACGATTCGCTCCGGTGCGGCCGGATCTTTTAGTTGCTCCACTGTTAATTTAGACATGGCTTCATCGTTCGGTGCTAGAATTGTCAATGCATAACCTTCTGATACCAATCTGCTCATTTCATTCGCCAGGGATGTTAAGTTGACCAATATGTCAGCTACCTCATTGTAACCACCATAGTTGAGGAGAGTTTCTATCAAGTTCTTCACCTGTGTCTTACCATTCGGCTCGTAACCCGAAACCGAACCCAATGCTGCAGATTCCATGGCCTTACGTGGTTCAGGTGTCGATTGAACTTGTTTTTCCGACGAAATTAGTTTCCTGCTTCTGATTGTCCTTGGATCAAGCGTTGGTGCTCCTTCTGGTTTCATGGCCGTGACTGAAGCAAGACTGTTTCTGCGGTTGTTAAAACTCTGTTGCACGATTAATGGAACTATGAGCCTACCAATGCTGTAAATGACTCCGTCGGAACGATGCACCTCTTGCAGGCTCAGGACATTTGCAGTTCCCACCAATCTAATGCCAGACTTGGACCGGGAAAGCACCACTTTCTCTCCGGAAACCGCCTTCTTGTACGTCGATTCGTCTGTGATCGTTGGCCAATCCTCCAGTCCAGTCTGGCCCGGTACTATGTGAGATAATAAAAGAATCTGAAGAGTTTCGAAATTGCCTGGTTCTAGCAAAAACCGCTTGAATTCGGGATCCATATCTCGGTCTAAAGCTGAATTAATCGGTGCAAAAATTGTAATATTGTTCTCGGAAACCAAATCTTCTAGCTCCTGGAAGAGAAGTGCCTTCTCGATCCACTCGGAAAACTCGCTGAAATCAGCAGAGTCGGTCAGAGATAGCAAGACTGAGTTTGAACTGATCTGTGCATGATGATTCGGCATTGACAGAACATGGACTTGAATGAGAATTATGACAAGAAGATAAGCACTAAAGATCAGCTTGGAAAAGGAATGCGAAGTAGCCATTGGAGAGAAGTTGAGATATCGGGACGGCTTGGTTTGTGAAGAAACACTTAAATCTCATGTAGATACTTGAGCTCCTGTGTGAGTTATTTTACAGTCTGGACCAAAGTTTTACTTGTACCGTCTGTTTTGTGCGTGTGATGTCAAAACCAGCCAATAGGCAACAATAAATGGCGGGAGACACTACCGTTGGTTTGAGGTTTCATTGTGGGCAAAAAGTAGGCCCTTGTCCATTACGGTTTTGTGATCCAAAACATGGTGTTCCGGTCTCTCTCACCTATGTAGTTGAGTTTTCTTATTCCTCTCTTGCCTAACCTGCCAAAATTTATTCCAACCGACGATGTACACGGATTGCGTATTTAAGCAGTACAAAAAGGTCTGAATTTAATAATATAGAATGTTAGTAATATACGAAATTTATTAAGTTTTTCAAATTAAAAATCCTTACAGCAATAGTAAATATTGGTGAAATAAAAAGTGTATTAAATTTTTTCAATGATACTAATATTAGATAATTAGAATAATGGATAAATCAAAGAATAGTAAATGTAGAAGTAATGTAATAGAAAATAGTAACCACATTATTAAATATATTTTTTAAGTAATGAGTAGCAGCTGAGAAATTTGTGAAATGAGTTCGGATTTTTTTGTATTACTATCAACTATATTCCATGGTTAAAATTGTAAAATATCATATTAGTAATTATAGATAGTTAAAAAATTCATTTGCTTTAACATAATATATATATATATATATATTCTCAATCTAAGAGGATTCAAAGTAGTCTATCTCATTAGAAAATAAATATTTATGCTATTAAATTATAATTATTGTAACTTATGACAATTTAAATTTATATATTTATATAAGCAAAGACACTGGATACACATTGTGTGTGGCAAATTAAAATATTAATGTTATCAAATAATCAAATGGTATAAAATAATAGATTACAGTAATGACCTCAAGAATCATCAAAATCACACCTTTGTATCAATTATATATATTTTTTAAACAACTCCCTTATACTCTTAGCAAAATGTTGAGACTATAAAATTTCTACACCGTATAGTATCAAGTCAATTTTTTATATCAATATTGATTGTTAAATATTTTGCGAAGTTAATTCATCACAGATTTACGGTTTTCCTCGATTGATTTGATGTTTTTGTGATTAATTAGCTTAAAATTAATTACAATTATATATTAATATGAAATACCGACTTAGTACTTGAAAGTATAATCAGTACTCTCCTTTGTCGAGAAAAAAATATTTTTCAAACAGTGATTTTCCAAATTAATCTTCATAAGCATAATATCTCTATATCAATGATCTTATTTAACTTTTACTTCAACTAACCAAAGAGTTATATTTGAAACATAAATGAGCTTTAGTTTGCAAAATATATATATATATAGAGATATATAAATAAACAAGTAAATGATAAATACTTATGAAAAAAAAATATAAAAAGAAGTTATAAGAGGTTAAGACCATAAATATAAATATACCACATATATTTTCGACATTTATTTTTCTATAAAGTATTTGATATAATGTAATTATGGTATTATGTTGAAAATACTTAATTTTGATATGAGTTATATGAATACGTGTGAGCCAAACAATGAAAAACATCTTTCCAAGATATTTTATTATTATATATAACCTCAATGGGTCCTCTCACTTCTATAGAAGATAGCTAAAGTTTTTATTTTTTAAAATTACATAAATATCCATGTATTAGATTAAGAAAATATGTATTATATACATAATACATGATGCAATATTATTTTTCGCACTCTCTTACTTACTCTTCCTTTCCCTTAGGTAGTTAAAGGGTCATTCTTCTTTTTCCCCATTCGTGTAGACACCAAATCTTTAAAGTGTTTGATTATTTTATAAAAAGTAGTAGACGTTTTGCATTATGTCACAGATAATAGTGAATGATCATGTAATAATATGTAACAAATAAAGAAAAAATTGACAAAGAAACCATAATTAAATTTTTGTTATGCAGATGAAGAAAAAACCGATCATATAATTAATATTAATAAGAAGAGATGAGTAAGAAAGTAAGGCAAATATTCACATATTATATATTAAAATACATCATTTTATTAATCTAATAAATTTTTCCTTATACAATTTGAAGAAGGAAAATTCCTAAGGATGTAAACAAGATGGGTTATAAAAACCTAGAACTTGTTGTACTCCCTATACTCAAAACCCACGTGGCTATTCTAGTAGGGTAATTGCTTTCATGACCCTAAATCAAAGATAACAATAAGTGTTAAATAATAAAACAAACCTATAATAATTATATGAAAACTAAAACAATGTTGGTATTATAGGGATTATTGGCGATGGATTGAACGAGTCCCACCTCGAGTGAACAAGTAAGAAGTCGAGGTAAGTTGAGATTAACATGTTATTATATTGTGGAGGATCGAGATTATACTTTGTTGTACTTATTAGATAATTGATTATCTATATGTGTTTGATTATTAGTGATGCTATGATTTTGTTTGTTGTTCTAGCTTATATTGTATGAAATGATTGATCATTTTAAACTGGACTTAACAAATATATGACTTATGACCATAAATCGAACTTGCATAGCAATCTATTATGAGAAACTAAAGATTCTCCAGCCAAATACAAACTTCTTTGAAAGAGATAGCGCTGATAGTATAACGGGTTCTTTCTTTATCCTTAGTCAAACTAAATAACAGGTGAAGAGATCGTCAAGGGTGAAGTTAATAGTTCGATGTAATTGCAGAAAAAGCGGTGTCTCTATTACATAAACCTCGGTTTAGTTATGAATTGTTGCATTAACGGCAACTTCTTAACCGAGATTAGAGCGAGCATAATTTTTCTAATCTCATGACAAGCTGGACAACGTCGTGCAATGATATTTGCTTGAACATACATTGCATCAAATAATTTGGTTGATAACCTTATTTGTGTTTGTATTTGTGGTATAATTTTAAGTTCTCTATCCTAACTTATTGAGTTGTGGTAGCTCACATCACTATAAATGTCGTTACAAGTGTTAGATAAAAAGCAGTTTACAACTACTCTGAAACTAACAACTGTTATATTTTGAGAAGTGAGGAAAAACATTTGAAAAACAAATATATATTTTTTTAAAGTCTAAGCTATTATTTTAGAATTTTTTATTTCTGAATAATATATTAACTAAGAAATAAATTACGGTGAAACATTATAAACATTAATTGTAATAACTAAATTTTAGTATATATGTTTATTTTCTGGTAAATGACTTATTTAAATTACGAACTATTTATTTTAAAACGGGTTAATTGTATACGTCTGATGTAGATTAGGTTTAAGGTAGCAATTATAAGATCAATTTCTGTTTTAGAATGATTTACACAATAGTATTATTACAACTATACCGCTTCGAAATATAAAATAAGATTAGATGGGTCAACCAAACTACTCTTCCATAGCTTTAAGGATAGTATAATTTACTATATATATATGGTGTGGCAATCATCAATGTAGATTTTTTATTAAAAACATTTAAAAGATTATAAAATTAATTATTAATATTGTAAATTATAATAAAGTAAAGTATTATGATTTGATAACATAGCATATGATTATTTTTAAAATTTAGATAAATATTTATTTTATAATTTTACAATCAAACATATTATATAATTTTTTAATTTCAATTTAACATCTCAAAACACTTTTGTCTAAACGCTTTAACTTACAAAACCATATAATGGACCAATGCCCTAACATGAAGGTTTTGTTTAGTTTATTGTTTTTCATTTTATTAGTGCCTTATTTTTATTTATTTGTATATTTATGTTTAATATGAATAAGATATAAAAAAATGGAAATATATTTTTTTAAAAATATAAATTAAAATAATCATTTTCAATATATAATATATATATATTTTTAAATTTTTTTCTTAGAAGTATATAAATTTTTATTTTCTAATTTTAAGACTCCAATAACTATTTTTATCATAATTATAAAATAAAAATAAAACAAATTTTCAAACACTAAATTTTAAACAAATATAAATCAGAATATTAAATATAAACAGAAAAGAGATAATCAATTTGTTGTCTTTCTTAACTTTCTATTTTCTTTATTTTCGCCCGTATTCCTTTTTAACCTTTGTCAGCACGTTTTCCCTCCTTTTTGAGCAGGGTTGGCAATCGCACTTTGCTCTTCAGGTGTCTCTTGCTCTCTCTGCGTAGAGCGAAACTTGTTTACTCGAAACCAAATTGTGAAGTTTATGCTTATGTTTGCTTTATAGTAATTTCTAGTTCTCCGGGCCTCCTTGAATGCGATTTCGAGTATATCACTAGATGTTTTTCTATGCATTTTGACTTTGATTGTTTTGCACTGCTAAGTTTTTTCCTCTTGTTAGAATTCGATCCTGAGTTCGTCATTTTAGAGTTCTTTTTTCTTTAATTTTTTCCCTTTTGGCTATAATTTTGCTTATGGGTTAAGTGTTTTTATGGGATTTTGTTTTGCATGTGATCAATCTATTAGGGTTTTTGTTTTGAATTTGGAATAATTCGTTCTATAGGGAAAAAAAAAGGAGCATGTGAGATTGAGGTGTAGAACTTTAAAACTTATAGCAAATACATATGATCAGGACTTCTGTGTCACCTTCGGCTTGTTTCCCTTAGTAAAACAGGATATATCACGTGGCGTGACTTTTAGTGGGTAAAATGTTAAAGAAAGTGGTGGAATTGAATGGAATTTTATGAAGGAAGTGATGGAAATCAATAAAACCGTGTGATATTAAAATGGTTTAAGGACTTGATTGTAAGTTTTGTATCACGATCATTGATCTCATTTTAATTCACCCAAGTTTAAAAAAAAGTGATTTTGATCCTCAGTAGTTTTCACAGGGGAAAAATTAATGGGTGCTGCATTTGTTAAGATACGAAATGACAGATTTTTTCGCTCCTATATAATCTTTTTTTTTTTTTTTTTTTTCGTCTTCTTTTCCTTTCTCGTCAAGCCTGAAAAGTTTCCCTTTTAGGTGTTAGTGCTTGGGGAATGCACTTTTCAGATAGTTTTGAAGCGGTAAAATTTCGGTTTTTTTTGGTATAGTGTCAAATTTGCTCATTATCAATAGCTGTGGGGCAAATTACAATTACCATTGGGAATTGCTAGCTCTTTGTGATCTCTCTGATGTACTATTTTAAGCACTGGGAAGACATACTTTCAGTGAAATATGGATCTGTTCGCCACACCTTTTTAATATATTCCTTTGTGGTTATTTGAGTGTACTTATACATCTTCTTTGAACACTATAAGTCAATAAAATATATATATATATGTTTTTTTTTTGCACATGGAATGTATCATTGTTGCCTCACTAAAATTTGCTACGTTAGGAGAATGATAAACTGATGGAAAATTGTGGAGAAAGCAGCTCAGGCCTACGTAAGTCAATGGAAGGTGACAAAGCAGTTATTGTTCGTGTGAAACGCAAGGCCAATCAACTGCCTCTTGATGCTTTCTGTGAGTTTATTATATCTATGTTAAGAGTTCTATATCTCAATTTTTCTCATCTTTTTGTGATCAAGATAGTGAACAAGATTGACTTGTGAATTGTGATAAGTAAAAGCTGAAGTGTGAAGTGCTGTTGGCTTGGACCTGTTATTCATACACACAGGCAGCATTTGGCTTCATTTCTTTTTCTCCTTTTAATTATAAATTCAATGTAGCTATTATCTCTTCATATTGTTACATCTCAAGGGGTTTTGGCATATTTTAGGGCTGGAAATTAATGAGAGGCCGATGAAGCGTGTGTCTTTGGGCCTAGAGAACTTATCCATCTCAGATTTAGCTAGAAAAGGTACCTTTTTCATCTATCTTCTTTCTGTGGTAGTTTTAACATTTATCGTAAAGAGTAAAGTTGTTCTAACAGATGGGAATTTCTCTTCATAATCTAGTTGTTGTTTGGTAATCTTGACTGGGTCCCCATCTTCATGGCCAGTGCCAGCTAATATCTGTTGCAAGAATATCAGTGCTGGCTATGCTTAGAGTTCCATGAACATATTTTTATCTTCTGAATTGTTTTAGTCTCAAGATTGATTTTGTGATTCCTGCCTTGATACCTGGAATGTAATTTTGGATCAGAGGAACTGAAGACTAGAAAGCTCTTTGTGCAGCATGTAGAGACAACGACCATATCCACTACTACGTTGGAGATCTTGCAGTCCATTATGGTCAGTTCCGCCCCTTTTTTTTTAAATTTATATGGTTATATTTAAGCGGTGGAGGTAAAGTCTGATAAGTTGTCAATTTGGTATTAACCTCGAGTGTCCTGTCAACAATTTTCTTCTCTTTAGCCTCGTGGCAGTAAGCTTCTGTTGCTTGATGTGTGCAGCCTAGAACTTCCAAGGGATCTGAATCAAAACCAAGGAACGAGGAAAGAAGGCAGATGTTAAAAAAAGAGAATGTAAGAAAATTTTCCTCCTACCTAACCAACAAAAAGGAAAAAGAAAAGAAGAAAGTTCTCTTTCTGCTCTCTCTCTCCCCTTCTCCTCTCTTCTCTTCCCCTTTTCTCCCTCTCTGACCTTCTGAAAACATCTGCGCAGAAAAATGTGCACAGACACACAGTAACTTAACTATATATAATAAAGAGGAGAAGATTTTGCAGAAGAATTTACTAGAAATCATTTTCATTAAAAACTATTGAATTTTTCGATGTAGCCTCAGTATAAAAATTTCAATCCTGTCTCCTTTTTTGCTTTTCTTACAATTTTGAATTTCTAAGAAAATGGATTCTGATTGCATTGAAAATTTAATTTTCTTCTTACTGCATTTGGTAATATTCTTTATTTCCATCTCACTCAACAAAGGAACTATACTGGTGCATATAATGGTATCATCTGAACAAAGTAGATAGCAGTTATGCTATGTCTAATAGAAAGAAAGTGAAAGGCCATGAAACTGGAGCATGGGGAGTATATATTTGTTAATACTTATATTTCTGATGCATAGTTACGGAAGGAGCTGGTGCAGAAAGTGAGAGAGACCAAAGAGGTTTGTTTATGCTATCCTTGCTGCTACAGTATTGGTCTGATTGAGCAATGAACATAGAATTTTTCTTCCCTTTCTTAAAATGAAAGTTTATATCATTCACATTAGTGACAATGCCATGGTTTCTTAAGTGAAAGAATAATTATTGAAATATCTATTTTATTTGCACAAGTCTAACTTTGATTCTGTTATTCAAATGTTGAACTCAGTCTGTCTTATAAAATCTCTCTAATGTCATTAAAAAAGAATATCCTTTAGAGCTCCTTAGGTTCTTTCCTTCAATCGTGATTGGGTAAGGTACTTGATGCCTGATGGATCAGTTCTGCTTTTACTTCATGGAAATGGTTATCTTACAGTGCATGAGACGAGGAGATGAAGTGGGCTACTTTATGTAGCAGCAAGTCCTTGGCACTACCATAGTCCAAGTGAAGAATAGGTTTATCTGCATCATTGCACATTGGAAAATGTCATTTTTTTTTTTTTGGGTAAGCAAATAAAAAAATGTCATTTTTCTTCTGGACTCCATATAAGCAAATATTGTTGACTGAGAGAGGAGCCTCAACTTCCACCTGTTATGTGACAAAAGAGGATTAAGAACATAGAAAATATAAACTCTGGGTAGGATGTTATTTGTTCAGTGCATATAGACTACATGAACAATGCTCTTATCCAAAGAAGCATTAATAGTTTGTGCATTTGATCAATCATCCAATCAAGTACTGATAGGACTAGCCAATCATTAGGTTTTGGGTTATCTGTCTACGAAACTATAAGTTGCAATAGAACAATGGTTTTTATATTGTTATTTTTTGGACCTTATACTAAATAAGATAGGTAGCAGGAGAAGAAGCAGTCACGATGTGGTGCCTACTTGCTTCCTTGGGAAATTAACAAAATCAGGAGTTTTGCTGGTGAACTGGTTTAACTCTTTTGGGTTCAATTGTTCATCTAGCATGTTACAGGTCTGACTTCCATTTCTTCAGGCATACACCTTAAGAAAAGGAGAAAGAACCCAATGTGATTCTTATGTGGACTTTGTTAACTTCAATACTAGAAGCCTCTTGAAGTGTTTGGTAAACATTTCATATGATTTTCTTGCTATAGGAGTTTTTCCTGCAGTGACATATTATGTTTGAAGAAAGAGAATTTTGTAAGAATTGCCGGTAATGTCTTTACTGTAAGGGTGAGCTGGGAGTACAGATTCTCGAAAATCTTTTTAGCCTGCTGTGGATTCTACTGCTATGGAATCATTGGAAAATTTGTCAATATAATTGCTCATACTATGATGATGTAATTTGCTAGTTATGGCCTTGTTTTAATATTAGCTGATAATTTTTAAATAGATAAAATAGATGTTTTTGGAACATTTTTTTGGTCTTTGTTAGACCTAAATTATGATTTAAAGCTCATATATAGGAGTTGACAAGAAATGCACGTTTTGAACAAATATGGAGAAGAAGGGGAAACAGGGAATCATTGAATGATACGGGTGTTAGTGAGATGTATGACTTCTATGATGTTGTTCGGGTTGATGGTGAAGACAGAATGAATGAGCTCCCCCAGGAAGAGTAGGGTTTTTCTTCCATCCCCTCCCCCCAGTTATAGTTGGATTTTACAAATTCTATCTGTAAATTTATTCTTCTTTCTTGTCACACTGTAGAGAGTTATCCATGGATGATCGGAAATTGTTATCAAGCTATCTTCCAATGTTGAGAGAGTTCATTCCTAGTGCTGCTGAAGAGATTGAGTCAGATTTGAGCGCCCACATGTCCAAACAAGGTAATATTTCATTGGGAGTGTTAGCTGAGCTATCACCTGGAGTCTCTTCTTCATGCATAATGGTATGTACTTTGGCCAACATGTTGCATAATGTATAATGGGTATGTTCTCTATGCATTGTAGGGCCTAAAGATGATTATGTGTATGACTTCTACACCATGAATGAAAATGCTGTTGTGGGTCATGAAGATCTTACCAGCCAATTTCCATTGTAAGTAATCTGTGTAATTATTTATAGTTTTCTTGTCTGTAACCTTAGTAGAAATTTACTTTTCCCTATTTATTGAATCCAAATAAATCAATGCATCAGAGTGCAGGTTGAGGATGAGGACTTTTATGTTGGTCCGGATGATTCAGAGTATGAGACTGATGATTCTAATGGTATCATAAGCTAGATAAATTTCATTCTTTAGATTAGTTTGAAGGCTCTTACACTAGACACTAAGTCTTAGTGCTGGTTTTTTTGCAGCCGAGAATCACCCATTAAATGATTATCCTGATGAGATGTTTGATGAAGAAGAAGAAAGTGAGAACGACAGCTCCTCTAATGGTGAATCAGAAGAAGAACGAGAGACTCCTAGTGATGAATCATCAGAACCTGAGGGCTTTGCTCAATATGGTTCTTCAGAAGAAATGGATCCTCCGTCAGATGAATATGGCTTTTATGAAGAGGAATACAGAGAGGATGAATACTGTCAGGAGGATGACCATGACTGGAGGTGGAATTATCGATGAGGTGCAGTGCACATGTTTATCTGCATGCTTATAGCTAAAATTAGTGCATTTAGGGCAAAGCAGCTGCAAACTGCTACTGTCATGTATAGGATTGCTTGCTGGTTTATTGGTTTATCAGAACTGCTTCTGTATATTTTTGGGCACTTTCAGGACAGTGGCAATGGGCAAAAAGTTCAATCTTTAGGTTATTATTAGGACACGCTCGGCAACTTTGTTGACTGATGTTTCACGTCGGCAGTTTAGGTTTTCCTGAAACTTAGATAAGATGCGTTTCGCTGTTGAGTTGGGTTGTTTCGTTTCATATTTGTAGCATCAAAATGCAAGCTGTTTGGCATGAGATTTTGCCCAGTGGTAGGCATTAGGTTTTGATGATATTTGATGACCTTCCATGCTTATTTTCCCACCTAGTATGCAAGGTTGGTTTTGATTAGAGGCTGAGCAAATAATGTCTTGTTTGATTATCTTCATGAAAGAATTTCATGGAATCCAAATTTCTCTCATGTCCAATGAAAATTTCTTTCTCACTTGGTTTCTGGGATTCTAATGAATTGGAGGTTTTGGAGTCACAAAATGTCATAATTGGTCTCAGCATTCATTGCATCCTCATCCAATTTCTATTAAAGCAAAAAAAAAAAGATGGGATTAAACAGAAAACTATTGAAAGAAAATGGTTATTCTTGTCAGGCTTGTAAAGAAAAAGAGTTAGCAGAGAGCAAAAAGGTCAAGAATTTGATAGATCGAAAACCAACCTTGATCTTCACTGATGCCAGCTGACCATTCGAATGCTCAGCAGTCCTTGAGGCTTCAGGCTTTGGTTTACTGGTCAATCCAATTTATCTGCGCATAGCCTAGCAGGAATCTGTAATCAATCGCAAATCTTCCAGCAAAATTGTCATTGTGAATGTTAATGACTTGACCAGTACCACCTTATGATTATTGTCAAGTTTCAAAGTAATAAAAAAAAAAAAAAAAAGAAGAAAGAAAGAAAGAAAAAAACCCCTTGCTACTCTTTTTGTTTCTTACAAAATGAAGTGCTTCATATACTAACGATCATATTTTCTTGAATCTATCGCATACAAAAGCACTTTCATTTTCATTTAGTCTAACTATATTAATAATTATCAAAAGTGTGATTCTATTCATGTAGTAATACAAGTTTACTATTTTAATAAGCTTTTTCAAATTAATTTATATATAAAATCATTATCTTATATAAATTTACGGTTTTAATCGATTTTACATATTAAACTTGATAAAAACTTACATTTTCAATTGAGTTTATCCTTTCTATATATATATATATATATATATATATAAGTTGAATGAGTTAATAAAAAAAAAGATATTATTAAATTTTTATTATCTCATTAACATCAAATCATTTTTCCTATTCTATTCTAATTTTTTTCTCTCTTTTTTTTTTCTTTTTCTTTCTCCTATTTCCTTTTTTTATATTCATAGTTTTCATTGGGGTTCCCAGCTCTAATAGAAAAGCATACGGAAAAAAAAATATATTCAAATTTATATCATTAACAATTCAAAATGTGTTGAAATATTTGGTGTTTCTTTTCACTTAATTTTTTCTTTTTATTACAAATAATGGAAAAATAATTAATCTTGACTCTACTTATCCTTATTATGTGAATGTAAGACTATGGATTAAGAACATTTCATGGAAAAATAATTTAATTTCTTTGTTTTTATCATATATTTCAATTTTTTTTTATAACTATCATAAATATGACTACGGTTTTCTTGAAAACTATTTTATATAGGTTGTAGGAATTTATGTATTCATATTTCAATTTTATATTCAGATTTTACAGACCCTCTAATTAGAATTGTGAGGTTGATAACTTTATTTAAATTCAGATTAATTAAAAAAAAATACATTAAATACTATTAGACTTACTCACACATAGCCTCCTTGACATATTCCGCTAAAATTTCACTGTACAAATATGCATATGTATCACTAAAGATAGCTAACCTTAACCCCTCCATTGCATCCTAAATCAACAAAAGAGTTTTTAGCTTTTAGCTTTCCTTTTGATACCCTCCTCATCCTTAATCCTTTATGAACCGATTAAAGTTTACACTTTGATTAGTTCGGATGGTGTATTTGTACAAATGTCAAAAGTTTAGGAGAGAGTTTTGTAATTCATGAGATTATTTTCCAATTTATGTGAACTTAAAAGATGTTAAAGAAGACAATAAATTAGATGTGTATCTACACCAATATCGAAATTTAGATTTTATTTATATTTTCTCCATACCCTAAATTATTAGTCTTTAGTTTATGCCATTGCTAGAAACTAAAAAGTCGGACCATAAACTAACACTGCATTAAAGCTTATATTATGTAGTTTTCCATGGACTATTGATAAAATTAAAAGGATGAAGCTTCGTTTCTTTAGTTAATATTGATGTAATTTAATAATACGAGTAATGGTTTTCAACATGATGGTTTGAATCCCAATGTCCTAAATGGTACACGTTATCCAATTAGTCAGAAAAAGAAAATAATAAAGCTTCATTTTCTTCAAGTTCTGGCTATGTCTTGTGCTCTTTTTTCTCTCTAACTTATTTGATGCTTTGAGTAATAGAGTTGTCTTAGTTTCATGAGCAGATTCACAATATAGCAAACTTGGGTTAAAGAACTTCAACATGATTTTTGCTACCCAAAGTTAATGCAAATTTTAAACCTATCCATTAAATAATTCAATTTGCGAATCGATGGCAGTATATCATAGGTAAGAAATTAGTATAGCACTTGTTTTAGTGACGCTAATTGGGTGATTTCAATTAGATGAAAATATAATTTTGGCAGTGCTATCATTTAGCTTTTCAATTAATAAATTATAAGTTGCTAAAGAGAGTTGGGTAGATGGATTGATTTGTTAAGTTAGTAAGGTTAAAAGGATATAATCAAGTTTAATTGGGATTGAATTAAGATTGAATCGAACCGATTTTATGATTGAATCAAATTGAATCACGTTGAATCATAAAGGTTAACCTTGATTTAACAATATTGATAATATTCGAGAGGGCTTAATCAATAATTTGCAAATGCACAATTTGAAATATGAATTTTTTCATTTCCTCAAAGCGAAATCCATTAAATTGGCATTTAGCCACGAAAAGAATTGGGATTGGGACACGGGTCCGACCCAAGTGCCCTAAGATAAGATATGGGCCTAACGATTTTGACCGGTCTGGTTTACATTTCCTAAACCCATGGGACCGAGTTTTATTTTTTTCCCTTTTCCGCAATCGTCCAGGTCCAGTACGTAACAAATTGCAAGGAGAAGTTATTAATTAAAATTATGCAATTCAAGTGGAACAATGGTTTGTTTCTTCGTTATTTACAAAATAAACACATTCAAGGGAGTAGTACTCCTTTCACGACAGAATACAAATATGCTGAAATGAATAAGATACTATAACTAATCTTACATGAAAAAACAACAAATGAATGCATAAAAGTCAATAAAACCTGCAAGTCATTGTCATTTTGTGATGTATAACTTGTATTGTAATCTCTATTAGTCTCACTTTATATAGAGCTACTTGTACTAAATAATCATTCGTTTGTCTTTCATGAAAGCTTGAGATGTTCAAGTAGGTTATTTGAATCAAGTGAAATACAGAGATAAAAAATTAAAGAGAGATGAAGATGACATTTCCTTTGATATTTTGTTGATTTCAATGCCAACAATCTATACTTCCAATTTTAGAGTTAGATAAATATTGCAATTATTATTATTATTGCTTTTTATGTTAGGCATTCCCAACTTACAGGAAATATTTTTCACATAATTTATTTATACACAATTACTCACTTAAACTTTAACCTCAGTTAGTTAAATCTTTCATAGATAATGCGATAAATATTTTATGCAAGTTAGGAATAATGAGAACTAACACGATAACTTACTTATATAAGTAATAGAATAGAAAAGTATATTTAATAATAATTACTTTACATATTTAACTCTGAATATCTTTCATATATTTTAAGATTTACAAATACTGCATAATGTTAGAAGTGAAATGAGTTTTACACTAAAATGGTTGTCTCTTCTTTTTGTAATTCTTGATTTCTATATTTCATTTGACGCCATTAAAAAAGACAATACAAGTAGCACTATAAAAAGAGATGCTAATATATAACTTATACTATAAATAGACAAGTAATTAATAACATTTTTGGCTTTTTAGTGAAATGTATAGATATGTTTTGACCAGATGTGTTAAGGCTTTAATACTGTCATGGTAATACTAATACATAATCGTTAGATTTTATTATACTTAAGTAAATTACAATATTATCTTAATTAAATTATATATGGTATACATGTATGTATGTATGTGGCTTGTAAGTAAGCCTAAATGATTTAAATAAATAAATAAATTTTATTTTAAATTTGAACTTGACTCATCCGCGCGGTTGGGTGCAACCCAAAACCAAAATCAAAACAAGTGAAGTTCCAGAAGAGGAAGCAATTCTGCTCTAAATTGAAAATGGTGTTGATGTCCTAATGATGTGGGCTCCGTGGATCTATCTCCGGTCGAGAATGCCGATAATGGTGAAAGGCAAAGCTTTTGCGTAATAGGATAATTCCATGAGGACTGTTGATCCGAAATAAGAAATTAACATGCTCTACGTGGTTCATTAATTAGGAATCTTGGAACCTGACAAGTGCCAGATCCAACAAGTATCCCGACAATGTAATAAATTTGGGAATGAGGCCATTAATTAAACAATTTTTTCCTTTTGCAGTCCGGATAAAAAAATTTAATTGTCTTAACATGTTGGATGTATAAGGAGTAGTTTGTGAATAAAAAACTATTTATTTCGAATCTTTTCCCTTTAGTGGAGGAATGATCAGAAGGATAGTAACTACTCGTATCAAAAGTATCGGGATCTAACTGAAGTGACTTTTTTTTTCTTTTCTTTTTTTTTATTTGCAAGGAAGAAATAGAAAAAGTTTAAATTATTCTTTTATTAGAAAATAGAGGAAATTTAGATTGTTTTACAAGTAATTTTTTCTTTTTTTCATCGCTAATTAATTTATATAATATGTTAATATTATTTAATTTCTTTTCTTAATAGGGTATCTTATTACTAAATTGATTTATATTGAATATTCTAGTTCGAAAGTTGAATGGTCATGAATTGAGATGAAAGATTCAGTGCGGTAATATTGTAATTTACACTTTAATTATGTTAACTTTTTAATTGAGTATATAATTATATAAGTTGAAACTTTAAATATATAATTATAAGAAATAGTAAAGTTAAAATATAAATTGTGACATTAATCTAATATTTAATTAAAAATACAGTGATTGCGGATTCAGTCGGAAAAGTCATTTTAGTATGCTTTCTTTCTCTCTCTTTTCAGTTGATTATCCAAGTGAATGGCGAAAAATAACTCATGAAAATGAAACTTTATTTTCGTTCAAATAAACACAATAAGAATTAGGAGAAAATGCCTTTTTCTAAATAATTGAACCTTACTTAAATGATTAAAAATTTTGAAAAGTTAATTCGTTATAAAGAATAGAGTTTTCGTTTCTCCATTTGAAATGCCTTCTTGAAACGACAAATATGTTAAAAATCATTTATTGATTGAATCACTTAAAAATAAATTATATACAACATATATGTATTATTGTGAAAAGAGCTAGACGAGAAAATAAAGGTTTTATATATTGTTTTATTTTGTAAAATGAAAAAGGAAGAAAATAAGAATGGCATTTGAGGCAATAAAGGCAGTTAATCTGTTTTAATAATATGGTTATAGATAATAAGAGGAAAAAAATTTCTATGTATTTTGGTAATACATGTATGTACCTACTATTAAGTTTTAGAATTAAATCAATTAGAGCTTTCTTTTTCCTAATGGATAATTTTTTTTCCTAAACTTTTTTCTTAAAAATTTGTGGAAGTTGCTATTTTCTTGAGGGAAGAAAAAAAAGGAAAGCAAACGAAGAATAGAATAGGAAGGCTATTAAGCTAAAAAAAGGGAAGTTGAAAGAGAAGTGGTTAATGCGTTATTGCGTATTGCGCATTGTGTTTTTTTTTTTTTTTTTTTTGGGTACTATAGGTGCGCATGGAATCGAATAAAATCTCATTAGCTTTTTTCTTTTTTTAAAGGGTAAAGATAAAGTCTTATTAGATTACAACGATAGTTTATGAAAATTAAAAACATAATTAAAAAACCTTAAAATTTTAAAATATGGGTAAGTCGGGCAATAAATCTGATTTCAATAAATTATTACAATTATATAATCAAACTAACCCCTTGTTCAGCCTGAATTAATTTTAATTCAACTTTCCATTTAACTTGGTTTCTTTTTTAAATTCTTGATATTCTCGGATATCCTGATTTTAGCACGCTTTTTTTTTTTCTCTAATTGGCAAAATCACAAAGACAGTGGGAGGGAGTAGGAAGAAGGATGGGCAACGGGTGCGCGCCGACTCAAATCCTTTGACAATGATATCCAACCAAAAACCAAAGTAAAAAAGCCCGCCCGCTGGCTGCTTAACGTACCACGTTAGCTGCTGTCTGCACCATTTGTCTAGCTCAACTGATTCCCCAAATTGAACCCAAAGCCCCTAAAGCGGTGAACGAAGTTGGACTTGGACATGAACCCAAATACGATCATAACACAACAAAACCACACGTTGACATACCCAAACGCAACTGACTCAACAACCTATGACCTATCCATCAACCAACCGCAGTCTCCGGCACTACGCGCTTTTATTGTTATTATCAATGCCCTGTTTCTTGCATAACTCCTTTTTATATTCCAAAATAATCATTTTAATATACGGATGATGCAAAGTTTGGAACCACTTACCATTTTCTTCCTCTTTAAACCGATGCATTAAGTATATTCAAGCAAAAATGTTAACAAGTATCCATTTTTCTATACATGCATAAAAGTGTATAATCAATGTCGAACAACTAAGTAAGTTTCCCGAAATCAAAATTATTTATAGAAGGAATATAAAAACTGGAATTATCCTAAATCAAAATTATTAATAGAAGGAATGTAAAAATTGCGTATACGTGATGATCTTAGGTCGGCAATTAACAGAAACTTAGATTAGAATATTATATACGAAATTATATAAGGTGAATTATTAAAAAAAAAAAAAAAAAAGACGTAAAACAATATAGCCTATTGTGACCCGTCTTCTTTCTCTTCAACCAAAAGACCTGGTAAAACCCAGCGTCTCATCTTCCTCTCTCTCTCTACCCAACTTGTCACTTCTTTTATCTTTGTAGTCAAGATCTAATCTTCATCTTTGCCCAGTTCAGAAGTTGGTTTCCTTTATTTTTTTTTTCCTTCCTCTTTTTGGGTTCTGAATTTTATTTAGTCTAACCCATTTCCATTTTTTTTCTTTCTTTTCTTGATATTGTTCATCTATGTTATCCTTTGTAGATGATTTTTTTTTTCTTCTTTTTTCGCTTTCAGAAGGTGTAAGTATTCATATTCTCCATGATAAAGTGTTGAACTAATAGATATAGTTGAATTCATGAGCATCAGTAGCTATATAGTCAATAATTTTCCATCAGCATCTGTTGTGGATAAAAAATCACCTCAATGATTCGATTTTTTGGTATAAGATTGAGTTTAGTGATTGTTTGTGCTTTGATAAAGCAGGCATAAGCAGTTTTTGATAGAATTGTGGTTTTTTCATCTTGAAATTGGAATCACTATCACTAGAACTAGTTTTTTTCTGGGGTTTGACTACTGAACGAAATAGTCATCTTGAAGATTTGATCCAGTAAAATGTCATATTGGTTAAGCTTCTAGTTTATTGGATCACCATATCGTTGATTAAGGACATGTTTGGAAGTCATTGATGATAGTGGGATTTTAGATGGGGAACACCTGTGTTGGACCGACTATTTCGAAAAATGGCTTCTTTCAATCGGTTTCTGCTGTGATGTGGCCGAACCGAATGCCGGATGATTCTGTTCGCACCAATCCGGAGCCTGTAAATGAGGGTGCAGCGAAAGAGCCTGAATCTCCTTTGCCTGTGCAAAATAAACCCCCGGAACAAGTGACAATGCCGAAACCCGAAGTCAAGGAAGAGTTGCCTCCTAAACGCAAGAAGAAACCTCCGGTGAAAAGGGTGTCTAGTGCCGGACTTAGGACGGATTCAGTTTTACAAAGGAAGACCGAAAACTTTAAGGAATTCTATACTTTCGGGAGGAAGTTAGGACAGGGACAATTCGGGATCACATTTTTATGTGTAGAGAAGGCTACTGGAAAACAATATGCCTGCAAATCTATCGCCAAAAGGAAGTTGCTAACTAAGGACGATGTAGAGGATGTTAGGAGGGAAGTTCAGATAATGCATCACTTGGCAGGTCATCCAAACGTGATCTCGATCAAGGGGGCTTATGAGGATGCAATAGCAGTTCATGTAGTTATGGAGTTTTGTGCTGGGGGTGAGCTTTTTGATAGGATTGTTCGGCGGGGGCATTATACAGAGAGGAAGGCGGCTGAGCTTACAAAGACTATAGTTAGTGTTGTGGAGGCCTGTCATTCTCTTGGCGTAATGCATCGAGATCTTAAACCCGAGAACTTTCTCTTTGTTAGTAAGGATGAGGAATCTTTGTTAAAAACTATTGACTTTGGATTGTCAATATTCTTCAAACCAGGTCCGACCTTAGTCTTATGAATGCTTTACGAGATTATTTCTATTGAATATATGTGTATATTTTTCTTCCTTTCTTTCTTTCCCCTTTAGTACTGTTTTATGGTAAGCTTTCCAATATTGGGTACAGGGTTCATATGTAGGCTTATGATAGTAACTGATCATTGTCTCCCTATGATTTATAATCACGTTGCCATCATCCCCTTAACAATTGGGGAGGTCTGAAAATTGCATACATAGTAACTACACACATCACATCGTTAGGAACAGAGAAATAATTGAATTTATTTACTTGTACAAGCTAGTACCACGCAGATTGCCAAATTGCACTAGCTGCAATGGTTCTGGTTGGATTATCTTCATTTGGAGACTAGCTCAACAGGACCAGAGAGCCCCATGTTCTTGTTACTGAGTCTGGCAGTTGTCCTGAATTATGTAGTTTGCGCTTTCCAATCCACATGCCAATTATTTTGTCTGCCAATAAAGCTGTTAATTTTCTTGCTGAACTTTTTGGATTTGCAATCAGTCGGCCCACAAAAGGGGAGTGGGGGGGTGGTTCTGTGGGGGGAGGAGGGAATACGTGCAATCGGATAAAATGATGATACCGTTGTCGTAGTTTCTTTGTAACTGCCACATGTGAATGCTCTTCTCTTTCTTGATCAACACCAACTGCATCCGTAGAGCTAAAAATTTGCATTCTGACTATTAACTGGTGATTTCCAGGTGAAAAATTCACTGATGTGGTCGGCAGCCCCTATTACGTTGCTCCAGAGGTTCTGAAAAAGCGCTATGGGCTGGAAGCAGATGTCTGGAGTGCCGGTGTCATTCTTTATATATTACTGAGTGGAGTTCCTCCATTTTGGGCAGGTGAATACTTTTTGATCTTTAGAGTATAATGCTTATTTTGTTTCTTATGCTTCTGTTTTTTTCAGTATATTTTTAGTGTCTTGATCTAGATTCCTGACCTATCCTCTCATCTGATGCTGCAATGTTGTGTTTGGATATGAAGAATCTGAGCAGGACATATTCGAACAAGTCTTGCATGGTGATCTTGACTTTTCCTCAGACCCTTGGCCTAGTATTTCAGAAAGTGCTAAAGATTTAGTCAGGAGAATGCTGGCCCGAGATCCCAAAAAGCGGTTAACTGCTCATGAAGTCTTATGTAAGTATTCTCATACTTCGCTTACTCCAAATTTCTTGTGCATCACTTGGTTAATATTTCAGGGGCTAGGGCTGGTTAACACCATCATACATTTAAATCAAGTACCTTCTTGCTCTCATTTTAACTTTGGAATATCTGTGAGTTCCTGCAAAGCAAATCAAGCAATGGATAAGATGCTTGGTTTAGTGCTACTTTCCATCTATTGTTTAGTTCACATACCGGCAATCAGAAGTCATCTATACGCGCATCGATTCTGTGCATGTTTTTCTTGGCAAGTTGTATTAGTGCATGTTGATGGATTTAATGGTTGTTTCCGCAAGAAATGTTGTCAAAGTGGAATTGTCAGAATTCGTGATTGCTTCCACATTAATTGCAATCTAAGGTTTATTTCATTATCTAGTAAAGACAGTTGGCTTTTAGACTAGTAGCACGGGGAGCTCTTTAGTTAGGAATTTATTAATTTCATGTCTTCTTTAAATTGGTTCTCTATAAATTGTAGCCAATGACTGCTGATGGAGAGCTTTTGCCTGTGTGTATTTCTATATATTATTATGAGTTTTGGTCATTGCATGGTATTGGTCCACATTGAACACCTTTTTATACTCACTGCTAAATGTTATATCATGCAGGTCACCCATGGATTCAGGTAGATGGTGTTGCTCCTGATAAACCTCTTGATTCTGCTGTTATTACTCGTTTGAAGCAATTCTCTGCCATGAACAAGCTCAAGAAAATGGCTTTGAGAGTAAGTCTTTGAATACATGCAACGCTATTCGTATTCTGTTTTCTTTTTCTTCATTTTTTTGCTAGTGGTGTCTCCAAAGTTGATGTAGGGTGTCACTGAAATTTTCGTGGAGCTCCATTCTTTGTTTATAGTTATTATTAAGGGGTGTCTATTCATTTGCAGGTTATTGCTGAGAGCTTGTCTGAAGAAGAAATAGCTGGCTTGAAAGAGATGTTCAAAATGATAGATACTGATAACAGTGGTCAAATTACCTTTGAAGAATTAGAGGCAGGTCTGAAAAGAGTTGGAGCCAATCTCAAGGAGTCTGAAATATATGATTTAATGCAAGCAGTAAGTATCAAGATTTGGGTCTTGAATTAGTGTGGATATACTCGAGAATCCTTTTAGTGCAATCAATGGCCATTCCGGAAGTCACAGTGAAAGCTAAGAACCTAAATTTTCTGCACCTACACAATCAAGTAAATGTATTATTTCCCTATACTGAAATAAATCAACTGAGTGAATTTTTATCATGAAGTAGGTAAGAATGGGATGATTACACTTGAAGTTCCCAATTTCTTGGGGTCAAACTCAATTTAGTCCTAAATATCTTAAATGAGCCAGTTAATCAAGTATGAAGCCTAGTAAAAATGTTTTGAAGTAGGAGTTTAAGAAATCCCTTTCAATTCATAAACCTTTATGAATTATTTTTCCTACTTAACATTTTTTATGCACCTTTGTAAAATTTGGGACCAATTTGAGTCACTTCATACATCGAAACTATATTGATTTTAACCCTATGTAATTATCTCAATAGGCGATGGTGATGATACTGCCTATAAACAAAATGTTGAGGCTAGTTTTTCTGTTATGTAAATGGTTATTTGAGCCAAGTAGAGAATTATGGATGTTCTCATTTTATTCTGAATTTCCCTTGAAAAAGAAACTGTTGTATGTCTCAGTTTTTTAAAAGTCAGCCTCCTAGTTAAACAAGCAGAAATTTGGTTTTAGTCTTTATTCCTGACATTTTAGGCATTCTCCAAGCATTTAGTGACTCTTTCCAGCGGCTGGTATATTCTGCGGCTGCTTGTTCTGGCACAAACATCGGGCTAAATTACATCTTTCATGCTGCTGCACTTTTCAAGTGTTGTACTGTGTCCCTTACTCCAATTGTGTCAAAGCAGAAGCTAAGCTTATATCAAATACTACCAGCAACGTGCCATTTCGGTACATACCGCTTGTTTGGTTGGCCAAAGAAGAATAAAACTTTAAATGTAGCAATACTTTGGAAGCTCTGTCCTGAAGGATTGTTTAAGATAGGTAGTGGTTTTTTGAGAGAGGTATCTTGAATTCTACTCATCAAGTTGGTGCATGTACATGGTTCATTTTGCAGGCAGATATAGATAACAGTGGAACAATAGATTATGGGGAATTCATAGCGGCCATGTTGCATTTGAACAAAGTTGAGAGAGAAGATCATCTATTTGCCGCATTTTCCTATTTCGATAAGGATGGCAGTGGCTATATAACTCAGGACGAGATTCAACAAGCTTGTGAGGAGTTCGGCATAGAGGATGTGCATCTTGAAGAAATGATTCAAGAAGTTGACCAAGATAATGTAAGTGGCTTTATGCTAGTATTCTTTAACGTGTTAGAGACGAAAGCTGGTTGTTAGCCGATGTAAGGTCCCCCTGGTATGAAAAATTTTAGGTAGTTCTCTTATATTTAGTCATAGACAAGAGTACATTTCAGGAAAATCATGCTCATAATATCATGCAGATGGATGATAGTACTGGCATAGAAACCTTAAACGAGCAAATGGCAAAAAGTATAAGACTGTAAAGCTTGGTATAATCACATTTAATATCAAAATCGATTACAGAATTGAGAGAAATTATCTATGGTTCTGATTTGGTAGATTGGGCCAAAACTATGATGCTGTAAAATTAGTTGCTGGCTGATGACCATTAAAATATAGGAATATTGGGATCTGTGACTGCACTGAGGGACCAGCTTCTTTCATTCTCCCCATTTTTTTTTTTTTTTTTGTTTAATCTGATTAAAGTTGTACAAATGACTCCCTTGATGTTCTGCAAACTCCAACTTGATTTGAGGTCGACAAAATTGTCGCTCCTTTCTCCTCCCTCAAACAGCAATCAATTATATTATGTGTTGATGTGTGCAGGATGGACGCATAGACTACAATGAATTTGTAGCCATGATGCAGAAGGGAAACCCAGTTGGTTTTGCCAAGAAGGGCATAGAAAACAGTTTCAGCATAAATTTTAGAGAAGTTGTAAAGCGCTAAGTCATACTGGCAGTCAGTACCGTACACGGAGAAACTTTCTTTGCACAACATGCGGTGACTTGAAAAATTTTCCTTTACTGTTGTTTGGTTTTTGGCTAAACTGTGTCTCAAATGCTGCGGGGTTTAAGATGCGACAGAAACTCTGGTGAGCAGCTCCCGCATTTTCGTTCTAGAATGTTGGGTTCTGATGTAGAGACAGATATGTTTTTTTTTTTACTTTCTCAAACTTTTTAGTTCAACCTGGGAAACTCTCAATACTTACAACATCATGTCAGCTTTTGTCAAAGTTACACAATACTATGAGACTGTTTCTATACAATGTTGTCTTTTATAAGAGATTTTCTCATGTTCTATGAATGGAAATTTTCTCTAGGTTTCGGAATTTATTTTCTTATAGCGGAAATTGCCTCAAATAAGTTGTAAAAAAAAAAAAGAAAATATCGATTATTACTACCGCGTATCTGAATATAATTGATAATTCTACATTATTTATATAAGCAGGTTGACTTTTTCCGAGGAATGAAATGTGATTTGCCATTTGTCTCGAGTGAGAGATCCTCATTCTTTTAACCATGCTAATTAGACGATTTTGACACCATTCATGTAGATCGGGGTATGCAAAAAGGACACCCATGACCCACGATGAAAGTATAGAAGTAGAATTATTATATGTATTAAGAATTTCGAGATGCCGGATCGAATCCCTTTTTGTGCCTTTTCCTTTTCATGGTGAAAACCATCCATTAGCCTTTTAAGGACCGTAGGGATATAAATAAACAATGACAGCACACAAGTTAGTTAAAGGTTTATTTGACACTTACTTAAGTTCGATTAAGTTATAATCAAAGTTGAACTCCAGTTATTCAAGTAGAACTAGATTGTCAAGTTAAGGCCAAACTTAAATCTCTTTGGTTTAATAAGTTGTGGGCGTAATTGAGGTTAATCATATGTTGATTTTTTTATTAAATTAGAGTTGAGTTCAAGAAAATTTAAAATTTTAATATATTTTTCAAGCTAATATAAGCTTGTCAAATGGCGAGTAAAAACTATGTCATTTATACCTTGGTGATGCTAGGATGATAATATATTTGGGTAAATTTAATTTGTATACTTAAATTTTTAACCTTTGATACTTGATGTATTTGTATTTTCATTAATCACACATATTACATACTTATATATTATTTATATTTGGCATTACTAAACAACGAAACATAGTAGCTTCATATAAATCAACAATAATTAAAATGATATTGTTAAATATATATATATAATTAAAAAACTTTGAAAAAGAAAAGACAAAAAAAAAAAAAACCCTTGGAAGCATGATTAGCCACTCATTCATTTTAAGTGTCTGCATATGGCAATTTTAACTTAGTGGATTGCCTCCCATTATTACAAATGGGTTGTGTGCCCTCCTATTGTGAGTTATCCCATTGGAAAAAAAAAAAAAAAAAAAAGAGAAAATGAAAGAAGAATCACTAACATTGTAAATGAGTTGAGTTACGCTTTTATTGAACTTAAGCTTGATTGTTTAAAAATTATTGAACTTAAGCTTAAGTTAAACTTTTTGTCGAGCCGAGCTTAACTTGTTTAAATAAACGAGTTTGATCTCGTGTTTGAGCTTAAGCTCGGCTAGACTTATTTACTAATTGAGCTCAAACCAAGTCAAGACAAACCTAAAGCAAACTAATCTTAAGCCTACTCACTTATCTGAGTATACAAAATGAAGCATTAAATAAATACATAAATTAATGAATAGTGAACAAGGATTCGATAATTTATCATATATTATCCTACAACATATTATATATTTATATATTATATAGATGTGAGCCTTTAGATTTTAATAAAATATAGTATATAATATGTAATATAGACAAAGTCTACAAGTTTGTTTACGAGTCTAAATTAGCCAATTTGCAAGTTTGAATTTAAAACTCGAACTCAACTTGTTTAGATAAATGAGTTTTATTTTAGGTTTGAATTTGGCTTATTTACTAATCTAACTCAAATCGAGCTCGAGTTAATGTTGTAATTTGTACACAATGTGTCAAGATATTTTTGATGTATTTATATATATTATTTATAAAAAGTAAGTATTTATTATATTTATATATTTTTCTACTGGTATATATTTTATAATAAAATCCCATAGATAATTACAATATGTATGGAATTATAATAAATGTGTATTATCAATGAGATTCCATTACATTATATTATTTAAAAATTGTCCTTGATTAAATAAATATCTAAATGGGACATAAATATTTAGATCAATATATTATATAATTGAGGTTATTCTTACTGGCCTAAGGGAAATATATCCAAGTTATGCAAGTTATAAGACCTACAATCAACTACCCAAAGTTTGACTCGTAGGATTTAAGACAATCGGTTAAAAGATCCGAATAAGACTAAATTATCAAATAAAGTTAGAAATATTAGTAATTGGATTCCATACGTTCGAACTTAAAAAAATAAGTAATAAAATAAAAAATATAAAATTTTCAAATTTTAAGTATATAACTTTTTATTTATTGAAATTGCGTAAAAATATATTCTAATAATTAACAAATCATTAGAGATAAATTATATGTATACTAAAAATTCTAGAATGACCTAAATATTTAGGAATATCTATTTGTACTATATATGAATTTACATATAGGTAGAAATATGCGTAATTACTTAAAATACGCGAAATGTACTAAAATAATACTAAATAATTAAATAAAATTCATAATTAATTAAGAAAAAATCAAGAAAAATATAGAAAAATGAGGAAAATTCTAGAAGTGGGGCATGAAAATCTGAAAATTAAAGAAGGAAATTAACCAATTAAATTTAAGCAATTAGAAAGTAAAAAAGAAGAAGAGATAAGCTAATTGTCAAATCAATTTAATACATAATAATTTTTCTAAAGCTCTATAAATACCCTAAATTTTTTCGAAGTTTATTTGATTAGTTTGAAACCCTAGAAAATTAAAAAGAGGTGAAATCAAGAATAAATTAGAGTTTTACAAAAATTTAACAAAAATCTGTACAATTGGTAATTTTAAAAAGAATCCAAATTCGACGAGCAATTGAGAGTAGATAGCCACCACCACCACCACCACATGGTGGTGGCAGTACCTAGATGGGCTGACACATCCATGACCATCGAAGGTGACTGGAGCCACCTAAACTGGTAAGTTCAGTTTTCCAGCTCGATTTTGTATAATTTTATAAAAATAGTAAACATTCTTAGAAAATTATGAATTTTATTATTTTGGTATATTTTAGCATGTAGTTCTTAGGAAAAATATTATTTTAATGTAAATATATCTCGTGATATATGATTATTAAGAAATCATACAAAACCAAACGTGTTTCGATTTATAAATAAATAACCTTGGGAGTGTAGTTTTAAGCCCAAAATTTGTATGTAGACTATTTAGGTGATAGGTGATATAGAGCAGTGCCACGAAGCCCTTTTTAAAAAATAAATTTTCAAAAATTTTAGATAATTTTTAAGCCTTAAAATGAGGTATAAAATAAGTAATTTAGGGTTAATTGAGTAATTAAATGGTTAATTATTGATTTAGTGAATAATTATATATTTTACGATCTTGAAATCTGATGAAGTATGACACTTATAGCATTTAAGGTGTTAGCTATAATTATTAAGCTAATTATGTAGTAAATAAGTAATAGGGAAAAATAGTAAATTTTAAGTTAATTTTGTAAATTAGGGTAATTATGTGTAAAATATGATTTAGGATGAATTTAGATATTTTGAAATGATAATTAACGTTAGGAGATGGTAATTAGAGTGATAGAAATATTGGATATGTATTATGTACATAATAAGTGATAGTAAATAATATACAATTATTGGAAATATAATAAATAAATAATATTATAATAAAATTGATACTACATAAATAATAAGGATATATGATAAATCTGATAAAAATCTTAAATTTATGTAATTATATAAAAAAATATAAAAAGTTCTTACATCAAGAGTAAATTCGGTATACTAATAAGAATTTAAGTATACCGAGTGGAATAAAATACTAATTAGGGGTAATTATGGTATTTAGGATATTTGGAAGTAATGTAATTAATTTCACATTATGAGTTGAAACGAGTTTCTAGAGTTCGAGTATAAAACAATACTTAGAAATTGAACTAAAACCTAATTTAGAAATCGATGCAAAAACTGAATCCAAACCTAACCTCAAACTCAAAATAATTATAAAAGATTTGAGAACCTCGATAATTGGACATATTAAACTCTAAGCTAAAGATAACAAGAAGTGTTATAGGATAAAACTAATCTATAACAATTATATGAAAACTGAGATAACATTAGTATTATAGGGATAATGGGCAATAGCCTGAGCGAGTGGGGTCTCGAGTAAGTAAGTGGGGATCCAAGAAAATTGGGATTAATAGTAATGTATTTTGGAGCTTGAGATTATACTTGGTTTTACGCCCCGAAGTCAAAAAGTCGCAAAAATCTCGCCATGAAAATCATTTTATGATGGAACTGGATCACAATATTTGCAAAGATATATTTACATAAGGATCGATGACTCCTTTACTTTGAAGTAAATATTTTAATTAAGAGTTTTATTTAAAGTTACAGTAATCAAAAAAAATTTTTAAATAAACATAAATAAAATTCATGGACATCCACAAACTTTCTAAAAATTCTAATTAACATCACGTTAACTAATTTACATATAAATTATCTTTCATTATTAAGCTAAAAAAACTTTAGCTATACATCGACTACTAGGAGAATTAACCTCATCCCCCATGCTTAAAAAGAATTAACCTTTTGGGTAGTTGTAGGACGGCATATTAGGAGTATTAAAACAAAAGATCCCAAACCGAAAAACTACAAATAAAATAAATAAATTTAAACCCCCGTTTCCCAAAAAATTACCTTTTAAAATTAAAAACCAAACAGACTCCGATCCAAAAAATGTACCAAAAAAGGGTTAAAACCCAAACTTAAATTTCCAACCTTTACACCTCTATTCCCAAAAACAAAAAATTTCCTTTTTCAAAATTTTTTAAAAAAAACCAACCCCAAAATTTTTTTCAAATTTTCCCCATAAAAAGGGGCCAAAAATACTTTTTATTTTCCACCCAAAACTACGGAAACCCTAAAAACCTAATTAAAAACAAAATCAGAGTAAAAAAATTAGGCAAAATTTTTTTCCCCCAAACCTAATTTGTACACCCCAATAAAAATTGGGCCCCATTTTTATTTCCCTAAAAACACCCTTACTTGTTTTATAATTCCAAAAATTAAACAAATTTTCGGGATTTTTTTAAAAACCCAAAAAAAAAACCCCCTGCACAAATTTTTAAATTCCCCCAACCCCACAAACCCAATTTCCTCTTCACAAAATTCCTTTTTAAATTACTTTAAACTTTAAAAAAGAATGTTTTATTTTAACAGGTTAATTTCAAAAATATTTTTTCCTTTTCCCCGAATTTTCCTTTCCCCTTTCTTTTCCCTTTTTTTTTCTTTTGGAAAAAAAATTTTAAAAAATTTTCCCTGGGGTTTCTTAACTTTAAACTCCAATTTCCCCCTTGGGGTTCAATTTGGGGGTGGGTTTTCTTTTTTTTGTTATTTAAAAACTAAAACTAAAATTAACCCAATTTTTTTTCAAACCCCCCCACAAAAATAAAACCTTAAAACCCTTTCAAATTTTTTGGGAAAAAAATTTTTAAAAATTTTTAAAATGGAAAAAATTCCACCAGGGATTTTTGGCCAATACTGGAGGTATGGCCCCCCATCCGGAAATAAGTGGGGAAATGGGTAAGGGGTTTTCGGGTTTAAAATTTCCCTTTCCCAACCTTTTGGGGGTGTTCAAAAACCAAAAATTTTTTTTTAAATTTGGGGGTAACTAAAATTTTTTTCCAAAATTCCCCAAATTTTCAATAGGACCAAAATTTGATCTTGGAAATTTTTTTATGATTTTAAAAAATTTCCTAAAAAATCTCAAAGGGGGGGGGGGGGGGGGGGGGGGGCGGGGGGGGGGGTTTTTTTTTTCAATTTTTTAGAATTTTTAATTTAACCCAAATAACAAAGATTTTCCCCCAATTCCCCTCAAACCAAATTTCCTTTTTTTTTTTAAATTTTTTCCCCTTTAATTTTTTAAAAAAATTTTTCAACCTTTTTCCCTTTTGGGTTAAATTCAGTTTTTTTATTTATCCCAAATCTTTTAGGGTCCCCCAATAAAAACCCACCTAAATTAATAAGGTCTTATTTTTTTAAAGTATCCCTTAAACTTTCTAAAATTTTTTTAGAAAAACTTTCCCCCCCCAAAATTCGCGATTTCGCAACATTCCCGCCGGTAAACCATTCTATGATAAAACGGGCCTCACAGTTCCTACCATAGAGAAAATCAACCCCAAGCGCCCGACACCACTTTCGTTTTTGAAGTAAAAAATTCGATTAAAAAATTATACTACAAATTTTAATGAGAAACCCTCAAATTCCAATTTAAAACATAATAATAATATAAATAAGTCCACAAAACTTCCCAGGAAGATTTACATAATAACTACATTTTAAACTAATTTACAAATAACAAACCCAGTCTTCACCCTTTAAAACTAAAAAGGGTCAGTCGGGTTACCCATTAAGCAAAAACATACCTCACCCCCCTTCCTTCAAAAGACTAACCTCGGGATAATTGTAGGGGGGCATGGTATTTGAAGAAAAATTCCCAAATCAGAACCTAAAAAAGGATCTAAAAGGGGTATGAGCAACTACAGCTCTTTAAAAATTTTTAAAATTGAGACTCATGAATGCATAAAAAGCACAAACAAAATTATCAAACAATTTTTCATCAATGAAAAATCAATTGCCCAACGCACAAGTAGCCCGGGGTCCTTTGTGAAATCAGAGAAATTTCACCCCGCCCCCGACCCGGGGTTGGGGATTTCCCATGTTTTTGCAGCAGCTCACAACCAAACCCAGGCTTGTGAAATTTGGAGCCCCTCGCCCCTTTCCCGCGACTACCTTCGAACCTTTGGGCCCCCAAACCCCCCCCCCGCCGCGACCTCCTCCCTTCACTAATTCGACTGAGGAAAAAAAGGGGACCATTTTGCAATCCGGGCGCTACCCCTTTTCCGAAGGGGTGGGTTATTTGGTTGGAGACCCCAAAAAAACCCCTAAACGGGTTGCAATGCATGACTTTTGGTTATTAGGGTCGACAAAAAGATAAAATTCCCGGGTTAGGGTGTTCAAACAAGACCAAAAAAATTCAATCAGCCCACAAAATAAACCCACAGCACAAATTCCACACAAAATTCAGATAAAACACACATCGCAAACTATTTACAACCCACAACATAAACAACCCCAAAAGTCTCCGGCACTAAAAAACAAAGAAACTCTATTACAATAAGCAATAACCCAATTTACTTGAATTTCCCTGGGGTTCGCTCGATCCTAAAATTTGGGCGACTGATTTGTTTCAAAGGGCCCTTTTAAAAATGCAAAGAGGTCCTTTTATTACTTTTTTTTAAAAGGATTCTTATTCTAATTTAAATTGTAACCAATTTTCCTAAATGTTACCTAAAACGTACTAAAAATTTTTCTTTGAAATTTTTTTTGGGGGTTTCGTTCCTAAACTGTTTCCCTATTTTTAAAATTCCTAGTCAAAATTGGGCCGAATCCCAATGTGACATTAAAATCCCCTTATGCTGGGGTTTTCAAATATCCAAATTTGGGTCAAAAATTTTTGGTTTTCCCTAACAAATTCGGTACAAACAAAACCCAATTGGGAAAAGGGATTTATTTTCCGGGAAGGGTGTAAAAAATCTTCATTTTAAGAAAATTTACTTAAAATTAAATTTAATTCCAAATTTTTTTAAATTTTTTGATTTCAATTATAATATTATCTAAATAATTTTAAATTTTTTTTAAAATTTTTAAAATTTTAAAATTTTAAATATTTTTAAATTTCTCATTACTTTACCAAATTTTCCCCTAATTAACCAAAATTTTAGTACCTACAAGCTAGGATTGGGGTTCCATTGCAAGTTTAATTTCCCTTTAAAATCATCTAATCAAGATCCAAATCATTAATTAACTTTCCAAATTTTTCCCCTAATTAATCCCAAATAAACCCCAAATTTACCTTTCTTTTTTAAGGCAAAAAAATTAACTTAAAATTTTCAAAAATTAAATTTTTAAAAAAAGGTTTCATACACTTTTCCCAAAATCAAATAAAGAGCCCTTTACAGAAAAATTTTGAGCCCCAAACTACATCCCTAACCAAATTTAAATTTCCGGTTTTAATCATGCTCTTGGTTTTGAACAATTCTTAAGAACCCTAAAATTTCCAGGCTAATTTAAAAACTAAATCAAAAAATTTTTTTCCCCAAAAACTACATACAAAAAACCCCTCAGAATAAAAAGTTTAAAAATTTTTCTGGGCAAAATAACTAATTTTAAAAAAATTTAAAAAAAAATCGGAGGGAGTAAATGACTAAAGGGTTTCGGGGATTTCGGGCCGGGCCAAAACCGGTCCAAGGCTTTGGGGCCGGGAACCCCGCCGGGTCCTGGGGTGGGGTTTGGGGGGTGGTGGTTGGGTCCCAGGTTGGGGGGTGGTGGTTCCAGTTAAACCTTGCAAATCTGACATTTTCCCTTTTTTTTTTTTTTTTCGGAATTTCTCTCGATTTTTCTTGTGTTTCGTTTTTTCTCAATTACAAACGCCGAAATGTCTCTGTGTTTTTTTTTCCTTATTTATAACAAACAAGAAATTTAAGGGTGCTTTAAATTTGATGGGGATTTTCCCCCATTTCCTTGTTTTTAGGTTTTTAAATTTTGGGAACATTTTTTTTGGCCAATTTTTTTTCTTTTCAGTCACGACCTAAACCATTGCAGACCTCTCCTTCTAAATTTTTTTTTTTTTTTAAAATTTTATTTTGTTTTTTTTCTTTAAAAAATTTACTTTTTTTTGGGCCATTTTAGCAATTACCGTTTTTTTTAATCTACACTAAATAAAAGTAGGGTACACTGAACATTCCTAAATATTATTTTGGTTAATCAAAAATTTTTTTAGAAACCCTTAATTTATCTCTCCCAAAAATTTTTATTATTTTTATTTTTTAAAATTTTTTTGCCTTTCATAATTAGTATTTTTTATGCTTAAAATTTTAATTTTTTTAATAGTCTCCTTTTTTACTACTTACTTTTTTAAAATTTAATTTACAGGGCTTTTTTACGGGAAAATTTTGTTAAATATTTAAAATTTTGGGGTTTTGATGGGACCCCTTTAGCCGATCTTTCCAAAACCCTTTGGGGTTTTTTAAAAGTTAAAAACCTAGGGTTAAACTTGGTTGGTTTTTGGGGGGGGGGGGGGGTTTACAATTCCACCCCCCCCTTCAAAAAAGTTTTTTCCTAAAAATTTTCTGTACATCTAATGTTTTAATTTAATTGACTAAAAAACAATAACTTGTATACTTTTACTAACCTGAAAATCAGAAAAGCCAGGGAAACTGCCCACCCTCGCAGTTTTTGGCTCCCAAGTCATCCCCCAAGTCTGGACCTTCATTCCTTTTTAATTTCTTCACGAACCCAATCCCTGTTCCTTAACTTCTGAACCCAAACTACCCAATATCTTTTTTTTTCAAACTATTGCATTCAGGTTCTTAATGAATTTTTCCAGCTTTGGTTTAACCGGGGAAAAATTTAAGATAGCCTGAAAATTTTGGAAAAAAAAGGCCCCCCCGGGGTATAAAATACTTTGCCAACTTTCTCCAATATTTCCCAAAGGTCCAATGTATCGTGGGCTCAGTTTTCCCCTTAAAAACCAAACCGTCGGAGCCCTTTTTAAAATGGGCTTTTTTTTAAGGGTTTAAACATAAACATTTCTTTTTGAATTCCAATGGCTCCTTTTCAAATCAGCCCAATTTTTTAATAACGGTCTTGAGCTTCCTTCACCCTTTTTTCGCCCCAATCTTAATTTTCTCCTCTTTGGATTGATCATGTCTGGTCCAATCATAGCAAAATTCTTCAGACCCCAATACAGTGGCGATCTACATTTCCCCCCATATAGTGCTTCAAAGGGCGCCACAAAAATTGGGTTTGGCATGAAAACCAATTATTGTAGGAAAATTTCCCTAAAACAAATATTTTTACCAATCACCTCCAAAACCCAACAAAACAAGCTCGTAGCATACCCTTCCTAAATTTTGAATCTTTCGCCAACGCCCGTTTGTTTGTGGTGATAGGCTGTCCCAAAAACTGCAATTTTGAAACCAAACCTCTATGTAAGCTTTTCCCCAGAATTTGGATACAAACCGACTATCTCGGGCAAAAAAATACTCCCCAGGAAAACCATGGGATCTTATTATTTTTCCCCGGGGCATACAAATCCGCCATCTTTCCCTTGAATCACCCCGTCCGATAAGGTAAAAAAATGTGGGGTCTTTGTTAATCTATCAAAGACTACCCAAAAAGAATCGTACCAACTTGAGTCCTTGGGAAGGCTTTCTACAAAAATTTCCTTTGGGAATATGATCCCATTTCCATCCGGTATTTTCTAAAGGTTGCCAAAAAATCCACCCCGGGCTTTGATTCTTTTGACTTGTTGGGATGTAAGGGATTCCCCATACATACTGTTCCACTTCTCTCTCATCCCATTCCACCCAAAACCCCGATTTTTTAGATCTTTGGAAAATTTTATTTCCTCCCGGTTGCAAAAGTAAAAAACCTGTAATGTTTGCTTTAACCAAAATTTGCTTCTTTTAAATCTGCAACTTTTGGTAACAAAATTTTTCTCCCAAACTTTTTTAACCTTTATTTATCCCCCTTAAAGTCAGGGTCCTTTCCGTTACTTAAATTTTTCTTTTTTTCTCCTTTAGACCCTTTTCTTTTCCCCTTGCTTTTGCTTTATTCTCTCTAATAAGTTTGGTTTTCAATTCCCAAATTTTATTTAAATGGCATTAGGTTCACAACCCAAACAAAACCCCAATTTTTCCAAACCTTTCAAATTCATGCACAAAATTTATATTGAGGTGATTTAAAAGTAAACAACCTGTTCATTTAAATCTTTCGAATTAATGCATCTCCACCAAATTGGCCTTTTCCCGGGTATAATTTAAAATTCAGATCATAAACCTTAATCATTTTTAAACCCCCTTCTTTGCCTTAAAAACCCAAATCCTTCCCGAGTAAAGAAGTAAATTTTTGACTCTTTAAAGATCCCGTGTACATCCGCACCGTTTTCCCATAAAGATAAATTTTCTCCAAATTTTTTAAGGGAAACCTACAGCTGCAAAATCTAAATCATGAGTCGGGGAATTTTCCCCTCATGTGGCCCCCCAATTTTCTTTATGCATATGCAACAACTTTTTTAAACCTGCATCAATAACAACCTAATCCATTTCGTGAAGCATCATGTACACATTATAAGGTTTTTCCGGATCAGGTAATGTTTTAAAACTGGGGCTGAAAACCCGTCGTTTTTTCAACTCCGAAAAAATCATTTTAACTCTTTACTCCCCTTTAAACTTTAAAATCCTTCTGGGTTAATCGATTTAATGGTTTGGCGATTTTGGAAAAATCCCCTTTAAAAACCGTCGATAGTATCCAGCCATACCCCAAAAACCCCTTTTCTCAACACTGTGGTTTTGGGTTTCTTCCCTCCATTAAACCCGCTTTTACTTTATCAGGGTCTACAAGAAATTTCCCTTTAAACCCGTATAAAAGAAACCCTTTAAAAGCAATCCTATCCCAACCCAAAAATCACATTTACTTAACTTTTGGGATACAAAATTCTCCTCCCCAAAATCCCGCAAAGCCAATCTAAAAAGCCCGCATGCCCTCCTTTTTTTTTGATAAAACAAGATAACATCAATAAACACCAAAACAAAATTATCCCCAAAAAGGGGTTTATTTTAAAAACATTCATCAAGTCCCTAAATACCGCCGGGGCATTCGTTAAGCCAAAAGGCATCACCAAAAAATTTATAATGTCCAAATCAGTTTTTAAATGCAGTCTTTATGCAAAATCTTCCGCCCTTAAATCGTAACTTATGATAAACCTGATTTCAAATCTATTCTAGAAAACACAGTTTTTACCTTGGGGTTTTATCAAACAAAAACAACAATTGCGAGGTACGGATACCTATTCTTAATGGGAAATTTATTTAAACTCCCATAGCTAACCCAATCTCATAGTAACCCCTCCTTCTTTTTTACAAATAATACCGGGGCTTCCCCCCGGTTTAACATCTTTTAAAAAACTTTTTATCCAATAGCTCCTGAAGTTGTTTCCCTTTTTTCCAAAATTCTAAAGGGGAAAATCCGATATGGGGCCTTTTTTGGGGGGTTTTGTTCAGTTTCCCAAAGGAAAATTAAAAAAATTTTAAAATTGAAATCCAACTCTTGGGGGGGAGCTAAAACCCGGTAAAAAAATTTCCCGGGAAAAACTCTTTGGAAAAATCATTCACTACCTGTATGTCCCGCTACCCTTTGGGGATTTCCTTCCCCTGCGTCCACAGCAAACACCCAACAAAAAGTCCCCAAACATCCTCCTTTTTCTCTTGTCTCAAATTGTTCATCACATACTCCATCACTAAAATATTAACCAAATTCCACCCCCCCGGGTTTTTCCCCCAAAAACGTTTTCTCCATCATTAAGATCGACAATTTTATTTTCCCACACTCCATAATGGTTTTTTTTTTAACAAAAACCCAAACTATTCCCCCATTACAACTAACCCTTTTAAAGGGAAATATCCAAGACTTTTAAAGGGTACTCTTTCCCTTGGAATTTTTTTTCTACCACTGCTACTACTTCTCGGGTTTTTACTTTTTCCCCAGTCGGAGTTCTAACTTTTTAAGTTACATTTAAAAAAACCACACTAATTTCTTGTTTAAGTACAAATTTCTGGCTTGCAAAGGGAAAGTGAACACCCCGTAACCCAAAAACACAAAAAACCCGGTTTTTCCAATTTTTTCAAACACATGTCCTGGAATGTTTCTAAAACTATGGGGTTTCCAAAATACACTACATTTATAAAATCCAAAAAGCAAATATTTCAATTTTAATTCAAACTTAAAATTAATTTTTACGATAGATAGTCTGATTTCGTACCATTACAAGTCCTTCCATCATTTCCCTTTTCCCCTCCCCCTGATCCCCCTCGACATCATCATGGGAGATTCCTCCAAAAAAACCGAAAATCCTCTTCTCCTCAATTCCCATATCCTCCAGAGCAAAGATAGGGGCAGGAAATGGCCTTTTCAAACCTTCTGTTCGCTTAGGGCCCTTTTACAAACTTGGGCAGTATCTGGAAAAAATGGCCCTTTCTAACCCCCACTTATTACACTTTTTCCAAAATTTTATCTTTTTGGGGAAAGCCTTCAACTTTGGTTTGGAACTCCACATTAAAACATTTTTCCCTTTAAACGAGTAAAAAATTCCTCGGGAAAAAGATTTTCACCACACTTTCCAAAATTTGACATTAAACCCTCCTTGTCATAAAAAATCACATTCGGATTGATGTGCGGGTTTCTGGCCAGGTTACCCCGGGCTCCTTCTCTTCGTCCAGAAAATTGGGTAGTAGAGGCAAACCCGGATATGGTCCCCCTTTAAAGAAGGCCTGGTCCCATATCCCCATTAATCTTTTTTATTCCACATTGCTTGGGATCCTCAAACGATTATTCCCCCAATTGTCTTGCCCCTTTTCTACCACTTCATTGTAAATGTAAAACCATTTAAACCACAGCTTGCAAAAACCCTTTTTGGGGTCAAATCCATAAGGGAAAAAATCTTTTTTTCAACTCAACATTATCCCCGGATAAACCGGTTAAAATATTTGGGGAACCCAAACTATTGAACCAAACTCTTTTTGGGTTAAAACTCATACCTCCCCTTCCTTCAGTTCAAACTAAACTTGCACCCTTCTTTTTTAAAAAACAAAGAGGAAAATACTCCTTTTTGAATTCCTCCTTAAAAAATTTTGCCCCAAACAATGTTAAATTTTCCCAAATTGCCCTTCTCTCGAGTCCCACCCTAAATCCTTTCAAACTAACTTTAATAAAAAATTAACCCCAAAAGACAACTTTTTTAAAATTCTGGAACTCAAAAAAACCCCCAAAACTTCGTTCAATTTTTGGGGGACCCCAAACTCAGCTAGATCTGGCCCTTCCCAACCTTTCCCCCTTTAAAATAATTTTTGGCTTTTTATAAATTCAGGAAGTTTATTTACTTCCTGAGGGCCCCTCCATTTGGTGTTCAACTTTTTAGGGTCTCCCCGTTTTTCCCCCCTTACCCCCAGTTAGAAGAGGGTTTAATCAACATTTCCCTTTCTGCCTCATCATTGAAAGCAAAACTGGGAATTTTTGTCCAAAAAGGCACATTCTCTTTTGGGAAAGGAAAGGGGGTAAATTTTTTTGCTAATTTTGTTCCCTTGGTGGGGAAGGTGCTCGTGGTGGAGGGTTTTGATTTCCCTTTTTAATTTTCCCCTTCCCTTTTTCCCCCTTCAGCCATGAACCTTAATTTAAAATTTTAAATTCTAATCCTGCATTCAAACCTATCTAAAAGTTATCCCAAATTTTTTTTAAAGAATTTTTAATAATTACTAGCAATAAATACCATATCAAAAGTGAGGACAATATTATTTAAGTCAAAATACTTTGTAGTCTAATTCCATTAATAAAATTTTTTTCAACCTTAAAATCATCCCCTTTTTTACAACTTTAAAAAAAAAAAGATACAACTCATAATCTTTCAAATAATACAACAAATTTTAACAACTCGTTACAACATTACTTTTCAAACCCCTCTACTACCCAAATCGATCTTTTCAACTGTACAAGAAAAAAAGGGTTTCATCAAACTTAAATTTCAACCCAAAAACCTAACTTGATCCAGAAGTAAAAAGTACAAAAAAAAGTAAAAAAAAAAACATCAAAAACGAAATACATCAAAAGGGGCCCAAAATACTTTAGTATCCCCTCAAAATTGCTACTGGGTCATTCTAAAAACCTAACTAAAACAAATCCGTCCTTAACCCAAAGGGTAGTCCCCCTCTGAATCTGTGGAAACTACCCATCAAAATTTTTTTCGTACCCCAAAAAGCTTTCCCACAGAATGTTCCCCAGGGGCCCCTGCTGAGGGGGAGCCCTTTAAAAACGGGTCCTGAGTCTCAAGAAACACAAACCCTCCTGCACATCATCATCCCTCCGACTTTACTTAGCACCACTTCCCCTCTCCAGCTTATCACCCGGGGTCTGCGATCACCTGCATGACTACCGTATGTTATCTAAAAACAGGGTCACTCTCGTTCGCTTGCTCTTCCTCATGGGCTTCTTCTGGTTTTCCCCTTCTTCTGGGGTTTTTTTTTCAGGGGGCCCCCCTCAGGAATTCCCTTCCCCCCGGGGGCTTCTTTTTAAAAAAATAGACTCCATCCACGGGGGGGTTTAACTGGTGGGGGGTTTTCTGGGTGTTTCTTTGGGATTTTTCCCAAATCAGGTTTAGGGTTTAAGGGTTTAATGACCTCAAAACCAAACCCCACAGGGCCCGGGAAAATGTGGAAACCAAACAATTTATCCCCGGTGGGGACTGTCTAGGGAAAGTATTTAATGTCAGCAGGGATATGTCAATACTAGCAGGGTAAGGTCTCCCATCCTCTTAAACCCAGAAGGGAAAATTAAACCCTAAGGGCACATCAGGGTTATAATTTTCCCCCTTTTTCCAACCTCTCTGCTCAAAAGGGGGGCTATTTGCAGGTATCTATTATACTGGGGGCCTAAGCCATTTCCATCCACCCACCATCCTTTAAAATATACACATCCAAAATGGAACTTATTATGATCTCATCAAAGTCCTAAATAAATTTTCCCAAACAGTGTTTTCCCTCAAAGCCAATTTTTAATTTCCCCCCTATAACAATGGGGGATACCCTTTTCCCTTTCCCTCCAAAAACCCTATCCAACTAAGAATTAATTTCTCCCTTCGACCCTGGGAATTATAATTAAACCAAGTTTATATTTTCCTATGTTAAAAATTAAGGTTTTTTATGTTTTACAATCTTTTTTCGCCACCTAAAATTACCCCCCTCTCAACAATTTCCCATAATGTCTATTTCTTTTTAAAGGGATTAAAGCTTCCCAAACGAGTTTACTAAAAAATTTTTCTCTGAAACCAACCGAGAACTGTTTCGCCCCGGGAAATCGCCCAGGTCGCAACAGCCCGCCGGAAACCATTCAAAAAAAGAAACTGGCCTCACAGTTCCTACCATAGAGAAAACTACACAAGGTTTGACGACCACTCCCCTTTAAGTAAACAGTTCGGGTTAATATTATACTACAAATATGATGAGTAACTAAATTAAAAATTAAAAATAGATAATCAAAAAAAAAATAAGGGCCACAGAACTTCCAGGAAGATTTACAAAATAACTACAGTTTTAAATAAATTTTCAGAAAAAACTAACAGTCCCTTTATCCTTTAAAAACAAGGTCCCGTCTGGTTACACATTAAGCCCAAATAAAATTTATCCCCACAGCCCCCCGGCTTCAAAAGACTAACCCCTGGATAATTGTGGCGGGGGATGGTATTTGAAGAGATCAAAATCGAACCGCAAAAGGATTTTAAAAAGGGTATGAGCAACTACAGCTCAGTAATTTTAATTGGAGACTCATGAATGCAAACAAGCACAAACAGGATTATCAAACAATTTTTTCAAGCAATGCAAAAATCAAGGGGTCATCGCACAACGTATCCGGTCCGTTTTTGAAATCAGAGAAATTTCCCAAACCCCCCGACCGTTTGAGGGGTTCCAAATTTTTTGCAGCAGCTCCACAACCAAACCCCGCTTTGTGCAATTTGGGGACCTCGCTCCTCCCGCGACTAAACCCTTTGAACCATTTTACTTTACCCCCCCCGCCCACCTCCCCCCTGTCACTTTGTTCACTGAGGAGAAGAAGGGCCATTTTGGGAATCCCCGCGCCCATCCCCTTTGAAGGGGGCGGGGATTTGGTTTTGGGGATCCTATGATCCCCTAACGGGTTGCAATGCAAAGAAATTTGCGGGTTTTTACGGTCGACTAAGATTTTAAAATTTCCGGTTTGGGTGCAAACAAGACCACCAAAAATTCCCAATTTAGTCACAAAATCACCCACAAACACAAAACCACACGAATTTAATACATCACACCTCGCAAAATACTTACAATCACAAGCATTTTACAAGCCAAATCTCCGGCACTACAAAAAATATAAATCTTACAAAAAAGCATTTAAACCCCAAATTCTTGAAAATTTTTCCCGGTCGCTCGATCCTCAAATTTCGAGCTATTTTTTTTCGAGTGTCCCCATAAGGGAAAGAGGTCCTTTTAGTACTTATTTTTTTGGATTCTATTCTAATTTATAATGTAAATCATTTTTTCCCCATTTATACCTACAACGAAAAAATAATTCGTTTTATTTTTATTTCGGGTTCGGTTCCTAAAAATAGATTCTAGTTTTAATTCCCCAGGTCGTAATTAGGCCGAATCCCAAGTGGAACCCTTAACACCCTTTTTTGCCGGGTATTCAAATATCCATTGGGTCGTAATTTTGGTATTCAAAATATTTTGTACCCCACTAACCCCAAATTTTGGGGGATCGGAAATTTTTTTCCGAGGTGGGAAAAATCTTTAAAATTTTTAAAATATTTACTTAAAAATTTAAAAATTAAATTCCGGGGGGGGGGTTAAAATTTTTTTTATTCAATTATAAAAATTTTTTCTAAAAAAACTTTATTTTTTTAAATTTATTTAATTTTTATTTTAAAATAATTTTTAAATTTTCATATTCTTTAAACCCAATTTCCCTAATTTTAAACCCTAATTTGGGACCTACAAAACAGGATTTTTGGGTTTCCCCTGCAGAGATTAACTTCTTAATCAACAATAAGATCCAAATCAGTAATTTAAAAAATTCTAATTTTCCTAATTTTTTCCCCAAAACACCCAATTTTTAAACCCCATTTTAAAAGGGTAAAAAAAAACTTTAAAATTTTTGAAAATTAAATTTTTAAAAAAAGGCTTCAAGCACGTTCTAAATCATATGAGAGTCCTACAAAAAATTTTGAGCCCCAAACACATCCCCAAGCCTATTTAAAATTTTCCGGTTTTATTTATGCTCGGGTTTTTAAAAAATTTTTTAAGAACCCAATATTTTTCCAAAAGGCCCAAAAAAAACTAAATCAATATTTTTTCCCCAAAACACATACAATAAAACCTCAGAATAACAAAATTTTATAAATTTTTTTTGGGGAAAATAACTAATTTTACAAAAAATATAAAAATCGGGGTAGTAAATGACTAACCGTTCGAGGATTTCTGGCCGTCCAAAAAACCCGGGCCAAGGCTTTTCCCGGGCCCGGTCCAACCTGGGCCTAGGGGAAAAGGGGGGGGGTGGTGGTTCGGGCCCAGGGGGGTGGGTGGTGGTTTTCCCGTTTCCCCCTTGCTAATCTTTTTCAAATTTTCCTTTTTTTTTTTTTTCTGGAATTTTTCTCACGGGAAAATTTTTTCAGATTAAACTGTCCCAAATGTCTTTTTGTGAATTTTTTTCCCTTTTTTAAGACAAACATTTGTAATTAAAAAGGGATTAATTTGATTTGAAATTTTCCCCCTTTTTCCTTTATTTTAGGCTTTTTGTTTGGGGACATTTTTTTTTGGCCAATTTTTTTTTTTTTCAGTCAAGACCCGAACCAGTTGCAACCTCTCCCCTTTTTTTTGTTTTTTTTATAATTTTTTTGTATTTTCTTTAATTATTTACTTAATTTTCGGGCCCATTTTAGCAAAATTAAAACCCTATTTTTATTACACGAAAAACTTTTGTATACACGTGAACATTCCAAAAATTTTTTTGGGATTCTAAAAATTTTTTGTAAACATATAATTTATCCTACCCAATTTATTATTATTATATTTCACTTTTTGCCTTTTTTAGTAAAATATTTTTTATGCTTAAAAATTTAAAATTTTTTTTGTCTTTCCCATTTTACTACTTACTTTTTAAATTTAAATTTAAAAGGGTCAAATTTTTTCTGGGATTTTTTAAATTGTTTTATAATTTGGGTTTGATCGGGTCCTTTTGCCGCGTCCCCCAAAACCCCCGGGTTTTAAAATTCAAACCTATGGTTACTTTTTCTTTGGGTTTAGGGTTTACAATTATTAAAAGGTTTTTTAAAATTTTGGCCTTTAATTTAATTTAAACAATAAAAATAACCCAAAATTTGAAAATTTTATGGCCTTTTTTTTAATTTCTTTAATTTTCTTAAAAAATTTACGGAAATCCCTTTCCCTTTAAATTTTAAGGGGGTTCCTTTTTATCTTTTAAAAATTTCTTTGGGAAAATTCAGTTTTAAGTTTCTATGATTTTTTTTGGTTTTTGCCTTTTAAAATTATAAAAAATGATTTAATTCCAAACCCTAAACTTTAATGGCCAAAAAATTGGGCCTTTTTCCCCCAAAAACGCTAGCCAACCCATTTTAAAAGGGAAAATTTCTTTAATTCCCAAGGGCCACCTTCCAAACCCAAATCCGGCGGGGGGTTTTCTCCTTTACACAACCCCCCCAAGGGTTTTTTTCGTCCGGTTCCAAAAAAGGGAAATTCCCCTTAAACCCAATTTAAGGGGCGCAATTTCCCTTTTCCCCCTTCTTATAAGGCGATTAAGTTTGCATGGTAATTTTTGTTGGAAATTCCATAAACTAAAAAATTTTTTATAAAAAAAACCTTGTTTTGTTTTTTAAAGTTTTAAACCCTTTTCCATCAACTTTGGTTTTTGGGGGGTTGCACCAAAATTGGCCCTTTTTCCCAAAATCCCATTTAAAAAATTCCCAAAATTTTTTTTCAACCGCTACCTAGAAAAATTCCGGAAAACCAAATTTTCCTTAAATTTGGCAACGCTAGATCTTTAGGAAAAATTGAAAAGGAAAAATAATTTTGAAAAACAACCCCAAAAAAAAGGGCCAAGCTCCTTTAACCATGAAAATTTTTTTTTTGGAAATTTAAAGGGAATTTTTAAAAGGGAAAAAATCCCCCGGTTTTTGTTTGTTTAAAAGTTTTGGTAATAAATTGAATTCTTTTATAATTAAAAAATTTTTAACTTTCTTTTTAAAATTTTTGATTTAAATTAACCGAAATTTCTTCAAAAAGTTCAAGCTCATTTTTGTAAAAATTCATTTAAATTTTTTAGCCTTTAAGGCCCCAAAACCCTTCCTACTTAAAATTTTTTTACTAACGGGTTTGCTTCCCTTCGGGCTTTACCCAATAAGGGGGTTTTAATTAAAAAATTCATTGGAAAAACCGTTTTGTAAACACCCCTAAACCCAATTTTTTTCCTTCCTCCCAAAATTATGTTAAAAGAAAAAACCCCTTAAAAATTTAAGCCCTACCAAAAAGGTTTCCCTATAAAATTTATATTAAAAGTCTTTTTTAATCATTTTAAACCTTCTTTCCCTTTATTTTGGGGTAAAAATAAGATTTTTTTGGGAATTACCGGGCCCCCTAAAAATTTAAAAAGGAAAAAGGAATTAAAAAATGATTCCCGGGGGGAAATTCATTCCCCATTTTAATTAAGGAATTGAAAATTTTTTTTGGGGGCCCCAAAAATTTTAAGATAATTAAAATTATAAGGGTTTTTAATTCAGGAAAAGTTAAAATTTTAAAAGTTTTTTTAATCCCGAAAACCAATTTTAAAATAAATTTTAAACCTTTGGTTAAATCATAAAAGGTTTATTTTTTAAAAACCATTTGATGAAAAGAAATTTTTTAGGGGAAGTAAATTGGGGTTTTCCCTTTTGGTTTTTTTCAGGGGTTCAAATTTTTTTTATTAAAAAATTAAAAAACCCCAAAAACAATTTCTAAAGGGCCCAAATTTTCCCTCCCTTTAAAGAATAAAATTACCCAGTTTTTTTTAAATTTAAAAAAAAAAAAAAACCCCCCTTTTAAAAAAAAGGTTTTAACATTATCAAGTTAATAAAACAAAGTTTTGAAAAAAAATGGATAACCAAAAAAATGTCCCAAAAATTATTTTAAAAAGTTTTTGAAAAAATTTGTTTGAAATAATTAAAATTTAAAAAATTTTAAAAAATTTTCCTTGGGGTTATAAAAAATTAAAAAGGGGGTAACGGTACCCATTTTAAAGTAATTTTTATTAATTGTCTTTTTCCCTTTATTTAAAAAAAAGGATAGGAAATTTTAAATTTTTTTCCCAAAAGGTTAATTTTTTCTTTTTTTTGAAAAAATTTTTATAGGTTGGGAAAGGGTATGGGGTTTTAAAAAATTCCCAATTAAAACAATTAAAAATCGGGGGGACAAGTAAAGAAATTAAACTGGGCTATTAATTTTCTTTATTGGGGAATTTTTAACAAAACCCAAAAAATGTTAACAATTTTTTAAAATTAAATTTTTCTTTATCCCCTTAATTTATTAAGGTTTAAAAAGAAAAGATAAAAGAAATTTTATTTTAATATAAATTTTAAATTTTTAGAAACCAACTTTTTAAGAAAAGGTAAAAAAGAATTTTAAATTTTTTGGTTTTTTTCCTAGTTTTTTTTTAATTTTTTCCCCTAGTTTTTATAAAATTAAATAAAATAATTTTTTTTATAAAACCCCAAAAAGTATGTATAAAAAAAAGAGGGATTTTAAAAGTTGGGAAAATCCAAAATTGGGGAATAAAATAAATTTAAATTAATAAAATTTAAATTTTTAATTTTAATTAAAATTTTATTCTAGGAGGAAAACGGTTTAAAATTTCCCCTTACTAAGGGGAAAAAATTTTGGGAATATTTATTAAAAAAAAATTATTTAATTCCCCTTCCCCCAAGGAAAAAACCATGGATGGCTTATAAATTTTTTTTTTTTACCCCTTCCCTTTCAACTTCTTTTCTAAAAACCCCACCAACACTTAAAATTTTTCCAAATTTTTTTTAGGGGTTTCCCAAAACCCGGTTTGGCCCCCAAAATTTTTTCTTTTTGGCCCGTAAAATTTTTTAAAAAATTTACCAAAATTTTCCCAACATTTCATTCCAACCCTTTTCATTTTTAAAAAAACTTCGGGTTTTTACCTTTTTCCAAGTTAATGGTTCCTTTTAAAATTGGAAAGGGGTTTTGGCTTTTGATGGCCTTGAACCCCAAAAAATCGTTAACAGTTCTCCTCGACAAACCCCCAATTTTCCTTTTTAAATTAGAAAAAAAAAAAATGACATCAACCGTTCAAAAATCCCGTTAAGGGAAAAAACCCTTTTTAATAAATTACCCAAAAAAGGGTTTTTTAAAACCCATTTAAAATTATAAGGTTTCATATTTATTCCTTAAAAAAATTTTTTCCCCTGGGGGAACACAAAGGAAAATCCCTTTTTCTTTAATTCCCCCCTTAAAGTGTTCCCAAACCCAAAGATTTCCCAAAGGGGGTTTGACCCCCCCTCCTTTTAAATAAACCTTTAAATTAAATACCAATTTTGAAAATTTTGACAAATTTTTTAAAAATAAAAAATTGGGTTAATTTTATAAAATATAAGGGGCCCACCCCTTCCCAAAAAAAGTTTTTTAAAAATTCAAAGTTATTTACTTCTATCAGCTTCCCTTTTTTAACTTCAAAATCTCCCAGTTCCCCATTAACCTTTGAAATTTGAAACCTTTCCACCCCTTTTAAACAAATCAATTTTGGGTTAATTAAGGGGCATTTTTGGGAAAGGGGGTTTATAAAATTTTGCCCTGGGGGGGGGGTTTTTAAAGGGGTTTTTTTAGCCAAATTCCCTTTAAACTTCCCAAGTTTAATTAATTTTTTTTCCTTTTAATCCCCAAAACAACACAAAAAGGTTTTCCCCAAAAATTTTTTTTAAAAAAAAAATTGCAACAAAAAGTTCCATTCAAATAGTGGGTTTTAAATTTAAATCAAATAAAAAATTATCTAACCTTTAATTTTTAAATTTTTTCAACCCTTTACAACCAAAAACTTTTAAAAAAAAAAAAAAACCCCGTAACCAAACCCCTTTCCTTTAACCATTACTTTACCCCCCCTATCTCCCCCCATCCTTTAAATTCGACAAAAGGATAAAAACCCTTTTCAAATTCCCCCTAACCCCTTTCCCAAGGGGGGGTAAAAAAGGGGGAAAAAAATCAAAAAGAAAAAAATAAAAGGGGTTGAAAAACCCTGACCCCTTTTCGGTTATTATAAATAAATTTAAAAATTTTATTTAAAGGTTTTCAAACCTTTCACCCCTCAAAATAATCTAACCCCCAAATTTCCCCAAAAAACCCAATTTTTAAACACAAAACAGATTCCGGGGCCGAAACAACATTTCAACACTACTTCCCCTCACAACCATATCCCAAAACCCAAGGGCTCCCATACCGATAAAAATATTAATTTTTATAAAAACAAAACCCAAATTCTTTGTGCTCTTTTCCCCGGGGGCCCCTTTTCCCGGGTTTTTTTCTGGGGGGTTTTTCCTTCAAAAGGGGCCCCCTTTTTATTCTTTCTTTTTTCAACTAATATATTTTAACTTTTTTTTTTTGTGGGTTCTTTTTAAATATTAATAAGTTGTACCCCTTTTTCCCCGGGGGTTGGGAAAAATTAAAAATTAAATTTTGTTTAAAATTTTGGAATTTCCTAATGCCTTTAACTTGGCTAAACCCTAATGTGGGGAAAAATTTAAACCCTTAAACAGGGTTAAATTCCCCCTTTTTTTACCCTTTTCTAAAACCCATTTGGGTACCAAATTTTAACCCTAAAATTTATATAGATTTATTCCCATTAGCAAATCTTACAGGTTTTGAGAACCCTTAAATTTAAAATTAAAAAGTTTTTTCCCCTATTTTTTATTAAAAATTTTTTCCTTATTTATAATTTTAATTAAATTAACCCTTTAAATATTCCCTAATTTTTTTTAAAAATTAAGGAAAATTTAAATTTTAAAAATTCTTTTTCTTACCAATTTAAAACCCCCTAAATTTCCCCAAATTCCAAACCTTTTAATATCCCAAAGGGTTTTAAAATTTCCATAAAGAAATTGTTAACCCCAAACCATCCAAATTCCCCCCCTTTAAAATTTAATTTGAAATCCTTAATTTCCCCCCTTGAAAACCAAAATCACCCCACCCTCCTTTTAAAAAAGGGGTTAAAAATTAACTTAAAAAAATTTGGAAAATTAATTTAAAAAAAAATCATAATAAAAAATTTTCCCAAACATAGGGAAAATTTAAGAAAAAAATAACTTTTCCAAAACTAACTCCTTATCCTTTAATTTCCGGGTTCAATTAAGCTCTTTTAAAAATTTTTTAAAAAAAAACCCTATAAAATTTTTTCGGGGGTAATTTAAAATTAAAAACAAAATAAAAAAATTTTTTTCCCTAAATATAATAATTAATTGAAACTTAAAAAAAACAAGGTTTCAAAAATTTTTTCGGGGAAAAAAAATAATTTTACCAAATTTCCAAAATCAGGGAAATTAAGGGGTCCATTTGGTTTTTAAGCCTTTTTGGACCGTCCCCAAACCCGGTTTAAGGGTTGTCCCCCCAAACCTTTCGGAAATTGGTTTAGGGGCCCCCTTTCCGGGATTGGTTGTGAGGTGGGGCCTTTTTTTCCCCTGGGGCCAAACCCTTTTTAAGGGTTTTTTTTTTTTTTTCTTTTCTTTTTTTTTCCGGGTTTTCTCGTCGAAATTTTTTAGGGGGTTTCCCCCCAAAATTTCTCCAAAACCCCCCAAGCCTTCCCCCAGAATTCGGGAAAAAATCCCCTATTTTAAAAAAAGATTTTGTAATTAATACAAAATTTGACTCTTTTCCCAATTTCCCAATTTTTGTTTTTTTTTTTTTAAACTAAAACCCCAAATTAGTTATTTTTTATTTTTGCAAAAATCCTTTTTACTTAAATTTTTTGGGTTTTAAATTTTAATTTATAAAATTTCCCCATTTTTTTTCCAACAAATAATTTTTTTAAATTTTTTTAATTTTTTTCCTTGGTTTTTCCAAATTTTGGAATTTCTGTTTTAAATTTTTTTCTAATTTCTAAAAAAAGTGGGGCATTAAACATTTCCTAATTCAAAATTTTTGGGGGCAAATTTTTAAACAAATTTTTTAAATAAAATTTTCTTTTTAGGGGAAAAATTTATTAAAAATTTATTTTAAAATTTAACCTTTTTTTTTTTGGTTAATTAAAATTAAAAAAACTTTTTTTTTTAAAATTTTAATTTTAATTTTTTTAAAAATAAAATTTTTAAATTTCCCAATTTTTAAAGGATTTTTAATTTTTTTAATTGTACCCCACAAATTTTTGGGTTTGGGTTTGGATTAAATCCTTTACCAAACGCCCTAAAACTTTTAAATTTTAAATTAATCCCTCACCTTTTAACTTTTAAAAGGGTTTAAAAAAAATGTTTTTAAATTAATTTACCCAAAAAATTTTTTCCTAGGGCCCGTTCAAATCTATTTAGGTTTCAAAAAATTTAAAAAAAAATTCCCCAAAAAATTTTTTTTCCTTTTTCATTCCCTTTTTTTAAAAAATTTCCCTTAAAGAACCCAAATTTTTGGCTTAATTAAAAATTTAAATCTTTTTTTTTAAAATTCAAAAAATTAAAACCCAAATCAATTTTTAAATTTTTTGGGAAAAAAGAATTTTTAAAAAAAAATTTTAAAAAAAATGGGTTTTAATAAATTACAATGGCAAAAATTTTCCTAAAAAAATTTTTAAGGTGTTTGGGGAAACCATCCTAGGGTAGGGTTGGTGGGGTTTTTTCCCCCGGGGGTTTGGGAGTTTCCCCTTAATTCAACAGCAAAAATTTTCCTTTTTTTTTTTTTTGGAATTTTTTTCCCATTTTTTCCAGATACCAAACTTTCCTGTCCCCTTCCTGGGGAAAATTTTTTTCCCTTTTTTTAAAAAACTAAAAGAAAATTAAATTCATTAATTTTTAAATTTTGCTATTTTTTATTTTAAAAGGTTTTAGTTTTGGAACCCAAAAAAATTTTTTTTCCCTAATGATTGTTTAAAATCTATTTGATTTTTTTTAAAATTTTTATTTTTCTTTTAAATTTCAAAAATTTTTCCCAAAACAAATACCATTTTTTAAATAAAATCAAAGGGAAATAAATTTCCAAATTTATTTTGGCCTTTTAAATAAGGAAAAAATTTACAACTACTAAATTTTTTTTTTTAATTAAAAAAAAATTTTGGGCCTTTTAGTAATTTTAAAATTTTAAAAATTTGAAAAATTTTAAAAAAATTCCATTTTTAAATTAAATTAACTTTCTTAAAATTTTAACTTTTAAGGGCATTTTTTTTGGTATTTTTTTTAAAAATTTATAATTTTTTCAAATTTTAATTGTTAAATTTTTTAACAAACCCATTTTTTGGTTTGGTTTTTTAACCCTTTTAAAATTGGGTTTTATTTTTTGGTTTATTCAATATAAACCCCTTAAAAAATTTTTTTAAGTCCTTTTTTTTTTAAAATTTATTTTTTTAATTTAAGATAAGTTTTTTGGAATTTAGTTTTTTTAAAATTTAAAATTTTTAAATTAGGTTTTGTTTTTGTTTTTTCGTTTTTAAAAAATTTAAAACCCAAACTCCAAAATCTTTAACCCCTAAAGGTAAAATTAAAATTTTTTAAATTTTTCCTCCAATTTAAAAATCCCAGGGGTTTAACCCTCAAACCAGGAAATTTTAACGTTCAAAATTTCCCCCTTAACCCAATTTAACTCTAATTTTACCTTTTATAATAAAAAAACTTTTGCATTTTTTTTAAAACAAAACCAAAAGTTGGGGAAACCCGTTTTTTTTTAAAATTTTAAAAAATTCCCTTTTAACATTAATATTTTCCCCAAAATTCCAAAAAATTTCTTTTAAAACCTTACAACCTACTCAATTTTGTGGTAAACGAGGTTGAGGTAAAAAAAGAAAAAGCCTAAATTTTTTAAGGCAAGGTTTTTTTTAAAATTTTTGAATTTTTATTTTTAAAAAATAACAATTTAAAATTTTTAAAAAAAATTTTTAATTAAAATTTCCAATTTTAATATAATTTTAAACCAGGGAAAATTTTATTTTAAAAAAATTTTTTTAAAAAGAATTAAATATTAACAATTGGTTAAAAGGTTTTTTTAATATTTTAATTTACTTTAAAAATCAAAAAATTCGAATTTAGTTTAGGGGGAAAATATTTTGAATTTAAAAAATAAAAACCCCCTTTTTTAGAAAAGCCCAATTTTTTAAAATATTTTGGTTTTTTTAAAAAAAAAAATAATTAAAGAAACCCCAAAAATTTTAATGAAAAACCGAAAAAATAAAAAATTTGGGAAAAATCCGAATTGGGGGGGTTGACAAAAAATATTAAAAAAAAAAATACCAAAAAAATTCAACCAAATTTGGAAAATTTTAAAAAAGAAACCCTTAAAATAATTGCTTGTTTTTAATTAAAGCAATAATTTAATTTATTTAAAAATTAAAAACCCCAAAAAAAAATTAAACTTATTTTATCATTTGGTTTTTTAAAAAAAATTTGGGGGAAAAAAATTGGAGAAAATTTTTAGGGTTGAAAAAAAAGAAAGAAAACTTTTTAAATTTTCATTAAAAAAACCAAAACAATTTTGCAATTGGGCCCTTTTAAAAAAAATAAACATTGGGGGAAAGAAAAGGGGCCCAAAAACCCCCGGGACGAAATTTTGGAAACCCCAAAATTTTTATTTAAAAATTTTTTTTTTGGTTTACTTTTGTAAAAAAGTTTAAAAAATTTTTTTGAAAATTTAAAAACCCTTTTTAATTTTAAAATTTTTTGTAAAAATTTTAAATTTTTTAAAAAAATTTTTTTACTTTTATGAAAATAGTAGTTTATTAATTTCCAAGGAAAAAGCATTAAAAGTTTATTTGGAAATTAAAAAATAAATTTTAACCCTTTTTGGAATTAAAAGTTTGGACCAAATTTTTTTGTAAATTTTTTAAGGGGATATAAGAAAGGGGCTAGAAAAATTTATTCAAAATTTTTTTTAAACTTTTTAGGGTTTAAAAAAATTTTAGAAAATGGTAGAAAAAAAATTTAATTTTGGTTTTAATTTTAAAAAGGGAGTAAAAAAAAATTAATTTCTATTTTTTGAAAATTTAAAAAAGGGTTTTGGAGTTAATTTTTTTTTCCGTTTTTAATTTTTAAACCCCCTTTTCCCTTAAAAAATTTAAATTTAATTTTAAAAAAAGAATTTGTGGTAATTTGAAATTTTATAAATTGTAAAAAAATTTTTGAAAAATTAAAAGGTTTAATTTAAATTAAAAAAATCTAAAAATTTTTTCTTAAAGGAAAAAATTTTAATTTTTTTAATATAAAAAAAATTGTTTAAAAATTTTTTTTTTTTTAAAGGGGTTTAAAAATTTTTTATTAAAAACCCCCCAAAATAATCCGGGAAAAAACGAACCAAAATTTTTGGAAGGGGTAAAATTTTTAATTAGGATTTTTGAAATTTAATTCCTTTAATATTTTCCCATGGGGCCAGATTTAAATTTCTTATTCCTAAAATTTTAACAAAAATTGGTTTAAAAACCTTTAATTTGGGAAATTGTTTCGGAAAAACCCCGAACCCCAATCTAAACCCCAAACTTTAAAAAAAAATGTAAAATTTTTTAAAAACCAGTTAATTAAAAATTTTTAAATTTACAAGGAATTTTTCCAAAAAATTATAAAGGGGTTAAAAAATTTTTTAAAAAAATTCTTTTTGAAAAACTTAAAACCCGGGTTTTTGTTTTAAAAATTTTTGGGGAATTTCCCTTACAGTTTGGACCCTTAAAAGGGTGACGAAGGTTTTAAATAAAAATGGGGTTTAAAATAAAAACAATTGATTTTAGGTTACAAATTTTTTGTATTGTTTAAAAATAAATTCCCGGTTTTCATAAAAACCAAAATTATAGAATCATAAAAACTCCGTTTTCTTTTCTTTGTATTGTTAAAAAAATTTTATGAAAATTGATCCTCCAACCCCGGAAAAAACCCAATTTTTTAAATAAACGGAATTTTTTAATTTTAAAAACAAAACCAAATTTGGACCCATTAAGGGAGAACCCTTTGGCTCCCTGGAAAAAATAAACCAACCCTTTCAAACCATTTTTTCCTGGAATTTCCAAAAATTGGGCCCCCTTATCCCTTGTTTAACTAAATTTTTTAAGGGGGTTTGGGGCAAAAGTGAAAACCCCAAACCAAAAGGTTGTAAATAGACCCCCACCCCCCATTCCAACCTTTTTATCCCCTGACTTTTCATTAATTCCCTTTAAGGGGTTAAAAGGGCCAAAATTTTTAATCCCGCGGGTACCCTTTTGGGGTGGAAATTTTTTAAACATTATTACCCTAATTGAATTTCTACCTTTTTGTTTTTAGGGGGAAAAGTTTTAAATTTTCAAAAATTTAGGGTTTGGGTTTCTTTACATCTTTAAACAAAATTTTTCCCCCCCGTTCCCGTCGGGAAAACCATCAAACTACTTAACACAACCCGCCCGGTCCCGGGGAATAAAAAAAATAATTTTAAAAAAACCCAAATTCCCTTAAGGTCAAGCTTTTTTATTTTTAAAATTTTTTTTTTTTTGAAAAAATTTAAAATGGTTTTTTGTGTTTTAATAATTTTTATTTCTTAAAATTTTTAAATATTTTTTTTTGAAATTTTTACTTAAAGGGGGTCGTTTTACTCCTTTGGGGGAATCCCAAATAGGTTTTTAAGGTTTTAACCCTTCTATCTTAAAATGAAAAAATTTTTAAAGGGGGGATTTCAAATTTTCCCATTTTTGGGTTTTTAATTTTTTTCTTAAAAAATTTTAAAATAACCTAATAAGGGATAAAAATTTTTTCCCATGTAAAAAATTTTAATTTTAAATTTACTTTAAAAATTAAAGTTAACATCTCAAAATATTTAAGTTCCTCCCAAATTAGAATTTATATCTAATTACCCTAAATTACAAAATGAACTTAAATTTACCAATTTTATCTATTATATATATACTACATAATACCCAAATAATTACATTCAATACCCTAAATGTTACAAATATCATACTTTATCAGATTTCAACATCCCAAAACATATAATTATGTACTAAATCAATAATTATCTATTTAATTATCTAATTGGCTCCAAAATTATCCATTTTATATATCATTTTAAGGTCTAAAAATTTCAAAAATTCATTTTTGAAAAAGTGTTTCATAATACTACTTTATAACTCTTAAGTAATTTACATAAAGATTTTGAGCTTAAAACTATACTCTTAAGATTATTTATTTTTAATTCGAACAAAACTTAAGTTCACGGAATTTCTTAAAGATAGTATATTTATAAACATAAATTTATCAAACTAATTTTTTTTCCTAAATTTATATGCTAAAATATCCCAGAATAACAAGATTTATAATTTTTCAAATATTTTTAATATTTTTAATAATTTAAATAAAGTTGGAAGGAAATTAAAACTTACCGGTGTTGGTTGCTTTGGCCACTAAGGCCTTAACGGTCGGCTTGGGTGTTGCCAATACCGTATGGTGGTGGTAACTGTTTACTCTCAGGTTACCATCAGGTAATGGTTCCCTTTTAAAGCCCTAATTGAATACTAAATTTTTGCAAAATTATTCTCTATTATTTTCTAATTCTCTCCCTAATTTTTCTGAATCCTAAACTATCCAAATGAGGAGCGAGAGTGATTTTTCAGAATTTATAGGGTGCTTAAATATTTTTTTCTCATTAATTTGAAGTGACATTTGCTTTATCTCTTCTTTTTTTTTTTCACTTTCTATTTATTGCATTTTGATTATTCAATTTTATTTCTTCCATCTCCAAGCTGCCACAACCACTTTCTAGAGATTTCTTTATTTTTCCATGTTTTTCATGATTTTTCCTTAATTATTTACGAATTTTATTTAATTAATTAATATTATTTTAGCATATTTCACGTATTTCCATTTACATGTAAACTTATATATGGCATAATTAAATATTCTTAAATATTATGTATGTTATTTCTTGATTTTTAGTGTATATATAATTTATTTTTATTGATTCGTTAGTTATTGAAATTCGTTCTAAACATTTTAGATAAATAATGAACAACTTACATAAAATTTAATATCATAATAATTAATTATTCTATTACTTAGTTTCTTAAATTCAGACTCATGGGATCACTTTTACTAATAATCTTAACTTCGTCGTAAAATTTGGACTGGATTGGACAATTTACTTAATCGTCCTAAATTTTATGAATCGAATCTTGAATATCTGATTATAGGTCTTACATTTCCAACACTAGATTGCAACTTATCATGCTTTATAAGGTTTGATTTCTTTTCCCAACTTTTTTTTCTTTTCTTTTTTCATCATCTTCTTTAGTACATTTTTTTTATTAAACTATTTACTTAAATATATTTAATAATAATTTTTTTGGTTAGATTTATAATCGTGTATCAATTATGAGTTAACACTTTGTTGATTAATGATATATAAGATGCAAATGAATTATTAATATACAAGATGTTAAAAAAATGAATATATATGTATAAATATCATAGAATGAAGATTTAGGAATGTAAAAATGAAATTTGCTCTTTATTTTTTTTCCCTATTGCTTATCAGTAATTACATTTACTAGCAAGTTTTGGATGGGAATTGGTATTAAAAAGCTGTACATTTACATTATTAAAGTTAATGGACTCTAATAATTAGTAGTTGGATTTTTTATGGCCTTATCCTTAATTTTTAATAGAATCAATACTATTTTTTATTTCACCTTTAATTTTTATTCATTTAAATCTCAACCATTATGAATTCAATGGATCGGATTTAAAATAGTGTTATAACTGCTCAAGTCATATCCATTTAAATAACTTTCATGAATAAGGAGTAGTACATAGCTTCGTAACCATAAATAACTATAACATTTATCATTATACCTTATCAATTAGCTATTCTCTTAAGTATCATCTATCTTGTCTATCCAAATAACTTATATTTTTTTATTTATATTTTTATTTTTTTCTTATCTCTTACTTGATACAGACTTTATGCTTTTATTTTTTTATTTATATCTTACTTGATAAGATATTGAAAAGAATACAAAAATAACAAAAGAAAAATTATTATGTTTACCTTTTTCCTAAAATATATTATATGTAATATATGATTAAAATTATATATCAATTTGTTTTATGAATATTAATTTTTTATTTTATCCAATACATAATGTGGTGATAATATAACCATATATTTACCTTTTTTCCCTAAAGTGTATTATATGTAATATATGACTAATTTTTTTTACCAAAATATATGACTAAAATTAAATAACTATTTTGTCATTAATATTTTACACATTCATTTTTTTTTTTTTGCAAGTTACACTTTCGATATCCTTATATTTGCATATATATCGGAGGTGCATTCTCCCTAAAGATTATAAATATTTAGTTTATATATAATATAATCACACTTATTTGTTATTTGTCTCTTAATCATTTAACCATAAGACGGTGTTTCTCTCTCTCTCTCTTTTTTTTATCCAATATAGTCATGTCATGTTGCCGGTGTTATCGTGTTTGTTCCATAAAAAATTGCAATATAAAACCGGACAGGAAAAGAGAAGGGCAAACAAGAAAAACACGCACACAATGTGGAGAAGAGCCGTGGCTCGAAGCCATCTCCACCTGCAATGTCGCTTGACGGGCCACCGCGCCACCTCCACGGCGAAAAAGGCCACCTCCGCATACTCCGCTGTAAACTCAGTAATACTCCGCTCTCTCAAAGAACACTACTTGGAAGTTTCCAAAATGACTCCGCCTCCCGTAAGTTCTCATTTCACACATCATCTCTTAAACCCCTTCCAAAAACCTAACCTAACAAATTGGGGTTTCCATGTTTTCCATTCCCCTATTGATTTTACTTCACATGTTGCAGAAAGTGAATCCACCGTCTGAATTCACAATAATAAAAGGAGCTCTAGATTCCAATGGTCCAGTTCTAAAACGCACTTACAATGATGAAGAGATCGATATTTACGTTGCCCGATTATCGAACTTGATCCCGCAAGGGGGTGGGTATGCTGATAATGATGATGACGGTGATGATATTAATCAACTGTTTGTTCATGTTAGCGTGTCGAAGCCACATCAGGAGAATTCTCTGCATTTTCTATGTGGTTTGTATCCTGATGCTTTGGGCATTCACTCCGTTTCTATGCGCCCGAAACTCGATACCTCGGGGATTCTTCTGGTTGAGAATAAATACGTGGGGCCTCTTTTCCAGTAAGATAGATTTCCTTCTATTGTAAAACTTGAAGTATTATTGTGAATCAGCTTATGAAACTGGTGAAGAATTAGCCATTCAGATGAATGGAATGAAAATTGGCGGCTTGAAGTATCTCTATTTAACGCATGATCCTGAAGTACTACTCTATGCTTTTACATAATTTTGTAGTTCAAGAGTGACTGTTAATTTAGCCAACCATTCAGGGTTGTGGGGGTTGTCTACACTCTGCATGCACGGTTCATATGTTGAGAGGTAGCTGGTCCAATTAGGGCGTGTTCTTGGTTTACCTTAGAAAAAGGGGAAAAAAAAAAAACAAAGAAAGAAAGGGAAACATGATTATCAATCTCATTTGACTGTATGAATACAAGACATCACTCTTCTTCACTTTTGATGGTGCATAGTTAGTATGTTCTAACATAGGCTTTTCTTGGTTGGTATCCGGGAATAATGCGTTTGTTGTATATGTGCTTGCTCTTACCATGCCTAGTTTTCTGCGAATGTTACTTCATCACTTTTTATGGCAACAGCCATAGTTTAGGTTCAGTGAAATACCGAGAACTTCTAGATGCAGAGAAGAAGAAAAACGATTCCCTTATTGGCATGCCAGCACCCTTCCATGACACAATCAACTACTAAAGACTGATTTCTATATGTGCTAAAGAGTAGTTAAATTTTCTATTCGACATGAGGTTTTTGTTTTGTCCCTACATTTCAACTAAAAATGATCTGAACTGTTACAATTGGTTTGCCTTAGATAGGCAATGACAGAAAAGAAATTTTTGGTTCAGTTTGGTTGTCTCTGATAAATTTTGATGAAATCGCAATCTGAAATCATATGCAAGCTCTCACAAGGATTCCTGCATTTAACCTCAAAGTCTCTTCTCAGGCATCTCAAGCCATTTTTTCCTTTTGGGTTCATCTGTCTCTAACCTGGATTTCTTCTATTTCCTTGCTAATTTCTCTGATCCCTTCTCTTAAATATGTTCTAGATCAATTTATTTTCTGGTATTATTGTTTTTAATTTTTCACCCTTACATTTTCATGATGTATTATGGAGTAGCATGGTGTGATAACTGTTAGTATACTTTTTATATGCAGAGACCTTGATGAAAAGGTGCGCGATGCTTTCCATAATTATATCAATGAAAGAGGGGTGAATGAGAGTCTCTTCCCTTTCCTTCAAGCTTGGATGTATGTCAAGGACCATAGGAATCTGATGGGTTGGTTTAAATCAGTGGGCAGTCATATCAGTGGAGATAAATCAGCAAGAGATGGCTAGCTTTTTAGGTGATTGTGTTAAAGAGAGTAATTCTTTGGAATGTTGTGGAGCTGGTTGTGATCTCTCTCCTAAGGAACAGCTTTCATACCAGCAATCTAATTAGATGGTGCTTTGATTGTTACTGTTGCCTGCTTGCAATTTTGGAAGGTTAGTTAAGCTCTGTATGACTGGCCATAGAATTTTTGCATGGTGTCCGCTTGTTCTGTTTTACTTTTACTATGTCATTTCCTAAATTTATATTCCACTCACCATATGCCTGCAATGCCTAGGATCCTGTGTGAGAGGAATACTCAATGGAGCTATGCTAACATTGTCCATTCTGTAAGACTGTAGATTATGTTTCATTGTGCTTCTCATGGAAATCGGTAGAGATGTCACTTATTATAGAGCTTTTGTTATTTCCTACCTTGTCTAGTATTATTCTCCGTGATAGTTGGCAATATCGATTTTCATGCAGAAACGTGTGATTTTTCTGGTAATTTTGCATGCAACAAATGAATAGAAGTGCAAGAAAGTTGCTTTTTCTTCTTCTATATCAAGCTGCTTTCCATCTGCACTTTGTATGTTGTTATTCGTGCTGTATGTATTAAAAGAGGGGATGCATGCATCATCAGGGGACAATCACATCATTTTCCATATGCTGTGAGTGTGCAATGCTTGTGCTCGCGCTACTAATTCGGGTAGCATGCTCCGTTTTGGCAGATGGAAGGAGTAAATACCTAGTAAACCAAGGCTATGATTCGGATATCATGGAATCCAGTCTTTTGTTTCTAACGGGAGCTTCCCAGGAAATGCAGGAATATGGGAACGAAACATGTGGTTCTATGGTTTTCAACTTTTATTACTTTGTTTTTCCTTTCTTATTATTAGAACTACAAGCGTTTGATCCATACTCTCATCTCATGCACTAGGTCCTTCCCGTGGATTTAAAATATAAACATACTGGATTCACAGGAATCCTATTTTGTACAATTAACTGGACATAGGCTACCGGTTTTTCCCGTGACTAATCCATTCTCAATGTTCCATACGAATTCTTTTAACTAATTTTCTTATTATAAGGTTAGTAGTTTGTATTATCCTATTCCGGCTCGTTTTTGTGCTTAAACAAATTCGTATTTAGAAAACTAATACTTTAACTGATGACATGATCTATTTATTAATCATGTGTGAAAATTTAAACCTATAATCTGATCTATTTGAATAGTATGTCTCATATTTGAGTTGCAGCCGTTTATCAATTGAAAAATTATAAATAAATGTACAAAATACTTACAAGTACACAGGGAAAATGATGATGATAATATTGAAATTTTACGATGATAAATGACATACGATTTTGATACTTGATATAAAATTATAATCCAAACAAGTCTTAATAAAGTTTAGTTTTATCAAATATAGGAAATCTAAAAATTTAAATTAAATAACACTATCAAATTGAATGAAACTATAGCCTAAATGGATATTAATATTATTACTAATGTGGATATCTAATTTTATCGCCTCATTTATTAGATTTTTGATGGAGATGGTTAAAGAATTTGGATATGTTTGTAGCTTTTTTTTTCGTTTAAATTATGATGTAGTAAAAATAATATATAGTTTGTTATGTTCTCTCTTAATAAGTTTTAATAATAACAAAAATGTTAAAATATGTTTAATAAGTATAACATGTGTGCAAGTCAATTTAGAATAAAATTAGTTTAAGAAAGAAATGTATACGAGAATATGTATCAGAATGTATATTAGTAAAAGAGTAGAACCGTGTTGATAGATTTTAGAATCATGATAAGAGAGTTGTTATGAGTTAATTTTTGAACAAGTTGAGTTAATTAAGCTGGATAAGTTTGGAATGAAGAACTAGTTTTACTTTTATTGAGTATATTAGAGAAATATGTTCAATTTTATTGTATTAAGATGGTTTGAGTCTATGGAGATCATAAGGAGGACTTGCATTTACTCGAATTTCTCTTTTGAGCATTTCAAAACTAGATTTGAAGAATTAGATTGAATATCTATAAAGAATTCCTAATCTGACATGAGGCACACCTCATAAAAATATCAATCATGTAATTTTGGTTGAAAGATTAATTTTTGAAGCTTAAGAATAAATCGATGCGATGCTTTGTGGACTTGATGACATGGAAGTTTGAGATCTTATTAGATGACAAGTTTTAAAATGAGATATTTATGAATTTAAATTCAAATGTTGGATCAATGAGATAGCTTTCAAATTTAAAGGGATTGAGTCACAATATTTTAGATAAGGCTGAACAATTCAAATATTTTGTAGCATGACTAGATAAAGAATGAATCAAAATTTTAAATTAAATTTAATATGTTTTAAGGAATCTGCCATTGGTTTATTGATAAATATGTGCAGAATTTTAAGTCACTTTTGAGACGTGAGAAGAAGTCAGAAATTGTCGAAAATTTGAAGAGCGTTACATAAGGTTCATCAAGCAAAAAATGATACAAGTCTTATTTGTGCTTATCCATATTCCAAGATGGTTTGGTTTCAAACTTTAAGCAGATTTTTGAAGCTCGCTGATCAAATTTCACAAGCTTGCAGTATTCAAAAAGAAAGAAAAAGCTCTGAGTGAAAACATATCCAGGAATAACAGCTTTTAAGTTTCAAATTCAAATGTTCAAATTCTTATTTTTTGGGGATTTTTTCTCCACTAGCAAAAGAAGATATGATTGGGAGATCTTTTCAAGAAAATTAAAGGAGCTAGCCTTTTTTAGTTGTTACTCAAAGGATCAATAGAATATAATTTGAGTTGCAAAAAGAAGCAAGATACACGCGCGGAACGAAATACTTTACTATTCATTGTTTACAATGGCAGTTTATTAAAAATTGTGTTAGAAACTAGGCTAAATTAGAATTTTCATTTTATTGTTTCTATTTTTTTGTGTGAATATTATAAAGAGATATTGATTGTGTCATCTCATTTTTCTGTAATCATTATTGAGAAGTTGTAATAAAGTGTGTGAGGTTAGAGAGTTCTTTGTAAACTTATGTTTAGCTTAGGGAGAAGTTAGTGAAGTAGAATGGAATATCTTTGTAACCTTAAGTTTTATTTTGATTAGTGAAAGAATTAGACTAGTCAAAAAGTACCGTTAAGGAAGATCGAGTTCCCAATAGTAGAGTTAGAAAAAAACAGTGGGTATAAAGCCGAAACTCTTTAAATCACTACCTAATCTTCTTTCTTACTCTTTCTTATTTACTTTACTACATTTTATTATTTGAATCATTCTTTTTGCACCTAAGTTAACAATTAATAGATTATTATTTATATGCTATTTAAGCTATTAAGAGAAAAACTTGTTTGGAAAATTAAAAAGTTTTTATTTTTCCAAAAGATATCAATTTATCTCCCTCTCCTTTTGATATCTTACACGGGACATACATAGTTAAAAGTGATAAATTTTATATCTTTAATTGAGATCTTTAATTTAGAAAGAAGAGATTTTTGTAATAAAATGTAAATATGAAAAAATATATAGTATGTATTGTATCTAGGTTTAGGAGCTTAGGACATGAATTTAAACATTTTTAAATGGGTTTGATTCGTTTTTGTTAGTGTTGATTAAGTAAAAAATCTCCTAAGTTAGTAAAATCATTTATCTTTAGTGCATGTTTTACCACGTTGCAATAACTCTTATCATAATTATTGCAGATAGTTGATACTACCTGGTGTTAGTTATTCATATTAAGTGGAATATAACAAAATACATCCTTTTTAACTAATTTTCTTGTGGATTTCAATTTACTTAATTCATAAGGATGGATAGAACAACTTAAGGTAGTGTTTGGTTACACAATTTTTTTGGTATTAGACAAAAAATTTTGTCTTATATTTAGTTTGTAAATTTACTTGATGATTGAATAAAAATTAGGTTAATGGACTGTAAAATGTTTAAATTTTGTTCTATTTGAATCACGATATAAAAATGAAATTCACTAAATTAAAACAAAAAATATTTTGCATTTTAAAAATTATCCCTCTACATTATAATATTAAGTTAATGAATATTATTTTTATTAAATATTACAAAAAATTATTTATTTTTTAATATAAATAATAAATTTTTTAATATAAATTTTATGTTCAATACTGTATAAACCAAATATGGTTCAATAAGTTTGTACTGTCTAGTTCTCTCCTCTTTATACTTGTTATGTCCAGTTCTTTCTATTCAGTTCAGTCCCTACAACCAAACGGTACCTAAAAATCAATTTCGTCTTATATTAAGACAAATAATCCCTTCATATGGAAGGTTTAGAACCGAATTAGATCAAATTTTGTATTGGTTGAAAAAAAATCTTCAAATTAAACTAAATTAAAAATTTACGACAAGTTGAGAAGATAAACTAAATTAAATCACATCAAATTGTTCAAAAAGGAATATTGGAATAATATATTAAAATATATAAGATAATTAAGCATAAATGAGAACCATGATTTTATTACATAGTCAAGGCTTTAGCTCTCATATCTATTACTTGCTTATTCAATACTTCGTAACTATCTTTTTATTCATTCATTCTTTCTTTCTCTTTTAAGTCATTGCTTTACACATAATCCCACATCACTATTTTAAGGCACATGAGACACGAAATGCACGTGGATTTGCTCATTTGCAAAGGTTAGACATTTCATTTCTCATTTTCAAAAAGGAAAAAAGAATAAATTATTTTCAAGTCTTAAATTATAAAATTACATGAACACTTTTAGAATTCAAATTATGATTTATCCGTAGCTACTTTATTTAATTTCTTTAGGGGGAAGAGATTAATTTGGTAATTTCATATATTGCACTACAACTTTTTAATTTACTTTAATAATGTGCATGTATGGATGCATGTATACCTACATAGGCATGTGTATTTGTAGACAAGCATATGTGTGTGTACATATGAAAAATTACCACACTAAGGCTTTACTATATCTAAAAAAAGGTTTTCACTCTTACCTCGCTCTTCTTTTTTCTTTGAATTAAATTTTTTTGTGTCTTTAACTTTAGTCACTGGTAGAGGTCATTGTATCCTCTCGGGACAAAGCTCAATTATAGGTGTTCCCTTATATCTTTTATTAGTAGAGTTTTTAGGCTTCTTGGGGAGCTATGTACCTAGTTTGGGAGGTTTAGAGTATTGAGGAAGCTTCTTGCAAGATAGACATAGGTGAGTCACTATGCTGGATTGTTTGACACAGTCATTTCGATATTTATGTTAGTGAAAGGAAAAAAAAAAAGTTTGAGCTCAACAGAGTATGTAATGGTTCTTTCTATTTTTGGGCATAGATTGTAGACTTACTTTTTAAGGACTCAAAAGAGGGTATTTATAAGATATGCCTCCATTTGTGCGATCTTAGAATTTGCAGGGGGTTGATGGGATTTCTTGATATTAGAAGAGAAAACGATTGTTTTTAGACTTTGTGACTAGCTCATCCTTCTCATTATTATATGACGTTGTACAATTGAGCCATACTAGTCAACATAGGATGAGTCGCTTGGTTGTCATATCATATTAAATATGATGCAAGTGTTGTACAGATAGATAAGGAGTGGTTTACTGGGGAGTTGTAGCCTAGAAGCCATGTGCTTATTTAGAACTTATTGCTACGTTGACATTATGGCCGAGATGGCCTATGGTTCGTCGATCTCGAACTAGACCGCAAGCAAGGCCATTTGATTGAGAAAGGGCTAGCTAAGAATAGTGATACAATGGTGGTTCTAAGATTAGCTAGGATCCTGGTCATCCCGACTAAGTCATCAGTCAGATGTTCGACTTATGACCATTTGGTTATGTGGCCTAAGCTTACACTTGATCCTCATTAGTTGGGGAGGTAGCCTTGGACTATTTTGATCTTGGTCATTGGGTTATTAGATTGTGCCCAATAACCAGTATTAACACTAAGGGTGCTTAAAAGTTATCTAATAAACAACAATGCAGTCCTTAAATGGAGGTGGAAATCTAAAATACACTTTTCTAATAAGTCCATCCTTAGTAGCTCTGCCAACTTGTGTTGGTGTCAAATATAATTTTCAAGAGTTGATTTCTTATCCCAGTTGCCATAATGCTCAGCTCCTTAAAAATTGTTAGATATTGTACTCACTAAAGGCGGGAAAAAACAAACTGAGTTGTGAATTAGTGTTTAGTTGGGTCGTATCCAACCAAAAGTTTAATTTTCCTCCATGTTGTCCATTCATGATTTAATTTGAATTGATTATATTTGTTTGTGGTTTGATTTGATTTACATAAATTGTGAGTATGTTAAAAAAAGAAAAAGAAAAAAGGAAGAAAAATTGCTTTTATAATTGGGAAGGAGGCTAGAGATGTTAGGTTACTTTGTGAATGCTTTTATACCAGCAAATCTAAGATTAAATGTTCTCAGGTGGCAAAGTTAAGGTTAAGCATAGGTGCCATAGCCATATAGGGAAGCATCTTTTACCCTAAGTCGATCACTTTTTTACATATTGATAAATTTAGTAATAAAAACCATATCACTTGAGATTAGACATCTACTTAACAACATCTAATTAGTAGCCCTAAAAAATTAAACTAGAAGGAATAAAAGAGAGGGTTGGTTGACTAAGGGTCGGTTAACCATGAATGGTGTTCCTAAGGTTAGTCGACCATTGGTCCATGGGCCTATTAACTGTAGGTCATATTAAGCTTCGATTGATCTTATCTTTAAGTTTGTTTATTACGATTTTAAGGGGTTTCTACTTAAGTTTACATTTTATGTTGATCTAATGTAATTTCTCTAGTTTTCGCAAACACTTGCTATTTACATTAACTAACTTTTATTCATTGAACCACAAGTAACCAAATATTTGATTCATTTATAATTTAAATCTTAAGTATCAATCTAAATCTATAATCCAATCAAATTCCTATGAGATATTTAAAGGAAAGAGGAAAAATATTAGTTATGTTACCTTAGATACTTTGAGGAAATGGAGATGTTGACAAGAATGAGGCCTTAATACGCTGTCTGATTGCAAACTTTTCCTAGGATTGTGAAAGGGCTTAGAAATCTATTGGTTTAAAGAAAAATAAAAACAATAATAGAATTGCATCTTACTTTTCTTTGAGTGTTCTTATCACAAATCTTGATCTCTAGTCTTTATAACGATAAAAACATCTTAAAATCAAATTCTATTAACCTTAAAAAGAAGGATTCAACGGTGAGTAAACTAAAATGTATGCTTAGATTACCATCTTGCCTAGGGTTGTAAATGAATCAAAATAAGTTAAACTTTTAAAGGCTTAGGTTTGGATTGTTTAAAAATCATTGAGTTTGAAGAGAAATCGATTTTTTATAGAGTTTGAAAATTATAAGCTCGAGTTTGAGCTCGCTAAGGAATTTAAAGCCTAATTTTGGCTCGTTTAGATAAATGAGCCAAAACTTGTTTACCTAATCAAATCTAAGTTTGAAATTATTTAGATAAACGAGATTAAATTTAAACTTAAAATTAAAGTAAAGCTCAAAATTAATATAAAATTTTTGAAATATTTTTTTTTTAATTATACCATTTTTGTTCTTATATTTTTATATTATAATTTTTTTATGTAATATATATTTTTATATTTGAATTTTATCAAAATATGTAATTTAGTACTTATACTAATACCTAATTGAAACTTTCACTGTCTTTATCTATTAGCTGATATGACATAAATCAACACGTAGTAATAGCATAGACTAACACGTGGCATGACACTCTATTAGTATGAACCATCATATATTACATGTCACTTGAGTGGCTATTACTTATGCTGATCTCAATTAGTTAATGCACTTAGTTTAATATATAGAAGATAGCTTTTTGCAATTTAGGCAATGTGGGATTGGTAGAAGTCACTATTTTGCAATTAACCTTATATGAAACACCTTTTTCTTAATCCATTTTCTTTGTGTTGGTTTATTTTCATAGTAAAATATGCGCATATTCATGATTTCCATTTAACATAGATTATGAAAGTACCATATTTTCTCTTTATAACATCATGAAAACGAATTAAAATGGAAATATGCAAGCGTACTCTTGTTGCATTTTTTTTTTTTTAAAACAACTCTAGTGAGCCTATTTTGATTGCTATTTTAAACACATTTTTGGAAGAGTTTTGAAAAAAATTTTATATGATGTTAAAGATCTCATAGAGTAAATTAGAATTAAGAGGGTTTTTTTTTTTTTTTTGTAATTTAGAAGTGATACAAAATAAGAAAATCGAAGAAAAATTGTATAGGTGCAATTGGTTGGTTTTTGTGTAGAGTTTGCTTTGGGTTTTAGTTTGCAAGTCCCACATGGATAAAATCACAAACAGTTGTCTTCTATATATTAATTTAAGGAGGAGAGGCACTTGAAATACTTAGTGGTTGTGGCCATGAACGTTAGGATGCAATTTGCATGAGATGATTTTCATTGCTTTTCCTTCTAATAGTCAGTTACACGTGTTGTTTTATGCTATATGGAGATAGTAAAAATGACAATAAAGTTTCAATAGTTTCAATTAGGTATTAAATTGAACTTTTGAAAGTATAGGTACTGAATTGCATATTTCGATAAAGTTTAAGTACCAAATACGATATTAACTATATAATATATTAGTTTATGGGCTTGTTGGAGTTGATTTGCAAGTCGAAACATGAGTTTCAGCTTGGTTCTTTATATAATTGAGCTTTATTTGAGCTTATGCTCAACTTATTTGTGAATAAAGCTTAAGCTAAGTTGAGCTTAATGCGAGCTAAACTCGAATAGCTTGTAAATAATTTAATTTATTTATAATCCTAATCTTGCCTTTGTTTTTGAAATTATTTAAACATATTTCTTTGAAAAACTGAGTGTTATGATGACCATTGAATTTCAAAAATGTATTAACCATAATATGTGTTTCAGTTCGATTTGGAGAGATAAATTGTTGCACTCACTATATTGAGCTCATGAATTTATGTACTAACCAATATATTTATTTCTTCTTAATATATTTACTTTAATGATGACACATCTAAGATATAAGTATCTAAAAATATAAAATTAACCAAATAATAACCTATTAAACATTTAATTTCTTATTATCTATTTATTTTTTTAAAATTAACTATGAAATTACATACCAAACTTTCAAAATTAAAATATAACTATATAAATTTGCCCTATAATTAATATATTTTCCTTTTCATAACCATGATTGAATTATTTGTTGCATGTTGACTTGCTTATTGTAATAAAAGAGGGAATGAAATTCTTGTTAAATGGGACTTGCACATCTATTATATAGAAATCTTATCCTATTGCGGTGGTGTTTTAGTTTAGAATTGCAAAGAAGTAGAATCAAGATGATATAATGAGGTTTGAGTTTCACTTGAAGAGTACTAATTGAATTTTCGTTGGACACGATTAAAATTATGTAGACTTAATTTTATTTAAATAATATTAATTTTTAAACTAGACTTAAACACGATTAAATATATAAGGTCGATTTTAATTTGATTAACTTAAGAGTTAATCAAATTAAATATTATAAAATTCAAGCTTGATCTTAATAAATTATTCAAATAATTGTGTCTAATTGAATTAAGAAAAATATCGAACCCAACTGAAGTAAGTGCACAAAAAATTCTCCTTTTCCTTCCGATCCCTTGTAAACTATTCAGTTCAAAAGAAAGGTAGAAAAATTGACGATCAAATGAATTCTCGAAAATCTTATCGTTATTCGCAGGCCATTTATCTTTTAGCCATACACGCGGGGCGTTTATGTTATTGCAAATAATAGCAATATGGTAAATACCTACCGTATAGTAATCCCGTGGCTAATCAATAAATAATCTTCCCACACTCTCTCATGCCTTTTTCCCTCTTCCAAAGTATCGCTCTCTCTGCTACCAATACCACGATTCCCATTCCTATTCGCCTCCGCTCCATTTGCACGTCGAAGCTCCATTTTATCGTCTCCTCACTCACTTCCAGGTACGAACACTAAAGCCTGCATCCATTTCACACTCAAGCAATCACACAACCATTCACATGCACTTTTTGAGTTGCACAGTTTGTTTATCCAATTTTAAGTCGATAATACTCACTGATGAAGGAAGATTCGATCAATGTAGGGTTTTGTACTGCAGTTATAGTAGTAAAATTGGGATTAAAATGAATGCAAATGCCAGTGCAAATGGTTCGATAGAGGACGCTGATGTTGTGGTGGATGATCATGAATCGCTTGATAAGAAAATCGCAGCGATTCGTTTGGCCGGTCCTCACAAGCTACAGGTTTTTCTTTTTCCTTCTTTTTAGAAATTAATTTTGTGGAAAATGATTTTTGTTCTTCTCCTACATTTCGATGATGTATATGACGAAGTGATTATAATGGTTAATCATTATAAAGGTAATAGTTGGAAGCTGATTGTGGGAGTAGTAGCAACCGTTAGCTGGGGGTTGTAGGAATTGGCAGTTCTGCCAGATAGAAATCACCTATTTCCATCCTTGTCTCTGTTATCTTCCCTACCACCAGTAACTAACTAGAAAATAATTCGGTGGTCCAAGCACCACAAAGCGGGATATTGGACTCACATGGGGGCCTAATTCTCCCATTTACGGGTCCTCACTGTTTTACTTGTTGAAAATTTAGTGGAAGGACCACACCAAAGATGGGTGGTTTGAGGATCGTGCACCTTTTGCTTGATAGAGAGAGAAGAGATGAATAGGAGGTCTTCCGGGGATGTGTGTTTTTCTCTTCAGTGATTGGGCAAAAAGTGAGACATGATTGAGATTTATCTGCACTGGCTGGAAGTGTTGATTTATTTCCATTGGAAGTGGTAGAATTTTGAGAAAAAATATATTCATAAAAGCATGGCTCTTGTTTGATTGCTGCTTTCCTAGGATCTGATTCTTATATCAAGCTGGAGATTTTATTTGTGAATTGGTGAGATCCTGCCATTGCCAGTTCATGGGAAGCCATGCCAACTTGATTTAGTATGTTGAATTGAGATTATGATCAATGATTGTAAGTCATAAAACATAGAAAGGACTATATTTTGGTGTAGGATGTTGTTAGATATTAGAGAAATCATATAGAATAATGAATTATACCTTCTCATTGTCAGGTAATTGCTGATTTTGATGCAACATTGACACAATTCCTGGTCAATGGCGTCCGCGGACAAAGTAAGTTTCTTTAGGCAGATGTTGATGCAACATTGACATGTTTACAGTTATGATGTACTTTCTTTGAAGTGGTATCTGATAATTTTAGTAGGCAGTCATGGCCTTTTGCAACAGGGAAATCCAGAATATAATGTAAAGAGACAGAAATTGTATGAGTACTACCACCCATTAGAATTCTCGCCGACACTTTCAATTGAAGAAAAAACAAAGCTCATGGAAGAGTGGTTAGTGCCTCCATCATCATTTCTGATAGCACACCCTAATACAATATATATTTTTTAAATTACTATGAGAAACTAGTGCATCAGATCCAAATTTGGGTATTTTCACAGCGAGGATGCTTGATTCTATATATAATATCCATCTCCTGTCCTTTATGAGGGCTGTAATGAACATAAGCTTTGGCTTCATTAAAGCAGGTGGGGAAAGACCCATGCTCTTCTTCTTGAAGGTGGTCTTACTTATGATGATATAAAGATATCTGTTGCAAATGCCAGAATTGCCTTCAGGGATGGTGTGGTTGAATTATTTGAACTTTTAGAGGTGAGTACTACATTTCCTGTTGCCTGATTACTCTTGGAGACTCAATTATGTGGTGCAAACTTGGCAGAGAGCAAAATGGACTAAGATGGAAGTTAAATCTTCTCTTTCTTCCCCTCTTTTGTTGCAATATAGCTTATTCTTCTTCTTCTTCTTCTTTTTTTGGTTTTTTATTTTTTTGTTGTTTGTGGGGGTTGTGGGGGGTGGGGGGGTCTCTTAAAATTCAGCTTCATTCATTTGTTTATAGGCTTTTCTTTCTTTTCTTTTTTCTCTTTTATTTTTGGCCAAAGTTTCTAGGCTTTTCAAAGCTGAACTTTTTATTCTTTTGGTCGAGAGTACTCTACCACTTTGTCCCTAAGTAGCACTCCACCACAGTATATAAGAAGGCAACTTCAGTAAGGAGAGTGATTTTCTTTTGTTGATAATTGGTAAGGAAAGTGACAATGAGGAATCACAACAAAAATTTTGGAATCTATGTCAAATCTTGAATGAAGGTGGAAGTTTGATGGAGGTCTTACTCATATATCCCAGAAAAATGCTTTGAGTGAAGGAATGTTTCAAGAGGGTTATGTCATCATCAGACAAGGATCATTGTTCATTATAAGCCAGCAATTGTTTGAGGGTAGCAGATTTGGTGATTAATCATGAATCTGAGTAGTGGCCAACATGATAATTTTTTGGTGCATGTGTGGCTGTACAAAAAATATAAAACTCGTCATGCTATACTTGTGAAATATCAGTGTTAAGTCAACTGAGGAGAGCTAAATAAAATTTACTCAGGAGACTTGTGAAATATAGGCATTAATAGGCTTTAAAAGAATACCTTTTACACATCTTAATATGGTGTTGATAGTGTTATAAAGAACAACAAAGCTGACCTCACCTAGAGGGAAAATTTGCTTCTTTCTGGTTTTTATGTTTATTTACTTGTTCATTTCTACATTCTTATCACTCTCTTTCACTTGCAGGAAAGAGATGTTCCTATTCTTATATTCTCTGCTGGGCTAGCAGATATAATTGAGGAGGTTAGTTAGACAAAACAGCTTTTATTTACTACCTGAAAGAAAAAGTCTTATTTAGAATTTGATTTCTGTATACATTGTGGAGAGTATTCAACACACTCTTGACTCTAGGTGATGAGGCAGAAACTTCACAGGTCCTTTAGAAATATTCGGATTGTCTCGAACCGCATGGAGTTTAAGGAAAATGGTCAGCTGATATCTTTCAAAGGTAGTGTATCATTTGCTTGATGCCATGTATAATTCATACAAATCATGTTTTTTGTTTCAGCAGTTGCACACACCCAAGACAACATTTTATTTTCATCCAGACACTTGCACTGCCTGTGAGCCATCGGAGGATCTATTGTCAATTGATAATCAGCCATGTAGTGGATTTGCTAAGCCCTCTGAAATCACTTTCTCAACTTCACAATCAACAAAGACGTGTTTGAGGCGTTCATTGTTATTCTGGCACATATAACGAGTGGCTTTTGGACAATATTCCATATTATAAGTTTGCCAAGTAAATAAAGTCTTTCTTGAATGTTGAGCCACACTATGAAGGCATGTATGGGTATCTGTCCCTTCAACACATGGCTGTTTCTCAAGGTACTGTGGTATGGTGCATTGTTAAAACCTGAAGCTTCTCCTTAATGGTAAAAAATTTGTTTGTTGCCAACACTTTAGGCAAATGTATCAAGGTCAATGCTATTAGTCAATAAGTCAGCTTGCTTACTTCTCCTGAAAGCATCTTGGGGGATTTCCTTAGTGCCAACTCTATGAATAAGGAACTCCTCAAAAAACCCCTCAACCATTAAACTAATTCCCTTAATTAAGGAGAGTTCCTTGTATAAGGATCTCCTTTACCACTTCTGACATATAAATAATATAGTTTAGTCCTATCTGCTATAAAGCGGGCCCTATATAAGGATGATATAGTGCATAGAAAACTCATCTAAGGAATTCACCACTAAAGTGGTATGTTGTCAAGGGAGGGAGTTCCTTAAAATGCAGACACAACACATTAAGTAATTGTTCAAGAAATCCACCACTAGATGCTTTGATCTCTTGCCATACTCTTCCTTGTGGCCACTAACATTTTTCCCTTTTTATAATAGAGCAAACGTGTGGGTGTATCCAGAGGAGTGTATTGCAATTTCTCCCAATCAATCTCCTAAAGGCCCTCTATTATGCCAGGGGTGATAACAAATAGATTTATAATGTTCATCATCCACCCTTAGTAGCCTCAACTATAAGATTTTCTTCCAGGTCCATGATGTGTCCTCTAATTAGTTGTGTCCCAAAAGCTCCTACCTCCGAGCAAGCCTGACTTCACCCAGTGAGGCCATGAGAGATGACCATAGGCATTGAACAAGGTCTAGATATGCTTAAGCAATGCTACTTTATTGTGGAAGTGTCTATCTTGCATGGTCCACCCTCGTTTTTGAGCCAACAAAGTTGCTTTTGTGAATAACCTTAGACTGAGCTTTCACCTGGTCATTTCCATTCCAGACAAGGGGTTCATCTTGGTCTGAATTTCTTTTAATATATTCCACTGTGGCAAAACATGGAAAACAGAATGGACTTCATCAGCTGATTTTCTCCTCATAAGAAAGGAAATTTAAAGTTCATCAGCCTATCTTCCATGAAAATTTTCGGATTAATTCCTGGCAGACTTCCTCCTGAGAAGATGAGCAGTGCAACTACATGGTCTTCAATTTGTTGCGGCCAGCCCCTGATGTGGCCACGAATTTCTCATCGAAGTGCATCTCATTGGTTCTTCCAGGAAAATTGCCTCTTTTTGGGCTGTCATCTGCAGGCTAGTTAAGGAATATTGATAGACGAGCCCTATGTCTGGAATTGATTATACCTTTTATCTTTAATGTAGAATGGAAAATAACTTGCCTCTAGACAGTGCATATGTCCTGCCTTAAGATGATAGAAATTTAACAGTATTGCTATTGAGTTCCGGATATAAGTGCCTAAGCCTTATTATCCTCCCAACAGGTAAAATCTCAAGGAGACATGGAATCATTAAAAGATCCCATGTGCTTGGCTTTGCTTGATTTTGTAAATGTCTTTTGTATTCATGGTCACCAACCAGAATCATGTTGGTTTTGGTTGGCAAACCCTTTGGACTGTGTGATGATGATTAAATTTGTATAATTTGCCCATGTGGTCAGCGGAGATGACACTGGGTTGTAATTTGCCAAACCCTAGTGAGTGTTTAAGGATGCTTAACCTATATTTCGGTGTAGTATAAGTTGTAACTCACCTTTAACTCTCTGTTATATCAATGGCATCTGTGATTACTCATGTTCAGTGTTGCATTTTTCTTATTTCTCATTTTCTCTGAAGTGGTTATATGCTGGGTATGATCCAAACCTGAAATCAGTAAGAAAAACATATGGACTCTTTAAAATTCAAGAGGCTAGTTTATAAGAAAAGTATCCTTTGTCATGGGGCTAAAAATGCTACTTTCTCCAGTAAAGTTTCCAGATTTTCTAGTTGCTGAACCAGAGCATTCTGTCACTCCTATATAGCATTTTTTCTATTTTTGCCAAAGTATTTGTTATAAGTTTGATCAAACAATACACAGGGAGGACGATCCACAGTCTAAATAAAAATGAGCATGCTCTTGATATGGCTGCTCCTCTCCATGAACAGTTGAGTGATCGTGGTGCACCAGCTGATGACAGACTTTTAGTAAAGTCAAGAACCAATGTCCTACTTCTTGGCGATCATATGGGAGACTTGGGCATGTCTGATGGTTTGAACTATGAAACTCGAGTTTCTGTGGGGTTCCTGTGAGTAGCATGTGCCTTTTCTTCCCAATTTATTGTTTGTGTTATACCTGGTAGTTAATTTTCTTTCAAATATATTATGCTAACAATGTGTTCTTTTCATATGTCATTTTTCGGAAGAATGTTATAATTGAGATTTTGCATCAGAGCAAACTATAATTTTCAAATTAATACAGTTTCCCATTGCAAAATCTGAAGTATATGATAGGAAATTGATACATTTGGATGCTATATACTTTCTCAGCTATAGAGGGTATTTCATATAGAATGCTAGTTTTGATGTCTGTTGGCAAAGTGGAATAGAAACATGATCTAAGTTTGAGTTACAGTTGGGTAGCAATACAAATTAGACCTAACAATAAAGTTCAGATCTTTTATTCTTTTGGGGATAACTTATCTGAAAAGAAAAATCATCATGCTAACATGAAAATATGGGGGTTGATTGGTCCACATCTGCTAAAATGCAATACTCAATTTTATGTTCAAGTTGCCACTTTGATCTCATTGCTTTTCCGACAAAAGAGGGCCTCGTATTTCTGGACATACTTATGTAGTTATGTTGAAAGAATGAGGACGATTTATTAACAGAAACTATTTGTAGAACATGGGGGAATAAAATCATGCAGAACTTGTCTGTTGGAATTTGAATCTCCTTTTTTCTTTGGTATATGAATTATCACAAGCCCATTAATAATGGAATGGATATTCAGGCATAAAAAATTGGACTTTGGTTACAGTCATCCTATTTTGAATTAGAATAGATGGTGACATGTGGCCTCATAGTTTAGAAGCCCTAAAACATATCTATGAGTTATAAAGTTGTATGATTTACATGATACTATATCATTGTGATTCATGCTTCGCATTGCATAGTCATGTGGTGCTTTTTTTGGTAAATCAGCATTCCCAGTGCTGAAGTGCTGATTTACATGTGTAGTTTGGTCTTCTCTTGGTTATCCAAGGAAAACTGCTACCAGGGGAACATGTCCTAAATCCAAATAAATGTTGAACCTATTTGCCTGATTAATCTTTGTATTATACATGTATTTTCATTTTTATTCCCAAAGAGTGGCTTTTGTATTTGTATTTTGTGCCAGCATGTGGAAGACTTAGCATATCTGGATATTTTTAGATAGAGAAAACTAATCCTAACATATAAGTTGATTTGATCTTAGTTGTCATCGTCTTGTATTTAAGATAAGCTCCATAGTGTGGTGAATATTGGAAAAAGTTTTAAGTGGATTGTTCATGCAAGAGAGCCTGTATGGAGGTTGGGGCATGTGAATTGTTACATGGCTGACTTTGCCTAGTGTTTGTTATGTATGGAAATACTCTGTCAATATGAAACAGTTCTGATTGTTTGCATCTCACCCTGTAGAATTCTATTTAGTAGTTACTGACCCAAAAGGAATTCTATCTAGTAGTTTGGAGCTAGTTCAATGCCTATTGTTCTTGCAACTGTTAAATCTCGGTAAAGACATTGCAGGCCCTAGAACGGTTTATTCTATAAATAGATTTCACAAAAAGATTGCTTATCTAGTCAAGTGCTAACAATCTATTTAGTCAATCAACTTTGTCAGTCAAGGTTTTTGTTTTTATTGCTGTATTGTGCCTTTCATAATTTGGAGCAAGTGTGGTCAGGTGACAATAACACAGAGGATTTTGATAAAGTCTTAGAAAAATCATGGTCCTTATGTATTGAGGTATATTAATTTTAACGGTGGTGGAAGTAGCATTCTTTTATTGGTGATGAGAGCATAGCAGGTAATTACGGTTATTCAATATACAGAAAATAGCTGAGCTCCACTCCACCCTTTTTTAAAATCTAGAACAGCTTCTCGGCTTTCGAACTTATTGTACCACTAATAGGTGATTAGTTTAATCTTTTGTTCCTTATTTGTTCATCCATCTTCATCCTTCTCTGATGCAAAATCTCTAATTTGTCAATCATCATAGCTTTATATAATAGTTGGATCTTCATGTTTCTCTTTTCAGAAATCACAATGTCGATGATTCAATTGATTGCTACCGCAAAGCATTTGATGTGGTTTATCTGGTAAGATAAATTGCATAGGGAATTAACCAATTGCTGCACTTTTGCTAGAGACAATGTCTTGATTGAGTTCATTTTCATTTTTTCCCCCTTTGGCAGAATGACACTCCAATGTGGGGTGTAGTGAAGCTTGTCTCTCAGCTTTTTCCAGGGGGAGCTTGAGCATGACCCACTTTACATTTGTAGCTTGAGGTAAAACTTTCTCTAGAGCATAAGTAAATTTTGTTACAAAATGTTCATTTGACTCTACTAAAAGGAGATTATCTATTAGGCAAGATATCATCGTGTCCTTCCTTGGAGTTTGATTGTTTTGTTTCATTTCGTTTCCCTGTGGTGCATTTGCAGCTGCGGGAGTTGCTTCCATCCAGTTGTTATTGGTTAGTGCAAATCCGGTACCTATCCCAAGATAATCTCTTTTTTTTGGTGCTGAACATAAATCAAGGAAATCAAGTCTTCAACTGTTCACACAGATCTTGCCAGGCCTCGTGTGAGTCTCTGATATACAAGATGCGTTCTTTCCAGTTCAATCTGGCAATGTTCTATGGTGAAAAGTTATGCCAGCTGTGTGTCTCATGTATGCTTGATATTGCTACTAAGACCATTTATCCCAATAAGATGCTTATGCTGGGAGGCAGATATATTTAGGGAAGAGTAGATGCCTGTACTGAAAAATATCTCCTTAAACCATGAACGAACGTGAATCATTTACATTTTTGGTGTTGTCGGTGAATACAATAGCCATCAGAAAGTGTAAAAAGGCAGTCATTTGAGTAGTCCACATGCATAGGTCATGATTTCTTCTGCGGTTCATATCTTTTTTTGCAGCAGTTTAATCACTTGGGGGAACTTAGTGAAAGAACCAACTTTTTAAGGCACCGGAGAACCTGCAGGCTGCAGATGTAGAGGAGTACGTCCAGAACATGTAGAAAATAAGCAAATTTCTAAATGTACATCGTTGGAAAGCAAAAAAGTTCTACTAAAGTTGATTTACCAAATAGCAAGTACTCGAGCAATTTAGGAGAAGGTATGTTAGTCGGGATTAAAATTCACTTCAAAATTCTTGACTAAAAATGATAATCAACGTGTGCCAACAAGATAATCGAAGCCCATAGATTATGAAACATTAAAATATGGCATAAAGTCATGCTTAACCATTTTAGTTGATTTTTATTTAGGTTTTCAGGCCATTAGGAACATAAATTCATTCTTCTTTGTTAATTATTTTGAAATGGAGCTGATTTCTTTTGGTGGTCTCATGAATGTGAAGTGTACATGAAATTAATGTAGACTTTATCAAGCAACATCCTCACTTAAGTATCCCCTTCGGATAGTACTCAAAGCGAAAGACATAGAAGGAAGTCGATGGAACAAACGGCTTTGTCTTAGTCCCAATTCTTACTAAAATCTATTAAATGAATCGACTTTTTTGCTTTATCGGTTATTTTGTCTGTAATCTTGCCATACCATATTCTTAAGAGTTGACCATAAAAATTTTACATAAATAGATCTGATAAATAGGTATTTCAAGACACTTAATAAGAATTTAAAAATTGTATATTTTTTTTATGTTCTTAAATATTATAGGTATTCAGAGAGATTTATTGAGAATCTAAAAATTGTTTCTTTTTTTTTTTTTAATGTTTTTAAATACTGATTAAAGAAATACTCATGAAACTGTGAGAAGGTTCTTTGTTTGAATATCCATTTTTATGTAAATTTCACGAGAGCGGATAACAACATGGTGTCTAAATTCACGGCTAATCTTCCAAATCTTTTAATCCAATGAGTTTGTGAATGTCAATGAACATATGTCTAATAAAAGTTTCAGAGTCAAATATCTTACATTTTACAAACGATCGAGAGGCAAGGAATACGTCAAATACAACTGAAAATTGAATTGGTTTTTAAATCGTCACAAGTTAATTAACTTAGAAGTAGTAGCTTAGTAAATCTATTTAGCTGTATAAGGCAATGCCTTATAGCACAAATATTATCAATGAATACATTTTTAGGTGTTAAATCACTCGTAGTAATCTCAAGATATTGTAAGAATAAGTGATTGTAGAAAGTAAAAAATATTGCTAACCCCTAATGGTGGTGATTATTAACGTGAGGGTTAGACGTTAGCATTGGCCTTCCTATGACTTTTACCTCAGCTGCAACTAAAAGTTATTATTAGTAACCATAATATTGGAGATTACTATTATAATCTGTGGTAACTGTGAGAATTTAATCACAACAAATATCGAAAAAATGTTTAGAAAACTTCTGCCAATGAATATACTCTTATCAGCTTATTGACAAAAAATAAGGGCATGCCTAAAGAGATCGAATGCAAATGCTACACCCTTTTAGAAAGCAGCATTTGAAATATCAATTTAGCCAAAGTTCTATGAGAGTTGATTTACCAAATACTCGAGCAATTTAGACACTATACGTTTGTCGGAATTAAAATTCACTTCAAAATGCTTGTCTAATAATGATATTAAAGTGTCGTGGCACTTTGTGCCAACAAGATCCTTCGAGCCCATATATAATGAAGTCACATCCTCACACAAGTATCTACTTTTGACGGTGTTAAAAGCCAACGACACAGGAGAAAGTTCATTGAACAAAGCAACTTTTTCTTGGTCTCAATTCACACTAAAATCTATCGTGTGTTTAAGTCAGTCGAGATTTTGGCTTTTAACTGTTATTATCTTAATAATCTTGCCATATCTATATAAATTATTACTTGTAGAAAAACTTATATAAATAGCTCTTGTTAACTAGTATCTTGAAATACTTTTTTTTTTATTTGAATATAATTACTTAATTAAATTGATAAGTTAGATAATTGATAATTTTAGAAAATATTGCTAGTAATATAGAGTTTCCTCAATTTTATGATTCTTTGTAGGATCGACAATTCAAACTTAAATCCATGTTATATTATAATTTGACTATGCGTACTTGCATAAAGGTAGTATTTGTCTCTATATTGCTAGAGCTTGTATAAACTATTTTGGTTGTTTGGACCCATGTTATATTACATGTGATCGGTAGCATACCTAGACTACTGTTCTAGTTATCATGTTGGTATTAGGACTCAAACTTTTTGGGAACCTATATGTCCTAAGCTACTTCCTTTTATAATATTTGGGTTATTTTAGTAATTAATTACTTGAATCATCCCTTGAATTCTGGCCACCAATGGAGTAATCTAGTATGCAGTAGTAACCTACTATGTTATAGGGAAGATTCTAGATTGACGGGGTTATTGATCTAGGATCTTTGTATTGTATATGGCTTACCGCTACGACCAACCTACTCTTGAGGTTATGACAAAGGTTGTTTGATTACTGTTGGTTGTTCATTGGAGATGAGACTGTTGTTACTTATTTTTGTTTCTTGGTGATGTATTATGTCGATATAGACTCTTGTTATAGTTTCAGTTGTTTCCATAGGAGCCAAAAGGACCTAATTCTATTTAGGTTGTTAGGTTTATATGGATCATATGTCTAAGACCTTTTGGTTCTAGAGTAGATTGCATTACTCACTTAGATATGATTATCGATGCCTATATTATGTGAGTTTGGAAATTCTTTTATAGGTATTGCAATAGATAGATTTTGAGCTTTAAGCGTTTAATTACCTAGTAATGACACATGGCAAATTATAAAGGCTTAGTTCAAATAAGGGATTCCATTAAAATATTGTTGTAACACAATTAAGTTGATCTAATTTGGTTACTATCTGCCACATGGTGCTTATGTGACGCTTATGTAGTGTTTACATCACCATTTAATGGTAAATGAAAAAACAAAAAAGAACATATAAATTATAATACTTGAAAAATAATAAAAAAATTTTGAAATATAACAAAAAATTGGAAAAAGTAAAAAAGTACAACAAATAAAACTAAAATAATATAATTAGTATATCTATATAAACTAATAAAGTTAGTTAAAAAAGTAAAATATAAAAAAAAAGACATATAATAATGGGATATATATATATCCCATTGAATTTATATATATATATATATATATATATTTGAGAAAAAAAGGCCATAGGTAGCCATCCATCACTACGAGGGATAGCGTAACCCTTTTCCCGACCCTAATTAGGGTTAGCAAGTTAGGGCTCGATTCATTAAGCCCAGACACGATATAACATGATTGAAAAGGGTTTAAGAGTGGAAAAAATCAAAACAAGACATAAATGGGTTCAACACTTCTAGATGTGATTAAATTCATGTCTAGGTTCTTATTAAAGTCCTAGACTGTTTACAGATTCGTTTATATAAATAGGTTTCTTAAACAAGTTTGGATGCGATCTATGAACCCATTTACTATTTATAAATTTACATTTTAGTTTTTTTAACTTTTTTCCCACCAAATTCAGAACCAAGAGCACTAGAAATAAAAATCAAAAGTTAAAAAAAATAAAGGGTAAATTGCAAATACACTTCCCTATCTTTACTTTATGTGCACTTAGCCTTTTTATCTTCGAAATTGTGCACTTACACCCTTAATATTTTGAAAAATGTGCATTGTAACTACTTTTGAAGTTTTAGTGCACATTTTCTTAAAAGTTTAGGAATCTAATTGCGCAATTTTAAAAATAAAGGGGCTAAATGCATATGAAAGGAATAGAAGGTGGTATATTTGCACTTACTTTTTTTTTTTTTTTAACTCTATGAAGGAAAGACAGTAATTAAAATAAAAAAATTTAGTAGATAAATAAATAATCAATTAAAAATGAAAATTCCAAACTTTATGAAAGATGCTGTTGGCAAAAATATTACAATCGAAAGGTGAGGAAAAATCAAAATAGTAAAAATACGAGATTCAATGATATACAAATAGAAGAAAATCATTCAATTTTTTTTTTTTTGTAAAATTAATTCGTTTATTCTTTCCCTCCTTTCTTGAGTTTTAGTCACTTTCTTGAAAAGTATTAATTGTGTAATATTAATTTATAACTTTAAATTACTTAAAACATTAAAGTTTTCATTTTTAATTCCTAAAATAAAAAAGTTAAATTATAAATTCACCCCATTATGTTGCTTCTTGTGCACTTAGCTCTCTTATGTTTGAAATAGTGACTTTAAACCCCCAAATCATTTAAGCATGTCCATTTTGACTACTCTTAGGATTATAATGCACGATTTTTTTAAAGATTTGAAGGTCTAAGTATACATTGTTAAAGATAAGGAAGGTTAAGTATAGATGAAACAAACTTAAGGGGGGTGTTTTTGTAATTTACCAAAAAATAAAAGAGCAAAAGCAAAAATATAATAGCATACAAATTAAGGCTTCAACATGGATTCTTTCTTCCCACTCCACTTTTAAGTTCTAGCTGCTTCTTCTCTTCTTCAATCATCTCAACTGCTAAAACTCAAAAGCATAAGTCTTTTTCTCATGTTCTTACTTTACTTTTACTTTCGTTTATGTTGTAATGTTTGCTCATTTCAATTGTATTGCAAGAAAAGAGTTTTTGGTTTCATGCTATTGCCGTATAGAGTTGAAGAATCCTTAGTATTATCCAGAGATACTAGGGTAAATAATGAAATTGGTTGCAACTTTCTCCTGTTGATGATGGAAAAAGGAGTTCTTCAATTATGCAAAAAAAAAAAAAAGAAAAATATGTTTCTTCTTTTTTTAATGAAAACCCCAAATATCTTTGTTCTATCCATTGAATGCAATTTTATATTGTTCACTTCCTCAACCCTAGAACATCGATAGATCTATAGTAGCCTGGCATGGTGGGGTTGCTAAGTGTTCTTCTTAGTATTGTCCCCAAAGCTTAGACATGGTTGCAATTATGAATAGAATTGTGCAAATGGTTTTTAACTAATAAGCTAACTCATTTAACTTACTTTTAAAATGGGTTTAGGCTAGATATTTTCAACTCGTATAAAAGGGGGCTGTTTTGGCCCCACTCATTTATCCTATGGATTTTAGTGGCTTAACCTGTAAGGGGTTGGGTCAGCCCGCTTTTATGTAAAAAAAAAAGCGGATTTGAAGTTATAATTACAAACAGAGTGTGATGGTCACAACTTATGCATGACTCAAAGGCTAAAGCATGTTACACTTATGGTATACAAACTGCAACAGTACACATACCACACCCCTCTCTATTACTTTCTTTATTGCTTTGCAAAAGCAATTTTGCTCAAACCCTAACCTTAAGTCCTTAATAGGGATGTAAACGGGGCGGATATAAGATAAGTCATATGAACTTAAGACTCATTCCGTTACTCTAATAGGATTCCTAAATTCATCCTAAAACCCTATAGGGTTTTTAGCCTTATACACATAACTTGTTTTATTACTTTAATGGGGTATTCGTTTCCTAACTTGCAAGACTTGTTTTTTTTTTTTTCAAAAAACTATTTTTTACTTCATTATTCGTTACATGGGAAATTGATTTGCATTATGTTACGCTTTGAAGTAATAGAGTTGTAATAGTCATGTTGTGTAAATCATTCTAAGATATAAACTAATTATACTGCTATTATCTTAGACTTGATTTACACAAGGTATCTATAATTAATCTATTTCGAAGAAAATAGTTTACAAATTAAATATGTTATTTGCATATGAAAGTATGAAAAATGTATACTAAGATTACAATATCCCAAGTAATGTTACATGATTTAATAACCTAACCTCTTTTAAGTAATACATAATTTAAAAATAGAAGATTAAAAAATAAGGCTAAAACCTTAAAAAAATGTAATTGTTAATTAGTTTTATATTCTTACTTCTTAGGATCTAATAGTAGGTAGCTTTAGGATAGTTATACTACCACTTCCTAACTAACACTTGCAATAACATCTATAGGAATGTGAGTAAGCAGTTGTTAGTAAATTGGGATGGAGACATGAAATTATACATCAAGTACAAGTAAGGTTATTAACTAGTTATTTTAAAGGCAATGTAACAAACTAATACTATCATATGACGTTATTTGATCTGTCATGATATTAGAGAAATTTTATTCATTTTAATTCGGGTTGAGGAGTTTAGTGTACATTTAACAACTTAGGATCAAACCCGAGTTTATGTAATGGAAACATCGCTCCCCTTGCGACTACCTCTGAGTTACTGCCTTCACTTTTACCGTAATCTCTTCTTTTATTACTTTGTTTGACTAAGAATGAAGAAGGGACTATTATACTTTAGCGCTATTTCTTTTGAAAGTGTTGGTATATAGTCGAAGAATCTTAAATGTTTCCCCTAATGAGTTACAATGTATATTTGATTTAGATTTACAACTCATATATTTAATTAAGTCCAGTTTAAGCCATTTTGTAAGTAAATTAGGATGGAGACATGAAACTACATCATTACAAGTAAGCTAATTAACTAGTTATTTTAAGGCAGTACACAAACTATAACATAACAATGCGTTTTTTGATCTTCTGTATAGAGAATTTTCGTATATAATTCGGTTTGAGAGATTTAGTGTACATTAATTGGATCTCAAACCGAGTTTATTATGAAATCGTCCCTTGCATCTTAACTCTGATTACTGCCTTCAGATTTACGAATCTCTTCTTTACTTTTAATAGTATGAAGAAGGGATCTTTATATTTAGGTATTTCTTTGAAGTTGTATATAGTCGAAGATTAAATGTTCCTAATTACAATTATATTGATTTAGTTTACAATTATTTTAATTAGTCAGTTTAAGGTGTTCATCATTTTATGTAATCACACATTACATTCAGAGCACAAATTAGAATTACATAACTAACCTAGAACTATTTTAGGCATCCACGATCAAGCTATTTAAAACATCTAGGTTATACTCTCAACTTCTGAGTAAACTTAAATACTGTTTCCATATTGTTACGTATTATCTCAACTTATTTGAAGTTCCGATTTGCTTGCTTAAATTTGATATGGTCAATTGACATTCACTCATGTTAAATATATTTTATATTTAATTCTTATATATCTATAAGTTTAATTATTATTTTAGTTAACATTATTCTTATCATTGTTAAGTTTTATATTACCTATAACCAAAATAGTTATAACAAATTTGATTCAGTTCTGATTGTTCAATTTAACTTTTAGTTATAGTTTTATTTGTAACCTTAGAACTCCTTCTAAATCCGATTGTGATTCCATTAACTACTTGGTAACAAGTTTATTTAAACTTCAATTAAAATTTTGGTTTGTAGTATACTTTATCATTTATATTTCCTATATCACATATTATCCTTTATACATAATTTGCATAAAGTACATATTTACATCGTAAAGATACAAATGCATCTCTCACCACCAACTAATATTTTAAGATGTTAAAAACATTCTAAATCAGAATTTATACAAATTAACCTTAAATATAAAATAAATTAAATATACATTTATTTGTGTTGAGGTTTAAATTAGTAAATTGAATAATTCAAGAAAAACTCTTTATGAATTATTATACCATAAATAGTAAAAACAAAATTTTGAGCTCAAATTTATATCATTAAATTTATTTAAAATAAAAGTAAAAATCAGTTCAAGTTTAGTGATTTTTTAAAGGTAGTATATCCTAAGACCTAATTTTATTAAATTGATATTTTTCCCTAAATCTATGTACAAAAATATTATAGGATACTAATTTTCATAATTCTCCATATAGATTTAATATTTTTAAGAATGTACACAAAAATTGGGTGGAGAAAGAAACTTACACTTAAATCGCCTCTAGCCATTAGTGGTGGCTCCCATTGTGTCGGTGGCCCCTAACGGTGGTCCTATTGTTAGGTGATGGTGGCTGTTCCTTTTTTGGTGTTAGTTGGATGTAGGTTCTTCTCTAATGTCTTAATTACACTATATTTTGTATATTTTTGTAAAATAGCTCTCCCTTCTCTTCTCTCCCTTCCCTATTTCTTTTTCTAGACGCTAACTAACCAAAATGAGTTTTAGTGGGGTTTCGTTGAATTCACAGAAGTGTTTAGGGTTTTTTCTTGATTTTTTTAATTACCATGAATTTATTTTCCTTTTCCTTTGTACTTTCTAAATGTCACATTCCTATTTGTTAATTTTCTTTCTTTAATTCCCAACTTGCCAGACAATTCTACACTTCCCATAATTTTTCTTGATTTTTTATTAATTTTTCTTAATTAATTTAGTATCATTTTAATATATTTTAAGTATTTTAAACTACATGCAAATATATATATAGTATAAATAAATACTCATAAATATTATTTAAGTTATTTTATAATTTTTATTATATATATAATTTATCTCTATCAATTCGTTAATTATCGGATTATCATATGTATACTAAAAAATTACTATAAGTTTTAAAATTAATTAATTTAAGTTATTTTATAATTTTTAGTATACATATAATTTACGACGAGATTTTCTTACATTGATTTAGTTTGCATGCATTAATTCCAGCTTCTGCACATGTAACTCGGATAGACATGCTTAGAGATTAAAAGACGGTAGAAGTACATGTTATCTTATATTTTTGTTTTAATGCCCGACTATCATATGTTATTGGTCACGATTGTATCATGCAGATTTAATCCTAATGTATTAGTTTAAGGAGCAACTAGCAGTCTTATTCTTTAAAACAGGAGGTTCTCTTTTTCATTCACTGTCTACATCAATGTCAACCTCGTGCAGTGATGATGCAGTGCAGCTGCCGGGTGCTAGATCTTTTTGTTTGTATTCTTTCAAATTTCAACGCCAACCTCCAAGATCAGAGTGTTCTGGCCATTGTAGTCTTGTAGACCTCTTTGTTTCTATTGTTTCATCTTGCAGTTACTTTTATCCCTTTTTCGTTTGTATTTTTCGTGGTGTAACAGTGAAGTGCCTCAACTAGTCAACTTTATCTCTTTGTAGAACTCAGCTGTTCATTGCTCAATTATAAGTATTATCAATTTTTATTTTTTATAAATTCACAATCTATTTGATAGACGTAAAACTGGCAAGGTGATTGTAATTTACTTAAAGATTCTGATACTCAAATGCAATTTTGGAACGTTGGTTGAGCACTGTGTGACAGGCTGTAGTATTTGTGCACAGCGTCCATCTGTTATATTTTACTTTTTCTTGCCATTTCCTAAATATATATTCCACTCACCATGTGCCTGCAAAGCCCAGGATCCTATTTGTGTCAGATGAATACTCACTGGAGCTTGCTAACATCCTCCATTCTGTAAGACCGTAGATTATGTTTTATATTGTGCTTCTCATGGCAGTAGATGTCTGTTATTGTAGAGCTTTTTTTATTTCATACCTCGTCTTGTATTATTCTTAATGATATTTGGTAATATTGATTTTCTTGCACAAACATTTGATTTTTCTCATAATTTTCCACGTAACAAATGAATAGAAGTACAAGAAAAGTTGCTTTTTCTTCTTCTCTATCAAGTTGCTTTCCACCTGCACTTGTATGTTGTTATTCTTGCTGTATGTACTAAAAGAGGGGATGCATGTTTCATCAGGGGACAACCAGATCATTTTCCATATTGCGTGAGTGCACAATGCTTGTGCTTGCGCTACAAGTTCAGGTAGCATGCTCCGTTTGGCAGATGGAAGGAGTAAATACCTTGTAATCCAAGGCTACAATTTGGATACCGTAAAATCCTGTCTGCTCTGTTTCTGGCGAGTGCCTTCTAAGAATGCAGCAGCGGACATGGGCTAGGGTTTTTCCTGCAAATAATCCATTGTCAATGTTCCATGCAAATTCTTTTCAGAAGTTTTTGAATATATTCTTCTCGGATTTTACTAACTTGGTGATATGATAAGAAAATAAACTGACCAAAATCAAAGTTTATTCATATGCTTCTTAAAAAGAATGGCTTGATATTCAGGGTTCCACAGAGCTTGCATTTACATTTGCTTATGAAAACGTTGTCTCGCAGAAATCGTAATTTTATAATGTACTGATGGTGAAATGGTAAAAGATTCCGAAATTATGTGTTATGATAATATATCTATCGCTGTACATTATATGTTGTAATTTGGGGTAAAATAGTTACCTGTAAAAACCTTTCATTTCTGGTTGATGGATGATCAATCTGCATACTCTACCTCCACATAATGAAGGAAGATTATTTTCTTTACCTTAGCTCGAGGTGGTGGTCGCTGTTATGAAATTTATAATGTCAAATTGGTAAAAACCCAACACCGGTATTGCATTTAAATAGTTGGTTTGCTCGTGTTTCATGGAACCTGATGAGGATATAACATATCCTAAATTTTTATATGCTTGCAATTATATTCTAGAATAGATAGTCCATTATCACTCTTTTGCCTGGTGAGGCTTTTAGTAAGATACTATAAAGGCATTTGATGATTCGTTTTCTTTCAAATTTTCTTGGCCGTGGATAAATTTTTCTCTTTGTGCTTGCCTTCTCTTAGTGATTCTGATTTTAATCTGCCCTTGGTTGCTCGGTATGGTTTGTCTATTGCATTTGCTTGTTCTAGAAAACTTTTTTCAAAAGATTCAGTTACCTAACCTAGTATGATGAGGTTTAGGGATTTGCTTTTCAACTGACATCTATTGTTGGTGGATGGCAGGCATCTGAATCAGAAAGAGTAACACTGAAAGTGAAAAGCTGGAGTGATAGAGAGAACTTTGAAGATGTGAGGGCTATCGCTTCCATTGACTCAAACACAGAGGATAAGGTTACAAAGAGCATTAGAGAAACTCGAATCAGTTTCTTCAAAGGTGACTTCAAATGCCTCTGTAACCATTGCAGACTCAATTCCCGTCAACCAGGATGATGGCTTTCTCAAGTACGCCAACAAATATCATATGCACTCTTACATGCTGAAATGCACATACACATATACCTCTGCGTTACCGTACACTGATTAATCATAATTCATATGCAATATATAAGTGTATTGGATTCACCCAAGAAAAATATATATATATATATATATATGTATTGGATGTCTGGATGTAATCCAAGAAAAATATATTATATAACTTGTATAGCCTTGATGCCAAATTTTTTACTCATCTCCATTGCTTTTTTTAATTATTTTACCGCTAACCACTATAATAACAATCAAACTTATGCATGTTTCATGAGGAGCATTCTCAAATAGGAGCAGCACTTATTAGGCACTAATCAAATCATCCTTCAGCTGTTCTTGGATTCATGACAGGGTGATGAGTTCAGTTACTGTTGAGGTTACATGTTGACTTATGATTAGGTTGTATATTTGAAATGGTCATCACTAGACGAGCTTAAGGAGACAAGGAGAGAGGAAAATGCAATTGCATTCAAGTAAGGGGGTGATTACCATAAAATATCTTAAATGTCCAATGCTACTCCTAAGTAGTCTTGCGTGCTTAAGATAATTTTGCATTAACGACCCTCTTCTTGCAAATAATTTTGCATTTTCTTTCTTTTTATGTTATGAAGCTGCTTAATGATGGGCTTCTCAAATGCCACTTTTCGCATTTATAGCCTAATACAGGTTGGGGCGGCAGTAAAACATATATTTGATAAGTAACTGATGTCATTATGCTGCTGCTGATGAGTGATGACTACTGTTAACCATGGTACAGTAGTCTTTTTAATCGTAATTTTCCATTGAGATAGAGTTTCCTGATTACACAAGAGGTCATAATCCTAGCTTTTATTGGATGGTTATAAACATTGTGATAACTAATTTTGGTAACACAGCATTCTGCAGATGAGGCCATTCCTGCAGAGCAGTTTTTTTTTATTTTTTATTTTTATTGTTTATTTACTTTTATGGCTCTTTAAAGAAGTATTCAGCTTAATGTTAGTCCTTGTGGTAGGCATGAATAACAGTGATAACCATGATACATAGGCCTGTTTCCTTTTATGGGTGGATGTGCAGCTAATACATGTTTCTCTCTTCTTCAACTCTAGAGGCAGCGAACTGCAGTGGATGAACTCAACATGAGGAGTATTTTCAAAGAGAATGATCTTATTTGTGTAATTCCAGTATGATGTCTTTCTTCATTAAGAAGTTTTACAAGGTTTGAGCAAATGTGGCAATTTGGGCTTCTTTTTTTTTTCTTTCTTTCTGTTGGCTTTCGTGGTTTCCAGCATGATGTTTTGCACCTCCAAGCAAGAAGTCAGAAGTATGGAAAGGTTCGGCATGTGAATTTTAGATATTAACATTTGAATCCTTCATATTTGTATGCAATCACTGTAATCTCAATGAAAGCAATGTTTCGGATAGTGATTCATCCTGTGTTGCTGTAAAATGGCATCTGATCTCGAGAAAGATCTACATGCTTGATCCCACCTAGGAGCACAAGTGTTTAATTATTCTCGTTGATAAGCTCTTTGATCGGAGTTACTTCTATTTTTCTGGTGTTGGCATAGCACGAGCTACAGCTATCTAGTCCTTGGTCTCTAGAGTGGTTCATGTGCTAATAGGTTGCCATGCCAATAAAAACCATGCCCCCTGTTACCTAAAATTTGTACAACCATAAAAGTTGCCACATAGTAGCTCTATGAGGGAAGAACACTAAAGACTACATTGTTATGGCCTCATGAAAATTAATTAAGCAAATACACATGAAACATCATTGTTGTGGTGGTGCCCTTTGATGATCTTTTAATAATGTCATGAGAATTTGATTCAACTTTGCAGCTTGAGAAGGGACAATTGCTGTCCGTCTCCCCATATGCGCGGTGATGAGACGCAAATAATATTTCCACCCCCAAGAGAGCAGTATGGAGTGGACCTAATACTTTGGCCGTAACGGATACATTTGGGTTGGCGAACATATGGAACCCACTGATGAAATGGTAGTTGATCAAGCAGATAAATCCGAACAGCAAAGTCAGAAATCCGACAAATATACCATGAGTCTTGAAGAGCAAGAAAGAGCCGACACACCACTGGAGACAAAGACAGCACATATGCCGAATTGCAAATGCCGACTATAGAGGTAACAGTTGATACATTCAATTTGGCCACCTCACAGCATTTGGACGTACATGACATGCTTGGGTCTGAATTCTGCGTCTTGGTTGCTGAGAAAGAGGCTGAGTGTCGAAGCACATCAAAGGAGAAAGGTTAATCTTGTATCAAATTCAAACAGCAAGCTCTCTGAGAGTAGATTAAACTTTGCCGGAACAAAAATCGGAATGTGGCCCTTTACAACAGTTGCATCAAAGGAAAAATATGTTAACATCACATGCATCAATTCTCGATTCCATTCGAAAGATAAGATGAAAAGCACGACCAATCATGATCAATAGGACAAACTTGCGCTGCTAACTTTCAATTACAAATGAAGTAGCTTTTAGCATCTAAAGATGAGATGAGACTATTGATCTGCCATTGTTTTATCGATGAATATACTAACTTTTTTTCCGTCAGTTCGTTCACTTGCACTTAAAAAACTGTCAAAAACGGCATTTGCACTTCCCCAGGAATTAACATGTAAGCCGACTGCTTCTCAATCCATTCATGTCATGTATGCACAAGTCTGTAACATCAAAGCTCATCTTTCACAGGACTAGCCAGACACTCCTCATCCCAGTAGTAAGGGAACTTAAGCTTGGCAGCAGTATGAGGCATCGACCAATCCCCGTATATAAACCTGCAAAAAATCCAAATCATCACATCTTAATTCAACATAAAGAGCAATTGAACATAGAGGAAGAAACAGAAAATGGTAGAATGTCGCAATCGCATTACTAGTCATTTATTACATGATGCCAAACAGAAAGGTAGAGGGAGCACAGTTCATGTCACAGTCCCCAAAAATATAAATCAGACATACATCGTAACAGCTATGAATGGATGGTGCAAACTATATACTCAGTCTTACAGTTTTCCGTTGGCCGTTAGTGGATTACCCTAGAGGCCTCAAAAGATTTGAGACCTTCTAAAAGTGGATACAAGAAACTTGATTTCGTGATCACGCCATCTAAGGAAGGAAGTTATGCTGCTTTCTTTACTCCATTTAAAAACCTCCTCCACCACATCAATCAAAGAAACACCAGAAACATGGAGATACTTCCGAAGCATATTTCTTGGTCTATATTTCTTTCCATTTTGATAAGAATACTTCAACTCCATGGCAAGCCCCTATAATATCAATGAGTTTCCAGCTAATGTTTCTTCATCCTCCTTCAACACTTATTTAGCAGATGGAATGTTTGTTAAATAACAAGTAGAGGAGGTAATCATAGAAAAAGAATCGTTGGAGATATCACTGTGAAACACATGCATAGCCTCCAAAAAGTGGATAAGCCAAGAAAAACAGCAGTGCCTGATTTTTCTCTGCTAAACTTAAATGAAATAGCAAGTTTGTTGATATAAGAAGATAGAAGATGGATGATTTAAAATGCCTAGAATCTCCACTTGTGAATGTGGAAGTATAATAGAAAGATCTTGTTTCTAATCCCTGATACAATCATGCATATGAGGGATACAAAGCAAATGTTAGCAAATCCATTTCAAAGTAAAGAAGGCATAATCCTTACACTTTTACAGGGGGACGAGAGATCATAACGAGTAGTTGTAGATCCTCATGCTCATTTGTATTCCATACCTTAAAAAGCAATGAAAACGATTTTGACAAGAGTTAAACCATGCAACATTAAACTTAGTGGGAGCAAAAGAAATTAGCATGCTAAGGAAAAAATCACTTAACCAAGATGATACAAGTAATTTTTGGTGGCATAAAGACAAGAATGAGACTAGTGGCCATTGGATAACTTTTTTTTTTTTTTTTCTCACAAACAAGAGAGGAAAAATGCTGATCAAGTGAAAATCTATGAGAAGAACAGCTGCGATAACTATACAAATAATCACAAAATGCTTATTGGCCAACATGAGTTTTGCAACAAGTGTAACTATGAAAAGAACATGAGGACACTTAAATGAAAGGAAGAGATTGGGGAAGCTCATGCATAAACAATCCCAAAACCTATAAATGTTTGAATATACACAAGTAAGGCTAAATGAACTAGGAAGGATCAACTCCTCTACCAATGATCAATCTTTCTCTGCCCAGCCCCCAGTGCCCAAATCGATTCCTGGTGTTCCTCCAAACCCAGGCATGTAAAACCATATTAGATGGTATCTATCACAAATGTGTTAACAATAATAAAAATAAAGCAGAAGCTTCATGACATGCTATATAAAATGAAAATAAGGTCTTCTCCCCAAGTAGATTGGAGCCATCCGAAATTCATTATATAGTCCATAGCTAACTAGCTAAAGGACAATGCACTTCCGACACTACATGGAGATAAAGCAAGACAATAATTGAAGAGCAACATGCATAATCAATGATCTAAGATTCTTGCAAAATTAGAGATTACCTAGCTAGCCTCTAAATCAAGCATGGGGGGAAAGAAGGGGGAAAAAAAAGAGTATTTCGACTATGTAGATTAGAGCATTAAAGATCCAATTTCAGATGAAACAACTCATGAGATAAATGACTTTTCAGTGGAACCTTCTTAAATAGCTCGTGAATAAATTGTAACTAAAACAAATCAAAATTCTCACGTTGGTCCGAGACATCCACTTAATGTACTTAAAAACAATAAGAAACATTGGAGAACCTGAACCCAATAAATACAATAAAAATATCAACAATACAAGAGAGAAATAAAGAAAACTGAAAAATTTGTTAAGACAAGCAGCACCAAAATCCAACAGCAACATTTGACATTTTGCATTTTATAAATATCTTACATAGTGCATCGTGATATTGAAATGACATTTGGTAGAAAAGAATTCCGGAAGCAATGTGTGCAGGAAAAAATAAAGAATCAGCAATTCAAAGGGACAAGTGCTGTAGAGTTGCCACCTGATGAGCATCATTGACAGGGATATGAAATGTGCTGTTTGAAAAGATTGAATACTCCTGAGGTGTTCCAGGGTACTTGAAATGTGAATTTGAGGCAAGATAGAGAGTACCGCTCCCCTTGAGGACAACAAATACTTCTTCACAAGAATGTCTATGTATTGGAGTGTGGGATCCTGGAGCAAAGGTTTGTAACCATACCTCAATCTGTCAAAATCCATAAAATGAATTTAAACAATACTCCAGCAGACAGATGTCTTCAGAGGAGAGATAGACCATTAGCACAAAAGAAGTTCCCTTGTTATAACTCAATCAAAGGTGTTCCGTGTACAATTGCCCAGATTAAGATTTTCTTTTCTGTTTCCATCTAACGTAAAAAAGGAAAGAGAGATTTTCAACATCAGGACCAACCATGCAGGAAGCACTGTGTTGATAATAATAAGTAAGTCAGTTTCATGTGTCTAGATGCAACAACTTGAAATAGATCAAGAACATTGCTGCACAAAATAGTGTTTTGTGAAGGAGATTCAAGAAACCTTGTTTTATATTTCTTCAAGATACTATTAGCAAAAGCAGCTAGAATACTTTCCGCAGCAGTTTTGCATCAAACGGGTATTTTTGTTTCTTCAATGAGCTATATCTAAAAGTCAACACAATCAATGAAGACGATGCCATGGATAGGATCCAAATACTGCCTTGTCTTACAAACCCAACGAGGACTTTCTCTAAGACTACTACATAACACAAAGTGGTCTCGTAAATTTTATCCACAGCCACTTGCCATGCTCAGGCTCATCATTATAAAACTACACCAATCAGATTTTCGTACTTTTGCTCGTCGCTCGATCTAAAGATGCGTTTTGTTTAGCTACGTCATTAAATCAATAAAACGGAAGTCGATATAAGAGCATAATAAAATCCGCGATGATTACCTCTTTCATATCATGCAAGACAGAACCAGCAATGGTTATATGTGATAAACCTTGCCTTCCATAGTTATCCTGGGGAAGTTCACTAATATTCCTCACTAGCGGTAACCCTAAATCAGAAAAGAATATACCCAAATTAACTATGCCAAGCAAAGCTATCGTTTCGATTAGCCGGCACTTCTCAGATAAATAATAATGGAGATTAAGAAACTCAAATGAAAATCGAACGGATATATTGATTTTATTTAGAATCTCTTTAAACTTTTGTAGCTTTTTTTTTTTTTTTTACTGGCATAATGGTGTCCAAGGAACAATCATAAATGAATCAAAACCTATAACAATCTACAATCCATTATAAGATACCCAATAAAGCTAAAAACTGGGGATTTCATATATAAGTACCAACAGTAGCCACATATCATTGAAATCCACAAAAAAAATTAGGAAAAAAACATCGCTAATAAAAGTTCATTCACGGTTTTATATGCTGCCCATTAGTTGATCCATGTATTTATTCAATAAAGGAAGAGCATTTCGACGTTTTAAGAAGGCCAGGAAAAATATACAGATATGATGATAAAGGTTTGCGTACAAAGGCACACTCTCACCTTTAATGGAGCACTGGGTAGTAGCTCCGGAAACTGCAATAACAAAGAAGAAGACGATACTCAAGGGTATAAGTATAACCGTAGGACAAATCCCCACCATTCTCCGTTGTTTTCTGATAGAATTGAAGTCCAAGTTGAAGAAGTTGGACTCGCTTTCCAGAAAATGAAGTTGAAAGATTTCGCCAGATTGATGAAAGTACTGGAAAAATAAGCGAGAAATGGTCTCTTTGAAAAACAATCCTTAAAAGTGACACTAATAATCAAGGTTTAAAAGTGCGAAAAAAAAATTAAATAAAAATCAATAATTAAAAAATTTTAAGACACACTTTAATAAGTGTGGTATGTCACCACGTCAATGTAATCATGAAGCTTATTTGGTTTATAATAATCGAAAGTTTAAAAATAAATCTATATTTAAATTAAAATTTAGGGAGTTATTTGTATGTTTTTCAATTTATCCTTTTATAAAATTTTAATCATTTTACGTATAAACTTTGATTCCACTTCGAGATTCCATTAGTAAAAAGAGACAGCATTCGGTTGCTTAAATGCTTGCCGTAATATGCCTTTTTATTGTTCTCAAACTGTAGTTGCCGTCTACTCTTTTTTCTTAATTGCTGAGTTTTTATTTACTATACAAAATCGATTACATTATTTTTTTATTATTATGTGGGAATAGATAACTTATATGAGATATTATTAATAGTTTACATATGAGTTTGTTTTTTTAGCTAGTCGAAATGTCGGATTTTATTAGATTTGTGATACATATATATATATATATTTTAGTGAAGATGGGGCATATTATGATGGGCCTCTGATGAGAAAATTAACAACTGATATGAGTTATGAGGAATTATCGCATAAAGTATGCACCATTTTTAAAGTAGATTTTAGCACTCATAAAGTGGAGTTGCTTCATAAGCATCTTGCAATTTTTATCTTAGTCGGTATTCTTTGACGCACATCAGTGATGACGATGATGGGGGGAATATTATCGATATGGATGTATTAGGAATTGATTTTTTTCCTTCGTAAATTATATGCTAACTTAAAGGATGGGTCTTCCATGCTATGCGAGCAAGACACTAGTAATGTTACTGTTATGCCTCCTTCCACCTCCCAAGTTGAGCAATTTGTTAATCCCTCGGCTAAATTTAAAATAAAGTGATGACCTTTATAAACTAGATTTGCATGACGTTGATATGCCAATTTTTAAGAATAACTTTTATATAGAGATTGATGATACTTTTACGCAATTCTTATGCTAGATACAATGCTGTGTAGGTGGTTACTAGTGGCAACCTCAGTGAAATTTTTTTTTCTATAATTACGTCATACATTGTCAAGCTCGTCATGAAGAAGAGTCTAAGGTCGTTAGTAAAAGGGAAGTATATCCAAAAAGTTACAAAGATGATGGTAAGCTATTAGTTCCATCAAGTTATTACATTTGATAGAGCAAGTGGGAAATTTATGGTTATCACTTGTACGGAAAGGACATATTATGCTAAAAGTGGTGTCTAAAAAAAATACCCTATTCTCATGCATTTGCTATAATTAAGGTTGTGTAAAAAAAATTCCGAATCATTGACTCGAGTTGTGAACAAAACCAAAAAATCGGTTTTTTTTTTTTTTATTTTTAAATGGGTTGGTTTGTGATTTGGTTCGAGAAAGTAAACCAAATTGAATCATTTTGAATTGAATTAAATGATTGGTTAAAAAAAATTATGCAATTGTTTTGTTTTTTTTTTTAAGTCAATTTTCATGGATTTTATTGAATTTTTCATATTTTTATCTCTATTGTTTTATTTCTAAGTCAATTATTAAGATTAAGTTAAGTAAGTATTATATAAAATTTTATATTTAGAAAATTTCATCTTCTAAATTGTCCTTTTGTTATATGTATTCAAATCAAGGATTTGACCTTAATATTTATCTCTTGTCCAATTTTTAGTGTCTCTTTTGTCTTTTTCATATTGCTTTTGGACAGGTAGCTCTACTAATACAAACCAGTCTAAGGATTGACAAGGCTAGTCACAAAAGTCGGTTTAAGCTTATGGAAAGTTGGAAAGGAAGGGTAAGAATTTGCACGAACGACAATGAAAAGTAAAAACAAGCGGACATTCGATCTGCTCTAAAGATATAATACATTAAGGAACTATCGATGACTCACAGCTAAACTCGATATGACACATGAATTAGTCCAACGAGGGTACTTACCACCTAGTCTTACTTAAAGGTTATGATAAGAGTGAAGTAAATAATAGAGAACAATACTCATGAAAGGGGAAGTGTATATTCAATATCAGAAAGAGTAAAATGATGATTTGTGGTTACATGTACATTAGGTATTTATACCCAAAAAGTTAGGGTATTTTGCCTAAAATGAAAAAAACGAACAGGGTAATGTCTAAAATAAATATGATAAATGAATGTTCAAAGGATATAATTGAAAATACGAAGAACATGGTTATCTTATATGGAAGATTCTATCATAAGGGATTCTCAGACACGTGGCAAATGACTAGTGGTTGTGCGCCTAGCAAAAAGATGTACAACTGTTTGGTTAGCCTGAGTGCTGTTGAGTGTTGATGCCAAGTAGAGGTGACAATTCAGCAATGCTGAGTTGATCAAGTGACTTTTTTAGGGTGAATTTAGCTCATATGTATCAGGTATAACTTGGATTTAGGTTAGCCGAGTAGTTAATTGGATGGGTCAAGCTACTATTTGAATATGTCTTTGGTCGACAATTAGAGACTATTGATAAGTATAAGAGGGTTTGGCTCAACTAGGGCATCAGGTTGGCAGGCTACAACAATTCAAATTCCTTAAATATGGTGTATGAAGAAAAAACTCGTCTAGCCATGCTTTCTAATCATTGGGCTTGGGCTTAGGTCAGGGGTCCGATGGTTTGATTCCTACCATTTACTTCCCCCTCTTTGTTGTTATTTGTTCGAATAGAGTCTCTCATCCCCATCTAATTAAGTTGTGTTTGTTAAGATCTTGTAAAACTTTTTACCAAGTATCGTTACATGATAAAATGTACTAACATGATAAAACAATAAATTTTGATTGTTGTGCTAGCTAAAAAAGAGACTTGGCTTTAATCATATAGATTATATTAATAATAATATGATCATATTACAAAGTTTTGACTCTATAAAAAAATTTATGTGAATAGATTCATTTAATTGGTATCTTGAAATACTTATTAAAAATTTAAAAAATGATAAATCTTTTCATAATTCTTAATATCAATTAGAAATTTTATAAAATAAAAAATATATGAAAAGTATTTGATATTTTAATGAATAATATATTCCATAACATTTTCCAAACGTGAAAAGGATAGTCACATGATTTTAACATGAATTCGTAGCCAATCTTCCAAATCCAATGGGTTTTATAAAAATGTCAATGAAGACATCATATTTATGTCAAATATCTAACAAAAACCCTGCATTCAAGCATCTTGCAAAATGATCCAGCGGCGTGGAGTACGTCAGGTCCAACCGACAATGGAAATAGTCCAATCATTATAAGTTAATTAACTTAGAAGTAGAGGCTTTATGTATATCCATTTAGCAGTCAAATTGCGAATGGCTCATATAGTTGCATTAAAATATAGTTAAACTAGTGGCACTTGGGAGAATTGCGTAAATTGCACGTTCATACGTCTCGGAGTCATATTATTATATTTCTCATCTGGCGCAGTCTACCTTAATCCAGTGATTTTGATTCTGACTCCGCTTATATGAAAATGGATTTAATAGTATTAATTAATACATTAATTATTAAGTCCGTACGGATGAGTGAATGCAACATATTAAGTGTGCCAAGCAAGCAAATAATTGAGTGGGATATATTTTTATATATTAAAATTTTATTAATATTTATATATTATTTATTTATTTATTTTTGTACTATATCAATATTATTAAAACATGATGGCTTTATTTATTTCGGTAAAAAAATGCCAGGGCCTATCCGTTGACGGTATCAGTTACATGGTTCCATTCTTCCAAAGTTGAAACACAGTATCATTTCGTTAGTCTTATCCTTTCACGGTCGAAATCCTCGTACTGAATTCCAGGACAAAAAAGGACAACAAACTGGTTCACGAGAAGTTCTTAACGTTTTATATTTATCGATACCCGAGTTTATAATTTTTGACATTGTATCGTAATCCTAAAGTTTTGAAAACGCAAAAACCATAAGTTGATCCATTGACTTCTTTTATCTATCACTACATCCAATCATCCTCTTTCTATTTTTTTTTTCTACCTTGTAAAAAATAGGTTTTTTTTTATCTAAAATTTTTTATTATAAACCTATTACGATTGGATGTAACAAATTATGACAATCACTATATACTATATAAATGATTGTAAATTAATTTCCCTCTCAATTGATAATTCTTTATGCGATATATAAGGCTACTATCACAACTAACAACCTATAATGAATAAGTATAAGTAATATCATTTTATGATAATAATAACTAGTTATTTAAACATAAAAAATATATATTTATATAGAACTTTACAGATGAAAAGGTGATAAGAATTCATATTACAACAGCTATCATATAATATTATATAATAAGGTTTTAAGACTAAATATAAACTTTGAATTCGCTCATAACACTGATTTTATGCTCACATCCACCTACTGGAGTAATATTAACTTAAGGCTTACTACGACCTGACTTTACAAATAGCTCGACCTACGAAAGAATATAAGAATGTTATAAGCTAACTAGCTTAGTAAGATAATTCTTTCAAGCATACAACAAACAAGTTATACAATAATTAATTCAATCAAATGAATGCATGAACAATTAGTATACAATAATAAGTATAATCAAGATAATGAAAAAAGAATAATTAGTATGAAAATTAAAAGAGACAAGGATAAAGAAGATAAAACTTGGATATAACGTGGAGTTCGAACCGCCCTCTAGTTTCTATGGATACATAATGCCTCTAATCGAAACCTTCATATCACTTTATTGATTTCTCAATCCAAGCTCCAAGACCTATACATACATAAACTTGATTATACAAGTTTCACACTCTCAACTCTTAACAAAAATCACAATCTCAGCTCATAACACAAAACTCAATCTCAAAGATTATTGGTATAGTGCTTTTAACTCTCAATACATTATAACTAATAGCTCACAAGTATTACAGTTTAAATCTCTCTAAATATTAGCATATTAGGGTATAAAAGATAATGAGAACAATATATAATAAGAACATAAAAGAATGTTGGAATATTGCAGCAAAAGATCAGTTTTCTATTGTCCTTATTTAGGTTGTTGAGCATCTATATCATCTCATCCTATCCCATTCAATTCTTCTTGTTATAATGCATTAAATGCTCCAACAGCTAATTAAATCAAACTTACCGACATGTCAGCTCCTTGTACTATCGGTAAGCCGGTAATAAAATACTCTACTGGCAAGTGAACTGGTATGCCAGTTCCTTCAGGCCAGTGAATGTTTTTTAGGGCTTTATACCATCTGCTTGATTCTTCATTGAGTCGTCAATCCAGTAGGTCAAATATTATCCGAAAATTCTTTTAATATATAACAAACAAATATACTCTGCAATCTAACTTCAAAATTATTTGATCACTACTGAAAATATTAAATCTTTTATAGAGATAATTGATATAATTAATCATTAAGTAAATTAATTGATCTTATTTAATTATCTTAATATAATCAAATAATATTTAGTTTAATCATCCACTTGTTTTACCTCAATATAATAAAATAATACTTAGTTTAATCATTCACTTGTTTTGTTCTCTTAAAAAACAATATGTTTAGATATATACATTTTTGTTTTGTTCTCATCAAAATCAACGAGTTTAATTATACATTTTTTTTTGTTTTGTTTTGTTTTGTTTTCTTTTCTTTTCATCAAAATCAAATAATGAATCTTGTGTTTAACAATCTCCCCTTTTTTTATGAGGACAAAACTCTTATACTTTAAATATTCCCCCTCAATCTAATGCTCCCCTCAATGTAATACTACCCCTCAATTTAGCATTCGATTTTAAGATATCTAACAATTGAATAAGATTAAGTGAATACTTGCGAAGTGAGAGTATTGATGTGCTAAGAAACCAAGTCTCACTTCTTAATAACTTTACATAAAGAATATATCAAACTTTTAAAGAATTAAGATATGCCAAAATTATAAGATCAATATAATCTTTTAAGTAACTATTATCAATTTGATGTAATATGCGTTTTGATATTCTAACAACTTGAATATTTCTCCCCCTTTGGCCTCATAAAAAAGAAGAAGATCCAGGCGGTGAAGAGAGAAGAAGATTCAAGTTGAAATTTTAGCATAATCCTGGCTTTTAAGCCTTAGGATATGCCCCTTATAAAAGTGAAATAAAAGAAGCTAAAAACCATGTCAAATAAAATCTCCATAATAAATTCATCAAGATCAGCTTATATTATACCAAATGTTCAAAAACATGAGCGAATTATGAGGAGTGTAATAACTTAATGAAATACATAAACCACAAGTAGTTAATAATATAGATTAGTAACATAAGCAACAAAAGCCAAAATAATGGCCAAGGTAAGACAATAGAAAGCAACAATAGTGATAGCCAATGGCTAAGGTCATAATATAAGATAAACTTAATGAAAAGCATGTATAAAATAGATTAGAAATTAACAATTCATGCGGTTGGTGGATCATCATTTTCAGCTAGAGGATGAAAGGGGCAAGATGGGTAGTGATAGTTCATTTGGAAGTGACTATAGTTCATTAAGGTGGCATCGTAATAGTGGATGAGGGTTTGGTAGAGAGAGAAAGTCACGTGAGGGAGAAGAGGAGAGTGTGATTTGAAGAAGTAAGGGAATTGATGAGAGATTGTGTGGATTTGGAGATGAATGATGAGGGAAAATTATGATTTTGAGGATTTGGAGATGGAAGATTGAAGATAAAGAAGGATTCTAGGGTTTAGGAGAAGAGAAAGAGGGGTTTGGGGATGAAGATGGGAAGAGAGAGAAAGGAACGACATTATTTGCGCTTGGAAACAAAGGTACTGATAAGTTGGTAGTATGGGGAGCCAACATACTAGTTATGGGAACATAACCGTTACAATTTTTTTACAGAAAATAATATACTGTCATGCCAGTGGTTAGGGGTATCAGTATGCCAGTTCTTAGAATAGAACTAAAAAAATTTTCTTATGGAGAGGAGTATACTGGCAAGCCGGTGGTTGTTGATACCGGCATGTCGGTTGTATGCAATTCTACAGAAAATGAGTTAAGTTCACTTCATTAGTCCAAGTTGCATACTCAAGTTGATTTAGAGTGATTTAATGAGCATTCTAACACTTAGAGAAGTTTATTTGAGTTCGTTAAGGTCTAAGAAATTTAAATTTTAACTAGATACCAAGGATTTAGCCAAATTAAATTCATTGAACCATGTAATTTAGGATGAAACGAAAATGTGCATGTAAGAGCAAAATATGTGTATAGGCATTAAGTTTTTGCACACCAACACTTCAAGTAAAATTCAAATACATATTTGAGCATAATAGCTACAAATTATAGCTTTAAGACTCTGTAAATTATAAATTACTACTTGAGTTCCTTAATTATGCAAGTGGCTAGAGAACGAGTAGAGATCCTTTCTCAATATTCAAGATGAGTTCATGCTTCAAATATGTTAAAAGATATTAAGAGATATAAAAGATACATGATCAAGTCAAGCAACATTCATATAGGTAAGAAATGCTCCATATTGCACTTAAAATCTAAAAGGGGTTTAGAGAGGTCAAATAAGCATGAAATTCAAATCAAACTAGTTTGACCACTCAAATGTGATTCAGGGATGAAAATAAACATGTGAGGCTTAGTTTTAGGCACATAAACCAATGCATGATAAATTTATGCATATATAAACTTAGATTAGCATGCATAACTTTAAGTGTGCCCCAAACATGTTAAAAGCTATGTTTTATGCACGGAATCTATATGAGCATATTCCTTAGATCTAATTGAGTGTAAAAAGTTGGTATCTTAGCAACATTAGTAAGATTTTAAAAAAATTAAGTCATTAGTTGCTAAAAAGTTTATTATTACGCCTTACAAATGTATGAATGACTAATTTTAAGTAATGAGGCTTAGTTATGACAAATTAATACTTTAAGAAAGTTTCAATCATCATATTTAAGCATATTGAAGGAAAAAATCACAACAAGGATTCAAAAGTCTTAAACTCACTACTTGAAATCATCAAAATTAACTATTAAATACAAATTGAGCTTAAAATCATTCAATCACAATTTATGGACAAAATTAAGCATATGGGAACTGGATTTGAATGTGGAAATCGAAACGTGGAAAAATTGTGTGCATATGATCCTAAACATACATGAGTAACTTCAAATGTGCACAAAATGTATGATATTTGAAATTTAAGCTTCTAACCTAGTTGTAAATGCATATTATGACATAGAGTTTGAGCATGGTTTGTAAAGCTAGCAATTGCAATTGCAAAAACAAAAGTTGAGTCGCTAAATACTTATACAAGCTTAAATATTGTTAAGGATATATCAATTATGTATAGTTTCATAATCAAATCAAGCCAACCACTCAAGCATAAAATATTAGCATATTTAAACATGTGGGAGCTAACATTTGGCATTAAAATCAAGAGATGGTATATATATGCATAAGGAAGCCTAAGTAAATATAGAAAACTTCAACTGTATGGAAAATATGTTTGTTGTTATATGGAGACTACTTGAATGAGTTCCTTAAATCAAATACCATGTTAAACGCATTTCGAAGTTTCTTTGAATATTCTACATTCGAGTTTGTTAAGTTGCTCCCATTTTAAGTTCCTACAAAAACATGTGATTGTTTCTTTGGTACCCATGTGAGTTTGGGTCCTTTATGGTTAGTTGCAATAATATATCCTTATCCTTTTGGAACTAAAACCATTTTACCTTTATGATTCAAATTGGTATTGTGACGTATTGCACACATATGTGCGATATGGCTATATTTACTATAATAGTTACACGTCTTAGTTGTTGCTTCTTTTAAAAAGTGACTTTTATAAGACCTATAAATATATTCCCTACTATAGGCAATTCCGATTTTGTTCAATCCTTCCCTTTGAGAGTTAAGGAGTTTATCCAAATTCTTTTCTCCATTCACAAACTTAGTTATAGTTTGTTTTGAATCATCTAAGCAAGACTTCAAGATAGCATTTTCAATTTGAAGCTGTCCTAGCCTATTAATCATATTATCCTTATTTTTCATGCTTTCAACTTTTGTTTCAAGGGAATTACACTTTTCTTTGAATCGATCATTTTAGTTAGCCGACTCCTTATTCCTAAGATTCAATTCTTTATTGCTTCTATTTAATTTATCAACTTATAATCTTAAGCACTCATTATCCTCCTCTAAACTTTCTTTGACATCATTCACTTTATTATATTTATTTCTAAATAGATCAAATTCACTTCCTATTTTAATTATCATTTGTTTCATCATCTTGTTCTTCTTTTGAACCTTAATAAATTCTTTAAGTAACTCATCATACATATTTTTTAGCTCATCAAATGAAGAATCACTAGAAGCAGAACATATCTCATTATCCATGGCCACGAAGCACATTTCCTCATCCGAGTCACTTGAATTGCTATCACTCCAAGTTGCCATCTTAGCCTTTTTCCTTGCTCCTTTCTTGGCTTTCTTAAGATTCGGGTACTATTGTTGAATGTAATCCGGCTTTTGGCAATTATAGCACTTGATTGCTTCTTTTTTCTCCTTCCTTAACCGATATATGTTTTCATCCTTATCTTTCGCTAATTTTCTATTGAAATTCATGAATTTCTTAAAATTTCTCGTGATCATAGCCACGTCATCATCATCCTCTCTTTTCTCACTACTTGAGCTCTCCTTAATTGCCTTCAAAGTAATTGTTTTCTTTTTAGATTTTTCTCCTTGCCTCTTAACCATCTCATAAGTTTTAAGAGTTCCAAGAAGTTGCTTTTTTGACATTATGTTAAGATCATGAACTTTCTCAATCGCGGTTCTTTTGGCTTCCCAATCTCTTGGCAAAGATCTAAGGATTTTGGAATTTATTTTAAGGTTAGTAAATGTCTTTCCAAGAGCACTCAAAGGATTGATGATATTGATGAATTTATTATGCATTTCATCAATAGTTTCATTTTGATTCATTATAAAGTTTTCAAATTGTCCACATAATAAGCTTATCTTTATATCCCTTCTTCAGCTAGTTCTTTCATATGTACTTTTTAATTCTTCCCAAATTTTCTTAACACTCTTACATGTACAAATTTTATTAAAGTCATTTTCATTAATGGCATAATACAAGATATTCATAGCTATTTCATTTAAGTCTAATAACTTCCAATCATTATTGGTGTAATTATTTTCTTCCTTACCTTCTATCTTAAATGGTCCTTTACCCACTACTTGCCACAATAATCTATTTTGCGCTTTTAAGAATATATTCATCCTACATTTCCAATAAGAATAATTATTCCTAGTTAAGAGTAGTAGTCTATTTATAACTTACCTTTCCATAAAGCCTAGTGCATTAAATGCTATGATCTTTACTCTAATATGCTATCAAGCAAAGATTTAGAGACTAGCTCAAATACCAATTGAAGAACACTAGGCTAAGCTCGAGAGGGGGAGGGGGGTGCTAAGGTGAATTGAGTTTTAAGGAAAAATTGCAATTTTTTTCCAAGATAAACAATTAAATGTAAAATGAGTATAATCAAAATAATGATAAAATAATAATAAGTATGAAAATTAAAAGAGATAAAAATAATGAAGATCAAGCCTAGATATAACGTAGAGTTCAGACTGCCCTTTAGTCTCTACAGATACACAATACCTCAAATTGAGGACTTCATACTACTTTATTGATTTCTCAATTCAAACTCCAAGAGATACATACACACAAACTTGATTACACAAGTTTCACACTCTTGACTCTTAACATAAATCGCAATCTCAACTCACAACATAAAACTCAATCTCAAATATTATTGATGTAGTGCTTTTAACTCTCAATACTTTGCAACTCATAGCTCATAAGTATTATACTTCAAATCTCTCTGAATATTAACAAATTAGGGTACAAGAGATAATAAGAACAATAGACAATAAAAATACAAAAGAATGTTGGAATATTACAGCAAAAGATCAGTTCTCCACTGTCTTTAGTTGGGTTATTGACTATTTATATCATCTCATTCAATTCTTTTCATTATAATACATTAAATGCTCTAACGGTTAATTGAATCAGTGTTATCGGCATGCCAGCTCCATATACTATCGGCATGCCGGCTCCATATACTATCGGCAAGTCGATAACAAAATACTCTACCGGTATGAACATCGGCAAGTGAACCGGCATGAACATCGGCAAGTGAACCAGCATGAACATCGGCAAGCGAACTGGCATATTGGCTCCTTTAAGCTAATGAGTGTTTTTTAGAGCTTTATATTGTTAGCCTGATTCTTCATTGAGCTGTTAACCTGGTAGGCCAAATATCACCTAACAATTCTTTTAACACACAACAAATAAATATACTTTGCAATCTAATTTCAAGATCATTTGATCACCACTTAAAAGATTAAATTTCTTGTAGAGATAATTGATATATTTAGTCATTACGCAAATTAATTGATCTTATTTAATTATCTCAATATAATCAAATAATACTTAGTTTAATCATCCACTTATTTTGTTCTCTTAAAAAACAACGTGTTTAGATATATAGTTTTTTGTTTTGTTCTCATCAAAATTAACTAGTTTAATTATATGCTTTTTTTTTTATTCTTGTCAAAATCAAATAATAAACCTTAGATTTAACAAATACTTATGATTATATTTTATCAAATTTTCTAATTTACTTAATTATTCATTTTTTTCTCCAAATTTATGGTATTTATGTGTATATATATATATATTAACTTACTTTATTGATTAAATTAACAATATAGCATATTGTATATACTATTCAATTATACTCGTATTTTTATGTATACATCACTATTCATATACGTACATTTATTCGTATACGTATACTATACTTTATATAATAAATTATTCTAACTTTACTTATAGATTATGTACAAGTTTAATATATGCGTATTTATACTTTATTTACATATGTACATATATGGTTATATTATATATATATATACATATGTACAAAAATACAAAATACAATTAATAATATACATATATACCTACACATCTAACATGTCTAGCTATATATATACACACACACACACACACACACACACACACATATACACACACACATACAAATATACTAAAATTCTTATACTTTGAAAATACTAAGTATATATATACATATATTTACTATATACATATACATGTATATACCTCATATAGTAAAAATAATAAGTACATATATATACATAATTATGCATATGTACATAAATAATTAAATAAAATACTAAATATATATGTATATAAAGGAAATACCTAGTACATAGACATATACTATATGTGTATATATACATATACTATATAATAAAAATACTAAATATACATATATATAATACACACGCATACATATATACAAACATATATGTGTAGGAAAATATATATTATATGTATTACTATTTATACGTACCTATATACATATACCGTATATTAGATATATATACCCATGCCTACATATATATGTATATACATAAATAAAGAAAATACATAATACAATATATATTTATCTATTCATGTATACATATATGAAATAAATAAAATCGAATAAAAGAAAAATAACAAATACTCACTATACACGTACATACTATATATATATATACATAAAAAAAAAATTAAATAAATACTTACCTAATTATTTTAATAATTTGAACCTTAATCTTCTCTTTCTCCTTCTCCTTCTTCTTCTTTTTTTTTTCCCTTTGCTTCTCTTGTTTTGATTTTGTATGCATGTGTTTGCTTTAGTTTTTCTTTCTTTTCCTTACTTGTAGGTGTTCCAGATGTGTAGCATATGATGAAAAGAAAGAAAGAAAAAAGTAAAAGCAAAGGCAATTTATAAAGCAACAAATAAAACATTAACATTAATTAAGATATGACAATTTCAATAATTACTTTCACCTTTGTAATGTAAACATAACACCTGAATTTTTTTTTCAAAACATGGGCTGTTATGTATGTGTACGTGGAACAAGAGGAAAATTAGAAGAAAAGAAAGAAAAAAAGGAAGAAAAAGGAAAATAAAAAAAAATTATATGTAATTTTTCTAAACATAAAAATAGTAAAAATAACATTTATAAATTAATTTTGAAATTTTATGAAAATTTATTAATTTAATTGGTACCCGTTACGTTGGTAATATTTATGAGCTATGTTGACGTTTTTGTTAAAAGTTTTACATAATTATGCGATTTAGTCAATAATTGTAATTAACTACGATTATATCACTATTAAGTAATATTTATTTATTTTATAAGCTTAAAGTTATGGTTTTAGGGTTTTGATCAAGTTCGAATTCGATTTTGAGTATTTGCGTGTACATTAAATTTAGAGTTTTTTGTACATAATTTAGGTTTCGATCAATTTTCTATGGTTTTTACGATCAATACTCTATTTGGTTTCTAAATTTTATAAAAATTTTATTTTATCTAGTCTTATTGACTCATAGTATTATTTAGGACACTTACGCTTAATTTAGGGTTCAAACTAGTAACTAGATAGAGTTTACATTCTTCTTTCCTTCTTTCAAATAAGTTTTGTCCTCAAAACTTGAGAAGCATACTTAGTTCTATGAATAAGTGTGAATATTACCTCTTTACTTCATCTTTCACTTCCCAAGTTGTTGACTCTCGTTCATGATATCTCCATAACACTTTGACATAACGGATTTGTTTACTCCTCAACTGTTGTACTTTACTATCTGTGATCTTCATCGGGGATCTTTGTATGTCAGGCTTTCTCGTAGTCTTATCGATTCCAATTCGACAATACGGTTGGGATTGGGAACATGTTTCCTCAAAACTAACACATGAAAAACGTTATGGATTATCAATAGATTAAGCGGCAATGCTAATCAATAAGCTAAATTCCTTACTCATTCCAAGATCTCAAATGGACCTATATATCTTGAACTTAGTTTTCCTTGGGCTTTAGCACAATAAATACTCTTGATTGGCTTTATTCTCAAGTATACATGATCTCCTATTTGAAACTTCAATTCTCTTCTCTTTAAATTAGCCCAACTCTTCTGTCTCTCTTGGGATTGTTTCATTTTTTACTTAATTACCATAATTTTATCAATCGTTTCTTGAATTAGATCTGGCCCTATTGCAGCTTTCTCTATATCATCCCAAAATAGTGGAGATCGATGTTTTCTCCTATACAAAGCTTCATAAGATGGCATCTGTATGGTCGAGTGATAACTGTTATTATAAACAAACTCAATTAAAGGCAAATGGCCAACCTAACTTCCCTTAAATTCTCTAATACATGCTCTCAGCATATCCTCTAAAGTCTACATAGTCCTTGCGGTTTGTCCATCAGTTTGAGGATGATATGCTTTGTTGAACTGTAGCTTTGTTCCCATCACCTTCTACAAACCTCCCCAAAACTTTGATACGAACCTAGGATCTCCATCCGATACGATTCCTATTGGAACACCATGTAGTCTTACCATTTCTTTTATATATATTCTAGCTAATTTCTCTAAAGAAAAAGCCTTATTAATTAGTAAAAAGTGAGCTAACTTGGTGAGTCAATCAATGATTACCCAGATTACATCAAAACTAGTAGTTGTTCTTAGTAATCCACTTACAAATTCTATAGATATCTGAACCTATTTCCACTCTAGAACAGGTAAGGGTTATAATAGTCCTCCTGGTGATTGATGTTCAGCTTTTACCATCTGACAAGTTTCATATCTGAGCACGAAGTCGGTAACATCTTGTTTCATCCCATTCCACCAAAGATTCTTTTCAAGTCTTGGTACATTTTTATTCTTCCTAGATGTACAGTATAGCCTAAATAATGAGCTTCACTTAGAATTTTTTTTTTGGAGCTCTTCATTTTCAGGTATACACAATCTATCGTTCATACAAAGTATGCCATGCTCATCTACTTAAAAATTAGTATACTTTCCACTCACCACTTCTTCTTTGATTTGGTTTAATACAGCATCACTTTGTTGTGTAATTCTAATTCTTTTCATCAATGTTTGCTCCATCACCAAATTCAATAACTGGACACTTTCTTCATGCCAAGTAAACTCCAAATTAAATCTTTCAAATTCTTTAATTAGCTCTCTCTGATAAGTTAAAAGAGATGCGACTTCCCCATAGTTTTTCTTACTCAAAGCATTAGCGACCGCATTTACTCTACTTGGACTGTAGTTAATCCTAAAATCGTAGTCTTTAATCAACTCAAGCCATCTTCTTTGTCTCATATTTAACTCTTTCTGAGTAAACAAATACTTAAGACTTTTATGATTGGTGAAAATTTCATCTCTCTGTCTATATAGATAGTATTGCTATAATTTAAAAGCAAACACTACAGCCGCAAGTTCCAAATCATGAGCTGGATAATTTTACTCATGTGGTCTCAATTGTCTATAAACATATGTAATCATCTCTCTACCTTGCATAAGTACACATCTTAATCCATTTTAGAAGTATCACTATATACAATGAAAGGCTCTTCATTATTTGGTACTACAAGGATTGGGGTATACACTAACCTTTTCTTTAACTCCTGGAAGCTCCTTTCTTGTTTTTCACCCCTATCAAATTTTACATTCTTTTATGTCAATTGAGTAAGCGATTTTGAAATCTTTGAAAAGTCCTTAACAAACTTCTTGTAATACCCAGCTTGTAAGCCCTAAAACTAAGCCAAGTGACCGTAGGATTGAACTTAGAATACAAGGTTTAGGGCGATCGGTTAAAGGATCCAATCAAACCCAAATTATAAACTATTGAGAAAAATATTAGTAAAAATGACCCGTAAACTTAAATTTAAGAAAATAAGTAATAAAATAGGAGATTATAAAATTTTCAAATTTTAAGCATAATAATTGCTAATTACCGAAAAGACGAAAAGTTTAATCTAATAACTAATAAATTACTAAAGATAAATTATATGTATACTAAAAATTTTAGAATGACCAAAATAATAATTAGGAATGTTCACATGTATCTCACATGTATTTACGTGTAGATAAAAAATACGCGAAATTACCTAAATTAGCCAAAAACTAAGTAAATAATTAAAGAAAATTATAAATTAATTATTAAAAAAATCAGAAAAAAATCAGAAGAGGATAGAATGATCCAAATCAGCTCGTGGAAGGTTAGGATCTGCAAAATAAAAATTAACCAATTAAAATTAAACAACACTAAAGCCAAAAATCAAAGAAATTGGGCAAAGTTATGTCTAATTAATGCATAATAATTACAAAAATTGTCTATAAATAGGGAAAAAACTTCAAGAACTCATTTGGACAATTTAACATTAGAGAAAAATAGGAAACCTAAAAAATTCGAGAGAAAATCCAGAAAAAAAAAAGAAAAGGAAACTGTGCAGATTCGGGTAGTGAGAAAAACCCACACCTCACTACCACCTGGGATCGAGCCACTACCACCACACTACTCTAGCCCCACATTCTAGGCCGGCCGACATCCTTGGATCGAGTTTGGACGGCCAAAAAGCTTTGAATTGAGTGAGTTCCTTAATTTCCCCGATTTTGAATAATTTTGTAAAATTAGTTATTTTGCCCAGAAAATTATGAAACTTGTTATTCTGAAGTTTTATTGTATTTATATTTAGGAAAAAATATTGATTTAGTTTAATTACGTCTGAAAATATAGGGTTCTTAACTAATTGTTCAAAACCGATCATGATTAGAACGTAAAATAAATAGGTTTAAGAATGTAGTTTGGAGCTCAATTTTTTTTTGTAGGATGCTCATGTGATATAGAATAGTGCTATGAAGCCATTTTTTTAAAATTAATTTTCAAAATTTTTAAGTTAATTTTTAGCCCTAAAATGATGGAAAAATTGGCTGATTTTGGGTTAATTAGGTGATTAAGATACTAATAATAGATTTAGATAGTAATTAGATGTTTAGGGAAGTTAATCTTTGAAGTAAAACCCTAATCCTAGCCTTTGGAATATTAAGTATGGTTAATTTAGAAAATTAGGTAGTTAATGTTAGAAATTAATAATATGTGAAATTGAAAATTTATAAATCTAAAAAAATTAAAGTTATTTAGATAATATTATAATAGAAATCAGAAAAATAATAAATCTAAAATAACATTTAATTTTAAGTAAATGTCTCAAAATATAAGATTTTTTCACATCGGGAATAAATCCGATACCTTAATTAGGGTCGGCTTGTACCAAATAGTTTAGAATACTGAATTAAGACCTAATAGGATGTTTGAATACTCGAGCTTAATGTGATTAATGTCACATTAGGATTCGAGCATATTTAAGGCTTAGGAATCAAAATTAAAATCTAATTTAGGATTCGAACCCTGAAATAGAGTACAACGAATCATTAGTACGTAATAGGTATACACGAAAAAAAAAACGAGTTAAAATATAACTTAGAATATGAATTCATAAAGTATAAGTACTAAAAAAAACCTATTTATATTATAGGACACCCAGAGACAAATCAGTTTGCGACTAAGGGATCAAGCGATCGGGCAATTCCAAGTAAGTTGGGTTGTTGCTTATTGTAATAGAGTACTAGTTTTATGGTACTCAGAGACTTAGGCTTGTATATGGTTGTGATTGTAAGTAGTTTACGCATGTGTTTGACGTATTTGAATTCGTGCTGAAATTATGATGTGAGTGATTTTATGTTATGATTGAATTGGTGTGAAATTATTTGAACACCCTAAATGAAATTTAATCTTATTCGACCCTAATAACAAAAAAAAAAATGTCATGCATTGCAACCCGTTAGGGGATCATAGGATTCTCCAACCATATATCGACCCCTTCAAAAAGGATAGCGCAAGATTGCAAAATGGTCCCTTCTTTATCCTTAGTCAAACTAAGTGACAGGAGAGGAGGTCGCGGCGAGGGTGAAGTCAATGGTTCGAAGGTAGTCGCGGGAGGAGCGAGGTCTCCATTGCATAAGCCTGGGTTTGGTTGTAACCAACATCAATTGTCAATTCCAAAGCACTCATCTCTTATACTCTTGCTGTTGCAGAATTCCCTTGGAATATAGCTTTAGTTCCTTCTGAAGCTTCAAACATCACTTGCTTTTCTTTGCAATCAACAATAGCTTTCACACTTGCCATCCAATTCATTCCTTATATGGCATCATATTTGTCCATATCTAGAATGATCATATCCACTTTATTGTCGGAGTCTTAAATCTTCAAAGGACATCCTTTCACTGTTTCTCTTATAATTACTACACTTCCCATTGGAGTTCTTACTCCTAAACTCGAGTTAGTAGTGATTGCAGCTAAACCTGTTTGCTTTACCACTTTTGGAGCTATGAAAAAGTGCGTAGCTCTTATATCAACCAAAGTGTAGATTGAATGCCCAACTATGTCGACATTCCTTGAATTATAAGATTCTTAAGGCTTATTCTCATGTTATAGCTTTATAAGTTTTCATTTATAACCTCTATTTACTTAATATTGCTTAATGCCTTCTATACTACTTAGAATAACTAAAGCAATTTAACAATGAGAATTTGGATACATACCTATTATAAGCTTGTAATCCACAAGTTCATTAATCCCTTCATGTACTACTAGATCTTCTTCTACATAATCCTCATAACTCCAATTACCCTCTAAGTAGTATACTTTAGTGGCATTTGCTGTACCAGGACATGTATTTCCTGCATTTAATCCTCCAATTGCTCTTTTGATGGTAAGGCGTTCAACAGTTGGGGGTGATTTGGCAACTTAAGCATTCACAACTGTGCGTTGGGACAGATGATAGAGTAGTGTTCAACTTTGTTGCATATGAAGCAAGTAACTGCATTTTTCTTGGGGCAATCTTTTACCTGATGTGAGCTTTCACTACAATAAAAGCATTTCCCTTGCAACTGGGGACAATCTCTAGGATAATGAGTCCTTTTGTACTTCCAACACCAACACTAAAGTGGTCTACCGATCTTTTTCTGGAATACTCTAGGTGGCCTTACAAATTTCCTCATCTTGTTATTACTACTTCCACTAGGTCCTTCAAAAGGTCTTTTCCCGAATATACTCATTTTACACTTTCCCATATCCTCACTTTGCCTTTTCGTATTATCTAAAACTCATGCTTTTTCTACCGTATCTGCGAAATTCCTCTACTCAAACCCTATAATATTTCTTCTCATGTCAAGATCAAATCCCTTAAAAAAGATCTATATCTTTAATCTATCACTTGTCTAATATTCAAGTGGAGTAAACTGCAACAACCTGTTGAACTTAGCTTCATAATGTTCTACAATACATGTTTCTTTCACGATATTCAATAGATCTTCGCTGTACTTCAACCTTAGACTTCTAGGAAAGTAATACTCTAAGAATTCATGTTGGAAAAATTCTCAAGTCACTGGTCCTCTCAAATTTCTCTGTCTTGATTCCCACCAAGTACGCGCTCTCATTTTCAACATATATGTGCCATATAAGATCCTAAGATGTGGCACAACTTTGAATGCCTCAAATGATCTTTCAATTTGATGTAACCAATCTTCTGCTCCGTCAGGTTTGTTGGCTACACCCTTAAAGTACTTGTTACATCGTATAAACTCTGGCGAGAGACTATGTTGTTGCTTAAGATCCATAGGTGCTTGAGGCATAACTCCTACTAGTACAACTAGTGATGGTGGAGGTGGAGGTGGAGGTGGTAAAGGAATCTTTGAATTTACCACAAGAGGTGGTGCTCAAACAGGTGGCACTCAAACAGGTGGCATAGGCTCCAGAGCTAAATATGTCCTTAATAACTCATTCTATGCATGGATAGTCGCAAGAATCTCATTCGTCTTATCTCGAAGCCTTTTAGGTTGTTTTTCCTGGGCAGGTTTAGCTTGATCATCTGGTTATCGTCTTTTGCGTCTACCTTGACTGAGAAATTCATTTCTAATTTCCATTTGTTTAGTTATAATAGTCAATTTTATTCAAAATAGTTATAGAAACCACAAGTACAAAATGAAGACAACAAATACACATATACACAACAACAATAGTAATAAAAGCTATAATCTTCCATTTTCGATTAATATAGTGAGGTTACATTTGTTTAGTAGTCACTTCTAATGAGTGAAACTCCACTGATAAATATATAGATTAAGTCAAAATATAGAGTTTTCAAAGTACACAAGAGCTCTTACAATACATAAGTCCTCATAGTATATAAGCTCTCAAGTATATCAAAACTCTCAAAATATAATGTAACCTCACTACAAGAAAGCTCTCAAAATACAAAATGATCTCATGATCCTAATATATACTGTAAACCTCATAACTAAGCAATCCGAGGTTTCGATCGGTTAAAAAACCCGATCGAGCCTAAATTATAAAGTAAAGTTAAAAATATTAGTAAACCGGTCCCGTAAGTTTGAATTTAAGAAAATAAGTAATAAAATAGGAAGCTACAAAATTTTCAAATTTTAAGTATATAATTTGTTATTTATCGAAAATGCGTAAAATGCATTCCGGTACTTAACGAATCGCTAGAGATAAATTATATGTATACTAAAAATTATAAAATAACCTAAATAATATTTAGGAATATTTATTTGTACTATATATGAATTTACATGTAGGTATAAATACGCGTAATTACTTAAAATACACGAAATGTGCTAAAATTATACTAAATAATTAAAGAAAAATCATAATTAATTAATAAAAAATCAAGAAAAATCAATAATGGTTTAAATCAGGTCGTGACAGGTCAGAATCCACAAAATAAAAATTAACCAATTAAAATTAGACAACACAAAAGCCAAAAATCAAGGAAATTGGGCAAAGTCATGTCTAATTAATGCACAATAATTACACTAAAGCTCTATAAATAGCAAGAAAAATTCAAAAGCTTATTTGGACAGTTAGAAATCAGAGAAAATTAGGGAGAGGCGAAAATTGAGAGAAAAACCAAAGAAAAAAAAAGAAAAGGAAAACTGTGCAGTTAGGGCCACAAATGAGAACTTAGACCCGACGGGCAGCTGGGAGTGGATGGCCACCACCACCATATGGTGGTGGCAGTGCCCAGGCTGGCTGACAAGGCTACGATGGCCGGCGATGGCCAAAGCCACCTAGAGTGGTGAGTTCGATTTTCAGCCCGATTCTTGTGTAATTTTGTAAAAATAGTAAATAGTTTTAGAAAATTATGAAACTTATTATTCTGAGGTTTTATTGTATGTAGATTTAAGGAAAAATAGTGATTTAGTTTAATCATGTCTGAAAATATAGGGTCCTTAAGAAATCGTGCAAAACCGAGCATGATTAGAACGGAAAATAAATAGGCTTAGGAGTCTAGTTTGGAGCTTGATTTTTTTTCTGTAGGATGCTCATGTGATATAGAACAGTGCTATGAAACCATTTTTTTAAAATTAATTTTCAAAAATTTTAAGCCCTAAAATGATAGGAAAATTAGGTAATTTTGGGTTAATTAGGTGATTAAGATATTAATTACTGATTTATATAGTAATTAGATGTTTAGGGATGTTAATCTCTGATATGGAACCTTAATCCTAACCTTTGGAGTATTAAGTATGGTTAATTTAGGAAATTAGGTAATTAATATAAAAAATTAGTAATATGTGAAATTGTAAATTAATAAATCTAAAAAAATTAGGGTTATTTCAATAATATTAGAGTAAAAATCAGAATAATATTAAATCTGAATTAAGATTGAATTTTAGGTAATTATATAAAAAAGTAAGATTTTCTCACATTGGGGATAAATTCGATAACCTAATTAGGACTAGCGTGTACCGAATAGCTTAGAATACTAAATTAAGACCCAATAGGATATTTAAATACTCGAACTTAATGTGATTAATTTTACATTAGGATTCGAGCATGTTTAGGACTTAGAAATCGAGCTAAAACCTGTGCGGAAACCGAACCCAAACTTAACCTCAAACCTAGAATAATTGTAAAAGGCTTAAGACCTAGATAATTAGGTATATTAAACCCTAAACAACACATAACAATATGCGTTATAGGATAAAACGAACCTATAACAGTTATATGAAAAATTGAAATCACGTCTGTGTTATAGGGATGATCGGCAATGGCCTGAGCAAGTCGGACCTCAAGTGAGTGAGCGGAGAGTCGAGGTAAGTTGGGATTAATACGATGCTGTATTTTGGAGGCTTAAGATTATGCTTGGTTGTGCTTGTTAGATAGTTGAATGTGTGCATGTGCTTGATTATGGGTGATGCTATGATTCTGTTTGTTGTTCTGGCATATATTGTATGATTTGTATGAAATAATTGATCACCCTAAACTGGACTTAATCAAATATACAACCAATAATCATAATCAGACATGCATGGCAACCCGTTAGGGGAAATTAGGACTCTTCGACCAAATACCGACCCCTTCGAAAGGGATAACGCAGGATTGCAAAATGGTCCATTCTTTATCCTCAGTCGAACTAAGTGACAGGTGAGGAGGTCGCGGCGAGGGTGAAGACAGTGGTTCGAAGGTAGTCGCGGGAGGAGCAAGGTCTCCATTACACAAGCTTGAGTTTGGTCGTGAGCTGTTTCATTAACGGTAACTCCTTAACCCGGATTAGAGCGGGCGTAATTTCTCTAATCTCACGACTGGTTGGACAACGTCGTGTGATGGCATTTGCTTACACATGCATTGCACCTAATAAGTTATTGAAAACCTTGTTATATGTATGGTATAGTTTTAAGTCCTCCGTCCTAACTTATTGAGCTGTGGTTGCTTACATCCCTATAGACGTCGTGCAGGTGCTGGCTAAGAAGCCGCAAACAACTACCCTGAAGCCGCAAACAACTACCCTGAAGCTAGCAACTGCTGGATCCTGGGGAGTGAGAAAAAACATTGAAGAATAAACACACATATTTTAAGGGCTAAGTTTTTATTTTAGAATTATTTTTCATTTTTAAATAATGTAATAACTGAATTAAAGTGTATATATATATAAATTTTCTCACTTTTTTAGGTAAATGATCTATTTAAATTACAAACTGTATACTTCAAAGAGAGTTAGTCGTGGACGCCTTGTGTAGATCAGGTCTAAGATAACGATTGTAAGGCCAACTTCTATCTTAGGATGGTTTACACGGCGGGACTGTTACAACTCTGCCGCTTCGAGGCATGACATATACAACAAAGGAGCTTATATAATCACTTCGATATCAGCAACTGATACAAAAATACAACTTAAACATACCAACATCCCTCGAGGCTGGGTATAAGGTCCTACAGCTGTGTCATCCTCACTAGGGGTCTATTAGGCCTACTGTCTTGGTAGCCAAAAGTCCAATGGATTCAGGATGATTGTGAGTACATTAGAAGGATCACCACTTACTAATACTATAGGTGAAAGTTTAGGGGTCCACCTGATAATACTCGAACTCATCAACTAAGAGTATCCACTGTAAAGGCTTAGTTGGTATAATAGGAGCATCCAGCTGTACTCCTAGTCCATCAAATTTGAACCCTGGCTGAGGTTCAAAGAACTTAAAGCCATAAGTATAGCCGCATTACTACTCCATACTAGTCTAAAAATCAGCGATGGCTCTAGTCTATCATAAGCAATAATAGAAAGGTGGTCGATACGGTGATCTACGACCAAGGTTACCCCATCTCTAATGATCTTACTATGTCCAAAAGATGGCGGTAGTGGAAGGGAATCGACATCAACTAAAAATACTAGCTCTTAAGTATGATCAGTACTCTTTTCTAACTTCAAGTAGTAAATCATCTACTCATTATTAGGGAAACAACTGACTACATGGAATATCTAATATATCTTCCCATCGATCTAGTATGAGCTTAGTCCTGTATGCCAAGCAGAAAGCACCTCACTAACAATGAGGAGTCGGCTTGCTAACGCTAAATCTTTACAGACGATCCTAAGTCGGTGCCTGAAATCTCGTAAGCTCTCCTCTCTAATACATAATAGAGAAAAGGCAGTCTGAAGGTTTAGCTCAGTCCTTTAAATCAATAAGATATAAGATTACTTTTACAATTACTTTATTATAACTTTTAGTATGTAAATTAAAGCTTAAATACCTAGCCCAATTTTACCCCTCTCAATCTTCCTAAGTAAGTTATCCTATTGTCTAGGGTCAGATTTCATTTAATCTAGTTTAAGTTATACTTTAATACCACTTAGCTATCACAATTTGAGGGGGATAGTCGTGGCAATCGCCGTATACTGAACAAAGGATTATAGATGGATTTCCCCCTCAATCGACAACTCTTCATGTGATATACAAGGATACTACTACAATTAACAACCTAAAGTGGACAAGTGTAAATAATATTTGTAGACACTTCATTTTTGCCATTTTTTTAATTTTATCTGAGCTAAGTTAAAAATCAATAAAACAAAAAATAAGAAACCAATAAAAAATAAAAAAAAAAGAAAATTAAAAGAAAAAAATGAAAAAAAAAATAAAAAGAGAGAGTTAAGTTGAATCGTATTGTATCGTATCGAGTCGAGTTGAGTCGAGTCGTATCGTATCGAGTCGAGCTGAGTCGCATCGGATTGTTTAATATTATATCAGATAACGGTGTGTGATCAATTTAATAAACCATTAAGTTATTTGAGAGTTGAGCTTTATTAAAATAATTTTAGTCCAATTCAGTTAAAAATAGATTTTTATTTAATTTATATAGAGTAGGAATAGACTTAGGATTTATTAGAGAAGTTATTAGCCTATATCTAATTGAATTGGATTGGATTGAGCCTTGAAAATTAAAAACCCAAATTAAGTAGGGTTTCTAGAAGTTAGGATAAATTTTTAAAGAATCATTATCAAATCTTTCATATCTTTGGTACAAAAGATCCAATTATTAGTTTATAAATAAGGATTTAACTAAAGACTTTTTTTTGTTTTTATTCCCATGATTAATTCTACAATTCCTTGACATCATCCCCAATTCCACTAACAAAGGCTGACTTTCTAACAATCCAATGGCAATAATCTACACAATCCCCAATCCAATCTTGAAACCAACGTCAATTTCGATGTCACAAGCCTAGTTGTCCTTCAATTTCGAAATCGGAATCCAACGACATGAATTGTCCTTGACGGAAATCCAATTTTCGAACTCTAGTTTCCAATTCCGAAGCTGATTAGATGAAGTCAACCTTCCAAATTTTCAAACTCCAATTTCCAGTTCCGAAGCCAAACGAATCAACAAAGTCCTTACGATGCAATCTAAAGCTTAACAAACCAATGAAATCCTCACGTCACAACAATCCGAAGTCTGATGAACATCTGAAGTCTATGTCACACATACAATCCAATCAGCATGAGCACGACATCCGGATGATCATGACGTATGATCATACACGATTTGATTTGGTAAAATTATTAATTTTATTAGTTAGCTCAATTTTATTTATTTACTAATTTATTTTTTTAAGTGTAGGTTTATTATTATTTTTCATATTATATAGCTTTTCTAGATAATTCCAATTTCTTAAATAAATTTTAATTAAATTGCGTCTTTTAATAAAAATTGTGTTTTTTGAAAATATACGTATCATGTAGTTGAGATATATATTTAGTGGTTATGATTTAGAAAAAATACGTATCTAGTGGTTATGATTTAGAAAAGATACGTAGATTTGGAAAAGATACATATCGAAATACGTATCTAACTGTATCTTCAATATATTTTATAGTTAGGATTTAGAAAATATATAAATATATTTTTTACATGTAGTGGTTTTAAAAATAAAAAAAAAATCTTAACCGAGTTTTTCAAAAAGATTTAGTTAGTTAAGATTTTCTCAGATTTGTGAAAATTAGATTTCTTTCGTTTTTTTTAAATAATAAATTGACAAATAAATATAAACTTGGCTCAGTTTTCTAATAATTACTTCTGGCTTTGTAATGTAAACATAACACCTAGAAATTTTTTTCAAAGCGTGGGCTACTGTGTGTGTATGTGGAATAAGGGGGAAATTAGAAGAAAAGAAAGAAAAAAGGAAGAAAAAGGAAAATAAAAAAATAGTTAATGTAATTTTTCTAAACATAAAAATAGTAAAAATAACATTTATAAATTAATTTTGGAATTTTATGAAAATTTATCAATTTAATTTGTATCGGTTACATTGATAATATTTATGAGCTATATTGAATTTTTGTTAAAAGTTTTAAGTGATTGTATGATTTAGTTGATAATTGTAATCGACTATGATTATATCACTATTAAGTTATATTTATTTATTTTATAAACTTAAAGTTATAGTTTTAGAGTTTTAATCAAGTTCGGGTTCGATTTCGAGTATTTGTACGTACATTGGATTTAAGGTTTTTTGTACGCGATTTAAGTTTTAATATTTTCTAGCGTTTTTACAATCAATACTATCGAGTCTGATTTTTCGGTTTTCTATTTGAAATCAATTTCCCTATTTCCTAATTAATATTAAACCGTAACCCATTTAATATTAATCATCGACTAAAGAAATTAAGAAATTATGGTTTTTTATTGGAAATAATTTTTGGAGTTGTCACCCGACCAAAGTTGGGAAAAGAAAAAGAAACTGTGACCAATTGGATGGATTGATTACGATTTGGCTACCAGTCTTTGATTTCAATTTTTAATGAAGAACCAGAGGGTTCCAAGTTCGGAGACTAACCTATTAAACCCTTAACGGGTACCACTATCTATTTACCGAAATTAGGATTATTCTTCTAATTATAATATTTTAAATAAATAAATAAATAAAATCAAAAGAAAAAAAGAACCTAAGTTTTTACAAATTTTATCGTCGCCCTAAAGGTGCCTACGTATTCGCTAGCCGGAATCAGACCATCGTAGTTTTTTTTAAAAAATATTTATTGTGTTGATTTATTTTAATTTTAAATAAACTGCCCGAGTTTACATTTTTAATTTATTCAATTTATTTAAAAAAAAATCTAAAGGGGTCCTAACTCTTGAATGTTATTGTTTTATAAAAAAAAATTCGCTAAAAGTCCTAAAATTTAAAAAGGATTTTTTATTAACTTTTATTTTTTTTTAAAAAAAAAACTTTCTATATGACAAATCCTTAAACAAGATCAAATCTTAACAAAAATAACTAATCCTAACAACTCCTAAACTAACATAAAATATATATTCACTTAAATCAATACTTAATTTATCTAATCAAGAAAACTAATGTTAAAAGAAGAATACCTATATTAATATAAACATATTCATATATTATTATTATTATTATTAAACAATTATCTATATATAAAAGATTAAGAATAAAATCTCCTAAAACTAATATGTTTATATTCGTATATGTTATATTCAATAACTAAAGATCTAAATAATAATAATAATAATAATAATAATAATAATAATAATAATAATAATAATAATAATAATAATAATAATAATAATAATAATAATAATAATAATAATAATAATTAAACAAACAATTTCGAAACTGGAAAGAAACACAGCACACGTGTGTGTGAGGGTCAATGTTGATGATTTGTGCGTGGCCTTTTTTAGTTATTGTATCTGATTCGATAACAATCAAATTAGATCCAAATTAATTTAAATCCAATTTAATTAAATTCAAATGATTTAATTAGTTTTCATCTCGCTTTTGTAAAGATAGAAAAATAAAAACATACATACCTACTGAGACTCGAACCTAAGACCTCAAATTAAATCCAACCCAAATACTCCGATACTTATCCATTAGGCCGTTAGCCTATACCTTGACATTCAGTACAATTAAATTATACTTAAACTATTCAATTCCGTAAAATAAATTTTTTTAACTAAGTTAAAACTAAAATTAAAACTAAAACTATTTGTTCCTAATAAATCTACAAAACTCTTTATAATAATTTTTTCTTTACTTATTTTTTTTTTTGTATTTTCATCGTTTTTTAAATTTTTATTATTTTTATCTTTTATTAATTTTTTTGTTATTTTTATTTTTGAATTATGACTCTTTTTGTAAAAATTAAAATTAGGATTACAAATGGGCAAAAATTAGGTGTCTATAGCCGCCTCTCTTTATGGTGAAGTTTGAGCAAAACTTCGCTACAAAGACAAAAGAGACATCGTTTTTGCCTCGGGACGACTCTCTCCTAAGGAACGTTAAGTCACTCGACAAGGGTTAGTTTGAAACGAAGAATAGCGAGGGATAGCGTCTTTGTGGGTTGGCAAAAATGCCTAAAAAAAATAATGAGAACTTGGTCGTATCTTAATGAGCTGACTAACCAAGGTAGTCAAAGTGCCCTTGGAGCTAGCTAAGACCTAAAGAACAAAGGAAAACTTGGTCGTGCCTTGATGAGCTGACTAATCAAGGCGGTTAAAGTGCCCTTTGAGCTGGCTAAGACCTCAAGACAAAGAAAACTTGATAGTGCCCTGATGAGCTGACTAGCTAAGGCGGTCAAAGCACTCTTTGAGTTAGCTAAGGCGGTCAAAGCACTCTTTGAGTTGGCTAAGACTTAAAGAATGAAGAAAAACTTGGTCATGCTCTGATGAGCTGACTAATTAAGGCGGTCAAAGCGCCCTTTAAGCTGGCTAAGACCTAAAGAATGAAGGAAAACTTGGTTGTGCTCTGATGAGCTGACTAACCAAGGTTGTCAAAGTGCCCTTTGAGCTGGCTAAGACTTGAAAACAAGGAAAACTTGGTCATACCCTAATGAGTTGACTAACCAAGACGGTCAGAGCTCCATTTGAGCTGGCTAAGACTTAAAAACAACGAAAACTTGGTCGTGCCCTAATGAGTTGACTAACCAAGGCGGTCAAAGCACCCTTTGAGCTGACTAAGACCTAAAAATAAAAAAAAAACTTGATTATACCCTAATAAGCTGACTAACCAAGGCTGTCAAAGCACCCTTTGAGCTAGCTAAGTCCTGAAAACAAAGAAAACTTGGTCATGCCCTAATGAGCTAACTAACCAAGGCGGTCAAAGCGCCCTTTGAGCTAGTTGAGACTTGAAAACAAGGAAAACTTGGTCGTGCCCTAATGAGCTGACTAACTAAGGCGGTCAAAGCGCTCTTTGAGCTGGCTAAGACCTGAAAACAAGGAAAACTTGGTCATGCCCTAATGAGTTGACTAACCAAAGCGGTCAAAGTGCCCTTTGAGCTAGCTAAGACCTAAAGACAAAGAAAACTTGGTAATACCCTGATGAGCTGACTAACCAAGGCAATAAAGGGCCCTTTGAGTTGGTTAAGACCTAAAAATAAGGAAAAATTGGTTGTACCCTAATGAGCTGACTAACCAAGGTGGTCAAAGCGCTCTTTAAGCTGGCTAAGACCTAAAAATGAGGAAAACTTGGTTGTGTCCTAATGAGCTGACTAACCAAGGCGGTCAAAGCACCATTTGAGTTGGCTAAGACCTAAAAATAAAGAAAACTTGGTAGTGCCTTAATGAGCTGACTAACCAAAGCGGTCAAAGCGCCCTTTGAGTTGGTTAAGACCTAAAAATAAGGAAAACTTGGTTGTACCTTGATGAGTTGATTAACCAAGGCGGTCAAAGCGCTTTTTGAGCTGGCTAAGACCTAAAAATAAGGAAAACTTGGTAGTGCCCTGATGAGCTAATTAACCAAGGCGGTCAAAGCATCCTTTAAGTTGGCTAAGACCTAAAAATGAGGAAAACTTGATCGTGCCCTGATGAGTTGACTAACCAAGGTGGTTAAACTGCTTTTTGAGCTGACTAAGACCTAAAAAATGAAGAAAACTTGGTCGTACCCTAATGAGCTGACTAACCAAGGCGGTTAAAGCGCCCTTTTGAGCTAGCTAAAACCTAAAAATAAGGAAACTTGGTCGTGCCCTGATGAGCTGACTAACCAAGGCTGTCAAAGCGCCCTTTGAGCTAGCTAAGACCTAAAAATGAGGAAATTTAGTAGTGCCCTGATGAGCTAACGGTCGAAGTGCCCTTTGAGCTGGTTAAGGCCTAAAAATGAGGAAATTTGGTCATACCCTGATGAGTTAACTAACTAAGGCGATCGAAGCGCCCTTTGAGCTGGCTAAGACCTGAAGATTGAAGGAAAACTTGAATTGGGATAGTGCTTCCTGAGTTTGCTAAATCCCTTGAAGAAATTTTGAGTCGGTTAACGTTCTGTGAGTTAGACGATTGGGAGTTTAAGAAACTCTGGATTGGGACTATGCTCTACGAGCTGGCTAGCTCCCTAAGAGATTATAAATTGGGACTGTGTTTTGGGAGCCAGCCGAAAGCTTAAGAAACTTTAGATTGGGACTGCGCTCTATAAGTTGGCTAGATCCCTAAATGAGAATATGAATTTGGATAGCGCTCCATGAACTAGCTGAAGTGTTAAAGAAGATATGAATAGGAACAGTACTCTATGAGCTGGCTATACCCTTGAGAAAATGGATAAAGAGTAAGCACCCTTTGGACTCACTTAAACTCTATTGGCTAAGAAACATAGCTGACTCGAAAAAAAACTCTTAACTTGAGAAATTTACAAACGAGGGATTTAGTGAAAACTGTTTATAACATGAATTGAAAATTTGGGCACTATGAATGAGATGGACTGGAAAATGAATGGAAAAACTTGTAGCAAGCCTCCACTTTCTCTCTCTCTCTCCTTTTCATGTCTTTTCATTTTCTTTTTTCCTTCTTTTTCCTTGAAAGTTTGCTAACGGATACAAATTCCTATTTTAAAGGTAAATGCTATAATCATAGAGGGTATCTCATATCTACCTTAGTTTGTAACGTAAACAATGAGCTTCTTGGATAGGCCTTAAACATTTATTTTATAAGGAAAAGGTAACTCACGATTAGTCTAGTCGAAGAGGACTTCCTTACGTACTCTTGGTTTAGACGTCGCTCTTGACTATTATTTCGAAAATTACAGTTTAATTCGTAAGTAATACGCTCTGATCGATCTGTTAGGTCTTTTTGGGTTCAGTATTGTAAATTGAGCTTTTGGTCAAATGGCTTCAAAAGAAGTTAATTAAGAGGGCTTATTTTTTAAGAAGTGCTTTCATCTAACCCGGGGGTACAAGTCAAGAACCTTAAAAATGAACTAGATGTGCACTTGCCCCAGCTTCAAAAATAATTTTTATCTCAGAGAAATTGTCCTTCAAAATTGGAAGAGCTTTGAGTAGGAAGATATTGTGAGTGGGGAGGTCTTGTGTTTAAGAATCAAGTAGATAAAAAGGGTTTATATTCATGATTTAAAGTGTGATTTTGAACTAAATATGGAGTTTTTTGTTTGTGGTTGAGAATGCGATTCAAGGCCTTGTGTTTTTTGAGCAACTTAAGCCTTCTTTGATTGGGGATTTTCTCAAGCCCAATATTTGGGTATTTCTTCATTTTCCTTTTTCCTATTTTTTTTCTTTTTCTTTTTTTCTTCATTTTTTTTCTTTTTTCATTTCATTTCATTTCTTTCTTTTCTCTCCCCAAAAATAACTATCTCTTTTGTCAAGTTTTTGTCTCTAAATGAATCAAGGCCCTAAATCTATAGGTTTAGAGTGCATTGGCTTAAGTAAGGTATGTATGGCCTTTGGGGTATTTGGAAAAATGTTAGCTCTTCTTCAAAGGGAACAATTTATTGAAAACAAAAATTATCCTTGAATTGTTATTACTGGGGTAAACATGAATCGGTTTTATTAATCTTTCCTAATCAATGACCCTAACCTCCGAATTGCTCTACTGTAGGGGTGGTTCTTGACAGGGTTTATATTTGAAAGGACTTCAAATCAGTCCAATGGGGTTATCAAAGGATAATTGTGTTTGGGATTTGAAAATGAATGCCTAACTTCATTTCGGTTTACGTATCAAATTCAAAATGGACCTCCTTTAAGGAATGAGTTCAAAATATCCTCACCATAATGTCTCTTAACTCTCAAAGTGTTTAAGGGTTAGTGTATAGGATATAACTCACCTCTTTTCATTCAAAACTCTTTGAAAGTGAGTTACCAATTCCTTACATAGAGATTGATTGACCTTAGGGTATTGACCTTACTCCCCAATTCCTTGGAACGTGCCCTAGTTGTAAAATTTTAAAGACTAAATGCCCCATGCCCCAGACTTATAGGTCTTAACACACTTGAGCTTCCATATGCGACTTTAGGTTAGATTCTTTAGAGTTTGAATGGGCTGGAATTGGCAACTATTGAAGTGGAAGGGACTAATGAATTGCCCTTTTTGTTTGTACCGAGGATCAAGCTTAAGATAGTGTTTCATGGCCTTGTGTTTTAACTCGGTTCATGGTTGGACTTGATGGCTCAAGGGCATTGAGTTGGTTAAATCATCTTGATAGGCTAGGGTTTGAGTTTGGTTGGTTATTTTCTCGGGCCAAGTGGATCTGTTTAGGTTAGCTACCTTAACGGGCCAAGTAATTGTGTTTATCCTGAACCCTATAAGGATTTGTAACTGTTAGCAAATTTCTTTTCTTTCTTTTTTTTTTTTTTATAAAGAGAAAAAGAAAATGTAAAGGCTTTCATGTTACAGAGCGCAAGTGATGAGATTGTAAATGGATGATTATGGATGATTGCTTTCATAGAATTCTACATACAAGCTTATATAATTTATTGTTACTAAGGGTCTATTTACAAGCGAGGAATTCTGAAGAATAAAAGACTAAACAAAGAAAATATCTAAATCTTATTTATTCCAAATGAACAAGGCTATTTGCAAAATGCTAAATTTATGTAAAAAAATGAATATTTTAGGTTGGTAGAATACTAGGCAAAATGATAACTACCTATTATTTTACAGCTTTGATTCTTTTCGTTTTGTTTCCTTTTTTTTATTTTTATTTTTTGTCTTCTATTTACTCTGTGAGGGTTGGGTTCAGCTGATGTGGGCTAAAAAAAAAGCGATAGATTTGGGCTCCCATAGATATACTAAGGCCCGCATTAAGGTAATATTTATAGGGCTCTTTTATAGGGGTAAGATGAGCCCAATTTTGTTCTTAATAAATTCTTACTTATTTGGGCTAAAATGTCAGAACCATATCTAGAGTTTCTTTTAAGGCTAATGAGGTGGGTAGATGTGGATTTGTTTGGAAGCCCCTTGACTCGATGTAGCCATGACTGATCAAAATCAAAATTAAAGTTACAATTACAATGTATTCTAAACTTTACATAAAATTATTACAAATTATTTACAAGGAAATATTACAACTACAACTTCACAACTATCTTTATTCATTTAGGTTTACTACATCATAGGTTTTTGTAATTTTTTTTTGAAAAAAGGTTTTATGTAATGCAAAGGGGAGGGGAGGGGGTTCTAAAGGTTTTGGGGTTCTAAAGGTTTTCAAGTTCTACAACTAGTACGTTTTTTTTTTTTTAAAGCAACGATTTGATGGTCGCATTCGAACTTAAGTGAGGTAGCTTGATTGGCCCCAGAAGATAGTTACCCCACAATATCCAAAGCTTACACAATGGCCCTCCTCCTAAGGTCTTAAGACGGCCTGGTTCTGACCGTGTCTACCATACCTTTATGATGTAGAAAAACAGAATAAAAGTAAAACCCCCTAAAATTTCCCCTTAAATAAACTGCCACATAAAAAAATGTTAGTAAAAACAAATAAATAAAATAAACAAATACATAAAAATGACATACCTAAGTTCTTTTTTTTTTAATTATTTCATCTTTTTATTTTTGAAAAATAATTCTATTTTCGGTAACTTCTAGTGGCTAGCCTTTTAGCGATCCCTAGTGGAGTCGCCAAACTGTCGAGTCTGATTTTTCGGTTTTCTATTTGAAATTGATTTCTCATTTCTTGACTAATACTAAACTCTAATCCATTTAATATTAATCCTTGACTAAAGAAATTGAGAAATTCCGATTTTTTATTGAAAATAATTTTTGGAATCGCCACCCGATCGAAGTCGGGAAAAGAAAAAGAAACCGTAACCAATTGGATGGATTGATTACAATTTGGCTACCGATCTTTGATTTCAATTTTAAATGAAGAACCAAAGGGTTCCAAGTTTGGGGGCTAACCTATTAAAACCTTTAACGGGTACCACTATCTATTTACTGAAATTAGAATTATTCTTCTAATTGTAATATTTAAATAAATAAATAAATAAAATCAAAAGAAAAAAGAATCTAAGTTTCTACAGATTTTATTGTCACCCCGAAGATGTCTATGTATCCGCTAGCCGGGATCAGACGATCATAGTTCTTTTAAAAAAAATTTTAATATGTTGATTTATTTTAATTTTAAAAATACTGCTCGAGTTTACGTTTTTAATTTATTCAATTTATTTAAAAAAAAATCTAAAGGGGTCCTAATTCTTGAATGTTATTGTTTTATAAAAAAAATTCGCTAAAAGTCCTAAAATTTAAAAAGGATTTTTTATTAACTTTTATTTAAAAAAAAAAACAACTTTCTATATGACAAATCCTTAAACAAAATCAAATCTTAACAAAAATAACCATTCCTAACAACTCCTAAACTAACATAAGATATACATTCACTTAAATCAATACTTAATTTATCTAATCAAGAAAACTAATGTTAAAAGAAGAATACCTAAATTAATATATACATATACGTATATTATTATTATTATTATTAAACAATTATCTATATATAAAAGACTAAGAATAAAATCTCCTAAAACTAATATGTTCATATTCGTATATGTTATATTCAATAATTAAAGATCTAAGTAATAATAATAATAATATAACAATAATAAATAAATAATTAAACAAACAATTTCAAAACTAGAAAGAAACGGACTTGAACTTCTTGATTACGTGGTGAAGGACGATGGCTGGCGTATAACGGAATTGTTGTTGCGTGTAGTTACTGGTGTCGGATTATTGTCTGAGTTTGCTTCGCTGTTGTCCACTTTGCTGCTATCTACTTTGCTGCTGTTTATCGTGGTGTAAGGGTCAGTGTTGATGATCCGTGTATGATCTGCAGCATGTATGTATGAGGGTCAATGTTGATGATCCGTGCGTGATCTGCAGCACGTGTGTATGGAGTTTCTGTTTTGTTGTTGTCCGAAAGCGGATTGTTGATTGGTTGTGTTTGGAGCTTCTATTTTGCTACTGCAAACGGATGGGTGGTTAGTAGGGGGTTAGCCTTTTTTAGTCGATGGATGTTGAGAGTGGATTCTTTTTTCTACTATCTCCTCTTTTATATGCACGTGTATGGGTATTTTTAAGGGCCAAATCAAATCATATCTGGATATATCTATTTTATTTGATTCGATAACAATCAAACTAAATCCAAATTAATTTAAATCCAATTTAATTAAATTCAAATGATTTAATTAGTTTTTCATCTCGCTTTTGCAAAGATAGAAAAATAAAGACATATGTGCCTGCTGAGACTCAAACCCAAGACCTCAAATTAAATCCAACCCAAATACTCCGATACTTATCCGTTAAGTCGTTGGCCTATGCCTTGACATTTAGTATAATTAAATTATACTTAAACTATTCGATTCTCTAAAATAAAATTTTTTAATTAAGCTAAAACTAAAACTAAACCTAAAACTATTTGTTTTTAATAAATCTACAAAACTCTTTATAATAATTTTTTCTTTTCTTATTTTTTTTTTTGGTATTTTCATCATTTGTTAAATTTTTATTATTTTTATCTTTTATTAAATTTTTTATTATTTTTATTTTTGAATTAGGACCCTTTTTGTAAAAATGAAAATTAAGATTACAAAGGGGCAAAAATTAAGTGTCTACAAATACTATATTTGATTGTTAAATTTTATAAAAATTTTATTTTATCTAATCTTATCAACTCATAGTATCGTCTAAAATGCTTGAGCTTAATTTAAGGTTCAGACTAGTAACTAAACAAGATTTACAAAACCAATCAACAATGATAAGTTACAAAGTGTGCTATTTCACTTAAGTGGCTTCTATAGATAGTTGATTTTCTTTTTGAGCTGAATAGAAGGTAAAATAAGCTTTATAAGGATTTTGGCTAAGCTAATAGCCACTTGGATTTGATTACTTAAGCTAATTATATAAACCAAGAGTTACATTCATGTACTTTGGATTAATTTGGGGAGATTCAGCGTGATTGGTTGTTTACTCGTAATCTTTTTTAGAAAACTTCAATAGGCTTGTGTTTAAGAGGAGCCCATGGAAGGATTCATCAAGAGGATGACTTATGTTTGCTGTTAACTATTAATACAAGCCATGGATGTAATCAATCGCTAGACATTATATATACTCATGAGTTCCTTTTGTTTGAGATAATTTAGTTATCAAAGAAATGGTATTATAGCTTTTAGGTTTTTGCTTCTAAAGATAAGTCAAGGTTTATAATAAAGGATAAACTACTTTCCTCAAGAATAATGGGTTGATGCTCCAAACTTCCTATACTTATCACTTGTGAGTTTGAGCCACTTAAGAGTATCCATCCCTTCTCTTTGCTCCTCTCTCTAAATTATGTCTTTATATATAGGTTCTATGTTACTCTTTGAGGTTAAGTAACATGTGAGACTTAAGTTGTATGCATGTAACCACATCAATTGGATCCCTACCACTATATTATGGTAACTTAATGAGAGACAAAGTGAGCTGACAATTTGGAAATGATGCCTATTAGGAAGAAGGTTGTTGTCTAATTAATAGCTCCACTTAAGAGAAAGAAGTTAACCTCTTGATCATTAAGCAAAACATTCCACCACTAAAGAAGATCAATTAAGATACACCATCGGAAGGTGCTTTAGAAATTGTGTAGATGATGCATAAGCTATAGGAGAACACTAAAGCTATGAATCAATCCCTTGCGATGTTCAGTTCATGCTAGGTATAACTACTACTACCATCATGCAACGTGATATGACTTGTTAGGTTTTACTATTGTTTGCAATAATGTACTGTCCAACAAGTTCAACTAATCAAACCTTATATTATTGATGAGGACATCCTTCACAGAGGAGATGGATTAATGGGATAAAATTTCAAAACAATGTTTTGAAGGCACAAAACATAACTAAGTTCATCCATGATGAGGACAAATTTGAAGTTAGGCATTGAGGAGTGAACTGGCTCCATTTAAGCCAGGGTCGATTGGCCAAGTAGAAAGAAGGTTGACTAATTTAAGAGAGACTAAGGCCGATCAATTTAATGTCATCCTAGGTTGACCACCCCTATCTTAATCTCTATTCATCAATTTTATTTTTGTCATTTTATATCTTTGCTTGTTTGTTTCATTTCCCATTATGCCTATTTAGCTAGTAGGATTTCTATTGGTCTATCTAAAAGGATTTCTTTTATAACATAACATTGTAGACCGTTATTTTTATTAAATAAAATTGCTTGTTTGAGAATTTTCCTCTCAACAACCATACTGGTTAAGTAATATCCTTGATTTTAGAAAACCCGAGGGTTATAGAATTATTGTGTATCCTTTTGATTATTATTTGATTGTGAGTAATATCTATCTTAGAATTGATCTTCTTTGGTTCGATTTCATAATTGGTGGGTCAAGTATATCCAATTATCAAATAGTATAGATCGTTAATTCTAATTATTACATGAGTGTAAACTCCCCAAAATATTCTTTATTAATACATAGACGAACCTTCTCTTTTAGTATTGAAACCCATATAAATGTTAAAAGATTTAATTACAATTTTAACATTGATTAGGATCCAATCTGACCTTAGTTTCCTTCTAATTCACTTAAACTATATATATAAAAATAAATCACAAATACTCTAGTAAGTATACTGGGTCGGAATCAAGTAATATAGAAAAAGTAAAGTTGTCAATCCTTCGAGGATTAACAAATTATTAATCCTATACTAGTTCTTATCAATATTCAAGCAATCAAAATTTAATTAATTAATCTAATAATTACTCTAAAACTATTGAAAAGAAAATAACTATGATAAATCTAAAATTAAGCAATCAAATGAGAATCGTGGGAGAACAAAATCCACCCTAGATTATGCAAATCAAATTAATATCATGTTATATAGATTAATAACTATAGAGTCATTCAAGTGAAATCATTATATCTTAAAACTTAAGGATTTAAACCCCTTATTAATTAATTAACTTTTGCATCTTCTAATTAACAGTGGACTCTAAATTACAATCATATATCTCCTGATACTATGATTATCTAATGTCCTAAATCAATTATTCCTAATATCTTAGTGAATAATCAATTGTCAAACATCGCATTAATTTTTAAATAATTTCTAATCAATTCAATTAACTTTGCTTCCATATTGATTAATCAAATCAACTAAAAATTTCTAAGAAAACCTATATCAACTCTTATATCATTATGGTTTCTAACAATTATAATCGAAATCATAGAAATTAATCATGAATTATCCATATATCTCTTAATCCTATAACATGAATACAATTATCATTTTAACTATCTAGGGTTTCATCAATTCCACAAATAAAATTAATCAGTCATCGATTTGAAAACATAAACACAAATACTAATTGAAATTATAAGGAAATTCATAATTGAAAGTATAAGTAATTCACGGAATTGCATAAAAATAATTGAAATAAATGTCATCAATTCTGTATTGGAAAAGATAATCTTTAATTGCAACTTCAACTTGGTCTTTACAGTAAAAGCAAAATCCTCTCAATGATCAAAATGATTTTCTTGAAGAATCTGTCAAGAACTAACTAAAGATTATTCTACGACTCTTTACGTTTAAGGAAAAAGCGTCTAAAAGTCTCTCAAACAATGAAACAAAAGCTATTTATATGAAAATTTAGGGTTCGATCGCGTGAAGTTTCTTTTTCATGAAGGCCGGCGGTGTAAGTGCAATATCAACGATGTAAGTGCAAGGTCAGCGATGTAAGTACATGTGTTGATCCGAACTTCGTTAATTTGTGTAAAACTCTTCTAAATTGTCCGATATTCCACTCTTGAATCCTCTAATTCCTGTAATGTCCAAATGAAAATAATTAAATATAATTTTTTAATGATTTCTATAAAATCAATAATAATTCTATCTAAATTGGCACTTTAAAACATGAAAAATATGCCTTTATCACCTTCCATATCATGAGCAAGTCCCTATTTTGAAAGCTACAGTTATGGTACTTAGCTCTTGAAGTTAGGAAAACAAGAGTTCAACCTTGTGGCTTTTCATCCTTACATGCAACTCCTCATATTATGCCTAGTAGATATATTAGCCATCATAACCTTATTCTTATGTCTTGACAAAAGCCATAATGCTTTCTTACCTAGGACCTTCCTTTGTTATAAAAGAAGACTTGGATGTTTATCTTAGAGAGATATAGTTAAGCCATTTATAGTTTTAGATCTTAAAAGCTTGTACCATCACAATTATTACAAAATCGTACCTAAGGATTATAGTATGTTATTTTTATTGCTCAACTACAAAAAAAGTACTAAAGAACATAATTGAAGTTCATTTAAAGTTTAAAAGTCTATGGATTGGTGGATAATGACTTGAAGTTGAAGGAATTCTTTAAGGTGCTTATAGAAAAGGCATACACATGGTGTGTTAACCTTCTATCTCGATTAATAGATCAAATGGGGAAACATGTGTATGGTGTTTTTAAGAAACTTTTCACCTTAAGAAAGGGTTGCTTTGACCCTCATGAGGTAAATTCGATAGAAGCCGAGAGAGGACTTCATGGAATATATTAATCGCTTTATAAAATTTTTCCTGGATATCTAGCATATGTGCAAGAAGAAGGAGCTAGCGATTATCCGAATCCAAGGGATAATCTTTGAGTATGCATCATAGAGGAGAGGTCTAATGTTTTATTCGTTTGAGTGAGTAGTCTAACAAAGTAATGGCATTAATTTTAGAGCTTTCTTATGTCCAAATGAGGAAGGAGAATGGGTATTTATAGAGGATGGTTGTTGATCTCATTCATCAGATTGAGATCATGATCAATAGCCAAGATTAAACCCTTTTTTCATGGACCTTAAATGGATGCTCTTTCATGAGTTTAGGCTTAATAATGACTTTATTTTCTTAATATAAGCCAAATCGAAAAAGATTATATCGAACAAATTGGTCCAATAGGTCCTACTCTAAACTCGTTATGTCAAAATTTTATTGATCATTCCAATAATGTATGGACTTAATTTTGTAGATCCCATCACCTTAAGTTAAAAAGTTAAATCCATTTTAATTATTGGGCTTAAGACTCATAAATTGAATTTAGCCTTCTAGAGAAGTTAATTCACATAACATACTAAGAGTAAATAAGCACCTCAATTAGTTAGTTTTTCTTTTGTTGATGCCACTAACCCCCTCTACTGCATTTTGGTTGGTCAGTGGGTATTGCATTCGAGTGAAAAGTTACATATCCAGTAGATAAAGCAACTTTTTACTTTTTCAAACGAAAGAACAACCTTTCGGAGCTTATACGCTTAATTATTAAATCACACAGAGATAGTGTGTAATCTGTCTGGCAACAAATTGAAAGACCCTAGCTAATCATCAATGATGCTGGATGTAGTACAGAACCTCATATAGTCATCTTGTTCTTACAGTGTCATGTGCTAAGAAAAACTATACTATATATATATACACCCAAACAAGAAAAAAATAAAAGAAAAGTAAAGGGACAAGAACTTGTTCCTTGCATGCACCAGCTACGGCTCGGGTATGCTGGGAGGATGATGAGGTGGACCTTTTCTGCAAATGGGACAAGTAGAATGCAACCTCAGCCATGGATCCACGCACTTTACGTGGAAGAAATGACCACAATCAGGCAGCGACCTTAGTGTATCGGACTCTTTGTAATCCCCTAAACAGATCGGACAAGAGGAATCAAAAGTTGCTGACGAGCACTTCCTGTCGTCCTTATTATTGACCTTCATCTGAGAATACAGTAGTTTAGGATACGTGTTTAAGGTTTCTTCATTAATCCCTTCTTCCAAGGTTCCCAGTTCCATGCTCAACACGCGGCGGCCCATGACGGAGGCTAGCCTGTTGGCTCGATTGCAAAGGCAAGTTGCTATGCTGATGATTGTGATGAGCATGATGAAGCCGATCATCAATGTTATGCCATAGGCAAGTGAATTGATGCCATCTACGGAACTTTGAGGATTGAGGCTTTCTAGGGTATGGTTCATCTTCGGAGGGCTTGCTCCGTGTGTGTGTGTGTGTTTTAGTCAGTACGAGAGAGAGAGAGGGGAAGAGGAAGGAGGGTATGACTTGGAAGGAGGCTCTGGCTAAATACACTCCATCATCATCAAGAGAATATGCCTCTTTGGTTTTGACATTCTTAGTGTTTTTTTTTTATTATTTTTCAGTCAATCAGGTTTAAGATTGTAAAAATGCACATATCATTCCAAGAGTTGACTTTCTTACATAAGATTTTTATGGTGATAAGTTGGAGAGTATAATGACAATCCGTGCTGCTGTCCCTTTGTAATGCGTAAAAGGAAACATTGAGTTGGTCAGACGATTCAGAATCTATAAAATATGGCGAGAGTCTTATCATCGAGGAAAACTGTTCTCGGATTTATTTCCAATTGAATAGATCGACACATAGAATATAAGGCAAAACAATAAAACGGCAGCATGGATAGAGTCTGACAGAATACAATGGGAGGGAAAAGCGGTATTAGCGTAAGCACTGAACGGATTCATAAACCTAGTCAAACTGTAAAATACGGCTCTCGTGTAATGGTTCACCTCCCCATACTGTAAAACCCGAACAAAGCTGGATTTAAATAGAAAGCAGAAGGATTCATGAGGTTCTCTAAGGAAGTGTTGAATTTTAAGATAGATGAGAATGCTTACAAAGTTAATTTTTGGCTAGAAAATGAAATAACTTTAGTCCCCAGAAACACCTTTTTGTTGCAGGCTGTAAGTTGCAGCCGCATATCCATGGGTTTCAGCGGTTAAGCAATCAAGCAAGCAACCATAGGAATCTGCCAGAACTTAAAATTTTTATCGGCCAAAAGAAATTTGCACCAATAGTAACGCTTTCCATCCTTTGTATAGAGCTGGAGTATGTCGATTTGATATTGAAATTACCATAGATAAATGGAGGAATTTCACATAGGAAAGAGACCTTACTAATATAAAAAGCTAAAAATTTTATGGTAATGTGCTTAGAATCGATAATTGACTCCGACCGGTTTCTTTTAGCATTTTTTTGAATTAAATGGGATAGGAGCAACTCTTTTAAGGATATGACTCACTATGATATTTAGACTAAGAACGGCCTCGATTTGATATTGTGCACAAATCAAGATTATTTTATGTTTGCAACATTTAAAAGAGTGATAACATTTTGAATTTAAAGGATTTTATTCAAATAAACAATAATCTCAAGGATATAAGATAAGACCCTTTATTCGGTTAACATCCATTATTCCTTCAAGCCTAGAGAATGTTTTTGATCACTCAAGTCTAAAGCATAAGGTGAGAGCTCGTAATGTAGTTGTAGAGGTTGACATGGAGAAAGCTTTGATCGGGTGGAATGGGGCTTTTTGATGAATGTGTTACAATCTTTGTTTTTTTTTTTTTTTTTTTTTTTGCTTTATGGTGGTGAGATTATTTTCTAAAGTGTGGGTTTTCATTACATGTTAATGGAAGAGCTTATACTCATTTTGATGGTTAATGGTTAATGATACAATCATTCAATGAATTATGAATTAACTATTCCATCAATAAGATTCTTCCGGACGAAATAACTAAAAACTCCGAATTAAAGGTATTTCAACTGAATAGGTTTTCCTAGTTTATACTCTTCGGAGATTGAAAATTGATATTTTGTAAATAAAAATAAATAGTTATGACTCAATCTAAGGATATATAAAAAAAAAAGTTCTTTCTCTTTTTTTCGTTTTTTTTTTTTTTACTAATACAAATTCAACTAATACTAATTTATTTATTTCTAATTTCATTGATTTCTCATTTATTTTATGAATTTTAAACAAAAAAGTATTTTGTTGGATCACATCATAACTTATCACGAGATCGAAGGAATTATATAAATATTTGTAGAACTTTGTATTAACTATTAGGTTATTGTTTTGTTTTTCTTGTAGAAAATTTCATTTAGGATTTATCAAAGTAATTATATATTGGTCTTGTCGATTTTCACATCTTGTCTAAAAAAAGTCATGATTTTTTATTTATGATAATTGCTACTAACCTACTTTACCACAAAAAATTCTTTTAAATAATTAATAATTTAATTAGAACGATGAATCAATCTTCCATTACAAACATAGGATCTAGTTTGGATTGTCGTTGCATATTCAGCTCCTGTTGCAGCTACTGCTATTATTTTCTTGATCTATCTGATTGGTCAAGGAAGTTTTTCGGATGGTATGCCTCTACGAATTTCTAGTACTTTCAACTTCATGATTATATTCCAGGTTGAGCATAACATTCTTATGCACCCATTTCACATGTTAGGCATAGCCGATGTATTTGGCGGCTCCCTATTCAACACTATGCATGGTTCTTTAGCAACCTCTAGTTTAATTAGGGAAACTACAAAAAATGAATTTGCTAATGAAGGTTTAAATTCGATCAAGAGGAAGAAACTTATAATATCGTAGTTGCTCATGGTTATTTTGGTCGATTAATATTCCAATATGCTAGTTTCAACAATTCTTTTTCTTTATATTTCTTCTTAGCTGCTTGGCTTGAAGTAGGTATCTAGTTTACTACTTTAGGTATCAATACTATGGCTTTCAACCTAAACGGTTTCAACTTCAACCAATCTGTAGTTGATAGTTAGGGTCGTGTAATTAATACTTGAGATGATATTATTAATCGTGCTAACCTTAGTATGGAAGTTATGCATAAACGTAATACTCATAATTTCCCTCTAGACCTAACTGCTGTTGAAGCTCCATCTACAAATAGATAACACTTTGGTGTTAGTGTAAGTGTTTATGAGTTTTTGATTTAAAGTGAAAGTAAAGGAGCAATAATCAACTTTTGATAGAACAAGAAATTGGTTATTGCTCCTTTACTTAGTGTTCTTTTGTAAAAAAAAAAAATTCTTTAGTTCAACAAAGATCAATAAAAAAGGAATACATGTACTTGATGCCTTGCCTAAGAAAGAGACCCAAGTCCTAGTAAGCTTGCTAAATGGTGATTCAACATAGATTCTACATCTTGGAACCTGGCCAATTTTGGAGTTGCTTTGTGATAATGGAACCAATTGGCAAAAAGCATTAAGGCTACAAAGACTAATGCACCAATTGCAGTACAATAGAGTTGTAATTCAATAGTTATTCTAAATGCTCGTCAAATCAAAGATATCCTTTTTTATCTCTAAAAATTGTTTTAGTATAACTATTCGTGGAATATATAGAATTTTGAATTTCACAGTAGGAATTGATAGCTGCGATTGTAAGTGCTTTAGTTTATTTACATCGAAAGAGGGATCTTTGGCGGAATCTAGACCTAAATTTTTCAAACAACAAACTAACACCCGCTTAGTTGCGCATTTGAAAAACTACAACAACTTTAGGCATCGATATTGCACTTTGAATAGTTCAATCGTCGAGTAAATCTTCTTCAGTAGGTATTTGTCTTTCTGCAGCCCGATTCACTTTCACCATTTTATTCATGTGAATTGTCCATCGCACCGAGCTGAGTTCCGTGTACTAATTCCATTTTAGTATGTTTCCTAATTTTGGATCAGTGAGACGAGTTTATACATTTATATGCCATGCCGAAGGAAACAGAATTCCAAATAACACCAATAGCTTTACGATTGGCACCATCCTAGTAAGGAGAAATTCAATTTTTTATTACACTTTTTAAGCCTTTTTTCTCAAAATTTCCTTTTTTTTTTTATTGTGCCTTTGTGTTTGCTTCAATTCATCACATTCAAGGTCACATAACTTAACTTCCTTTCCTTATCGGCTGTCTTACGAACTTGAAGATTTTTCATATCCAAACAAGATATCATACCCACAAGACATGTGAATGTGATACTATAAACATGAGACAATTTCCTATTGCTCCAGAATCATGGAGACTTCTCCGCTCTTGTAATCGTGCTATCTATAAGGTGTATCGCGCCATTGGCAATACCCTTCATCCGATCTCAGAATGTTCAATCTCCGATTGTCTAGGAGCGACGACCGGAAAAAGAATGTCGAGCAACCAAAGTGAGGCCACGGAGACGTTCATAGGTGAACTCCTTTGAAGATTTGACGAACAACCAAAATCTCACTCTTCGATCAAACTTATCCGCAATCAGCACAGATTCGATAGAAAGGCGATCTCCAATTGCACATCCATGAGCATCAATATAGGTGCCACTAGCTAGTAGAACATTCAGCACCGGTTAACGATACAGACAACTGATGACAGCAGGATGTCTATGATAGAGACATGCGCAAAGCGATTATGGGCAGCTGGGATCGGTAGCAGTCCCGTTGCCCTTGTTTTCTTTGAAGGAATTGCATGAACTATCCATGGTGATCAACAATAAACGCCAAAAGGTTTACAATAAGCCAAGAAAGTTGTGCATTGAAGGTGGGGACAATGGAGGGCTCCTCATGCATAGACCAGAGACCTGACCTTTTCGGTGTTGTGCCTTCATTAAATAATGTTTGGAGGCCATGGGAGCAAACTCTAGAGAGGTCCCTACAATAACCCCATGTACAATGCTTTTTGACTACTAATGGTGATGGTGATCGTGTTGTGCAATCGCAGTCGTTAAAGTTATTGCCTACAGCGCAATATGTTGTTCTGTGTGTGGAAGCTTGAAGAAGAGCCCTTACCTTGGAGTCTTAGACCAATCCAATTGTTGGTAGCAACGCGTGCAAAGCTGGCCACGGATCTGGGCATCCTAGAAAGAAAATGATCGACAAGGAGCTGATCAGCACAATGGCTTCATGGCAAGGATGTTGGATGCCTCATGGATGGACTAGGTGCAATTATGTACACGATCGTCCAAACTGATCGCATAATTTGTGCTTTTTTATTCAAAAATAAATAAATAAATAAAAGATCATTGGCTCGTGTAGCGAACTCGTCATAGAAGATCAATGCTTTCATGCGTGGCGATATCACATAGTCGTTTGGCTCAAAGGCTCAAAATGTTTGAACTTCGATTGTCTAGGAGTGACTCAAGGAAGCGAGGAATTTGAGCAACAAAGTGACATGTTATAGAACCAGGCAGATCATTCGTGAGATGCTAGATTTTCGGTTGTCAAACCGAAATGAGCTATCTCTATGAGATTACCTGATTATCAGAGAACTGGGATTATATTGAGAAAAGCATCTACTGGCTTGAGTACATTATAACAATTAGAATTTAAAAAAAAAAAAAAAAAAAAACCTTTTTCAGGCACAGGTCATGTTTAACCTGTGCTGGCATCAGAGACCGAAACTTTTAAGATAGTACCTCCAATTATTTTTATGCAAAGCAAGGCTTAGCACCAAGCCTTCTACGGCAGTAAGATCGGGAGGGGATTACGCCTTCATGGAAGAGACTATGGAGGTGGCTATGGCACCATTAGTTTGATTCCTCTATCAAAGAGGCAGCAATTGGTTTGAGCCCTTTGCCAAAGACGTGGTGGTTGGTGGTTGGTGGTTACGGCCCCATCACTCCAAGTCTCTTGTTGGAGTGGCAGTGGTTCGTTAATCAAGCCTTCCCGCAACATAACAAAAGTCACTCTGAGTTCTCTGCTAATGACATAACAATTAGGAGCTCTAGCGACGATGTGGTATTATAGAGATGAAGTATCTTCTTCTTTTCAAGCTTATCTATGCTGAATTTTCTCCTAAAGAGGAGTCAACACTCATAATCCATGAAGAGGGTCATCATTTTAGGATCACGGCCATGAGTCGCCTCTATTCTACCTGTCAAAGTCTGAAGAGGAAAGAGGAGGTATCAATCATCGGGATGTTGTTTAAATCACATTTCTTGCTTTGGCTGACTGAATACTAACATGTGTTGTTTCTTTTTCTGACTTATTGTTTTGATACTAATGGCTCTTTCATTACTCATGTATATATATATATATATATATTTTGGTGCCATGGTCAGGGGATCAGCGGATGGTCACATTTACACATTTAACAATTTTCAAGCAAAAGAGGCATTCGTAATTGCATACTGATAGGCAGCCACTGTTTATAATATCACCATATTATGGTTGAATTTGGCAAATCCCTCAAGGACCTTTTCCTGATACAAGAAAAAGGAGAAGAAAAGTGCCATGTGCATTTGTTACCTGTAAGGTTCTATGCACAACGGGCATGCTTGTAGCCGTCATCGCATACAGCAAGCATCTTACACAATAGGCATCAACAGCAAGGGGCTTGGCGTATAGCTGGCGTTATGCACAATGGTGTCTCACCCAGTGGACATCGGGCGATGATGTTGCATGCAATAAGCAGTGTACATAGATGTAGCACGCAATAAGCGGGCATTGTACGAAGCAAAGCATCATGGAAATTCAGCATCTTAATGGTGACATGGAGGACTTCTACAACATTCTCGAGATAAAAGAGCTTGATATTGAGTCTTCTAACCCATATGAGGGTGGCGCATGTATGCATTTTTGCATTCAAGCGTTCATAGAGTGATGAAACACTGTCCTGTTCCCTTAACCATATTGACAAGGAATGTGCTACGTCTATTAATGTCCCTCCATGTAGTATTTCAAACTAATGTTATTCTAACGTATTGCAATACGATGGGAAAGCAACTCTAAGTATATTGGCAATGCCATAACAGAACAGTTTATGCTTCTGCTACCAATGGAGTGTTAAAGGGGAGTAATACCATAGAGGGTGGGTGTTAACCTGGCTCATCAAGAAATAGAGTAGAGGCATGTCATTGTTTGATAGATTTAAAGACTTCTTGTCTTTGAGAAAGCTACAATGGTTTAGAGGAACTTAGCACCCCGACTCTAATGTAGTATGTTGTTTGTCTCCATTTAGACTAAGAAGTTGCTTAAAACAAGCTTTAGGGAAACAAGCAGGATTTGCTCTTATGTTTCAAAACATTCGTATGCTTAGATTCAACTGATGGAGGTTACTGGGAAGGCATCCTGGCTTAAGGAGCATATGGTTAGGATAATATAGCTTTACCTAGGCTTGATGTGCTCAAGCATTTCCTGGATTTAAAGCATGATAGTTAGGATGTTGAGGCATTGCTTAGGTCTAAGTGTGAGGGCTTTGCTTAGACTTAGGGAATAATAGCTAGGTATCACTATAGTGCCTAAACTTAAAGCCTAAGAGTTGAGTTACTTGAGTATTGCTTAGGCTTAAATCATGAAGGTTATTATGCCAAGGTATTGCTAGAGCTTAAAGTACAAAAAATTGTAAAGGTAGGGTTCTAAGGCATTACTGGGTTAAAGCATAAAAGCTAAGATGACAAAGTGTTGCCTAGGTTTAAAGTAAGGGATTAAGGATGCTTAGGCATTGAGTGGGCTTAAAATGTAAAAACTAGTAAGCAAATGCATTATTTGGCTTAAAGTGTAAAAGCTTAGAAGTCTTAATAGCACTCAAGCTTAATGCATGAGAGTTGAAAAGCCAAGGCATTGCTTAGACTTTAAGCATGAGAGACAAGATGCTAAAGAATTATTTACGCATAAAGTACAAAAATTGAAATGTTAACTTGAGATTATGAGTAGCTAACAATTATAAGAGAATGATTAACATTGAAAATTATATTGTTGAATAACATATTTTAATTTTGTTTACAAAAGAGATGAGAGGGAATATTATTTTCTTTTATATCTAATAAATCACTAGTCACCATCAAAAGATTCATTTAGTAACATTTAAACATTATAGGTTGAGAACGGGTTGCTTTAGACATCGTTTTTTTTTAATGATAAACTATTGGGAGTATAAATGAGTAAACAAGTCAAATTGCTCGTAAGCTACTCGAGTTCAACTCGATATTTACTCTAATAGTTAATCCAGTCGAGCTTCAGCTTCATAATGCTTAGCTTAATTAACTCGCGAATCTAATTATCCTCGAGTTGGATATAAATGTCAGTCCAATAGGGGTCAAGTTTGAACACTAATTTTATTATAATTAGAAAACAAAGTTTTTTTAAATGAATTGAGCTTAAATGAGTTTAATTGAGTCAAGCTCGAGTTTATTTAATATCATGTTGAGTTAAGCTTGAGCTTAAGATTCTAAGCTTAATCAAGTTCGAGTCAAGCTCAAGCTTTAAAATTTCAAGTCAAGCTTAAATTCGAGCTCAGCACTGCATCATCTCAACTCAACTCGTTTACAATCCTATAAACTCTCCACTTTGAACTCTTTCATGTAATATTCTTCTTAAACTCCAATAATCCTTGATGGAGCAATCTACCATTTTGTAATATTGATAATACTTAGGATTTCTCCTTTTGTTTGCTGTAGGTTAGTGCTTAGCTCTAAACAATTTAATTTACTCATCTTAAAGCTAAAAGTTGAGGATATCATGTACTTTGATTGTTAAGCATACTAATGGAGGAACTTTTTGTAAAGCTTCTTTGTATACTACTCCATGGCTTTTTACCACTCTTAAAGGCCTTTCTATGGGTAGAGATCATAGACACTGTGTGTTGTTGATCCTTTACGTGTTTTCTACGAATACTATTGCCTTTTGTATCTAATAAATCACAAGTCACCATTAAAAGATTCATTTAGTAACATTTTAACATTATTTGTTGAGAATGGGTTGCTTTGGACATCATTGTCTTTAATGATAAACTCCTAAGGGGTGTAAATAAGTAAACAAGTCAAACTGCTCGTGAGCTACTCGAGTTTAACTTGATATTTACTCGAATAGTTAATCTAGTATAGCTTTAGCTTCATAATACTTAGCTCGACTAACTCGCGAGTTTAATTAAGCTTAAGTTGGATATAAATGTCAATCTAATCGAGGTTGAGTTTAAACACTAATTTTATTATAATTAGGAAAAAAAAAGTGTTTTTAAATGAATTGAGCTTAAATAAGGTTAATCGAATTGAGTCGAGCTCAAGCTTTAAAATTTCGAGTTAAGCTCAAGCTTGAGCTCAGCACTGTATCATCTCGACTTAGCTCGTTTATAACCCTATAAACTCCTTACTTCGAACTCTTTCATGTAATATTCTTCTTAAACTTCAATAATTGTTGAGAGAGCAATCTACCATTTTGGAATATCGACAATACTTAAGATTTCTCCTTTCATTTGTTGCAGGTTAATGCTCAGCTCTCAGCAATTTAATTGACTCATCTTATAGCTACAAGTTAAGGATATCATGTATATTGCTCATCAAGCATACTAATGGAGGAGCTTCCATAAAGCTTCCTTGTACACTATTCTATGGATTTTTACCACTCCTAAAGTCCTTTCTATAAGCAAAGATCATAAATGGTGTATGTTGTTGATCCTTCACATGTTTTCTATGAGTAAAACAAAAGAGCATGGGGAGAGATTCTCCATGAATACAACATACTTAGAAAACATCCTCTAATTGCAAATCTTCACTAGTTTTTTCTCATTACGTGTATTAAATATCTTGAGAATGCTTGCTAAAGCATTCATTATGCTCCATAAGGTCCTCATTTACTTCCTTCCTAATCCGCCTTATGTTTGTTAAGGTTACCCTTTCTTTCATGAAGAAGAAGTTCTTTATAAACATTTGACATATTGATAAGAATCAACTCCTTGAACCAATTACATGTAGCCAAGCTGGAGAATTACAAAGACTTGCTCGACAAATACTAGCTTAAAACCCGATTCAGGGTAAAGAGTCCTATTTCTATCTCCATCTTTTACACTACTGCTAACCCGAGTGCTGAGCTCTCATCAGTACCAGCATCCAACCTCTGTCTAAGTTGACTAATATTTATCCTCTATTTAAGTTAAGTTGCCGAGTTAACCAGCATTTAACCTCCATCCAAGTTAAGTTGCCAAGACAACTAACCTCAAGAAGACCAAAATATCCCTTAGAGTCTGAGCTCTGACTTGAACTCCACTAAGTCATCTTTAAATGTTGATTGCTTCCTATCATCTTGTGAATTGAATTCTATTTATTCCAAGCTACCTCAAGATGCATGGTAGCAAGACCAACTGTATTCCAAATCACCCTCCATTACTTGACACATGTTATTTAGCACAGTATTCTAAAATGATTCCTTACTTTTTTATAGAGTATATCATTTACCATTTTTACCTTCTTAATAATGTTTTAGGAATCCTTTTGTATATTATCCATTTTGTCTTTTCCTTATTTAGTATAACCCTAGTGAAGGCATATAAATAACTCACTACCTGTATACATAGATAACCATACATTGCATTAGATTATTATAAGTTTCCTTTTGTAAACAACCCTAGCGTTCACATCTTCCCTCTAGCTCTTATCTATTCCCTTTAGTCAATGAATAATGGTGAATGACCCCATAATTCAAACTAGTGAGTCACATCCGGTGAATTATAAGTGAAGTAAGATTAGTTGGTATATCATATCCAATTGGTAGCTGCTCGAATTTGCTAAGCCCCCCTTTGTTTTCTTTTGTTCCTTTTTCGTTGTGATGTTTCTTTGTGTGTATAACCTCGGAGATGCATCAAGGACCTGAGCAACAAACTTACACGTAGCCGAGCTAAAGAACTCTAGGGACTCACGTAAAGAATACTGGCTTGAAGCCCCATCTAAGACAAGGCTCCTATTATGACCACCATCTTTTGCTCTACTGTCAACCTAAGCACCAAACTTACATAAGAACCAACATAGTTTCTTATATAGCTCATAAGTATATGTAGTGGGACTTGAACCACAAATGGGGGTTTTCATATTGAATGTAGATAGATATCACGCACCAAGATACAAACATAATTGGAGGTTAAACTCAAAATAAGGTTCGATATCACTCACGAATACTAAATGTTACTCAAGTTTTAAATGAGAGGTTAGATGTTACTCACTAACTCGCTCAAATGAAGGGTTCACTATAATCTTAAAGTCAAGATTAATAAGAACACAAGAGAGATTAAAGATTAAAGCACATTTAATAATTTAGAAAAAGTAAACTCTAAGAGCTCAACAATATCCTTACTAAAAAAGGAATGTTCAAGTGTAATCACTATCTAAATATTCTTCACTATTTTGTGTGGCTAATTACAAATGTTGTTATTTATAGTAAGTCCTAAAACCCTAGTGGCAAAATTGTTAATACTATATAAGGCCTTAAACCTTAAAGAATGGGTCTATAATTAAAATAAAAAAAATATTCACAAGAATACAAAACTATTCGTTTAACAGAAGAAGTCGGTATGTAGCCATTAGGTTGTCTTAGAAGGAGCAAAATCCAAACTTGGCAGGGTCGGCAATCGGACATTCGAGTTCAGGTAGGAACCACTAAAGTCTGGCAATAGTTGGCCGAGATGCTCGAAAGATCAGCTTACAATTGCCGAGTTATAGGATTAGTCAGCATTAGTCTTTCCATGTCGTGCTAAGTGGATCTTTGGTCTGGAGACTTCGGTTATGTGGTCTCTTGTCTTCTCAATAGAGGACAGACTTTATGCCGAGTGGCTCCTTTTCCACCTCTTGACCTTTAAGCATTAGTTCGGCCTCAACAAAAGCGAATTGGCCTCGGTTTCAAATAGTTCGACCTCGAGTTAAAATAGGTTTGCTTCAGCATCTAGTAAGTAGGCGTTAGTTTAGGATACATTGGCCTTGGCTTATAATGGGTTGGCTTCAGCATAGACATAGTTACAAGCTAATTCCCATCATTTTTTGAGCAAACATGCCAAACTACTGAGCATACAGGTTGACTTGTTGAGCAATTATGCCACAACTTAGATAGCATCAAAATAGATTGGCCTCAAACTTCTATCCAAGTTAAGCTCTCTAACAGCTATTGGATTTTAGATTAAAACCTCATTCATGGTGAAGAGTCCTATTCCGATCTCCATCTTTTACATCACTGCTAACTTGAGTTTCGAGCTCTCATTAGTACTAACATCTAACTTCTGTTTGAGCCAAGTTGACTAATATTTGACCTCTATTTAAGTTGATCTTCTAAGTCAACCAACATTTGACCTCTGTCCGAGCCGAGCTACTAAACTAACCAACATCTAACCTTTGTCTAAGCTAAGCTACCAAGACAACTAACCTCAAGAACACTAGAATATCCTTCAAAGGTCAAGCTCTGACTTGAACTCTATAAGGTTAGCTTTGACTGCTGACTGCTTCTTGACATTCCCTAAATTGAATTTTATTCGTATTGAGTCACCTCAAGATGCATGACACAAAGACCAATTGTGTTCCGGATCACCCTCCATTGACATGTGTCATCTCACACAATGTTCTAAAATGATTCCTTACTTTTTCGTATATTGTATCATTTACCATCTTTACCCTCTTAATAATGTTTTAGGAATCCTTTTGTATATTATCCATTTTGTTTTTAACTTATTTAGTATAACCCTAGTAAGACCATATAAATACCTTGCTACCTGTGTATGCAGACAACAACACATTGCATCAAATTATTACAAGTTTTCTTTCATAAGCAACCTTAGTGTTCTCATTTTGCTTCTAACTCTTATCTATTCCCTTTAACAAGGAGGAGTGTCGAGTGGCTATATAGTTCAAATCGATTAGTCACATTCGACAAATTGTAGGTCGAGTAAGATTAATCAGTATGTCATATTTGATTAATAGCTAGCTAGATTTGCTAAGTCCCTTTTGTTTTCTTTCGTCCCTTTTTTGTTGTAGTGTTTCTCCATGTGTATGACCTCGGAGATGCATCACATATGTTTCCCAATGAGTCCATTAGTCTAAGGGCATAGTTGATATATCAGATGGATGGCTTCTCCGTAAGTGACTAGGAGAGTTTCTTCAGCTTTAAGTCATCATCTAAGCCGTAGACTACTAAAGATGCAATGAATTTTAGCGGTGCTCTTTAACATTGCCTTATTTGTTGTTGAATAACATAAATTTCAAACTCATATAATCCTTGGGATATGGCTTTGCAATTGTATGCTACTGATATGGGAGCCTAAGATACAGTACCCTTAAGGTAACTCAACTCATATTTCCTCAAAGTATATATCCACGTCTTCCTTTGTAATAAAGGAAGATCAAAGGGTAGATGTTGAGTTAGGTTAGGCATCATAGTTTTAATTAGCACAATAAGAGCAAGTTTAGGGTGGTGAATAGATTGTAGAGAATGACATATAAAGACGATGAGCTACAAGGGTAGACTTTTGCTTTTCCATCTTAAGTACTAAATGTTGCTACTATGAGGACTATTGTGTTTTGTTATGTAATAATAGCAACTCTAGACAAAGTTGCGTCTTGTAACACGTTATTAGGGGCAACCATCCTTAGCATAAATTAGTAGAACATCACTAAAGGCTAGTTTAGGACTCATGCATTCCCCTTCATTGTTCACATCATTGGTACAATTGTAAAAGGAAGCATCGATGTTGAGTTATCCTTATCGGTGTTTCTAAGTGGTTTTACTTAGTGGCTTCAATGTTAGTCCCTTGCTCTTATGAGGCATTGTTACATGGGTCGACCATTTTCTCCCTTACAGGTGCCATTACTCCATCATCGTTTTACTTTGTCCCTTGCAAAGTTGCCAAAACACAAAAGAAGGGATTTGGCCTACATGGTCAAGTACGTGTCTCAAACATCTTAGATTCGACTTAATCTCAAAGAAGTGAACTAGAGATGATACATAGAGAATGAATTAGAGAGAATGGTAGCTTGGAGAAAGAGGCAGACTATAAGTCTCGAATATATAAGTTACAAACAAGAGAGATTGGGGCCTTAACTGTATGGGTCTTAAGCAATTAAGCTTGTTCTTCATTTGAGTAGTTATTTGATCTTTGAGGGTAAAGCTCTCATAATGAAATACTATTTCTATAACCTCAAAATTGTGTTAAAGGAGAAGGCATAATTAAGTACTTATAGACTCTTGGGCTTAATGACATTTGTCATATCTCCTCGGATCGACGGATAAGATGAAGTTTGCTTATTTAAGAGTTATCTTGTTGAGTTTTCATAAGACTAAGGCTTGTGGCTACCCTCATTGAGTTTATGAGCATATCTAAGGTAGTGTTTGATTACATAATTTTTATAGCATTAGAATAAACAAAAAAATTTGTTCCATATTTAGTTTATTACTTTACTTAGTAGTTGGACAAAAAATTAAGTTGATATTTTTTACAAAATTAAGTTGATATCTTAGATTTTGTCCCATCTACATCATAGTATAAAAATGAAATCATTGTACAAAAAAAAAATCTTGTATTCTCAAAACCCCTCCATGTTATAATATTGAGTTAATTAACATTATTTTATTAAATATTACAAAAAACTTATTTATTTTATAATATAAATAATTAATTTTCAATAATTATCAAATCCATGGTTTTTTATTTAATATTATATATAATTTGTTTAAATTATATGAATTTAATAATCCATTTAAATCATATTTCAAATAATATAAAAATATAATTAAAATATATATTAGACGATATTGAGAATATAAATGTCAAAATATAAGAACAAGTTCAGTACTTATATATACTAAATAAAGGATAACATAAAGTTTTATGTTTAGTACTGTGCAAACCAAATATAGTATAATAAGCTTATACTTGTCTTATCTATTCTCTTTATCCAGTTTAATCCAATCATTATAACCAAACGCTATCTAAAAGAGGTTAATAATGAACGGATTGGTCCAACAATTCCTATTTTTAATCCATCAAACTAGTTTTCCCTAGGTTATCTTAAGATAGGAATCATACTTCCTGAATACTACCATTAGCCTAGGAAGTCAAACCTAAACTAATATTGGGCTTAGCTTTGAATTTTCACTTATCCAATTTAGCCCTCAACAAATTATAATTGTTGATCAAATGGTAAAATGTGAAAGTTAATGACTTTGAAATATTTAGGATAAATAGAAGCAAAAAAACAAATATATCTTACTATTTCATCCTTTTCTCACCTTTTAAAATGAAAAGGACCTTACCATTAAATTTTTATGTTATATAATAATATAATAATAAATTTGAACGAGCAAATCTTTAAATGGAAAATCAATAACTTCTTATACAATTAGCTCTTCTTTTGTTTTTCTTTTTTGTCCTCTTTCCTTTCTTTTTGCTAAAGGATAGTTTGGGTAAGGTTTTGCATAATTATAAGAATATAAATTTCTAGTGATCTAAAGCTTGTAAATCCCATATATAGTGCAAAAAGATTGCTCATGTGGCAAGCGCATAAAATCATCATCTTCTTATGCTAAATGTCTCTAGTTCTTAGTAGTTTAATTTGGTGTTTATTTATGGTAATCTTGCTTTAATGACTTCTTGGTTTTGATATGTGTAAGCACTTAGTAAATTATGTGATATTTGATATTTTTTATGCTTCTTTTTTCTATTTTTTTTTTATCACTTTGGCACCTTTTTCAATACCAAAAGAGGAAAGGAAGAAAAAAAGAAGAAGAAGATATCAAGAGATGAAAGCATAAGTTTACATATGCCCTCTGATGAAATTAAATATATAATATTTTTTTATAAAATTAAACTTATTTACTTTTTAACTTTATTGAGTTTAGGGTGGAACTATTAAAAATTCTTTTCCAAAAAAAAAATCTTAAATTTTTTCCTTAAAAATATGTGAACTTTTATGTTTCAACTTTCTTTCCCAATCATCGTCTCCACCGTGATCATAATCATGACAAGATAAATATATATATATATATATATACATGAAAAGAGATAAAGGTTCAAATCAGATATTTTCAAAGCATATATTTTTTCTTTCTGCCAATTGTGGGGGTTAAACATATAAATATATATAAATATATATATATATATGTGTGTGTAATATCTTATGTTGACGAAAGGTTTCATAAGTCATTGCATATGTCATCTTCATGAGCCACCATTGTTTATACCCCTTTTAGATGTTAAACATGGAAAAATTGGATGTTATGGACAAATCGGGTATCAGCATCAGCACACACATTGTTGAAAAACAGGCCAATTTAGATTTTATATTATAAGCATACATTATCTTAGAAGTAAGGTCTGGCATATTTGACTGGAAAAATGAAATCGAATGGTACAAAATCAAATATTCTCTAACGAAATACTAAATATAACCCTAAACGCTACGAATGCACATCAACATCAAGAGTTCAATTCGATAAAAGAAATTCACAACACCGCTTTAATTTACACAGCCGACTGTATATTGAAGAAGTTTGCTTCCTGAAGTTGAATACTTCAAAAACTCAATTACACAACGTAAGAGCATCCATGAAAAACATTAGGATCGGTTTTTATGCGAATACTGACGATGCTAAAGAAAAAGAAAAGAAAAATCCATCGGAAATGCTTAATTATGTACGTATGTGTGCAACTAGGAAAGGAAAAGCAGCCTACCAAAAATATGCGAGAAAATTGCTCTCTCCATTCCACTCCATAATTGGAGATCTACTTCATCTATAAGAATAATCACGTCGGGCAGCAAACGGCATCGTTTCGGCGAGAGGAGTCGAAAACGGTTTCGGAACCGGTGAGTTCCGGCAAATCGGACACGTAGGGTTCAACCTTAACCACGGCTCGACACACTTTGCATGGAAAAGGTGATGACAGTCGGGCAACACCTTGAGGACATCCGTTTCCTTGTAGTCAGCCAAGCATATTGAGCAACACGACCTTGTGGTATCACCTTTATGAGCTCCGGCCCTGGGGTACTTGAGTTTTTCATAGTCATTGGTGATTATCTTGGAACCACTTGCCTCTCTATTTCCCGGGATACCCAATTCAACGTCGATGGAGTCTTGTTGATTATCATCGCTATGTGGGCTGGTATCGGTTCTAGGAAGGTGGTGATGTAAATGGAAGGATGGGTCTTCATGCATGTGCATGCGATTGCAGATGTAGGAGATGACCGCGATGAAGATGATGATGATAAGGATGACAATGGAGACTGCGATACCATATCCGACCTTTTCATGCGAAGCGTTGTTGGAATTATACGAGTCGTTCATCTGATGATGTTTTTTTGCTAACAATTTCAAAAAGGAAAACGGAGGGTGTGAAGTTTATTAAGAGAGACGAAGAGGCTTAAAAGCCTCAAAATTTTACTTTTAGTATGTCAAGGTTTTCTGCAGCTGCTGCCTACTAGGAAGGAGAGAGAGAGATTTTCAAGTGACTTTGTATTTCAAGTAAATTTCTTCCTAATTTCCGGGCAAGTTAACTTGAAATTTCAATTCATAGCTCGTGGTTTAGGTGGCACTTTTAATACCGTTTGTTTGCTGTAATGAAACAAGTTCATAAAAAAATCAACACTGTGTTTGACTATTACTGATAGTGGAGAAATGGGTAGAAATGAGTGGAAGTGAAAAGAAATGAGTACAAATTGGAATGAACAAATAAAAAGAAAGAATTCTATTTGGTTTGTTTGGTTCATCTTTTAAGTGAAAATTGAGACAATACAAAACAAAATTACCTCGATTTTATTTTGATGAACTATATTATAAATAATGTTTTTGTAATTTATAATCATTTCTGCTTATTTCTCTCCAGAATTGAATAGGAAAAAAAAAAAAAAAAGTGGACTAAAGTAATGGAAATATTTCCACTTACTTCCTTTCCTTTCTATCCATTTCCACTTCTTGTTTAAGTTGGCAAACATGTTATTACCTCTCGTTTGTTTAGATGTCTTTCCGTTTTCGCTTTTTTCTATTGAACTAAACATAATGTTTTGGAAAATAATTTATATGGAATATAGGTGTTAGAACACTTATTAACTGATAAAAAATAAGTCTTTCAAATTTGTATATACATAATTAGAAAATAATATTTCGAAAAAATATAAATAAATCTTAAACTTTGACTTAAGTGGATTTACCCTCTAAATTTTTAAATATTTTAAATCACCCCTATACCTTGATAAATTCACAAGTAATCCTTATAAGTTATAAATAACCTTTTAAACTTTAACCTTGATGCATGAATATTCTCTTTAACTTATCAAAATATATATGAAGAGCTCCTAGATTTTGACCATGGTGTATTTTTTTTTTAAAAAACCAAAAATGGAAGTGCTCTTTATGTTTTCAATTCGTTGAATGGGTGATTTTTGCAACATTTGAAAATTTTAGATAATAAATCAACACCTAGGTTAAAAGATAGGGAAATTATTTATAGTTTCCCTCCTCATATTTAGAGAGGATCTCGATAAAAAGTTTTTTTAGATAGTAATTCACAAAACAGTAAAAATATTATATTTTTAGGATAAATTATACGTTTAAAAAAAAACCATTAAAAGTTATAAAATTTTCTTTTTATTTCTTTAATGGTAATAAAGGCTGTAGATAATTGATAACATAAAACTCAAAATTTATGAAACCAATTACAAATTCTTAACTAGATTTGAATCCTCTCTCTTTTTTTCTTTCCCCTTTCAATATATCAATAAGTGATTAAAATTATCTAGAGTTTTAAAGTATTTTATGTCATCATGATAATATCATGACGTTATCGATTTTGTCTCTTGATACATTAACTTCTCGGGAGGTCATTCATCATGGAATTATCCTAACTTGAGGAGGTTTAATCTCAGAGTTTTAACGTACTTCAAACTACTTTAATAGTTAGAGTTACATCACTTAGTATTTCAAAGGTATTATAGGTGATCTCTTGGAAACCGCAACATTAAAGAATAAAACCGTATAATGTTCCATGTTAAAGCAAACATTATATTAATGGGAGAATTTTCGATCAAGTCATTACAATTTTCAAAATGTGACACATTGTTGTTGATGATAAGAGATTAGTCTTTATCTATAAAACCAGTATAAACAAGTTCAATTGTTTCGTCATAACCTAGATCGATCAGAACTCCATTAAACAAAGAAAGGTAAGACTTTAATTCATGAATTAAGAGAGCTCATTCTATTCAATTCAAGTTAACCATAAATTATAATTTTTTTTTCTTTTTTTTAAATGGCAATAAATGCTATGAACATAGACCTCTATAACATCTATCTCTAAATTTTTGAAATTTTTAACAAACTATTAACTAGATTTGAATCCTCTTATTTTTTCCCTTTCAATTTACAAATCAATTATCAATATTATTTAGTTTTTTAAAATAGTCAATGATGTCATCATCTTTTTTTTTTTTAACTTAATTATTGATTGCATGTAACAGTTTTTTGAAATGTTAAATTGAGAGAAATTTAAAGAAAATAAATTAAAAGAATCTATTTCCCCCTTCCCTAAACTATTATACTATGTTTGGATTAGAGGAAGGAATGGGAAAGAAAGGAATAGAAGAGGAGAAAAGAATTTTTTTTTTTTTTCCCCTTATTTGGGAGGAAGACAGGAAAAGGAGGGAAGGGATTTGCAAAGGAATATTTTTCCTTAAGCCCACGAAAACCATCCCCTCTAAAAATAGAGAGAACGTGAAAAGAAATTATGTAAAATTATTTGAATGATAAAACATTTTTGAATTTTAAGGATAGTTTAATACATGAACTAGTTTAAAAAAAATATTTAATTAACATTTCTTTCAAAATCGTTGATCTCCATTCCTTCCAATTCTAAACAAGCTTTTTCCTCCCGATTTTTTTCCTTCCAAAATTTTTTCTGTCACTTCCCTTCGTTGTTATTTCTTTCCTTCGTCCCACACAGTGTTAAGGAAACTTCAAGTTTAAATACGTTGCGTGCAGCTCCATTGCGTGGTCATTGACTTTTACGAGTCATTTCTAGGCAAAAGGTTCACGTCATTCAATTGAAGATGACATTCATGAACCGACCCAGGAATCCCCTGGAGCTGGAACATTTACTAAAATCTAAACCAAGATGTTCTTGTTAATCACCTTTTATTTTGATATTATTATATATCATTGCGTAAAATTAATCGAGCAAACAAATGGGTGGGAAGACTTAGACTTATGTTTGAGAATTTACGGTAAATATGATTGAGACCTTAATAAACCGCCCATTAGCTCCATCCCGAGCACAGCACACGAATAAAAAACTCTCTTAAACTCTTAACACTATTAGGCGTGTGTGCCACTGGTCTTGTAGACATGCTTTCAAACAATAGGTATCGTAAACTACAATTCAATATATAGCGTTAAATTATAGGATAAATCATATCCACTACTCTTACAAATTTTAAAAATTATATGGATTCTAATTTCATTAGAAGTCAATACTTATTCTCTTAAAAAACTTATATAGCAATCTAATACCCATTTACTTCATTGAATGTAATGATGAGGAAATAAAATTAAAATTCTTAAGTAATGTAATAAAGATATAATATTTATTATTTTGTTTAGTTAGATTTATAAGTAATTTAAGAATATATACGTAATAAAATGTTAATAACTAGATTTCTCTTAATTCATTTTCTTCCTCAATCAATCTTTAAGTAATTGGTGAATGCGGCAAGAGCAATAATAGTGATGATGGTCTTCATCGATGGTGATGGTGATAGGTGGCAGTGATGGGTGGTGTTGGTGGTGGTGGCTCGTGGTGGTGGTAGTAGTAGTAGTGGTGACGTGGTGACGTGGTGGTAATAGTGATAATGGTAATAATAATTATTAAATTAGAATGAGATCATTTTTAAACAAATATATAAAATTTTTACAAGAAATTGTGAATTTTTATTTGAACTAAAAAATCTCTATTACTTGAAATACTAGAGATTCCTACAGAATTACGATTTGAAAACAAAAATCCAAATAAACGTTTTAATAAGAAATCCTCTCAAGTGAATAGGGGCATAAGTGTTCCTTCCAATTGAGTAGCATGATCGTGGTATCGACATAGCATTAAGTTGTAATTAATCATAATTTATAAATTAGTAAAAATGTCTAATTAGAAAATGTAAAAAGAAATAAAAAGGGAAAGAAAAAAAAAATTAGAATATTGAGTTCTCCATCAATGTACACATCATCCCTTTTTCTTTAAGAAGATTCATCCTCGGATCTAAACTTGTTTATTTTAAATGTATAAAACATTCTAGCTTAAAGGTGTAATCCTAAATAAAATGAGCAATGCTAAGTTGTTTGTTAACAAAATTCATTACCGGAGTCACTTTTGCCTTAAAAAAAAAAAATTTCTTGTATGGCACCTTAATTGCTTAAATTATATGATATAACGATAGATCTCCTAATGATTTTCAAAAGGTGGCACATTATTGTGGATGATAAAAGATTGGTCTCTATCTAGAAAGCCAGTATAAATAGGTTCAAGTGTTTCGCTACAATCTAAACTAGATCAATAAAAACTAAATTGAATAAAGAAAGGTAAAGCCCATTATTCATCAATTAGGAGAACTTATTTCACTTAATTTAAAGCAATTATAAAGGTTTGGAAAACTCAAAGTTATTAATTCATTATCTAATTTTGAATTACATTATATATCTATTTATACAATCATGAATAGATCCAAAGAACTCTTAAATAGTATTTGATTATATAATTTTTTTTAATACCAAACTGGACAAAAATTTTTATCTAATATTTCGTTTGTAAACTTGTTTGATGACTGGATAAAAATTGAGCTAATGAATTGGATAAAATATCTAAATTTTGTTTTACCTATACTATGGTACAAAAATAAAATTCACTGAATAAAAATAAAATTATCTTCTCAAAAATACCTAACTATGTTACAATATTAAGTTAATTAATATTATTTTTATTAAATATTACAAAAAATTATTTATTGTGTAATATAAATAATTAATTTTTTAATATAAATTTTATATTCAGTATTGTACAAATCAAATATGATATAATAAGTTTGTACGTAAGAGTATGCAAGCAAATTAAATGAGCCAACCCGGCTCAACTAACTTTGACTCATAAGGTAAATGGGCCGAGCTCATTTGATCGGCTTTCAAACGAGCTAAAAAACTTTAGCGCTAATCTATTTAAAAAGTAAGATAAATGGATCGGACCACGAGACAAAAGTATAAATATATTAAACGTGTCAATCCAAATCGGTCCACTTTAGCATACGAATTAAACGGGTTATGCTCATTTGACTCGCTTTTAAACAAGTCAAAAATCATTTGCCTAAACTCGTTTAAAAAGTGGATTAAACTGGTCGACTCACGAGATAAAGTCCATTTGCACATCTCTATTTATGCTGTCTAATTCTATTTATACTTATTTTATTCAATTCTCTTTATCTATTTTAGTTTTTATAATCAAATATTATCTTAATATTAAAAAAAAAAAATTGGAAAATTTCCTTAAATGTCTATAAGGAAGTATAATGTAAAAAGAGATTTTTTGAAAGGATGGGTTAAGAGCAGGACTTGAGTTTATGTTTTAATAGTCTACTACGAATCCCACTCGACGTTGGATATTATTAGATTTGAAAATATATTAAAAGCGAAACTTCTAAAGTCGGTGTAAATCCACAATAATGATAACAGGTCAGAGGAAATGAAAGTTTCATTGCTTATTGGCAAACAGCTGGCGTAGTGGAACCCACTCTGAATAGGAGGGGAGATTTTTGCTGGTTTCGGTTCAACCTATACGTGGGCACACACCACGTAGTAAATGAATAAATAAAAAAGGAAAAGAAAACACTAACTGTGTCATCATATCGATCACGTTTGTTGAATAGGGAAATGTCAGCACTCACGATCACGAAAAACAATTGAAAAACAATAAAAATTAAAAAACACTTTTCATGAAAGTGCATAGAGAGGACGGCGAATAGTGAAAAGACCGAAGGAAATCTCGTAAGCTCGTCATCTCCGTTTTTATACCCTACGAATTGACATGTTGGAAACGTAACTCAGCAGAGTAACTTTGCATCTGCAATGGATGGCTTTGTAAATCCTGAATACAACGTAAGTAAAATCCCTAAATTTATGATATGGAGAATCATATGGTTATAATTTTCATTCTCTATCGATCCTTCTTGATTATTTTTAATTCTATCTATATTTACCGTTTTTATGAAGTTTTATAAGGAGAGTCATTATAAGCTGATTATTTATTAATAGTAGAAGATTTTTACTATGTGGTACAGTGATTTTTCTCTTATTAGGTTTTTCTACGAAATTTATTTATTATCTCTCGTTTCATTTTATCGTTTATGGCTAATAGGCTAGAGGGAAAGTATTTACTCCAAAGGACGTTATTTTTCCTAACAAGGATAAAAAATAAAAAATAAAAAATTATGGAGAACAAAACATGTTTGTGAAGAAGTTTATTGGGATCAAGCTATTAGTTTGCAAAGATTAAATGTTGTAACAAGTTCGTTTAATGCAATTCCTATTATGGTAAAACAAGTGAAAATCAAAGAAGGCCATCATCAAGCACTCATTAAACGAACTTCTATGCGAGGCCTCAAATATTTATCAAAGACGATTTACTTTTCAACTTGAAGCATATTAAGAACACATTACTAATGACCCAAGATCCCAATATGAAGCCACAAATGTTCAACTGCCATCTTGGGCAACATGATTATTGCAAAGACAAAGTAGCATGTAACATTAGATGAATATTACACGGCATTATTGTAAAAACAAGTGCAAAATTATCATGCCACATCCAATCAATAGGTTGAAAACATCAATACTATGAACATCCAATGATGAAGCAACAATTCGACAATGTACATGTGCTAAATAGTAACTTGAAAAGTTACTAGATGTATTTAAGAAGGGCTTAAAACTATAGAAGGTTATTTTGTTAATTGGACTGAAAGCCTAATTTAATACCATAAATTAGCTTTTTAAGATAGTGATACAGCATATGGCACTAACCCCAATTATATAGGAATGCCTTAAGGTGATCTTTTTTTATAAATTTAGAATAGAGACCACTAAATTGGTCTATCTGCTCTCATCCTTTCTCAATTGCCTTGCATTCAAAATAAGTCTTTCAGTTGGCCTTCTATTCTAGTAAGCCTTTATAAACTTGCTTATATAACTTTTGGCTTGACTAGACTCATTTATAATAAATATCATGAGGAGTTACAAACAATTAAGAGGCTTCATTTTGTTTGTTAATCATTAAAAGTGATCCAATGGATATTATCAACAACTCATCTTATCCATTGATCTTCAAAGTTATTGATGGTTGTTATCGAGCATCAAAATTTTAAATAGAGGCCTCCTCCTCCTCATCTAACATATTTAGAGCATTGCAAAGATTTCTTGAAACATCGTTACACTATTGAAATCAATTAAAAAAAGATTAAATCGCCGAATCTAAGATGAGTAATCAAGGAATGATTAAGAACGCTCAAGGATAATCTTGTATCACATACATGCAATAGATATTTGAGTTTGTTTATTTTTCCTCTCATGTCTCTATTTAACAGTATCTCTTTATGCATCATTAACTTAAGACTTCTTAAGGTCATCTAGCAAGCTACTCATACATGATTGATTAAACCCCACCCAGTATAACCACCTGTCATTTTCTTTGTGCTACAACTTAAATTTCGTTCGACTCAAATGTAAACTTGATTCGTTTATTTTCAATATTCATTTGTCAATAGTTAGGGTTCCATTCTTTCTTTGTTATGATTCCATGTATTTATCATTAATCTGTTATTGGATTATATTACTTATTTTTAAGTAAGTTTACACTAGATTTTGTTTAGCTTAATCACGACAAGCAAATTATCTTCTTTTTATAAAGAAATAAAACTATTACATTAGATTTGGTGTTATTATTCATTTCAAACAAGTGACCTAAATCTTATGATAAATTAGAATTTTTTTGCTACATTTATCGATAAAATGTCTAGAATTATATTATCAGGTTCATAAAGTATACCTTCATGAGAAATATTTAATTGAAGAATATGTGACTAATTGTTAGGTATTACTTGGTTGATAAATAAACTAGTTGCAACTACATGGAAAAATTAATAGGTTATTGGACAATTTACCTTTAAAAAAATTGTATTATGAAAATGAACACAATATTTCACATGCTATATAAAATGCCATATAAGTTCTAAGGGCAAAAGTTTTTAGATGGTTCTTGCATGTTGTAGATTGGTTTTGATTCCAAAATTTTGAGAAAGATGCTTATAGAGTAAAATACAAATAGGACCTCCCACTCTATCAATCTTTGTATTGTTTCATCCTTATAGGAAATATCAACTATATAGCTCAAGAAATACAAATAAATGATTTACTTGGTTATTTTTATCTTAAGGAGATGTTAGTGTTTTGTACTTTCGCTATGAGTCTTTTAGAGACACTATTACAAATTGTTGCCTAAGTTGATATAGATATTTTTAGCAAAATATTTTTATTTTTAGTAGTAATTGTCCCTATGCATATGTAAATAAGTGATCCCATAAGAGAATAAACAAGTAAGAAATATTGATTTCTTAATGAAGAGAAGACTTCGTCAACCGTAATCAAATTAGTTGTTGATTTACTAATAAAAAAAAAAATTACAGCAACTTGTTTCAATGGTGGTGACCGATGTTGGACCATGGGAACATGAATGACGAAGATTTCAGCTAACTAATAAATTTCCCTAACATTATATAATAATTAAATTAATAAATCGTTTACTTCTGGGAAAAGTAAAGTCGTCGGCAGCAATAATGAAATCAAAAAGAGAAAAAAAAATTAAAAAATTCCAACTATGCATTATTTGATTCTATTGGAAAACGTAATACAGTTGGACGGAAAACTCCAAAAAGTATTTAAACCCTAATCTTGCCTTACCCTCTCTTTCCCGTACATTACCAAGTAGAAATACAGAAATTGCCAAGAGAGTGACACCCAACCTAGTCTATGGACTGACTTGTCTTAGGTTGTTGGACAACAGCCCATGTAAACATCCTTATTGCCCTCGTTTTCATTATCGAGCTCCGGATCTTATATGTTTAACTTTTAGGTGACTAACCGAAGCCCCAACTTCCCCAAATTCAGCTCCATGTTCTCTCTCTCTCTCGGTATGGAATCTCCAATGTAAACTTGAAACTTGACGAGAGTAGTTATAGTTTTAATTTATCAATAACCATTTCTCTTTAAAAATTAGACCCATTTTATATTTCATATAAATGGATTCCATGAATATTATAAACACGTAAGTGATAACACCAATTTCTTACTTAAAAAATTAATATATTTGGGTCTTCTTTATTTAACTTTGCTCAATTTTTCTCTATTTATAAATCAATGATTGAGATTATCTTTTTTTAAAAAAAACATCATATGATACTATCATCACATTATCATTTTCCTTTTAATTTTAACCATGAATAAACCGAAGGAAATTAAGGAAAATTAAATAAAGAGAATTCATTTTCAAAACTTTACGAAGAAAAAACTACACCAAAGCATACGGAAGTACTTCATCTATTGATAGGATGGAGTTACAAATACATATATTTTGAATTATGACTAATGTCACGTCTGTTATAAAGAAATGAATCAGAATGGAATTACAATTCTGCCTTTTATTCTCTTTTCCCATATTTGGAAATACATTTAGAAGGTAAAATAATTCCAACTTTAAGAAGGAATTCAATCCTACCTTTGAGAATATGAAATGATAATTTTATTTCCCCTTCATTAATTAGAATTAGTTAAAATTACTCATTTAACCTTCAAACAAATTATGATATAAAATAATTAAAAATAATTTTAACAAATAATATTATTTGGATATTTAATACCACTCTATTTCATTCTATTTCAAGATATTTCTAAACACAAAAGGATTTCTCATTCTAATCTAATCCGCATTCCATTTCAATCTATTCAATTCCATTTTATTTCAAATATATTAAAACAATTTTTTCGTATTAAACATAACATATGAATTTTAGTTATTATAATTTAATAATATAAATACGAATCTCCTAATTTCTAATGATATAGATTGGATTCAATCTCTGCTTTCTAATATTGTAATACAATATAGTTGAAAAATTGATTTTTTTTTTTAAAAAAAGTGGCACTAAGAGCTAATATAGCTAGCGCAATAATGGAATTTAAACAGTAAGAAATGTGCAAGAGGTTACAAAAATTTCTTAAATCTACTAAACTGGAAGTAGCTTTTGACTTTCTTTACTGCTTCTGCTCTCTACCTTGCTTCCTTTTTTTCACTCTTTAATATTCCTGATCTGACTCTCACTCTCGTTGTTTATACGTTGCACGTGCATGCATTGAAAATTGCAACTACGGACTGTGATAGGACAAATCGAAATTCGAATCAGATTTTACCTGAAAATTAATAATCCGAGGCTTGCTTTAAAATATATATATATATATATATATAAAGATAATTAGATTAATGAGGCATATGTTTATTACGAGTTGTCCTAATCTCAACATCCCATTTACTTCACCCAATGAAGTAGACTCCTAATAATATTCTTATTCATTACGAATAAAATAGACCATGATAGATTATTAAGCGATTTTGTGTTTTCATTTTGTTTTATGATGCTTATACTCATGTTTAGCCCTAAGATTATTATTGAGGGATTATTTCCATAGTATTACAAATTAGAGCCTTTTTTTTATAATTAATATTATCAAAAAAGATTAATCCTTTTAATCCTGTTCTTATCAAACCCAATTCCTCGAAATTTGGTGAACTTTGATTACTAAGATCATTGTGAATCATGTCAGTATTCTATCAATCTTTGCATCGTTATTTTGTAATCATGAGTAGCATGGATGATGAAGAAGATTCAACCATGATTTTCTTTGTTGTTGAATATTGAGTGGTATCTATTAACAATTCATCCATGTGTTTTTTACATTTCCATGCATATTAAACCCAAAATCACATAAAAATATCCAATCTTATTCCATATTTTCCCATTGATCTTAATTTCGTCAGTCAGTAAACCTTGACCATACTAGAAATTCGCTTCAAGGGACTTCCAAGTACATAATATTTGACTTAGGCTACTCCAATCATATGACAAGTGACAAAGGAGAAGTTACAAGTCTCAAAGGACATTTGAGTTTTGGTGACTACAAAAAACTCAAGGCTTCTTTCACGTAGGCATAAATGTAATTGGTCCTTCATCCCTCATCCCTCAACCCTTGATCGAGTCCAACTGCAAAATGCTTACCATGTGACTAGAATCGAGAAAAACCTTTGTATCAATGGCATAGCTGACTGTACCAGGTAATTTAATGGTATTTTAAACCCAATAACGTTAAAATTCGTCGGGATGTATAATTACAACGCCATTCATGGAGGGACAAAAGTTAAAACATCACCGATGTCATGTCTATCGAAAGATTTGGGCATGTTAGGTATGGTAACTTGAAGATCATGATGAATACGACAATGTTCGATACTTCTCAGTTCCCCCTAGTTGAAGCTCATATCGATACCATGTATGCATGATATTTGTCTGGCAAAGCATATCGGTTACCATACAGCAAATCTAAGTACACAAAGACCAAGATGCATTTGGATTCATTCTATTCTTTATGTGTTGGATCCAATCGAGCATCCATCAATCAGCAGATATGCATACATAATAACTTTCATCGATAAATACTTTAGGTACGTCTGGGTATATTGCGTAAAAGAAAAGAAAAGTTAGATTAGTTTAAAGGGTTCAAAAATTAAGATGAGACATTCAATCTTATGAATAAAAATATGCAAAAGATCTTTTGAATAAGTATGGTATGCTATAATACATTCTACTTTTAAGTAGAGTCCAACGTCGAGCTGAATACAAATGAAAGGGAAAGAGTTAGGAGCAACAAAATATCATCAGCTGGCTTGACCAAATCTCTTGTGCAGTCGATCTAAATACTCGGTTTCTGCCGTGAAGAGATAAGATGAGAACCAAGCTCCATAAAGGCAACCCTAATTTATGGAATGCTATATAAAAGCTGAGCATATCATAAGACACTAGGATATTGAGATGCTAATTATGCTTGTAATCATATGCATTTAGTATAGCATAGTATCATGGTGTAGCAAGTATCAACAAACAGCATCCCTTTGAACAACGTAAACAGAATACCGAGCAGCGACGACTTTAGTGCAAGAAAGTACATAGCTTATGAATGTTCTACCTAATTTTGTAGTAACTCTATCTTTTAATAATACTTCAGCTATTCAGTCAATTGAAAACTCAGTATTCCATACATTCATTATCATTTCTTAAAAGAGTGCTAGAAGGAGAAATAAGGGTGCATGACATTCAAATGGAAGAACAAATTGCTAAAATCTTCACAGAAAGTTTCGGTGCAAAAAAGCTCAAGGGTGCACAATTCGGCTTCAGCAAGAATTGGGTTGAGGTTGGAGTTGAGGGGAAGCTTTAGAATTCAATTTTGATCTCTTTCTCTCAAGAATAATCTTTAGATCTTTTTTTTTTTTTTTTTTGGGGGGGGTGGTTGGGGGGGTTTAATCTTCAGAAAATGTGGAGAAGGTAGCTAACTGCAAAAGTTTATTATAGTTATAATTTAAAAATAAAAAATAAAAAAAAACACATAGTAACATGTAAAATTTGTTGTTGAAGAAAGCTATTGTAGCTATCATCTTCCCAGTCACAATTTAAGGAGGTGGAGAGAAGATCTCGTCTATAAATGGAAGGAGAATCTTTTCCATTTTGTGCACTTAGAAAAGGAAAAAAAAAAAAAAACCTCAAGTGTGTGGGAATCAGAACAAACATAAGTTTTAAAAAAGTAGAGTATTTGTATTAAAAGATTGAAGATAAATATAGGTAAAGGTAACAAGTGGCAGGTGTTCTCTACTTTTATGAAAACTAAAAAGGTTTTCTCTTTTCTTTTTTCTTTTAAGGTAAATGACTACAGAAGTTGTTAGTGTTAAAATGTATAGCCTCCTATGAGATAAGAGCATAAAGTGTAGATCAAAATTGTTGTATAAATATCCCCTTTTACTGGTAATTTTTACAATAACTTGGAGCACCAAGTTCGACATTTTCGCGCTTTTGCAATTTCTAACTATGCTTTTTTGTTTTTCAAAAAGGTGTGACCTGTATATTCCCAAATCAACAATCGTTAATCATTGGTTAAAAATGGCATAATATACACATCCCTCAACAAGATACCGAGTCGCAAGTACTTTATTGAGAACCTTCAGTCAGACAAAACAGCATAATCAAAAGAGCTTTTTCCTTCGAAGACTCGTCCAACTTAGAGCTTCCCCAAAAAATAGGGATCTAAACGAGCTAAATTTAGGACAAATCATAAAAACCTAAAACCTATCTTATTATACTAATAAGGTTTCTAAATCCATCCCAAAATCCTATAAAATTCTTAATCCTATACCCAAAACTCATCTCATTAGTACTCACTTCTTAATTCACCAAACATATTGGTAATTTTTTTTTTTTCCCTCCAAATGACTATTTTTTCTTTCATAAGAAATTGATTTGCATTATTTATAAAATATGAGTAATACAATGAAGATTAAAAAATCCATTTATTATACCTTCTTCTACCTATGTATCTTATCGCAGCAATATATTTTGATGATCGATGTACTCCATCTTAACTTTTCAATATCTTTTGATTTTGAATATATGGTTAATGTTTGAATCAAATTTATTATTTACTTATCTATTTCTCTATACTATATAATAAAAAAATATTAATAGATAGATGTTCAGAAATACTAGGTAAATATAATCAAAATTATTATCATCCCTATTTTCATCAATTTATTATCATCTATTTATTATGTTAAGGACTAAAAATTTTATTTAATATTATATTATTAATTAATTTTTTTTATTAAATAATGAGTTTCCCACAAGTTTTTTTTTAAAAAAAATCTCATATCACATCTCAAATCCTAATGGAATTTTAACCATATCCTAAAACTCTCATCTCACAACTCTATCGATTAGTACCCTGTAAGGTTTTCAATAAGTTGAGCAAAACGTGTACCTATAAGATTTGCCCCGTTACATCCCTAAACATGAGATGTACAATTTGGAATTTTGCTTGGGTACGTGCATCTCACCTAACATTTTTAACCAAGATCTGATTATCGCTTAACCGAGAATAAGGTAAATCACATAGTTGTGAGAAAAGAAAGACAATGATCATTAAATTGCAACAGCACGTAATCATAACTCGCGCTTCTCAAATATACCCCTGATCATAAAAAGATAAGATGATCATACAACAGCGCAGCCCAGATTTAACAGGTAGAGCCAATGAGGATTAACAATTGGGCACAATAGGTGAAGTGCCCAAAGAGCCTTTAACTTAAAAAGCATTAATGGGGACTCCTCGGGCCTTTCCCGACATATACATTAACTTTTTCGGATAACAGAGTAAACTATATATATATATATATATATGTATGAGTAAATAGACCTTATTTTTCTGTGTGCACGCTTGGCCACAATTTCTTTGTACACTATTACAAGCAAACTCAATAGCATTCAATACAATACTTATAGTTGATTGAGCTAAAATTTGCAGAATATGATAAAAAAAGATGATTACTTAAGAGAATATTATTAAGCACAATACACCAAATTCTCATCCACGAACAGATGTACGAGGAACAGCAGGTAAACCATGTTCGTTCTCTGCCTGTTGAATTACAAACAGGAGATTTTCAAGTCAGGAGAAAACAGATTAATCTGGTGAAGCTAGTAATTACAAGCACAGCCAAGAATAGAGAAGGTTAATCCATGGAAAATTATAGTGCAAGTGCTCTATTTCAGCATTCAATCAAATAGCAGAGCAGCTACTGCAAAAATTGAACACAAAGGACACTAACTATATATTGCAGGCAGAAAAGGAAAATGCATTGTAAAACAGAATGGAGCAGCCTCACAAGTTGCAAAGCTTTCAAAAGTAACCAACACCCATTAAATGAGATCCAAATTCAACGAGACATAGATAAATTGAAAGGGTAAAGAAATGGCTCATATCTATTACATCAATATTTTCGAGTGAATAATTTCTTTATTTGCTAATTAAATGAATAGCTTTTTTTATCTACATTAACATAAACACTCTTCAATACCCTTGCCTTCCATAAACAAAGATCCACTTTTTCCATTACATGGAGATCCCATAAAGAAGAAAAAAGAAAACAACTATTGAATAACAAAGGATAAATTGCAATTTGACTTCGTTAAATCTTAGGCTCATGTAATTACCCCGCAAAACTTCTAAGAGATTTACCTCTCCTAAAATCCCTAAAAGGTAATTCTAGTCAACCAAAAAGTGATTTTACGTAAACATGTAGCCCAAATAGCTCATGGTGCCATATTGCAATCAGATTAAGGTAAGCCCCACAAGTTGAGCACACAAGCTGAAAAGTTAAAAGTCCTTAGTAAAATGTTCATTGAGTAAATCCTAAGGCCACTCACAGAGATCTTGTAAATCGAGATCAATAAGAAAAAATTGAAGTTTACCAAAACTAAAAGAAACTCAATTCTCCCCCTCCCAAAAAATAAAATAAAATAAAATAATAATAATGATAATAATAATCTATTAGCAACAAGTAGAATGATCTAGGTGACATCCATTAGTATTTTCATAAAGGTCCCTACATGGGTGCCCTTAGGGTACTTGTTAAGAGATTTGAAAAGAAACTTTTCACACTTTCAAACATTGGTCACACGGTTTATGAAAAACAAATGCAAGGCAAAAAGGTTCTTTATTCATTCAGCATCTTAACAAATACCCCAAAGCACCACCTAAACTTTTCCCTTTCATTAACCTCAGCAGTGAGAGGAAGCTTCTTAGCCAAGAACAGAAAACCTCATCATCCATACAAATGGAAAGTTAAAAATACAGAATACCAAATAAAATGGGAAGATATTATATATGATGTTGTCAGATAGACTCAGAATTCTCATATTAGCTTAAGATAATGATAAAAATTTCAAAGTCAAGCTTACCTCTACATTTGCTCTTCCAGCTGGTTGTGCAGCTTGTCCTGTAGGTGCTGAAGGTAAATTAAGCTCCGACTCCACATCTGGCTCCTTATCAGGCTGAAGATAAGATGGTACTCCATTTGCATCTGTTTCCATTTCCAGGTCTGCTTCCAAAGCATCAAGCTCTGCATGATAACAGTAGTAGAAACATTAAGCATATATAACAATTTTTTAATGCACTCAGGGATCCATTTGACAGCATCCTGGAGGAAAAAGGAAATTTTATTGGTGAATGTCAAACTCAGAGCACTTATTGGCAAGGCAACAGTCCTAAAGTTTAATTAAGTAATTGTGTTCATGTAAACTCATCACATTTTCAAAGTCATTATGAACATAGGTAAACAGTGAAAATGCTAGCGAGACCATCTGGTCACTCTAACTATACTTGGATGGAAGAAAGAAAACAACAGTACAAAAAGTTTAAAAAAGAAGAGAACTAGTCTACATGCAGGATGTGGACAACTCGTACTGATTTGAAAGTTGTACTAAAGTGGAGAGCAGATGAGCAAATCACAACTTTGAAGTAATCGTCTCCTTTAAAAAAGGACAAACGCTAGTGAAACAGACTCATCAGTTTTAGTTCATCACCATTTTTGGACATATATCTTTACAATATGTGTATGCTGAGCTACATTAATGTCTAATTCATAAGAATAGTTAAAGAAGGGCATTACAGAAAAATGTTACAACTCCATCTCAGCATAAGACTTTGTTGCTAAACTATACTCAGAAACCAACCAAAGTAACAGAAAAAAGTTAACAAACAAGACAATTTTCTTAGTAATAACACTTCTAAAATATCAAAAGAAGCTCTTGAATGACATTGCAAAACCAAGATGCACATGGAACAGGATTGAGCTTACCGCCCATCAATTCATCTTCATCGATGTCATCAGGGACATTATAACTTCTACCAAGAGTTTCTTGAATTTCATTGCTTACATCCATCATATCCATCATCTCATCTTGCAAACTCTACATATGAAGTTCCCAAAGAAAAGACTCCATTAACAACGATGAAAACAAAAGCGAGACTCAAGAATGCATGTAAGGGAAGATATTACTAACATCAATGTCGTTAATATTAACAGTCTTCATCATGCCCTTCAACTCTTTATTTGCAGATTTTAGTGCTGACATCTGGCATAGAAACAATAAAAATATCATCATAAATCAGAATAACACAGCAGGCATCAGGCTCTTAAAAGTCATAGAGCAACAATCCCTTTATACAAAGCAAGACAACATCAGACATGGATCAACAGCCAATATATGAATAAATCCTTCCCCACCAGTGGCTTAAGTCCTACCTCTCATGAGGTAGGCAACATGTTCCAATCAAGGTACAGATAAAGCTTCGGCTGAACTGTCTTGAACCATGCCCTTTAGTATGCTAACAAAAAACAAATATTTAAAGGAAAATTTAGCACAGCAGGAGACGATCATGTTCTAATTCAGTACATAAATGATCTCACAAAAAGTTAGGCACACGCAATTGACAGGAAACATCCAAATCAGACATTTTATGTTAATACCTAGAAATACTAGAAATATAGAGCTCATGCATTATTTATTAGATATTATGCTAAGATGAACCAGTCTCAGGTCAATTATAAAAGTTGGCACATCAAATCAGTAAAATATCTTCTTTTCTTTTGTTGGAAATTCAATAACATCAGCAGAACATCAAAAGGATGCATGTAAGATTCTAATGATATGACAAGCATAAGGTTAGCGGTTTAGCTTGGGAGAAGATTTTCCTACCAAAATAAACAAAATATAATGAGACCCGATTAAAAACCTTGTATTTTTGAACATTAAAAAGAGAGCTCAGTAATTTTTTTGTTAGGTAGGTTTATTGGCCATAGATTAACAAATTATTTGATCATACATGTGCTGGTCCATCCTTACACAAGGGCCACCAAATCCAATTGTTAGGCAATTAAAAATGGCAGCCTTATAATGGGAAATGGGTTACTTAAAAAAGAAAAAGGAGACAAAAGATAATTGTAAATTCCGATAGACAAGATAGTCAAAAGCAATGTAGAAAAGCAGTTGCACCTCAATACAAATGGAATCATAAACAACCTTAACTGTACAAACTGATAGGCATGAACTGCCCATTTGAAAGAAATTGACAATGAAACCACTATATTTCAGATTTCACCTAGCAAGAGAGCATTAAAGACAAGTATCATTTTGTTACAAATAATAATTACAAAATCTCAATATCTTTCAGTCGGAATTTCAGCATACATCTTTCTTTTTTTTTTTCGGTTGACAATTATTCAACATAGATAATGCCCAAAATGAAATAAATAATATGAGTCTGTTAAGCACATACGGTCTGTTGAGCATCTTTGATGCCCTCAGATGCAAATGCAACTTGATCGAGGTTGAAAGTCTGGTTGTAAAGCATGTCACGCTGTCCTTCATACCTGGTTAAAAACTTTAAAAGTTACAGACATATAGCAATGACAAAGAGCCAAATATACAGCAAATAGAAGTTCTAAATAAGCAAACTAATAGAATCACATCTCTTTCCCTTGTTTTTAGCTTTCATAGGAAAATTTTAATGTCCTACAGTACAAAGAGCTCCAAGCAGTATTGGCTGGTTTATTGTTTTTGTTGTTAATGGAGGGGCACGCCTTGGCTGACTTATTGTTGCCGACAGGGGATCTAAATTATCCATTTCATAATCAACTAAGTGGCTCTAGTGCATGTTATCTTTTCTAGCCTATCCAGCTCTTTTCTACTACCAATAAGACATTGCGCCCTCTATTGTAAGAAGATACTTGCCACACACCTTTACTCATGTCCATATAGGGATAACACCAAATATGGTTTTACTGCAAAAGTCTAAACAAGATACTTGTGCCAGCAACCTTCCAAAACACATCCATAAAACTTGCTAGCTAATAAGGATTAAGGATTGACTAACAATCACCAGCAACCTTTACAAGCTGACCTCTTACAAAATCTATCATTAACGACGAGAAAAAGGTAGGGCATACATTCGCTTTTGCTTAAGAACCCTCATAGCTCTTGCTTTTATGGCTTCTTGAGCAGGACCAGGTCGTGTTTTCTTGATTTGTTCTCTGTATCTAGTAAGCTCAGCATCAAGCTTTTTTATCTTCTCGTCCACTGTTTCACCTCTTTTATTGATCTGGATAACAGGGAGAAAGATAGTAAATTAATGAGTTTAGGCATGTGAGAGCAATAAAGAAGCAATATACAAAAATTACACAAACCAGGAGAAGCAGCAGCAAAAGCTAAACTAGCATCTTAAAGGAGGGTACCATCAACAGGAAATACATGTAACATCCCTAAGCTGTCAGAGCAAAAGTGCTCATGAGCTTCAGTTTTGGTACATATTCAAATCTCAGCAAGTGGCAATATGGAAGAGTTTGACATTGTTGCATTTGGGGGGAAAAAGGTAGAATAAGATCATACTATAGAGAATGGCTTTGACCAGTCATTTATTACAATGTGAGGATATCAAGGTTACAGGCATTGGTTAATTAAGTGGAAGCAGAATTATAACATCATATAAGTCCAAGAAAGCACTCAAATATTGCAATAAAGCTAACCAGTGTTAGCATCCCAAGTCATAAATGAAGTAAACTTGTATACATAGAGAAGCTTTCTCAGCTATCAAATAAGCAGAAAAGCAATTAATAGTACATTCATTTCCTTAGCTTCATTGCACACAAACATCAACTATAATGAGGTGGATAAATCAGACCCATTCTGTCTATAAATCAGAATCCCACAGTTAAAACAATTTTAGTTTTGCCATGAACTTACATCCATGAGAAAAAAGAAACCCTAGTATTTGGCTGGATTTCTTGAATAGTCAAAAAGGAGTCCTTATAACCATGATTACCACTCTATCATCCTTTCAAAAGAAAAGAACCAGAATTCCAAATAAATATACCACAACTAAGGGAGCATCAATGCATCGAAAACAATATTAGTTTTCTTGTTGGTATTTAGTATAGTTTAGACTCCAGAGATTATAGAATAGTTGGATATTATGGTGATTCTTGATGGTGATTAGTAGCCATTTGTATTGGTATGCCACAGTGGTGACTCAGCGGCAAAAAATGATCTCAACATCAGTATAAGTAATGACAAAGAATCATTCCCCTTCTTAGAAAAGGTAATTGTCTTTTGGTGTGATTACACGTGTTTTTCCATTCCAGAATTTATTGATCGAGTTAGACAGAACCGGATTTTCCGGGGAATCTTACTCGAAATCAAACAGAACGCTAGTTGGTGCCAAAGGTTTCTGTCTGATAGGGTTTTCTTGCCGGTAAATGACTATTTAGTCACCATATGATTATGATATCTCTCACCTGAACAAAAATACTACTACAACTTTTATCTTATAAATCCTGGTTCATCAGCATCCAAATTGGTGGTAGCAATATGCAATTAACTAAAAGCAGAACTAAATCCAATTCTTCAAGTAATACCATACCATCAGACACGTTCCCAATACTATCATAAACTCTTCAGTAGAGAAATGGCATTTAATCAACAATGTTAAGTAAACAGATACTGCGTGAGAGAGAGAGGGCAAACCCGGGACGAGGCATCGTCAATAGAAGGAGGAGGCTCTTTTTCCTTCTTCAAGCCGAAGACTCTCTTCATCTTCTACTGCAATTAGGGTTTTACACTAGTCGGGATCTTCGATAGCAAGTAAGAAAGCGATAGTTCTACAGAACAGAACTTCGATTCTGGTTTGGCGAGTGATGATTTGCCAAAGGAGGAGGATAAGTAGATGTAAAGAAATAGACTGGAAATTTGAATTTATGCTTTCCCTTTGTGTTCCGTGATTAAAGGGAATTCTTTCTCAGGGTTTATTATCACACGACAGTGTGTACGCACGGATTTAGGCAGAAAAGCTTCATTGCATATTTCACACCACGCTTTGAAGTCGGATAAATCGTAAGAAAATTCGAGGCAAAAATACTGATTATAGCAATAATTGATAATTTCTAAAAACTATTATCACATCGGGATGTTATGTATTTAAATTTTAGGAAAAATAGTAAATTCAGAATTCAACTTTTATAAAATGGTAAAATATTATTTAAACTTTTGAAAAACCATTAAAGTTTTTGTTGCCATTTTTATTACTTTGTTAATATTTTTAAATGCAATTTACTTAGTTGGATCGATATATATTCAAACTTTTACAAAATGATAAAAATACTATTTGAATTTTTCAAAGACTAATGTCTTAGCTAATTAGAGTTTTGTTGCCATTTTTATTACCTTAGAGGATATCCTTTGTTGAGTTGGATTGATATATACATGTCCAATAGTGACACACGTGTCCTTAATATTATTTTAAGCTATATATATATATATATATATGCCAAATAAACAAAACGAAAGGAGAAAAAGGAAAAAAAATGGTGGAAAGAAAACGTGCTCCAATTATTTTATGGTGATAGGAAACTTTAGATATAGGTCTCTTGAGCTCGACTGTATTTGATAAGTTTGGTGGTGTAAGGCTCAGTTTTGTCTATGGTCTATGCCTTAAGTCTATATGACCAAGCCTAATTAACCCTACAACAGATAGAATGTACAAGATAAAGATAAAATAGTTACGTTATGAATAAGTGAAACACATTGAGCATAACAAGTCCGTTTTCTTATACTTGCAAGAAAAAAATCTCCCCTACCAACTAACCACCAACTATCAACTCCACTCTATTATAAATATCCGTTACTACTCAATAGTAAAACTTTCTAGATTTTGTACATCAAACTTACATACTGACTTACATTACTTTTTACTTTTAAGTGCCACGTTGCTAATTTAACTATCGAAATAGTTACGCCGGATAATCTCTCAACATTCCCTAATAATGAATTGTTTTGCGAGTCTTATATATGCAAAGTCTAATAATCTACCAATAAGAATTTAATGACTACATTTTGTAACTTCAACATTGGATGCTAATATAGATTAATCAAACCAAACATACCATTTGATGTGGAAAAAATTAGTAAGAAATAACAACATAGTGAGATAAATAAGGTGGAACCATCAAACAAACATTTCATAGAAATGTAATATCTAAAATTTGTACCTTACTATATTAATTGTATCACTAATGCAAATATTCTTATTAAGTATACTAGATATTAAGTAACCTAAGAAGTTCTACAGTCATGCTTAAGCACTAAGAGAGAAAATTTTATGTCCCCTATATTTGTTTTACACTATAATAAAAAGGTTTTGATAGTCAAAGAGTTGCATTTTCTTTGGTTTTGTCTTCAATATTACTATTTTTTTCTTTTTTTCCTTATTTTATTTTCTAGCATATATGTGACTTAAAATAATATTAAAAGATATGTCTCGCCTTAGATATGTTACCAGTTTAACTTAGTAAACAATATCCAACAGTATTAATGAAGTAGTAAAAATGTCAACAAAAACTTTAATGAAATATGAAATTCATCTTTTGAAAGTTTAAGTAGAACTTTTGTTATTTTACAAAAGTTTGGGTGATAAACTTACTATTAATCTAAAATTTTATTAGTATTTTTTTTTTACCAATTATATTATAACTTAATAGAGGAAATTTGAATCCCAATCAATTCCAAGAGAGATCAATAATACTATAACTAAGTTACAGAGCCTTGCCAAATTCTATTAATACTTATTCCTGTCTTGTCTGTACAAGTAGAGGATTTTATAATAATGATAATTATTATTATAGGGTGCATAAAGAACAAACATTATGAAAAAGAAATTTAATTGCTTTTGGTCCATTGTTATATCTTTTAGATCCTTTTATCTCCAAAAACCTTTTAAAAAATTATATGTATCACATCAGTATTTTAAAGATGATATATTTATTTGAGGATCTCTCATGTTTTTTAAGTTTTTTTTTTATGAAATCCACCGATAAATATTGACAGATAAAATAAAGTCTAAACTATTGCTTATTACAATTTAGAACTATAGAGAAAAAAGGACGTGGAAAAGACCAAAAGTGACATGTCAAAAGAAATAAATAAGAATCAACTTTTTGATAAAGACCAGCCCTACATGAGATGTGAGATTAGGCTTTATCGCAAAAGACCTTAATATGTAAAAAGAGAATAACAAAATATTTGTTGGTTTTATAAAATATAATGTTTATATTTTTTAATATATATTTAAGGGTTTGTATTTCTAAAAAGGCCCTACTTTAAAATTTCTCCATTATACTTTTTATACAATATCATTGTTAATGTGACATTCTAAAAAGGAAATTACCCATTATGGATATGGCATAAAATACATTGTTTTCAATTGAAAAAAAAAAAAAAAACCCTCAACGTACTTGTCATGATTGGGAATAAAAAACTTCTAATATGAACAAAAGAATTCAAATAAAATTAAATGGTATTTCTTAGTGTGATTACAAATTTATTGCTTTAATTCCAAGTTTGTAGCTTTCTAAAGAAAAGGTATTTAGATTTTTCTTTTTTTTTTTCGATGAAGAAATATATATTCACAAAAGATAAGTCCAAGAACTAGAGTTCACAAATAACGAAACAAACACAAACTGAACAAAAACTAGCCTATGTTTATTGCTATAGATGTATCATCTGTTGCAATAGAATTAACACGAGACAAAATGTCTTTGTTATGAGTAACAAGAAAACACTAGAGAAAAATGTTGCAGTAGTTGTTTAAAATCCAATAGTTATTTATAATATATTATATTAATTAGCAGTAACAGATTACATTTGCTATCGTTACAATAACACTATATTATTAATATTATCATAAAAAAAATTTAATAATTATTTATTTTCTAACCTTGAAGAGGTTAGGTCTCATTGCTGAACCCATGTAGGTCCATCTCTATTTATTAGTAATAAATGGATTTTTCTTTCTTATTTTTTAATGGTTTTCTTGCACATAATAGAGCCAAAAATCCCACCGCTTTATGCTAAATTTACTATTAACACTATTTTGAATAGTGGAAAGCGGAAGGAAAGTACGAGAAGAAAAATTTTGGTTTTCAATTGTTCGAAAGAAAACAAAATTATAAGGGGAAACGTGGGAGGATTTAAATGCGTGAACACTATAAAAAGGTATTCTCTTTAAAAGTTGTATGGAAGAAAGGAAAATTTTGTTTAAAATACAATTTTACCCATAAGAAATGTCATTATTTTAGTAAACTTAAAAAATCAATTTTTGTTCATTTCATTCCTTTCACTTTTCTTTCTTTTCCACTTTTCCAAAGGAAATTAAAAAATAACTTTTTTCCCTTCATTTTTTAGATTTTTATTATAATCCTATCTATAATTTTTATAAAACCGATCCCATTCTCCATCCAACTTTTAATTTGATATTTATTAGATTTAAATCATTGAACTGATCATTATGTTTTTAATCATTCAAATTTAATTGATTGATCTCAAATCTATGATATAATATAAAGTGGAATCAGATCCCATCAAGTCAAAATAAAGGATGGTCTCATTTTTTTATTTCTAATTGTCCCTTCTATTACTTCATCTATGGGAATAATTTATAATTATGGAGAAATTGTAGTTTTGTAATCTTTAAAAATCAAATTTCATTCATTCCATTCTTTTCCCCAGTTCTCCGAAAATATTAGGAAAGGTATTCTTTTTGTTTCCCTATCATTTTATTCCTTTTTTTCCCTGTACTCATTTGCCTTGTCTTTTTTGGGAAACCACTACTGCAATAGATAAAAGAGAGAGAAACCGAGTATCAAGACGAATCCACCTCCTTAAAAAACTAATATTAGGACACTCCTCCCTCCCCTTCCAACATAGTGTCCCTGGTAGCAATGCATCACAAGTCACAATTCACATAGCCACCAGGACTAGGTTCAATTGCCCATTATTAATTAGACATTATGGTTACAGAAAGGTGATTATTTCTTAAAATTTCACCTAATACTCAAAGGAAACTCGTGAATCGTGATCCATAAACAAGTATACATTACCAGGAAAAGGTCAAAACTTACATGCATTACTTGTGGCCTCATTTTAGCCAAAGACTGAAAAACCTTTTCGAGGCAAATCCTCAAACACATGGTGACCTTCGTTGACAAGGTAGCTGTTGTAATTCATCGAAATCTAACAGTACCACCAAAGACAAATCCATCAATTCAACCACAAAATACAAAACTTCAGCTCATGGATTTCTCTATTATGCTTCCGATTTGATCATTGACAATTCCAGCCACAATCTCAGGAGAGTACAACCTAATCATATCTTCTCTAGCTTTCCTTCCTTTAGCTCTTCCTTCTTCAGGATTCAACATGACATGCCTTAATAATCTCCTAAGCTCATGAACTGATGGTTCGGCCCATAAATGACCCTTGAATGGTCCCTCTACAACCTCACTCATTCTCTCTAATGGCAACAAGTACCCATTCTCATCGCTCAAATACTCGGTTGGCCCAGACCAATTTGTCGTGATCACGGGCAAGGACATGGCCATTGCCTCCACAAGGGGCCTTCCCCACCCTTCCCCTCTCGATGGAAGAACAAATGCATCCACTGCCTTGTACAATTTAGGTAAGTCCATCTGTGCTACATGTGTGTCAATTACATAAATGGGAGCCCAACTGCATGGTTTCTCGATATTGTCTTCTTTTTCAACGAATTCAATGATCTTGTTACCGAAATCTCTATCAGAGTGGTAAGGATTCGTCAACAAGTACAACGAAACACCATCCAATTTGGAAAATTCATTCAGATATGCTTTAAGTAACACATCCCAACCTTTCCTATACTCCCATTTGAAGATACTCAAGAAAGCAAACTCCTTTTTCAAACCCCAATTTCGGGTTTTCTCCCCTTTTTCGCCCAAAACTAAATTGCCTAAGACGGACAAATCAAGAGGTTCGTAGTTGATTGGACTAAAAAATTCAACATCAACGGGCTGTACGATTTTAATAACCTTAGATACATCAACCCCACTATTAACAAATGTAGTCACATGAAAATCAGTCGGAACCCAAACATAATCCATCCTATTACACCTACTAGCATGTTCAACATTAACTCTATCTGATTCGAACATTGTTCTTCCTATAACAGCCAAGTGGTGTCCGTAACCATTTATTGGACAAGGCAGTGTTTCGAAAAGTGGAGGATACCATGCACCAGGTTCACTATGACACACCACTATGGTTCTGTTCATTTCACATTCTGTTTGGTGAAGTCGAATAGCCAGCTCCTTAGCGTGTAAAGGCAAACCTTCCCAAAATTCAAAAGATTCCAAATCACCGTGTTGTCTAATGGCCAATTTAAATTTTGGGTTTCTGATTTTTTGGTGTATTGATGAGATGTAAGACCATGCCTCTGAGCTGTACCCACCACCAGAGAGAAATGGTGCCATCCATAGGACACAATAGGAGGGAGGAAGAGAATTGGAGTTTTGGTTAGAGTTAGGGATAGGGTTGAGGAGTTTAAGGATGGGGTTTGATGACAGTAGGGTTTTCAGGTGCAGGGTTTTGTAGAGGTTAGTGTTTGTGAGGCCAAGGGATACCGCGAGAATGAGAATGGGTACGGATGTCAGGAGGAATAAAAAGGGCGTTGATTTTGAGGTTTGAGGTTGGTTGGGTTGTGAGGGTGATGTTTCAGTCCCTGATCTGGATCTGCTTGGAGGGGAGTTCATAACGCTTGACAGTGGCAAGATAATCACAGTTTTAGTCCTGCAACGGCGGAGACGGCGAGTATCGATAAATTGGAACCGCTAACTGAAATGAAATTCGCCCCCAAAGAGAGAGAGAGAGAGGAAAGGAGGTAAAATGAAATGATTCCATTGATTTTATTCTCTTTAATGTTGTCAACCTCCAAACGATGACTCTGGAAAGCCGTAGCTTAGCACTATCATTATTGATCTTTTAAGATTCAAACCTTCTTTGTAGTTGGCAAAAACAAAAATTCTTTAACTGATAATATTTTGTTGAATATGAAGTGTGAAAGCACCCACCATCTCCACATTTTTCACCCATAATGAAAAGTTTATGTCATACTTTATTTTTCTACTATAACCTACCTTATTATCACAAGATTAATATAGTTTTCCATCTCACATTTATTTATATCCATAAAATTAAATTATCGAATGCAATTAATTAAACAGCATAAATCTAATAAATATAACACGAAAATATGTAATAGATGACTAGACTAATTCGTATAAAACACATATGAAATTGTAAAAAAACCAATATATAAAACTACTATAATTGAATAATTTATAATTTGCTTAAGGGGCATTTATGTGATATTATCTTTGTTTTAGGGGCATTTACATAATATTGTCTTGTTAATCTCACTTTCCTTTCTTTTTCTTTTTTTTTCTTCTCTTATTTTCTTTCACTCCCCAAAACTTCACCTCCTTTTGTACAATCCCAGGAGAAGGTTTAAGGTAAGAATTATTTCTCTTTAGCATTTCTTGAAGCTTTCCAATTCCATGACAATTTTATTATAAAAGATTCTACGATCCTGTCCTCAATTTTAACAAAACAAATCCCACCTTCCATCTCACAATTTATATATATATATATATATATTAAATCTAAATTATCAAATTCATAATTTGCCCAATAATTCATATTTAAAAAAATGGTGAGATAAGGGTGAGATTAATCTCTTAAAAAGTAAGGATAAAATCGTAGAAAAATCCGTCTAATATACGTTTTTAATAGAAACAAGAATTTTCTTCATCATATGAGGGGTGATAGATAAGTGAAGATTTTGGAGAGTTTTCGATGAGCTAGTGTTAGGTTCTACACTTGTTATGATTTAAGGATGTATAAGTTAGTATGAAGTATGTTTAAATTAAAGGTAGTGAATGTATTGAATGATTAAGTATCAAGGTTAGGTACAAAAACCATTAATAAGAGATCGAAACGTGAATCGAACAAAAAAAATCGTTTTTTTTTTTACGAACCGTTTGGTTTACGATTCAATCCAATTATATATAAATAGTTTACGATTCGGTTTGGAAATCGAACAGAACTATATCGTTTTGAACTGAACTGAATTAAACTATTTAGTTAAATGAAAAAAATTTATGCAATTATTTTGTACTTTTTATATTTTTTTTCATCAATCTTCATAAATTTCATCAAATTTTTCATATCTTATTATTCTTTATTATAATTTTGTGTCAATTATTAAGATTAAGTTAAGTAAATTCATTTGAAATTTCATATTTATTGAAGACAAAAATATTTAATGAAAATTTGACATAAATTATTCAAACTATGGATCAAATCGAAGCGAATCGATTTTAGTTAGATTTAAAAAATTTATAAACCATATTATATGGTTAAATTCGATTTAAAAAACAAAAAAAGCTGAACCGTTATATTAGATTTGATTCGGTAAGGGGAGATGAACCATATCGAACCAAACCAGACCTACCTTTATTAAGTACTGCTATTCATTTAAGAAGTACGAGAACGAGGAAAATCAAATTCATTCTTATTCTTCACACTTTAGTTTGGTGAAATTTTAGAAAAAGTGGGATTAAAGGATAGTTTTGGTAGTAAAAACAAGAGGAAGTATTATGAATTGCATGTTTGGGTTGTTAGGATAATAAGTTGAATTCGTGTGGTACAAGGGATGAAATTCTTTAAAGTTCGAAACCCAAAATTCTATGGATAGTTTTTTAATTGTTTTATTTCCTATTTTTTCCATTTATTTCCATTTTCCAATGAAAAAAATTTTACGTAAGCTCAACTTAAGTCTTTTACAGGCAAGAGCATAAGCATATTGCTAGGACCATAAGCTGCAAAGGTACTCATAGATTACCTATCAATACAATCTACACATTGGTATTGAGTTTGGAATCTTACTCTTCTACCAAAATAAGGCCAATTGTTACTAACTTAACCAACCTATGTTAGTTATCCATTTAGTTCGTAAGAGTTTTAGTAGCCCACATGAAATGCTTTCTATGTAATAGAATACTGTCAAACTTTTTATCTAATTAATTACTTAATTAAGACTTTCTCTTACATTTGTTCTTGTTGATTATTAATTGATTTTTAGATCAATGCGCATCATATCAGTACTTTATTAATCCTTTTATTAATTGTGAGTAATGTTAGTGTCATAATTAATCAACCCTAATTTGATATTATAATTAGCTATTAATATCTGATTATCGAATCAATTGTATCCTTTTATTTTATTTTTTATTGTAAGTAATGTGAGTTTCATGAATAATATTGCATTCAATAGGTTCAAAAATCGATAGTCCGGCCGTATATATTAAATGCTTGTGCAATCATTTAAAAAATACCCTAATCTCACAACCATTCAATATACACAAAGCTTTGTTAAAATAAATGCTTAATTTATTATGTATTCATATTTACAAATATACTAAACCCCTATTGTCTTCTTTAGGGTCCGTCTTTTGAATCCTTTGTTATGCCTACATAGACTGTTCGAGGCATTTGTTTGATTAGTCGTCAAACCCAATAAACCTCTATGAGAAAGTGAGCAAAACTACAACTTAGTAAATGGTAAAGGATAATTGTTATATACAAACAAGTAAAACAAACACGTCCTTTTTAGAGTAAAATGTGAAGTTGCAATTCAAATTCAAATGCCATCTGCATAATGGTGATCGGTGTGTCGCAAAACTAAAGAAAATGACCCCACTCTAATTTGGGATTCAAGGAGTTACACACCATGGCCAAATGTTCACGGGACAGATCTCCCACTAATTAAAAGTTATGCAATAAACATATTCCTTATCCCCTTTATACCCATTTCAGATTTTCCTTGATATTCTTCATCATATCCTATCACCTAATTTTATAAGGTTGAAAAGAAGGAAACCACAATATTTCTCTCTATATAGGTGGTGTTGGTAAGAATCATGTAATACTGCAGGATGGAATGCATGTATTGATTTTTAGGGTCAAATATTACATTAGTTGAGTTAAGAAGGCAATTAAATAGTTTGAATCAATTCCAAGTTAGAATATTAAATGCATAAGCCAAGCAAGACAAATATTAGCTACGGTTATTACATCCACACTTGTTGTAAGTACACAAACAGCTAATTACAATCATCATCGATGTAACGACTTATTATCTCTTGTTAACATGATAAAAATGGTCGTAAGAGAAGCTACTTACCTGAATTTGAAGATGCCCAAGATACCTTTTGAAAACAATGTTGAATTCGTGTAAAAAGTTTATTATTATTTATATTTTACAGTTGAGTTACTTTATATCGTGATAATGGTAAATTTTTGTTTGTAATTATTTTATAGATCTTGTTATTTCACTTTGTATTTATAAAAAAAAAGTAATAATAAATATTAACAAAAGGAAACTTAACTTTTATAAAGAATGTAATCACTATTTATAGTGTATATATATATTTTAATATTTCAAAATGTAGTTTTAGGATAATTTGTATAAAAGAGCTAAGATAATATATTTTTCTTATCGTATAGATTTTGGAAATGGTAAAATAAGGTTATAGAAAAACTGAAAATATATGATAATTAATAATGGCTATTATTTAGGATTATTTATATATTATACATTTTATCTTATATTCAATATTTAAAATGAAAACTAGGATAAAATACCAAGAAAATTAGAAAAAAATTTAAAAATTATCAAGGACAAAACCAAAATGTCATATTAAATATAAGAAACCATGAGAAAAAATTTAGGGATTTTAGGAAGTTAATAAATAGGGTTCTATATTTTTTTCTTTAACACTATCATATTTTAGTAAAATAGATAAAAACTTGCGAAAAATATAAAAAATTACTAAAATTGTAACATAAATTTTAGTAAAATTACTACAATTAGATATATAAGTAAAGGAATTATAGTTAAAATGGTGCCTTAAAAGGACAAGAAACAAAGTTGCAAAAAATCCTATACTAAAAATTGCCAAAACCACCAAAAATAGCACATTTACCACATACCATCACTAAAATGTTGGCCTACCTTCAAGGATTCCAAAATGTGAGAATAACACCTCATTATGAATTTTGAGGCCAACAACTCAATGTGAGATGAAATGAAGGGAGGGGCGATATTTATAGGTAGGGTTCTCGATTTCTTTAATTTTTTTATAAATTTTTTATTGGTCAAAAAATCACTAGAAAATTATTTTGTTATTGAGAAAGTGAAACATGCTAGGTAAAATTTTCACTATTTTTGGATTTTTGGACACTTGTTTGAGTTTTTGGCGAATTATTGAGGAAGTTATCAAATTTTTATTAATTTTCTATTATTTTTAATTGGTCAAACATGTTTTTCATTTTTTTCAAAGTTTGTTAGATATTTTAAGGACATATTGTAACATATTTTCCATTTTTTGAAGTGTTTTTGATAAATTTTGGCATTTGAGTATATTTTTATAGAGTATTTTGTCATATTTTGGTTCTTTACCTCATTATTTTAATAACTTTTTGCATTTTTTAGGGCATATTTCCTTACTTTTTATCATGACATGTCATGATAATGTTTTGCATGCAGAGGACATAGCATACTTCTTACCATATACTTTTACCTTAAATTTACTATTTACGATCTAATTTTTACTTCTTACTACTTATTTTTAATATTAGGGGTAAATTGATCTTTTCTCGTTTTTGTTATTTATATCTTGCGTAAATATCCTAAAGTTATTTCTCTACTTCCTCTCTTATAGCAATTATTCTTTTTTACATTTCCTCGTTTTTTATCTTCTATCTAAATTATCCTTTATTTGTTTAATAATTTAATTCTATTAATCTATTTTTACTTTTTATTAGGAAATCTTTATATTTTAATATTTCAATCTTATTTTAGTTTCTGACATATTTCCTTACCTAAAAGTAAGCTTAGGGTTAAGTTTTGATCTTTGAAATCCTATTATTATAATTAGGATTTAAGGGATAATAATTTGGATGGATCTCACAATTAATTAACCCCAATTTGATTTTGCTCTCTTTAGTCGTTTCAATTTAAGAAGAAAAAAAAAACAAAGAGAATGTGAATAATTATATTAATACTTTATAATTAGAAATATAAAGACAAGTGAAGCCATATTGGCTTAATAATATAGGTTCTATCAATAATCTTATAACTGATTTAAAGGAGAATGTTTTGTTGAGTTATAGCTTAGTATTTTCACTCGTTACCTTTTTATTTCACTCTAGAGAATAAGACCTATTTATTTAATATAACACGACTACTAGATGAAATTTAAGCAAAAACAATCTAAAGAGATGGAGGACTGTAACTTAAACTAACACAGTCATATCTCTTATAACAAAGATGGATATTAATGGCTCTTTAATAAGAACATTTCTATTAGGAGAATAAAAATTGGTCCTTTAAGGTAGATAATAAAAATTAAACAAACAAAAAAAAAAGAAAAGAAAAGATTCCATCTCACATTTGCCAAAGATGGAGTAGATATGGAGTAAATTTAGAGGCTATGAAGCTTGAAATGTGTAAACCCAACAATGGTGAGATGGTGGAAAGAGGAAGGTCTTATTAGGTTTCAAGATGATGCAAAAGAGGAAAAATAAAATTAAAAAAGAAGTGTTTGTCACGCCCCAAAATGGTAGGGTCATAATAGTCTTGCCATGCAAACCATTCTAAGATAGAAATTGACTTTACAACCGTTATCTTAAACCTAGTCTATATAAGGCGTCCATAATTAACTCGCTTTGAAATAAATAGTTCATAAATTAAATAAATTATTTAACTAGGAAAGTATAGAAATATGTACATACAATAGGATTCAAATATTACAAATAATGTTTATAGGGTTTTGTTGTCCTGTACTTTCTATGCAATACATTATTTAAAAATAAAATATTCTAAATAAAAGCTAAGACCTTAAAGATATATCTATCTTTCAGATGTATTTCCCCACTCTCTAAGATCTAGTAGTTGCTAGTTTCGGGATAATTGTAAACCGCTTTTTAGCTAGCACCTGCAATAATGTTTATAGGATTGTAAATAATCACAACTTAGTAAGTTAAGACGGAGACTCAAAACCATAAAGCAAATATAAACAGGGTTATCAATCAAATTATTAGGTATAATGTATGTTCAAGTAAATGCCATCGCACGACGTTGTACAACCCATCGTGAGATTAGAGAAATTACACCCGCTTTAATTCAGGTTAAGAAGTTTTCATTAATGCAATAACTCAAGATCAAACCTAAGCTTGTGCAATGGAGATACTGTTTCTCCCGTGACTACCTTCGAACCATTAACTTCACCTTTGACGTAACCTCCTTATCTATCACTTAATTCGATTAAGGATGAAGAAAGAACTAATTATACTATCTAGCGCTATCCTTTTCGAAGAGGTCGGTATTTAGTGGGAGAATCCTAATATTTCCCTAATGGGTTGCTATGCAGGTCCAATTTAAATTTATGAGTCAATTATTCAGTTAAATTCGGTTTAAGGTGTTCAGTCACTTCAAACAAATCATATAAACAAGCCAAAGCAACAAATTAGTGATCATATCGGCAACTCAGAATAAGCACATATACATAGTCAACTATCTAATAAGTACAATCAGGTACAATTTCAAGCCTCCAAGTACTACAAATTAGCACTCCAAAATGCAATTACGTATTAATCTTAACTTACCTAAATTCCTTGCTTGCTCACTTAAGGTATGACTTGTACTAGTCATCACAAAAAATTATTATAATACAAATATTGTTTTAGTTTTCTACATAACTACTATAGATTGGTTTTATCCTCTAATACTTATTGTTATCTTTTGTTTAGGGTTTAATATACCCATTTATTTAGGTTTTTAAGTCTTTTACAACAATTACTTATTTTAAGCTAGATTCTAATTCAGTTTCCTAATCGGTTTTTAAATTAGATTTTTAACTCGATGTTCGATTATGAATTTTATACGTAAAACCTAGGAAATCATTCTGACCTATAATGTGAAATTAATCACATTATTTTTGGATATCCTAAATATCATTTCTAAGTTTTAACCAACGTTTTAGTCTATACGATATATCCTAATCCTAATTTAACTACTAAATTTATTTCTAATATGAGAAAATTTTATATTTTTCATATAATTACCCGAATTAAAGTTTCTTACTAGATTTATTATATAATTTTATTATTATTATATTATCGATTTTTATTTTAATATTTTCTATTTGTTATATTTCCTATTTCACTTATTATGTATTATTACCTATTATATACATAATATACATATTTAATATCCTCATTGCTTCAAATATCATCTCTCAACATCAATCAACATCTCAAAATACCTAAATTCATCTCAAATTAGAATTTATACCTAATTATCCTAAATTAGACAATTAACTTAAAACTTATCATTTTTACTTATTACATATTTACTACATAATATCCTAATAATTACATCTAATACTCTAAATAATACAAATAGCATACTCGATCAAATTTCAATATTTTAAAACATATAATTAAGCACTAAGTCTATAATTATCTATTTAATTACCTAATTAACTGAAAATTACTCATTTTATGTATCATTTTAAGATCTAAAAATTTCAAAAATTCGTGTTTGAAAAAGAGCTTTATAGCATTATTTTAAATGCTCTAACTAGCCTACACAAAAATTTTGGGCTTAAAATTACACTTTTAAGGTAATTTATTTCTAAATCGAACAAAGCTCAGGTTCATGAGATTTCTTAAAGATAGTATATTTCTAGACATAAATTCATCAAAATAAAGTTTTCTTTTCTAAATCTACATATTTAAAAACCTTAGAATACCAAATTTTATAATTTTTTATATAGATTTTGTTACACCCCAAACAAGATAAGTCATAATGATCCCACTATATAAACTAACCTATGATAGAAGCTTACCTCACAGCTGTTATTATAAATATAGTCCACATAAAGCGTATACAACTCAACTAACTTAAAGCATTCGTTCTAATACTTGTGAGTTATCAAACCTATAGTATAGCTTTACAAAATACCTATTCTATTTATCTGTTGTCTCATAACACAACTGTATTTACATAAACATCTCACTTCCAGAGTTAAATGTACAATCAAAGTTTGTTAAAAATCATAGGTTTTACAGACTATTTACAATAAGTTAAAAAAATTGGTAGGTGTCCTAGGAAATCAGCAGTTAGTTTTCTCAAAATTTAAAAAATAATTCAAAAGCCTAGGTTCAATTGATTCTTCGTTCCTAACTCTCCCAAACAATAACACACTAACTTAGAGACGGTGGTATCGGAATATCTTTGTCTTCACTTAGTGTTTGCAAATGAGTCAATGGGGATGTAAGCACAACTAGCTTAGTAAGTGAGACAGAGTCAAAATAATATTGAACAATCACAAACAAGATTATTAATTATGATGAAATTCAATACAATCAATCGTATGAAACATCGCATAGTGTTATCTAGTCCATTGTAAAGTTAGAGAAATTGCATCCGCTTCAACCTGAATTGAGGAGTTTTATCGCGATTCAAATCAGATCAAACTTGGGTTTGTGCAATGGAAAGCATACTCCTCTCATGAGTGCCTTCGAACCACGGCTTCTACCCTTACTACAAACCTCCTCGCTTGTCACTTAGTTTGACTAGGAATAGGGAAATGACCATTTTAACTATCCTCATCGAAGGAAGTCGATATTTGGCCTGATGCTCCTAATCATTTCCCTTAACTGGTGTTATGCATGTCCGGTTTCATTGTAGTCGAATAATAATTAGTTATAATCAAGGATAACCAAACAAGTTTATATAATACAGAAAAGATGCAAACATGTAAAACAGCACACCAAGAAATTCAACTCTTGTCATAACTGAGTATCATACAAACACATGACATACACACAAATAACTAATTATAAACACAACTAGAAGTACTCCCGAGTCTCTAGATACTTTAATACAGTATCTCAACAAGCGGTAAAGTTATAATTCTAACTTACTAGTCTAGAAGCTCACTACGAAAAACTTGAGCTATCAATAGTATGACCATTGGGGAATCCTATATACATAAAACCTAAAGTATTATCTAAAACGGTTATATGTATTATTATTATTATTATTATTATTATTATTATTATTATTATTATTATTATTATTATTATTATATCGAGTTAAATTATTAATTATTGATAATATACTTAATTTATTCTATTACATATTATATATCGTTTCAATCATATTGAAACATACTTTTAATTGATTAAATTACACTTCAATTCCCGTAGGGTTATTGCAATACTCACATTCTAGAATATTATAAAATTATAGATTATATTACATAAGATTGTCCAGTTATTAAAATATCATTAAATATATGAAAAATATTTTTTTTATCAAATTCGACCAACACATGTATAGGTAGTTTTTATTGTATTATTTATCATATTTAGCCTATAATTACTAGAAATATGTCCTGATTAAATTAAGCCATTTTACTACGTAAATTCATAGTAATTAGCTCGGATTACCAAATAATTCCCTAAAAATTTCTATAGGCTCTTAAAATTATGGGGAATTCAACTATCATTTGGTTTCAAGTTTTCAATTTATCACTTATATATTCGTATTTATGATTTTCCCTTTGAATTATTTTAAATTACCTAATTATGATATTTTTTGTACCAAATTGATTTCAACCTATCCTAACATTATTATTATTCACTAGGAATCAGTATAAGTCAATTTCATAATTTCCTATTTATTTCACAATTTCAACTTATTTTTAAGCTATTTCTAAGCAAAAAATGCAATAAATATTAAAAATATTCAAATAAAAATTTGGGCTATATACCAATTACATATATATCATAAACATCTTACACAAAAAAATTTGAGCTAGAAACAACATTATTTGATACATTTATTTTGCAAGTCAAATTTCGGATGAAAAGTAACTTTCTTAAGCAAATATATTAAATATTACGAATTTTTCAAAAATAAGAATATCATACGAAAGCATGTTTGAAATAACCTAACTAAATTTTTTTTCATAATTTTCTAGATGGTTTTGATATTTTTTAAAATTTATTGAAAATAAAGAAAAATTTTGACCTAGTCGTTCTTGAGTACCATGTGACTGTGGGGTGGTGGGGCTTTGTTGAAACACCTAGACGCTAGGAGTACTCCTTAGTAGTGAAGTAACTTAGTAATAGATCAAAAGATGCTCTAAGAACTGGCTCAACTCAATATACGCTTTGTTTTTTCCAATTTTTTTCTTATTTTCTAGAAAATTTTTATTTATTTTGGGTTTAAACTTGCTAAAATGATACTAGTATGCCATGGTTCACTATTTATAGGAGCACTTGCTGCTTGAATTTTTTTTTTTATTTAATCCTTCATTGATGCAAGTAGGAGGTGGCTTCTTCATGTTAATTTGCTCTTGAATCAGCAAATTTCAACTCCATTGCTTATCACAATTGAAGTCATGATGTTTCTTAATTTTTTTGAAATTTTCGAACCACAATCTTGGCTTATTGGATAGATTTTGCAATTATTTTTGTATTTTAGATATACTTTATTAATATTTAGTTATTTAGTAATATACAAGTATATATATCATGTGTATATATTACATGTAATATACAACTATAGTCGTATAATTAAGTTCCTAACATATCTTTTATTTTGAAGATATATTTCTTAGTTATTTTCATGAATTCGACACATAATATTTATAATTAATTAATTTAGGGTTAATTTACGGTTATAATTATTATTTATACTGAGTATACTCATAAAAATATACATATATTCATATAGCAAATTATACTATATTATCTCATTTTATAGTACAATTAACTTATTTATAAGTATTCGTTGCATTTCGAGGTTGATTTTAAGGGTTCTGAACAATTTGGTACTATATTATAAAATCATACTTCTAAAGGTAAAATCGGTATTTTTTTATTGTTATTTTCAAAATCTAACTTCACTAAGTCGCTTCGACTAACTTTTCTATTTTAGTCGTAAAGTTTAGGCTCAATTAGATAACTTTTTCTAAATACCCTAAATTTAAGCTCGGTCATCCTAAACTCAATTTTAAGAGCTTATGCATTTAATATTTTTATAAAATTAAGTAAAATTGGGTTGGAATTTCACTTGCCTAACTGATTAGCTTCCAGCCATTAGTAGTGGCTACAAGTTTGTCGACAGCCTTGGGTTGTGGTGGTAGAGTATTGTAGTGGTGGCGGTTCACTTCTAGGTGGTCGTGGGTTGTAGGTTTCCTTCTAAAGCCTTAATTGTATATTATCTTTGTAATTTTTTGTAAAATTATCTAACTCATCCTTTCTGGTTTCTCTCTATTTTTCTTGATTGTCTAATTGACCAAAGTGAATTTTGGAGAGTGATTTCTGAATTTATAGAGGTTTATGGCTTGCTTTTGATTTTTAGAGGACCAAGTATTCCTTATGGCTCAATGGCTAAAGTTAGGTTTTTGCTTTATGTCTTTTGAGAAAGAGATGAGAAGGAGAGAGAAAAGAGAAAGCATTCCACCACCACCTTCATATGTTCATACCATAATTATTTTTATCATCTTAATCCTTATAATCAATTTATAATTTATCTTGAATGATTCCTTTATATTAATTTAAGTAGACATATTAGAGTCTACTTGTTTAAAATAAAACTAGTAGTGAAATATTCATGGCTTCTTAAGAATGTAAATTAATAATCTCATAGAAGAATAAATATTTTGTTTCTTAATGGTTTTTCTTTTTCAAATTTTAAACCATTAATATTTAGATTTGAAAATAAATTTTCACGAAATTAGTTGATGATGGTAGTGATTTCAATTCTAAGACAAAATTTCAATGGTAAAGATCATGATCAAGATGGTTCACAACAATGATAAACAAGAGCTTAACAAATAAGTGATTAACCCCACAAGGAATAAAGTTGATCGATTCTTTATAAGCTAAGGTTGACTAGCCTTAAGTTAATGTCAATCAGTCCACTAAGGACCAAAGTCAACCGGCCCCCTCAAAGTTAAGGTCAATCATGTCCTTTCCTTTCCTTGTACACTTTTTATTTTATTTTTCTTATTTTATGACTTGATTTAATTGTTCTATTTCCAACTTTGTCCATTTAGCATTGAAGGTTTTATTAGCCTACATGAATGACTTTCATGTAATAGAATATTGTCAAACCTTTCATCTTTTTAGATCAATTACTTATTTAAAACATTTTCTTACATTCTTATTTATCAATATTATTAATTGTGACAAACCATCATTTTCTAGATCGCTATGTATCATATCAGTAGTCTATAAATCCATTTTATTATTTCTTTGATCATAATTTGTTGAACCTCCTTTTTATTATAAACATAATATCCCTATAAAAGAAACAACAACCTTCTGGTATTTCACAATATTCAAGATTAATGATAGTTTACATTTAGTGTTTCATTGTCAAGAAACATAAGATATTGTTATACTTCAAAGCGATAGAGTCGTAATAATCCCGCCGTACAAACTATTTTAAGATAGAAGCTGACCATACAGCTATTATCTTAGACCTAATTTATATAAGAAGTTTACCACTAACCTGTTTTAAAGTAAACATTTCATAAATTAAATAAGTTATTTGCTTAAGAAAGTATGAATATATATATATATATATACATATATACACTAGGATTCAAATATTACAAATCATGTTTGCAGAGTTTCATCGTACTATATTTCCTAAGTAATACATTATTCGAAAATGGAAAATTATAAAATAAGAGCTAAGGCCTTTAAAATATATCTGTTCTTTAAATGTATTTCCTTACTTCTTAAGATTCAGTAGTTACTAGCTTCAAGAAAAATATAAGCCGCTTCCTAACTAGCATTTCCAACAACGTCTATAAGGATGTAAGCAACCAATAGCTCAGTAAGTTGGGATGAAAACTTAAGACTATACCTTAAACACAAACAAAGTTATCAACTAAATTAGTTAGATATATTGTATATACAAGCAAATGCTATCGCACAACATTGTCCGGCCTGTCGTGAGATTAAAAAAATTACATTTGCTCTAATTCAAGTTAAGGAGTTTTCATTTAATTCAACAGCTAACGACCAAACCCTGGCTTATGTAATGGAGACAATGCTCTTCTCGCGATTACTTTTGAACTATCGATTTCACTTTTGTTGCGACTTTCTTACTTGTCACTTAGTTAGACTAAGGATGAAGAAAGGACCGATTATGTTATTAGCACTATCCTTTTCAAAGAGGTCCATATTTGGTCGGAGAACCCTAAGTTTTCCCTAATATGTTGCCATGTAGGTCCGATTTAGGCTTACAAGTCAAATATCTAGTTAAGTCTAATTTAAGGTGTTCAATCATTTTACATAAATCATACGATACAAGCCAGAACAGTAAACCAAAATTATATCATTGAACTAAAAAACAAGTACATACAAGCATGCACATAGTTAATTATCTAACAATCACAATTAAGTATAATCTGAAACTTCTGAGTACTACAATTTAGTACTTCGAAATACAGTAACGTATTAATCTTAATTTACTTAGACTCTCCACTTGCTCACTTAAGATGCGACTCACATAAGCCATCGCTGATCATCCCTATAATACAAATGTTTTTTCAGTTTATACATAACTACCATAGATTAATTTTATTCTATAATATTTATTGTTATCTGTACTTTAGGGTTTTAATGTACTTGATTATTCAGGTTTTTAAATCTCTTACGATTATTCCTAATTTAGGTTAGGTTCTAATTTAGTTTTGGAGTCGATTTCTAAATACGGGTTATACAAGAACCTTAAAAACTTATTCTGAACCATAATATGAAATTATTTATATTATAATCAGGTATCCTAAATATCGTATTTAGTCTCTAATTAGTATTTTAGTCTACACGGTACACTCTAGTCCTCATTTAACTATTGAATTTACTCTCAATATAAGAAAAAATTATATTTTTTATATAATTATACAAATTTATATTTAATATCAGATTTATTTTATATTAATATTATTATCATATTATCACTTTTGGTATAATATTTTCTACTCATTAATGTCTTATATTTGCATATTATGTATTATTACATAATTTACCCCTAAATCACCTATTTAACACTTTTAACACTATATATATCATCCTTCATCCTCCAATAATATATCAAATGTCCAATCATGTCCTAAATTAGAAATTATATCTAATTAAGTCTAAATTACAAAATTAACTTAAAATATACCATTCAACGACATATTTAATACATATTATACATAATATATACAACTAATGCCTTAAACTCCAATAAAGTTACAAAAAATATATTATAATCAGTAAATTATGGTTGTTATATTATAATAATAAAAAGTACTAAGATAGTTATTGTCGAGCTTGGTTTTTCACCCACTTGGTTTTTTATAAAATTAAGCTTTCTTTAAACTGACTAGTATTAAACTCTACTTATTTATTACTGGCTCTCGACTAAGGTTTAAATAAAATTGTTTTTTTTTTTTAATTTGAAAAGGTATTAGAGTTACCACTCAATCGAAGTCGAGAAAAAGAGTTAAGTTATAACTAATTGGGTAAATTGGTTATAACTTAGTTATCGATTTATCGATTAAAAAAACCAATTTATAAAAACAGTTTTTTGAAAACCAGAGGTCTAGATCCAGGGGCCAATTTATTAAACCCTAAACGGGTATCACTTTTTAACTTTTCAAATTTAACTTCGCTTTTTAAATATACCTTTTTTAATTTCTAAAATAACTAACTATGATATATGAAACTAAATTAATTAATTTACATAAATATCTACAAAAATGGAAAAAATAAAAATTTCCATATTTTAAGTCACCCTTTACTAATGTACAGGTGTCTACATACCTATTATTCAGAATCAAACTTCCATAGTTTGTTTAAAATATAGCGGGTTGATTAATTTTAATTTTTGAAGAACAACCGGATTTACATTTTTACCTAGTTCGGTTTATTTTAAGAAAATTTTCTAAGGAGTCTTAAATTGATTTTTTTTTTGAAAATTATAAAACTTCCTAGTTTGAAAAATGGTTGATTTATTTTTATTTTATTTTTAGGAAAATCAATTTTCTAAGTGATAAAATAATTTTATTATTATTTTTATCTATTTATGATTCCTTTACATTTTATTTTTATTTTTTTTGTTATTTTAGGTTTTTTGACTAAAATGTGAAAATAAATAAAATTAAACTAAATACTACTTCCCTTTTTTCTTCTTTTTTCTTTTCTTCTCCTTTTTTCTTCTTTTTTTTTCTCGTTTTCTCTTCTTCTTTTTTTCGTTTTCTTCTTTTTTTTTCTTTAAATTTACATATATAAATAATAATAACAATAAAAAATTAACTAAAAATACAAAAAGAAAATAAATTAAATAAAAATAAGAAAATAAGAAACAAAACAAAAATGGAAGGAGCTAGACCAAATGGGGATGTAGGTCAGGAGCGATTTGGATTTGGGGCTTCGATTAGAGTTAGTTGGTCGGGTTGGTCCCAACTAGGTCAAACTAGGGCTTTACATGGGTTGAAATAGCAGTAGCTAGAATGGTGTTTCGGAGGCTGTTTCGAACGTTAAAGCAATTAGGAAAAGACTGTTTTGTGAGTTTTCTATTCAGAAATGGGGGTTTGGAGGAATGCTGTAATTAATAACAATCAGAGGTGTTCGCTGCAGTAGTGGGTGGAGATCTGGGTTCAGTTTAGATAAGTAGATTGTACCATGTTGGTTGCATGTATGATTGTAGGCAGTTTGGTTGGTTGAAGGAGAGGTTGGAGATGGTGGTTAGTGTCAACCAAGAGAGAGGGTGTGAGAGAATTGATTTGGTGTGGGTTTATGCAATGGAGGTCAGTGGATGGATTTGTATGCGTGTGTTAAGTGTAAGCGTAGACATAACACTGGGCATTGGAATTGTAAGGGCTTAGATGTGTGTTTGTAGGTTTAAGAAAGAGGTCCAGGAGTACGGGTGTGTTGTGGCTTGATGGTGGCCATTGCTTGCAAGTGGACGGTGGGTTTCAAGATGGAGGATGGTAAAGCAAGAGAGGTAGATTGAGTGGCTATGAGGATGTGGTTGGGGCGACATATGGTTCAATAGAGTGAAGGTCGAGCGGTGTGGTGTTTCGAGTGGTTCTTGAGTGATAGAGAGAGATGTTAAAGAAAAAGAGGATGAGGGTTCGAAAGAGTGAATGTTTATGATTTGTATGGTATGGGTTTGACCAATGAGAGAGAGATAGCCACAGGGTAGTTGTGCGGTGTTGAGAGAGAGAGAGAGATAATCTAATTTGTCTGTGGATGTGTTAAGTGAAAGAGAGAGAATGAGGGTCCATGTGAGAGAGAGAGAGGGAGGGAGCCGGAGGGGGGGGGGGGGGGAGGGGGTTCTGTTCCTCTTTTTCAAAAGTGGGTTCGCCTCTCCCCCTTTTAAAAAACAAAATCCCCCTTGTGTTGTGTCTTCTTTTTTTAGAAAATCAATTTTCCCCCCTTGCACTACTATGCCAAAATGAGAAAATGTACCCCTTCCCTTTTAATTATTGACCTTTTTTAAAAATTAAAGTGAAAGGAAGAAGAGGAAAGGGGAGAAAAAAAAATGTAGGAAGAAAATTTTGTTGTTTAATCCAATTACAAAAGGCTACGATGAGTTTTGAACCCTTGACCTCAAACTTAATCCATGTGCTTAGTCTAATTGTTTTATCATTAGGGCGTTGGCATGTACCTTATTCATATGTGTAATTAAATTGCCTGTAATTTATCTAAATTGCACATATGGATTAAGTTAGCTTGAGCTAGATTTAAATCTAAACCTAAGTCCCATGGTTCTTTATTTTAAGTTTAATTAAATTGAAAATCTATTCTGTTCAAATTATTTTAAGAATTTTATTATTTTTTAAATTCCCTATTTTTTCAAATCTCCCTATTTTTGTGACTTTTTAAATTTCTTATACATTTTTCTAAATTTTTCCATTTTTTTGTATTCTTTTCTAAATTTCTTATTTTTTATGTTTTTTTTCCTATTTTTTAGTATTTTCCTAAACTTTATATTTTTGGGTTTTTTTTTATTTTTCTATTTTTTTCCTAAATTTCTTATTTTTTGGGTTTTTCTTTAATTTTCTATTTTATGTATTTTTTCTAATTTAGGACCCTTTAACCTATTCTAAAAAAATAAAAGGGCGGTAAAAATTAGGTATCTACAGTTATATATATTTATATATTATTATTCAGTATATCAATTTTAAGTCTGATTTTGCTAAAAATTAGCTTAGATTAGGTAAATGACTAAATAAAATTATAAGATTCAAATTGAATATTTCCAAAATTATAACTAAGCTTTAGAAGTCATTATAAATCAATTTATTAAGGAATTTAATTAAAACCGTATTATTTTTTTATATGAAAAAAATGACAGATTCAACAAAATAATTAAAAAAAATACTAAACGTGTAGTTTATCAAAAATTATTTTTATATAAATTAAATATATCATACAAGGATTATGTACACCAAAAATTAGCTAAAAATAACATTGTTTATTATTTTTTAAAATTCATACAAAATTCGATTGAATCAAGCCTATTCTTAAAAAATTGGTTTGTTATTTTGATTTTATATGTAAAAATACATAGGGAAACCAAATTTCATAATTTTTCATGCATATTTAATATTTTTATTAAATAAAATAAATTCGGAAAGAAAATCGAAACTCATTAATCAACAAGCTTCCAACTATTAGTGGTGGCTCCACTACTTTTTATAACTCTAGACATGGGGTCTACTGTTTGTTGGTGGTAGCCATTCTTCTCTAGTTTATAAGCCATAAATATACAAAATTTTGTTTAATTTTACTAAAATTGGTTTTTTCTCTTTTCTCTTATCTCCTCTCTCTAATTTTTTTTTCTAATAATAAATTGACTAAATGAGGTTTTGGAAGTAGTTTGCTGAATTCATAGTTGGGTTTAGGATTTTTCTTCCAATTTTTTCTTGCCAAGTGTCTCTTATCTCTTACTTTTTCACTTTTTATTTAGCTTAATTTTATTGGTTTACTTTTTCTTATTTAATTCCAACTTGCCACGCCTCATTTATGGAATTCTCTTATTTTTTCCATATATTTATTTATTTATTTATGAATTTTATTTAATTATTTAGTATCATTTTAGCATATTAAGGTATTTCAAGTAATTTCGCGTATTTTTACCTATATATAAATATATATATAGTAAAAATAAATATTTTTAAATATTATTTAAGTTATTTTACGATTTTTAGTATACATATAATTAATTTGTATTGATTCGTTAGTTATAAGAACTTTTACGTGTTTCCAATAAATAATGAAAAATTTACATATAATTCAGTATTAGATAATTTAATTAATTTATTGCTTATTTTACTAAATCTAAACCCACTAGATCACTTTTACTAATATTTCTAGTTTTATTATAAAATTTAAGCTTAATTGGACAATTTATTCGATCGCCCTAAATTTTATGAACCAAATCTCGAATAGCTGATTGTGGGGCTTACAGATAGCATACATGAAGTGCTCATATAGTATGCATGATAAAACTCTTTGCTCTATTTCCACTATACTTAGTTGACTAACTTAGGTTTAGACAAATAATGTGTTTTCATTTACGAGTATTGCACTCAACTAGTAAGATAATCTTTATATTTTCAAAAATGACAACGATATAAACCTTGTTTATATTTATCTAATCTTGCCTCAAATAAACCTTGTTTACATCCATATGATTCAATTAAGATCCTATTTAGATTATCCTTTTTTTTTTCTTCCATATCTCATCTGAATTTGATATGTGTCTGATTTGTATTTATTTGAAATTTAGTATTTGAAAAACTGTCTTATTTATATTTATCTATTTTTATTTCATAGTTATGATGAATATGTTGATTAAAATGTCAAAATTGGAAAATGAAAATTCACGTATTTTTAAGAGAAAAGATCTGAAAAAAATACATTTTATGCATTAGAAATAATTATTTTAATTAGTATTTTTGAAAAAATATATTTTTATATTTTCGATGTTTTATTCTTACTAAACACAAAAATTCAAGTAGATAACAATAAAACACTAATAAGATGAAAAAAAGATGAATCAAACGGAGCCTAAAAACATATACCTATTGATGAAATATCACAAATTACATGCACATTAGATAATAGAAATACAAGCATAATTCAAAGTACACCAAAGTATTAAATCTAATATCTAAAACCGGTTTTGCAATTATTCTTGTAATTATGATTGAATCTCATAAATAATAATTGTACTTTATCAGAGTAAACTCCATTTGATGGATAAAGAAATCATTCAATTAAGATACATTACAAAAAAAAAAATGTATTAGATTAATATAAAGCATAATCTTATTTAGGTTGTTCATCAAACCGAATTAAAACCCAAACCAAATCAAATCGTAAAATGTTGTTATTTTACATTTCAATTCAGTTTCAAGGAGGTTTAAACCATTCGTGGTTTGTTTTAGGAGGTTTAACCAAATTGAACCGCTTCTTTTGTAAAATGAAAAATAAGTGATATTTTTTACTTTTAAACTATATTAATATTTTATTTTAACCTTATTTACATTTTTTTATTTATCCTTTTACACTCAACTTCCATTATCAATTCCTTCTCTTTTGCTATCTTTTTTTTTTTTTTTATCTCTCAAGCAAATTTTCATGTTTTCATTATCACATAAGATGCAATATTACCATGACATAATACTACTTAGTTTTAACCCTTGTATAATATTACTTATTTTTAAAAGAGAAAGTTTTCCGCAAAAAGTTCATTTTTTTAAAAAGGAAAAGTACGCTTTTTTATCACATTGAGTTAAAGATCAAACGACAGAAAGTAGTAGTTCATTAATTGTTCAACTTAGTAAGGCTCCATTCTTTGATAGTATTAACTTCCTTTTATGGAAATTCAAGATAGAGACATATATAAAGGCTGATTACCAAACTTAGGGATCATTTCAAATGAAGATATCAAAGGCTTAGAAACTCCTCTCACATTAGTTGAAATCACAAAAGCTGAATTAAACTTGAAGGCTAAGAATTTACTTCTTTCTACTATTGCACCTTTTGAGTTTTATCTAATTTCCTCTTGTAGTATAGTTAAGGAGATCTAGGATACACTAGTTCAAACTTATGAAGGGATGGATACCATTAAGGAGAAAAGGATTAATTCCTTGATGTAGTAATATGAAACATTCCTATCTTTCTTGGTGAAGAGATTAAAGAGTCTTTTAGTCATTTTACTGCCATAACTAATGAGTTGTCATCTTTTGGAAAGAAAATGAATGATGTAGATCTTGTTAGAAAAATGCTAATGATCCTTCCTAAGACTTAGAATGTAAAGAAGATAGCTATTGAGAAAGCATACGATATAACAAAGCTCAATCTAAGTCAATTACATAGCAAGTTGATAGTTTATGCAATTGACTTCCTCAAGTCAGAAAGTGTGTTAGAAGATCCAAAGGAAAAGTCTATAGCCTTTAAAGCCAGGGAAGCAAAAGATGACTTACAAAGCAAAGAGTTGTTTGATGGGGAAGAAGATGTTTAACTACTAAAGAGTCGTTTGAATCGATTGTTCAAAAGAAAAAGGTAAGAAATCATATTTTGAAAGGTTTACATCAAACAAGAATCGAAGTGATGTAGGAAAATGATTTAAAGAAAAGGAAGAAAAGAAGAAAGAAGTAATGTGCTATGAATGCAGAAAACCTGAATACATAAAGTATGAGTATCCAGTACTCATTAAGAAGATGGACATGTATAAGAAAAAACACAAGTCTCTTATGGCGATATGAAGTGACTTGGATGTATCGGAAGTTAAGTAAAAGGTTTGAACAATGAAATCTAAAAAAGTGAATAAATGTTTGATGGCACTTTCTGAGGTAAGCTTCAAATATGAGAGTGACTCTAATGATGAGATTCTTGATGACATATTTGCTTAGATAAGTAAACTTTTAAAAGCCCTTTCAAAAGCCAATGACAAGATTATAAACATTGATAATGAAAACAAACTTTTGAAGGAAGAAAAAATAACTCTCATGTAAACAAATAAACTTTTAGCAAATGAAAATGATATCTTGAAAAACGGTAATGAAGGTTTGCATGTTGCAAGAAAAGTTTTAATAAATGAAAATTTGATACTAAAGGAAGAAATAAAATGCTTGAAAAGTTGTGCAGATGATTTATTTAGTTTAATAAAAAATATCTTCAAGAAGTTTGATGAAAGTGATAAAAAACTCTAAATGCTTATCTGTAGTCAACGTATTGATCAATCTAAAATTAGTTTGGGATTTGAAAAACATATCAAAAAGTACCCAGGTCAAAACCAAAGGAGAATGGTAAGTAACGGATATGATTATTCCTCTTCTGATGCGTGTTTTTTTTTTTTTTTTTGTAACAAGTTAGAACATATTGAAAAATACTGTTTTTTATAAAAAATTCTAGCTTGAATTTTAGAGGGCTCAATCTTAAATGGGTTCTTAAGAAAGTATGATTAGTTTCTTAGTGGTTGTAGGTACACGAGACAAATGGAATGTGGAGATAATTTTTAAATTAATAGAAGCCTTGTCAAAAGTAAAAAGTATGAGATTGATGATATATAATGATTTGGTAACATTGTTTTATTTTCTCTTATATTTTATTTTCCCTCCACATTTTATAAATGATACTAGTTTATAATATTGTTTGTTGGTATCATCTTAAAGAGGAGCATTTCTATAAAAAGGTGTTTTCAAAGGTGGAGAAAATAAAGATATTGAAGTTAATTTTAACCATTGAAGTCATAGTAATAGTTATTACATTAAGGGAGAGATGTTTTATCAAATAGTTGATATTATTTTTTTTTTTTTAAATTGGTTATCCTTTTACATGAAAAAAAAGGTGAGAAAAGCTTTTGAAAAATATTTGAGATTATTTTTTATGATAACAAAAAGGGGGAGAGGAAAGATAAATAAAAAATATAGTTTCAAGAATAAATTTAGTGCATTTTCATGTTTAAGTTTATTATATTTTTTGTACAATGTTTTGTTATAGTCAATAAGGAGGAGAATGTTAAGTCTCTTAATATAGTTTTGATGATAACAAAACATATGATGAGTTATTACTGTTATGTTTATAAAGTGTGTAGATATATTATGATATAACAGTGATTAATTCTAAAAGAAACCATAATGGAAAAAAGGTTAACATGTGTTCAACAAGAATGAAAAGTGTATAGGTTAATTTTGGAATGAAATCAATTCAAGGAAAAAAATTAAGTTTAGAATTGTACTAATCAGAATGTGTTTTAGCAAGTGTATTAGCAAAAGAACAAAATAATATCAATTGTGTACAAAATTGAGATCAATAGCTGTTTCTAAGCTAGTTTCTGAATAATTTGAATAGATTAAGTTAGACAAATTTGCAATAAGGCATAACTTTACTTTATTGGGTATATTAGGGAAATATACTTAATTCCGTTCCACTAGGATGGTTAAATTCATGGGGATTTTAAGTTAGATTAATTTAAAGAATGTTGAAGAATTAGATTTGTAAAATGTTTGATTAAAGTTTTAGTAATATATTTTGGAAAGAAGGTATTTTGACATTCTTAGCAAGGCTGGTCAAGTTTTAAATACATTAAGGATATTAACCGTGAAAGGATTTGTTACATTAATGCTGTAATCAAGTTTAGATAAAATTCAAATTTTTTATGAAGATTTATTTAGATAAAATTATGCTAAAAAATTTCAAAGTTTAGCGCAAAATTTTGTAAGTTTTTTTAGATAAGGTCAGAGCTTATTTTTTGGCAATAATTCAAGAATTTTATGATATTTTGTTGAAAATAAGATTTGATATTAGGATAAATTCAACCATAATTTTTAGGAGAGCTTTATTTCAAAATTTAAATAAGATTTAGAATATGGAAACTAGTTGTTCATGACATATATGCTTAATCAAGTGCTAGACTATTCTTAAAGAGCAAGTTTAATTTGTCAAGATTTGACTATATCATTTTATGCTTATCCAAATGATTGAGAAGTAAGCTTAAGATATTCTAAAATTAAACCATTTTTAAGAGATTCCAAAACACATCTTCATGTGCAACCACATTCAAATAACTCAAGCTCAACAAAAAAAAAAAAAAAAAACAAATCAAGAACAATAGGATTCAAGTTTTCAAAAGTTAAAAAATTTGGTTCATATTTTCATGGGATATTTCTATAACAATAAAACCAATTATGTTTAAATCAAGATTCCTTGGAGAAGAATCTAGAACTAATCATTTCTAGCTATTATATGGAAGTTTATTTAATATAAAGAGGAAGCTGTACAAGATACATAATAGAATATTCAGTACTGAACTGAATTTAAAAAATTCTCTCGTGTATACTGTCAAAAACCGTATTATAAACTTAGTTAGAAACTAAGCGAAAACAGATTTCTCATTTCATTGTTTTTATTTTTGTGCGAACATTGTAAAGAGATCTTTGATTGTATTATCTTATTTTCCTTATAACATTATTAATGTTATAATTGAGTGAATGTAAGGTTAAGTAGTTCTCTATAGTCTTGTAAATAGCATAAGGATAGCTAGTGAAACAAGAAAGAGGAATGAGTAGATATCGTTGTAGCCTCTAATTAATCTTTGATTATTGAAAAGATTAGATTAGTGAAACGACACCAGTAAGGAGGATTGGATCCCCAACATTGGACTTGAAAGAAAATAGTAGGCAAAAAACTAAAACTCTATAAATCGATTGCTTAATCTTTTTTTCCTCTATCCTATTTAGTTTCTGTATTTTCTGATTTAATTTATTATCTTGCGCCTAAGTTAAAGAATCAATTTTCTACTACTTGTTATGTCATTTAAGTTATTAAGAGGAGAGGTGTTTTAATGATAGAAAAAGTTTTATTTTTGTAAAAGATATTAATTCATCTCTTTCTCGATATCTTACATGGGACCTACAAAACATCAATATATGGTTAAAAGCTTAAATAACTATTAGTATTATAAAATATAATAAAGTGTTTTTAAAAACAATTTGAACCAAATTGAATCATATTTGAAATAGTTGAGTTTAGAACTTTGAACCATTAAAAGTGGTTTGGTTCATTAAAATTATGAATTAAACTGTTTTCAAATGCGATTCGATTTGAACCCTAAATCGAATTGAACCAAAAACCCAACCCAAGCGAACCATGAACACCCCTCATTCTTATTCTAGCCTATTAAGCATGTAAAAGTAAAATCTAAGATATGTTTATCTAATTGTACTTTATCCATGACAATGATATTAAGGAGACCATATCAATAATTTTTCTCACATAAGTTGATTTCAACAACTTATGTAGAGGTCTATGTACCTTAATCTCTTGAGCTCTTATACCCCTCAAGTGCCTTTTCTCATATTTCTCCAATTTGTGCTTCTCCACCAGCATAAGCCATCTACAAGCTACTAAGGCTTGTATCACGCCCCGAACAAGAAGAGTCATAACAGTTCCGCCGTGTAAACTAATCTAAGATAGAAGCTGACCTCACAGCTGCTATCGTAAACGCAGTTTACACAAGGCGCACAACTCAACCAGCTTGAAACGTCTGTTCTGACACCTGTTAATATCCAAACCTGTGGTAGAGCTTTTACAAAATACTTGTTCTATACAACCTACTGTTTAGTATTACAACCGTATTTAAACAAACATTTCACGTTCAAAGGTAAAATTTACAATCAGAGTTTAGTAAAAACTACAGGTTTTGCGTTCTTTATACAATAAGTTAGAAAACTAGTAGGCTCCCAGGGAATTCCCATTTAGTTTTCCTCAAAACTTAAAGACAAAACCAAAAGCTCGGGTTCAGTTAAATTCCTCGATCCTCACTTTCCCACACAGCAGCACACTAACCTGGGAACGGTAGTACCTGAATATTTTGCCTTCACTTAACACCTGCAAAAGATTCTATAGGGATGTGAGCATAACTAGCTCAGTAAGTGGGACGGAGTCAGAAGAGTACTGTACAATCATAATAAGGTTAATAATCATGATGAAATACAATGCAATCACTCAAATGAAAATATTGCACAGTGTTAACCGGTCCACTGTAAGGTTAGAGAAATTTCATCCGCTCCAACCCGGATTGAGGAGTTTCATCACGACTCAAGTCAGACCAAACCCGGGCTTGTGCAATGGAGAACACCCCCCTCCCATGACCGCCTTCGAACCATGGCCCATAACCTTGCCGCGACCTCCTCGCCTGTCACTTAGTTCGACTAAGGATGGGAAAAGGACCATTTCAACTATCCTCATCGAAGGAAGTCAGTGTTTGGCCTAACACTCTTAATCGTTTCCCCTAACGAGTGATTATGCATGTCCAATTACATTTTAGTCAAATAACTGTTAGTGTTAATCAGGGGTGACCAACAAGTTCACACAATACAGAATCCATGCAAATATGTAGAACAGCACACCAAGGAGTTAAACTCCTATCACAATCGAGTATCATCCACACATACCACATGCGCATAATCATCTAATTACAAACACAACCAGATGTACTCTTGGGTCCCCGGATACTTTAAATAGTACCCAAACAGCGGTGAAGCTACAATCCCAACTTACTTGTTTAGATGTTCGCTCTTGTTGACTTTAATTGTCAACCGTCTTTGGAAGGTCCTAATTACACAAAAGGTCCAAATTTAGTTTTCGTAATAATTACGAAAACATTAGGGTTTAATCTAAAATGGTTATATATATATTATTTTCATAATATACAGTCATGTTATTACTATATATTGAATTAAATTATTAATAATTATAAGAAAAATTTCCATTAATCCAATCTGATCAGCAATCCTTTATATAGCTTTTGGTTAATTTGTTTTAGCCTATTAATATTACAAATACACCTTAACTTGTAATTTAAGCTATTTTACTTGATAAATTCGTAATAAATAGTTCGGGTTACCAAATAATTCCCCAAAAATTTCTATGGACTTCTAAAAATATAGGGAATTCAGTTATCACTTGGTTTCAAGTTTCCAACCTATTGCCTATATTTTCATATTGACAATTTTACCCCTAAATTTGATAAATTATCCAATTATAATTCTTTTAGCATCCAATTAATTTCAATCTGACTCATTACTATTATTATTCATAATAGATCAGTACATATCCATTTCATCAATTAATTTCATAATTTCCTATTAAATTCATAATTTCAGCCTATTTACGAGCTAATTTCAAGCCTAAAAATTCAATAAATATTTAAATTATTCAAATAAAAATTTGGGCTATGTAGCAATTACCTATATATCATACACATCCTACACAAAAATTTTCAGCTAGAAACAACATCATATAGTATATTTATTTCATAAATATATATTCGGATGAATTATAGATTTCTTAATAAAGTATATTAAATATTACGAATTTTTCAAAAATAAAAATATCACATGAAAGCATGTCTAAAATAACCTAAGTGTAATTTTTTTCATAATTTTCTGGGTGGATTTACTATTTTTTAGAAATTATTGAAAAACAGAGGAAGAATTTGACCTTGCTGTTCTTGGGTGCTTCGGTGGCCGGCAGTGGTTGGGCGGTTGTCGGACGGCCGGCGCGGTGGGTGGACCGTATGGGGTTAGCTGGGTTTCACAGCAGATCTAGTCTAAGTTAGGGTTCTACACTTTCACGAAATTTCCCTTGTTTTTTCTAAATTTCTTTTTATTTTCTAAGATTTTTTCTAATTTTTCTTTCGGTTGTTCTTTGTTCCAAACTGCTAAATGTTTTCAATCTGAAGGTGTTGGCTTTTTATAGAGTCTCCAAGTCGGTTAATGGATTTTTTTTTTAATTATTTTAGATTTTTCTTTCTAGTTTCTTTTTGTTTTTCCTAAGCATGAGGTGGCTTAATGTTGTGAATTTGCTTTTGAGTCAGCATTCCTATCCTATTTTCCTGCCATGCTTCATCGTCCAGCAAATCTCCAATGTATTTGATTAATTTTCCTTTTTCTTTTATTAAATAATTACTTAAATATAGATATTATATGTTAGAATTAGTTATTTAATTAATTTACAAGTTTATACCCTATGTAAATAACATGTGAAATATATAACTTTACTCATATAATTAAGTTTCTAGTATATCTTTTATTTTTAGGATATGTTCTAAAGTCAATTTCATGAATTTAACACAATAAATATATAATTATAAAATTTTGGGTTAATTTACGAGTATAATTATTATTTATACCGGGTATACTCGAAAAATTACGTGTATTTTTTATAGTAAATTATCCTACATTATCTCATTTATAACTCAATTAACTTATCTCTAAGTTCCCATTACAATCTAAGTTCAATTTTAGGAGTTTTAAACATTTTAGTACTTTATTAAATCTTCCAATTTCTAAGGGCAAAATTGGGGTTTCGGGTCATTATTACTAAAATCTAACTTCACTGTAATATCTCGACTAACTTTTTCATTTTAGTCGCAAAGTTTGGGCGCAATTGAATAAGTTACCCTAAAAGCCCTAAATCTGAGCTCGGTTGTCCTAAACTCAATTTTGGGAGCTTACAGCTTGTAGTCAAATATATGAATATCGGTCTTTTAACAAAATGAATTGAGTTTAATTCTTTCATTTCCATAGTTATTATAATAGTATTTGACTGGAAAAAAAAAAAAACCATCTTGAAATTGAGTCTACCAAAAACAATTTTCAACCTTATGCTCTGGCATTTTTGGTGCATCTCTCATCCTCCTTTCCGTCTATTAGCCATCCTTCTACATTGTATCATATAAGATTATTAAAAAATTATAAATAAATTTACCTAGTAAAATAAAGAAATGGATAAAAGACCTAGAGAAACAAATAAATTTATTTTTCTTAGAGAATTTATGTCTCCATACTAAGTTTATTTGGAGCATTTTTGCAAATGACTCGGACCACTCCTATAAACATTACAATTCTCTTTCTTTTACTAATGTTTAACACAGGCATCACTTTAATTCATCATCAAGCTTTCTGAACACTTAATTTATATTTTAAAACACATAATTCACAATTTATTTCAGCACATAACCGGATATAGTTGGACTTTACCCAAAAAAAAATAAAAAAAAATATAGAAAATATTTTCTAATTGTAAGAAAATTTCCACAAAATTTGACCGACTTCCAATTAGGCTGGCAGGCAATTCAGTCAAAAAAAACACGTCGGAACAGTTGTCATAATCCTTTTATCTGCTCAAAGCCAGTTGGCAATATTGAATTTCATTATTTTGGCTATTATAGTAGAAAAAATGAGGATAGATACGAGGACTTTCATGGAGATCCTAATCTTAAATTCGTCAACACAGATATTACCCACGATTTTTTTCCACCGAAATTTGAACATTTTGGGATGGATTGGTGTGCCATCATCGACTATGGCTATGGCTCAACGGGTTAAAGCCGGTCGATGGCCGCAATTTCTGTTCCCACCTAGAAAACAAAGGAGCCGTCCGAGAAGCAACTTAGGACTTTGACTATGCACACTCAAAAGAATATGCGTCTTATTTCAACACATTTAACAACTTTATTGTTTTAAGGAATTCTATATTTTATCCATAAATTTTTTTTATAAAGGTTTTTTAATAAAAAAGTATCATTAATATATTTTTAACCAATAGAAACTTAATCTAAGAGCATGTGCAATGCACGCTGATCGAGGATAGGAGGATAGCTGAAAGTTCCTTAACCATTATAATGAATTCCTTCACCAGTTAACTATCTAGATATAGAAGCATGTTTTTTTTTTCTTTTTTTTGTGCTATTTGATTTATTATTATTTTTTTAAATTTTGATTGGTTGTTTAAGTTTACAAAACTTACAAAAATAGGAATTTTTATGAAGAAAATTATTGATAAAGTAGTGAGTATTTAAAAAAGAAAAAATTTCGTGATACGTTGCTATAACATTTATAAACACGAAATAATCGCCGAGGAAGTCCATACCATGCCATGTGGTACTGTTGGAGGAATGCAAATTGCCTTCTTTAATCATGGATATTCGCGCCCAGTTACGCGGCAATGAACATAGTCTTAGAAATTGCAAATCGCGTAGCTGACGTGTGCTTCTAGAAAACCAACATGAATCCCACCCCGAAATCCGTCTTCGTTCAAAACATTTAACGAGTTAACGACGCAAATAGTACATAATCCAAAATGGATAAAATTGAATACGACCTTTGAATTCCAAGTTTGCATACTGATGTTATATCTTGAAGCTTCTTTAATGACATGGCTTTGAATCTGACAACTTGGGATAAGTCTATATAGTGTTCGAAGGAGTCATTGGCCATCGCATCGTGATACAAACAACAAAACCTTATCTATACGGCGTCTACGTACAAATAAAGAAGAAAAAGACTAATTAAGAATGGCGGGCATTGAAGGAGCAAAAGGAGGGAAGAAGAAAGTTGTGGTGATTGGTGGTGGTGTTGGGGGTTCTTCGGTCGTCAAGACCCTCCAGGACACTGCCGATGTTGTTCTTATCGACCCGTGGGCATCTTTTTTTTTTTTTTTTTTTTAAATCTTCCTACTCATGAACTTTCTGAATTTTAAGATGTTTGTTATTTTTAAATTTTAGACCGATCATGACGAATGATGTTTAAATGGTAACAGGAAAGAGTATTTTGAGATTCCTTGGGCTAGCTTGAGGGCAATGGTGGAACCGTCCTTTGCAGAAAGGACTGTGATTAATCACAGTGATTACTTCACCAGTGGCCAAATCGTCACCTCTTCAGCCGTGGAGATTACAGAGGACCGCGTATTTACCGAGAATGGAAATACGTACGCATACGATTATTTAGTTATTGCTACAGGTCATATGGGTTCAGTTACCAAATCTAGAAGTGAAAGACTCAACCATTACAAAGCTGGTAAGCACACGAGAGAAAAAAAATAAATAAATAAAAAATTACTATCCAAACTTTTAGCTGCGAATATAAAATTTGAAGTAACTGAATTAGTAACAGTCGATTTTACTCACTGACAGAGTATGAAAAGATAAAATCATCGAATTCGATATTGATCGTTGGAGGTGGTCCGACGGGGGTGGAACTTGCTGGGGAAATTGCTGTTGATTTTCCACAGAAGAAGGTCACATTAGTGCATAGGGGATCAAGATTGCTGGAATTCATAGGAACTAAGGCTTCTAGAAAAGCACTAAACTGGTTGGTCTCAAGGAAAGTCGAAGTCATATTCGGTCAATCTGTTGATCTTAATTCAATATCTGATGGTATCTATAGAATATCTGGTGGAGAAACTATAAGAGCCGATTGTCATTTTCTTTGCACGGGCGATCGGGTCGGTTCGTCCTGGATTAAGAAGACTTTGTTGAAAGATAAATTGGATGACGAAGGAAGGTTGATTGTGGATGAGACTTTGAGAGTCAGAGGTCACAAGAACATTTTCGCAATTGGAGACATCGCTAATGTTGCTGTAAGTGCATATTCTTAAAACAATGGGAACGGTGATGCCATCTATTTTACTCACTTTGTGATTTCTTTTCCAGGAACTTAAACAAGGTTATGCAGCACAGAGCCATGCTGCAGTAACGGCCAAGAACATAAAGCTATTGATGAACGGAGGCAAAGAAAGTAAAATGGCCATCTATAAACCCGGTCCTGCACTTGCAATCGTTTCCTTAGGCCGGAAAGAGGCGGTTGCACAATTTCCTTTTATGACAGTCATTGGACGTTTTGCTGGGAAGATGAAATCTGGTGATTTATTCGTTGAGAGAACGAGGAAACAACTCGGCCTGAAACCGGCATTGTCGAAATCTAAAAGTTTGTTCTGCCAGAAAAAGGAGAAAGTTGAACATTAGATGTTTTGTACGTCTGAGTATGTTTCGGTCTTAGGGTCACAAATCTTGGTCATAATGTGGTGATTTAAAATATTGTTGTCATTTTTTCAAAGAGTGTTGATTGTTGTGGTTTTAGCACAGGTGTGATTTGCATGTGCATAGAATTTTGGTGATGTCAGTCTTATGAATGGATAACAGTTATAAAGTTTGGATTGGTTTGTTTTGTGTAAAATTGTGTCCTTTGATTTTTTTTATACAATATATATATATATATATCTTATTTTTCCATGCTCTCTATACATTATAAGGAGAGGGGATTAAAGTTAATTCATCCTATTTGAAGATCTATATAAATAACGCTAAAAAATATTATTATAACTTGCTGGACGCATCTTTATATAATATCTTTTTTCTTTAAATTTAGCACTCTTACATTGCATAAGCCTATATAAGATGAAAGGGGAGGAAAGGAATAGTGGTAATACGACGCTGAGAAAATAGAAAAATAAGAGCTAATGCGATTAGCCAACATCTAGGTTGGTCCACCGTCCACAAAGGGACAATTATTTAGATTTTTGAGGAGAAAGATTACTTTATACGAGAAGTACGTTCCTTTTGGTTTTGGCATCAATCTATGGTGTATCCTTTGCTCTTACATTTTTTCTCTATTTAGAGAGATACCATGGGAGGCTTATATAAAACAATCAAACAACAAAGTTAGACGAGGCAATGTAGGTATAATTTAGATGAACTGAATGGCATTGGCCTATCAACACAAAAAGCACATTAATTGTTCTTGTTCATCACAAACAAAGTAAATCCCTAATATCGAAATTTAAGGTTTGTTTGTGAGTTAAGGTGAAGATAAACTATAAGAATCTTTTCAAATCTTAGTAGTGGACATCACGAGAGCATGGAAAGGTACTTAGTTTTTACTTAAATATGAAAAGTTGAATTATTAGTGCTTTAATTTTAGGAAATTGCAAACTTAACTTACATTATCCTTAAGGTACACACTAGTGGTAGGGAAGCATTAGATCTAGCACTCTGATTGAAGACTTCCCTCATGCTTCTTTCAAGTACATGTCCAAGTCCTCCTTCCTTTAAGGAAGAAGACATTGTTATAGATACTGTTACTTTGGTGGAGAAGCAAGAGTTAGGTTTTGTCAACTTATGGATCCATCAAGCAATGTTTGAGAGATCTCATGCAAAAATGGGGAATCATTACCTAGAGCTCTCATATCCCGAACTCTATACATTGTATTTTACTCATTTGGTGTTATTGGTATGGGATTTTCATCATCTTACCTTTCGGGTGGAGGAGCATCATTTTTTGTTGCAGAAGCTAAGCTTGGTTAAACCATTCAATGGCACTCTATTAGTAGCAACAACAGGCCTTGGTAAAGCCATACTCTATTGTATAATCACAAGAGCAATCAATATTAGGATTGGTTAATCGAATAACTATGTGCTTTGACTCAAAACCTATGCATTTTCTTGCAATGTCTACAAGATCTATGCTTCGCTGGGGGGACTTCTTATGTTGGAATTGAGTTATCCTAATTGGTGCCTTCTTATAAAATTGCATTTTACTTAAAGGCTTTAACGTTAGCTTTAGGCTTTTGAGAACTATAGTCAACTTACCCAATTGGTTCTTTTCTTGATTGTACCATTAATGAACAATCACTTAAATCTTCTCACTAGAGTTGCAAAATCCATATGCTTAAGATTTGTTGTATCATGTATGTGTAATATGAGTTTCATGCCTCACAATGATGTTAGAGGACTTAGGACGACAACTTCAAGATAACAAAAACTCATAGAGAAGGAACAGGTAGTATTAATAGCCTTGTATGCTTATGTAACACTCAAAGAAGCTTGCTAACTTTAACTTTGTTGTTCTTGAACTTTTTTTGCCCTTCAATCTTGAACCCTATAGCTTGCTGATTGAATGAAATGGGAAACTAGGTAGGAGTTATAACCTTTTGTAATGAATAACTACCAATAGAATATTACCGTTGTTATTTTTTTTTTGGGTTGACCTGTTGAGTATAAGTCTATTTAGATTTGTGTAATGGTCCGTTTCGAACCATAAACTAACTTAACTAGGAAATAACCGGGCTTAAACTGTCTCCCGAATCGACGAACCATAAACTAGCGAATCGGCTTGCCATTGAAATAGCGGGTTGGCTTGGCTGGTTCACCCTCTTATAAAAAAAGAAAGAAAGATAGAGAGAGAGAAGTGGGGCTATTAAGTTAGAAAAACTAATTGAATGATATTTATTAGGTCATGACATGTCAAAACTACCTTTTTTGCAATGGTGAATGATAGTTTTTTTTTTTAAATAATATGATTAAACTAATGATAGAGGATTAATCATAAGTTGATTATGTGTTAAGAATGGATGGAAAATTCAATTTAAGTTAATGTAAATTCTTTTTGTAAAACTTGTCAAAATGTTAAAGATTTAAATATGCGAAAAAAATGAAATTTGAGAGGAAAAAAATGAAAAAGTTGGAGTCATATTAAGTCGAAGATTGATAAAAAATAAAAAAATTATTAATGAATTAGTAAAATTTAAAAAAAAAAAGAGAAAAGAGGCCATATTTAAGGAAAAAATACAAAAAAAGTTGGAACTGGATCAAGTAAAAAATTAATAAAAAATTAAAAATTATTAAAATTAATAAAAACTAAATATTAAAAAAAGCTAGTTCAAGGGTTAGCGAACCAACCAAGAATTTTGACCTGTTGGGCCAATCACGGTTCAGCCTTCACTTAGCCCATGAATCGGTAGTTCTAAGCTAAGTCTAGGTGAGCAGGATTAAGCCTAGCAAAAAGGGTTGAGATTGAACTAGATAGTTTTAACAAATCTTATATTAAGCCCATTATTGAGCTTGGTTTTTTCCTCCCAGTTTTTATAAATTAGTCTTCTTTAAATTGATTAATATCAAATCCTATCCGTTTAATACCGACCCTTAATTAGAGTTTAAAGAAAATCGATTCTTTTAATTTTGAAAATATTTTTGAAGTCGCCACCTGATCGAAATCGGAAAAAAGAGTTAAGTTATAATCAATTTGATAGATTAATTATAATCTAATTACTGATTTTTGGATAAAACCGATTTTTTTGTTAAAACGATTTTTGAAAACCAAAGATCTAAATCTAAAAGCTAATTTTTTTAATCCTTAACATGTTCCATTTTTAATCTCTCTGAATTTAAATTTACCTTTTAATATACCTTTATAATGAAATTTATCTACATGCAACTTGATTTAATTCTAAAAAAGATAAAGTGATCAATTATTTATAAAATATAAACAAAGAAAAAATTTCATGTTTTAAGTCTCGTTGTGCGTTCGAGTATCTACATACCTACTATTCGAGATTAAACTTCCAAAGTTTGTTTGTAAAAACTTTAGCATGTTGATTGATTTTAGTTTTGTAAAAAGATTGGGTTTACGTTCTTTACCTGTTTTTTAGTCTATTTAAGAAAAATTTCTTAAAGGGTCTTAAATAAGATTTTATTTGTGAAAATTTCTTAAGAAAATGTCCTAATTTGGAAAAAAAAAAGGGTCGGTTACTTTTATTTATTTTTGGAAAATTGATTTTCTAAGTGATTTTTATTTTCCAATCTACTCATTTTTTTAATTTTATTATTATTTTTATTTATTTTTTCTTATTTAAGCCTTAACCGAAGATAATAAAACTAAGCCATTCTACTTTTTTTTTCTTCCTTTTTTTTTCTTCTTCTTCTTCTTCTTTTTTTTTTTTTTTTTTTTTACATTTACAAATACATGAGTAATAAAATAAAAAAGATTAAATAAAATGGCATACTAGGTATACTCGGGTTACTTTAAACTCTAATTGCAGTGGTTGATCAGGGTGATTTTAGACGTTTATAAATATCAAAACAAGTGGGGAATAAGATATTTATATCTTTCATATTGGACTTGAGGAGAGTTAAGCTTGGTGCCTTAATGTTCGGTGCTTGTTTGGGTGGTGGTTGAAGGTAGTGGCTTACGGTGGTTGTTGGTGGTGGCATGTGATGGTTACTAGAAGTGAATGGGAGGTCAGGTCTCGGTTTTTTAGGTACAGGGAAGTCGTTGGTAATGGTAGTTTTCATCGAAAACCACCGTGAAGCTATCTACTCCTAAAGAGAGGAAATTCATGTTAAAGAGAGAAACTTAAAAATAAGCTTGGGTGGGAGATTATTGTATGCTCTTATGTGTTTCTCAACCCCTATTTATACTCAAACAAAGCTTGAACATGCATAGAAAATCAAGGAAACAATTAATTAGCAAAATCAAATCGGCGGCATTTTTAACTCGCAATAATTTTTTTTTCAATTTTGATCTTGATTTTAAATGCATAAACGATTGAATTTGGACATGTTTTTGGTTTAATTCAAAACTAGGTTGTGTATGGTAGGTGATTTTATAAAAAAAATGGTTGTTTATGTGCGATAAATGCCCATAAATTATCCTTGAACATAGCTCCTCGCATTTGAAAAAAAAAAAAGGGAAGAAAACTACAAATCAAATAAAAAAATTGGAAGAAGAAGAAAGATTAGTGGGGGCACAGGTCACATATAGGGCTTGTGCCACATGTGTACACAATGCATTGCCCAGCATACTCCCTCCTGTATCCTATCAAGGCTTTGCCCTATTTAACATTTGTGGACCAATTTTTGGTCCATACTAGGTTCTTTCTTTTCAATAAAAAGGATAAGAAGTAAATACTAAAATTAAAAAATCCTATTTTAATTGCATATTAAGATATTATTACTACTATATATATACTTTTTCCTTTTAAAAAGAAAAAGGCATTTCATGCTTGATAAGATTTGAACTCCAAATTTCTAACTTAATGTCACGTTAATGTTCTGATACTTATCCATTAACCTATTGGCCTGTGCCTTATCTAATTGTACATATGAACAAGATTTGTTTGGGCTAGATTTAAATCTAAGATCAAACTCAACGATCCTTTCATTATTTTATTTAAATTAAAAATTCCACTCTATCTAAAAAATATATATTATTTTCTAAATTTCCTAAATCTTCTTCTTCTTCTTTTTCTACTTTTTGTGACTTTTTCTATTTTTTACATTTCTTACTTTTTTTTTTGTTTTTCTTAAATTTTCTACTTTTTTTTTTGTATATTTCTACATTTCTTATTTTTTGGATTTTTTTTATATTTTTCCTAATTTAAGACTCTTTAACCTATTGAAAAAAAATAAAGAAGGGTAAAAATTAGGTGTCTACACCCATTAAGTCATAATTTAGTAAAATATGCTATGATATGGGCTAAATTATTTAGATGTTGTAACTGATCCAAAAAATTAGTCTGAATTATTATTCGGCTTAACCCATTAAAAGTTGTATATATTATGGCCCAGTGATTAATCACAAATAGCTAACATATATAAATGCATAATGTAAGCTCAAGTTAGCATTTGCAATTTTATGTAGCAAAATTTGGAAATTTTTTTCTTCAATATGAAATCATGTGCACGAATATCATGTGCATGTGTATGTATTTGACCACAGATTTAATAACTGTAGCACACGGAATTCATGGAAATTCCGTACAAGAAAATGAAATATTATAAAAAAGTATATAATGTATAATGAAGTTTGCACTTGCAATTTCATGTAGCAAAACTCGGAAATGTTTTTCTTCAATGAGAAATTGTGTGTACGAATATCATGTATATGTGTGTGTGTTTGTATTTGACCACAAACTTAATAGCTGTAGCACATGGAATTCATGGGAATTCCATACAAGAAAATGAAAAATTATAAAAAGGTATATAATGTATAATGAAGTTTGCACTTGCAATTTTATGTAGCAAAACTTGGACATTTTTGCTTCAGAAAGAAATCCCGTTCACGAAAATGTTGTGTATGTGTATGCATTTGACCACGGATTGATAATTATAACGTATCACATTCATGGAAGTCCATGCGAGAAAATGAAAAATTGTTCAAAAAGAAAAAAAAAAAAAGGACAAACATCTAAATTTATTTCCCATTTAGTTATTGCCCTTAGAAGTAAATTTCAAATATAGTCACATATAAAAATTGATAATATAGACTGAAGTTTGCATTATTCTACGTGGTACTACTTGAGAAACTTTATTTCAGCAAGAAATGTTAATTTTGCATGAATTTCGTGTGTATGTGTGTGCGTTTAACCACAAAATTAATTAATTAAGACGTGTGGCATTCATGTAAAGCCTACTCTAGAAGTGAAAAACCTTTTGCGAATGAATACAAAGATAGTATTAAAGTTTATTGTCCATTTGGTTATTCCTCTTTGAATTTTACTAATTATTTATATTGTGAAATGTAACCGCAATTACAATTACCATATACGAACCATCCTAGTAGCTTTTTAAATGCACATACATGCCTTGTAATTCAAAAATTTTCTGTAGAAGATGGCAGAGTTTTCCCCTAATTTAGAGGATGGGGAGATTTGGCTACCTGCTGATGTGTTCCAAGAAATCCAGTCTGGTTATATTGAGCCAGAAAAAACTTCAAATGGAGCTGCTCATTCTCCTCCTCCTTTGTCTGGTATTGATATTGCCAAGCCAAAAACATCCCCATCATTGCCGAACTTCTCTCGCAAAGCTGAGGTACTTGCCTTTTTCATATATCTTTTTGTTTCTCAATTTCAAATTATCGTAAATGCACCTCCATAACTATTGGTCCTGTGTGAACAAACTCTCTTAGACTTTGAAAATATAATTTCATTTTCCATGACTTTTGCAATTGTGGATATAACTGTTAGTTAAACCTTAACTTATAGAAGTGATTTTGATGCTTTATCAATAATTTGAGTGTATGTATACAATTTTACTTCTTTCAAATTTTACTCCCAAATCCTTTTAAGATTATGAAAAGGCAAAAGTATACTTCACTCTACTTACACACACACACAAAGAAAAGAAGATATGTATTTCAATGTGTAGTAAATAAATACTAATAATGTTTAAACACATATTTATCATAGTAGATTAATGTTTTCACGTGTTAAAATTTTATTAGTACTTATCAATACTTAAATAAACACAAGATTTATTACTAGTATTAAAATTTTTCTCACTTATACTTAATTAATAATCCAGTGATGTATTTACAATTTACTTTTTTTTTTTTCCATTTCGGGGTCCATCAGCTTACTTTTGACCATAGTTTTTTTCTTTTTCTTTTTCTTTTTTTTTTTTCCGTTTCATATCATTTCGTTATATAAAACCGTTAAATCCATTTATTCACTGTTCACCCTTTCAAATTTGACTATTTGCTTTTCTTTCCTCGGTTGTGCACTAGAAAATCCAGAATCGGGACAATATGCTTCTTACAAGGCGAAACCCTGGAGCCACTACTAATGATCATGCCAATCTCCTTGAAGCACCTAGCAAGCCTCAGGTTATTTTAGATATTTTATTAATAAAATAATCATTTATACATACATAAATACGTATACATATACCAAATCCTTTTAAAGCGATATACGTGAAAATAGAGACAGGAACTCAGAGGAATGGATATGTCAAGACAACATTGTCGACCTTGGCATTTTGGTTCGAATAACAGAAAACAAGAGACTACTTCACATGGAAAATGCTGGGGCACCGGTGTATTTTTCCCTGCGCCAATCAGATCCCATTATGACTCCCAATTTGAACGTCTTGATTCTTCCATTGCTCACATAAAAGGCAAGCTCATCCCTTAGTCAATCAACTACTAGTAAAGTTAAGATACATTTCCAGATTTTCTTATTAGTTATTTATTTCGTTCTTGATCATGCGTACTCCATTAAAATCGTCTGACAAGTTTTTCTTTTTATCTATTTTATAGGAAACAAAACAGAAACTATTTTTCACATATTTATTGTGATTATATTTATTAACCAAGGATAAATAAACTTTATAAAGTGAATGTTACATTTTACATTTCATCTTTGCTGCTTTTGCTATTATATATTATTTAAATTTTCGATTTATTTAATTATATATTTATTGATTATTTAATTATCATCATGTACTTCAATTAATTCAAATTAGTACCGTTAATTTAGTTAGTATGATAAGCCTATGAAATAGCATGCATGACCCTTATTAGTCGGGCTCTCATAATTTTATACAAAGTAATAGATCATTATCCACTTAAAAAATATGAACCGTAAGACACATTAACAGTTATAGAAGGTCGCACAACTCTTATAGAGCCTCGGTTAGCTAATTTATTAATTGATTATGTTGGCTAGATTAATAATATGAATTGAAATATATTAAAATATAGATAGTAACAATTAATTTTTTAATTAAATATATAATTAAATTAGTCAAAACTTTAAATATATAATTATAAAAAATATAAAATTAAGATATAAATTATGGTATTGCACCAAACTTTATATATGTATTCGTTATCGAGTATCCCGGATACTGAAATCGTCTTTATTTGTTAATTTGTTCCATCAGAGTTGGCAATTACTTGGCTTAATATGCTAGAAAAGCTTTGCATTTATTTCGGGTTCCAATTTCCTTTTCCACGTCTTCCGTGGTCTGCACTAACTTTGACTTGTATGACGACGGCTTTTATTTTCTTTTTATGCGCCCCAATAAAGGGGTTAAATTTCTCAACAGCCCCTGTTTACTTCAACTGGAAGGAAAAAGGAATAATAATAATAATACTAATGAAAAAAAAAATGAAATTTTCTCTATTTTATAAACCCAAGTTTTACTTCATTATGAAATTATTATGTTATCTTTAAGGAACAAATGTGTTACGTGCAAAATGACCAAAATTCCCTAAAGTCATTATGAAAAAAAAAAAAAAAATTATTCCTCGTCATTCCAGAAATCTCATTAGAAGCCCATACCACAATCTTAATTCTTAACTTGAATCCCAATTGCTTCTAAAACTATATTCCTTTGGTTACGTGTTTCTAAGGCAATGCAGGATGGAATAAAAGTCGGATACGCAAACGAAAATTTTCTTTGAAAAACAAAAACGTAATATACCACAAACAAAACGGCACAAATACTCTCTAGATTTATTTATCTATATATATTAAACTAATAATCTTTTATTCGACTTCAGTTTTTCTTCTCTCCCTCCAACAGTATCTTTCTACTATATTTATACTATATATATATATATATATATAAAGAAAGAAAATTTCCTTGTTTGAAAATTGGAATCCACATATTGTTTTACTTTTTCTACTAAGAGACGGCACACACACAATGCTTGTATTAAAATTTACGAATTTTAATCTTTTCAACAAATAAATATCCATACTAAGTGCTGAAGAAAAATAATATATTATTGATCATGTTTTTATTTCTTCAAATTAATAATTGTCAATAATTATAAGAAAGCAAACAAATTATTGTATTTTTTTTATAAGATAGTACACAAAAAACGAATTATTGAATAGGAATTTCCTGTATAACATATTGTTTTACTTTTACTATTTTGGGATTTAGACGTTTGATGTATTAGGAAATGGAATATACACTTAAACTTTGGTGCATCATTTGTACACCTCCATTATACCAAGTTAATAATTAATTGCAGAGTCGCGGTTACCACATCATCAATAATTATAAGTAAACTTTTCCTTTATTTGAAGCTACACTTGCATAAAACATTGGCATCCCGACTTCTTCACTTTAATGTGATACTTTATAACCTCTTATGACACTTCTCGCCATCTAGACAATCTATATTCTGATTGATTAAAACAAGTATGATCAACCATTCACATTTGTATTTTATATTATTGGTTAAAAATTTTCATGAATTGAATAACGAAGTAAATTAAATATCTCCAAGAGAAAGTGCTATTGATATTCAGGGTGTAAATGAACCAAACTAATTCGTAAATTATTTTAGCTCGATCTAAGTTTTATTCGAATTTAATTTTTCGATAGTCAATTTAAGTTCTAGCTTGAGTTACTTAATCAGTAAATTGAGTTGAACTTGATCTTTAAATATTAAATTTACCAGACTCACAAACTTAATTGAATTTCGTATAATTTTTAACATACATTTAATTTATTTAAATATAAGCAAATCCAATATTTGTAAGGGAAAATTTATAAAAAATTATAGTTTAATTAACCTAATCAAGTTGAACTTGAATTTTACCATATATATTTTCAAATAGAACTCAAGTTTAAAATTTAAAACCTGGTTGAACTTGAGCCGAGCTCGAGTTTCGAGTTTTCAAATTAGTTGATATGATAAATTTCTCTCAAGTTGGTATACCAAATTTGTATAATTCGATCTGATTATACCCCTAGTTAGTATAGGAAATTTCTTACCAGCCCTTTTTCAAATTAGTTATTACTCATCCTTAGATGAATAAATTTATTTAATAGATAGTATAATTTTCTCATCAAAATGCAATGCAAGTATATTATTGACTTTGATTTTCAGGTGGAAGCAATAAAAAGGAATATCTATCAACCGATAAGGACACGTTGGAAAAGTGTAAGTCGCCATGTTTAGCGGACACACAATTGCCGGATGAGTGGATATATTGATGTTATTATTTCATGAGCAATAAGAAAACTTAGGAAATAAATGGAGTAGTAGCAAGTCGATCCGTGTTATGTCCCAACCAAATGCTAAGCTGTCGTGTAATGGTTCTTATTTCTTAATGTTATGTGCGAAAACCATGCACATCTGAAATGGCGTTGAAAGATAATTTCAACAAAGAGACATGATGATGCGATTGGCCGACTTCTTGTTCATACCATCTAATGACATCATTATAGTCACTGAAAGCAGAATTTCAGTCGAAGAAAATCCCCCGATATATCAGTTTAAAGACTCTATTCGATCGAAATGGGATTTCGGTCGGACAAAGTTTCATAAAGATCGTAATTCACTTCTTCAAATAAAATGGCACTTTCTTTAAATAAAATGCAACTAAAATTTACACTTTCGTCATCCATCTCTAAAGCAAGAGGATACTACATCAGCTTAATCCTTAATCATTTTCCAAGTCGTGTTCTAGTTGGGGGTTCTTTTAATAGCACCATTTTTTCCCTCCTCATTGAAGTGATTCCTTCGATTAGTAAGCCCCAGGTTACACCGCTTTAGACTACTGGAATTTGAGATACCCCTACTATCTTCTACCGCTTTAATTAAGTTTAGTTGAGTTATGATCTACTTAGTTAACGAGCCATAGGTTAAATCATCTTAGGCTATTAGGTTTCAAAACGCCTCCTATGAACCTTCCACACTCTCATCTTTTTAATTATAAAATTCAACTTTCTTGAACTTTTCTCTAAAACTCGTCTAGCGAGCTTTTAATTGATGCTTCCGAGTGACTGGTTGAGACAATGAATGTTGAACTCCTAATAATATGCTTGGACCTAATTCCTCGTGTCAAGAGACCCACCAATAAACTATTTATTTATTAAATTTTTTTTATTATTGATCCTTTTTCTCTTTTATTAAAAAAAAAAAAATAAAAGCAGAACCAAACAAACCACACCACCCACCCCCGCCACCCGAAACAAAGTAGCATTTGTTTTTTGGGAAAAAATTCTAAGTGAAAAGTTTCATATAACCAGTCATTTCAGATAATTAAGCCCCATTGACTTCTAAGGAATAGGCAAACAACCATGCAAACCATAAAAATGCATGTGACTGGTTCTCATTAAGTGACGTAGCCTTGATCTTGAATCTCAAAATTAAAAGTTCAATAAAGTGTAGCTAAACATTACACAAATTACATTACCGTAATCTAGTCTAGTGTTTTAAGTTCATTCCATGATTAAGTGGATTTTGTACCAAATTTGGAAAACAAAAAGGGTCCAAAAGTTGCCATTTTTCGTGATCAATCCAAATGATTTAAAATTATACGCTAACTGTGGGACTACTAACGTTCTCTTTGTTAATAAAAAATGCAAAGGTAATCAAACAGAAAATAATAATATTTTCATGGGGCTTTCCCAGTCTTGCTTGTTGCACTAATGCCATGATACTCTATTTTCTTCCTATGTATCCTGCCATTGAGTAGGGGTGGGCAAAAAAACTGTCCGAACTAAATTATAAATCGAACCAATTCGAACTGAAATAGCGATTTTTCTTTTAACAGTTTAGATTACAGTTTAGATTAGCATTCTCCAAATGATTTACAGTTTGGTTTAAGTGTACAATCCGAACTGCACATGTTAATTCGAATCAAACCATTTATTTTTAAATAATAAGGGACCAATCACATGTTATTATATATTAGTGTTGCATTTATTCCATAAGCCCAACCTATTCAATATCCATTACTCAGTTTGCCTTTTGCCAAAGCACAAACAAACCTTAGCCTCTCGTCACTCCAGTCCTCTTCCTCCATCACGATTTCATTCACACACAAACGTCAAAGGCAAACCCTACTCTCGTCTCTTTTAACTTCTTGATTGAACTTGTTTGTGATACCTTAATTCATTTATGAGGGTAAACGACTAAATGATAATTTAGATTAAAAAAGAAAAAAAAAGATAATTTTGGTTTAATCTATAATCCGAACCAAACCAAACCGCTATTTAATGATTTGAAAAATTTGCTAATCTGAACTGTATAGTCTGGTTTAGGAAAAAAAAAAAAAAAACCAAACTGTAAATTATAGTTTGGTTTGGATTTTACACAAAACCTAACCAATCCAACCCATGCTCACCCTTACCATTAAGTATCTTGCCAGTCAAATTGCACAATAAAAATAAAGGAAAGAAAATTCCAATGAAGCAAAAACTAAAGTAGAAGCGAAAGGCGGGAAAAATGTACTTAAGTAAGTTATTTCCCACAAAACACTTGGTCTAAAGTCAATATCCCAATTTTCCTTCTAATTTAGTGTCTTGCTCTTTACTTGTTTGTGTACACATGTAGGAATTGTAGGCAGAAGAGCCAATTTCATATTTTACCCTTTCTCATATTCACATTGACTTCTTCATCACCAATTATGTAGGAGCAATATAACCAACGGTTAGATTCAATATCCATTTCTCCCTCAAGATTTGTTAACAAACTTGTCAACTAAATGGATGAAAATCTCTATTCCTTAAGAGTGTACCTTAACACTTCTTTAACATAGAGAATGACATCAAATTAACACTTGTACTAAGGTTACAAAGCGCATTTATAACATATAGTGCATTCCAAGTGAACTTCCATTGATCGTCTAATTTCAATGGAACAGCTTTCCTAGTTGTGTCCATGCATTCTTTAGTTAACATGATCTTATTTTACTCACCTCGCTTTCTCTTCTTACTAATAAGTTCCTTAAAAAACATTGAATAGATGGACTTTCATTGTAACGGATTTGTTTCTTAAGGTCCTCCAAGAACTTGGCATACTATTCCTTTGTCCTCTATCTTTTTTATCTCCATATGAAGGGTATTGGTGGCACATATGGTTTTAATAAGTGCTCAATTGCTACTGAAGTGAACTCTTATTGTACCACTTTTTGCTCTACCTTTTGTATAGGAACTATAACATCCTTTGTATTAACTTGCTTGCCAAATCTTAATGTAAATTCTTAATGAAGCATTTTTTGATCATGGTATGCTCAATCTTCTTTTCCTATATCTCGAATCCTTCCATAGTTACGTTTATCAAAGAAGAGATGCTAACACATCACTAACTTCATGATGATCATGATTAATTTCTTTTCCTTATACAGCAACTACGTACACCTCTTCTCTTCTCCTACTTAATATTCCATCTTGAAACCCATCACTTGAATTAGTTCTTGTAGAGTCTCCTGAATTCTTTTGTGTTGCTTAGCAACATATTATGGTATCTGTTTGCCATGCTCTTACATAACTGACCAAACTTGACATCCAAACTATAAATAGCTTACTATTGGTTCTAGGACAATTATCCTAATTTATGTATGAAACCAATCATCATCTCTTTTAAGCTCATCTCTTTCTCTTGAAGTAGATGTGTAAGTGGATTTGTCAAATATGCGAAAGGTCCTTTAGCACTATCTCGCCCTAAAAAGCTTAGGTTGTAGCATTAACTTCTTCTTAATTTGTAGTTTTCAAAATAGTTGACATGTTTAGAACTCAAATACATTGATTTTGACAAAGGGATTAGTGACTTGGTAGTCTAATTTTTAGAGAGACCACCACACAAAGTGTAGGAAATTGGAAAGTTGTAGCTTTAGCTCGAAGTAGATATGAGCTTTCTACCTTAGGTTGTAAGAGTTATTGCTTAAGCTATCAACTATATAATTAAATCTATGTCATACATCCCAAAAGCTTTCCCCTATTCACTTGCTTGGTATCTGTAGATGATATTGATGAGGGAGTGAGGAGAGCTTAATGTAGATTGGGATTAAGTGATAAAGCAAGTGGAGATTGATGGCAATGGTGATCTAATGCACTTTAAATGTCATATCAATAGTTGACAATGAATATATTTCATATTTATTGTATAAATATAGGGAAAAGTTTGAGAAGTGATTATAGATAGCTAGAGCTATACAAATGGGACATCGATTATGGCAATAAGAAAATTTGGGACTGTTGGCTATTATACATCCATGGCTTTATGGTTACACTAGGTAGATGATAGGGGTAACATGCATATAAGCTAGCAAGTGCAACATTCCATCTTTATTGGGCACCAATGGACTAGTGACATCCCATAAGTGCATCTCAAACACTCTTTTACGGACCTTGCTTATTTGAGAGATGAGTTATATGAGTATAGAAGCATCTACACTTTCCATAAGATGGCAAACATGGAATGATGTTGCCTATGGTTACTAGAAAGGTTCGAGTTGATTAGATATTGCGATCAAAGAAAATGAAAGAATCAATGTTGAATATTATAGGAGAAGTGAAGGAGGTTGTAAGTAGAGATAAGTCAATCTTGTTAGTGCAATCCTAGTAATTAAGTGTAGCTAGTGATACTTTAGTATCAAGGGTTATTAGACAATTATTGAAAAAATTTGTGGATGTATTTCCTAAGGAGTATCTAAGTTGATTACCTCTTATAAGGGGTCCTGAGGATTAGATAGATTTGGCTAGTGGTACAACATTCCCAAAACATGTTACTTACCTAATGAATCTAAAGCAAGCTAAAGAACATAAATGATAGGTAAAGCAAGGATATGTGCAAAAATAGTATATGTTATTGCTTAAACCTAGCCTTTTTAGTACTAAAACGAAATGGTTCTTTACAAATGTATATAAACAATTAAGCTACTAATGACATCACAATGAAACATGCTTCCTAATACCTAAACTTGATAATATGTTAAATGAGTTGCATGATACTCATGGCTATATAAAATCAATCTGAAGAGTAGCTATTACCAAATTTGTTAGAAAGTTGGAGATAAATGAAAAGTTACCTAGCAATTATAGCTGTTTAACATCATTTCCTCAATGGGTTTGTAAGTTACAGCTAGCAAGCTCTCAAATGGGCTGCTAAACCATTTAAAAAAAAAAGTAAAATAGAAGCTATAACTCAAATTTAAATATTTTACTATAAATGCAACAAACAATTTGTTCCTTAAAATAATTATCATTAGCCAATGACATTATTGTAATTTATTACTAAAAAAAGGTTTCTTTCAAATTTATAAAATTATTTTGTTTAGTCTTTTAAGTGCTACAATTAATTGTTACTTATTCTTAATAATGATGCATCTATATAATCTAGACGTTGCTTTAATATTAGAATTTTATTGCTTATAAAAAATAATTTTATCGCATTTATATGAAATTTATGTTTTCAAATTTAATTAAGCAACACCCTTTTTTTTGTTGCATAAAGCAATACAATTGTTGCCTTTTATTTCAAGCAATGGGCATTTAGAGCAACAGAGGCAATTTCGTTAAGTAAGCCTTTAAGCAACAAATTAAGAACCTGATGCAAAAATAAAAAAGAAAAAAATGTAGATGCTTTAAACCATTTATGTGTAGTAATTAGCAATTCCCTATACCTCTCCTATTCCCCTATAGATATTCTCCATTGAACTGTATAAAGAATGTAATGTTACTTCTTAGTTTAGTAGTACAGGTAGGTAGAAAGAATCATTTATGTAACTAATCATCCTAATTTGTAATTATGATTGATGGAAGGAAATTCATCCAGCTTCTTACCTTATCACTCAAAAAGAAGGAAAAGAGTCCAAGATGAAATTCGTCTTATAATGCTTTGTTAGATTCTAATATCTTGCAACTTTGTAGAGAATTGAAGATATGTGAATGTAGAACTTCATTAATAGAACCCTTAAACTGATTAGTGTGAGTCTTTAAATCAAAATAGGCTTTAGTTTCACTTTGATTGATTTCTTTTTTAAAAGGAGTTATTTTTTAGTTATTGGATTTAGTTTAGATCGAATGCATAATAATTACTTATGATTTGCTTAAATACTTATGTAATATTATGGTTTCATAAACAATAATGACGAGTCAATGAAAATTTAATAATATTGTTAAATGGAGCTTAAACAAATTTAATCAAGCTTGTTAATTGTAATTTCAAGTAGAACTTACGCTCAAAGTTTTAAACTCGGCTAAGCTCGAGTTAAGTTCAATTTCGAGCTTAACATTGAATTGTCTCGACTTAACTCGTTGACAATCTAAGCTTAAAGTACTTAAATAATCAAAAGAGTTTAAGCCATTGAATACTCCACTTATTTAGTTTGCAAGCTTAATATGTATTTACTTTATGTGTAAGCAGTAGGGGTGATCAATCATGTTCATATCAATTTAGAACTGTAATAATATTTAATTGCTGTTCTGTTATTGTAATGCCCTAGTCCATAAGCAATGGATAACAAGTTAACAAACATTAATCAGCCTATTTTTAACTACTGGTCCAAAATTTTTAAGCTTGTGTTGACAAGATATTCATAATTAAAGCTTTATAAATGAGTATCACAACCTCCCACAACTATATGGGACACTTAACCATGGGGTCTCACAATCTTCCCCCCTTAAACATGTGACGTCCTCATCGCGAAACCTTATAATTGTGCCTAGATCTTTCCCCCTTTTAGGTGTATGATTTGGGCTGCCCACTACTTGTAGGTCATCCTAAAAACATGCAAGGAGCCACACCTTGGTGACACTCTCCACCTTCTTCGAACTTCCTCTAAACTGGACCCAAACTCAAATTGTGCACCTATTGGAAGAGGGTCTACTCTGATACCATTTGTAATGCCCCAGTCTATAAGCAGTGAATAACCAAGCCAACAAATACTAATGAGCCTATTTTCAACCACGGGCCTAAAAGTTTTAAACTTATGTTGATAAGGTATTCACAACCATAGCCTTATAAACTAGTATCACAACCTCCTACGACTTGTGTGGGGCACTTAACTATGAGGTCTCACTACCTCCCCTCCTTAAACACGTAACATCCTTGTTGCGAGACCTTATAATTGGGCCCAGATCTTTCCCCCTTTTCGGTGTATGATTTGGGCCGCCTACTAACTATAGGTCATCTTTGAAGCATACAAGGAGTTACACCTTGGTGACATTCCCCACCTTCTTTGGACCTCCTCTAAATTAGAGCTAGACTTGAATCATACACCTACTGGCAGAGGGTTCGCTTTGATACCATTTATAATACCTTAGTCCATAAGTAGTAAATAACTAAGCTAATTAACACTAATGGGTCTATTTTCAACCATTGGCTCAAAAGTTAAAGCTTATGTTGATAAGATATTCATAATCATAGCCTTATAAACTAGCATCACAACCTCCTATAATCCATGTAAGACACTTAGCTATAGGGTCTCACGGTTATATTTTTAAAAAGGAGCAAATCTAATCCAACAAAATTCAAAATTGTTTAAATGTCTATTGAGAGTGTATATCAAGCTTAAAACGTGAATAGTTATAAGTTTATGAGTTAGAGGTAAAGCTCAAATTGCTTTTTGAGTTTATATTGAAATTACATCTAGAATAAGGTAAGGAAATAATGTAACTTAAAAGGAAGCACCTTAATTATATCCTTACTCAAACTTTTAGTTGTTGATAATCACCATGACAACAATAACCCAAAAATAACAAACAATAAAAGGGAAAAAAAGGGAGAAACAAAAAACACAAAAGAATAGTACCACCCTAAACAAGATTAGTAACCTAAGAAATAACTTTAAAATGAGAAGGAAAAAAAAAAAACATGGATAATTGGAGGAGTCAATTATATTTGCGGTTGTTAGCATGTAAAACATACCCTAGTGAGGTAGAACTCTTGCATCTTGGACAAACTGGATCAGTATCGGACACCATAACATACAATAAACAATAGTAACATCCCATTAAAACTAAGGATGGTTTCTTAGATTCAGCCTCATTGTGATCATAAAAACCTAGCTTAGAGTTGAGAACTAAAGTTTTGCATGAACTTGGTTGGGGTTGAGTTGACATTGCATCTTTCATGTTAATCATTGGTGATTGTAAAAACTTTAAGTATAAATTTGCAGACTCTTGGTCGCTAGTGTAGCTTGATTCAATTTCTTCATGGGATAATTGTTTCTCCTCCTTCACAAAGATGCTTCCTTCAAGCTACAAACAATATTGAGAATATAGCTCATGTTAAGATATGAAAATTAAACTATATCTTCAAAATTATCAAAAACTTTTGAAACTTTTTGTACATATAAGACGGGGAGAAGCACATGCGCGAAGTACTTTAAAGTACAAATAACAATTATTGAACTACAAATTAAATAGATTACTTGAATTGAAAAATCAGATAGATGAAAAAGGTTCAATTCTCCTCTCTCTACCCATCTAAGGAATATTTCAAGCGTAAAATTCTTTATAGAAGTATGTTAGATTTCTAAGATAAAAGGATGATAGTAATTACCTGATTTTTGAGACTAGATTGATGAAAACCGAAAGGAAGGTGTGAAAATTCACTTGATCCAATTTGGTTCATATTAGAAATGGGTAGATTGAGATCCAATCGTTGATGAGTTCTTTGGAGTGATACGATTTCATCAAGTTGAACTCTTTCATTGATAATATCGGAAAACACAACACTGTCATCACTATCACCACTTGATAAATTAGCCATTATTTGATGAGCGGTGAATTATGTGACTTTTTTATCCCCCTCATATATAACTTGCATGAGTGTAACCGACGCAAAATTGAATTTTAATGTACTGAGGATACTGTCGCACTAGCGCATCCACATGGAAAGATTTTATTGAGGAAGATGTATGTGGATTTGGTGCATCTATAAAACGACATGGCAAATTTATTAGGAAGAAAATAATGAAAGGGAATAAGTTTCTAGGCTTGCAATTTTATCAAAAGGATGTGCATCTAAGATGCATATGTCCAATTTAAAATTTTAATCAAATAATATATACCAAGCTAACTCGATTAAATATCAAATAGTTTGCAGCCGAAAAGATACTCAAATTTGCATTATATTTTGATAATGAGGATAGCATCATCAAATGCAGAATGGCATTTTTCCTTTTGTGGAGAGGAGGAAAAGGTCAGTCAGGTAAAATGAAAATAAGAGAAGTTCCAACAACATTTAAGACACCAAAAAGGTTTATTACCCTTATATATTATAGATAATTCTTTTGCATAGATTTGCCAATACAATTTAGGAAAATTGCACTAACTCTTAAAAAACTATTGAAACCATAATGATACCATAAATTTTTGAAATAGCACATAATCCCCTAAGTAATTGCGACACCATGAAATTTCTCCTTTAATGTAATATCAAGTTAATTTTTTATATTAATACACAATTGAAATCATTTTTTATACCATATATCATCTCAAGTGACGTATTGTACGACTCCATAGTTAAGTTTCCATACGAATTGTGAAAAATTATGGTATTGATTTATAAAGTTATGGTTGTGAATGTTTAAAACTTTTAAACCAAATAGTTGAAATGGGTTAATTAATATCTGTTAACTTAATTATTAATTACTTTTGATCTGAAGCATTACATGCATTGCTGTGAAAAGAAAAACTTCGTACAACATCAGAAAAGAAATTTTAAGGCATCAATGTTTCCTATAAATATGTTAAAATTATTTTGTATTATTATAATTTTAATAAAAATTAAAAAGATATCATTGTAATTTAACCCATACATAATGTTGATTGGATGCATCTTTAACAAGTTAGATAAGATGTTGCGAGTGTTTAATCCAAGTTTTACTTGAACTGCTCTACAAGCTATAAGCATAATTTGCAATTTTTAGTTTTACTTTTTGATGAAAGTACGCAGGGCAAAGTGAAAAGAATCAATTACAGTCAAACTACAAGCATAATTTACCTTATTTTTATGTTCCATGCTCATGTCTACCCTTCCTTCATTTAAAAATTGAATGGTCTTGAGACTCCTCATCGATAGAAATATAATTCTTTTATAAATTTTTGTAGAAATAAGGTAGTGACACTTAACATTAAAAATGGCAAATTTATACATGAAGGGATGAACTCTTCCATCGAAGTTTAAATAGAGAAAAAATGGTTTTTAGTATTATAATAAAGGAAATAGATGTTACTAAAACTACTACAACTAGAGCATATCATTATATCACTATTATAACTCTATTATTATTAGATATTGATATGACAACATGCCAAATGAGATTCCACTTTGGGACTTTGTGCAGCACATCCGATACAAATAATGAAATTTGCACCACCTTTGTTAGCATTCATCTCGTCTTTACACTTTAAAACTATTCATACTTTATTTAAACATAAACCCTAAGGTATATGCTTTCTTATTTCATTTTCCCTGTGAAAAGATGGGGCTATATACATGTATATATGAGTCCCATAAATTATCCTACTTATAAAAAAATTAATAGTTATGACGATCAAAATCTTACCGTGGAGCCCTTACTCAAAATTGTAATTAAATAGTTATCATATTAAAACAAACTTGGATAGTCGTTTCTTTATATGTTATCATTTGGATTGTCTTTTCCCTTACTCGTTTGTGAGAGATCTAATGGTGAGAAATCATCTATCTTATGTGATCTATTTTAATTTTAAGAACTAACGTTGTCATAGTCTATCTCTTCTCACAATGGTTAGACTAATATGATAAAACTATTAAAAGAAATTATGGAAAGGAATAAATAATAATAGCAAAGATGGTGATCGAAAAAAAGATTTAATAATATTAATACGTCATATAAATCGATTAATGATATGTAATTACTAATAAAAATTTAAAACATAATAATAAATAAACGTATTTTTTTGAAAAAATATAAATTTTATTTTCACGTGTTAAATTTGTATGAATATTAATATGCAACTCATCAATCCATGTAGCATGTTAATACAACTAAAATCTTTCTCAGTAATGAGAGAGAGAGAGAAACAAAATTAAGAAGTGATAATTTTTTTAATTCCAAATGAACAATCTTGGAAGAAGTGTTGATATATGTGGAAATAACAATTTATCTCATCCTTCCAATAAAATTAAGAACTAGCAAGGGTAAGTTAATGTATTTACCCTTAAGGGTTTAAAGTCTAAAATAAACTTATGATAATTTGCATGAAATCTTAGGTTCAAATTTCATTATAAACAGTTCTTAGGTTACTTAAATTGCACAAACTATTCTCACCTCGGTGCATGAGTTTTATAGGGTAATTCATATGTGTAGAGATAATTGATCACAATATGGTCATGTCCTTTCGCAGTAAAAAATAAAAAAGGTGCTAGTGTAGTTATGTAACAAGATATTTATGAATTTTTACTTTGTACTCATCTTTATCTTTTGAAACCGTGCTAAAGAAAACACAAAAAATGCAAAAAAGAAAAAAAAAAAAAAGACAAGTCAAATGGAAACGCGGCAACCGCAATAACAATGCCAATAAAATGCAACTTGCTGATAGCTGTTTTATATAATAACAAGACAAATGAAATTTCCCATTATTTAGAGTGCATAAATAATGGAAAGGCAACTTTTATGACAGAACATCATGTATTTAAGAATATATGTTATAAGAAAGATAAGTTCCACTCGTTTACCGCGCCCTCCTGTCACGTGTATGAAGGTGTCACGTAGTTATTGCAATAATTTATCAATAATGCAATTTTCAGTTTCACTTTATAAGTTAGCTTTTGAATGGTAATATACAATTCATAATTGCAAATGTCCATTATTAATAGCACCTTGCCACTTATCATTGCATTTTTCGCTTTCCCTATTTTCTGGATATCCATTGCCTAGTTGAATAGGAGTAGGAAACGAAAAAGTTATATAGATGTGTTTATGGGGAGATTTGTATAATAATGTTACGTTTTTGTAACGTCATGATATATTATATTTAATTTTAGTAAATTATGTCATTAATAGTAAAATAGAAATTATTGATGGTTTTGCTTTTATCAAATTTTAATAAATCATATTTATCGACGATAAAATCAAAACTGTTTGATAATTTTCATTTTACTGTTCATATTATGATTTATTGAAATTTATTATAATGCTCCAATAACGTAACATTACTATAGAGTTTCTCTATTGATAGAAATATTTTCTTATAAATCTAGCTGTCCGCTAACTTTAAAACTTCTAATACATTCTTGTTCTTGATTCGAATGGTTAAAGTAGTGTAGGATGGCGTATGTAACGTAAATCTTCGAAACCCCGAAAGGCTCCATACACTTTGGCATCTAATATTTCCAAAGACTTACGAGGACAGCTCTCAGGTTTAAACCTTCCAATTATCCATTTTAGATTGGAAAATCGGAGCTCGCATTTAAAAGAAAAGGTTGCTTGATGACAATATTGATTTATCTCCACTCTCAAATATTCTATATTTCAGACTAGCAATTTTTACATTAGATCAATTACTCTTGCTGTCCTACATCACTAAGATGTCTGGTTTAATATTTCTAGGAACTTGATTAGGCCTTTATTTGAATGATTCAAGTTCGAGCCATTAGATACTTGAATTAACATATTAGCAAGCATGATATGAATCTATATTTTACTTTATGTATAAATTTTGGAGGTTTTGTACTTTAGCTTTCTAAATTCAATCCCTTCACCTCAATCTAATCTCCCTTTGCCTTAGTTGGCTGGAATCAATCGTTATTCAAAAGGAGTCAATAATATAATAATGTTTAGAATATATATATATATATATATATGTGTGTATATATATATAATAGATAGATAGACCAAATCTAATCCAAGAATGCTTGAAAGATAATATTAAGTTGATATTTTAAATTCGATTGAAGCATAAACTACAATTTGGATTTGTTTTGGGATCATATATAGAATAAGGTAGGGAAATAAAGGCTACTTATAAGCAAACACCTTAGATACACTCTACTTAACCTTTTAATTGTTGACGAATCATCATGATAATGATGACAACAATAATTAAAAGACAGTTAAAAAATAAATAAATAAATAAAAAGATTAGGAATCCCACATAAGATAAAATAGTTGGATAATCAGTGGAATCAGATTATATTTACTGCAGCTTACGCAAGACGTCAACCAAGAAAGTAGCATTCTTGCATGTAGGACAAACTGGATCGATTTCGGAGATCATGAAAAATAATAAAAAATGGTTGCATCCATTAAAAACAAAGGATGGTTTGTCAAATTCAATCTTCAGTTGATCAGAAACATCCTCGGAGATGAGATTCGGTGACTTGCATGAACTTTGGAATGAAGATTCTGGTTGATGAATTGATGTTGCTGCATTGTTCATAGTCACCATTGGTAGGATTGGAAAGTTCAAGTATAGATTTACAGATTCTTGGTGGCTAACTTGGTTTGATTCCATTTTTAAAAGGATTAGTGTTTCTCCTCCTTCACAAAAGTTCTTCCCTCAACCTATGTGAATAAACAGTAATTTACTAATAGAATTCATACTGTGTTATACGTTACAAAACTATATATATCTTAAAATTTTTAGGCACTTTTTGTATGTTATATGTTGAAGAAACAAGTACTCTTTTTTTTTTTTTTAATAGAAGTACTTTTGTAAGTACAAATGATAATTAATGAACTATCAATTGAATAAATTATAAAGTTGTATAAGTAAAATAGATTTGATTCTCCTCTCTCTCCATCTAAAAGAATATTTCGAGTATAATTACAATTATGTTAAGCTTTCAGGATAGATTGATGAAAGCAAAAGGATAGTCTGGAATTTCACTTGATCCAATTTGGTTCACATTAGAAATAGGCTTATTAAGATCAAAATGTCCGTGAGTACATAGAAGGAACATGATTTCTTCAAGTTGAAGAGTTCCGTAAATAATATCGGAAAACACAACACTATCATCACTATTGCCACTTGATAAATTAGCCATTATTTGATAAATGGTGAGTTATGTTCCTTTCCTGTTGATCACCCTCATATGAGGCTCGTTAAATGTAACACCACTATTTTAATTTTAATCTATGGGGAATACGCTCACATCAGCGCATCTACTGAGACAGATTTTATTGACAAAAATATATATGGATTTGTTATATCTAATATAGTGATATGAAAAATTATTAGGAGGAAAATTATGAAAGGTGGCAACAGTATTGAAACTTACTAATTTACTAGTAGGATGTGCATCTGCAACACATGTACCCAACATAAAAAAAATTAATCAATTAATTACCAAGATAACCAAATAAAATATGAAATGATTTGCAGACAAAAAGATATTTGAGTTTGCAACAACATTTGTTTTTTATAACAAGAAAATTGGGACAAAGTGGGGCATGATATTATTCATTTTGTGACACTTTCATCTTGCTTTGCCACAAACTTTGAGTTGAACTAATTGCTTTACCATAATTATTAAAAAAAAGGGGGGGGGGGGGGGGGGGGGGGGTGGGAAACAACAGTAGGGGCTAAACCCCGGGCCGTTTTCATATTGCTTTACCATCTTCTTTTCCTCTCTCATAATGTACTGTCTTCATTGTCCTCTTAAATGTTCCTTTCCACCTCTAGCCAAACTCAAGGAGGTCGATGATAGTATACAACTTGGGGTAGACACCAACTATAACTGAATTGCCGCCAATATAAGGTAGGTCATATGTTTGTGAGAAGAGTATACACAGATAATAAATTTAGAAAAAAGTCAAGACACAAATCGTGTTTATTAAAATTAAACGAGTTATAACAACACATTAGACACTAAAAAAAATGTTTTCTATCCCTATATGTTGTAGATAATTTAATTAGAGACTTTCACCGATGTCATTTAAGAAATTGCATTGAATCCTTTAAAAGCTATCGAAACTATCAAGTGTAATTAGTAGACACTAATTATTATTTACATATTGATACGTGCTAATATTCTATTAATCTACGTATTTCTATTAAATAAATAATACAATAAAATATTAAAAATTGACTATGGTATTAAAAATTATAGCAAAGTATTTAAAAATAATGAAAATTTATACAAAAAGTTAGAAAATGAAAAAAAAAATTTATAAAATTGAGAAAAATAATACTAAGATAATATATTTAGTAATATATGTATACTTATATACATATATATATTATGATTAATCTTATATACATATATATTAATAATAAATATTTTTTATAAATTTTTAGGAAAAAGTACAAAAATGCTCTTATAGAAAAATATTTGATATATATGTATATAAGTATATATATATTAATAAATACATTATTTTAGTAATTTTTTTTCTATTTTGTAGATTTTTATTTCTTTTTCATTTTCCAATTTTTTTTGTATAAAAATCATTAGTTTTATATATTTTTCTATAATTTTCAATACCTTAGTTAATTTTTAATATTTTATTATATTATTTATTTAATATAAATACGTGGACTAATAGAATGTTAGCACATGTCAATACGTAAATGATAATTCAATGCCAATAATAAAAAAGGACTAATTGGAACATTTTTAAACATTGGAGACTCAAGTGAAAAATTTAAAACATTAAGAACTAAAATAGAAAAAGAAACAAATGTTAAGGAATTTATTATACTTTTTCAATTCAAAATTTAATGTTGTTAATTAAAAGTACTTATTTACAAACTTTTGTAAATGTTAAAGACTTAAATGAAAATTTTGAAATGTTGAAGATTGAAATAGAAAATGAGATGTCGAGAGCTTTTTTGTACTTTTTTCTTTTTTTTGTTTTAATACACAGTAACAACTAATAACCTTCTTTTATATCAATTCATCGTTAGATTTGAGTTATATTAATGGGTGAATTTCATCAACTTCCCTTAAAATTTTTTTAAAATTATATGGACCTCTATTTTTATTAAAGGGAAAAATACAGAAAAATCCCCAATGTTTACCTTATTTTCCATTCCAAAGCTTAAGGTTTCAAAATTTTCATTTAAGTTCTTAACATTGATAAAAGTTGACAAATAAGTCTTTTTAATTAACAATGCTAGATTTTAAATTGGAAAAGTAAAAAAGAAAAAAAAATCCTCAACTTTTACTTCTTTTTATATTTTAGTCTTTAATGTTTTGAAATTTTCATTTGAGTTTTCAACGTATGCAAAAATTTATCAATTAGTCCTTTTAGTTGATGGCATTAAGTTATTATTTATACATCAACACATGGTAATATTTTATTTGTTTACGTATTTATTTTAAATAAATAATATAATATAATATAATATTAAAAGTTAATTAAGGTAAGACCAATTATATAAAAATATTTAAAAATAATAAAATTTGGAAAAAAATTTGGAAAAAATGAAGAATAAGAAAAAAAATAAAAAAATTACTAAAATAATACATTTAGTAACACATACACACTTATATATATATGTATATATTAATATTAATTTTAACTAAATCAATAAGAGTCACCGGCCTCCTTAAGCCCTTGGCTAGCTAGATTTGCTTTTTTTTTTCCTATAAATTTTCCAATTTTTTTAGTAATTTTTAGTAAATTTAATTTATTTTTAAAATTAATATTAATGTATATGTATATTAATATATATTACTAAATATATTGCCTTAGTTTTTTTAAAACTTTACAATTTTTCATTTTCCATTTTTTTGATAAAATTTCATTATTTATTAATATTTTTCTATAATTTTTTAATACTTAATTAATTTCTCATTTTTTGTTATATTATTTATTTGAAAGAAATATATATAGACCAATAGAATGTTATCACGTGTCAATATACAAATGATGATTTGATATAATCAATTAAAAGGAGTATTTCATAAGTTTTTGTAAACATTGAGAATTCAAATGAAAAATTTGAAACGTTAAATAGTAAAATAGAAAAAAAAAAAGAAAGAAGCAAACATTGAAGATTTTTATTGTACCTTTTCAATTTAAAGTCTAACGTGGTTAATTAAAAAGACTTATTTATAAACTTTTGCAAATGTTGAAAACTTAAATGAAAATTTTGAAATGTTAAGGACTGAAATAAAAAATGAGGTAAACATTAAGGACTTTTTTATACATTCCCTTTATTAAAATTCTACACTTAAACCTCCTCAAACAATTGTAGAACCTACTTCTTTATATGTTGGCTATTTATGTATCTCTTCTTATTTATATGGATAATTGGTTTAGTATATCTAATTAACTAATGTTATAAAAATACTAAAAGTTATAGACAATGAGAAATATAAAAATTGCAAGAAAATTTGACCAAAAATATATTGAGGAAATTTGATTGCAACCACATGGGATATCTCAATATCTAACACCCACCCTCAGTAGGGCCCCCAATATGTCATCGTATGAGATCCTAATTCTTTGCATGTGTCCATGTATGATTTGGTTTATTCCTATCACCCTCAGTGTATAGGTCATTCTATAAACATGTAAAGTGTTACACCTTAGTGATAATCTATGCCCTCTTCGAACCTCTTGTTTAAATCGAGTTGAGACAATCCTCATATTGTTTACCCATTAATATAAGATTGGTTCTGGGACCACTTGTAAATTCCTTTGGTCAAAATAGTCGATAATCAAGTCAATAAATATTAATTGGCATATTTCAACCGCTTAAGTAAAAAGTTTTTAACTAATGGTAACATGACATTCACTACATTAGCCTTATATATCAATATGTATCCTTTCCAACAATTCATAAGTGACTACAATTACATAGTGTAACTTATGCAGAAATTTACACCTTTTAGTTGTACTTTTCTTGATAAATTACTATACAAGCTAAAGTAAAAGTGATTCAATTATTGTAATGTTATGCATAATTTACCTTATCTTTTTATTCCAAAGCCCATATCTAATTTCCTTTAAGTAAAAATTGCATGGTCTTAAGAATACTTATCAGCTCTTCCATTATCATATAATGAAACCCAATAGAAATAAAAGTGGATAATTTATGAGTTATATTATCAAAATATCAAAAATAAATAAATAAACAACCCATAACCAATAAATCTATCATTCAACTTCATAAGCACTTTTAAAGAGTAAGTTATCTAGTCTGAATATGATACAAGACTAGTATTGTAAGCCTTGCTACTTTAAGGAATATTTAATTAACTAAGAGTACTCCTTGATCATTTCCAAGGATCAATAGGAATATTTAATTAACTAAGAGTACTCCTTGATCATTTCCAAGGATCAACTAAACTAAAAACAAAAGTCTATATGAACCTAGTTTGCAATTCAAAAATTTTAAAGTATTTGAAAACTCTAAAGGTTATCCTAAACTCTAAGTAAGATGAATTTTCAACCTAAACTACTAAAAACCTTAATATGATAACGGTGAATCCTAAATCATCAAAAACCCTAAACCCTAGGATAAATTATAAATGCTTAAGGATTTTGAAACTTTAAACGAATAATTACAAAATCGAACTTAATCAAATTTTACTCAACTCTAGAAAACTATAATTTCCTTAAGAAGCAAATCGTAATATATGAATTATTATAAAAATTGAAACATTAGAGCACTATACATATAAAATTTCTAATAAATTAATTTGATTCAATCTCAATTTGGAATTTATTAAAGCTAAAGACATCAATGAGGATTAGATTAGCTTATCATATGCCACTTATCCATAGATTCAATATAAGCCAATTTCCTTTTTCCCTTACAAGCCATACCACTTATTGATAGATGAATTAACTAATTACATTAAATAACTTATCAAATGAGAGTTGGATTTACTTATCACTTGACAATTCTTCAAAAGCTTATGATAAGACAGTTCCTTTATCTCATCACAAGCTATACTACATATGGATAAACTATCTCACCACATTATCTATTTAAATTCAAATTAAGAAGATGGGACAAGGCCATGCCCTGGGATAATAGAGAATGGGAAGTCATTCCTTGTCAATCAAACAGCAATCCTAATATCTTTTGTGTCTACTATTTGCCCCTTATTATTTACATCATCCAAGCATTACTTTATAAGTTTAGAAGCAACAAAAAGAATGTGTTTGAAGATGCACAACATACCTCAACATAACCACCACTCTCCCTCAAATCCTCTCATTTCTCACTTACTTTTCTTACACTTTAAACACACAAACAAAAAGAATCAAGCCTTACTCTTCCCTTACATATCCACCACCCACACACACATACAATCATGGTACAAAAGTGCCTTTTTGCTCCTCCATTTTAGTCCACTTGAAAAACCACCTTATGAAACTTATGTAACTTCATTTAAGGGATCTTACAACACCTAAAATCCACCCTTAAACACTTATGAACGACAACTTAAGGACCTCAAAAAAAGGCAAAGCAATGAGTAGGGGAGGACACTTAGGTGCAAAAATCCACCATCCATACTCATTTAGGAAAATGAAGTTTCTAAACTTGAGTATATTTAGAATGCCATGCTTAAGAGATTATATGTTTTCATGAGGATATTATCATGTATAAAAGGTGACATGATAGGTAGTTTACATTAGGTGTTAAGCTTATGAATCTTCTACATAAAAATTGGAATATGAGTATACTAGATTTAATATTATGTAAGATATGTGCCTATCACTTAGAATGGAAGCTTATTACTTGAGAAAATCATGAAATAAGTATATGAATGATGGAAAACATGCTAGACGTAACACATTTAAAGGGTATTTAAGTGTTACGTTTACTTCTATTTAGTTTCATATGCTAAAAACTAGTTTTAGGTGAAAGAAAAACCATGATGTTCTGATGTAGAAATCAACTCTTGAAGATTTAAACTACGATGTAGCACTTACAATAAGTATGTGATGTATGAATTTTACTTAGTACTTTATCCAAACAATCTTCCTATAAAGGAAAAGTTAAGTTGGAGTTAGAATATAAATAGTGTAGGCTATTCATTTATCACTTAGACTTAAGGAAATGATAAACCAATTGGAGAAACCAAGATGGACGCCCTATAAACCAAACTAACCAGATCTGGAACCATAAGAAAACACAATTAAAAATATAATAAAACAAAGTGAAAAGATCAATCAAGGCAAATGTAATAAGTGTTAAAGACTTAAAACTCAAAACCGAGCCTAAAACACTCAAAATAAACTTAAAACTTCTAATGGGCCTTCATAAAAATTCTAACCAATATCTTAACCATTTAAGAATTTTTTTTTTTTAAACCCATAATGAGTCCGCATAAAGCTCCTTAAGCCCAATAAAGTTACTAATTTTAGTTTGAACCAAAATAAGCCTATTTGACTACATAAGCCCATTTAACAGTCTAAGAAAATTTAGATAACACCAAGGTCATGAGAGAAGGATAAAAATCTAACCTTGATGGATGTTTTAAGCTTAGAATAAAGTTTTAAACCTAAGCCTAAAGGATTATACAAGATAACAAAAAGCCCAACAACCAAATTAAACCCAAAAGAAAACCAAACCATGAGGACCGTTACTATTCTAACCCATGGACAAAATTGCGGATCCCATCTAAAAAATATAACAACACCATGTTAAAGTATACTAAAAAACGATGGAAATTGACTATAAAATCATAAAAATTGGATCTAAAATAAGAAAGTTATACATAATTGAAGTGTTAGCGCAACCAGGAAAATTATGAGACTAAGTTAAAAATATAACTCAAGAGATTCTAGGTTAGATCGAAATGAACTCCAAACATACCATCGAGAAGTGATTCATTAATTAAACCTTCATGAATAAATGTTTTGTTCTTGTATTTTAGGTAAAACCTTTAGAAGTATCAACTAATGTAGGAGGAGTGGTATCAATTAACGTACTTCGGACTACTACGACTAATCTGTTATAACCAAGTGGGTGATTCTCGATGATTTCATGCTTGGTTTTGATTGTAGTTAGATGCACTTAAATTTATATAATGAATTTGAATGTATGTGGGATATGAAAAATGCATGTATATATCATAAGGAAAAATAGGAAGGGGGAAATAACTTAAAAATTATAAGGAAAAATAGGAGGATAAGTGGTAGTCAATTATATTTGTTGCAACTTATGCAAGACATCCACCAAGAAAGTAGCGAAGAATAATAGTTGCATCACATTGAAAATTAGAATGGTTTATCAAATTCAATCTTAATTTGATCATCCTATAAGTTGAGATTTAATGACTTGCATGAACTTTGAAATGATGGTTACAATTGGTGAATTGATGTTACTACATCTTTCATGGTCATCATTGGTGGTGAGTGCTTGGTCATTGACTTGGTTTGATTTCATTTCTTCAATAAATACTTGCTTCTCCTACTTTAGAAAAGTTCTTCCTTTACTAATAGAATTCATATTATTCATGACATTGATAAACTACTCTACTATAGTTCTTAGTGGATAACCTTAACTTAAGTTTAACAATACATGTATAGATTAGATAAGCAACAAGAAACACATAAGTAAAAAAGTACTTTTAAAAGTGCAAATGATAATTAATGAACCATTAGTTGAATAAATTACTTATACTAAAAGTGAAATAGATTTAGTTCTTCTCTCTCCTCTTGTCTAAAAAATATTTTGAGCATAAGGCTTTTCTTAGAATTATGCTAAATTTCTAAGAAAAGAATGTTCCATTTTACCTTATTTATGGGATTGAATTGATGAATGCCAAAAGGGTAGTCTGGAATTTCACTTGACCCAATTTGGTTCACATTAGAAATAGTTGATTAAGATTAAAATGCCGCTGAGTCTAATGTGTTAGGCAAGTGTACCCTATCAAATTATAATAGTGGATTAAGTTCAAGTGTCGATCCTTTAGGATTCCGACTACTAATACGTACTAGATCTCTATTATTTAACCTACGAATTTGAGTTTGAGAATTTAAAATATCTAATCTAATTACAGTAATCACTAAATTAATAACTAATCACTAAATTTAAAATCTCTATGATATGGACCGTGACCAAGTAAATAAAGCCAATTATAAGATGGGTCTAAGCTTACTGAAAGTTTGAAAAGGAATAGATGGGAAATATACAAAGGACAAATGTGAATAAAGAAGTAAGCAAAAACCTACAAACAACCCCAATGGATATGACGCACCAATGGAACTTTTGAAAACTCATGACACAATTCAATATGACGTACGAACTAGTTTGCTGAGGTTACTCGCCACTTAACCCTTGCTCAAGGGTTAGGATAAGAGTAATGTCGAGAGTAAACAAATAAAGTGTTTACCCAAGGAAGAATATCTAACGTATTAGTGGTAATAATTTGATTTTGGCTTATAAGTATAAGGGGTATTTATACCCAAGAGTTTAGGGCAACATGCCCAAAAAGGAAAAGACAAAAAATGGTATTACCTTAAGGAAGTAATGTACAATAATACAAAAGGGTAAAAATGAATATTCAATAAAAGCAATGATTAGTGTAATGAATTCTATACACATGGTGATGCTGTATTGGTGAGGCCATTGGAAGATGTGGACAAAAGGTACGGTTAGCTTGCTTATCCAAGCAAGGGTAGCTTAGTCAATTTGGAGCCTCTCTTTCTCGTCACCTCAACAAGGGTGATGTCGAGTAAGTAATTAGTCAGACATGAGTAAGAATGAGGATTAGCTATCGTCTCGGCCTTCCACTCCTCAGCATACTACTTGCGAGAGATAGGGTGTCATTCGGCTCATTGCACAAAACGGATCGATAAGGAGATAATCGGCCTCAGTAGGAGTCGGTTAGAGCAAAAGGATTCGTCTTTCTAGTCCCTCTAATCCTTGAGCTTAGATGCGGGTCAATGGTCCCATAGCCTGATTCCCATCAGGCATAATGGTTGGGCATCCCGTGTCTTATCTCGACCCTTGAGCTACTAGCTTGGTCCGGTAGATAAGCAACTCGGATCAGTCGATCCAAGTCATCCCTAGGAGTGTTTTACTTGAACATATCCATCAGATATGTTCACAACTCTAACTTAGGTTATGTTACCTTGGTACGTCTCTAAGGACATCAATGCAGTTATATAACTCAATGGATCATCAAGCCATCATAAGAACTTCAAGCCCAACTCGGCCATATGCTTAAGGAACCTATCCTTCCTCTCTCCTTGCCTCCTCAACGAAAATGAGACCGCATGTACGCGTAAGGCTGAAGGGAGTGGGGGGTGGTGCATGCACAAGTATTGATAGGATATTTTAAGTTTGGGCCTCTTAAGCCCATGTCAACTTGCCTGGGCTCATGACCTAAGCTACTCTTCTCTGGATTTGGCTTTCTCATCTACCTAGTTAACCTCAACTCAAGCCTTTTACATAGTTGACCCAATTACTGTAACACATAACGGCTAGAGGACAATGGATAAGGTTGGATGACTAGGTCAACAACCGCTTCCTACAATTCAAGACTATGTCGAACTACATGACTTTACTAGTAACAACTTATAGATGTATCCTTTGGCTACTAACGGTCCTGCAACTGCCAATACCACTTCTTTAAATACCAAGCTACCTCCCCATGATAAATCACTTGATACTTTGTGCATTCATATTGCTCTTGTGAGCTTTTGTTTCTTAATTCTCTTTACACATCCAACTAACTTAAGCATTGAAGTAGTTACACCAAACAAACCTCGAGCACCCCTCACCGTATTCTATTTTCTAGGCTTACATAAGAGTGCAAAAGCCTAGTCTTTGCTAATCTCTACCAGCCAGATCTTATAGGCAAAACCTTTTAACTTAAAGAAACCATATTCCTTAGAAGGAATTTAATGAGTTCTAAATTGGATATATTTTAATTAGTAATTTTTCATGATTTTCTCTTGATATTTGAGTTTATTTTTTGATAATGATACTTAATTGAGTAAAATTTTGTTTTCTAGGTTTTAAAACAATATACACAAGAAAATGAGAAGATAAAAACAAATTTCACTCAAATTAGAGATAAAATGAGCAAGTTATGAAAATTTAAAGATCAACACAACCGAATGATATAACTGTATCGTTTTAAAGCAAATTTAGAGCTTATTTTCAACTATTATAGCCTTGTACATGACCAAAGGATACAACAGTGTCTTTTCCAACTGACCTATTTTTTTATCTCTTCATATATAAAGCATTATTAGGGTTTGTTTTGAGGAGAACTTATTGGATACGAATTTTAGAGAGCTTTTCAAGATAAAAACACCAAGGAGTAGAAGGACCATCAAGAATTCAAGATTAAATTTTATTTAGACTTCATCATTTTCTTTTCTACAATTTTAGAGAGCTTTTTTAGGTTATTATTTTGCAATGTATAGTGATTAGATCTTTGGTATTCAAGTCTTTTGGAACCTAGATCTATTCATGTGAGGTTATTATTGTTTGATTAATTTAATTCTTTAGTCTTTTCTTGGTACAACTGTGTTTACTTCATGACTTAGGTTATTTATATGGGTAGTAATCTAAAATTTGATATCTTATAAGAGAATCAAGAGATTTCTCATAAGATTAGATATATGCATAGTTGATGAAGCTTACTATAGGATTAGAGATAATATGCAAGATTCTTCCGAAATATTAAATCAAGGCATAGAGAATTCACTGTTCAATAATGCAATCTTATATCATGTTATTAAGAAGAGATTCTCATAGGTGACTTTAGGATTAGACTTAATTAACTTGAGAAAGTGATTAACTTTAGTAGAGAATTCTTTCGATCATGAAAGATTAAAGAATAAATTATTTTTAATGGAAATTACATATTAGGTCTAGGGGAAGCAAAGATCTAGATACGATTCTTGAATCTTGAATTAGTTTATTCTTTTATTGCTTTCTTGCTAAGTTCTTGAATTGATGGGAATCAGACTACAAGACCATTGACCTACAACTGAGCTCGAGGACTAGAGAGATTGGCAAAACGAATCCTCCTACTCCAAGCGACTCCTATCGAGGTCGAGTATCTCTTTATCAATCTGTTCTGCATGACAAGCCGAATGACTCCCTATCTCTCGTAAGTAGTGTGCTGAGGAGCGAAAGGTTAAGACAACAACTAATCCTCATTCTCACTCATGCCTAACCAATTACTTACTCGACATTACCTTTGCTAAGATGATGAGAGAGAGAGGCTCTAAATTGACTAAGCTACCCCTGCTTGGACAAGCAAGCTAGCCGTACCTTTTGTCCACATTTTCCAACGACCTCACCAATACAGCATTGCCATGTAGATAGAATTACGTGTAGAATCCATTATACTAATCATTTCTTTTATTGAATATTCATTTTTATCCTTTTTTTATTCTTGTACATTACTTCCTTAAGGTAATACCCTATTTTGTATTTTCCTTTTTAGGCATGCTGCCCTAAACTTTCCAGTATAAATACCCCTTGGGCAAGCAATGGTGGAGTCAACTTGAGCCCCTTTAGTCTGTGCTAAATTGGGCTACTACTGAAGTGTCGTAGTGGTTGTAGAAGCTAAAGGGGTCTCAATAAAACTTTTTGGGGAAGTTAACCATTTTAAATTCCTATCTTAGTAAGCATTTCTCAAGTATATTTATTGCGACATGATGGCTTTCATATCTTATGCAGGTGCATGTACAGCAACAGTTGTTTTATTGTTTAAAAGAGGCCATTCGATCAAAATTATTACCATGTGTTTACATCATCACACATTACGAGATTTATGTTTATAGGTATCTCTATAACCGCTAATTTGCTTTCTTAAGCATTCGACCTATATATACACTTGTTCTTGTAAGGAATACTCTTTCGTAACTTCTCTTATCTTATATCTTGGTTGCGATTTTAGTTATCACTTGCTCCTTCAACTTCTTTCTTCTTCATCATTCCTCTTTTCTTTCATCAAAGATGCCAAGCAACTCAAGATCAAACTTATGTGAGAACAACATAACATCCTCAAACTCCAAAGCTACGAAGAGTGCTACTACCCCCTCAAGAAGGGATGAAGAGGCTTCATCCTCATTGGCATAGTTAAAAGGGGAGACAAGGAGGTGTTTGGAAGTGCTTAATAGGGTAATGTTGATAAGGGTCATCCCTCGAGACACATACCCATGGGATCATTTATTAGATGCTGTCAATGCTTACAACAACATAGAAATTAGCGAGAAGCTAAATGATTAGGTGAACAAGAGCAAACTGACCGCTATAAATTGGGTTCTTAAGAACTTTATCATGGGTGAATTGCTTGGCTTGGTAGTATAGCTACTACGGTTGAATGAAAGCGTAGCTTTTTTGTTAGGGAACCTGTTCGTGGGGCATAAGGAGTCCTTGCAACATGGGATGCACCTACTCTTTATGGAATTTAAGGAGTTGTCCAATTATCATCAATATTGCCTTGCTCGAATACCTCCTAATAAGTGGAGGCTACTAAAGGCATTCCAAGCCTTATGCAAATACTTATTGGTGAAGGCTACACTCAAGCTCTTCAACTACTTTTATTTATAGAAGTCTTTGAATGGGTGGACTTACCTCCAAATCGCTCGGACATGAAATTGTTTGGGGGCCTAAACTCATCCATAAAGAATTGGTAAGACAAGTTTGTAGTGATAGAGCTGCGCAAGATGGTGAACTTCTAGACTCAATGAACCACACTGGCTTGAACTAAGACATAGAGGAAGCTCAACTAGAGCGATAATGAGGCCACTCAAGAGATTGAGGCCTTCATGGCTCTATTGCATGATGAAGAAATCAATGTCGAGGAAACTGTACGAAGGTACTTCAATTTGTTGTTCTTCGAGCTATTCCCAAGCATGGAGAAGGCTATTATGAAGGCAATCGTAAAGAAATGGTTGGAAGGTATAGGTCTATCCTTAGTGTGAACTACCTCCCCCATCATGTCAACATTAGTCTACTTGAAGCTATATTCCGTCTACGATATTTCTAAGGAATAAGGCATCTTCCTTGCCTGTGTTAGTTACAGTAAAGTTTGTGAGTAGTTATAATACACTTACCTTATATTGATATTATTTGCTTATCTCTTTGCAGGTGAGAAGCTAGCTAGGACTGGAGGGCTACCATGTCCTTCTAAGCTCTGCTAAGGCAACATTAGAACAAAGCGAAGCCAACTGTTAAGGCTATTGACCCCAAAGGTAAGGGTATGGAGCCTACATTAAGGGCAGGGGAGATTAGCCGAACAGAGCCACTTTCTCTTCTTCAAGGGGTTCCCATTAGCGATACATCCACTGAGCTAGTGGTCGCTGAGTTGTTGAGCACGATCTTACTTGTAGGTAACTCTGTTTGCTTATTCGAGCCTATCGCTATAGGGGACAACACACCTGCTACCAATGAGCTAGAGATGATATCGCTTCCCTCTCCCTCTAAGGATAAGGGGAAGAAGCCCGTAACCAACACTGTGGAGGAGTTGGAGGAAATTCCCTAAAGAAGGGAAGAAGGACATGTTAACCTTGAAGAAGACCAAACTGCCAGTGCAGTTTAGGAATATGATGTTAAAGCGGCTCCCATCTGGTTACCCCAATCTTGTTATGGGCCAAATGAGAGGGGGGGGGGGGGGGTGTGCAAATAGAAGCCTTGGAGAAGCATTGGAGGGTAAAAACCATTCTAGACTCTTATGAGGAGGTTTGTATGGGCATATGAAGCTTTGCCTCTACAACTTTGGCTCTAATTTGACCACCAAGCAATAAAAAGGGAAGATCTTTAGGCCCCAGTAAGGTATCCGGATAGGTGACGTAATGTTACACAACCAAGCTCTCAACTTGGAGACCTCTATAAGATTTAGTCAGTAGTGATTAACAGAAATTTGGCTTGACGCTCCTATACGAATGTTACAAACCTCTCAAAATGGGCTATTCCCAAGAGGTTCCTAAAGCTCAAGCCTAAAGCCTAAGCCCACTAGAAACTTCTAAAAGATGGAAGGTTCCAGATTTTATACAGTAGTGGGTAAGGTAGGTGAATGTGATAGTTGGAAATCAATTGTAACCATTAGATTGTATTAATCTCAGCCATTCATTTGTACAGGCTTTCTGTACAATTAGGAGTATTCCCCTCACTTGTAAAACACCCATTCATTTGAGTGAATACAATTTGCATTTAAAGTTTCTCTCTCTATTTTCTCTCTCTAAACCTTGTGAGTGTGTTTCAGATTGACTTAGCTTTCTTTAGTTTAGCCAGGAATGCTAAGCGTCATACAAAATCGAGTGAGGGAATCCACTCGTAACAAGTGGTATCAGAGCCTACAAAGAGATTACTTGTGGAGAAAATGTCGTTTGGAGGTGATAACAACATTTCGATGGTTAAAGAGTTGGCTCACCAGGATGACTGCCATGTCACCAAGTAGAGGGCTAAGTTTTGAGACTTGCAGAACTCCCTCCTTAAAAGGATGAATAAGGCGGAGCTGAGCATTATTTAATCTAAGGAACAATTTGATAAGTCCCAGGACAGCTGTAAGCCCCAAAGTTCAGCTAAATAACCGTAGGATTGAACTTAAAACCCAAGGTTTAGGACGATCGGCTAAAGGATCCGATCAAACCCAAATTATAAACTATTGAGAGGAATATTAGTAAAACTGACCCTGTAAACTTGAATTTAAGAAAATAAGTAATAAAATAGGAGACTATAAAATTTTTAAATTTTAAGTATAATAGGTATTAATTACCGAAAATGCGAAAAGTGTAATGAAATAACTAATAAATTACTAGAGATAGATTATATGTATACTAAAAATTTTAGAATGACCAAAATAATATTTAGGAATGTTCACGTGTACCCCACATGTATTTACGTGTAGATAAAAATACGCGTCATTACCTAAATTAGCCTAAAACTAAGCAAATAATTAAAGAAAAATACAAAATAATTATAAAAAAATAAGAAAAATCAGAAGAGGATAAGCTGCAACAAGATAAGGTCGTGGTTAGCAAGAAAAAAAAATAACCAATAAGAATTTGACAAACAAAAAGCCAAAAATCATGGAATTGGTGCAAAATCACATCAAATTAATGCACATTAATTTCTAAAATTGTCTATAAATAGGGGAAAAAATTCCAGAAGTCCTTTGGTCAGTTTATGATTTGAGAAAAATCAAAACACCGAAAAAATCGAGAGAAAATCCAGAAAAAAAAAAAAAGAAAAAAAGAAAACTGTGCAGTTAAGGATTTTAAAGGGAACCCACACCAGACGAGGAGCTAGGAGTGGACGGCCACCACCACCACATGGTGGTGGCAGCGCCCAGGCCGGCCGATAAGGCCATGGCGGCCCGCGGTGGCCGGAGCCACCCAAACCGGTGAGTCCAAATTCCAGCCCGATTCTTGTGAAATTTTGTAAAAATAGTAAATATAATTATAAAATTATGAATTTTTTTATTCTGGGATATTTTTGTATGTAGTTTGTAGAAAAAATATTATTTAGATAAAAACATGTCCCGTAATATAGGGTCCTTAAGAAATCATGCAAAACTAAGCACATTTCGGTTTAGAAATAAATGACCTTAGGAGTGTAGTTTGGAGCTCAATTTTTTTTGTGGGATGCTCATGTGATATATAACAGTGCTATGAAGCCATTTTTTTAAAATTAATTTTTGAAATTTTTAAGTTAATTTTTAGCCCTAAAATGATAGTAAAATTGGGTGATTTAGGGTTAATTAGGTGATTAGGATGTTAATTACTAATTTAGATAGTAATTAGATGTTTAGGGATGTTAATCTCTGATGTGGAAACCTGATCCTTGTGTATGGAGTGTTAAGTATAAGTAATAAAGGTGTTATGTGGTAAATGTAGAAAATTAGGAATATGTAGAATTAAAAATTAATAAATATGGAAAAATTAGGTTTAATTAGATAATAAAATAATAAAAATCAGAACATAACAAATCTGAAACAAAATTCAATTTTAGGTAATTATATAAAAAATGTAAAAATTTCTCACAACATGAGTAAATTCGGTACACTAATATGGATTTAAGTGTACCGGATGGAATAAAATGCTGACTAGGGGTAGTAATCGTATTTAGGGTATCTGGAAATAATGTGGTTAGTTTCACATTATGGGTTGAAACGAATTTCTAGGGTTAGAGTATAAAACATTACTTAGAAATCGAACTAGAACCTAATTTAGAAATCGATGCGAAAACCGAACCCGAACCTAACCCTAAACCTAAATAATTGTAAAAGACGTAAGACCTAGATAATTAGGCATATTAAATCCTAAACAAAACGTAACAATAAGTGTTATAGGATAAGATGAACTTATAATATTATATGAAATACTGAAACCACGTTCGTGTTATAGGGATGATCGGCGATGGCCTGAGCAAATCGGACCTCGAGTGAGTAAGAGAGGAGTCGAGGTAAGTTGAGATTAATACGGTGCTGTATTTTGGAGACTTAAGATTATGCTTGGTTGTGCTTGTTAGATAGAGAATGTGTGCATGTGCTTGATTATGGGTCATGCTATGATTCTGTTTGTTGCTCTGGCACATATTGTATGACTTCTATGAAAGGATTGATCACCCTAAACTGGACTTAATTAAATATCTGACCAGTAATCATAACCGGACATGCATGACAACCCGTTAGGGGAACTTAGGACTCTCCGGCCAAATACCGACCCCTTCGGAAGGGATAGCGCAGGATTGCAAAATGGTCCCTTCTTCATCCTCAATCGAACTAAGTGACAGGAGAGGAGGTCGCGGCGAGGGTGAAGACAATGGTTCGAAGGTAGTCACGGGAGGAGCAAGGTCTCCATTACACAAGCTTGGGTTTGGTCGTGAGCTGTTGCATTAACGGCAACTCCTCAACCCGGATTAGAGCGAGCGTAATTTCTCTAATTTCACGACGGGCCAAACAACGTCGTGCGATGGCATTTGCTTGCACATGCAGTGCACTTAATAAGTGATTGAAAACCTTGTTGTGTGTATGGTATAGTTTTAAGTCCTCCGTCCTAATTTACTGAGCTGTGGTTGCTCACATCCCTATAGACGTCGTGCAGGTGCTGGCTAAGAAGCGGTAACAACTACTTTAAAGTTAGCAATTGCTGGATCCTGGGGAGTGAGGAAAAATATTGAAGAATAAACACATATTTTTAAGGTCTAAGTTTTTTATTATTTTTCATTTCCGAACAATGTAATGATATAGAAAAGTACTATAGAAAAATATTGTAAACTTTAACTGCAATAACTAAATTATAACATATATATAATTCCTCACTTTTATAGGTAAATGATTTATTTAAATTACAAACTGTATACTTCAAAGCGGGTTAGTTGTGGACGCCTTGTATAGATCAGGTCTAAGATAGCAGTTGTAAGGCCAACTTCTATCTTAGGATGGTTTACACGGCGGGGCTGTTACGACTCTGCCGCTTCGGAGCGTGACAACAGCCTTGAGCAGATGAAAGAAGAACTTCGAGATGAATTGTAAAGAACACTAAATTAGGCAATTGAGGAGCTTAGGTAGCATGACAATGCTATTAAAGAAAAGGGTGAAGCTCTTTAAGCCTAAGTCACAGCTTTAGAAACTAAGGAAGAGGCTTATGAAGCTAAGATGGATGCTGTAGTAATGGCCATATGCCAGGAGATTGAAGATCTTAAGACTCAATTAGTGGCTTGTCATGCTGTTGTGGCACATGGAATGATCATCTAACCAAGTCATAGTGTTAATGTTCCCAAACCAAAACATTTCAACAAAATGCGATCTACTCAGGAAGTAGAAAACTTCTTATAGGGAGTAAAGCAATATTTCAATGCTATGGGAATCTTAGATGATGTTGGAAAGGTACATATGACTGCTATGTATTTAAAAGACCCTACTATGGTATGGTGATACAGGAAGGCAAATGATATCAGTACGTAGGATAGCTTTGTATAAAGAAGTGAAGAGTCAATTCTCCCCTCAAAATGCTGCTAATGAAGCAAAAGTAAAATTGTGTCACCTAACTCATAAGGGTGACATAAAGTAATATGTAAATAAATTCTCAAAGTTGATGTTAGAGATCCCAAACCTCAACCAAGAAGATGCTTTGGTAATGTTTGTGGATGGCTTACCTTTGGTGAAATTAAAGCTAGAACAAAGGGGAGTAGAAGACATCTCTAAGGCCATAGTAATTGTTGAAGGCTTAGGTGAATTAAGGAAAACAAATCCTAAGACCCTAGAAGGAAGATCGAAAGGGGGAACTAGAAGGGAGAAGAGTGTGAGCTCTTCTAAGGGGAAAGCTAATGTGGAGGAAAAAGATAGCAACTGGTGTAAAACTCACGAAGGGAGAGATAAGGAGCGATGGAAACCCCATGAATTGAAATTTTATTTTTATGACAGTCCCCATTATGCCAAGGAATGCTTGAAGAAAGATAAATTGATGGTGCTAATAGTAAGCAAAAGTTCGAATGAAGGGGATAAGGAGTAGTTAGGGTTGATTTGACTACTCGATGCTATGAAGTTGCAAGTTAATGAGAAAAGAAAAGGATTGATATTTATTGAAATATCGGTAGCAAGTAAGAAACTTAATGCCCTCATAGATGCAGGAGCATCCCATCTTTTCATTTTTTAAATGGCAACAAGGAAGTTGGGATTGAAGGTGGAGGAGACCAAAACATGGTTCAAAATGATTAACTTAAAAGAAGTTCCTACTATTGCAATAGCTAGAGGGATAGAGCTTTATGTTGGGGGTTGGCAAGGAAAAAAGACTATTGAAGTAGTGCCAATAGATGATTTTGAGTTTGTGATCGGGATGGATTTTGTAGATCGCATCGATGCACTTATTGTACCTCAAGCTAACTACATTTGTGTACTTGCTCACAACGCATAATGTGTAGTTCCTGTCATAAGAAAGATAGGCTAAGTCACCAAATTCCTATTGGCGAAGGGCCTCAAGAAAAATGACGATGCTTACTTGATAGCCTTGAAAGTCAAGAAAGAGACCATTGGCCAGGAAGGCATTCCACCTCAAGTGGGGGAGATATTGGAAGAATTTAGGGATACCGATAAGAAGAGAAGTGGATCATGTGATAGAATTGGAATCTGGAGCCATGCTACCGGTTGCCATCTCGTACAAGATGTCACCTCCAAAATTAGATGAGTTAAGGGGACAACTAAGGGAATTTCTAGAAGCAAGTTTCATTAAACCTTCTAAAGCACCTTTTGGAGTTCCTGTGCTCTTTTAAAAGATATAAGATGGGTCACTCCAAATGTATATCAGCTTACAGTAAAGAACAAATATCCCATCCCATTGGTATCAAACTTATTCGACGGGTTTGGAGAAGCCAAATACTTCTCCAAATTAGATTTACGGTCGGGATATCACTAAGTGAGGATTGCAGAAGAAGACGAACCTAAGACCACTTATGTTATAAGGTATGGTGCTTTTGAATTCCTTGTAATGCTATTTGGCCTTACTAATACTTCAGCTACTTTTTTTGCGCTTATGAATTGAGTTTTGGTTCCCTTTCTTGATCAATTTGTGGTAGTATATTTAGATGATATTATGATTGATAATAAGACAATGGAGGACCACATAAGATGCCTTCACTCGATATTCTTTGCCTTGAGAAGGAATGACCTATATGTGAAATTAGAAAAATGTGCTTTTACGTAAGAAGAGGTGATATTCCTTGGTCACATAATGGAGCGAGGAAAGATCAGAATAGATGAGGATAAGGTACAATCCATCTAGGATTGGAAGGAGCCTAACAATCCCATTGAGTTAAGATCCTTCCTTGGTCTAGTGAATTACTACGAAAAACTCATTAAGGGTTATTTAAGGATAGTAAGCCTATTGATAGACTTACTCAAAAAGAATAGCCCCGGGTTTGATGTATGGATAGACAGCAAGCATTTGAGACATTGAAAATGGCAATCACAAAGGAGCCAATCCTTCTCCTTCTTGACTTTAACAAATCCTTTGAGGTATGTACAAATGCTAGTGACTTTGCTATTGGAGGGTTTTTAATGCAGGAAGGATACCCGGTGGCATTTGAGAGCCGGAAGCTAAACGAGACAAAGAGACGATATCCAATGCATGAAAAGGAGATGACTGCTACAGTACACTATCTTCAGGTACAAAGGCACTACTTATTAAGGTAAAAGTTTGTGGTCAAAATTGATAATTTGACCACTAACTATTTTTAGACTCAAAAGAAGCTCTCTCGTAAGTAAGCTCGATGGCAGGTTTTCCTAGTAGAATTCAATTTTGACCTTAAGCATTAGTCAGGTAAGACCAACGTCGTGGCGAACACTTTAAGCCAAAAGGTTGAGTTAGCAATTGTCAGTAAACCCAAAAGCAACCTCCTTAATAAAATTCGAGAGGGGATGGAGATGGATAAGTTGGCTAAAGCCTTATTGATCCAGTGTAAAGAAGGGAAAATAAAGAGATTTTGGGAAGAGAATGGTCTAGCATGTATAAAGGGACATTGGATTTATGTACCCCACTCTTTAAACCTAAAAAGGAGATATTTAGAGAATGTCATAATTCCAAATGGGCAGGTCATCCGAGAATGCACCATATACAAGCATTAGTAGAAGAGAAGTATTTTTCACCATACATGAGGGAAGATGTTGAAAGCTATTTCTAGACTTATATTGTTTGCCAACAAGACAAAGTGGGACATAAGGCAACTCCAGTGTTGCATGCCACAACCAAAAACAAGTGAGGTCGGTCACGAAGATAGATCCAAGCTTGCCAAAAGCTTGAAAAGGGTGATGGGAAACGCGCGAACAAACAAAAATGAATGAAAAGTAAGCAAAACTCACGAATAGCTCTAAAGGATATGACGCACCAATAGAACTTCAAAGAACTTACGGCATAGCTCAATACGACGTACGAGTTAGTCCAGTGAGGTTACTCGCCATCTAACCTTACCTAAGGGTTAGGATAAGAGTGAAATGAGAGTAAACAATTAGTATTTACGAGAAGAAAAATATCCAATATATTAATAATAATCTAATAATGTGTGACTATACGTACAAGGGGTATTTATACTTGAGAATTTAAGGCAACTTGCTCAAAAAGGAAAAGACTAGAAGAGTATTATCCTGAAAAAGTAATGTACAAAGTATACAAAGGGTGAAAATGAATATTAATGGAAAAAACAATGATTATAGTAGTAGATTCTATGGGTGGTCTCAAATATGTGGCAATAATACATTGGTGGCATCGTTGGAAGATATAGACAAAGTAGTATAAGCTGGTTGGGTGGTCGAGCAGTACCGCCGAGTAGCTGTGGATTCATCCTAACAAAAGTGGCCAAGGATTCATGCAAAATAGGACTCTCAACCTCTCGTCAGTAATGATACCAAGCAAGTGGTAAGCTCGAACATGATTAAGCAGGCGTGTAAGGTTTGGTTGAGGTCATGGCATTCTTCAAGTCGGCATACGATTTTCAAGGGATAAGTAATCATTCGACTTGGCACATAGAATTGATTGGTAGCAAAGAGTAACTTAGCTTTGAAAGAAGTTGGCTAGGGTATGAGAATTCGCCTTGCTAATCCCTCAAGTCATTGGGCTCGATTTAAAAATAAATAATCTTAGGAGTGTAGTTTTGAGCCCAAAATTTTTTTGTAAACTACTTAGGTAATATAGAAGAGTGACACAAAGCCCTTTTTCAAAAATGAATTTTCAAAAATTTTAGATAATTTTTAAGCCTGAAAATAAGGCATAAAATGGGTAATTTAGGGTTAATTAAGTAATTAAATGGGTAATTAATGATTTGATGTACAATTATATGTTTTAGGATGTTGAAATCTGATAAAGTATGATACTTGTAGCATTTAAGGTGTTAGATGTAATTATTAGGGTAATTATTAGGGTAATTATGTAGTAAATAAGTAATAGGGAAAAATAGTACAATTTAAGTTAATTTGGTAATTTAGGGTAATTAGGTTCAAATCTAATTTGGGATGAATTTAGACATTTTGAAATATTAATTGATATTGAGAGATAGTAATTACAGTAATTAAAATATTAGATGTGTAATATATACATAATAAGTGATAATAAATAATACACAATTATTAAAATATAATAAATAGAAAATATTAGAATAAAGATTGATATTATACTAATAATATAAATATATAATAAATTTGATTGGAGAACTTAAATTTAGGTAATTATATGAAAAATGCAAAAATTTCTCACATTAGGAGTAAATTTGGTACACTAATAAGGATTTAAGTGTACCGAATGGAATAAAATGCTAACTAGGGGCAATTATGGTATTTAGTATACTCGAAAATAATGTGATTAATTTCATATTATGAGTTGAAACGAGTTTCTAGGGTTCATGTATAAAACAATACTTAGAAATTAGATTAGAACTTAAACATAAGTTAGAAATCGATGCGAAAACTGAACTCGAACTTACCTGCAAACCTAGAATAATTGTAAAAGATTTGAGAACCTAGATAATTGGACATATTAAACCCTAAGCCAAAAATAATAATAAGTATTATAGGATAAAAACTAATCTATAACAGTTTTATGAAAACTGAGACAATGTTGATATTATAGGGATAATTGGTAATGGCCTAAGTGAGTCGGATCTCGAGTGAGCAAACGAGGAGTCTAAATAAGTCGGGATTAATACGTTGCTGTATTTTGGAAGCTTGAGATTATACTTGGTTGTGCTTGTTAGATAGTAAGTTATATGTGTGTACTTGATTATGAGTGATGCTATGATTATGTTTGTTGTTCTGGCTTGTATTGCATGAAGTGATCGATTGATCAATCTAAACTGAACTTAACAAAGATATGACTTGTAAACATAAATCAGACCTATATAGCAACTCATTAGGGGAAACCTAAGATTCTCCTGTCAAATACTGACTCCTTCGAAAGAGATAGCGTTGGATAGCATAATGGGTTCCTTTTTCATCCTTAGTCGAACTAAGTGATAGGTGAGGAGGTCGCGACAAGGGTGAAGTCAATGGTTCAAAGGTAATCGCAGAAAGAACGGTGTCTCTATTGCATAAGCTTGGGTTTAGTCATAAACTATTGCATTAATGATAACTTCTCAACTCAGATTAGAATGGGCGTAATTTTTCTAATCTTACGACGAACTGCACAACGTCGTACGATGGCATTTGTTTGACCATGCATTGCGCCTAATATTTTAGTTGATAACCTTATTTATATTTATGGTATCGTTTTAAGTCTCTGTCCTAACTTACTGAGCTGTGGTTGCTTACATCCATATAGTCATTGTTGTATGTGCTAGCGATAAAGCGGCTTATAATCACCTTGACGCTAGCAACTGCGGAATTCTGGGGAGTGAAGATGGAAACAAAAAACCAAACTCATTCTTTTGTTACATTTATTTTAAAGCTTTTAGCATTAGTTTATAAATTACTCAATTAGATTGCGATTAGATTGCTAAATCTTGTAAATATACTTAGATTAATTTAATGTGAATATTTATTTTTCTTAAATTCATAAGTAAGCAATTTATTTAATTTATGAACTGTTTACTTCAAAGCGGGTTAGTCATGGATGCCTTGTATAGATCAGGTCTAGGATAGCAGTTATAAGGCTAACTTCTATCTTAGAATGGCTTACACAGCGGGACCGTTACGACTTTGTTGCTTCGAGGCATGACACCGATTCCAATGCATGACACATTACATTCTAACTCAAATATTGTCTCAAAGTCAAGCAAAGATAATATAAGTATAAAAGTCAATCTTTCCTTTACTTTGGCAAAGCTTCTCTCCTCCTTTTCTCCCCATCTGAAGTCAGTGTTCTTCTTTGTCAACTCAGTAAGGGGTGTGGCGAGAGTGTTGAAATTCCTTATAAACCTTATGTAGAAAGATGCCAATTCATGGAAACTTCTTACCTCGACACAAGTAGTTGGGGTCGACCACTCGATGATTGCTCAGATCTTCTCATTATCCACTTGTAAACCTCCTCCACTTACTACATAACCTAAGAACAAAACTTCTTCCTAGCAAAAGCAACACTTCTTAAGATTGTCAAATATCCTCTCAATACAGAGGACATCTAATACAGTATGGAGAAGTTCACAATGACTCGATAAGTTGGTATTATACATTAGGATATCATCAAAGTACACCATAACACACTTCCCTATCAGATTTCTTAAAACATGATTCATCAATCATATGAAAGTGCTTGGGGCATTCGACAAGTTGAATGGCATAACCATCCACTTATAGAATCCATTTCGAGTTTTGAATGCAGTCCTCCACTCATCTCCTGACCTCATATGAATTTGATGGTTGCTAAACTTCAGATCAATCTTGGTAAAGATCTTAGCTCCACTTAGTTCATCCAATATATCTTTCAACCTTGGGATAGGATACCTATATTTGATTGTGATTTTATTCATGGCTCGACTATTAACATATATCCACCAGGTACCATCCTTTTTTGGCACTAGGAGCGCTAAAACAGTACGATGGTTGAGACTCTCCTTTACATACCCTCTTTCTAATAGTTCATAGACTTATCATTGAAGCTTAGAAGCCTATTTGGGGCTCATCAGATAAGCTGGCTTATTCGGTAAGGTGGTGCTGGGTATTAAGTCAATGTAATGTTCTATGCCTCGAACATGAGGCAACCCCTTGGGCAATTGTTCAAGAAACAAATCAAAAGATTCATTCAATAATTCTCTTACTTCCAAGGGTAGTTTACCTTGCTCCTTCAACTCTAATAGGCGCCTGACCAACATGAGTGTTGGCCCGTCAACTTTAATAGCCTCTTGGAGCTTGGCTCTACTATCATTAATGTCTTATTAGATCTTTGAGTAAGTTTTGCCCGAAATTTGTTAACTTAACTTAGTGGAATCGGGTTCGATGTGATCTTCCTTCCATCCTTCTCGACCACGTAGGTGTTTCTATATCCATCATGGATAACTCTCCTATCAAAAAGCCATAGACGACATAGTAATACGTGTAATGTGTACATAAGCAGCACGTCACAAAGAATCTCGTTAGAGTAATTTTTAATCATGATCGATAATATTAGTTACCGAATGACATGTGGTATTCCCTTCCCATTCAGCTAATACAACATATACGGCCTTAGATACGCGATAGTTAGCAACTTCAACTTCATGACCAAATTGACTGATGCCACATTGGTACAACTACCACTATCTATAATGAGAGCACAAAGTTGGTCATTCACCTTGCAAGTGATATAGAACAAGTTCTCCATTTGCTCTTCTTCGTGTGAGGGCTCCAGATTCATCATGTGTTAGACAACTAGTATCAACTGATCCAAGTCCTTAGCTAATACGTCCTCTTCAATCAATTTGTTCTCCTGAACAATCTATTTCTTGATAAGAATCTCTTCCTCAGGTTCCTTGTCAATACTATATACCTCAAGCTTCAGGACATCTCCCTCAATGACCATAGTCCTTCAGTTTAGACACTGAGCAACTATATGTCCAAACTATTGGCAGTTGAAGTACTTCATCTAGCCCATCTTCCTACCAGACCCTTATCCTTTCTCATATGTCCAGGTTTGCACGTCACTGTCAAGTTAGCCCTTCTGATTGGTTCCTGGTCGACTTAGTACTTGACTAAGCTGGGGGACTTCCCTATACAGGTCAGCTCGAATGGCCAATCTGGCTCACCAGAGGTTAGGTCAGCATTCTGCTTCTTCTCTATCTCTCTACTCATTAGGCTATCTATACAACTTCATTCATTGTGGTAAATTGTTGGAGTTCTACAATGTCTCGTATATTACTCTTCAAACCAGTTAGGAATCTAGAAATTGTTCATGCGATGGTTCACTACCTTACAGCGAATCATAAGCATTTGAAACTCTTAGACATACTCGTCAACAGTTTGACCTCCTTGCCTTAACTCTTGAAGTCAAGTGAAAGTGTCTTGCAGATATGTGTTTGGCACAAACTTGTTTCATAGTACTCTTTTTATTTCAAGCTAAGTACTAGCCTCTTGGTAGCCTTTTCGTCTCTTCATGGTCTAGAAATTCTTCCACTACATAGCGACATATCTAGAGAACTCAACAGTCGCAGTTCTCATTTTGTCATAATTTTCATATTGGTAATAATCAAAAACTCGCTCCACCTTTTCCTCTTAGTCCAAATAACCATCCGCACTTCTAGACCCATTGAAGCTTCGAATCTAAAGCTTCATATGGTCAGATGTTTGGGATGCTCGATCTCACTCTTCCTCTTCATAATACTCTTCTTCGTCCTATTCTCCCAAATCTCCTAAATCAATCCTTTTCCTCACTCATTCACCTATTCCTCCATCTTGAACTTATCGAGTGGAGTTTTGACCTCTCGCAGGTTAAGTAGCTTTTGGGGTATTATGCACAGCTTCAACAGGTCAATAAGTCGTTGCATGAATGCTCGGGGTCAAATCTACTAGGAAGTTAGCCACCTAATCAAGTCTCTTGTCTATATTCCTTGGAGTACCTTAAGATTGTTGACCATGGAGGGCATCACCATTGTTGTTATCCATAGCACCAGCATTAACACATGGGTCCGCCATTCTCTCGATTCAATGTAACAACTGATACTCTCTCTCTAATTTACACAATACACAGTCCCTTCAAACTAGAAGTTTAATAACCAGCAAATACGGAAACTAAATTAACACAAAAAATTTCTCTGTTTCACATACCTAAAACAGAGTATGAACAAGGGAACTTCAAGACCAAATTACTACAATCCAAATGAAACCTATGCTCTAATACCAAGATGATGTGTACTACAACCAAGAACAAACAAAGTCGATGGCAAGGATAGATCTAAGCTTGCTAAAAACTTGAAAAGGGTGATAGGAAATGTGCAAAAAAACAAAAATGAATGAAAAGTAAGCAAATCTCACAAATAGCTTCAGAGGATATGACATACTAATGAAACTTTTGAAGATTCACGATATAACTTGATATAACACACAAGTTGGTACGATGAGGTTACTCGCCACCTAGCCTTACTCGAAGGTTAGGATAAGAGTAAAATAAGAGTAAACAATCAATGTTTATGAAAAGAAAAATATCCAATGTATTAATGATAATAAGATAATGTGCAGCTATACGTACAAGAGGTATTTATACCCGAAAATTTAGGGTAACTTGCCTAAAAAGGAAAACACCAAAGGTATATTGTCTTAAAGTAACGTACAAAGTATACAAAGGGTAAAAAGAATATTTACAGAAAAAGCAATGATTATAGTAGCAGATTCTATCGGTGGTCCTAAATACGTAGCAGCAATGCATTGGTAGCATTGTTGGAGGATGTAAGCAAAGCAGTACGAGTTAGTTGGGTGGCTAAGTAGGAGTGCCAAGTAAGCGTGGATTCGTTTGAACAGAAGTGGTCAAGTATTCGTACAAGATAGGACTCTCAACCTCATCAATAATGATGCTAAGCAAGTAGTCAACTCAGACATGATCGAGCAGGCACAAGAGGTTTGGTTGCTGTCAAGGTATTCTTCAAGTTGGCACATAATTTCTAAAAGATAGGCAATCATTCAGCTTGGTACATAGAATTGATTGGCAGTAAGGAGTAACTTAACTTCGAAAGAAGTCGACTGGAGTATGAGGATTCGCTTCGCCAGTCTCTCTAGTCCTCAAGCTCACCTGCGAGTTAAAGGCCCAATAACTTGATTTCTATCATCTAAGGATACTATAATCTCTTCCCATTCTAGGACAGCATGGGAGAGTGTTTCCATGGACTTCATTGTAAGTTTACCCTAGTCTAAAAGGTATGGCACAATTATGGTTGTGGAAGATAAGTTCTTAAAGGCTGCAACCTTTGTTCCAACAATGAAGGAGTGCCTAGCAAATGAGGCTGCCCGATTGTTCTTAAGACATATTGTAAAGTATTGAGGCTTACTAAGAAACATCATAAGCGATCAAGATATGCGGTTCACATGGAAATTTTGGACAGAATTTTTCAAACTTCTAGGATCTAAGTTGAACTTTTCAACTAGTTTATAGCCTCAGACAAAGCAGGTAAATGCTTTGGTGGAGCTATACTTAATGCATTTTGTAGGAGCTAACTAACGCAATTGGACCAAGTTGTTGGATGTAGTGCAAATCTCGTTCAACTTACAGAAAAATGAGTTTACTAGTCAAAGTCCTTTTGAGATTGTTCTGAGAAGGCAACCCCTAACTCCCAAAATAATAACAACGGGGTATATGGGGTCCAACCCTCCCAAATACAAATTTGCAAAGGAATGGCAAGAAAATCATATCTTAGCTTAAACATACTTAGAACAAGCCATCAAGAGAATGAAGAAGGTTGTAGATGAGAAGTATAGACCGATGAAATATTAAGTGGGTGACTAAGTGCTTGTTAAGTTACATTTGATATAACATACGAAGGGTCAATTACATAAAGGTTTGATGAGGCGCGACAAAGGCCCATTCCTAGTTATAAAACAAGTAAGGTGAGTATCTTGCAAATTAGGACTTCCATCGAGATTAAAATTTCACCCGGTTTTCTACGTGAGCATGTTAAAACCATTCTACAGGGATGAGGAAGACCCCATAAGAGCAGCATCACAAAGGGCTTCGATAAGAGTACGAGATTCATTTAATAAAGAAGTTGAAGAGATCATAGTGGATAGACATGTGAAACAACATGGTCAAACTCCTTAGCATGAGTATATGGTTATTTAGAAAGGAAGACCGAAGAGTGAAGCTAATTGGGAACTAGCTAAAGCGCTATTGCAATTCCAAGACAAGATTGAAAATTTCCTTGATAAAGGGGCGATGAGGACATCGTCGGATTGAATGAGAGAGAATGTTACAAACCTCCCAAAATGGGCCGTTCCCAGGAGGTTTCTAAAGCCCAAGATTGAAGTTCAAGCCCATTAGAAGCTTCTAGAAGATGGAAGGTTCCAAAGATGTCTAGAATTTTATACAATTGTAGGTAGGGTAGGTTAATGTCATAATTGGGAATCAATTGTAACCATTAGATTGTATTAATCTCAACCATTCATTTGTAGAGGCTTTCTGTATATATAGGGATGTTCCTCTTAGTTGTAAAACACCTATTCTTTTGAGTGAATACAATTATAATTTAGAGTTTCTCTCTCTACTTTCTCTCTTTAAACCTTATGAGTGTATTTCAAGCTGACTTAACCTTCCTTAGTGTAGTCAAAAACGCTAAGTGCTACATGATATCAAGTAAGAGAATATGCTCATGACACGAGCTTGCAAAATAGAACATAGTGAGGGGCACCAGGAGGTTGTCCGGTATAATTACTCTAATACTTAAGTTAGTTGGGTGTATAAAGAGAACTAGGAAACAAAGGCTCATAAGATCAATAGGAATGTGCAAAGTATTAAGCGATTTAGCGGTACTAGGTAGCTTAGTATTTATAGAGAACGTTGCTAGTAATTAGAGGATCGTTAGTGAGCAGAAGACATGTCTATAGGTCGTAGGTAGTGGATCCATGTAGTCCTAAATTATAGGAAGCGATTGTTGACCTAGTCATCCAACCTTATCCATTATCTTCTAGCTGTTGTAGGCTAGGGCAACTGGGCCAGTCGTGTTAAAGGCCTGGGCTGAAGTTGGCTAGGTGGACGGCGAGATTAGATCCAAAGCAAAGTAGCCTAAGTCATGTGATAAGATTCCAAGTACCGACCCAACGACATTCTAGGCTTCGGACTATAAAAGAGGCTTGCTTACGAGCTTCACGCAAATGGCTAACCTATTTATGTGCTCTATCAATGCATAGCAGCTCGCCCTACTCTGTTGGGTCTGCCTTGTTATGCTAAGTATATCCCGCTCTACCTTAACCGAGCCCTCCTATAAACCTATCCATGAACTATGACAATATTGGAAGACCCAACGTACTCTACAGGTTTTGTCCCAGGCTCCTATTTGTGCTCTGTTGTACTAGGTCTTCCTTGCTGTACTAGGTCTTCCGTTATACTTAGTCTACTCTGCCCTACTATGGTCAACTTTATTCTATTTTACCAGGTCTACTCTAATCAACTAGACAGGACTATCCTGTTTTGCCTGTTCGCTCTCCTTTACTGAGATCAATTTGCTCGGTTATGACGTAGCTGCCCGGTTATTCCACATCATCTCGGCCTCACCGGGACATATTAAACAGGTCAACTACGTCTATACCAAATTAGCCTGACCATGCGAGATCGACCACTGTCATATCAAGTTGATCTAGCCATGCGAAGTCAGCCCTAATCCTATCAGATCAGTCTCAGACAAGACAAGTAGTCTAAAATGAGGTTTGCCCAGATCATAGCTTTATGTCTCCAACAGCTTCTCGGAATCAAACATCAGCCCCTCACCCGAAACCTTGTGCAGCTACCCCGTTTTATTTATGTTATTTGGATTTCCCTTTTTCTTGTATTTTTCCTTAGTTGTCATGTTTCATTTGTAATTACTAGAATGCCACTAGGGCATCCTTTTATTCATTTATTCACAACTTTACCACTCTGTATAAATAGAACACTTGTACAAGGTTTTACACAAAGATTTTACAACATTAATGAAAAACCCTTAAGTTTTTTCTCTTGAAGTACTCTCCTCTACCCACTCTTATCAACCCCTTTAGTAAGAATTATGGCGAGCAACCCTATCATTCGGATCGGTGCGTCATATCCAACGAGTCTTAAGTCCATATGTAGTTCTACGATACGTCATATCCGTAGAGTTAATACACAAGATTTGCCAAACCATCAATTTTCATTTACCTTTTCAAGCTTTCTGCAAGCTCAAACCCACCCTTTGGTTTTTGTATAATACTGGGTTCGTGTGTTTACTCATGAGTTCATATCATCATGAGCCCAGACAGGTCGACATAGGCTTTAGTGGTCCAAAACCTAAAATATCCTATTAACAAATGGTTTCGTTGATAATATTGAAAAACATAAAACTATCATCGCTTTTACAATTCGATAAACTAGTCGTTATTTGATAAACGGTGAATTATGAGGATGGCTCACACCAGCACATCTAGGTGTAAAGATTTTCTTAAGAAAGATATACATAGATTTGTTATATCAATATAGAAAATTTATTAGGAGGAAGATTATGAAAAGTGACAAAGTATTGAAGTTTACTAGTTTACTAAAAGTATGTGCAACTACAATACGTGTATCTAACATAAAAAAATTAATCAATTATTAATAAGTGATGAGTTTCTAATTACACATATTTTATTTAGTGATTTTTCATGATTTCCTCTTGATTTTTTAGTTTAGTTTTAGATAATAATACTAAATTGAGTAAAATTTTATTTTCTAAGTTTTGAAACGATCTATGAAAAACAAATGAGAAGATATAAACAAATTTCACTTAAATCGAAGTTAAAATGAGCAAGTTATGAAGATTCAAAAATTGACACAATCAAATGATATCACCGTATTGTTTTCAAGTGAATTTAGAGTTGATTTTCAATTGGTAGAGCTTAGGACATAACCATATCCTCAGCACTATTGTTTCCAGTTTTGAAAAAAAATAAATAAAGAAAGAAAGAAGAGAAACAACGTATAACATGATAAAGTACACGACCAAAAAATACAATCGTATCCCCATCGTATCTTTTCCAACCTATTTATTTATTTTTATTCACTTGCTATATAAAGGCCTTGTTAGGGTTTGTTTTAGAAGAACTTTTTGACACAAAATTGGAGAGAGCTTTTCAAGAAGAGAACACTTAAGAACGAGAGGATCATCAAGAATTCAAAATTTAAGATTTGATTAGACTTCATGACTTTTTTTTCTATAATTTTCTACTCTTTATTTTAGATCCTTATTTTGCAATGTATAGTGAATAGATCTTTGATATCTAGATTTTGTAGAATCTAGATTTATTCATGTTATATTATTATTGCTTAATTAATTTAATTATTTAGTCTTTTCTTGGTTTAACTATATTTACTTCATGATTTATGTTATTATTTCCGCAAGTAACAATCTAGAGTTTAATATTTTATAAGAGAATCGAGAGATTTCTAATAAGATTAGATCTAGGCATAGTTGATAAGGATTATTGCATGATTTGAGATAATTTGCAAGATTCTTCTGGAATTTTAATTCAAAGCATAAAGAATTCTTTGTTCAATAATATAATTTTAGATCATACTATTAAGAAGAAATTCTAATAGGTGATTTTAAGGTTAAGGTTAGAGTTAATTGGTTTGAGAATGTGATTAACTTTAGTAAAGAATTCTCCTAGTCAATAAAAATTAAAAAATAAATTAGATTATCTTTAGAAAAATTATATGTTAAATCTAGAGGAAGCATAATCAAGGTACAATATTGAATCTTAAATTAATTTTCAATTAAATTGCTTTCTAGTTAATTTTTGAATTATATCTTAATTAATCTTTAAATTAATTTTAACAATAATTTAGATTTACTTCTTTAAGTTTTTTTTAAATTTAATTTTCTAGTTACAAAATAACGATTTAGCAAGTATTAGTAATCATACCAATCCATGTAAAATCGACATTTGAACACATATCTGCTATATTATAAACTAATATGTTCACTTACCTATATCACTAAGCTAACCAAATAAAATATGATTTATTCTTTGATTCTTTTATAAATTCAGTATCTATATACTTAGAAGACACGTGTCATTTGTCAACTCATGATTAGTCTATAATAAATAATTTAATAATATGATATTACTAAATACATTTAACTAAATGATATAATAAAAGTATTTTAAAAATTATACAAATTTCAAAAAAAAAGGAAGAAAAAGGCTAAACCTTTGTTGAACTAGTTGCTTCAGTGCCTTCATGTCCTCTCTCATCATGTATTCCTTGTCCTCTTAAATCTTCCCTTCCACCTCCATCTAAACTCAAGGGAGTCAACGATGGTCCACAAATATAGGTAGCTGCCAATTTACCATCGCTAAAAAGGTAGGTCGTACATTTGTCAAAAGGAAAAAGCAAGTCAAATTTAGAAAATGGTCAAAGCACAAATCGTATTTTCTAAAATTAAATGAGTTTTTTTTTCAACAATATTACAACTATAGCAACACATAAGACAATGAAAAGTGGTTTTTCCCCTTATATGTTGAAGTTAATTTAAGTACATACTTTCACCAATATAATTTAAAAAATTGCATTGATGCCTTTAAAAGCTATTGAAACTATATAATATAGCATGAATTTTTGAAATGGCACACCCAACCTAGAAAAATGGTGACACCATGTAATTTCTCTTTTAACTGTAATATTAAGTCAATTTTTTGTATTAATACATAATAATAATCGTCTTATTTCCCATTAGATTTGAGTTATATATATATATGGGTAAATTAAACAAATCTCACTTAAAAAAAATTTAAAATGGCATTGACTCCCTTATTATTATTTTTTTTTTTCCAAAGCCAAAATTTTCATCCCTCAAACAGTTGTGGAACCCACCTCGCATTATAAGTTAAATGCATATGTGTCTCCTCTTATTTATATAAATAATTAATTTAATATATAATTAACTAATGAGAAAAAAAAATTAAACCAAACAATAAAAACCAGAAAACTTGTAGGAAAATTTAACTAGAATATAGACGAAGGAAATTAAAAAAGAACAATTTAAGAACTTTATCGAAAAATATTTCAGCACTTTTGTATGCTTATATGATGGAAATGCAAAAGTACATTTAAAAGTACAAACGACAATTGATGAACCATTAGTCGAAAAAATTACTTGTATTATTAAGTGAAATAGATTTGATTTTTCTCTCTCCTATTATCTAAAAGATATTCCAAGTATAAGGCTTTTCTTAGAATTATGTTAAATTTCTAAGAAAAGAATGTTACCTTTTACCTTTTTTTGTGGGACTGAATTGATGAGAGCAAAAGGATTGTTTGGAATTTCCCTTAATCTAAAAATTTCTATGAAAAAGGTTGATAAAGATCGAGATGTTGTTGACTTGCTCAAAAAACACAACTATCACCACTATTACCATTTTATAAATTAGCCATTATTTGATAAAATTATATTCCTTCTTTCTTAACCACCCTTATATATGGCCTATATAAATGTAATTGGCACAAATTTTAATTTTCATTTATGGGGATGCAATCACACTAGCACATCAACATGAAAAGATTTTTTTAAGAAAGATATACATGAATTTGTTATATCTAATATAGAGAGTAAACCTGTTTATGACCCGGTTCTGAACCATAAATTAGTTCAACCTAGTTTAAGATAGACTTGAATCAGCCTTTGAATTGTCGAGTTTCAAGAGCCTAGGTGATTCAGTCGTTTAAGCCTATTGAACCAGTAAGTGGTAAGTTGTGTAACTAATGGATCAGCTAGCCATTAAATCGGTAAGTTTAAGCTTTTTTTTTTTTTTTACCAAATACAAAAAATTTTCATCTCCCTTTAAAAAATATTTAGAAAGAGAGAGAATTTTATTTTTCTATAATAATTTACAATTAATAGTGGTATTGTGTTTTATTTCTCTACTAAAGTTCACAATTCTACGACCAAACGAAATTAGAAAATTATTTATCTATTGCAACCTCTCTCATTTTACTTGATATCATTCATTATTTCAATATTATACTAATATTAACTTTATGCGAGACAAATCTATTATTTCGAAACAAAAGAAAATTTTAATTGGAAATATTAGTATATATGTAACGTTGAAACTTATTATTTTGAAGAAAACTAACTCGAAAATTAATTTAAAAAGTGAAAATTATTAAAATAAAAATGAAGTTAGTTCAAGGGCTAGCAAATCAACCCTTAAACCATCAGACCAGCTAAACTGGCCCAGAACCATGACTAATTAGGCTAGCCACGGTTCAATCCAATGACCGAGTACGAGAGATAGCAAAAATTTTTCTTGGAGGAAAATCATAAAAGGTGACAAAAGTATCGAAGTTTTACTAGTTTACTAGTGGGAAGTGCATCTACAATACGTGTAACCAACATAAAACATCAATTAATTAATTAGCAAGCTAACCAAATAAAATATGAAACGGTTTACAAATGATAAGATATTTGAGTTTGCAATAGCATTTGATTTTGATACTTGGAAAATTGGTAACAAGTGGGGCACGGTATTTTTTCATTTTGTGAGGAGGAAGAGAGGGTTATAGGTAAAATAAAAAGTTAAACGGTAATGTACAAAAACATGACTCATGCTTTGATTCTTCTACCAATTCAGGCTCCATTTGTTTTTTTTTAAAAAAAAAAAATTAACTGACAACGTAAAAATTTTTTTCCAAAAAACATTTTTACAAAATGCTATATGTTTTCATATGTTTACTTATTTTTATAAAAAATATACTGAAAAATCTCATCTGCAAAGGTAGTACATCTTCATACAAAAAAGGTATTCCCTATGAAGTCAAGAAAAAGGTTTAATATCACTAAAAAGATTAATAGTATACAATTGCCAATAAAATTTCAACATGCAAAAATTTCACTAACTTGCCACCATTTATCAAGACACGTGTCGGCATGAAATCTTGTTATAAATTCAAATTAAATAATATCATGAACTCCAAGCCCGGTCTTCTTTTTTTTTTTTTTTTTATCATGAAAACCACAAATAAATTCAAAGCAAATCGAACGTTTCCAACGCACACTTCAACTTCAACGTACATCGTATCGTACCCGTTAAGAACTACCGTTTGCAAAAGTCGAATCCACACGTTTTGCCTGAATAATTTCATTTTGCATAAAGTAATTCTATAACATGTACAAAATACTATCCGCGGCTGATGATGGAATAAAATAAAGTAAGAAAATAATGCAATTACTAAAAAATTGAATGTAGACGTATTGATACCATACAAGAGAGGAGCAACAATTCCATATCATCATTATAAAGTTAATCACTGTTGCAAGAATATAACTCAATAAATTCTTAAAAAAGAAAATTCATGGCCTTATACCACTAAAAATGTCGCACCCATTTGAGAGAAAATATTGTTATTGTTTAATATCTATAAAGAAGAACAAAGCATTTATGTGGTCTTGACTCTATCTAATAATCATTAAATAGTCACTCGTGCTGAAACTCCATATTCTATTAAGAAGGAACCTGATAACGACAAACGATAACACTTAAAATAAAATATAATAACAATGCAAATAAAAATAAAAAGTAATCTATACAACAAAAGGGAATAATAGCATATGTGTTAGTTCTCAATTATCTCTCCTCCACTAAGAGAATAATAGCGAAAGGGATTAATGTTTTAGAGATAATTTTAAATTATTAAGATCAACATTTCAACAAATTCAAATTAACTATCAATGTATTAAAAAATTTAAATAAATGATTAATATTTTATAAAATAGTTCAAATAATTTTATAGAACAATTATTATATTATGATCTTATAATAACTAAATTCCTTATTCGAATCATTTTATAATATATTAATTCTTATTTAAACATTTTAAAATTTTGATTCTCCATATAAATTTATCCTAAAATATTATCCCTTCCATATCGTCATTCTTTCCTCCTCTAACTTCACAACTCGAGCGAATGAAAGCTAATGTAACGCTCATACAGATTTAGACTAATTTTTTGAAGTTCTCAATGATACATGTGGCATCTGAAAGTGAAAGTGGATGATTTAATTACTAAGCAATATAACATCTATTAGCTTCAGCTAGTGGAAATGATCTAAATATCAATAATATCATTGACACCTTTTTCATTCCTCGCAGTGGCGTGGAACATGTGGAAAATTAGTTTTAGGTTTTATGAAAGTTCACCAAACTCGACACACAACTGAATCAATTGGATTAGACTCATGGTAGAAAAATAGGTCCTACACACATTGAAATATGTTGCTAAAACTTGTGTCCGATGGTGGTTCCAAACATAAGCATGCATTCCAGTTTTCTTTGAAACCTTAAAACGCTCCATATAATATACCTTGGCTTGTAATCTTTTCTAAAGACTCACGGGAGACCTCTCAAGTTCAAACCCCGCAATCATCCATTTTAGATTGGAAAATTATTGGAAGCTCGTGTTTGAAAGCAGGGTTTGCTCATTACAATTTTGATTTATCTTCTTTCTCAACTTCCTAGTAGTTCTGGTGAACATCTATAGCATGCACTTATATCATTTATTATCTAAATTAATTTTCTTTCAAACTACCCTTTTTGATTCATGATATGGGCAGCAAATCATTGAGCATGTTCTGTCAAGGTGTAAGCGAGATTAGTATAAGGTTATAAGGACAAATTAGGATTATAAACAAGTTAAATCAAAATAATACGGTACTCAACTCGATTTCGACCTCCACTTAAAATCTCAAACCTTGAACTTGATTGAGTTTAAAATTTTAAGTTTGAGTTTGACATAAAATGGCATTTAACACACTTGATCTCAATTCAGTTAATCAAAACATATATTTTTTTTTAATATTAATATTGAAACTCCATTTAAACTTGATTAATATTTATACTTAAATTAAACTCTTAAGTTAGGTCAAGCTAAGCACTATAAAGCTTAAACTCGACTCAATTAAGATATTATACAAAATATGAAATTTTAAATAGCATGACCGATGCTGGCTCATTACTTAATTTTCTAATCGATTTCTAATATTTGGCGCATTGCATCATTTACCTTAAATCAATAATTGTTGTCCTACACTAAGATGTTCGGACTTCACATTTATAGGAACTTGATTTGGCTGTTCTAAAGTCAAATTTGAGATTTCAGATACTTAGAATTAGTATGTTTACAAGGTTAATGTGGTATATAAGTTTTGGAGACCATCATTCACGTTCATATTGAGTCCCTACTATAATAACGTTTAGTTGGTTGAATATATATTGTTAGGATAAATTAAGTTTAAGCAAACTTGTTTGGATAACTATTCAAGTCTTATCGCGCTCATATTTTGAATTTGGGCGAAAGCAGTGCCAAGTTTACAGGGTCTAGGCTCTCTGGATTTGTCTGGAAGAACACATTAAATAAAAGCCATTTATAAGGAAATATCTTAAATACACCTAATCAAACATTTAATAGTCGGTAAATTTCATTTGATCCAATTTGGTCCACATTAGAAATAGGCTGGTTAAGATCAAAATGTCGGTGAGTCCCTTGGAGGAACACTATTTCTTCAAGTTGAACGGTTTCGTTGATAATATTGGAAAGCACAACAGTATCATCACCATTACCACTTGATAAATTAGCTATTATCTGATAAAGGGTGAGTTATGTTCCTTCCTTTGTTTAATGTAACCGCCACAATTTTAATTTTAATTTACGGGGATACGCTCACACCAGCACATCCACGCGGAAAGATTTTGTTGAGAAAGATATACGTGGATTTGTTATATCTAATATAGTGATATGGCATATTTATTAGGAGAAAAATAATGAAAAGTGACAAAAGTACTGAAACTCACTAGTTTACCATAGGTTGTGGGTAAAAGAACATCCCGTGAATTGAATAGAAAAATCAATTCTTTTACAAACCGTTTGTTTTACGGTTCTGTTCAACTATAAATAAATGGCCCGTGCTTCAGTTCGAAAAAGCAAATCAAAGAATCGAATGTTTAGTTAAATAAAAAAAATTATGCAATTATTTTATACTTTTTTATATTTTTTTCCATCAATTTTCATAAATTTCATTAAATTTTTCATATTTTGTTATCTTTTATCATAATTTTGTATCAATTATTAAAATTGAGTTGAGTAAATTTCATTTAAAATTTCATATTTATTGGAAATAAAAATATTTAATAAAAATTTGATACAAACAGTTCGAACAATAGACCAAATCGAATCAAACCGATTTTAATTATATTCAAAACATTTATAAACCGAACTATATGGTTAGATTCGATTTTTTTTTAAAAAAAAAAAACTATTATATTAGGTTCGATTCAATAAGGAGAGACGAACCATACTATACCAAACCGAATTGTGTCCACCCCTAATTTACTAATAGGATGTGCATTTGTGACAAATGTACCCAAAATAGAAAATTAATCAATTAATTACCAAGCTAACCAAATAAAATATGAAATGGTTTCAAAATATATATATATATATATATATTGATTCAGCAATAACATTTGTTTTTGATAATAAGAAAACTGGGATCAAGTGGGGCACGGTATTATTCATTTTGTGAGGAGGAAAATAAGGTTAGATAGGTAAAATGAAAAGTTAAGAAGGGGAATTTATAAAAAGATGGCATATGTTTTGATTTTTTTATAGATTTAGGATCAATATTGTGATACTATATAGCAATGCCACTTAGGAGACACGTGTCAGCTTATGATTGAAAAATGATATTATTAAATAAATTTAATTATACAAATATTTTGAGTATTTAAAAATTATATAAAATATAAAAGAAAAGAGGAAAAGAAAACAAAATACGGGCGAAACCCCTAGCCGTTTTCATCTTTGCTTTGCCACAAACTTTGTCGAACCACCTTCTTTTCCTTTCTCATCATGTCTCCCTCGTCCTCTTAAATGTTTCTTTCCACCTCCAACAAACTCAAGGAGGTTGATGATGGTGTACAAATACTGAACTGCCACCACCATAAGGTAGGTTGAATGTTTGTGAAAAGAGTATATACAGATAATAAATTTAGAAAAAAGTCAAGGCACAAATTGTGTTTTGAAATGATGCAAGTTATAACAACATATTGGACACTAAAAAGAGTTTTTTTACCCCTACATGTTGTAGATAATTCAATTAGAGACTTTTACTGATATAATTTAACAAATTGCACGGAATCCTTTAAAAGCTATTAAAACTATACTAGTAGCACACATACTCAAAAAATTGCAGCGCCATGAAATTTCTCTTCTAGTGTAATATCAAGCAAGTTTTTTGTATTAAATACAATAACAATTAATGACCATCTCGAAATTACATGACCTCTACTTTTTTGAAAAATTTAGCATTTATACATCCTGAAACGTTGTGGAACCCACTTCTTAATAAATTGGCTATCTACGTATCTCTTCTTATTTATATGAGTAATTGGTTTAATATATCTAATTAACTAATGTTAAGAAAACAGTAAAAATTACAAACAATAAAAAATAGGAAAATTTGATCAGAAATAGATTGACAAAAACCACATGGGATATCTCAAATCCTCCTTTCGTGCCTTCTTAAACACGACATGTCCTCGTGCGAGATCTTACAATTGAGTCTAATTCTTTCTGTTTTAACAAATATGATTCGATTCATCCTATTACCATTAATGTATAGGTCATCCTAAAAATATTTCAAATATCACACCCTGACGATAGTTTATACCCTCTTCGAACCTCTTGTTTAAATTGAGTCGTAATAGTCCTCAAATCGTGTATCTACTAGTAGAAGGCTAATTCTAATACTATTTGTAAATTTCTTAAATAAAAAATAGTTAATAATCAAATTAATAAATATTAATGAGCCCGTTTTAATCACTTAACTAAAAAATTTCTAACTATTATGGGGCATTCACTACATTGTCCTCTCCAACAGTTCATGTGTGACTACAATCACATAGTATAACCCATACGAAGATATGCAGATCTTTCTGGATAAATTACTACACAGGCTAAGGTGAAAATGATTCAATTACTGTCATTTATGCATAATCTACCTTATCATTTTGTTACAAAGCCGATACCTAATTTTCCTTCTAAGTAAAAATTGCATGGTTTTAAGAGCACTTATCAGTAGACAGCTCTCCTATTATCCTATAATGAAACGCTACAGAAGTAAAAGTGGATCACATTTAGTTCTGTTATCAATATATCAAAAAATTAACATATAAACCACCCTTAACTAATTAATAACTATCATTTAACTTTTAGGAACTTCTAAAGAGAAAATTTCCCGGTCCAAATATGATGCAAAACTAGTAGTATCAAAATCTCATCATGAATCTATTACTCAAATTGTAATTAATCCGATTTTATATTAAAACAAACTTTCACAATTGTGCCTTTCTGCATTACCGTTTGGATTGACTTTTTCCTTATTTGTATTGTATTTGTTGAAAATCTAATAGTGAAAAACCGTTTGTCTTATCTATATCTATTTTGATTTTAAAACCTAGCATTTCTATAGATTATCATTCTCACGTTGCCTGGATTTATGTGATAAAAATTTTACAAAAAGATATTATAAGAAAATGGACAAATAATAATAGTGAACTTTGTGATTCTATATAGATGTAAACTTTATATAGTTAGTAGTCCAATCCCAATTTAAATTCGAGTGTCCTAGATGATATTATGAATCAATAAGGCTAGAAGCGATAAAATTTTTATAAAATTTAGAAACCAAACTTAGTATCAATAATATAAATCTTAAAAAATTGATCGAAACCTAAATCACATATAGAAACCATAAATTCAATATACGGGAAAATACTCAAAATTGAAGCCGATTTATTTTCCCTTTTTTTTTTTTCCTTCCATTTTCTTTTCTTTCTTTTTCTTCTTATTTTTCCCCTTGCTGCCACGTTGAAGTGCACAACAACCCACATTTTTCTCAATTCTTTTTTTCATTCTCCAAGTGTTGCAATTACAAAGAAACAATTAAAAGTCTTGATTATTATGTTCTATCCTAATTAATGCATAGATTTGGATATCTGTTTCTATAAATTACTTTCTTTTTTTTTCTCCTGCCGTGAGTCTTGCGCTTGGAACCTAGAAGTAGAACCAACAAAAGAGAAAAAGAAACAAAACACACACACGAAACCAAAAGAAAAGAAAAAGGGGATTAAGTAAATACTAAGAGGAGAAGAAGAAGAAGAAGAGGAGGACTAAGGGGATTTAATCTTTCAAGTTATTAAAGTAATTAGGTAGGTTATTATTTTTTTTTTTTGTACATGTATATACTCTATAATGTGTACATGTATATTTAGTATTTTTGTTTTATTTATTACATGTATGTATGCGTAAATATATATGTATATAGTGTAAAGTATGTACATGTATGTGTATATGATATATATATATACCATGTATTTTCTTATGCATATGTATGTAAACATACATATAGGTATATGAGTATATGTACATAGTATTTTCTTGAAAATATATGTATGCATAATTGGGCATATACTTAGTATTTATTTTAGTATATGGTATGCATATACATGTATTATGTATTTTCGTATCTATGTACAAGTATCATGTATTTTCATATTTATGTATATATGTATATATTTCATATTTTCTATATATATATATATATATATATGTAGGCATGATGTTGTAGATGTATATATATCCATAGTATTTCATAGTAAATGATATATATGTGTGTACATGTATAATAGTAATATGTATTTATATATATATACTTATTATTTCTGATTTATAAAATTTTTGTATAGTATTTTTACATGTATAAGTGTTGGACGTATACTATATATAGAATACTATTAATGGTATTTAGTAATTTTTGTATATATATATATATATATATAGTTATGTATATTGTAACTTTAGAAGAAATATAATAAATAAGTAAATTAGAAAATTTAATGAATTATAGTAATAAATAATAATATATAATTATACCGTACAATACAAGAAAATAATAGAAAAATATGCAAATGTGATACGTAGCACTTCCATATGCTGTCACGTCATCATTTCTATATATATTAGGTAATTTTCGTAAATTAATAATAATAATAATAATAATAATAATAATTAATTAGAAAAATAATAAAGTATAAAAATTTAAACTAATAAAAATTAAATCTCAAAAATAGGTAATTATAGTAAAATATACTCAAAATAAGAAAATTACAAAAATATATTATTTAAATAATGATTAAATCGTAATTATTTTACAAAAAACCTAATTTGAAATTTTATAACTTTTTAAGTCAAAATAATAAAGTTTGTGATATTTTTATATCACAGTCAAAATTACAAGTTATAACGTCCAAAACGGATCTCGTTACAAAAAAGTACGCTCGAAAACAATCGAAATAAGTTCATAAAGATTCAAGCTAAATTGAAAAAGTTATACGCAATTAAATAAAAAGTTTAAATCAACAATTTTATACGAACCAATAGTTAAATTAAGTAAACAGTACGACTTACCATATTAGTTTAGTTATTTAATTCTTAAACCTATTATTTTTTATATTCCCTATTGTCAAGTGATCTCAACTTTGACCCCGACTTGCCATCAAAGTACTACGACCCTTGACTTGAGCATAACCGAGTGATTTTTTCTTAATGATTTCATACTTGATTGTGTATATAGTTAGTGAATATAAATTGTGATTAATAATTAAATGTTATATAGGGATGGATTATACTTGTATATGATACTATTTGTTGATAGTGAATTTACTTTAAAGTATAATAACGTATTGGTTGTTGCATAGTAAATTCGATAGGAATTGATTTGTTTGTGACTTTGTTGATCACTAAGTAATAAGACTTAACATTATCCGACTTGAAAGAACTAAATCGAAACACTTATAATCATGCACTACATAACTAATTCCCGCCATCACATCACACGGAGATAGCAAGAGGTCATACGCGAGTCGATTATTTATTGCTATAGTATTTCGTACAGTACATACATGCGATATGATCTTATCTTGGCCCGTAGAATCACTAGGTGTTAGTGGTACTAACTGTCTAGCTAAGAGTCGAGTTCAGAAGCTTTAAGGATAAGTGAGAGTTATGAGAACCTATTCACAATCATATATAGAATTCGATTTTAACAAAAACTGAAAATTGATATACCATTATATTTTTAATACAAAACGCGAAATTTCGTTATGATATAAGTTATAGTATGACATCCGAATCTAACTATTACCGATGTATCTCCAACTTTGACTTCGGAGGGCATTAAATCTAAGTTGCATGCAGTACTTAATCATCAACATGTATTGATATGACATACGAATTGTTTATGCATTCATTTGATTAAATTAATCTATTGTATAACTTGTTTATTGTATGGTTGAGGAAATTATTTCACTAAACTAATTAGCTTATACCCTTATAGTCTACTTTCATAGGCTGAGCTATTTGTAAAGTCGAGCTGTTGTATGCCCGAAATTAGTAATATTCCAGTGGTTAGATGCAAGAGTGAGATTAATGATATGAGTAGATTCATGAGGTTATATTTAGACTTAGAGCCTTATTATATGATATTATATGATAATAGTTTGTAATATGAATTATTATCATCTTCTCATCTGGAAATCTCTATATATATGCGTATTATCTATATTTAAATTATTGTGATTATGAAATAATATTACTTACACCTTCCCAACTTTAAATTGTTAGTTATAATAGTAGCTTTGTATATCGCATGAAGAGTTGTCGATTGAGAGGAAAATCAATCTACAATCATTTGTACGGTATACAGCAACTATCATGACTAGCCCCCTTGGGTCGTGACAATAGAAAATTAAGAAGTGAAGATATGTTTATTTTCAAATAGACAATATTGGAACAAAAGTTAAATCCTTATCAAAATATGAATATATTTATATTATTAAAGTTTTTGAAGGTTTAAGTAACTGTCATAGTTGAAATTATCATTTAGATCAATATCAAATATTATTTAATAGAAAAATCAATACTAAAATAATATTATAAAACTATATATAACTTATATCATGGATAAACTTATCTTTCCTTACAATCCATACATCTAATTTCTCTTACTCACTCTCTAAAACCGTAATCCACCTTCTTCTATCCTTTTTTTTTTCTCTCTCTCTCTTACTTTCTTATTCCTTTCCTTTCATAATTTCCAATAAAGCTACTTTTTTACAATTTCTATAATTTCTTTCATTCTTATGATTTTTGGAAAGAAGTCATTATAAATTATATAGATCATAAAAAGTGAAATTTATAATGGTAAATATAAAATATTTTAACGTAAATTTGAAATAAATGTATGTTTTTTTAATTAGATAAAAAAAAACTAATTTTTACATATGCAGCACAAGTGCACAAATAGCTAGTATATATATATAGTCGTTTCATAAAATTAAGAAATACTAATGGTTTGTTAGCCAACTTTTTATGAGGATAGGTAAGATACTTACAAATTTTTACTTTCAACTTGATTCGTCTGTATATATATAATTTACAAATCTTTAGGAAATGGTTCAAGGAAGACGCGAAAAAAATGGAAAAGAAAACTACCGCCAGCCATATAATCAATGAACAAGACAAATAAAATTTCAAGTTATTTAGAATGTATATATAATGAGACAATAGCTTTTATGACATAAAAACAAATCATCAATAATATCATGTACTTAAGAATCTATAAAATAGGAAAAATCAATTCCACTTATGTATTGCACCTCGCATGCACTTAGGACAATGCTAGTTTTGAACTGTAAACTGATCCAAAATTGATCCGTTGATTCATTGAACTGAACCATGTCTAATTAAGATGGACTTAAACTACTTGACGATCCATTAAGCTTGGCAAGTTAAGGCAGTTCAATCTTGCGAACTTGCCAAACCAATTGATCAACTCACTAGTTTGGCTTGTACCATTTTAAAAAAAATAACAAAAAATATATATATGTATATATATGCAAGATAAATATGTATGTATATCAATATATTTTTTCATCAATAATTGTTCTTAATGTATTTATCCATTTTTTATAATAAAACCTAAATGTGCTGTATATATATAAGATACATATATATGTATATATATATGTATATCAATATATACATTATTGCCATACCCAAAGTCTACCTTTGCACCAAAGGTACAATAGTAGCACATATTTATTGCTAAAATTTTCCGATGCAATAAAAGTTAGCTTTTGAATCAAACTATGTGACGCGCAATTATAAATGTCCATTTTTTTCTTCCCCATTGGAGGTTAATCTAAATTTTATTTACTAAATTGTTTCAGAATAAAGGTTTATCTCATATAAAAATAACAAAGTGAACCTAAAGAAATACGGACCCTAAGAACCAATTTGATAATGCACACATCCTTTACATAGATATGTGTGGCATAAACTCAAAAAAAAAAACAAAAACAAAAAAGAAAAGACAAATAAAAATTCTACACAATCATATGATGAAACTTAAGACTTTGATCGGCAAAAATCTCATAAAGGGACAACGAACATAATAAAAACAACTATTAAAAATTAAAAAAAAAAAAAGATAAATTTGAAAATGGTGATACTTATTCATTGATGGTAGGACGGTACAAATCTTCATATCCAAATCAAGACGGTCTCATGTTGTAAAGTCATGCAACAAAATAGCAACTGCATGATTTGGAAGCAGGTGGCCAAAATATATTGCTTGTTGCCCCAAGCTTTATTAAAACAAGAAAGAAAGAGGGAGAGCGAGGAGAGAGGCGAAATATTTTCTTTTTCCATTATATTATTATATTGACAATATACATTACTATTTATAATTATGAATATATATATTTTGGCATCCATTTCGTACTTGAAAAGGGGCATGCAATTTTGGAAAAAGAAAAAGAAAAAGAATAGGCAATAAAAAGGTTATAAGTATGTTTATATAGCTATGCAGCTATTTTCTTATAAATCTAGTAATGGGTTGACTTCAAAGTTGTCTTTGATTTTATTAGATCAAAAAAATTTAAATCAAGGAGATCAACTTTGAGGTTCAAATATGTAAAACCTGGTAAAAAAAAAAAAGGAAAAGGGTTATATAATAATAATAATAATAGTGTTAGAAATATAAAATAAGGGAAGGAATAAGATAATAAAATGAAGACTTAGAGATATGATATAACTTGTAATTTATAAGTGATAGTAGGGGCAATTTGGTCATGGAAAAATATTCAAACTTTCTATTATTCCTTATCCTAAATTAACCCGATATCTTTTCCCTACCAAATTATCAAGTTACTTTTCTACTTATAGAAAACTCACCATTCTCAACTCAACCCCTTTCAATTTCCAAGCCAAAATTCGGATTTGGAGGTTAGGGTAAGAGAAAAACTTATGAAACTCTAAGCAAATGTAAAGATATAACGATTTTAAGTAAGTTTTTCATCTATCTAATATAGAAATTCATTTTTCTTCAAGAAGATACCGTAAAACCATAAAGATTTCCGTTTATGTAGCTTTACGCATTTATAATTCGAGTCTAGAGTGTTTCATATCAAGAATTACATGTAAGTATTGTCCTTACCCTTTTTCTTTAAAGGATTCTTGGTTTGTGGTTTTGGTGTAGATTTAGTGAAAGAAGTTGATGGGGTAAATGGGAACGATGGTGATGCGGTTATGGTATAAATTACATATTAGTAATATCGTGAGTGATGTTGGGATGTACAGTTTGTATGCGTATTATATAGTTGCATGTGTATTTGTCTATTTGGGTGGTATGTGTATATTATAAGATGTTGAAAAGTGTATGGAAGGATATGAAAAGATATATGGGGTGCGGTTCGAAAACTCAAACGTTGAGGCAAAGGGTTGATTAAAAGCAGAAGAATGTTGAGTTGAGTTAAAGATTAATGAATTCAATTTTAAATCCGGTATTGCATTTGTGACCAGGTACTAAGAGTCGTGTAGCACCAGATCTCGTTAAGATAGGAGTACCAGGTACATGATACATGTTTGTTGATTGTGTATGCTAAATTGGTATACATTAACCAAACTTAAATGAAACTTGGACTTAGTTATTTACTTCTTGTGCTTAAATTCAACTACCCACTAATATGTTTATGCTCATGTATATGATATCATATACTAGGCGTTAGCTTACCCTACGAAGATTGTTATTTTTCAACTGTAAATAAAGTTTATGGTGGTTTTTTTATAGGGGATGTAAGTTATGATTATCTGTAATGTGATGAAAAGGGTGATCTCTGTTATTATGGTGAAACAGCAAGGACGGTGTAGTTTAGCTTTAAGAGTGAATTGTTGAGGATCATATGTAATTTTTCATGTTATACATATTTGGAGATTGTCGATTGTTTAGAGTCACCTATAACTCCTTTAGTTGATGTTATTAGGCTATTACTCATTGGAGTTTGTGAGACTCCAAGCTATTTATTTTAAAGTTATCTTGTATTCAGGTTCACTTACTCATAACGATTAAGTTCATTCACTATTGCGGTATATAGAAATTGGATGTTTGACATTCCACTTTTATTCAGACTTGAGATTATTAAACTGTGGGTCGTTAGAGTCCATGTAATTATTTTATGGATCTTGGACAAGTTACATGTTCCTAACGTCTGACGTATCAATAGAGGTTAGGGACACGTGGCAAGCTATAGCATTCGAAGTTCTAGAGCATTACAATTTAAGTGGTATCAGAGCTTAAGTTAAAGATCTTTAGGGAAATAGGAATGATAACTTGTAAGTAGATAAGACTTCAGTAATTGGAGCCTATTACCCTCTTCATCACGGGTGCGATAAGAGAGAATTGGGCAAACAATGGCCGTTACCCCCTCCATTACAACCATGATCATGAGAGTGATTGTTGTTGGAGTAAAATTTCACTTTTCTTTACGGCCAAGATTGTGTGTAAGGAGAGTAATCCCCCCCTTCATCAGGTCATGACTAATGGATATGTAGTAGAGAAAAAAAAAAAAAAGAACAAGAAGAAGAGAGAAGGGGGTCAGGTAACTAAGGGTTAGGTTTGAATACAAGAATGAACTGTCAAGTGTTTAGGCATTAAATCTTTAAGATGGTCAGTTATGAGGAGTGTAGGTAGTTAAGGAGTTAAGCTTAAATTTGGAGAAGTGGTTCTTTCAAGACTTCCTTATCCTTCTATAGTTTACCTAAGTGTGTTAAAGGAAAAGTTAGATTGGTGTAGTAAAGGTGACACTGGAGTTAGAATTAGTGAAGCTAATCCCCTTGATATGCTCAATAATGTAAAATAAGTAAAATACTTTATATGAAGCGAAATATAAACTACTTAATTTATATTAAGAATACAGAGACAATTCATGAATAAGTTATTCGTAATATATTTATATGTACATTCATAACCAAAACCCAACAATATTATATGTGATGGTGTAATTTTATGAATAATAGGAATATAACATTAAACTTTAAAACTCAAAAAGAAAATTAAAAACCCTTAGTATTAGATAAGCGGAAATAACCAATTAGTGAATTTAAAGGATTCAGTAAACTTAAATAATAAATCATAACATCTCATAGGATAAATAAGACACCTTCAAAAAAAATTACAATACAATAAAAACTGGAAAACTATAAATATTAATGTCAACACCGAGACAAGATAGGAACCCACTTTGCCCAATTACTTATAGTAGGTATTGACGTAACAATCAATAAAAGTTACCTATTCAAAGACGAATAATTACTAATAGAGATAAATCAAGTAAAATATTAACAGCATTAATTGGCATTCCTTTATGCATTAGAACGTATGCAAGTGAAATGGGGTTATTGAGTCCTTCTTTCATATCAAGTCAAAGTTATGTCTCTTGTGTCAATGTATCAGTTGTGTCAATAGGTTGTGTCGATGGGTTATGTCAAGTATCATGTGAGTTAAGTTGAGTTGTTAGTCTTGTCTCTTTGAGTTGGTCGTCTATATTGCTTAACCTCATATTATGTGTCTATGTACTAAAATGTATAATATGGAAATTTCCTTAATATTAAAGGACTAAAGTGAGAAAATAGATAAAGTGATAATTAAAGAACTAAAGATTAAAACATAGGTAATAAAATATCCTAATAATAAATAACAAATAAATTAATAGTATACAGCAAGCCTCGAGAAGAGTAACTTAGAAATATCTATAACTTGGATTATTACATTAGTAATAATAAGAACTAATAACTAAGGAGATTACAAAATATACAAAAATTCAACAAACCCATTAAAGCTTAAAAGGATAAATTAAAAGGTGTAATTAATCTTAACGGATGTAAAAAGTGTTAATATCAAATGAATCGGCTACTCTAAAATCTACAAAGGAAATAATAATTAATATAACTTAACCGAAAAAAGAAAGAGGGTGGGGGTGGGTATATAAGTAATAACAATTATAATGATAATGGTAATAGTAAAACTTTCTCTTACAATCTAATAATAAGCTGGGAATAAGTGAAGGAGATGAGATGTCGCTGAGTGAGGTGCAATAGCAATAAATAGGGGCAATTCTAGAATTGTTGAGAGTAAAGTAAGTTTGAGAAGTGAGTGCTCTTACCTTAGAATCGTAGAGTTACATAAAGAACTATTATGACCAAAAAGGTAGTGTGACATGATAACAAATGTTTGAATCATAGCAAAAAGGTTAGTTAATGATTAGAGAGGTAGCTAAATTTGATGAAAGAAACAAAGTAAAGTGAAGTTAACATCCTTAAAGTATAAGAGAACATAAATTAACTGAGTGCTTGAGGAAGAAATCAAGAGAAAACATTTAGAGTTGTTTTAGGATCTAAGTGTGTAAACTTTCAAGGACGAAAGTTTTGTTGAGAGGAGAAAATTGTAAAACTCGGTAAAAAAAAAAAGGAAAAGGGTTATATAATAATAATAATAATAATAATGTTAGAAATAAAAAATAAGGGAAGGAATAGAATAATAGAATAAAGACTTAGAGACATGATATAACTTGTAATTTATAAGTGATAGTAATAACAATTTGGTCAAGGGAAAAGATTTAGACTTTCCACTATCCCTTGTCCTAAATACACCCCATATCTTTTTCCTACCTAATTATCACATTACTTTTTTATAGGAATAAAAAACTTACAGTTCTCAACTCAACCCCTTTCAAATTTAAAGGCTAAATTCGGATATGGGGCTAGGGTAAGAGAAAAACTGATGAAACTTCGAGAAAAACTGATGAAGATACAACAATTTTAAGTAAGTCCTTCGTTTATCTAATGATACAAGGCAAGTGCACCTATCAATTTTAATATAGCGGATGTGAGTCCGAGTCGATCTCTTAGAGACTTCGAGTATTAATATTAATCTTAGCTCTATTATCTAACTGGAAAATTGTGATAAGTTAAATGAATTAAAAAATAATAAAATTAACGAACTAACTTAATTATGAGACTTGATTAAGCAATTTAGAAAGCGATAAAACTAAGAACGACTTCAAAAAGGCAAATAACGTATTTAGGAATTATTTCCCCTAGTATTTAATATGTGATCGCTTAAAATATATCCAATTCAATTTCTATTATTCTTGACTAGAAGGATTCACAATTAAAGTTAACACCTTTCTCAAGCATATTAACCCTAATCCTAAATTATTTACTGGAATCTCTTCACTTAGTAATATAATTTAGAATCGCATTAATGTATAATGAATTCTCACACAAAAGAGCAACTTTCCGGAAGAAACATGTATCTTATCTCTAAGTATACATGTAATTCTCTCCAATTATGTCAAGATCTCATTATTCATGTGATTTCTCAATCATCATGTATAATATCATAGATTGATACTCTAAAAATATCAATTAATAATTAAATAACATAATTGAATCAAGAAAAGATAGAAACTTTATTGAAAATTATCAATCAATCTAATAATCACATGAAACCCTAGGTTCCATAATCCTAAATACAAGAATTTTAAGCTATCATAGTGAAACTAAAAACGAATTACAACAAAATCAATAAATAAAACATGAAAAACTTCTTTTGTTGATGATAAATCTCTTCAATCTTGAAGTTGAATGTTACTTTCGCCTTTTTCTCCTCCTTTTCTTCAAGTCTCTTCTCTTTTGAATGTCCAATCTCTTGTACAAAACCCTAATATGTCCTTTTATAATGTATTGTAAGGTTTCTTTTTTCATCACCAGACACAGCTTGGGATACAGTTATGTCCCCAAGTCGTGTAACTTTCTGACCTTGGCAAATCTTCCTGGATGGACACAGCCTGGGGACACAGTTGTGTCCAAGACTGTGTAACTTTCTGATCAAAATTCCTATTGTTTGTGAAACTTCAAAACTTCATAACTCATTCATTTGAACTCCAAATTGAGTGAAACTTGATTCCTTTTCTTCGTTTTCAATCTAAGAACGCGTCCAAACCTTGAAATCAAAATTTTACTCAATTAAGTATCAATTTCTTTAAAGAAAACCAAAAATGTAAGGGAAATACCTTAAAATCACTATGTGAAATGTATTTAAAATAAGAGTTATCATCTAACATAGAAATTCGTTTTTCTTTAAGAAGATGTCATAAAAATTTTCGTTTTTGCTGCTTCATATGTTTATAATTTAAGTCTAAGGTGTTTCATATCAAGAATTACATATAAGTATTGTTCTTACCCTTTTTTTTAAAAAAAAAAAATTCTTAGTTTGTGGTTTTAGTGTGGGTTTAGTGAAAGTGGTTGATGAGGTAGATGGGAACAATAGTGATGTGGTTATGGTATAGATTACATATTTGTAATGTCATGGAGTAATGTTAGGATATGCAATATGTATGTATGTATTATGCGTTGTTTATGTGTTTGTCTATACAGTTAAGTGATGTGTGTATATTATGGGATGTTGAAAAGTGTATGAAAGGTTATGAAAAGATATATGGATTGTGGTTCAGAAACTTAGACATTGAGGCAAAGGGTTGATTAAAAGTAGAAGAGTGTTGAGTTGAGTTGAGAATTAATGAATTCAGTTTTAAATCTAGTATTGCATTTGTGGTCAGGTATTAGGAGTCATATGGCGCTAGACCTCATTGAGATAGGAATACTAGATACAAGATACATGTTTGTTGATTGTGCATACTATATTAGTTTACATTAATCAGACTTAAATGAAACTCAAACTTAATTATTTGCTGCTTATGCTTGGCTTTAACTACGTACTAGTCAAGTCCAATGATGTTGGTGAGGCACCTGATGATATTTATGCGATACTGTCTCTAGTAAAGTCCCATACGAAAAAGACCGAAGTAAATCTAAAATGGTTTTTGGTACTCGAGTGATTGGGAAGGACCCAACACCAATACTTGTATAGTGTTTATATATTGTATATGTAGGAGTCACGAGTAACTCCAAGTCTTAGGACGTTAGGAATATGCTGCTTGTGGACTTAAATAGCCAAATTTAATTGATTGTTTGTTGCATTTATGACTATAACTCGTGTGTGTTTGGCTTGTTACATGTATGTTCATACACATGTGTATGGTATCCTGTACTGGGCATTAAATCACCCTATGGGAGTTGGTGTTTTCAGTTGTCAGTTTAAGGTATAAAGTTTATGGTGGTTTTTCTATAAGCAATGCAAGTTATGATTATCTATAATGCGATGAAGAGAGTAATCTCCATTATTAGGGTGAAGTAGTAGGGATCTTATAGTTTTTTTTTAGGAGTGAACTGTTGAGGTCATATGTATTATTTCATGTTATATATATTTGAAGATTATCGATTGTTTAAAGTCACCTGTGACTCCTTTAGTTAATGTTATTAGGCTATCACTTATTGAAGTTGTGAGACTCTAGGTTATTTATCTTAGAGTTATATTATATTCAAGTTCACTCGCTCATAACAATTAGGTTCATTCACTATTGCGATATGTGGAAATTAGGTGGTTGACATTCCACTTTTATTTAGACCTAAGATTATTAAATCGTGGGGCGTCACAATTCATATAATTATTTTGTAGATCTTGAGCAAGTTATAGGTTCCTAGACGTCTGACATGTCAATAAAAACTAAGGACATATGACGGATTGTAGCGTTCCAAGTTATAAAGCGTTACAAAATACATTGCTAACAGATATCATTTTTTTTTTTTCAGGACTTCTATGGAAGTACATCCTCCATATTATATCATCTTGTATTGTTTATTGATTCCAATTAATTTGTGCTATATTTAAATATTATATGGTAGATCTCTCATTTTGCGGTTATGTTTTTTTCCACAATCTAATCATTTTCCTTTTTTATAATAACTTCGTCATATATAATTGAATGGATAAATTTATATTTATACGTGTTGTCATTTATATTTATATGGGTGATTTTAATTTCAGCATAAAGTTTATTTAGATTAAGGTTTTCCTTTAAATTGGTATCAAAATCTGTCATATTGATGATCATCAAAGAACTTTAATTATTCTATTTATTATTGATTGATCCTGTTTTATCACTATTTATATAATAACCGTCGGAATTGGGTTGCAGCTGCATTAATGGATTCATTGACATGCTAATTTGATGGATATAGATTTACACGTTATTGTATTTGATGGATCAATGACATACGACAAAACCTTATTTTTGGACTATACTGCAAAAGAAACTCATAAAGCCATACATATTATTTATAGGTTTACCATTTGTTAAAAATAAGTGGGTGCTCTTACATAAGTTTACTATTCGGAGATGTAATGGTTTTATGCTTTAGGTTTGTGAAATCAAAACATGATTTTATTCTTCTTCTTCTTTTGGAAAATTATGCTCATACGTTGTGGACTTTTGTTTCTTTCTTGGTTGCTTTGATTCTTACAGAAAAAAATTGATTCAATACAAAAGAAAAAGAGATGGGTTTTTCTTTTGTAATACTATTCAAATTACGGATCTTATGAGATAAATTTGAACTCTTTTTTACTTTTTGTCTTTGCAAATTTCATCCAATATCCCAAGATAAATTATAATAATATATCACCAAAATAATCTCTATTATTTATGCTTATTTTGAAATATTTAGATACCAAGATGAAGATTTTTATAAAATATGTATACACCTATGCTAATAATAATTGATCCAAAGGGAGGTTTTTGTTTCGTCAAATCATAGACATGCCATAGTAAACATGTGATAATTTTGATATTTTTCATGTATGCAATTTATTGGCTTAAGAAAGCTATATTATTAATAGCATTGCTTTTTATTAACATTTATTATTATTTTACTAGAGACCATTTACGGTTGGTATTCCCATCCATAGGTCAAATATCATTTATGGGCAAGGTGTCTCATAAACACCCTATTGAAATGTTTCTTTTGTCACCCGTCATTTTTAAATAGATTAATTATGCATGATAATCATAATTCTTTTGTATTTATCTATGCATGTGTGAAATTGTTGTTGATTATGAGAAGCAACTTCTATTTATAACAATTTAAACAGTATTCCAGTGCTCCACAACCTGAATTACAAAAAAGGTAGGAACATATGTATTGCCTAACATATCACATTTTTGTTTGGATACTTAGATCTTCAGAATATGTGATCAGGACCAACGAATTTCTCATTCTTACCACCAAAAGTGTTGTTGAAAAATCAATCACTTATGAAAAGTGGAAAGATTCTAACCGGATGACCCTTATAATCATGATTATTCCATTCTTAAATACCTAATGAGACAAGTACTCAAAGAATCCTAAGTCAATTTGCAAACCAATTCCTTGATATAAAAGGGTTTAAATGAGTAACATTTTTGGAAAGTTCATTTCTATGTGCTATAACAGTAAAGGAAACATAAGGTTGTACACCATGAAAATATCCCATCTTGTTATGAGACTAAGAGCTTTAAAGTTACAATTGTCTAAGGGCATTCTTATACACCTAGTCTTGCTCTCTCTTTCTACTCAATTCAACCCTTTTAAGATAAGTTATAATAACTAAAAAGAGGAAACGAACTTCAAATAAGTTGGTTGCATAATGTGTACAAGAGGAGGAATGATTAAAATAAGAGAAAATTGAAAGTGCTCATATGGTGACTCATTCCTATGACATAACTCCTAATACCAAGAAAAGAAAAACAAATGGGAGCTGTGGATGGTGGGACTTCACAAGTATAATGGAAACAAGGTAGGGTCATCACCTATTTCTTTCACAAAAGGGCTGGTCATGTAAAAGAGTGGAGCAAGTATGCAAAGTGGCTTGTAAAAAAGGATAAACTCTCAACTTCATTCATTCCAAAGTTAATTTAACTTTAATACACCTTACACCTAATGGAAAGATACATATGCATTAGTTTACTTACGTGTTACTATGTAGGATTACCTAAGGAGTTGAGTATCAAGTGATGTTAAAAGATTCATCTATTTGACAATAGTAGCAAGTTTCCTATTGAAAGTATTGAGTGTTTAGATTACAATTGGAGTCTTGTTATTATTTAGATTTAGAAAAGAGTTATGTACCTTCTTTTAGATTGAATTTAATTTTCTATTTCTTATTTAAATAAATTCGAATATATATTTTCATTTAGAAATGGAAAACTTAGTCCTTTTTTAAATATTCAAAGGTTAACATTGTTGGTAAATTCGCATGCCTCACATACAAAATAAACTTTGCATTCGAGTAATTATGGTAGAAAGCAAAAATTTGTAAATAAGAATTATTTTATGTTATGGCATATGCATTTGGTACATGTTTCTAAACAAAGAATTTGAAGGCTTGTGTAAAAAGGAATTCTATATTACCTTAACTTTTTAAATTTTGAAATATTTATTAAATGCATTAAGAGAAAACATACAAATGTCAAGAAAAAAGAAGCCAAAGGATTTCAAATGTTTGTGGAATTAATACATAATAATTTACGTAGCCCATTCCATGCAGCTTCTAAAGATGGTAAATGGTTTTTTATTACTTGATATATGACTATTCTCATCATGAATACATATACTTGATCCATGAGAAGTTTCAATTTCTGAGCATAGACTACAAAGCTGAAGTTAAAAATCAATTAAACAAAAAAAAATCGAGATTATTAGTTTTGACCATAGTAATGAACACTATGATAGATTAACAAATCAAGTGAACAATGTCCTAGAATATTTACCAAATACTTAAGGGAATGTTGGAATGTTCCTCAATAAAACATGATAAAATAATCAAGTTAAAATGGTGTAGTTAGAAACATAATACCTTAAATACATGGTTAGAAATATGATTAGCCATTCTTCATTAGAATCACTTTGGGAAAAAATACTAAAGACTACAATGTATATCCTACTTCTAAGCAAATTTATGACCGAAGCCCATTTGAGTTTTAGACTAGTAAAAAGCATAGTCTTAGGTATTTCCATATTTGAGGTTACCCATTTGAGGTTAGGTCAGCCATGCAGACCTAATGAGGGAAAATTGGATTCAAGAACAATTAGCTACAATTCTATCATATACTTATAGCTATCAAAGATTTAAGTTTTATGATCACTCAAGTAGATCACTTTTTGAGATTAGAATGCTAAATTTTTTACCGATGTTAAACATAGTGGGAGCACACTATTTAGGAATATTTTCTTTGAGCAGAAATGTGTTAATATTATTGCAATTATGAGTGAAATTTTACCAATGATTATACATGTTACTTTTTAGGATACAAATATGAATGTTCAACATGCTTACGAATGATTATACATGTAACTTTTTGGGATACAAATATAAATATTAAACATAATCCTAAGATTCTTCCAACTTTTATAGGAGAACCAGCTCCTATCAATATATCTATTGGAAGTGCCATTGCATACATCTACTAGAGAAAAAAATCTACGGTTTCAAATGACCATGTCATCTCTCTTCAAAAGCATGAGTTTGATATAGGATTAGAAGATGATTCTTCATCTATCAATTTAGTTAAACAAAATGTAAACTCAAAAATAAATTGATGCAATGAAAGATAAGATGAAATTAATAATAAATAATGATTTTTCAAATATGTTTGAATTACATAAAGTTGTGAATCTAATTGGTTATAAATGATTTTTTAAGATCAAACGGTATTCAAAAAGCAATGTTAAAGAAATAATACAAATGTCATCACCAAGGATTTTACTAAAGAGATTTTCTCTTCAGTATTGTCGAGAGACTCTTAGAATCATTATGGCACTTCTAACATCTTGCAATTTAAAGCTCTAATAAGGACTGCGTTTGATAATAACAATTCGAAGAAATAATATTTATGATGCCACGAGAGAATTTGAATATAAGGAATCAAAATATCCAGTATACAGAGTATAGAAATCTATTTATGAATAAAAGCAAATATTTCGTGAATGATATCAAGAGTTTAATCAAGTGATATCCTCTTTTGGTTTCAAGGAAAATATTGTGATGCGTCTTTAAAGCCGTACATACTAAAAAACACCACAACGAAGAGAACAGGAAGAGAACAAGAAAAGACTAGTAAAGTTCGAACAGTTGCTAAAATATGATACATCAATCAATCCTACTTAGCCTACAATCCATTAGATATGACTTACCGGTCTAAACTATAGAGTCACTCACCATTTCTCCATACTAAAAGGAATAGATAAAAGTTGAAAAGGTAATAAGAATACTAAGATTTCTCAAAAGGGAAACTTGTATTAATTCAGACAATCAAAAGGTGATGTCTGTATACAATGAACGAGGTTTATATATTAGCCCCATTAAGGTTACAAGTACTTATGAAAAGACAAAAAGATAATTTACAAATAGAATATATAAAACATACTAAAAAGGGTAAAAGAGAATAGGAATATTCAATATTGATAAGTAAAGAATCCTTTTGGAATTTCGTGTCAAAAGACACGTATCGCATTGTAGTTGATGGCTTAAAGTATGATACAATTTAGGTAATGGTGAAGAAACAAAGTCTGCAGTCAAAGCCAACTTGATCTAGTTAGGTCGGAGCTCAATCAATCAATCACTAATGAATATTCACCTTAGAATGGGGTCAGATTTTAGTTGGCTCGAGACCTTGGCTCAAACAGTTGTTTAAGGTTAGTAGGCTCGAATGCAGTCTATGTTACGGTACAACTGTTCAGCAAGTCAGTATGTTTGCTCGATAGCTTTAGAAACTATGTCGGCGTACGTGAGATCTCAGTATTTAGGATGGCAATAAAGTGAAATATAGAGGTTGGGGTAGGAATTCTTGTCTTGAATGAGCTTCAAGCTAATATTCCTTGAAGTCATCTAGCTCGACTACGTATGATCCATTCAAGAAGTTGATTCCTATCACATTGTTGATCCACGTATTTATCATAAGATCGATGAAAATAAATTCACTCTGTAATGTTTTATGTCAATGATGTTTTGCTTACAAGTAGCGCTATTCAATGAGATTTCTTTTAAATAATTTTGAAATGAAAGATATTGATGATGCAAATTTTGTGTTGGGAATAAAATTATATTGTGATGACTCACGAGGCATGCCAAGATTACCACTAAGGGCATATATTGATGAAATATCTATCTAATTCAGCATAAAAAAATATATAATAAGAGATGCTCTTATGCTTGAGAGTAATAAGTTCAATTTGCTTTAATTTCTCAAGAATGGCATTAAGAAAAAGGTGATGGAGCAAATTCCTTTTGCATCAATAGTAGAGAATCTTATGTATACTCAAGTATATGTACATCTAAATATTGCATACATTGTTAAAATGCTTGCCATGTAATTAAGTAATTGTAGTCTAAATCATTTGAAAGCAGCAAAACCTGTTATGCGATACCTATAATAATCAAAGGAATATATGCTCACTTATCAGATATCTGATCAAATGGAGATCATGGGATAGTCCAACTCCAACTTTGTTGGATGTCTCAATATCATAAAGTCTTCTTCAAATTATGTTATTATGATAGCTAGAAGAGCTGTTTCATCGAAAAGTATCAAATAAATACTTACGATTTCTTCTACAATGGCGGCAAAGTTCATTACTTGTTCATTACTTGTTATGAGGTATTTAACTAGGCAATATGGTTGTAAAATTTTATCACGAAGTTTTAATTATCACTGGTATTAAAAGACCATTGAAAATTGATTCTAATAATAAGGTTGTTAAACAATATTTAGAGAATGGAATAAGCTCGTTGAAGTCGAAACACATTGACATAAAGTTTCTTCTTGTTAAAAATGGGGTCTCAAATCCTCAAGTGTTAATTGAACATCTTAGCATAAACACCATGGTTGCTAATCCACTTACTAAAGATTTACCACTTATAATATTCCCCGAGCAATCGCTCTTAAGAGTGTTGTTGTCATAACGATACAATAATATAATGGAAGATTTGTTCTATTAGCACCATTTATACTCTATATTTTTATAATTAAATTATATATTGTTTGTTTTGAATTACTTAAAATAAAGATATATATATATCTTTATTACCGTTATACATAAAGATGCGAAAGAAACAGAACGTATATTATGAGTCATAAAACTAGACCTATTGAAAACAAACATCTTAATTATTACATTACATGTAATTTCCTTATTACATATTCATATTTGATCTATATAATTAATTATATTGATATTAATAACCATTAATGGGTCTTGTCATGACCATGCCATCTATAGAATTCTACCGGTAGAAATCAAAAAGTATATGGCCTTCAAGAGTAAGGACCTAAGCTTGCAATACAGAACACAATAAGGGTAACTAAAGTGTTATCCAGCGCGACCGTTCTGATACTTAAGTTAGTAGATGTCTATAGAACTAAGAGCAAGATAATAGGAATATAAAGGAGTTTGAGAGTATGAATATATGTAGAGAGAGCTTACTATTGGTGGACTACCCCCATTTATACTGGAGAAGCCGAGATAAATTAAGATATAGGCAAAAGTACAAATCTTCCAAGGAGGTCTTATGGATTTGGCTAGATCTTGAGAAATCAAGGAGTAAGTTGAACAATTTACTTTCCTTTCCCGACATCGGTCCTCACTTATTACCGACTTGTTGCCTTCATGCCAATGCTCATCCATTAAGAGGTAAAGCACACTTTGGCAATGGACGGTATAAAGACTAAGTGGACAACCCTCTATACGAAAGAGGTTGGTCACACAAGAATGTTTAGTCATAGGTATCTGAAGCTTCATACAAGATGGTTTGTGGATTGTAGGTAGGTTGAAGACCCAAACAAGTCAATCATGGGTTAGATCGGGTCAATCCATGACCCAATCTGTATGGCCTAAGGAGCCTACACCTAAAATCTTTTATCAATAAGCAGTTTCAATCTTATATTGAAATAATTGATAAATCAAATTATTTAGATATGAGATGCAGATTAGCTAATAAGGTCTAAGCTAATAAAGATTTTGCAATATACAATTATCAAGCGATATATGTGGCTCTAGTGGTATATTATTATAATTTTATAAATCGCCACATTAGCTAATTACATATTGTCGACTATTTAATTAATTAAGTAGTTAAACCTTTAAGTAAAAGTGATGTTTTGGTTAATTGAAGCATAAGGCTTTTGAACTCCTTTCCATAGACCTTCGGTACAGGCTTGATGTATAAACCTAAGTATTCTATATTAATCATTATGAGGAGCCATAATAAAATAAAATAATAAAGCTTTTAAATAGATTAAGGTTTGCCATCCAAGCAACGTAGTTCTCATCTTCTTTTTCCACATCAAAACAATAAGAAAATTGAGAGTAGATACTATTTTAGGCTTAAAAGACTAAAGTTTTGAAGAATTGCTTTCTCAAATTTCAATTGATTCGGGCTTATTTTCTTAATTCTTATGTCTTCCTTGTTGATTTATATGATCATCCTATAGACAACTTTAATTTAACCACAAAATTTATTTAGGTAAAAGTTTATTTGGATAATATTTTTCTTACAACATCATGCAACTACTAACTAAAAAAGGTTTTAAGAAAAGTTTAAATCTCATAAACTCACTTAGTAAAAGAAATCTAGAAGCATATAAGAAAGTGTGCTAAACTAAATGAACAAAATCCTCTAATGCCATATTCCATTGGCAAAACAGAGTAAGGTATAAATAAAATTGCAATTCCTATGAAATAAAATACCAAAGTAAAAGTTATACTTTGTAAGGTTGCACTTAAAATGACACAAGCAATAGAATAGAACTATATTCAAAGTTGTGACTAGATGATTCAAATATAATTTAAACGAGGTTGCGATGGCTAAGTCAAGACCACATGTGTAGTATTCCTCAAGTATTAGGTGATAAAATTCAAATTATCTAAATATCTTTTAGCTTGAGTTCCTAAAGAAATAAGAAATCCAAGATTGAGTGTGCTCAATTACTCTTATGATGGGAGGAGTTTCAATCGGATGTTATAAGTTATATTAGAACAATTTACCAACCCAAATAGAAAAGCTAAGTTCCTAAAATATAAATTGATGGAACTCTAACCATTAATGCACTTTGTGATCTATTTGCTTAGAGTTCATTAGGATTCCAAGATTAAGCATGCTTAAATAAAAGCACTCTTAAGATGCTTGGAGAGGAGCACTTTTAGGATCCATAACCTTTTGAGAAACAACCAACACCGATGATTAAATCGTGAGACATACTGCACCAAAGCAGATAGCACCCCATTATGCGAGGTTCCAGTCAAGTCAGAACAATAAGTAGCTGTTCGTCAAAGCTATGGAGGAATCATATTTCCTTATTTGACGGCACCAGAAATTCCATAAAAAAAAAAAAAAAAAAAAGTCATTTAACCAGCGAAATACATAGTTACCTTGTCAGTGAAGAAGTACTATTCCATTTTACGCCTATAAGGTTAACTGAACAGGATATGACTTTTGTCATTATTGTTGCAAGATAAATCAAGCATTCTACAATGGAGTGTAAAGTATCCGGGTGGAAAGGGAAGAGGCAACCCCCGGTCTGGTCTCTTTCTAACGTAAGTATACAAAGTAAAAGACCAAAAGAAAATACAATAAATCGAACCCACTAGCTAAGAGGAGGAAGCGGCCGTATATTGGTCCGTCGAACCTCATAACATCACATATGGAGCTAAAGCTATACGGAGCTAATCATGCACATACATTATGCATGGTCATCATGGTAGTCTTTTATCAAAGTAGTCATCGTCATCTTCATTGTCGTCAACATCCTCATTGCCAACAGCATTATACATGTTATCATCACCATCATCTGATTCCTCATCGATTACATCATCCGAATTTTCATCAGGGATGTTGAATATATTCCAATCAGGAGGGAAAGTCTTCTGCAATGCTTCTGTGAGCTCTCCACCAGACCTCTCTATTTTGCGGAGGCTCCTAGACCAGTGCACAGCAGTCCCCATATCTATCGTCAGCTCCGATTCTATCATCTCTCGACATATAGATAGAACCCCTGAATATACAGATGCTTCGGCAACCGTCGCCCTTGATAACAGAGAAGTCATTAGGCAATGATACACAGCTTTATCGGGCTTCAAACCAGCCTGCTTCATCTCTTCAAAGCATCTCAAGGCCTTCTCTGGGTGCGATGCCCGTGCCCATCCATGTATTAGCGTTGTGTATGTTTTAACATTTGGCACTACTCCAAAAGCTTTCATTTCTTCGATTGTTTTCATGGCTCGCTGCAATAATAACTTAATTGAGTAAATAATCGATATTACCAAACACTCAAGATTTTCCAAGTATCAAATTATTGAATTTGCACAAACTTAACTTTTAATCCATTAAACTATTTATCACATGACCGCAAAACTTAGAAAATGTGGTGCTTCTCAAACATGGTGCAACCATGTTTTTTTTTTACCCGTGATTGGGATATCATAATTGATGACTTGTTTATACATGGACCAATGACTAGATATCAAACCCAGGGCCATAAACGACTATGCCCATCATCAATTATTTCCAGGCTAGGAGATGGCAATTTCCTCGTGCAAGTAAAATAAAAGAACATCTAAAAGTCATTGCAACTTGGACTTTGTTGCCAGAGAAGAAAAATGAATCTCAGTTAAACACTAATTGAAATATTTCAAAAACCACAAAGATGTTTTAGTTGAAAGGGATATTAAAAGCAAGAAGTCATAATAATCTGTGTTAATGAAAAGCTTGTGCCCCACCCCACCCCACCCCCACTGGTTCTGTAAAGATAGAAAAGTTGTTAAAGTCCAAATTACTTTGATGGTACTCAATCAGGGAAAGAACAAACAAAGAACATAAAATACTTGTCCTATGTAGATAGACTTCAGAGAGGAAAGAAGGATACCGCCATGTCTCCTGCCTTGCAGCAAGCATTTATAAAAGAAGTGTAAGTATGTATATCAGGTTTGACTTCCCCCTTTATCATTTGTTGCATGAGGTCAGCAGCTTCCCAGACATCACCTCTTCGTGCCCATCTGTAGAGAAAACAAAACAGAATAAGATGAAACCTATAATGTTCACATCTTAAGCAATGTATATAAACCCCCACAAACATAAAAGCAATCCATATGAACCAGATAGAGCAAGTGTAGCCACAGCATATTGAAGCATTATGACACCAAAAATTTCCACATACCCCCAGTAATATCATAGCAGCATAGCATAAACCAGAAATCTCATTTCTATAATGCAGCCTGCATATATTAGCAAAACAATAAAGCATCCAGTGTATATGCAAAATGCTAGGGTAATCTACATTTGCATGTATACACAAGTGGTGTAAGTGTGTCTCGGTTTGAAACCAATGCTAACCATGAGAGAATGGCAGGGCACTGAGTCTAATGAATCTGTGCTAGCTCCCAATGATAGACATGCTGCAAGGCAACTTGTTCAGTCCCCATCATGCTAGAACATAAATTTGATCTACAGAGATGTGTATCAGATATTTAGTCATTTCTGATTAACCAACAAATAACAATCACTAAGGCGGAAATTTTCAGAAAATGATCAAATATCTGATACACATCTCTGTAGATCAAATTTATCCACTATGCCAACGACACTTTTTACCAGTTAGCCTACAACTGAGAGGGCAGAGAACCATAATATGGAAATCTCATTAGAGAGAATTATGAGACAGACCCATCAATCAATATATTGTAAACATATGTATTTCTTGGAATCTTTTGTGCACTCATTTCCCTTGTGACAGCCAGAGCACTTTGCATCCTGCCCGATTTGCAACATGCCTTTAACAATGCCTCATAGGTAAACACGTCAAGTTCAAGACCTTCATTTCTCATCTTTGTAAAATATTCAAAAGCTCTTCCAGTATCACCTAAGGATGCATAACCGTGCATGATCGTCGTGTATGTGTGCTCGTTTGGATTTAAGCCAGCTAGAACCATCTCATCCAGTATCTCAATGGCCTTCTCCATCTGTGAAGCATTTGAAGGAAAGGACAATGAACAGATTAAAGCAAAATATTAATAACAATCAATTTTTCACAGCAAGCACAATCGTGACAAACACCTGCAAACATGCAAACAGAAACAAACCTAGGAAAAAATCTGAAACCTAACTATTATTCCATCAAAATTAACTCCAAGTTTTTCCCAATTAACTCCAGGAATGCTAGAGTTGACGATGGAGTCACATCAACACGAACACCACTGTTAACAATTACAGTGGCTACAGACCTCAAAGAAATGATAGATGATTGTCGTGCATAATTTGAGATCAGTTTAGACTAGTTTTTCTATCCCACTGATTATGTATTCAATATTGGGACAAAAAAAGGCACCACGCAGTTGTGGAAGCTAACACAGAATTCAGTTAAGCCTTTTTAGTAATACATCATTCTTTTTTGTTTTTTTGGGGGTACATAAAAATACACATCTCAAATGATCATCATAATACTTATAAAAGTTAAATGTTTACTTAACACCATGTTTTGAAAAATCAATGCTTTCCTCAATTTGGAATAAGTGGCAATTCTTTACCCAGGGGAGACTATGTTTTTAGCGGAAATAGAAAGTATATTCCTCTTAACATTTAATGAATAGATGGAGAATAGATGGAAATCTTGATTATTAGCATATAGATCTTGTAGGAGAACAATCAATCATCAAGCACAACCACTTAAAAGGATTAACATAACCAAAGTATACCACTTGGAATAGCATTTACCTGGCGCTTTTCTACAAGGCCAAGAATCAAAGCATTAAAGGTGTGCACAGTAGGGATGCATCCACTTCTCCTCATCATATCAAAAATTTCTAGTGCTTTTTTTATGTCTCCAGCTCTTGCATAACCATGTATAATGGGCATAAATGTTCGTGTTGTTGGCCTATGTCTCGCCTTTTGCATCTGCTTGACAGTACTAATTGCACGGACCATGTTACCCATCCCACAGAATGCTCTTACAATGTTATTGTACAGAACTACATCAGGCTTTAAGCCATCTTTTATAACATCCTCAAATACAGCAAACGCATTAGCCCAATCTTTCAATTTCAAGAATCCATTAATCAGCATTGAATAGGTTTTCATGTTGTGCTTTATTCCAGAAGATTTCATCATCTTGCTAACCTCTAATGCTCTGGAGACCTTTCCAACCTGAGACAATAAACATGCTGGGAGTCATAATTCCCACAAGTAGAACAAAAATTCCCACATCAGACATACAGTTCCCAGAGTGCAATGCCCATAAAAAATTAGGATGATAAGTCAATGCAGCACATCCTATAATCAGCAAATTTTATGAAAATGGGCATAAATCTCTTTTATTGTACAGAATATAAGATTAGTTAGAAAATACTGTAGAATATCATGTCCTCAACTTTTTCTAATAGAAAAAGAAAAACAGGACTGACCTAAATCATTAGCAGATGGAATCATATCAATAAACTATAAACTGTGTATGTCCCTGATTCAGCTATGTCTTCCTTTTGTGATAATGCACTGAGGAAGAATAGGATGGAATAGCAGCACAAGCGGAGCTTCAGCACAGAAAATATAAGAAGAAAACATGAGTTACCTTGGTATAAAGGTTGATCAGACATCCATACGTAATTATCGAAGGTGTAAAGCCACATTCCTGCATCAAAAAGAATAGTGACACATTGATATAGAAGGCCAGGGATAACCTGCAACTTAATGTCACTTTTTCCAATTGCACAATCTCCATACACTTCATATAAAAATTATGTATATTAACAAGAAGCTTCCCAGAGAGTAAAATAGAAATTCCTCGAATTTTTTCTACTTAATATTTGAGTCTTTAAACTTCTGTCCTCATGTTTTGATTTAAAAAACCATAGTTAATTATAATTATTTATTATTTTATATATTAGCGTAAATTATTACACCAAAATAAGAAGTCAAAGTTTCTTTTTAAAAAAAACAAACAAGATCATAAAGTTAACTCCATAAATATGGTAGAATTTAACCAGATGAGAGGATCAGTGTGAAGAAGTTGGTTGATATAGTTGCAAGAAAAGTTATCAACACGGAGCCATATGTCGCCATTTGCAGTGATAGTAGATCAGGTGGCTGTGTTCATCATAATGCTCATGATAGTAGTGAAGATGGAGGTGCCACACTTTTGTTACAGGAGAAAGTGCATGTTTCTCTCTCTCTCTCTCCTCCTTCTTCTTCTTTTTATTCTTTTTTTTTATTTATTTATTTTTTTCGGTGGGATGTGATGTGGAAATTAAAGTTGCACAGCAAAAGTGTAGAGGTTATCAACTCATAGATTCTAGAGTGATAATTTTAAGGACAATAATATTTATAAGTGGAGAAAATTGTGATATCCTTTAAATAAAATGTGATGAAACTCTAAACATTGAGGCGCCTTAACCATTCAAATCATAGATTCACACCTTCATTGGCAAAGCTCCACAATAATTATTCTTCTCCCATAAAAAATTTCATGAAACTTCTACTACATTACAGAACAGTTCTTTTTTGTTTGTGAAGATCTTTTTTTTTTTTCTTTTTTTACCTTAAAGTTTATTTTAACTAATTTAAAATTGGATATATTTAATAATAAAAGAACTTCAGCTAATTATGTATAATTCTAACACATAAACAAGTAAAAAGTTAATATGTTTCATTTTCTTTCAGGTAAAATCAGTACTTGTCAGGTTTATAATCTATAACCCCAAGTCAAAAAATTTCTAATGGAAAAGTTAACACAATTAACAGCAGACAGACTCATTCCACACCAAAAAAAAGAGAGAGAGAAGAAAAAGACGGAGAACTCAAATAGAAAAGTTAAAGAATTCGGAGGTCAAAAAGAAAACTAAAGTTCAAAGATCATTTTTGTAGTTTTTACTCTCTCTTATATATATGACAGTGCCAAAATAAGCAGCCAAAGAAGACAATATCATTAAATGGTACCATTACCAAAAGGGGGATTCAAACCTCTACACCAAAATTATTTTTCAGTAGATGCCTTCTTAAGAAGTCAAGGATGCAAGTCACCGAAAGCTTTGTCCACTGTACCAAAAATGACATATATGTATATATAATATTCAACCAAGCTAAGATTCTCTAAAATCATAATTCTCTTGTTTCTCTGTGAATATTTTGAGGGTCAAGAGCATTGGTCAAAGAACATACAGAAAATCCTAAAATGAAATGCAAGTATAAGAATATGCATATTTATCCTCTCAAAAGATTAAGATAACACAACAGAATACTTAACATGCTTCCCATGTTTCCTCTGGATATACTTTGTCTTCTAGCTTTTAGAAAAAGGGTGTTCAGGAATTTTTATTTGTAGTGTTTTTTCCAATGGATAAATTCATAATAATTACGTGTAATTAACTCTAACATGCGCATCACATCACATATACCAGTTATGCAAAGGTGCAATTCTTCTTCAGTTTTCTTTTGTTAAGCTGGTATTCAACTATTGGCACAAGATAATAGAGGGCCAAGCATAGCATCAACACCCAAACCTAGGTGAATCACAAAGAATATTCCCAAGGATCCACAGTATGCCCACTTCTTTTTCCTATTAGCAAACAACTTCCTCAATGAAAGACAGGCATCACAAAGCCTCGTAGAGATAAAATCAACGTATAACCCTAGTTTGGCAGGCTTTTGTCCTAGATTATTGGTACAGCATCTATATTCTTTCATATAGCGGTTGGTAAATAAAGACAGAAGCGAATATGAGATTATGCTATCATATACAGATATATACAGAAGTAGCTATAGAAAAACATGCCAAAAAGACCTATATTCTTTCAAAAGCTCCATGGCACAATCCATTAGATTAAAAAGATTGATATCTTCCTCGACTGTCTTAAAAACTGAAGAACAAGGCAAATATGGGAACTCAGCAAATACCTTGAGTCTTTCAAAAACAACAAGGCACTTAGCCTCATCACCAATCATTGTATAGCCATCCATCATCGTATGATATATGTCAATGGGAGCATCTATGCCATCTTCCTCCATCTCTCTAACCAGTGCTTCTGCACGATCCATATTGCATGCTTGACTAACAAAGAGCATGAAACAGGAAAAAGCAAAAAGATGGTAAGAAAATGAACTCCATACGTGCAGATATCTCATGTCATAAGGCATTCAAGTAACAACAAAGCATAAGGATGATAAACCACCAGGTTATAATTAAGAAACTCATGCCTCAAACTCGCTTTCCTGTAATGTTATCTTTAGAATCTGAGAATTAAATATATCTTCCAATCATCTTTCCCTTCTATAGATTCCATAATAAGGAGGGAGGGGAAAAAAATCCACATGATATTAATTGGCATATAACTAACGACCATGCATTTAACTGCAAGCAGACAATACATGGAAGATATCTGGAAAATAATAAGGGAAAAGATTTATAGTTACGTGTTTTTTTTTTTTTTTCCTTCTTGAACAAGCCTTTATTGAGTAAGAACTTTTTCCTGTACAATGTAGCTCATCTTGAGCTTACCATTTATTCTAAATGCAAGCCCCCAACACATACACCCCCACTCCCCACCCCACAACAACCCTTCTTATTCCTTGCTCAGAACACCTCAGAATGGCAGGGTACCTGGGACCTAACCCTCCTTGCCAAACCCCAAGAAACCTTGCCCCACAAGCCAACCCCCCCATTTAGTAGCCATTTTGGCATAGTGGAGAATTGAACCTGGCCTTCAACAAACTCATGACTCCACTCAATAAGCAGCCTCATTTGGGCAAAAAAGAGGAAACAAAATTAAGCAGCTTCCCTTCTCTTCCCCTTTTCATATGAACCCAACATGACAAGGGAAATACCTCCTCTTAACTTGAAAAAATATACAATACTACAAGTGATATCATTTGCATTTCCTCCTTAAAGATTCAATCTGATATTCAAAGTTGGCACCCTTGTGGGTGCTTTGACTACCTCAGGTTCCTAGTTGCCATGGTGACATTTGTGTTACTTTGTTTCACCCTTGAGGGTGTGCTGTTTGTTTTCTTTGTGGAGTATTCCCCTTTTGTTGTAATGCTTTCTTTTCTTATTGGGAAGAGGGGAAAAAAAATATATATCTATCCTACCTAACCCAAAAAAGATTATGTGACCTTCACAGAATGTATGATAAATCACAGCCTTTCAACTAATAAAACCTAAGTTACAGGAAAATAATAATCACAACTTTTTATCACGTTCCTTTTCAAGAGACCTATGGAGAAGGATCGAGCATGCAGTTGGGTGGACTTGTACAAAACTGTCAAGTTTTCAAACCCTTCATGATTTTGTGAATTCCACCAACCTTAGAAACCTAAGGAATCTATCTAGGCTGACCGAATCTATATATACAATTTGCTTACTTGTTTTCTTTAATTGGGTGGAGGTCATACTCAGTATGGTTCTTTAGAAAACAAGCTTCGCCTTCTCATAAGAGTGTCATCCTATCTTTTGTCGGATCGCCTGTGTAAGAAGATTTTTTCAACAAGATGCTACTACCTATGGAAGGAACGAAACAAGAGGCACATGGAAGAGAAGGAAAATTCACCTGAAGTCCTAACTAGAACCGTCCTATTTTTGTATTATGTAATCTTGTGAGGACATTATAGTTCAAACCTCTAAATCAATCTAAGTATCCCTTCTTGCAGAATACTTAGTTTAATTTTCAGGCCTTTTGTGTGTTTCCACATTGTATATCTCACATTTACAATTTTGGGTAAGTAATATATATCTTACCTTCCCCATGAAATATTTTTCTCCCACACTTACTTATGGTACATTGTTCCTACAAGCTCTTTTCATACGTACAGTAATAGAAGTCAATCAATGCTTTATGAAAGTTTGTCATCTTGTAATCTAAATTAGTTTAAATTACCTTTGGCTCCAAGATAATTCACAAAATTGAACAAACTCTGTGTAACTATTGGCCCAATACTCAAGAAGTTTATATGAATAAGCTGTTGAAGTTAAAATATTCTAAGCACACTAGGCTTTAGCAGACTCAAATAAGTCCAACTCACCTATGAGTATTCCATAGAAAATAGACTGGCAATCATAATTCCCATGTCTTTCCAATTTATTCTTTTCACTTTGCCTTAATGTACAGGTTCACAATCTCATTATGGCTGCAACTTGAACTCCTTGGCCTCTCTGTTTAGCACCAATTCTACACTGCATCATCCTGCCCCTTCTAGTAGCTGGGCCAAAGCCATGTTCCCATCACACTAATGCTGACACTTGAGCCCCAAGGCCATGTCCCCAGTAAATCAAGTCCATATGACTAAATTGTTCCTTTTTCCATTTTTCCTTTAGCCACACAACGTGGCCCATATCCTCATATTGTACCAAGAATAATGAAGCAACTTGATTGAGAAGCAAAAGAAGAAACTTTGAGAAAAGGCAAAATGTTGCAAGTAACAATCCAATCTGCTCTACCAAGAACGCCAAGTGGCTGCAGCTGCCAGTTATGACTGTTTCATAGCCATAACACTGATATTTGCTAAGTCTCCCAAGTATATTTTGGTGACAACAAACCATACTGTGTACAGTTAAGCAAAAGACGAAGTTATAGCATGTAGCAGCTGGTTTATGAGAAAGTAGACTCAAGCTGAACAGAAAGTAAAAGAGTCTGAGGAGCATAGAACCTTCTGCACATAATGTATAAACTATTCTGAATTTCATATTTCATCACATCATACCTGCTTTTTGAATATAAGTTGGTTAAAAATTGATTCAAAATTTACCTCCACCAGATAGATATCTTACAAGTAGAAAATTACTAAAGATGGATTATGTTGGGAGTTTTTCATCTCTTAAATGACGAAACTCGTGAAAAATCTCTGTAGCATTTTAAAGAAAAGGATATAACTTTGAGGAGATCAGCACAAAGTTTACAAATAGGATTCAAGCTTCAATTTCAAGTTAACAAGATAAGGATATTTAAGAGAATATAGTGGAGAATTTGTTACGTGAATCTAGCTGATACATCAGTTTGACCATCTCAGATTTGTATCTGATATTTAGACCAATAAAAAAAAGGATTTGTACCAGATATTGACAGCTATCTTAACCAGATTTGTTTGAGTTTTCCAATGCAAATGAAGGGAAACTCATTCAGCTAATATCAGATTAAGTTGTCAGCAGATTTTGTGGAAAAAATCAAAGTTAAATCCGTTCAAATTTAGCTATATCAGACAAACATCAAGCAAGCTTCAGACATGGATAAATTTGTTTTCTAAGTTAAAATCTTGCCTAAGCTTCCAGATTATGGGGAGATTATTTGTGTTTTTCATATTTAAATTATTAGATTGGTTTATAAGCTGATCTGTGGAATATTTCCAGAAGAAATTCAAAATCAGATCAGCTCAAACTCAAGACAATCATTTCAACATTTTAGCTGTGGACAAGGTTCATTTCCAAGCATGAATGGGGAGATTATTTGTGTTTTTCGTATTTAAATTATTAGATTGGTTTATAAGCTGATCTGTGGAACATTTCCAGAAGAAATTCAAAATCAGATCAGCTCAAACTCAAGACAATCATTTCAACATTTTAGCTGTGGACAAGGGTCATTTCCAAACATTAATCTCAGTTTAAATTCCAGATTTGGTTAAGATTCAAATTTTGAGTAACAAGATCAGATATTATTGTTTCATAACTCAACTTCACAACAGCATATTACAAAAGCAAAATCTCGGATGAAGCTATAAAAATATCAGACAGCATTCTCAAAATTATCAGTTGAAGACCATGGCTAGTTATTAATATTTTCAAAGACCTAATCAAGTTTGAACGTCAGAAGAATCCTAAAAATCAAGCTTAGCAAGTCAGAAACAAAATACAAGCATCATGCAACGCATTACCACCATCTTGAGCAAAAAAGCAATCTCTCTCTATTGAAATGTTTTGCATTTTCAGGAAATAAAAGGTTGGAAGAAAAAGTACAAGCTAAAAACATAGAGCTTTTCGAGTGGATCTTTTGAGGAACTTCTTAATTGTTTTTCTTCATTGTTTTCTTTTACCTTAAGATAGATTTTGAGGGGTAGTTACAGTAGATCTAGTATAGCATTTACTGGGTAGAAGTGGGAAACAAAACAGTAGCAACTGTAGCTTTTGGCTGTTGATTCTCTCATTTTAATAGTGGAAGACCAAATTGGATAGTAGATCCTAAAGGTGGAGCCAGAAGTGTGGACTAACTCATAAAGAAAAACTACCAGACAATGTTGTCTGATATTCCCTTCACTACTCTTTTACTTTTACACATTCTAATTTATTATTATATATTTATATGATTGATCAAATTACTGTCATCACTTCTCTAATTCAAAAGGAAAAAACTTTTGCAGAAGTTTTTAAATTTAAAGTAGCCATTGATTCAACACGCTTCTTGATGGTACCTATAGTATGAATCCTTTTTACAGCCACTATCCAAGCAAAAACCATCCTTTCCACCTATATGACTCTTAAGGTGCATAAGCCTTTACTTCGTGTTTATAAAAGGAGATAGGGGGGTATGGTGTGTGTGCGTGTACTGAATAGGTGTTAGTGTAATTGTGAATAAAGAATAAGTAGGCTTATATTTGAAAAAGTACAAATAGCAGTAAAGAGTTAGTTAGTAAAGTCAAATAAAAAGCATTGTATTGAGAGTGGTCAAAAGGTGAACGAGAGTAGTAAGGGAGAAGAGGATTCCCCTAGAACTACCGCGTTCTAGCTATTAAGTACCAAAATTGGCACTTGCTTCACTGGCAAACACTTGGAAGAACAAGTAGGTACTCCAAACTACTAAGAAATTGTGTGTTTGCTTATTCATCAAACCCTAGTTGTATCAAATTGGCGCCATCTATGAGAAATTGAGATTAGAGCTGACTCAAATGGAGTCTAAGGTTGATAATTTGGAGAAAAACATCGGATCATTGGATCATAGTGTGAAATCGATTAGAGATGAATTGAATGGAAGTATGCATGAGTTGCAACATCAAATCGCAATTATCGATCAATCCACTGCCTCTAATATCACATCGTTAAAGACTTCAATCACTAGACTTGAAGTACCTTAATTTCGATCCAATCTTCTTTGCAAGATTTTGGACAAAGATCAAATATAGGAGAGAAATCGAAAGGGAAGATGGATTCTTCTTTTGGAATTCAAATTGGAACGAAGCGAGTGGTTAATGAGTTTGAAGAATTTCAGTTAGGTGATTCGGCTGAGGATGTACGGTCTAGGGTGATGAATGGGGTTAATGTTCCAACTTTCGAAGGAGAAGATCCTATGCATTGGTTGACTTTGTTAGAGAAATATTTTGAAGTCCAGTATATGAGAGAGGATAAGAAGATAGAGATGGCAGCAATGGACTTAAAAAGATGAACCATCTATTGGTTGAAAATGCTAAAACGGAGATCGCCAAGGCTCAGTTGGAACGATTTTAAATAGGAATTTTTTACTCGATATGTTAGCTCATCAACAGGAAATCCATTTATATCCATATCTACATTGAGACAAAATTTTTCGGTTAGGGAGTGTTTAGAGTACTTCGAAACCTTAACGTTTCAAATCCCTAACATTACTGAGATGCAAATGCTCAGGTATTTCTTAGACAGTTTAAGAGAGGATATTCGATTAAGAGTTCAAACATTAAGGCCAATATCTTAGGCCGATGCAGTGGAATTAGCTTTTAGCGTAGAACAAAAATTTGAGCATGGCATCATTCTGTCATCGAAAAGTAAGAAGAGTGTATCATCTGTTATTTCATACAATCATAAACCTATGAACTATGGGTCGAATCCAGTACATACTGCTTCTCATCTGAATCAGCCTTAGAAGCCACAAGCTAAGGGTGTGAGTGCTGCTACAACATATTCAACTCAACACATTTCATCCAAACCAAGACCTTTTACATATCCGAAAGATCAAAATAGCTACTCGACTTCTAGTTCAATGGAGAGTTCAGGTAATGATTCTCAACATTTCTAGAAAGGTCCGAAATAGATGACTTATGCAGAGTATTTGGACAAGAAAAATAAAGAATTATGTTTCAAGTGTGAATTGCCTTTTCAACCTGATCATAAGTGTCCTAATAAAACCTTGAGGGTTTTAATTCTTAAAGGGGAGGAGGATTAGGTAAAAGAACATTGCGTAGAGCTTCAGGAGCCTTCTCCCACTTCTAAGACTTTTAGCCATTAATGGTTTCGATGGACCTAGGACACTTAAGTTTAAAGGAGAATTAAATGGTCAGCGAGTGTCTATCCTAATAGACAACAAGCAAGTCACAATTTTATTTCCTTGCAATTGGTATAGCACTTACAACTAAAAATAGACTTTACCTTAACTTTTGTTGTAAAGCTCAGTAATGGACGAGTGGTTCAATCCATGGGGATAAGTCGTCAATTGTAGTTATGGGTTGGTACCTTGCTCATTGACATAGATAGCTATGTGTTTGAATTAGGTGCTGTTGATATGATTCTTGGTGTATCTTGGCTTCAGTCGTTAGGAGAAATTAAGGTTGATTAGCGCAAGATGTGCATGAAAATCTCTAAGCACCAATAGGAACATGTGTTATGGGGTGATCCCTCATTGTCTAAATCTTTTGTTACTTACAAGAATCTATACAGTTTAGAAGAGTGGGAGTATTGCAGTGTAGTTGTTCCGGTTGGATTGGGATGTATGTCAATGGATTCGCTTGAGGTTCCTCTTGATGTGTTTGTGATCTTAACTGACTTTGAGGACGTATTTGACGAGCCAAAGTGTTTAGCCCCCAATCGAGCTACAGATCACAAAATTCCCTTGAAGGAAGGGGTTAGACTAGTGAATGTTCGTCCCTATCACTATGCTCAAGTAGAAAAAGATGAAATAGAAAAGATGGTGGCAGACATATTGAAGGTCGGCATCATACGGCTAAGTGTTAGTCCATTTTCAAGCCCCATCAATTTAGTGAAGAAAAAAGATGGGTCGTGGCGCTTTTGTATTGATTATCGTGTGCTTAATAGCACAACTATTTTAGATAAGTATCAAAATCCTATACTTGAGGAATTATTACATAAGTTGTTTGGTGCTTTTATATTTTCAAAAATTTATCTCCGTTCGAGTTATCATCAAATAAAAGTTCATACTAATGATATTCTTAAAACGGCTTTTACAACTCATCATGAGCACTACGAATTTTTAGTCATACCATTTAGGCTCATAAATGCACCCACAACGTTTCACTCCACGATGAATGAGGTCTTTCAACCATGTTTGCGTAAATTTGTCTTGGTTTTCTTTGACGATATTCTCATTTGTAGTGCGACTATGAAAGCCTACATGGGCAACTTACAAATAGTCCTACAATTACTCTGAGATCATCAATTCCTAGCCAATAGGAAGAAATGTGAGTTTGGACAATTTTCATTGGAATATCTAAGACATAATTTCAGCCTAAGGGGGTTGCAATGGACCCTAATAAGATTCAAGCTGTTTTGGATTGACCTATTCCAACTTCTTTGAAGGCTTTAGGAGGGTTTCTCAGGTTGTCTGGTTATTACTGAAAATTTATTAAGGACTATGGGAAAATAGCTAGGCCATTAACCCATCTTTTGAAGAAAAATGCTTTTGAATGGAATGAAGATGCTAATCTAGCTTTTAAACTTTTGAAGCATGCAAGCACTAGTGTTAGCTATGCCCAATTTTCAGCAGCCATTTGTCATTGAATGCAATGCTTCTGGACTTGGTTTAAATGTGGTTTTAATGCAAGATTCTCAACCAATCGCCTATTTTAGTAAGGCCTTGTCCACCAAGACGCCTACCAAATCAACTTATGAAAAGGAACTTATGGCATTGGTACTTGCAATCAATCATCGGCGACCTTATCTTCTTAGTCGGCATTTCTTAGTAAGAACCGACGAAAAGAGCTTGCGCCCTTTACTCTACAGCGTATTACAACTCCTAACCAGCAGCATTGGTTAGCCAAACTCCTTGGTTATGAGTTTGATATACAATATAAGGCTGGAAAAGACAATAGGGCAGCTGATGCACTTTCCAGGATGTTTGAAGAAGTTGATTGCATGGCCATTTCAGGACCCATTTGGAAAGATATTGCAGCCATTAAACAAGATGTCCTTAAGGATCCTACTTTGGCTCAAAAGATTCAGCAACTTAAGGAAGGGAGAGATATGAATTCCGGATACCACCTTTTGAATGATACGTTGCATTATAAGGCATGTATAGTGATTCCCTCTCAATCCTCATGGCCATCACTTTTTATGAATGAGTTGCATTCATCCGTGGTGGGGGGTCATGCCGGATATGTAAGAACCTATCGGCAGCTGGATGCCAACTTGTTTAGGTTTGTTATGAAAAAGGATGTGGCTAACTTTGTAGCTTCCTGTGCAGTATGTCAATAAAACAAGGTGCAAAACTTGTCACCAGCTGGATTACTTAATCCTTTACCTATCCCTCAAGTGGTTTGGGAAGACATTTCTTTGGACTTCATTACTGGATTACCGAGATCCAAGGGCTTTGATACTATTTTAGTTGTTGTAGATAGATTTTCTACAACGGATTTTTCATTACCTACTTTCACAATTATGTTGATATTCTCAAAATAACATTACTGATCGAAAAGCTTCAGATGCAATGTGTAACAACACATGGGTTCAATCTATTATTATTCAACAAAAGACATTACAAGAGTAGAATACAGCTTGAACACAAACCGTAACACTCCCAATCAATAGTCAAAACAATTGGAGTGGGGATCCCGAGCTCACCATCTTCTGCACACTCTCTCTCTACAAAGGTAGAGACTCCCAACAATTCTAACAAAATGACTAACTCACACTCTACTTCCCTCTCCTAAGTATTTTTAAGTAATATATTCATTTACAACTCTGCCCTTATTAACATGACATGTACTATACTACTAATATCCACTACACTAGAAATGTATCACAGTGGCATAGCTTTAGCCATTTCCACATAGTAAACCCATACAAGAGATTCTACAAGTGATATAAATTATTAAAAAGCAAGAACTTTGAAGACTTACCAGTGAGCATATATGATATTTCCATATATGATTGCATTCAGTGCCGTGTGTCTCCCTTTGGCCTCCTTAAACCAGTGCTCTGCAGCCCTTCATAACCAACAGAAAAAACATAAGCATGTACAAACGGAAAATCACCTTTACCATCACGACAAGTTAACATCTAATATCCTGAAATTATCCAAAAATATAATAATTTTTTGGGTGACAACAAGGCACAGATGTAATTGTTCTTGCTACTGCTGACCACCTACAAGACCTATGCAATGGTTAATCCCAGCTTGTGCCGCGTAGGAGGCTATAAATCTAGGACTCATGCAATCAATTACGTTAAACCAGATCCTTAGACACTTGGCCAAGCCCTCAGGGTTGGAAGGATCTTTCCAAAGTTGCCACGTTTAGATATTTCAAACAAAAACACATGCTAAGGCTTCATACAATTGAGGGAAGATGAAGAGGTTAAGGTGATCTGAAAAGCCAAATTCATTATATATGGATGTTACAGTACTCAGATGTAGCTATAGAAGAGACATTACCGCAGGACAACTCTGGAAAACACCTAAGAGTTTGACGACTAATAGAGGAATGAGGTTACACGCAGAGGGGGCAAGACAGCATATTCTTAGCCAGCTTTTTAAGGGAGAGGGAGGGATGTTGGAGTGGCGGGGTGGATGGGGGAAGGCTTTGATGTTTGAGGTTGCAGATCCATTGACCACGGACTGAAGGACATGACATGAATAATCTCAAGATGGTAAAATCTGGGAGTCATATACATGGCAATTCCCATAGCTTTTTTTTTTTTTTTTGGCCAGAGCTATTCCCATAGTTAAGTATAATCTCAAGATAGTAAAATCCGGGAGTCATCTACTAAGACAGAGAATAGCCACCTACTGACCAATGGACTGAAGGACATGAAATGAATAATCTCAAGATATTAACCAAAAGGTCTCATCTCAATATACAGCCAAAAATAAGTAATGACATGCCAGAAGCAAGTCAAGGCCTTCAATATTATCATTGAGATTATGAGGTCCAGTTTCATCTTGTTCAGCTAGAACTGATATATTTCCATGGTAGAAGTACTTTCTACAAGGGAAAAAGGAAAAAGCAAAACAGAACAAAAAAATACAAAACAAACCAAGCAAACAAACAAGCGATCCCATGTGCTTTACGTACTCAGCATTGCCAATTTTGGCAAATCCTCCAACAAGTATGCTGTAAGTCACCAGGCTCATTTCAACACCTTCATCCTTCATCTTCCTTACACATGACAATGCTTCTTCCATGTCTCTTCCCATAGCATAAGCATGAATGAGGCTGCACGAAATATTACATTTCTGTTCAAGATAAAGAATAAACCACATTGACATTTTCTAAAGCAAATTGTTACACAATATATATTTATTAAGTTTGCAGTTGTTAGTTGTGTATATGGATATCCATCAAAATAAAAAACACATACCAGTATTTTCTTTTCTCTTTGCTTTCAATTTATCTTTTCATTGTCCCATTTTTTCTTTTTCCTTTTTTTTTTTTTTGGCTTTTTGGTGGGTAATCATTACTGTGCAGTGAGTTAGTATTGATGATCTACATTTTGTTTGCTTGAGTTAGAGAAAATCCATCATGTTTTCTCATAGTGATGGCATTTGACAATATTAGGCATTTCCTATATCTATTTTATGTTATTACCATAACACCCTCACAAAAAGAAGGCAAATTCTAAGGCATTCCATGCCCAGGCCTGATTCACCTACCATGTCAATATCTCCTTCCACATTAACATTAACATTTTCCCATCCATTTACTTCATATTCCTAAGTTATGAAAATTTTTTATCAATCAGTTACAGTCTTTGGCTAAGAATCAATTTGTTACATACTAGAACATCAAATTCAAGAGTAAATTGCACCCTTCCCATTGAAGATAACTGAAAGTGAGGATGAGAGAAATGGTTGACTAATTTCATCTATTCCAAGCAAAATCTTCTTCTTTCAAGGCAATAGAAGCAGCGATCACTGTATAATATTTTCATTTGAATGTTTAGGATCCAAGTCAAGCTCAGACATTCTCAGATTTTTTCTTTTTTTTTTTTAAAGTACTCACAAATCCTCATATTTTTAGTATCACACTGATTTATTGTTATTACTATAGACAAACTACAGAAATTCATAGGGAATCCAGGTTCCATTATGCAGTGCACAGAAAACCTCTAAGATGCTTCCATCCAATATCCCTCTTATATACATTTAACTTAATGATCACCATAACAACCATCAAGCTAGTTCTAGGTTAGGAGGATATAGAGGTTGCACATTTCTAAAAGACAAACATTGAATCATGCATTACATCAGAGCATCACAAGAAATTTGGATACGAGTTAAACTTATACATGGATATCAAATGGAGATGAGTACAAACAACTGATCTATTAAAAATAGGGACGGATACTGGTGCACCTTACAATCTTATAGAGAATGAGAAATGGAAGTAAATGAAAAGTTATATTACAGCCATATTAAGGACATAGCAGGACAATAGAACTTATTACTTTGTATAGACATGTGAAGTTGGCTCTATTCCTCTAGCTCTCATTTTCTCAAATGTCTCACGTGCCCGATGCATATCCCCACGTCTTGCATAATAATTGACCATCAAGCTGAATTCCCTTCTGGAAGGCTAGTCAAAATAGTGAGATAAACATACAGGAAAAATAACAACAAAATTGCAAGTGTTAAAAAAGTAATTCCCATATAATTCAAAGATTATCTTAAACAAGAACATTAACACAGATTGAGGAATACAAACACACAGGCATAAGTCATCATAGTTTATAAGCATGTAGTCAACTGCTCTAGCTGTAATTAGAGGCCATGTCAAAGAGAATTTCAGTCTCACAATATTAAGAACTAGTGCAACTAACTGAAACAATCTTTTTATGCAATGTAAGGATTGAACCAAGAAAGAAGGATGAAATAAAGAGGATAATAAAGATTAGAGCTAAAAAGTGTACATATTGGTGGCATATCAAGTTAACCCCTTTTTTAGCTCCTTTGCGTCCATTTTACTTATCCAAGGATACGAAATATAATTTGCATTCACGTTTCAACCCAATGTATGAAACCAACATAAGACATCCTAATTCTTTTTGCACATTAAACCGCAAAAACAACCCATATCAGCAATGTGGCAAAGAATTCTTACAAAATTCCTCATCTATACCTTTTGTATCCTATAAAAAGCCGTAACAACCGCCTGCCAATTCTCCGGCTCAGTATCCAAAACCTTCCTAAACGCATTCCTGGACCCATCCCTCTCCTCATGCCACCGAGACCGATACTCCCTCCCATCAGAACCCTCCACATACCTCAACCTCTCCTCCGCAACAGCCTTCTGTCTCCTCCCATCATCCAATTTCACGGTCAAAACCCTACAATGAAACTCAATCCCATCAAACTCCACCGCCTTCATTGCAGATGTAGCTGCAGTTGGACCCCCATATATAACGAAACCGAAACCCGCGTTTCGCTCTGTATCATTATGCCCTTTTATCAAAATCACGTTCTTTATGGGGCCAAACTGCCGAAAAAACTCCGCAACCTCGTGTTTTCTAATCCAACTGGGTAAGTTACCAACAAATATCTTGCCCAACTGTCGGTAATCGATTGGAGGAGCCTCATCGCGAGAGGAATCTTCGGGTAGTTCGGTGTCCGACAGGAGTTCGGCATCCGGATTCTGAGACTGTGGCAGTGACGAGGATGGGGGTTCGGGAGGGGGAGGGGAGGGGAGATTTTACTCGAGAGCCAGAGTTTGCTGGAGAGGGATTGGGGGTTTTTGGGAGGTGGTTGTGGTGGGGAGGGGACACCGGGGGAAGAAGGTGGCTTTTTAAAGGGGTTTTCTAGGGTCTTAGGAGTGGGAGTGGAAATGGTGGAGGAGGTGAATGGCCTCTGTAGGGTTTGAGGACGGCGGAATGGGTCGTCGTCCGGTTCGGATGGGGGCTTGCGGGAGAAAGAGAGAGAAGTGGGGCGGGGAGGAGGATGGGCATGGTGTTTTCCGGTGAAGGGATAGTGGGCAGTGGAGAGAGAGAGGCCGTCCATTTCTATCATCCAGTTAGGTGGTACAAGTGCAACAGACTAGAGTTAGTCAGGTAGGTGAGTGGTGTATAGCCAAATATTATTCTACATAATTTAACTTATTTTATTTTTGCCAAATTAGATTTGTTTTTAAGGGGGAAAATTGTCACTCAAGTGGGATGCTTTTAGCTGCGGCTAACAGACATTTGGCCGTTAACATCACCAAAGGCGTTTTGATTTGTACATTGTGTGGCAGCCTGTCTCGTAATTCCGAGAGCAAGTTGATCGCTGGTTATCTAGTACTTTTGTCAATGGCGACTGATGGCATGCAATGACGCGCGATTGCCTGATCACCAAAAGTTACTATGATAAGAAGTAATGTGAAATATGGGGAAAGTGAAAAAAAAAAAAAATCATTAAAGAAAATAATCCTAAAAATATAATAATCAATAGGCTATTTTGTCGGACCCTAAATATAGGCGACCGACTTCCTCTTCTTATTCTTCTTTACTTCCATCTGATATCTGAAAATGCTCTCTCTCTCCTTAACTCACCATTCCCTCCACGCACACACCTTAAAAAGAGCAATTTTGACCTTTTTTTCCTCAAATCGACGTAGAATTTGAGATCTCGGCAGCACGTAAATCATTTCTCATGTCCAATTTTGTAGAAACAATAAGAAATACGCACATATTTCACACTTTCTCTCTGTACAGGCGATGCGAAAGGAAAAAAGGTATGTTTTTTCCTTTTTTTTTTTCACTTATTCTTAGATGCAGTGAAAGTGATGATTACGTTACAAAGTGTGTTATAGGAAGAATGATGCAGGAAGTTATTAATATTTTAGAGTAAATTCAAATAAAATGGTAGACATCTTTATATTAATATGGCTATTATTTATTATATGCCGTTGACGTTTATGATTAAATAATAAATAAATTAAAAAAAAATTAATGAAGAAAAGATAAAATTTGTAAAAAAAGAGAGAAAATCAAAATAATTAAATTAAATAAATTTTAAAATTAAATATAATATGTATGCAATAGATAATATATTGTGTGAAAAATATAATATGTATATTATATAAATAATATATATTATACATATGAACATAATGCCATATATTATACATGTGATATATTACATATATTTTTAAATATAAAATAAAAAATGAAAAAAAAAAAAGAAAAGTAACTAAAAAATTTTTTTAAAAAAAAAAACACTCCGACCACCAAAGACTAAAGAGTAACCAATGACCAACACAACCCCTCTTAATCGGCCGTCATCCACCAGCTACCGACCACCAGCCACCCTAGGTTTAGGATGATTTAATCTACCACCAAATACAAAGATAGGTCACAACTCACTCTGAAAAGTAGGTTTTTCAACTTACCAAGTAGTCATGAGCACTTCCCTACGGTTGAAGAGTTAAGCGGTCGCCTGACCTCTCACCTGATCAAATTTCTATTGTTGTTTTTTCTTTTTTAATATTTAATGATCATAGTTGGTCATCCACAACTAGGTAGGGTTCGCATGACCATCCCCTTCACCATAGGGTAGCCAAAGTAGCACCCTTTCCTTTTTCATTTTTAGTGATTTTTTTTTTCTATTTTTTTTTTCTTTTTCTAAATATCACATGTATAATATATATTATTAAATGGGATTAGCCCTTAAATAACTACTTCTTTAAACATTACCATATAACCCTCCAATTAAAATTTTATTACAAAAAAAAATCATCATTAAAAATAACTTATTAAAACTATAATTGTTTTAAACTAATAATTACTTTATGTGTATGCATTATATAACCAAATTTCAGATTATGATAAATTATAATCATAATGATAGTTGATGTCCATTCACATTGATGAATTTCTGTCCATAATCCCGATTTGCTCATAAGTAAAAAATTAAGAGATTTAAATTAAGTGTAGATAAAGAAAAATAAATAAATTTATATTTATGTATTCAACAAAAATTATGACTTTTCATTAAGTAGATAATGGTAAATTTTAGATATATAAATTTTATTTTATTTATCTGTACACGTATCACGAATACATTGTCTACTAGTATTATATTATGTACATATATATAATGTATATTATGCATATAATATCCCTATTATATTACATACATATTATATTTTGCATATAATATATATTATATATATTACATACATATTTTATTTAATTATCCTAGTTCTTTTTTTGCAATTTTTTTCATGCTTTTTTTTATTTTTCCATTTATTTATTATTTAATCATATTGTCAACATTACATGTCTACTAAGTCAGCACCAAGTCAACACCAAAATCACCATGTGGCAAATAACATCTATGTCAGCGTGGATTTAACAATGTTATAATAATGTTCTCTATTTTAACCATAAATTGATACATTAATCCCTAATTTAAATTTTTTGTAATTTAAAATTTTTGAAATATCCATCCCTTATTTGAAGTTACTCCAAACATTGATGACCTCCTGTGTAATTTTCTCGTGTATTATATTATATAAGTATTCAATTGAGGTGTCTTGTTTGATAAATGTTTAGTGAGTTTAATTTAGTTCATTCAATAATTCTCCATTATTGTTTTTTTTTGTAAATTTTGGATAATTCAATAATTATGTAATGAGATTAAACAAATTTTATAAAGACGTGCCATTGAAATATATGTCCTCAAAAATTTAAAAACTATGCTAATTGTTCGTATGTTCTAGGTGTAATTAACGAAGTTATCATTGGCTATATTTTTTTTTAAATAGAATAGTTAGTATTTTTTTTATGCATTGTGAATTTTATGGAGTTGTTATGATAAGCAAAGTATGAATGAATAATGTGAGAATGGTTTGTTATATTAAAGGAAATATTATTGAAGGAGATGATGGAGTACGTTACAATAGGTGTCCTACAACAGTAGTCAAAGTTCCAATTGAAGCAAGTTATGATCAGTTAAAAGGCTTGATATGTAATCACCTTCAGGTTAATGTGATAACTTAACGAGTAGAGTTGATTTACAGATGTTCCCTTATAGGAGGAAGTAAGGACTTATTTTGTATTATGTGTATAAATGACTACTACAAGTTCAATAGCTACTGGCATCTTCTTAAGAATGAAGCGGAGTTAGCGGTTATGTAGAAATGTATATTTAAATTCATGAAACTGACATCTCCTAAACAATTGAGTACAATTTTAGAGGGCATGATGGCAATATTAGGTTCAAGACGAAACATAGGTGTTTGAATCTTAATCAATTCTACCTAGTGACATACTGAGTAATAGTCGCATACACCAACAAACTAACATATTAAAGACGAGCGAATCGAGCAAAGATATAAATATGGAAAATGAATTTGCTTGTGAGGACATTATCAAAGACTTCAATGACACCAATTCAAATAATGATATTGCTGCCAGTGAAGAATGGCTCCATTCTATTAATGAAGCTTAAGAGCCGAGTAAGAGAAATGATTGGAGACATAGGTTAACCATAGATGTGGACACCGTTGGATGTTTAAAACCCCAATACTGCACGATGTTAACTTACAAGATTAGATAGAAACAAACTGGGCAATTATTCATGCAACCTGACTAGAGTAATAAGTAGATCGACGTAACAAGATAATTGCTATATTATCACCACTTAATGTAGCTCCAAATTATCATGTCTGGTACTAATGGATCACTCATCAATATATCGGCCAATCAAGAGCCTCTTGAGAATACATGGAATACGTTTAGGTTTATTGCTCTTAACAATTCCTGACTTATGCCTTTATATGCTTACTACGTTGCTATTTGTGACATGTAGGCAAATAGTACACATAAGCTACCTCAAATATCATATTAGAATATCATGGCAGAGCAGCCAAGGGTAGATGCCATCATTCAAAAGTTTAGGAGTATCCACTTGAACGATAAACTTAGGCTAAGATCGAATATCGAGCAAGATGACTCTCCGTCGTACAAGCCACAACATAGAGGGTGTTGTTGAGGGTGAAGATGAAGGTAGGCTAGGGGGCGAGGACACCAACAAGCCAAGTTGGGCATTAGGGACGATCATTCTTATAAGCGTCAATTGCCAACAGCATCTCCTATCGCACTTGCATTTCAGTTTCAAACACCCTTTACCAGAGAGACCTCCAATAAGTAGATGTTTCCAGCACCATTCGTCAGAGAGAGCTCCAATAATTAGACCCACACTCTTGCTTAATTAAAGAGGTCAGGCAAAGATCGCGATGAAGAGATAAGTAAGAGACTTAGCAGGTTGAGCTTACTCTGGTCCCCATACATGCGTCATATTCCAGTATGTATACTTAAGATGGGGCACAAATCACACAATTGGGTGCAAAACCATATGGTGTAGCTACACACTTAGGATACACATGCATATACACACTAACGATGCATACTGCATTAGATTATCAATAGTTGTAGCCATTTGACTTTTTTTATTATAATTAATACGTGTTTTGTGAACACTATATATATACTTGAAAGGAGTACTGAAACTTTCCTATTGCTTAATTGTCATTTTTCAACTTTTCATCCGTTGTTTTCTCTGCCATGGTAGCTATTGATGTTAACATTTACAAAATATTGACTTTGTACAATATTTTATTTTATAGGTATTGTTAAGTTTGAAATATAGTATAGCATGTTTGGATCTTATTATATGGGGTCAACTATGATTGGAAAGTTTAGTTGTTTAGAGATTTTGTTGTAATTAAGGTGGTTTTAGACTTGTAAAATGGGGTGAATCAAATGTACTATGTTCAAGTTAGGGAAGGTGTACTGAGGAGAAGCGATTTTGGCCTAACTTAAAATCGCCTCTTCAAGAGTGAATTTTAAGAAGAATTCATATAATCGCTGTAAGCCTCGCAATTAGCTATTCAAAGTTCGGTTCATAAAATTTAGGATAATCAAGCAAATTATTCAATATAACCTAAATTTTACAATGAAGTTATGATTATTAGTAAAAACGATCACATAAGTTTAAATTTAAAAAAAGAAGTAACAAAATGATTAATTAATATAATATTAAATTTTATGAAAATTTTCTAAATTGATATAGATAAATTATATGCATACCAAAAAACATAAAATAACTTAAATAATATTTAAGAGTATTTATATATACCATATTTGTATTTACATGTAGGTAGAAATATACAAAATTACTTAAAATACGTTAAATATGCCAAAGTAATGTTAATTAATTAAAGAAAATGCAAGAATAATTAAATAAAAATCAAGAAAATTATGTAATTATCCATAATTGAGGCATGGTAGCTTGGAATTAAGTAAATAAAAGTAACCAATTAAATTAAGATGGACAAAAAGTAAATTGAAAGATGATAAAGGACAAACGTCAAGTGAAAATAGTAAGGAAAAAATCAAACAAGCCCTATAAATACTCTAAAATTTTTCAAAAGCTAATTTGGTCAATTTTGAGAGTAGAAAAATTAGACAAAATAAAAAATTTTAGGGTTAAGGTTTAATTGTAAAAACTTACAAAAATATGTGCAATTAGAGCCTTAAAAGATAACCAACACTCGATGCTAACCTGAGAGTAGACGGCCACTACCATCAAATAGTGCTAACAGCTCCCAAGCCAACTGATAAGGCCTTGGTGTAAGACCTAAAGCCAAGCCAAGTCAAGCCAAGTAACCGTAGAGTTGAACTTAAAACCCAAGGTTTAGGGCGATCGGTTAAAGGATCCAATCAAACCCAAATTATAAACTATTGAGAGTAATATTAGTAAAACTGACCCTGTAAACTTGAATTTAAGAAAATAAGTAACAAAATAGGAGACTATAAAATTTTCAAATTTTAAATATAATAGGTATTAATTATCGAAAATGCAAAAAGTGTAATGAAATAACTAATAAATTATTAGAGATAGATTATATGTATGCTAAAAATTTTAGAATGACCAAAATAATAATTAGGAATGTTCACGTGTACACCACATGTATTTACGTGTAGATAAAAATACGCGTAATTACCTAAATTGGCCAAAAACTAAGCAAATGATTAAAGAAAATTATAAAATAATTATAAAATAATTAGAAAAAAATTAGAAGAGAATAAGATGAAGTAAGATCAGGTCGTGGCAGGCCAAAGCTGCAAAAAAAAAAAAATTAGCCAATAAAAATGAGACAACTTAAAAGCAAAAAATTTAGGGAAATGGGCAAAATCTTGTCAAATTAATGCACATTAATTATAAAAAATGTCTATAAATAAGGGAAAAATTTCCAAAAGTTATATGGTCAGTTTAGCATTTGAAAAAAATCGGAGCACTGAAAAAATCGAGAGAAAATCCAAAAAAATAAAAAATAAAAAGGAAAACTGTGCAGATTGGGCACGTGAGCTAAACCCACCACCACTTAGGACCGAACCACCACCAGCAACCTACACTAGAACCACCGCCTGGACCGGCTGACAACCTTGGACCGGGCTTGGACGGCCAGAAAGCTTTGGACTGGTTAGTCTCTTCAATGACCCGATTTTAAATAATTTTGTAAAATTAGTTATTTTGCCCAGAAAATTATGAAACTTGTTATTCTGAGGTTTTATTGTATGTAGATTAAGGGAAAAATAGGATTTAGTTTAATTAAATCTGTAATTATAGGGTCCCTAACAAATTGCTCAAAACCGAGCATGACTAAACTGGAAAATAAATATGCTTAGAGGTGTAGTTTGGAGTTCAAAATTTTTCTATAGGATGCTTATATGATGTAGAACAGTGCTATGAAACCATTTTTTTAAAATTAATTTTTGAAATTTTTAAGTTAATTTTTAGCCTTATAATGATGGGAAAATTGGGTGATTTAGGGTTAATTAGGTGATTAGGATGTTAATTACTTATTAGGATATTAATTATATGTTTAAGGATGTTAATCTCTGAAGTAGAACCCTAATCCTAGCCTTTAGGTATTAAGTATGGTTAATTAAGGAAATTAAGAAAGTAATATAAGAAATTAGTAATATGTGATATTGTAAATTAATAAATCTAAAAAAATAGAGTTATTTAGATAATATCATAATAGAAATCAAAAAAATAATAAATCTGAAAATAACAATTAATCTTAAGAAAAAGTCTCAAAATGTAAGATTTTTACACATCGGGAATAAATCCGATACCGCGATTAGGGTTAGCTTGTACCAAATAGATTAGAATACCAAATTACGACCCAATAGGATATTTGGATACTCGAGCTTAATTTAATGTGATTAATTTCACATTAGGATTCGAATATATTTCAGGCTTAGAAATCAAAGTTTAAAATCTCATTTAGCACCGAAATAGAGTACACGAATTATTAGAACTTAATGGGCATACACGGACAAAAATGAATTAAAATATAACTTAGAATATGAAACCGTAAATTTTAAGTACTAAAAAGACCTATTTGTATTATAGGACATCCAGAGATAAAATCAACGTGCGATTAAGGGATCAAGCGATCGAGCAAATCCAAGTAAGTTGGGTTATTGCTTATTGTAATAGAGTACTAGTTTTGTAGTACTCGGAGACTTAGTCTTGTATATGATTGTGATTGTAAGTAGTTTACACATGTGTTTGATGTATCTGGATTCATGCTGAATTTGTATTGTGAGTGATTTTGTGACTGATTGAATTAGTATGAAATTGTTTGAACACCCTAAACGGAATTTAATATCAGTCGACCCCAAATAATTAATAATGTCATGCATTGCAACCCGTTAGGGGATTATAGAATTCTCCAACCAAATACCGACCCCTTCGAAAGGAATAGCGCAGGATTGCAAAATGGTCCCTTCTTCATCCTCAGTTGAACTAAGTAGCAGGAGAGGAGGTCGCGGCGAGGGTGAAGTCAATGGTTCGAAGGTAGTCGCGGGAGGAGCGAGGTCTCCATTGCACAAGCCTGGGTTTGGTTGTGAGCTGCTACATAACATGGAAACTCCTCAACCCGGATTGGAGCGGGTGAAATTTCTTTGATTTCACAACAGACCGGACTACGTTGTGCGATGACACTTGATTGTTGCATTGCATGAAAATAATTGTTTGATAACTCTGTTTGTGCTTGTATGCATTCATGAGTCTCTAATTCAACTTATTGAGCTGTAGTTGCTCATACCCTTATAGATCCTTTTGCAAGTTCTGATTTCTGAACACTCAAAGCACTATGCCGCCCTACAATTACCCAGAGGTTAGTCTCTTGGAAGCCAGGAGTGTGAGGATCAAGTTATTTAGTATAGTGTTTAACTAAAGTAACCGTGTAATTAAGAATGAAAGACTGGTAGTTATTCTGTAATCTAGTGTAATCTAGTAAACTGTTATGTGATGTAAAACTTCCTGGAAAGCTTTGTGGACTTATATATATATAATATTGTACATGTTGTTAGAAATTTGAACTATTTATTATATTCGTAGTTTAATTGTTCATCGGACTGTTTACTTCAAAGCGAGGAGTCGTCGACGTCTTGTGTAGGTCATGTCTATGGTAGGCACTGTGAGGCCAGTGACTATCATAGAATGATTTACATGGCGGGACTGTTGCGACTCTATGACTTCGGGACGTAATACTTGGTAGCTAGAGCAACCAACTCCGGTAAGTTTCAATTTCCTTCTAATTTTCCTTAAATTGTTAAAAATATTTAGAAAGTTATGAATCTTGTTATACCAAGATATTTTAGTATGTAAATTTAGGAAAAAAATTTATTTTGATGAATTTATATATAGAAATATACTATCCTTAAGAAATCATACGAAACTAAGCATACTTCAAATTATAAATAAATAGGTTTAGAAGTGTAGTTTTGAAGTTAAAATTTTTGTGTAGATTACTTAGGCGATATAGAATTGTACCACAAAATCCTTTTTCAAAAATTAATTTTTGAAATTTTTAGATAATTTTTAGGCCTTAAAATGATGTATAAAATGAGTAATTTTTTGTTGATTACGTAATTAAATAGATAATTACTGATTTAGTGTATAATTATATGTTTTAAGATGTTAAAATATGATGAAGTATGATATTTATAGCATTTAAGATGTTAGATATAATTATTAGGGTATTATGTAGTAAATATGTAATATGTAAAAATGGTAAATTTTAAATTAATTTTGTAATTTAGGATAATTATGTGTAAAATCTTATTAAGGATAAATTTAGATATTTTTAGATGTTAATTGATGTTGGGAGATAATATTTAAAGTGATAGGACTATTAGATATGTATATTATGTACATATTAGGTGATAATGTATAATATGTAGATATAAGAAATAAATGAGTATGAAAAAATTAGGTTAAAACTGATATTCTAATAATAATAAAAATATTTAATAAATCTAGTAAGAAACTTAAATTTAGATGTTTATATGAAATATGTGAAATTTTCTCTCATCGAGAGTAAATTCAATAATTAAGTTAGGATAGGGAATATACGGTATGAATTAAAATATTGATTAGGAGTTAAATATGATATTTAGGATATTCGGTAATAGTGTGATTAATTTCACATTATGAGTCGAAATGAGTTTGTAAGGTTTGCGTATAAAACCGTATTAAAAAACTGAATTATAACTTAAATTAGAAATCAATTCAAAAATTGAATCATAACTTAATCTAAATCAAGAATAATTGTAAAAAACTTAAAAACCTAAACAATTAGGTATACTAAAACCCTAAATTGAAGGTAATGATAAGAATTTCAAAACAAAACCTATTTATGACAGTTATGTGAAAACTGAAACAATATTTCCATTATAGGGACTAGTGATAATGGCCTATGCGAGTCACATCTTGAGTGAACAAGCTGATAGTTTAGGTAAGTTAGGATTAATACGTTACAGTATTTCGCAGTATTGATTTATAGTACTCGAAGGCTTGAAATTGTATCTGATTGTACTTGTTAAATAGTTGACTATGAACATGTGCTTATTTTGAGTTGATGATATGATTATGATGTGCTGCTCTATTTTGTATTTGTGTGATTTGTTTAAAATGATTGAACAACTTAAACTGAATTTAACTAAATATTTAACACTTAAATCTAAACTAGACTTGCATAGCAACTTATTAGGGGAATATTAGGATTTTTCAACCAAATACTGTCCATTTCAAAAGGGATAACGCTACATAATATAATTGGTCCCTTCTCTTTCCTTAGTCGAACTAAGTGACAAGTGAGGAAGTAATGATAAGGATGAAATCAATGGTTTGAAGATAGTCGCGAAAGGTGCGATATTTTCATTATACAAGCCTAGGTTCGGTTGTAAACTATGTAATCTCTAAATAAAAGCCATGTAACTATAGGATCAAACTTAGTACACAAAATTTAGAACAATTGGCTAAAAGATTCAATCGAGCCTAAATCGTAAAATAAAGCTAAAAATATTGGCAAAAGTGATATTGTAAGTTTGAATTTAAGAAAATAAGTAATAAAACGAGAGAATATAATTTTTTCAAATTTTAAGTATATTACTAGTTATCTATAAAAAATATGTAAAATACATTCCGATAACTAACGAATTACTAGAGATAAATTATATACATACTAAAAATCATAGAATGACCTAAATAATATTTAGGAGTATTTACTTGTACTCCACATGTATTTACATGTCAATAAAAATACGCGAAATTTTCTAAATTATAAAAAATTTGCTAGAAAATTGTTAAATAATTAAAGAAAAATAAGAAAAAAATCATAAAGGTTGAGATCAATCCAAATTTAGGTAATGGCAACTAAGGGAAAGAAGAGAAAATTTAGACCAATTAAAGTCAAGCACTTAAAATGCAAAATGGAAGAAGATATAGGCCTAGTCTTGTTTAATTAATGAACAAAAATTGCTTCACACCTCTATAAATAGCCAAAAAATTACAGGAACTCATTTGGTTTGTTAAGAGTTGAAAAAAATTGGGGAGCATTGAAATTTAGAAGAAAATTAAGGTTTTATAAAAAAATTATACAAATTTGTGCAATACGAGCAAGTAAGCTAATCCTATACATCACAACCACTTGAAACCAAACTATCACCACCACCTCACTCCAAAACCCACGCCTGGACTGGCTAACACACCATAAACCGGTGCTGGTGGTCGGAAGTTTAAGAACCAGGTGAGTTCCAAATTTCATCAAATTTTGCAAAATTTATTAAAATTATTAATTCATTCTAGAAAATTATAAATTTTGTTATTCTGATATTTTATTATATGTAGATTTAAGGAAAAATAGTAATTAAGTTTAATTATGTTTGTAAATATATGATGCTTAAAAAATCGAGCATGTTTAAAATTAGAAATAAATAGACTTAGAAGTATAGTTTTGAGCTCAATTTTTTTATGTAGACTACTTAAGTGATATAAAACAGTGCCATGAAGCTCTTTTTTAAAAATTAATTTTTGAAATTTAAGAAATTTTTTTGCCCTAAAATAATGAGAAAATAAATAATTTTGGACTAATTAAGTAATTAAATGACTAATTACTGATTTATAAGGTAATTAGATATTTAGAGATGTTTAATTTCTGACATGGTAACATAATCATAACACTTGGAGTATTAAATGCAATTAGCATTGGAATTATGTAATAAATATGGATTAATTGATAATATGTATAATTGGAATTGTGATAATTATAAAATATTGGGTTAAAATGGGAAAATATAAGGATAATATTAATATGTATTAAATCTGGTATAAAACTTAATTTTAGATAATTATACGAAAAATATAAAACTTTCTCACATCAAAAGTAAACCTAGTACATTAATCAGGATTAGAGAGCACCGAGTGGGTTAAAATACCGAATTAAAACCTAACATGATATTATGATACTTGAGCTTCATGTGATGAATGTCACATTAGGGATCAAAATGTATTTTAGGATTTACTTGTAGTTGGAACCGATTTAGAGATTGAGTTGAAATCATTTTGGAAACTGAACCCCTAACTAATGTAGAATGAATCATTAGTAAATAATAGGCATATAAAGGGAATTAAGTTAAATCAAAACTTAGAATATGTATCATTAAGGTATAAATACTAAAAAGTGTATTTATATTATAAGATACATAGAAGCGAGTCAACTTGCAACTGATTGAGTAAGTGATTGAGAATTTTAAGTAAGTTGGGTTTAATACTGCATCGTATTTGAAGTACTATTTTAGAGTACTTGAAGATTTAGGATTGTGTATGATTGTAACTGTAACAAGTTTTATGTACGTGCTTGCGTATTTGATTTCTTGCTGAGATCTGTATTGTGGTTGATGACTATTATGATTGGATTAGTATGGAATTGTTTGAACACCTTAAATTAAACCTAATCCTAATCAACCTAAATACCCTAATTTATCATGCATTGCAACCCATTAGGAGATTGTTATGACTCTCCAACCAAATACCGACAACTTAAAAAAAGATAGTGTTGGATAGCAAAATGGTATTTTCCTCATCCTTAGTCAAACTAAGTGACAGGAAAGGAAGTCGCGATGAGGATAAGGGCATTGGTTCGAATGATAGTTTTAGAGGGAACAGTGTTTTTATTGGACAAACCTGGATTTAGTTGTGAGCTATTACATTAACGAAAACTCCTCAACCTGAATTGGAGCAGTTGAAATAACTCTAATTTCACAGTGGACTGGACTACGTTATGTGATGATAATTACTTGTTACATTTCATATAAATAATTGCTTGATAACCTTATTGTGATTGTATGCATTCATAAGTCTTCAATTCAACTTACTAAACTATAGTTGCTCATACTCATACTCATACAGATTCTTTTATAGGTTCTAACTTCTAATTTGCGATGTCGCTATACAATTACCCGAAGATTAGATTTCTTTTGAAGCTATAGAGAGTGATAATCAATTGGCCTAATGATTAAGCTTTTGTTTAAGGTCTTGTTAGTATCTTTAGAATGAAGAACCAATATACAATATGTAAATTAGCTAACTGTTATATTATGTAGAATTATCCATGAATTCTACGATAATGTGAATGTAATTATATATATATGGCTTAAGTATTTAATCTTTATCGTAAATTTTAGTTAAAATCTTAATCGAAATGTTTTGTTCAAAGTAAGAAGTCGTCAACGCCTTGTTTAGATTAAATATATAATAGAGACTATGAGGTCAGTTGCTATCATTGGTTAATTTACACAGCATTACTGTTTTGACTCTTTGATTTCGTGGCGTAACAAACTGTTGCATTAATGGAAACTCCTAAACTCGAATTAGAGCAAATGTAATTTCTTTAATCTCATAACCACCCAGACAACATCTTGCGATGGCTTTTGCTTGAACATGCATTACATCTAATTAATGTAGTTAATAACCCTGTTTGTGTTTGTTATATAGTTTTAAGTCTCCATCCTAACTTATTAAGTTGTGGTTGCTTATATCCCTATAAACGTTGTTGCAAGTGTTAGTTAGGAAATCACTTATTTCTACCATGAAGCTAGTAATTGTTGGATCTTAGGGAAATGAGGATAATAACCCGATGAGCTATTTCATTTTCAAATTTGGTTTCTACCTTTAAAGTTTTTAGTATTAATTTACGAATTATTCATGTAAATTATGTTAAGTTGCTAAATCTTGTTAACATACTCAGATTGTTTTAATGTAAGTATGTATTTTTCTCAAGTTTATAAGTAAACAATTTATTTAATTTATAAATCGTTTACTTCAAAGCGGGTTAATCATTGATACCTTGTATAAAGTGGGTTTAAGATGACAACTATATGGTTAGCTTTTATCATAGAATGATTTGCATCCTAACTTACTGAGTTATGGTTGCTTACATTCCTATAAACGTTGTTGCAAGTGCTAGTTAGGAAACGACTTATTTCTACCTTGAAGCTAGCAATTGTTGGATCTTAAGGGAGTGAGGATAATAACCCAATGAGCAATTTCATTTTCAAATTTGGTTTCTACCTTTAAAGTTTTTAGTATTAATTTATGTATTATTCATGTAAATTATGTTAGGTTGCTAAATCTTGTTAACATACTCAGATTGTTTTAATGTAAGTATATATTTTTCTTAAGTTCATAAGTAAATAATTTATTTAATTTATGAATCGTTTACTTTAAAACGGGTTAGTTATTAATGTCTTGTGTAAATCAGATTTAAGATGGCAGCTATGTGATTAGCTTTTATCATAGAATGATTTGCACGGTGGGACTATTACGATTCTACCGCTTGAAGCATAACAATCGTCTCTTAAAAGAGTGATTTTTGTTTGTTGTGTGCAAGTTTGGGGGTTGTACCGATAAAGAGGTGATTTTAAGAAGAATTCATATAATTACCTCTTGAAGAGGAGATTTTGGTTTAATCCAAAGAGGCGATTTAACTACATATTTTTAAAATTAATTTCCCGAATGTAATTTTTTTTGTTCTTTTTTTTTTGAATTTTTTTTTCCTGATGAAACATAGTTTTACCCCCTTTTTTTCTTTTGTTTTTAAATATTTCATGTGTTAGAATATTTTTGTTGGGTTAAAAAAAAAATTAAATTACTAAGTAACTTTATAAAGAAATTTAAGATAAAGAGACAAGTTACTTAAAAAAAATTTCTTAATATATTAATATGACTTTTAAGAACACTAGATGGGTTTTTTAGGGATATACATTCATACCTTAAGTACCACATTAAAATATTTACAAACTCTCTTTTTTAAACAACTCTTCATTTATTCTTTAAGTTTCATTAAAATTTTTTAATTTTTTTTATAAATTTTATGGTTTCCACTATTATATTTTTTCTAATAAAAACTTAAAGGAAAAAGAAAAGAGCTTCAACGTTACTCATTGGAGTAACCCAACAACTCCATGTCATCTTCTTTCATCAGTCAAGAAACTCCATTTTAGTTTCCTTCCATGGATTAAAGAGCCAAGCAACTTGTGTTATTTTTGCTCTAATGAACTACAATAACCTCATACAGAATTATAATTTTTTTTTCTTAAGAAGATAAAGAGAAGTATAATAAAAGTCCAACAAAAAGGGATATGAGTTTAAAGATCCAATCCATAATTGATCATTTCTTTTATAAAACAGGGAAAATGATTAAAATAACGAAACCTTTGCATGAAACTTGGCTCTAAAGGTTGATGGCCATAAGAAGTTCTTACAAATGTCATTCGCTATGTCTTTGTGGTATACTTAGAAATGAATTACATGTCCACATTAGCATTTGCAAAAGAATTTAGTATGAATGCTGTTCCCTTTATTGTTTTTTGTCATAAATTCATGCTTGATCCCATAAGAAATAATATACTCAATACCTACCCCAAACCCAACCACAAAAGTGCATTTCAATTTTCCAAGTCTAATATTTTGTCTTAATAACTCATGTGCAACTTTCTTGAATGATAAATCTCATCACAAGCCTTAAGCAACATACACCAAAACAACTACACGCAATTTGAAGCTTTGCTTATGGATAACATCAAATGTTTTCATAAGTGATTTTAAATCTTTGCATAACCAATTAACCATAACAACAATTAAAATAAAATATTCATAAATTAACAAATGAAATGGATCCCTTCACTTAAATCTCTCCTGATCAAAGTCAGCTACCTAAGTTTAATGCAACTTCTAAATTAGCTGTAAGCTCCAAAGTTAAGCCAATTGACCGTAGGATTGAACTTAGAACTTAAGGTTTTGGACGATCGGTTAAGGAATCCGATCAAACCCTAAATTATAAACTAACGAGAGAAATATTAGTAAAATTGACCCTTTAAACTTGAATTTAAGAAAATAAGTAATAAAATAAGAGACTATAAAATTTTCAAATTTTAACTATAATAAGTACTAATTACTGAAAGTGCGAAAATTGTAATCAAATAACTAATAAATTACCAAAGATAGATTATATGTATACTAAAAATTTTAGAATGACTAAAATAATAATTAGGAATGTTCACGTGTACCCCACATGTATTTACGTGTAGATAAAAATACGCGAAATTACCTAAAATGGCCAAAAACTAAGTAAATAATTAAAGAAAATTATAAATTAATTATGGAAAAATCAGAAAAAATTAGAATAGGATAAGATGAATCAAGATCAGATCGTGTCAGGTCCAAATCTGCAAAAGAAAAATAAAACAATAAAAATTTGACAACATAAAAGCCAAAAATCAAGGATAATGGGCAAAGTCTTGTCAAATTAATGCATAATAATTACAAAAATTGTCTATAAATAGCAAGAAAAATTAAGAAGCTCATTTGGCTAAATAAAAATCAGATAAATTTAGAGAGAGGCAAAAATTGAGAGAAAAATTCGTTTTAGAAAAAAAATTAGAAAAAACTATGCAATTAGGGCCTTTAACGGGAACCCCCACCAGACGAGCAGCTGGGAGCGGACGGCCACCACCACCACACGATGGTGGCAGCGCCCAGGCCGGACGACAAGGCCACTGCGGCCGGTGGTGGCCGGAGCCACCCAGATCGGTGAGTCTAATTTCCAGCCCGATTTTGTATAATTTTTTAAAAGTAGTAAATATTATTATAAAATTATGAATTTTGTTATTCTGAAATATTTTTGTATATAGTTTTTAGGAAAAATATTATTTTGATGAAAATATGTCTTGTGATATAGGGTTCTTAAGAAATCGTGCAAAACCGAACATGTTTCAGTTTAGAAATAAATGACCTTAGGAGTGTAGTTTCGAGCCCAAAATTTTTGTGTATATTAATTAGATGATATAGAACAGTACTATGAAGCCCTTTTTCAAAAATTAATTTTTGAAATTTTTAGATAATTTTTAGGCCCTAAAATAAGGCATAAAATGGGTAATTTAGGGTTAATTAAGTAATTAAATGATTGATTACTGATTTAGTGAATAATTATATGTTTTAGGATTTTGAAATCTGATGGAGTATGATACTTGTAGCATTTAGGGTGTTAGATGTAATTATTAGGTTAATTATGTAGTAAATGATTAATAAGGAAAAATAGTTAACTTTAAGTTAATTTTGTAAATTAGGGAAATTAGGAGTAAAATCTGATTTAGAATGAATTTAGACATTTTGAAATGATAATTGATGTTTAGGGATGGTAATTAAAGTGATAGAAATATTAGAAGTGCATTATGTACATAATAGGCAATAATGCATAATGTGTAATTTTTGAAAATATAATAAATAGAAAATATTAGGATAAAAATTGATATTATATAAATAATAAAGATATATAATAAATCTGATAAGAAACTTGAATTTATGTAATTATATGAAAAATGTAAATTTCTCACATCAGGAGTAAATTCGGTACACTAATAAGGATATAAGTGTACCAGATAAAATAAAATACTGACTCGGGGCAATAATGATATTTAGGAGGTCGGAAAGTAATGTGATTAATTTCACAATATGAGTTGAAACGAATTTCTAGGGTTGGAATATAAAACATTACTTAGAAATCGAACTAAAACCGAATTTAGAAATCGATGTGGAAACCGAACCCGAACCTAACCCCGAACCTAACCCCAAACCTAGAATAATTGTAAAAGACTTAAGACCTAGATAATTAGGTATCTTAAACCCTAAATAAAACATAACAATAAGCATTATAGGATAAAACGAACCTATAATAGTTATATGAAAAACTGAAACCACGTTTGTGTTATAGGGATGATCGGCGATGGCCTGAGCAAATCGAACCTCGAATGAGTGAGCGAGGAGTCAAGGTAAGTTGGGATTAATACGATACTATCTTTTGGAGGCTTAAGATTATGATTAATTGTGCTTGTTAGATAGTTGAATGTGTGCATGTACTTAATTATGGGTGATGCTATGATTCTGTTTGTTGTTCTGGCATATATTGTATGATTTGTATGAAATAATTGATCACCCTAAACTGGACTTAATCAAATATATGACCAATAATCATAATTGGATATGCATGGCAACCCGTTAGGGGAACTTAGGACTCTCCGGCCAAATACCAACCCCTTCGAAAGGGATAGCGCAGGATTACAAAATTGTCCCTTCTTTATCCTCAGTCGAACTAAGTAACAGGAGAGGAGGTTGCGGCGAGGGTGAATACAGTGGTTCGAAGGTAGTCGCGGGAGGAGCAAGGTCTCCATTACACAAGCCTGGGTTTGGTCGTGAGTTGTTGCATTAACGGCAACTACTCAACCCGGATTATAGTGGGCGCAATTTTTCTAATCTTACGATAGGCCGGACAACGTCGTGCGATAGCATTTGCTTGCACATGCATTGCACCTAATAAGTGATTGAAAACCTTGTTGTGTGTATGGTATAATTTTAAGTCCTCCGTCCTAACTTACTGAGCTGTGGTTGCTCACATCCCTATAGATGTCGTGCATGTGCTGGCTAAGAAGCGGCAACAACTACTCTGAAGCTAGCAACTGCTGGATCTTGGGAAGTGAGGAAAAACATTGAAGAATCAACACATATGTTATTACTTTTCATTTCTGAATAATGTAATAACTGAATTATAGTGATTATATATAACTTTTCTCACTTTCTTAGGTAAATGAATTATTTAAATTACAAATTGTTTACTTCAAAGCGGGTTAGTCGTGGACGCTTTGTGTAGATCAGGTCTAAGATGGCAGTTGTAAGGCCAACTTCTATCTTAGGATGGTTTACACGGCAGGGCTGTTACGACTCTACCTCTTCGGGGGGTGACATTAGCTATATAATCTTAAAGACAAAAGCCAAAATACTAAATTTTAATTATACTATAAGCTCACATTAGGACAACCAAGCTTAAATTTATGGATTTTAAAGAAAAGTTATCCAATTGAATATAAACTTTACGACTAAGATAAAAAAGTTATTCAAAGTAACTCAATGAAATTAGATTTTAAAAATAATGACCTAAAATCCAATTTTACCTCTAAAAATATGATTATTTAATATAATACCAAATTGTTTGAAACCCCAAAAATCGAACTTGGAATGCAACACGAATTTAAAGATAAGTTAATTAAATTATAAAATGAAATAATATAATATAATTTGTCATATGAATATACATGTATTTTTATGAGTATACCTAGTATAAATAATAATTATACTCATAAATTAACCCTAAATTACTTAAATGTATATATAATATGTTGAATTCATAAAAATAATTAAGAAATATATTTTAAAAATAAAAGAGATGTTAGAAACATAATTATACTAGTATAGTTATATACTACACATGATATATACATAGGATATATATACTCGTATATTAATAAATAACTAAAAACTAATATAATATGCTTAAAATACTTAAATAATTGCAAATTCAATCCAACAAACTCAAATTGTGGTTGGAAATTGCCAGAAATCTTCCGTAGTAGGCTGGGGAAATTGGAATGTGTTGATTCAAAAGCAAATTTGTAGGAAATAACCATCTCGTACTTACGATCAATAAGGTAAAAAGCAAGAAAAAGATTATAAAAAATAAAGGAGAAAATCAACCAACATGAAGCACTACAAAAGGGCTCCAGAACCTTACATTTTACACTTTAGAAACTAGATCATCTAAAGAAAATTTCCTAGGAAAAATAGAAAGAAAACAAGAAAAACAGAACAATCATCGAGTCGGACTGGTTCCTAAGGTAACCCTTGATCTACTGTTGAACAACTTCACCATCACAAAAAACCCCTAGCATCTGGCCTTTCTGACAAACCCCAGCATTTACCTTGTTTTTCAATTATTTTTAAAAAATAGCAAATCCATCAAGAAAATTTTGAAAATTTTATATTTAGATTATTTCATACATGCTTTCGTATGATATTTTTATTTTTGAAAATTTTGTAATATTTAATAAATTTGTTTAAGAAAGCCACTATTTATTCGAATTTTGACTTTCAAAATAAAAATATCAAATAATATTGTTTCTAGCTCAAAATTTTTGTATGGGATATACATGATATATAGATAATTACTATGTAGCTTGATTTTTTATTTGAATATTTTTAATATTTATTGTATTTTTCAGCTTAAAAATAACTAGAAATTAGGCTTAAAATATGAAATAAATAGAATTTATGAAATTAAATGGTGGGAACTAACCTATAATAATTTATAATGAACTATAATGATGTTAAGATAGGGTTAAAATAATTTTGTGCAAAAGGAATCATATTTGGGTAATTAAATATAATTTAGGGGTAAAATTGTAATTTCAAATATATAGGCGATAAATTAAAAAAACCTAAAACCAACTGATGATTGAATTTGCCATATTTTTGGGAGTCTATAGGAATTTTTAGAGAATTATTTGGTAACTCAAGCTATTTATTCCGAATTTACGTAGTAAAATAGCTTAAATTATAAATCATGACGTATTTTTAGCAATAATAGGCTAAAATATGATAAATAAGTGAATAAAAAGTATCTATATGTGTATCGGTCAAATTGGATAAAAAGTATATTTTTAATATATTTAATAATATTTTAATGACAAAAATATATTATATGTGTATTAGGGTTCGATAATACTCTTATTATAGAATTATATTCACAAATTAGGTAAAATACAGTTTAATAACATAAAATATGTATAATATAATAATATTTATTTAGATGCATATAACTGTGTTAAAAACTCAAATTATCCATAAAAAGTTATCTTTAGAAATAAGACTCAAAACCCAATGATACTATTTTTACTAAAATCGGACAATTTTAGGTAATATAACCTATAACTTTATAATATTACTAAAATGTACGTACTATGATAACCCTACAGGAATTGAACGTGATTTAACCAATTAAAAGTATGTTGTAATATAATCAAAACAATATATTATACATAATAGTATAATTACATATGTTATTAATAATTAATAACTTAACTCGATATATATAATATAATAATACTATATATTATTATGATAATATATTTCATATATTTAACTATTTTAGATAAAACCCTAATATTTTCATAACTATCACGAAAACTAAATTTGAGTTTTGTGTATATAAAATTCTCCAATAGTTAGATTATTGATAACCCAACTCTCCTGTAATGAGCATTTAAACAGATAAGTTGGGATTGAAGTTTTACCACTTGTTGGGATACCGTATTAAGTATTTAGAGGCCTAAAAGTACTTCCATTTGTGTTTGTAATTAGTTGTTACAGCGTATGTCATGTGTGTGTCTAGTATTCAATTGTGATAGGAGTTGAACTCCTTGGTGTGTTGTTTGCATGATTGTATTGTTTCTGTATTGTATGAACTTGGTTAGTCACATCTAATTACAATTAATAATTATTTAACTGTTACGAAACTGGATATGTATAACACTTGTTAGGGGAAACGATTAGGATTATCGAGCCAAATACCGATTTCCTTTTATGAGAATAGTTGAAATAGTTATTTTCCCATTCTTAGTCAAACTAAGTGATAAGAGAGGAGGTTGCGATAAGTCGCGACAAGGGTAGGGGCCATGATTAGAAGGTGGTTACGGAAGAAGGGTATTCTTCATTGTATAAGCTTGAGTTTGGTCTGATTTGACTCGCAATAAAACTTTTCAATATAGATTGGAGTGGATGTAATTTCTTTAACCTCATAATAAACTGGATAACATCATGTGATGTTTTATATGATTAATCACATTGCATTTTATCATAATTAATAATGTTGCTTGTGATTGCTTAATACTCTTCTAACTCCGTCTCACTTTTTGAGCTAGTTGTATTCACACCTTCATAGATTTTTTTATAGATACTGAGTAAATATTAAGATGTTTAGATACCACCACCCTCAGGTTAGTGTGTTGTTGATTGAGAAAATAAGGAACAAAGAATCAACTGAATTTAGGCTTTTGTCTTTTATTTTGAATTTTGAGGAAACTAATTAGAAATTCTCTAAGACATCTACTAGTTTTTTAGCTTATTGTAAATAGTTTGCAGAATTTATAGTTTTTTGTAAACTCTAATTGTAAATTATAACTCTAGATCTGAGACATTTATGAATATATTATTGTGTTATAAAACAACATTTATATATGATAGGTATTTTGTAAAGTTAAACCACAAGTTTGATTATTCATAGATATGATACTTCAAGCTGGTTAAGTTGTGTACGATTTATGTGGACTATATCTACAATAACAGATATGAAGTTAGCTTCTATCTTAAATTAATTTATACAGTAGAATTATTACGACTCTTCCTATTTAGAGCGTGATAATTATCGTTTTATTATTTTTATTAGGTTAAATTTCTTACTCGTCTTTTCAAAATCCCAAACCCAAACTCTATGTCGTTTCAATCCATGTTCTAAAACTCAACCATAAACCCTATATGTTCAAAACCTATCGGATATTTATTAGGACAAGCGAGTTAGCTACCCTATAACGACTCAACTTGATCAATTATGTCCTTGAGGGAGAGTTATCGAAAATACTTATTGATTGGAGTTATCGAGTAACTATAGAGTATCCACATCCTTCAATATTTCAAATCTATTGCCCTACGTTCTTAAAAAAGAAAACGTGCTAGACTTGAGCATAAATCAATAAGATCTCCAAACGATTTTCTTGCTCAAAAGCATCAACTATCTCTAATCTCACATATAAATTGCATAATGAGACTATCTCGTGTTTGATTCATGAATTCCAAAATATGTTGCCAACTCATTTAAGAGGATTAGGAAGCCTGAGCTCAGTGCAATCGAAGAACGAAGCCATTAATGACGTGGAAGTTGTGGGGTTTGATCGAGCCCCTGTCCTTTAGAGGAAGACCTGTAGAATTGCATACAACATCTAAATGGTAAGGCCAGTTTGATCCATACAGTAGGCCAAACAACACAACTTTAACGATTACTGTTCAGACAAGTATAAAGCACCATTCGAACAATGGTCGATGGCATTCTAACCTCAGAATGCTTGCAGGTACCATTTGAATGGTGGGAAGGAAAGTATCTGGATGGTAAGGATAGGGGCTGATGACAGAAGTTAGCATCAAATGATGCGAGAGCAATAGAATGGTATATGCTCCCATCGGGATAATAGCATCAATCACATCCAGAGAGCGGTTTCGCTTTCTTTTCTACAATTTTATCTCCATGTTTCACGTTATACTTTCAGACGATTTTATCCTTGACACAAAAAAAGATAACGACATATGGAGAAATAACAACATTGTAACCTTAAACTTAAATTGGGAAGTCAAATCCTCAATTATTTTCTTATCAATCTTTGGATTATGCGAACACAAAATTAGTTACATTCTTGAGTCATATTGGATTTAGATATTTCATAGGCTTGCTATTCTTATTTAATGAGTTATATCCATACGAGGGGGGGAATCATACCTCAAATTCAAATCATAAAATACCAAAAATAGTAACACCCACTTAAATATTGATTGCATTTAAGATTGGCTTCCGCTTAAGGAAAGGAGGCAGAATCTAGAGAAGAGAGTAGAGTGAGTAAATAGTAGTTTATAAAATTAAAATATATTCTGCCGAAAAGAAAATATATAAATATTACAAATACTATTATATGATTTCATGAATCGATATGTACACATTAAAAGAAGCTGTTTATCAAATAAAACTGTAGACAAAAATAGGCTTTAAACTCTTTCCGTACACAAATGGGTACAAAACTTTTAATAAAGTGAGCCATACAACACTTGAAATCCAAATCAATGGTTGGATTTTATACTGTTTAATGTTTTCACTAAATTTGTCTAAAGCTAGATTTTCCTGCAATTTTACAGTGTTTAACATATTATTCGTAATAAGCATATATACCGTATTGAGTACAATACTAAAAATACATATTTTAATAAAGACAGGATGACTATGATATCGATCAGGTTAGTCTTTTACTTTTCTTTTTTTATAAAACCCAGAAATAGAAACTATTAGAAAACACTTATTAAACCTTTCATTCTAACGACTTCAGCAGGGAACAGGGATTTGCGGAGGCGAACCACTCTAGGAAGAAAAATCCTAAGAATTGTCAAACCCAAGTACATCCCCAATCCAACTCAATTAGACTTAACCCTAATCAATCATTAGACTTAACCCTTTAATAAAACCAACCCTAATCAATCATTTGACTCTCTTAACAGCGACCGGCTCAACTTGGTTCTATAATACCCACTTGGTTTTTTACTGAATTAAATATATTATTTTCTCTTAAAAAATACACTAATTTACTATAAAAATAAATATAGATTTAAAAATTTAAAGAAAAAACTATAATTAAAAGTTAATTTTTATTATTTATTATATAAATATAAATTATATTAATATAATAATTTTATTAATCTCAATTCGACCCCAATTGAACCTTAACCTCTTCTTCTTCTAGAGTTATCCTTCTGGTCTAGGTTTGAATTTTTTTCATTGGATTTTTCCGCAATCCGCAGCCTCTCCAGCAATCGGTCAGCCATATTAAGGCGCAGCACCTCCTTAACAGTGACTAAGGACAAGATAACTCAAAATGATAACTGCTAAATCAACAACTGCATCGCAAGAAACATTTTAGCTTTCCAAACAAGGGTGATCTGTAATTAACCATTTAGCCCAAAACGCCACGACAATCACATTCCATATCGAATATATCGATCAAGCACAAGGATCATGCAGTATTCTATAGATTGAATAAACTTTTCACACAGAACTGCTGGAAAGCAGTTACACCTATCTCAGCTTATAGTGCTGCTGAGTGCTGAGGTATAAAATACTACATTCAATCAGGCTCAAAAGTGAAGCACATGTTCAAGCCGACACCTTATTATACCTACTTCCAATCCAGCTCCTTCATATCCTCTAGTTCCACATCCTACAGGCCTAAGCATGATTGAAATTTCATAATGTACCATAACAGCTGTGGCAGGTATTGAAGTATTTCTCAACACATTTTTAAGATAATCAAAGCTAATCAGGTCTCTGACAAAGAATTGACACAACTCCAGCCATCAACCGACTTAACTCCAACAAAGCAATAGCACACATGACATGAAACTTGACAATTATGGGTTCATTCTACCAACAGACATCAGTCCAGGCGATGACAGTAAATGAAATCAATTATACACTGCAGAATAGCAAACCATTGGGTCACAGAGCATCAACAGCAAATTTACTTATCCTTTGGAGCAAATCAAGCAACAACAATTAAAACCCAAAGAGTCAAAGCTACCAGTAGTAACTACTATTGTAGCAGTATTGCAGAGATAAGAAATCAAGCAACTTTCGCATGAATTTGAATTACCCAAAAGAAAAGATAAATAAAACTACAATAAGAGAAGAAGAAACTCCAGAGATATAATTTCACGTAAAAACCCAAGAGCTGAATAACACTTAACTTAGAAAATGAAAGTAACATGTGTCCGAATCAAAAAAATGCAATTTTTGAGACAAAATGTAGATTTAAATCACTGAGATATAATCCTTGCAAACACCAATGAACCTACTTATATTGAATCAAATATAACATCTAGAATATCAGTCTCAACAACTCTTCTTATGGTTAATATCTTTTAGGTCCACCGCGGCCAAAAACCTGAGCAGGAATCACCTGTGGTTCAACCTCAGAGAGACCTGGAATATCAGACATACCAAGAGTGTTAAGCATCTCAAGAGTCTCCTTGTCAACCTTAATTTCATCAGTTCTAATTGCTGAAACATCGGGCACAAAGTCCATTCTCCTCTCACGCTCCTCTTCTTGGAGCTTCAGTGAGATTCCGCGAACTGGGCCCTTTTGGATACGCTTCATCAAGTGGGTGGAGAATCCAGCAATCTTATTGCGCAACCGCTTTGAGGGGATGATGGCAACCTCCTCCAAGATCTTCTTGTTAGTGTGGAAGTCCAGAGTCATTCTGTAGTAGTACCTCTCGATAACCTGGCGAGAGGACTTCTTCACAGTCTTGGTACGAACACGACCCATCTCCAATTATAAGCTGTTCCCAAACAATATTAAGTAAAATCACTAACACGACAAATTTAAAAAACCACCCATCATTCCAACACGATCCAACATTTACTAACATACTCTAATGAGGAAAATTCATCCAATTACACGAAATTCATTTTCTTATCAGAAGCTCTAAACTCTATTTGATCTTTCTCTTAATAAAGGGGCACGGCATCCGTGTTCTTTTGGCAGAAACAACAGTTGCCCATTTATTTCGGTAATCAATAACAACCTCAAATAAATAATCCATAAAATGTACTTTTGTAACATACAAAAATCTATAACTAGTTCATAAAACAACGAATATGAGCACAATCCCTAGTTCACTTCTATCAGTAGCAATAATTCGAAGTCAAGACCCCAGAATGTGATTTCAGGTTTAGATGTTACCTTGTACTCGACAAGACGACGAGAAGACGGACGACTGCACCGAGGTCGCTAGGGTTTCTTCGTGCGGCTAAGTGAGAGAAGGTAGAAAGGTAACACTCAAAATTTATATGAGATGGGAAAACCCTAGGTTTTCTTTAGGAGGATATTATCTGGTGTGCGCTTGTGTTTCGGCACGTCTGTGAACTCATGAGTTATGATCGAGAAGCTAGAAATAGTATTTAGGTAAATTATAAAGAAACCTTTACACATATGTATATTTTTTATATATGTATTTTAGGGGTTTATTTTTTTAAACCCAGAGTCTATAATCCTAAAAGTATTTTTGATTCTCTACATCACCATCTTACCTTTCAAAATTAATAAAAAAAAAATATTTCCAATGTATTTATTTATTTTTCTTTTAAGGATAAACTTTCTAAAAACATATTTGTTTTATAAATTTAAGTTTCTAAACCTTGAATTTCAAATATACAAAGTCTAAATATATATCGACTAAATATAAGGGAGTGTGTTTATAATTTATCTTCGATATGTCTATTTTTCATACATTTTTATATGATTATTTTTGTAGATGACTAAATTTGAATATGGACCTTAAGCTCAATAAGCGAAATATATATCGATTTTTTGGGCTAAAGTGATAAGGTTCAGAAAGTTAAAACCATATTTTTTTGAATGATTAATGAAAATTTGGTATGGTAAACTTAAAATATAATTTACTGGATCGGTATGCTTGATCAAATCTCTCTAGATTTAACTCATACTAAAAAACAATAAATCCTTTTATTTAAATCTAAATCCATGAAAAAAAACCATTTAAGATCTATTTATAAAAGGTTCTAATCGTAACCATTAATCAATATCATGATCCAATAAATTGAATTAATCTATCATTTTCTATAAATATCTAAAAAAAAATCCAATTAATGGCATTGCTCTATTAGAATCTATTTTTCAAAGATTAGACACCTAAATATTCTATAACCATTATTCCATTTTTTATTCACTATAGAGTTTGATACTATTAAGCTCCTTTATTTATCACCTTATATGTTCAAACTTATTAAAACCGTCTACTTCTCTTTTCTATTTTATCTTGTTTAACTATTCAACATGTGTAGGTCAAATCATTTCTTTAATCATATATGCACATAACTCTTATAATTTGAACACACTCAATTTTTAACAAAGAATAAAAGATTACGTACAAATATTGAAAATCCACCTAATTTAATCTTTAACAAAGTGCTTCCTCCATTGATAATTGGTATATTAAGTCCGTACTCTTAAGTCGGTAATGTCATATTGGTCTATATATATTTAATTGTATATTTATCTTGACCGTCTATTATTAAACCAATAAAAGTTATATCATATTCCGGAGTTTTCTTATTCTATGGCAATTTATGTATTAGTTTCTTTACATTATATATTTCTTTTATTTACCTATCTTACATCGAGACTTAAAATAATGTTTATAGTTCATATTTTGTTGTTATTTATTAAATATATTATTTCCGCACGCTAATGACAGGTGCATGTCTTTTAGTAACAATAATGCAACAAAAAAGATTTTTCTTTTCTATGTCACATTTATATCTTATTTGTATACATTATACACACGATATATTTCCAACTAAATGAAACATTTGAAAAATAATATAATTTGCATTTTATTCGTGTTATTTTCAAAATTAACATTTAGATAATTTATTATAAGTTAGTCATTTAACTTATTAATCCATTATAGGGTAAATCGAGTTTGAAGTTTTAGTAAGTTCATTAAACACGACAGAATGAGCTGACTCGTTTAACCTATAAACTAAAACAAGTTAGGAAGGATTGAATCACTTACATAGTTTTACTTTTACGGACAAAGAAACACTGAAATTATCATTCCTCATCCAAACAAAGACTAACCCACCACCACCATCACTTCATGTGACTAGATGACCACCACAAGTAACTTGTTAGCGAACTAACCGATGAATGTGACTGGACTTAAATTGTTTCTAGACTTGATTAAAACCATGAGATGCTTATAAAACTAATATTATGTTTGATATGTAGGAATTGATCAAAATAAAATTGTAATTTTGAATTTTATTCTCTTTTTCGATATTTAAAAGTATATTTAAAGGATGGAATTACAATTCCGACTTTCATAAGGAATTTAATTCCACCTTCTTAAAAATAGAATCATGATTCTATTCCCCTTCATTAACTATAATTAATTAATATTATTTATTTAACTTTCTAATAAATTATAGTATGCAATAAGATATTTTTAATAAATAATACTATTTAAATATTTAATATCATTCTATCTCATTTGAAGGATATTTTTAAATATAGGAAAAGATTTCTTCTTTACCTATCTATTCCATTTTATTTTATTTTAAACTATTCTATCATACCAAATATAACATAAATATGGTTTTGTTTACATAAAGTTAAACTGAAATCTTAAAATAACATAAATTCTCTTGAGAAAAAATTTGCTTCAAATCATACATTTGAAAACTTGATTGAAGCCCGTAAAGTACAAGAAGGGTCAAGATAGAAAAAGCATTACTAATCGATACCGATAAATTAGTTAAAAAATGGAAAATTAAACTCAAAAAACTCTAGAGATAGATGGTGAGCCCGTGATCTTACATCAAAAAGATAAATTTGGAGTAAAGATTTAAAAAAAAAAAAGTAAAACCCAATGGAAAGGATTATTGAAATGGAGTTTAGTTTCGTTTTTTTTTTTCTTTCTTTTTTTCCCTCATATTTCCACTTTTAGGACTATTGATCGCAACAAACTAAATTGAAAAATCAATTGAATCACAAAATAAAGTTCTTCTATATTTTGGTTTGATTAGATTCGATTTGCATGAATTGTTTCAACCTAATCTTATTTCCCTTTTTATTTTTTATCATTTATCATTTTACTCTTTGCTTCCACAATCCACTTCCTTTTCCTTCATTTGTGTCCCTCAACTCTAGTGGATTCATACGCCTTCAATATCATCTAATATGCATTATCATTATGATATAATATCATTTGGTTTTAATTTTTGTATAATATTTATTAATTTAGACATCAATATGTATTTGAAAACTTCAATAACTATGAGTATCATTAAAAAGATATAGTACTTTAAAAAAATTATTCAAAATAAATTAAACCAAACCTATTGAATCAAGTCGAATCTCATATAAAGCGATTTAGTTTAAAACCCTAAACCATTCAAAGTAGATGAATTCATTAAGTGTTTGAATCGAACCATTTCATATGCGATCCTCAACCAAACCAAAATGAAACATCCATATCTCTATTTCTACTCTTCTATAAATTTTCAAATACAGTAAACCAAATTAGCAGACTGTAGAGAAAATGAGTAGAATAGCTAGAGTCAACCTTCGCCCATTTGTACGCTAAAAAGATCAACTATCTTAAAGACTAATGTATGTTGCATCCGCTGTGTGCACACAAAGTTCAACATCAAATACTTGAAATATTAATATTATGATAAAATTATATAATTTAATATAGAAGTAAGTATTAGAAACATGAAAAAATGTTTAACATATAAATTGTTGAATAATACCAACAATATGTATTTGAAATGTTTTTTTCCCTTCCAGTTATCATAATAATCATTTTTATTATTTTTATTCATTGAAGAAAAAAATTATTATCTTAAAAAATTATATAAATATATCAATAGATTATATCAATGTATTAATAGAAAAGGTACACATGAGGAGGAGAGAGGAGAAACTTAATGATGAATTAATTTTTATAACATTATGATTAAGTGTATGGAGAATCCATTTTCAACGTAATGGTTACATTGATGTTGTTGAGGTTAGAGTAAGAGAGACTTAAGAAAAAAATGATAAATATGGACAGAGAGAGATATTAACAAGATGAGAGAAGGAGAAGATATGAGGAAAGAAAATTAAGTTAATTGACAAACATAATCATTTTATAAGATATTTTATAATTTTAAAACTATAGTTTAGTGTTGGTTTTTTTTGTTATATATTATTATATTGAGGTTTAAATAACAATTTAAGGAAGTAGCGATAACATAAAGCTGTTGGAGTTTTAATAATATAATATAATATATATATATATATATATATAACATACATATAGATAGATATAGACAAGATATTAATTTAACAAAATCTTGAAAATAAGAAATCAAATCTAATCAAGTCTAAAAAAAAAAAAGACAAATTTAGATAGTGATAAAATCATATCTAACCTAAATAATATAAATCTTTTGGTCTACAGAAATATCTCTCTATATATATAGCGAGTAGGTATGTTTTCTCCTTACTTGAATATGAAACACAATAAGCCAATAATACGTCTTTCATGGAAGCGACAGTAGTCCTCATCTTGAAGGAGACCCGATATGGAAAATGTTTCAATCGATTAAAAGGAAACTCAATTCACAAGCATTCTTGACTAGGTAATGATGTGAAAATTGCTTCTTTTCGTTTTCCTATTTTTAGAAACTTATAATATAAATCTTTGCAGTCTTATTAAAGACATAAATAATTGAACTATAGCTTGGGGCTTGCTTCTCTCTCTCCCCTTTTTTTTTTTTAAATTTCTTTTATTTGCAATATTAAAAATTTCGACTTTTACAAGATCGACGTTGAAGTGTTCAATAATTATTTGAAAGTGTACTTTAAAATTCTTGCCATTTTTCTTTTGAATTGCTTTATTTTCATGGTACATATCTTCAAAGCCATTAAACTTTAATAAATTGTTTTGCCGTTGGTTTTTCTGTTGCTCTTCTAATTTCATGCTCTTTTGACGTAAAATTATATATCTTTATCTAATAAGATGATTAGGTGATATCAGTATAACTATTTTAATCACATGTTTCTTTTGCAACCTCGAGTTTTATTAATGCTCAAGAAACGATCGAAAGATCAATGGAGTCATACAAACTTATATCAAGAACATACAAGTTTTATAAAACTTACATCAAGAACATAGAGAACTTAATGCTTTGTCTCCTAGAGTTTCTGTCCTTACTTTAAGGTTTTGTTTGGATTATCTTCTTTTGGATATAGATCCTTTTAATTTATACTTTTCTCGATTTTACTTAATTTATAAATAAAAAAATTGAGATCATCCAAATTTTTATAATAACTTGTGATATTACCATCCTCTTTATAATCTTGAGGTTGATTATTATACATGATAGAATCTTAAAGGGTAAATTAGGAGAAATTGAGGAAAAGTAAATTGAGATAATCAATTTCATCTCTCTCACGTCGATATCCTATTTATATATGATATGTATTTGCGATGTTTGGAAAATTATCTTTTTTATTTTATTTTATCTATTTATATTTTATATTAATGATGAAAGTAGTAATTAAAGTATGAAAATTTAGAAGTGCAAATTTACATACTTTTAAAAGAAAAGATTCAAAATATACATTTTTTATACATTAGGAAGGGATATTTAATTTGGTAATTGTATAAAATAAATAATATATAGGCTATATGTATTTAAATTTATATAGATTTGTTAGGTCTTTGATTTTTAGAATAAGTATATATATGTGTTTCTATTTTTATCAAACACAAGATTTGAATGGATGTTAAAGAAACATCAAAAAGATGAAAAAAAAAAAAGATGAATCAAATAGGACCTAAATTTACATAACATTATCAATGCAAGCATATCCAAATCAAATACTTCAAAATTTTCACATGTTATGCCAATAATGAGTTTAGTGATTATGTTACGATTTAAATTGTCATATGATAAGAATGACATACATAACAACTTTGAGAATTTGCATCGGAAAATTTTCTTAATTATAGTTTGGATAAAAAAATCAGAGTTTTTAATTTTCTTTCTCACTACTTGGAGAATTAGACTTTAACGACTAATAGGGAATAAAGTTGAATTCACTTTGTTTTCACTCCTCCTATGCTGCTTCTTTTGTGAAATGCAGGTGCCCTTTGTTCCTGTGAACATCTTCCATTTCAGGTCTCCTTCGAAATGGGATACTCAATTGAGGTAATGGAATAGGCATGTCCATTAAGCAATCGCCATGCTCAATCACTCTTAATAAATCATTCATTTTTTTTTAATATAAACTTCGGTGGATGAATGTCCAAACTTTAGAAGTTTACATTATTGACTTTCTCTTTCCTTTGACATGCCATATTTTCACCCTTTTGATTCACATAAATTGATGGATGTCCTTAGTGATATCCATTCGATTCCTCTTACTGAAATCGTAGAGATAAAACCTCATTTGATTATTTTATAACTCGTCGTGGCCCGTTAATATGAATGGTTTATTTGATGAACTTGACATAGCTAGATTTAATAACCATATAAATAGGTACAATAATATCACATCCGGTATAAAGGAATGTTTTGGAATAAAATGAATAGAAATGAAATTAAAATCTTAACTATAAATCCAATCTTATGGTTGGAAATATCCAAAGAAGGGAATGAAATGAATTATGTACAGAATGGTATTTATAAGAAAATATTGGATGTTATAATAAGTTATGTAAACACTCAATTTTTACTCTCTTTGTAGTCCTAATTTTTTGTTTTCATTTTAATAGGGTCCTAATTTCAAAATAAGAAAAATATAAAATAATAAAAATTGAAAAATGATGAAAATAATAATAAAAAACGAAAAACGAGAAAAGAAAAAAAATTGTAAAAATTTTTAGAAAATAATTTATTTTAAGGTCAATAGTTTTAGTTTTAGTTTTAGCTCGATTCAAATAATTATTTTAGACAGTTGCATAATTTAAGTATAATTTGATTGTATTAAATATTGAGATACAAGATAGTGGCTTAATGGATAAGCATATTGATTCGGTTTTGAAAATTAGTTAGCAATCTTAAGTTCAAATCTTGTTTATGTGTTTTTTATTTTTCTATCTTTCATTTTACAAAAACCGATTGAGTGAATAGGTTTCAAATCTAAATTTTTTAATCTTTTGTGAGATCCAAATCTAACTTGATTTATATCGAATCTGATTTAAATCATTATAAAAGATTTAAATCTAGTTTGATTTTTATCGAATTGGGTTTAAACGATTTAAATTTTATTTGATCTTTATCAAATCGGATTGGGATTAATATAATAGATACGATTTTTATTTTGGGTTTTATAACTAGAGATCACGTGGCATAAAAAATAACACAATTACACCCTCGCTACAATTACACATTTCCAAAAAAGAATTGAAATTCTTTTCTTCGTCCTTCATATTCACAATTACCCATTGCTGTTCACGCTCAAGTACCCAATCGACCATCGTTGCTGCAACTTGCAGCAGAACAACAAACATCGTACCCTCCAAACTCATAGTCATATGCCACGATAGCCCCCTCAGCCCTAGCTCCATCCTCACTCGTCGAACATACTAGAACTGACGCTATTAACACCCCATATTGTCACTACCAAACAGCATCCACACTACTCACCGTACACTCTTGGAACATAGCACCACGCTGAGCAAGCCCATACTCTGAAGCCACTGTACTTTGTGCAACCAACGCCCCACGATCACTGCTAAAGCCCCATCCACGCTGCTGCGCATGCGACCAACACAGACATAGAATTAGCTTCTCATCGCTACTCCTTGCATCGATCAGTTGCCAAAACAACAAGCCCCCAAGCCTCGTTCAACAGATCACTCAACAGCTCACAACCATCCCCAGCTGCACATGTCACTGATCAAACACAGCCGTACTTCACCCAAGCTGACCACAACGACAGCAAACACGTCACTCCAGCACACGGGCACAGCCGCCATCTTCTGAAACACATCCATGCACGGACCGCTGCAGCAAGCAACTAACTCCAGCAAGCGACCAACACTAGCAAGCAACTGATGCCAATAGTAACCAGACGCCAACTCAGGACAACATCAATTTCCACTCTGCAGTCACTCATAACAGGAACAACAATCAGGTTCGATTGCCAAATTTTTTTATTGTTTGATTATTATTATTTTTTAGTTATTAAGTTATTTAATAGTATATATATGTTGGTTTAGGAAACCTTTAGTACTAGTTTTTATGTTAAGAAAATTTCCTAATATTGTTAATTTATTTAGGTAGATGATTGTTTAATAGTAATATAGATATTAGATAAGGGATTATTAAGTTTAGTTTTATGTTATCTATTAGTACACATAATATATATGAATACGTCAGTATAAGGGTTTTAGTATTAGCTCTTATATAAGTGTATTATATGGAATTATTTTATTTTGATAGATAGTTATATATATTAGTTTAGGGATTATTAAGATTGGTTATTTTTTAGGACTTGGTCTTGTTTAAGGATTTATCACATAGAAAGTCATTTTTTTTTTCTTTAAATAAAAAATTAATAAAATACCCTTTTTAAAAATAGGATTTTTTAGATAATTTTCATAAAATAAAATCACTCAAAAGTTAGGACCCCTTTAAATTTTTGAATAAATTGAATCAATTAAAACGTAAATCCGGTTTATTTTCAAAATTAAAATTAACCAATGCATTAAAGCTTTCGGGAAAGAACTACGATCGTCTGATTCCGGTTAGTAAGTACGTAGGTACCTTTGGAGCGACGATAAAATCTGTAGAAACTTAGGTTCTTTTTTTTTTTCCCTTGGGTTTTCCTTAAAAATATTATAATTGGAATAATAAACATAATTTCAGTAAATAAATAGTGGTACCCGTTAGGGTTGTCGAGTCTAATTTTTCGATTTCTTTTATTTAAAATTGATTTCTCATTTCTTAATTAATACTAAACCCTAACCTATTTAATATTAATCCTCAACTAAAGAAATTGAGAAATTTCGATTTTTTATTAAAAATAATTTTTGAAGTCGCCACCCGACCGAAGTCGGGAAAAGAAAAAGAAACCGTAACCAATTGGGTGGATTAGTTACGATTTAGCTATCAGTCTTTAATTTCAAATTTAATAAAGAACCAGAGAGTTCCGAATTCGGAGGTTAACCTATTAAACCCTAACAGGTACCACTAATTATTACTGAAATTAGGATTATTTTTCTAATTATAATATTTAAAAATATATAAATAAATAAATAAAATCAAAAGAAAAAAAAAACTAAGTTTCTACATATTTTATCGTTGCCCCGAAGGTGCCTACATACCCGCTAGCCGGGATCAGACGATCGTAGTTCTTTAAAAAAAATATTTAGTGTGTTAATTTATTTTAATTTTGAAAACAGTCCAAGTTTACGTTTTAATTTATTCGATTTATTGAAAAAAATCTAAAGGGTCCTAACTTTTGATATGATTAAAAGACTCTCTAAAATACCCTAAAAATTTTATTGATTTTTATTAATTTATATTTCTAAAAAATAAAATTGATTTTCTAGGTGGGAAATCTAAAACAAAAACTAGTCTTAAAAAATTCCTAGACTAATATATACATATATATGTTATTTGTATCTATATTACTACTATTAAACAACTATCTACTTAAATCAATATAACATATTTAACTTATATAATAAAGTAAAATAATGCTAAAAGAAATATACTAAACTAATATATATACACATATGCTATGTCTAATAATATAATGATAATAACATAATATAATAACTAAATAAATAAAAAAAATTGAACTAAGCCGAACCTGAATTGCTGTTTACAGCAATAGTGATGGACAAGGCTCGTTGGTCGTGTGGTCGCAAGGATTGCTGCGGACGTGCGTACTGTTTGGATTGCGTGGAGCGTCATGAAGCAGATTTTTTTGAATTAAACTAGATTCAAATCTTATTTAACTAGACTCGACATAGATGCCTGCTGAAACTCGAAAGGGTAAGGATGCTTGCTGAAACTCGAACCCTTGACCTCTAACTAAATCCACCCAAGTACTCCACTACTTATCCGTTAGGCCGTTGGTATGTGTCTTAACATTCATTACAATTAAATTATATTTAAACTATCTAAATCCCTAAATTAAAATTTTTAACTAAACTAAAACTAAAACTAACATTAAAACTAATTATTCCTAATATAAATTACTTCCTAAAAATCTATGAAATCTTTATGATTTTTCCTTTTCTTTTTTTTTTGGTATTTTCATTATTTGTTAATTTTTATTATTATTATTTTTTATTAATTTATTTATTTATTATTTTTGAATTAGGACCCTTTTTGTAAAAATAAAAATTAAGACTATGGAAGGGCAAAAATTAGGTGTCTACAAGAGTTTAATAGGTTAGTCACTAGATTCGGATTTCTCTAATTTGTATTTGTAAACACCTAATTTTTGCCCCTCTGAAGTCTTAATTTTTATTTTTATTTTTACAAAAAAGGATCCTGATTCAAAAAATAACAAAAAATTAATAAAAAATAATAATAACAAAAATTGACAAATAATGAAAATACCAAAAAAATAAGAAAAAGAAAAATTATAAAGATTTCATAGATTTTTAGGAAGTAATTTATATTAGGAATAATTAGTTTTAGTGTTAGTTTTAATTTTAGTTTAGTTAAAAATTTTACTTTAGGGATTCAGATAGTTTAAATATAATTTAATTGTAATGAATGTCAAAACACAGACCAACAGCCTAACGGATAAGTAGCGGAGTACTTGGGTGGATTTAGTTGGAGGTCACGGGTTCGAGTTTCAGCAAGCATCCTTACCCTTTCGTCCATCCACAGCTGGTACAGCCAGGCTCCATCTTCGTTCAACCATTGCAGCCTAATCTTTAGCACAATCCACGATCACCGATGATTAAACACAACTGTACACTATGACTATTGACAACTAAACACCAGCGATCAATCATACAATTCACTATCCCCATCCTTACAGTTTATAAACACGATCACAGCCTCACATGACTTCACTAACTGTCCTTCTACACGCAACTTCACTACACAGCTCACACTCCAATTCAGCTCATCCAAGTGCAATTACTGGCTTGAGAGCTCTAACGACAGCAGCTGTAAGTTCCAAGTTTAGCTATAAACTCCAAGGCCAAAAGCAACTTCATCGGCAACTGTCCATTGCTGAGCAACCAAGCTATGTTGAACAACAGCCGTAATTTGTAATTCCCCAATCACAACAACAGCTACACAGATCACCGCAATAGCGCACGATTCGACACCGATCGTCACGTCTCCACGCTCGATGAACTAACACCAATACTTCGCCGAATAGTCCAAGTCAGGTTCAGTTTTGATTATTTTATTTTATTTATTTATTTGTCTCTTTATTTATCATTATAATTCCATTAGTTATTTAGTTAAAGTTTATGACATGATAGGTAAATGAATATATGTGCTTAGGTATATTTTTAGCATCACGATTTAAGATTTTCTCACTTAGAAAAATTTATTTTGTAAATAATAAAAAAAATAGAAATCCAGTTTTTTTTTTTTAAAAAAGGACTTTTAGAGAGTTTTTATAAAATAAAAAAAAAGACTTAGTGAGTTAGGACCCCTTTAGATTTTTTTTAAAAATAAATAGAGTAAATTAAAAAAGTGAGCTCGGGCAATTTTCAAAAATTAAAATTAATACATTAAAGTTTTTAGAAAGAACTACGATCGTCTGATCCCGGCTAGCGGGTACGTAGGCACCTTCGAGGCGACGATAAAATACGTAAAAACTTAGGTTCTTTTTTTCTTTTGATTTTATTTATTTATTTATTTATTTTTAAATATTATAATTAGAAAGATAATCCTAATTTCGGTAATAAATAATGGTACCTGTTAGGGTTTAATAGGTTAGTCCCTGAATTCGGAACCCTCTAGTTCTTTATTAAATTTGAAATCAAAGACCGGTAGCCAAATCGTAATTAATCCACCCAATTGGTTACGGTTTCTTTTTCTTTTCCCGACTTCGGTCGGGTAGCGATTCCAAAAATTATTTTTAATAAAAAACGGAAATTTCTCAATTTCTTTAGTCGAGGATTAATATTAAATGAGTTAGGGTTTAGTATTAATCAAGAAATGAGAAATCAATTTTTAAATAAAAGAAAACCGAAAAATCAGACTTGACAGTATTAAATTGCAATCGAAGACTGATAGTCAAATCGTAATAAATCTACCCAATTGATTACGGTTACTTTTTTTTTTCCCGACTTTAGTCGGGTGGTAACTCCAAAATTTTTTAATAAAAATTGGAATTTCCTAATTTCTCTAGTCGTAGATTAATATTAAATGAGTTAAGATTTAGTATTAATCAGAAAGTGAAAAATAAAATTAATATATAAAAAACCCAAAATTCAAGCTCGACAAGTTAAAAGTTAAAGAAGTAATTTTAAATAATAATCAATGAAGAGAGAATGAAATTGCGATGCTACCTTCTAAAAGGTAGGATTTAACACAGAATTGCAATTCGATTCCTCTTTAAAACTGAAATTGCCAATTTCATGGAAATGGAATTCTCTTTCTAGATGCATTTTTGAATGTGGGGCAAGGGAATTGCATCTAAAATTGCTATTTCATTCCAATTAATTCACATGTACCCAATGTGACATAGGGATTTATTTAGATAAGAGAGCATGTTAAGAAGTCTTTTTATGTGGAAGCTAATCAAGAAAGGCTAAGAGTGATTAATCTAGTTCGACAATCCATATTTCAAGCCCAATATCCCAAAAACATCAATAAGAGGTCGTTCCCAACTCCTTAGGCCTTATCACTAGCCTAAGGAGTTGGTCAATGGTTTAAATCCAATTACTAAACTAATATTCTATAGAATTGATAAAAATAAGTATAGAACATGTATATTCCTAAGCTATTTTTTTCCCTCAATTGTGTATTACAACTTAGGGCAACTTAAAGGAAGAGGAATTCGAATCCGATCTATCTCGTTAGGAAATCAATATTTATGCCACCAAGTTACAACTGCTAAGACTTAAGCTATCTCAAAATATTAATTATTCCTAATGAAAGTATGTTCTATATACGTCTATTCAATTGGCAAGAATATACACAAGTGCTCTAAATAGGGGATAAGCTTAAGGTATTAACAATACATCTTTCCAACCAACATTTTTGTCAAAAAAAGAAAAGAAAAGAAAAAGACATTACTAAAGCAAAAAAAAAATCCTTAATTTTGAATTATGAAAACAAATCTTTCAACTTTACAAACTTTTGATATAAGAGTAAATTGAAAAATATATCTCCTTGTATTTCCTAATTTGCATTAGATGTATTACTTTTGAAATTAAGTACTTATGTCATATTTTTATAAGCGGGAATGGATCAGAATGGAATTATGATTTATTCCCTTTCTGCATGTTTGGAAGAATATTTAGAAGCTAAAATCTCGATTCCATGAAATCACCGATTCCAACTTAAAGAAGGAATTCAATTCCGTCTTTGAGAAGGAAAAAATAACAATTTCATTTCTCTCACATTTATTATTATTAATCAAGTTACTTATTTAACCTTTAATTTAATTATGATATTAAATAATTAAGGATATTTTGATAATTATTACTATATACGTATTTAATTTCATTATATTCCATTCCATTTCATAAGATATTTCCAAACATAAGAAATAAATTGTTGTTCCTCTCCTCATTCCGTTCCATTTAATCAATTTCATTCCCTTCCAATCCATTCCAAATCATTCCTAACATTAGATCCTTAAATCTTTAAAAAACATGCTTTTAGATCTTATTATATTATTATGTCCTTAAAATATATTTAAAAATTATTAAAACAACATTTTTATTTTTTTTAAAAGGATACAGATCAAAATGCACTTTCTTGAAAATCAAAGGATATAAATGTCCATTTCAAGATACATAAGAGGCTAGGTTAATGACACTTTTGATATATAAAAATTATCCAAATTGGAATGAATCGAAATAGAATGGAATGTAATGTTGTAGACACCTAATTTTTGCCCCTCCATGGTTTTAATTTTTATTTTTATTTTTACAAAAAGGGTCCTAATTCAAAATAATAATAAAAAATGATAAAAATTAACAAATAATGAAAATACCAAAAAAATAATAATAAAAGGAAAAATTATAAAGATTTCATAGATTTTTAGGAAGTAATTTATATTAAGAATAATTAGTTTAATTTTAGTGTTAATTTTAGTTTAGTTAAAAATTTTAGTTTAGGGATTCAGATAGTTTAAATAAAATTTAATTGTAATGAATGTCAAGACACAGACCAACGGCTTAACGGATAAGTATTAAAGTATTGGATTGGATTTAATTTGAGGTCTTGGATTCGAGTTTCAGCAGGACCTATGTCTTTGAATCTAGTTTAATTGCATATAATAAGATTCGATTTGGCTTTATAAAAGAAAAAAATCACAACGGGAATCACATCATCAACTTCATAAAAAAAAATAAAAAATAAAAAGGGCTTCATTAAAAATAAAAAATAAAAAGGATCAAAAGCAACGTGACGCCATCTGAATTCCAACGATTGTCAAGAAAGCAACGTAACGCCATCTGAATTCCAAATTCCGAAGTCCCTATCCACGATCATTCCGCGCAGCATCTCCACGATCAATCCAACGAACAACAGCCAACTCCAACTGCTGCAGTACGAACCAACGCCAACAGCAATTCCATCATACGCCACAGCCTCTTCGTTGACGAACAGCTGACACGCCGCTGCCTCTCAATGATTGTGCAACGTCCACCGCTTCGCTGCTCTTTTACTGAACCGCCCAAATCAGGTTCCAATACTAGTTTTTATTATTATTATTGTTATTGATTAGTTGTTATCATGTTTTAGTTATTTAGTTAGTTAATAGTATATATATATATATATATATATATAGTTAGGAAACTTTTAATATTAGTTTATATATGATTGAGTATGTTATATAGTTTATTTAAATAAGTAGTTGTTGACAATAAAATATAGTTATAAATATATATATATATATAGAGTTTTTTTTAATATTGTTTTAGAATTCTTCACGTAGGAAAACTTTCTTTTTAAATTAACAGTGAAAAATTTAATTTATTTATTTTTTTAAATTTAGGACTTTTAGAGAATTTTTATAAAATAAAATAAAAGGACTTAGTGAATTAGGACCCTTTTGGAGTTTTGAAAAACTGAATTGATAATAACGTAAACTTGGTTGGTTTTCAAAATTAAAATCAATCAACATACTAAATTTTTTTTTTAGAAAGAACTATGATCGTTTGATCCTGGCTAGCGGGTACGTAGGCACTTTCGGGGAGACAATAAAATATGTAAAAACTTAGGTTCTTTTTTTTCTTTGATTTTATTTATTTATTTATTTTTATTTTAAATATTATAATTAGAAAAATAATCATAATTTCTGTAAATAGATAGTGATATCCGTTAAGGGTTTAATAAGTTAGCCCCCGAATTCGGAACCCTTTGGTTCTTTATTAAATTTGAAATCAAAGACCAGTAGCTAAAGAAAGCGTTAATCCCATGCCAGACTCTAAAGTCCTCGTGCATGACCTCACTCAAGTACTCAGAATGCGTGTTTTCAACATCCAATATATACCCACCTTTCATTTGCTTAAGTCATGTTTTTCTTAAGACAAATAGGGGTTTTAGGGACTATGTACAATATACTTTGTATGCTTCACTGAACACAAACACAACCTGAGGATAACCAGAGTTTGTCAACGAGGGCTGCCTTCCCTTCTGTTCACTACCCGGTATAGAGTTGGAGCCAAAAAACGCTGATCTTAATTGCTTTAATTGGCCAAAAACTCTATAGCTACCGGTATGGAGCCACGTCGGTCTAGTTTAGCATACTGTGCTGGGACCACCACCCCCCAGCATCAACGAACTGTAAAACAGTAGATTTCAGCGAACTGTTCTACCCAATACCTTTTGTGCCTTGCGAAATACAGTCCAACCGGTGTTGTCTTGTCTACCTGGGAGCTGAGACATAGGGGTTTCCACCCAGGCACAGATGCCCCGGCTGCTCAATTCGATTCTTGTATACAGAATGTGCTCTTGTAACAGCGTACTCGTCGGTAGGTTCACTGGTCACTTACGATATTCGATCAGTCCAGGATTTTATCGTATCTTTTACGTACCTTTTCCTCGGTTAATTCAATCTTTATTACTCTGGCGACTCCAAAAATTATTTTCAATAAAAAACCGAGATTTCTTAATTTCTTTAGTCGAGGATTAATATTAAATGGGTTAGGGTTTGGTATTAATCAAGAAATGAGAAATCAATTTTAAATAAAAGAAATCGAAAAATCAGACTCGACAAATGTAATGAAAATAGGAATGATAAATCATTTCCTTTATTTGGAAATACCAATGGAATATGATGAAATTAAATATGTGTATAGTAATATTCATCAGAAACACCATTACTTATTTTATATCATATTTTTTTTAAAGGTTAAATAAGTAGTGTTCAATTAGTGCAATTAATAAAGGAGGAATGGGATCACAATTTCCCCCCTCAAAGATGGAATTGTAATCTGTCACGGTTCATGTTTTGATGGAAGTTGGGGTGCTTAACTTACGGCTTAATATGAAGTAAATAGCATTAGTAAGCGGTTTATTTGTAGAGTGGGGTAGTCTCTTAAGACAGGGTTGGCCTTCCGTGAGCAAATTGATTGGGAGTTGATGTCGCTTTCCCAATAACAGCTATGATAGGCCGAAATTAATTGAAAAGTTGGATGTCCCTATCATATAGAAGATGGTGACAATATCGGTTGGCACTCTTAAAGATAAAAGGGTCTGGAACAGTCCTGAGTAGATAATAAGGGAACAGGCTAGCTTGCCCTCTATGATATGAGCGAATGTGATGAGACAGAAGAGGGTTGAGTGCAACATGGGCACATAAGGAGGAGGTAAACTTTCCGTTCCGTGACAAGTGATATTAGAGCATAAAAGTCCCAACCTAGATGAGATAGCTAAATACTATCCATTATGCTTAAGGAAAAAAGGTAATTTTGTTGATAATTGGCTTATGTGGATGAAGCTTGAAGGAAGGAGCAACAACTAAGTAAAGGAAATTAGTACTAGAAGGGGTAGTTATGTGTAAGCAACATTGCAATAAAATTCGACTCGAACTTTAAGAAAATGAGAAAAGTGAATTTTAAAGGGTAGACCATCATTCGGCCAATATCATTCGGCCAATTAACAAGGGGTGATCTCGAAGGGGGAAGGCAAGGGTGAAGCGATTCTTGTGGCAACCTTAAAGTCCTAACAAAGATGATCTAAGGGTTGGAGTGTTGAGTTAAGTAATGGAGGAATAAAATCAATGATCTTAAGGGGAAGGTAGTGACAAAGAAATTGCCCAATGATAAGGGTCTCATGAATTTAGGTAGGGGAGAATGTTATGATTAGTGTTTTAGATGGAAGTGGGGGTGTTTAACTTAAAGCTTAATCCGAAATAAGTGGCATTAATAAACGGTTTGATTATGGGGTGAGGTTGTCTCTTAAATCAATGTTGGACTCTCATGAACAAATTGGTCGGAAGTTGATGCTGCTCTCCTTATGATGGCCAAGGTAGGTCGAAACCAGTTGAGAAGTTGGATATCCCTATCTTATAGAGGTAGGTGATAATGCCGATCAACAAAACTGAAGATAAAAAGGTCTAAAACAGTCCTAATTAGACAGGAATGGAAAAGATTAGCTCTCCCTTTCTGATATGAGTAAATATGATGAGCCAAATGAGGGTTGAGTATCGTACAGGTACTTAAGGAGGGGGTGAACATCCCATCCTGTGACGATTCCATCCCCCTTAAATATGTAATCAAATTTTTCTTTAAAGTTGGAATTACGGATTCAAATGAATCATAATTCTACTTTTTAAAAATACTTCCAAATATAGGAAAAAGAATGAAGTTCAAAATCATGATTTCATTTCAAGTCTATATTTCAGTACAAAACGTGACATAAGTGTACGCAAAATTTAGAATGTTATACGCTTATTCATGAATTTCTTTGTAGTTATTACCTATTTTAAGAGGAGAAGAAAACTTCTTTTCTTTTAGAAAATACAAATCACTTTTGTTTTATTAAAACATATCAAAACATTAGCATGCATCATATTGATGGATTAACCTAGAAGAGATGAAATTCAGATACATTTCTTACACGACGATAGGTTAACTGAAAGAAATATTCATTTGATATAATGGAATGAAAACAAGATTTTAGTTAGGAAAAAACCAAATAACAAAAACAAACTAAAAGGAAGACAAGACATAATGAAGGTCATAAATTAGGAAATACAATCTTTTATTCGTAGGAAGAGCGTCGACTTATGTATAAATCCAAATTATCTCTTATTGTAATAATCACGTATAAAAATTGGGATATTTAGGTTAAATTTGGTGGTGAGACAATGAAGAAATAATGGCCCTAGATACTCGATCTTCTAAGAGAAAACACTAGAGAAGGAAGAAAAAGAGAGAGATAAAGAGAGAAATTAATATGAATAGGTAGAATAGCATGGCAGAAATAAAATGCCCCATTACTGGTAAGCTACATAATTAATAGATGGTTTCTACAAGCCTAAGCACAAGTTTTCAACCCTTAATATCTAATTTTCACTTATTGAAATATGATAATTTCTATTCTAATGTAGACTTGCAAATACTTGCTATAGGAATAGTAATAGGGTATGTTTATAAATGTCCCAAGTAAGGATACCATTGGGCCGATCATTATAGGGTTTCCGATCCACTCAATCCATTGAAAACCCCATAGGATTTTAGGTCAGGTTCTAGAAGTGGTTTTTAAACCTTATAGGATTCCGTATCAAGGTTTGGAATTTAAAAAAAAAAAACCTCAATGGAAAACTTGAACTTGGTGAAAATTAATAATATGATATTAGTAATTTAGTATTTATTGCAAATGATAAAATATAATAATTAATAAAAATTATCTTGTCTCTTTCATACTTTATTTTTCAAGAAAACCTTAACCTCATCTCTTTCTCTCTTTTACCTTTTTGTGACTCTCTTCTCTCATGTTTACTCTCTCTCTCAGTTAGTTGACTACATTTCTCATTCCCCGTTCATCTCCTTTTCATTAATCATGTATTAATTTAAAATAAAAGAAGTTAATTTAGCCTTGAATAATCATATGTCATTTGTTTTGCAATTTAAACCAATCCATATGCTATTTGCTTTAATTTTTTGTGTACACCCTCAAATCAATTTTTTTTTTAATATTAATGGCTTGGGTCGAGTTTTTAATGGATTTCATATAACCCTATAAAGGTAGGTTCTGAAAATAGGATAAGTCCTGTAAGGTACCTATAAGGTTTTCGAGAAACCTTATAAAGTATTGAGTTGAGTTCGGGTTTAAGTTTTACAAAACCTTTAAAACTTACCTTAATAGCATCCCTAGTCCTAAGTATCCTTTTTTCCTTTATAACTAGGGAACTTATTTAAGCACTCTTGCTATTGTTGGACAAAGTTAGACATTTGCTCTTATTAGCCAACTTGGCCTTGCACTTTTATAGCCGTTGCTCAAGCGAATGGCCTATACCTTATTTTTTCTAATTTCCTTTTAGATTTTTTAGTAAATAATAAATAAAGTATTATCAATATAATATATAGTAATAACAAATTATGTTTTATATATTAGTTTGAAAAATAATATTAATACGAGACCCATAAAAAATTTAAAAATTTAATTAATAAAGTTGGTGAAGTATTCTTTTATAAAGTAGATAGGTGCTTAAGAAAGATGGATGCTTAAAATACTGATATGATATTGTTGTTCCTTAGTTCTTGCTGGTAGTTGACTAAGGTCTGCACATACTGAGCTTGCAAAATAAGGCACGGTGAAGTGACGCAGGGGGGTTGTCTGGCGCGGCCACTTCGATACCTAAGTCAGCAATACGTTTTTTGTGTATTTAATACTGAGTGCACAGGCATAGAATGCAGAGTTTGTAGAGAGAGTTATCGTTAGGTAGATACCTAGTATCTATAGCGGAGTGGAGCCAGGCATTAAAGCGGAGTGGAGCCAGGCATTAAAGCGGAGTGGAGCCAGGCATTAGAGATCAATTGGTGGGAGAGATCTTCTCTTGTAAGTGTGGGAGAGTGAAGCTGTCATGTCTGACGTATTTTTAATATTTAGGACATAACTGTTTTATCCTTATCTTATAGTTTGTAGCCTTTACAGTTCTTCATGTGCTTGAGCCACTAAGGGTTAGGCCTGAGGCCTATAGAGGTGAGTCTAGTGAGGCAAGTGTTACGCCCCGAAGTCACAAAGTCGCAACAGTCCCGCCATGTAAACCATTCTATGATAGTAACTGGCCTTACAGTGCCTACCATAGACATGACCTACACAAGGCGTCGACGACTCCTCGCTTTGAAGTAAACAGTCCGATTAAAAGTTGAAGTACAATTATGATAAATAGTACAAATTTCTAATAAACATGTATAATTATATATAAGTCCACAGAGCTTCTCAAGAAGTTTTACATAAACACAACAGTTCACTAGATTACATAATAACTATCAGCCTTTCATCCTTAACTACAAGGTCACTCTAACTACACATTATACTAAGTAAGTTGATCCTCACCCCCCTGGCTTCAAACGGACTAACCTCTGGGTAATTGTAGGGCGGCATAGTACTTGAAGTGTTCAGAAATCAGAACCTGCAAAAGGATCTATAAAGGTATGAGCAACTACAGCTCAGTAAGTTAAATTGGAGACTCATGAATGCATACAAGCACAAACAGGGTTATTAAGCAATTATTTTCATGTAATGCAGTCCGGTCCGTTGTGAAATCAGAGAAATTTCACCCGCTCCAATCCGGGTTGAGGAGTTTCCATGTTATGCAGCAGCTCACAACCAAACCCAGGCTTATGAAATGGAGACCTCGCTCCTCCCGCGACTACCTTCGAACCACTGACTTCACCCTTGTCGCGACCTCTTCTGCTATCACTTAGTTTGACTAAGGATGAAGAAGGGACCATTTTGCAATCCTACGCTATCCTTTTCGAAAGGGTCGGTATTTGGTTGGAGAATCCTATGATCCCCTAACGGGTTGCAATGCATGACATTTTTTTGTTATTAAGGTCAAATAAGATTAAATTTTATTTAGGGTGTTCAAACAATTTCACACCAATTCAATCAATCACAAAATCACTCACATTACAAATTCAGCACGAATTCAGATACATCAAACACATACGTAAACTACTTACAATCACAACCATATACAAGCCTAAGTCTCCGAGTACCATTAAATTAGTACTCTATTACAATAAGCAATAACCCAACTTACTTAGAATTGCTCGATCGCTCGATCGCTCGATCCCTTAGTCGCAAGCTGATTTGTCTCTGGGTATCCTATAATACAAATAGGTCTTTTTAGTACTTATACTTTATGGCTTCATATTTAATTTATATTTTAACTCATTTTTCTTTCGTGTATACCTATTACGTACTAATGATTCGTTGTACTCTATTTCGGGGTTCGAATCCTAAATTAGATTTTAAATTTTGATTCCTAAGCCTTAAATATGCTTGAATCCTAATGTGAAATTAATCACATTAAGCTCGAGTGTTCAAATATCCTATTGGTCTTAATTTAGTATTCTAAACTATTCGATACACGTTAACCCTAATTGGGGTATCAGATTTATTCCCGATGTGAGAAAATCTTACATTTTGAGACATTTACTTAAAATTAAATGTTATTTCAGATTTATTATTTTTCTGATTTCTACTATAATATTATCTAAATAACCCTAATTTTTTAGATTTATTAATTTTCAATTTCACATATTACTAATTTCTTACATTAACTACCTAATTTCCTAAATTAACCATACTTAATACTTTAAAGGCTGGGTTAGATTTCCACATAAAAAATTAGCATCTCTAAACATCTAATTACTATCTAAATCAGTAATTAGCATCTTAATCACCTAATTAACCAAAAATCACCCAATTTTTCCATCATTTTAGGGCTAAAAATTAACTTAAAATTTTCAAAAATTAATTTTAAAAAAACGGCTTCATAGCACTATTCTATATCACATGAGCATCTTACAGAAAAAAAATTGAGCTCCAAACTACACTCTTAAACCTATTTATTTTCCGTTCTAATCATGCTCGGTTTTGAACAATTTGTTAAGAACCCTATATTTTCAGATGTAATTAAACTAAATCACTATTTTTCCCTAAATCTACATACAATAAAACCTCAGAATAACAAGTTTCATAATTTTCTGGGCAAAATAAATAATTTTACTAAATTATACAAAATCATGGTAATTAAGGGAGTCACTCGGTTCGAAGCTTTTTTGCCGTCCAAATCCGGTCCAAGGTTATCGGCCGGCCTAGACGGTGGCTCTAGAGTGGGGTGGTGGTGGTGGTTCGGTCCCAGGTGGTGGTGAGGTATGGGTTTCGCTCCCTAACCGAATCTGCACAGTTTCCTTTTTTTTTTCTGGATTTTCTCTCGAATTTTTTAGGTTTCCTATTTTTCTCTAATGCTCAACTCTCCAAATGAGTTCTGGAAATTTTTCCCCTATTTATAGACATTTTGGGTAATTAATATGTATTAATTTGACATGACTTTGCCCTATTTTCTTGATTTTTGGCTTTTGTGTTGCCTAATTCTAATTGGTTAATTTTTATTTTACAGATCCTGACCTGCCACAACTTGATTTGGATCATTTTATCCTCTTCTAATTTTTTTTCTGATTTTTCCATAATTAATTTATAATTTTCTTTAATTATTTACTTAGTGTTTGGCCAATTTAGGTAATTTCACGTATTTTTATCTATACGTAAATACATGTGGGGTACATGTGAACATTTCTAATTATTATTTTGGTCATTCTAAAATTTTTAGTATACATATAATCTATCTCTAGTAATTTATTAGTTATTAGATTACACTTTTCGCCTTTTCGGTAATTAGTACTTATTATGCTTAAAATTTGGAAATTTTATGGTTTCTTATTTTATTACTTATTTTCTTAAATTCAAATTTACGGGGTCATTTTTACTAATATTTCTCTCAATAGTTTATAATTTGGGTTTGATCGGATCCTTTAACCGATCGCCCTAATCCTTGTGTTCTAAGTTCAATCCTACGATCACTTGACTTAGTTTTAGGGCTTACAGCAAGACTTAGCGAATTTGGTTGGACCTAAGAGGTCCTTACCTAAAGTGCCCTGTCAACACTTACCTCTTCACAGTCTTATTGCTGAGGAAGAGGCAAGGAGAAGGAATGCATAGACCATTCAGACGTGAGCAATCCGACTTCACGAAGTTCGATCTGATGCCATAATGTTGACGTAATGAGGTTGCAGATTCGAAGTGATGGATGATTCGAGGTGATAAGGCCTGAAGTAGTGAGTCATCTTGGGCAGTAGTCTATTGGTTTAAAAGTGTCCAAGGTTAGGTGAGTAGGGGTGATAAGATGCTCCAATACTACAGACCAGTTTGCTTGAACAATGCCTGATAAGGATTAAACATACATAGGTGCATCATGTTTTCATAATGTCGACCAGGTGTAGATTGGATGGGCCTCAAAGAAGCTTCCTATTAAAGGGACTTTAAAAATGCAATTTTTGCCCGTTTGTATTCCGTGCATTAAATGCAACGTAATAGGTGTCGCGTTGCAACAGACTAGTATGCAATTACATGCTTTTTACCCTTTTAAAGGTAGCCATCCGATCGAAATGTTTTCTATGTATTTGTTGGGCAGCAATCTAAGGGATTCATGTTTATATGTATCCCTATAACCGCCCGTAGGGCTTCTTAGGCAATTTTCCTATAAATAGGAGGATTATGAAAAGATAATACTTTTCTGCAATCTTTTTGCTTAGTTTTCATAATTTCTACGTTCGCATTTGAACTTTTAAACCTTCTTCAAAAGCTTCAATTTTCCTTTTCAACAATCACAATCATGTCTACCAACAGGAGTAAGACTAATTCTTCTTTACTGGAACTTACCTCCAATTCAGATTCTATGAGGAGTGATCTTCCTTAGGCGCAAGAGGGCAAAGTGTCGTCACTAGCACAACTTGGCCAACCTATGAGAAGGGCCGTAGAGGCATTGAATAGGGCTAAAATCATCAATGCTATAGCCAGAGACGTATACGTGGATATTCCCTTGCTCCGTTAAGGATTTATTTGACGCTCTTGGTACGGAGAGGGGGCCTGACGACTGTATCAACAAAAGTAAGGTAACTACCCTCAACTTGGTCATTAGCAATTTCCTCGTAGGGGTAATACTTATGTGGCATATTAGATTGTCGTGCAGAGACGAATAGGTAGCCCTACTATCTAAGAGGTGCTTCGTGATTTTCGAGAAGTGCTTGGAGTTTGAGCAATGCCTCCCCTTAAGTCATTTTGAGAGGGAGTTTTTTTATTACCACTACTATAGCTCGTCCCAGATTCCTCTGAATGGGTGGAGGGTATTGAAGGCTAACTAGGTGCTTTACGAATACCTAGTGATAAGAGCTACTCCCGAGCTATTTTGCCACTTCTACATATGTAAGAGAGTTGGGGGGTGACCTTATATTATGCCTTAAAGTAGTAGAGTCGCAACGGTCCCGCTATTACGCCCTGAAGCGGCAGAGTCATAACAGCCCTGCCGTGTAAACCACCCTAAGATAGAAGTTGGCCTTACAACCGCTATCGTAGACCTGATCTATACAAGGCGTTCACGACTAACCCGTTTTGAAGTAAACAGTTTGTAATTTAAATAAATTATTTACCTAATAAGGTGAGGAAATTTATATATATTCACTATAATTCAGTTATTACATTATTCAGAAATGAAAAGTAATAACATATGTGTTGATTCTTCAATGTTTTTCCTCACTCCCCTAGATCCAGCAGTTGCTAGCTTCAGGGTAGTTATATGCCGCTTCTTAGCCAGCACATGCACAATGTCTATATGGATGTGAGCAACCACAGCTCAGTAAGTTAGGATGGAGGACTTAAAACTATACCACAAACACAACAAGGTTTTCAATCAACTTATTAGGTGTAATGCATGTGCAAGCAAATGCTATCGCATGACGTTATTCGGCTCGTCATGAGATTAGAGAAATTGCGCTCGCTTTAATCCGGGTTGAGGAGTTGCCAATAATGCAATAGCTTAGGACCAAACCCAGGCTTGTGCAATGGAGACCTCGCTCCTCTCGTGACTACCTTCGAACCACTGACTTCACCCTCGCCGCGACCTCCTCTCTTGTCACTTAGTTCGGCTAAGGATGAAGAAGGGACCAATTGCAATCCTGCGCTATCCCTTTCGAAGGGGTTAGTATTTGGCCGGAGAGTCTAAGTTCCTCTAATGGGTTGCCATGCATGTTCGATTATGATTACTAGTCATATATTTGATTAAGTACAGTTTAGGGTGATCAATCATTTCATACAAATCATACAATACATGCCAGAGCAACAAACAGAATCATAGCATCACCCATAATCAAGCACATGCACACATCCAACTATCTAATAAGCACAACCAAGCATAATCTTAAGCCTCCAAAATACATCATTGTATTAATCCCAACTTACCTCGACTTCTCGCTCACTCACTCGAGGTCCGACTTGCTCAGGCCATCGCTGATCATCCATAACACAAACGTGGTTTCAGTTTTCATATAATGATTATAGGTTCATTTTCTCCTATAACATTTATTGTTATGTTTTATTTAGGGTTTAATATACCTAATTATCTAGGTTTTAAGTCTTTTATAATTATTCTAGGTTTAGGGTTAAGTTCGGGTTCGGTTTCCGCATCAATTGTTTAAATTAGGTTTTAGTTCGATTTCTAAGTCCTAAATATGTTTGAATCCTAATGTGAAATTAATCACATTAAGCTTGAGTATTCAAATATCCTATTGGGTCTTAATTTAGTTTTCTAAACTATTTGGTACACGCTAGTCCTAATTAGGCTATCGGAATTATACCCGATGTGAGAAAATCTTACTTTTTTTTATATAATTACCTAAAATTAAATCTTAATTCAGATTTAGTATTATTCTAATTTTTATTCTAATATTATTTAAATAACCCTAATTTTTTAGATTTATTAATTTTCAATTCCACATATTACTAATTTCTTACAATAATTACCTAATTTCCCAAATTAACTATATTTAATACTCTAAAAGCTAGGATTAGAGTTCCACATCAGATATTAACATCCCTAAACATCTAATTAAAATCTAAATCAGTAATTAACATTTTAATCACCTAATTAACCCCAAATCACCCAATTTTTCCATCATTTTAGGGCTAAAAATTAACTTAAAAATTTAGAAAATTAATTTTAAAAAAAATGGCTTCATAGCACTGTTCTATATCATATGAGCATCCTATAGAAAAAAATTGAGCTCCAAACTATACTTCTAAGGTCATTTATTTCTAAACCGAAACATGCTCGGTTTTGCATGATTTTTTAAGGACCTTATATCACGAGACATATTTTCATCAAAATAATATTTTTTATAAAAACTATATACAGAAATATTATAGAATAACAAGTTTCATAATTTTCTAATAATATTTATTATTTTTACAAAATTACACAAAATCGGGCTGGAAATCGAACTCACCGATTTAGGTGGCTTTGGCCACAGCCGGTGGCCATGGGTGTGTCAGCCCACTTGGGCATCCACTCCCAGCTGCTCGTCGGAACTGGGTTCTCCTTTGTGGCCCTAACTGCATAGTTTTCCTTTTCTTTTTTTTTCTTTGGTTTTTCTCTCAATTTTTTACTCTCCTTAATTTTCTCTGATTTCTAACTGTCCAAATGAGCTTCTGAATTTTTCTTGCTATTTATAGGGCTTTAGTGTAATTATTGTGCATTAAATTGGACAAGACAATTGCCTTATCCCTTAGTTTTTGGCTTTTATGTTGTCTTAATTTAATTGACCGAATTTTTTCTTATTTTTCCCAGCTGCCATGACCTATATCTAGATCATTCCTTATTTTTCTTGATTTTTATTTATTTTTCCTTAATTAATTATGAATTTTTTTAATTATTTAGTATAATTTTAGCACATTACGCGTATTTTAAGTAATTACGCGTATTTCTACATACATGTAAATTCATATATAGTACAACTGAGTATTCATAAATATTATTTAGATCATTTTATTATTTTTAGTTTACATATAATTTATCTCTAGCGATTCGTTAATTATCGAAATGCATTTTACACATTTTCGATAAATGACAAGTTATATACTTAAAATTTGATATTTTTATAGTCTTTTATTTTATTGCTTATTTTCTTAAATTCAAGTTTACAAGGTCATTTTTACTAATATTTCTAGCTTTACTTTATAATTTAGGTTCAATCGAGTTTTTCAACTGATCGAATCCTCGAATGGTTAGTTGTGGGGCTTACCCCGCCGTGTAAACCATTTTATGATAGTAACTGGCCTTACAATGCCTATCATAATTATGATCTACACAAGGCGTCGATGATTCCTTACTTTGAAGTAAATAGTTCAATCAAGAATTTTGCTAGAGTTATAGTAAGTATTAAAACTTTAAGTCAATATATATAATTACATGTATATTATTGTAGAATTCCTAAGTGATTCTACATCACAACATAGCAGTCAGCTAGTTTACATATCAAATAACAGTCAGCTAGTTTACATATCAAATATCAATCTTTTAGTCTTAAAGATACTAGTGAAACTCTAGATATAAACTAACTATTACGCAAATTGATCCTTACAACCCCAGGTTTCAAAAGAGAACTAACCTCCGGATAGTTGTAGGGTAGCATATTAGTCAGAGTAATAAGAAATCAGGACCTATAAAAGGATCTATATGGGTATAAGTAATTACAGCTTAGTAAGTTGAATTGGAGACTCATGAATGTATATAAATACAAATAAGATTATCAAGCAATTATTTTTATGTAATGCAACATGTAAGTGTCATCACGCAACGTAGTCCGGTCTGTTGTGAAATCAGAGTAATTTCACCCGCTCTAATCTGCGTTAAGGAGTTTTTATGTTGTGCAATAGCTCACATCTAAACCTAGGTTTGTGCAAACCTAGGTTTGTATAATGGAGACATTGTTTCTCCTAAGACTGTCCTTCGAACTAATACCCTCATCCTCACCGCGACTTCCTCATCTGTCACTTAGTTTAGCTAAGCATGAGAAAAAGACCAAATTGCTATCCAGCAATATCTTTTTCGAAGGTGTTGGTATTTGGTTAGAGAATTCCAATGATCCCTTAAAGGGTTGCAATGCATGATAATTTATAGTATTAGGGTCGATTCAGATTAGGGTCGATTCAGATTAGGTTCAATTTAGGGTGTTTAGGTAATTTCACACCAATTCAGTCATGATAGTCATCAATTACAACATCAATTCCAACACGAAGTCAGATATGCAAGTACATGCATCAAACTACTTACAATCACAATTATGCACAATCCTAAGTCTCCGAGTACCTTAAAATAGTACTCCAAATATGGTGAAGTAATAAACTTAACTTACTTGGAATCCTAAGTCGCTCAACCACTTGTCATAGGTTGACTTGTCTCGGTGTATCCTATAATATAAATACGTTCTTTTTAGTACTTATACTTTGATGATACATATTCTAAGTTATGATTTAACTCATTTCTCTTTATATACCTATTATTTACTAACGATTCATCTTACGTTAGTTTGGGGTTTGGTTTTCAAATCCAAATCCAAATCCAATTCAGGTTCTAATTCAATTTCAACTACAAGGAATTTTAAATACGCTCGAATCTTAATGTGAAATTAATCACATTAAACTTAAGTATTCTAATATCATACTAGGCCTTAATTTAGTATTTAAACCTATTCGGTACACTGTAATGCTAATTAGGGTACCGGATTTTACTCTTAATGTGAGAAAATCTTATATTTTTTATTTAATTACCTAAAATTAATTTTTGTACCAGATTTATTTTGTACTGATATTATTATTATTTTATCCAATTTAACCTATTATTTCATATTTATTAAAATCTTAACTTCACATATTACTAAATTTCCTACAATTATCACATAATTCCCATATTAATTACAATTAACACTCTAAATGTTATGATTAGGTTTCCACATAAGAGATTAACATCCTAAATATCTATTTACTTTCTAAATCATTAATTAATCATTTAATTAAGCTAAAACTTCCTATTTTTCTCATCATTTTAAGGCTAAAAAATTACTTAAAATTTTCGAAAATTAATTTTAAAAAAATGGCTTCATAACATTGTTCTACATCACTTAAGTATTCTACAGAAAAAAAAATTGAGCTCCAAACTATGGTAGTTCTAATTCTAAACATACTTGGTTTTTGTCGAATTTTTTAAAAACTCTATATTTACAGACATGATTACACTTAATTACTATTTTTCCCTAAATTGACATATAATAAAACATTAGAATAATAAATTTCATAATTTTCTAGGTATAATTAATAATTTTAAGGAATTTTGCAAAATCGGAGAAGATTTGAGACTCATTTGGTTCGCAAGCTTTTTAGCTTCCAATACCGGTTTAAGTGTGTTGGCTAGTCCAGGCAGCTAGTTTGGAGTGGGATGGTGGTGGTGATGTGTGGGTTCGGCTTACTTGCTCTAACTATATAGATTTGGAAAAAAATTTTCTAAAACCCTAATTTCTTTCTCAATTTTTTTCAGCTCCCAATTGACCAAATGAGCTTTGAAAATTTTCTTGCTATTTATAGGGCCTTAAGGTAATTGATATAAGGCAAGCGCACTTATCAGTTTTAATATAGCGGATATGAGTCCGAGTCGATCCCTCAGAGATTTTGAGTACTAATATTAACTTTAGCTTTATTATCTAACCGAAAAATTGTGATAAATTGAATAAATTAAAAAATACTGAAATTAACAACTAAACTACTTATGAGACTTAATTACGCAAATTAGAAAACAATAAACTACGAACGACTTCAAGTGTGCAATAATGTATTTAGGAATTATTTCCCCTAGTGTTTAATATGTAACTTTTTTAAAATATATCCAATTCAATTTCTATTATTCTTGACTGGAGGGATTCACAATTAAAGCTAATATCTTTATCAAGCATATTAACCCTAATCCTAAATTATTTACCGGAATCTCTTCACTTAGTAATATAATTTAGAATTTCATTAACGTGTAATGAATTCCCACACAAACAATCAACTTTCCGGATGAAACATGTATCTTATCTCTAAGTATACATGTAATTCTCTTCAATTATGCCTAGATCTAATTACACATGTAATTTCTTAATCAACATGCATAATATCATATATTGATACTCTAGAATTATTAATTCACAATTAAACAACATAATTGAATCAAGAAAAGATAGAAACTTTATTGAAATTATAAGTCAATCCAAGGGTTATATTATATGAAACCCTAGGTTCTATAATTTTAAATACTCGAATTCTAAGCTATCATAACGAATCTAAAAACGAGTTTCATCAAAAACGTAAAATAAAGCATAAAAACCCCTCTTGATTTGATGAACAACCTCTCTAATCTTGAAGTTGATGTTATTTCTCTCTTTCTTGATGTTGTTCCTTAAGTCTCTTTCTCTCTTTCTTGATGTTGTTCCTTAAGTCTCTTTCTCTTCTCTTGTGTCTCTCCGTTTCTGTAATGTCTCTCCTCTTTTGAAACCCTAAGATATCCTTTTATATGTGTATTACAAAGATTTTGTTTTCGTCACCAAACACGGCCTGGGACACGGCCGTGTCCCCAGGTCGTGTAACTTTCTGCACTAAGGCAAATTTTCTACACAACTTCAAAACTTCATAATTTCTTCGTTTGAACTCGGAATTGAGTGAAACTTGATTCCTTTTCTTTGTTTTAGAGCCTAGAACGCGTTTAAACCCTGAAATCAACATTTTACTCAATTAAGTATCAATCTCTTTAAAGAAAACAAAAAATGTAAGGGAAATATTATAAAATCACCATATGAAATATGTTTAAAATCAGAGTTATCAGTAATTATAGTGCATTAATTTGGACAAGACAAGACCCATATCTTTTCCTATTTGCCTTTTTTGTTGCTTGAATTTAATTGGTCAAATTTTCTCTTCTTTCCCCCTAGCTACCACAACTTGTTTTGGATCATTCTCAATCTTGTTGATTTTTTTTTCTAATTTAATTATTTAACAATTTTTTAGCAAATTTTGAGCAATTTAGGTAATTTTGCATATTTTTACCTATACGTAAATACATGTAGGATATAAGTAAATACTTCTAAATATTATTTAGGTCATTCTATAATTTTTAGTATACATATAATTTATCTTTAACGATTTATTAGTTATCGATATGCATTTTACGTACTATCGATAAATAACAAGTAATATACTTAAAATTTGAAAATTTTATATTATTTCATTTTATTACTTATTTTCTTAAATTCAAACTTATAGGTTCACTTTTACTAATATTTCTAGCTTTAATTTATAATTTAAGTTTGATCGGATCCTTTAACCAATCGCCTCCGATCGTCCTAAATTTTGTGTACTAAATTCGATTCTACGGTTACTTAGCTTATATTTAAGGCTTATACCTTACTTCTAGCTGCACTCGAGAGAGAAACTATTTTGCGGCCTTGTCGACTGGGTTAAAGGCTAGTAGGATGAATACGTAGTGGTGGAGTTGCTTGAAGAGGATGCCTTTTAGACCCAATGGACTAGAATGGTCCGTACTGGAGGTGAGAAGAGGCTAGGTCCCAGTGATGTTGAGGTTGTTGAGGTGACTTAGCCTTCATGGAACTGAGAGGTAACTGGGAGATCAACACTGTGGAGATCGTAGAAAGGTATTTTTGGTGCATAATCTTTAAGCTCTTCCCTAGCATGAAGAAAGCTGTGGTGGAGAAGTGGGTTGAAGGTACTGGTTTATTCTTATGCGCTTGTTTGTTGTGCTAGTATCTGGGTACTTTGTTCGACGTCTGTAGGAAGGGTAGGCTTCCTTGGTTGTACTAGTCACGGTGGTGTTTTATAAATGGTAGTGGTAGTTTCCTTTGATTTGTCTTCGTTTTTTTTTTTTTTCTAACCTTTAGATCTGTCTTCCTGTAGGTAAGAGCTTGGCTCCAAGAGTGACTCATCCGTTTGTGCACAATCTGATGAGTCGACGCAAAGTATGATCGAAGGCAGGTCAGTCGATAGGGAAGGCAACGGGGTCAAAGCCGGGGCCTGGATAGACCAGCAAGCCGTAGCCAAGGTTTATACCTCAAGGGATTTCATTAGTCATCCGGGATGAGTTGACGGTCGTAGTGCCTTTGAATGTGGCTTTGCCTATTCCTACTATCCCCTTGTTCAAACCTATCCTCATGGGCAATGAAGGTGTCGATATAGAGGAGCTTGACATGTAGGTGCTTTCCCCTCTGAGGGCAATTGAGGAAGGAACAGGGGAAATAGCCGCCACTTCTGCTATCGTAGGCGATAAGTGCAAAGCTCTTGAAGTACCTAGGGAGCGAGGTCCAAGTACAAAGAGGCAGAAGCCCCTGGCAAGGGACTCTTTGGCCAAGGGGAAGTAGAATGAGTGGCCCCTGGCTCATCCCTTCCAGAGTATGGATGATGTTGGGGATGAGTTTTTGGATGTCTCAACAACTTCCGAAAGATGGGGTTGGAGTCAGACTTATTTATATAAACGTCGTATACTTCCTTGGACGAGGTATTGAATAGGGGGTCCCTAAGATGGAGAAGAAGAAGGCCCAAGGAAAGATTTTGTGATTGAAGTGGGAAGTCCGTACTGGAGACCTGACGCTGTGCCATCGGACCCTTAGTGACCGGGCTTCAATAGGGTCTCACACCCCTGGTGACTGGGCCATGCTAAAGAGGATCTCCTAAGAGGGTGTAAGTGACCTTATACAAACTGTAGGCTACTTGAGTACCCTAATGTAGCAGGTAGGTCTTTCATGCTATTGTGATATTGTATTTTAGCACTTAGTACTAACTTGTGTGTTCTATTTTAGTCTTGCACTACCATAGCCAATTTCTCCTCGAGCTAAGCATGTCCCATGCCACTCAGAATGAGGTAAGTAGATTACGGAAGGAGTTGCATCTGTAGAAGAAGTGCCTGCTAGAGGCGAAGGATTCTAATAGGAGGTACTTGAGAAAGTTTACTCAAGCTAACAAGTGCCTTTGCTACTTTGTTGTGTAGGTAGCAGGGCTTTAGGCATGACTCAAGCATGTGGAGCAAGAGAGGGGCAAAGTACAGAGGGATGCCTGGAGGGCCATTGAACTAAAGGCTTAGCTTAAGAACCAGCAGAAGACGAAAGCTTATCTCTCGCAATGATTGGAGGAGGAGGGTACAAATAGGGTTCGAGTTGAAAAAGAGAACATCGAGCTGAAGGCTTCTATGGCCAGGTCGAAAGCCTAGTTGGCGATGAAGGCGTTTGAATGAGGATGTTAGGGCCACGTCGTTCGAGCTAACCGGGTCGAAGGCCACTCTGGAGTAGTAAGTCGGGGAGTTGCAGGGTAGGGTTTTAGAGAGGGAAGGGATCATCTCTAAGATGGAGAGCGGGGAGATCCTCAGCAATGTTGTCGCGAGGAAGGCAGTTGCTAAATTAGGGCCACCAAGGAGTGGCTAGAGGAGCTGGAGGACTTGTTTACCAATTTTGCCTGCTTTACTAGGAGAGAAATCATCTCCCATTATCTAAATCTGGACCTGAGCTTCTTAGATTTTCTAGACTGCCCTACGTTCATTGAGAAGGGGGAGGTGTTGGTTAGAGGGGAGGGCGCTTTTACATTCTGCTCCGCTTCGGCAACTCGGTAGGAGGATGCCTCAGAAGCCATCCTTGGGGAAGATCTGCTTGCGGAGGGTCCTACCGCTCCTGATTCGCATGTCTCGTGCTCCCTTGTGGCTCAAGGCCTATTAATTGAAGTACATACGGATCAGTACTCAGAGCAGATTGATGCCTTAGATTTTTCAAAGTTACCCGAGTTAGCTGATCCCAGGCGATAGCGAGGTTTTGTAAAATTTTTTGTTTTATTCTTTGTGTTTTTTCTTTCAAGGCCGGGATGCTGGCCTTTAGCCTGTAAATAAAAGTGTATAATAATAAATGAAGTTTTTCATGTCTTTCGCTATTCTCTTTATAAGCTTTATAAACCTTTGGTCAAGATTTTATTTGAGGAGTTCCTCTGTACAAGGGGTGTTTCCCCTTACCAAGGTTAGCCTAAGGGGGTCAGGTCGGTGGCGTTCCAACTTGCCCGGTTTGATGGGAATCAAGCTATGGGACCTCTGACCTATAGCTAAGCCCGAGGACTAGGGGAGCTGGCATGACAAATCCTTATGTTTCAACCAACCCCTACCGAGGTCGAGTACTTACTAGTCGAAGTCACCTTTAATGCCATGCTGAATGACCGCCCTTTGTTTTGTGTTATGCTAAGTTGATGACTACTTTACTTCCAAGCCGACCAATCACTCGACATCATCCTTGCTGAGAGGCCAAGAGATAAAGAATCTGGACTTACTAAGCTATTCCTACTAGGATAAGCCTACTCGTCCATACTTTTTGTCTACATCCCCTAACAACTTTGCTTATGCAGCATCACCACGTATACAATATTGTATAGAGAATCTATAGCACCAATGATTAATTTCCTTATATATTTATTTTTACCCCTTTGTATCATATACATTGCTTCTTTAGAAAATGTCCTTATTGTCTTTTTCCTTTTGGGCAAGTTGCCTTAACTCACAGGTATAAATACCCTTATACTTGTAGTTGTAAGAAGCAGATTACCTTTGATACACTTGAGTACTTTCTTCCTTGTGTAAATACTGCTTATTTACTCTTGGTATCACTCTTATCCTTTCCCTTAAGCAAGGTTAGGTGGCAAGTAACCTCATTGGATCAATTTGTGCATCAAATCGAATTGTGCTATGAGTCTTCGGAAGTTCCTTTGGTACATCATATCCTTTGGAACTGTTTGTGGGTTTTTGCTTACTATTCCATTTGTTTTTGTCACTCTTTTCATACCTATCCCTATTAAACCTTTTTTGAGCTTTCTGCAAGCTTGAACTCATTTGGCGACCAGCCTTATCTGTTTTTTTATCATGGTTTGCACCATCTTGGTATTAGTTCTGAGGTTTTGTATAAACTATAGTTAGTTCTTCTAGAAGTTTCGTTGTGCTCTATTTTGCATATATGGAACAGAGTTAGTTACTGTGTTATTGGCTGTTCACTTTCTGAAGTGTTTGTTCGAACTTCATTCTATGAGAAAAAATGATAGACCCAAGTATAAATATTAGTGTTGGTGATGACGGTGGAGTTATCTACCATGGACGACAATCTCAGAGAACTCCCAGAAGTACTAATGAGAAACTTGATGAGGTAGTTAACCTCTTGTTAGATTCGACCCGAGCTGTTCATGCCCTGTCTTACCGATCCACTGAGGCTGTGCAAAATACTTTGTAAGTTGCTCAACCTATTAGAGGTCAAAACCCAGCTCAACCAATTCGAGGTGGAGGTTTTAGCGGACAAGTAAGGTAAAGAATAGACCTAAGAGAGCTTGATGAGGAGAAGAAGAGTATTTTGAAGAGGAGCTTATACGAATCCCCAGAACATCCAACCATGTAAAGCTTTGGATTTCGAGTTTCAATAGATCTAGGAATATTACCGAATATCTGGACTGGAAAGAGAAGGTGGAGTATGTACTTGATTACTATTAATATGAGGATTATGAGAAAGTGAGGATTGCTGCTATTGAATTCTTCGAGTATGCCGCCATGTGGTCGAATTCTTCGAGTATGCCGCCATGTGGTGGAAGAATTTTCAGGCCATGCGAAGGAGAGAGGGGTTTTGAGAGATTAAAACCTAGCCCGAGATGAAGAGAGTGCTCAAAAATAGATTGGTACCGGAAACACATCTCCAAGATACTTTCACTCGTCTTTAAGAGTTGAGGCAAGGAGGTTGAGCTGTTGATGAGTATGTTCAGAAATTCCAAGTGCTTATGATAAGATGCGAAGTGAAGGAACTACTAGCCTAAACAGTCTCAAGGTTTAGTACTGGATTGAGAGGAGACATCTGAGACATTGTAGAGCTCCAATGATTTGACATAATGGATGAAGCTGTAAGAATTGCTAAGCGAGTAGAGAGGTAAAGAAGGAGTTGAGTAATGAATAAAATGCCGACTAGCCAAACAGCCGACTAGGATAGGCAAATCACCGAGCTCAGTCTAGTATCGAATTGAGCAGAAGAGTTGATGTCAAAGCCGAGCAGAAAGGCCGACTTGAAGATGTAGTACCAACGCGAACGTATGAGAAGGGGCAAGGGTCTAGCAGGAAGACCAGCTAGATTAAGTGCTTTAAGTGTCAAGGATTCAGACATATGGCTGTTCAGTACTCGAACCAAAGGACGATGGTCATTAAGGGAGACATCCCGAAAGTAGAGGTTGAGAGTATGGATGAGGAACTCGAGGAGGAGGGGGTTCTTATCAAGAAAGAAAATGCCGAAAAAGAATTGATTAAGGAGGACGTGTTTCCTGAGGACTTAGACCAGTTACTCATGGTTGTCCAGCGTACTATGATCATGGAATCCTTATAAGAAGAGGAGTAAAGAGAGAACTTGTTTCATACCACTTGCAAGGTGAATGATCGAATGTGTACTCTCATTGTAGATAGTGGAAGTTACACCAATGTAGCATCGGCCGATCTTATTTCAAAACTGAAGTTGCCGACTGTTGCACATCCTAAGTTGAATAAGTGGCATTGGTTAAGTGAGAAAGGGGCATTACATGTCACTCAGCAAATATTGCTGCCGATCATTATAGGGAAACTTTGACTAGGTCTTCTGTGATGTGCTGCCTATGAACGTTTCCCACGTGTTGCTAGGTAGGTCGTGGTTGTTTGACAGAAGAGTTTTACATGACGGCTACAGGAACACGTATATGCTGGAAAAGGATGATCGGAAGATCACACTGAATCCGATGCTGCTAAGAGAAGTTCACAAGCTATAGATGAAACTTGGTCGCGGATTGAAGAAAGCTCTGATGATGAGTAGAGCTAAGCTCCAATAAGCCTTCAATGTTGACAAGCCAACCTTATTGTTGGTTAGGTGACTACTGGAAATGAAGAAATGGGGTAAGCTTCCCTAAGAAATCAAGGAGTTGCTAGATGACTAAGCTAACTTGTTCCTAAAACAGTTACCTAAAGGATTGCCTTCAACTTAAGGCATAGAGCATTGCATTAACTTAATGCCTGGTGCTGCACTGCTGAATAAGCCAGCTTATCGGATGAATCTCGAGCAGGCTTCCGAACTCCAGCATCAAGTCAATGAGTTACTGGAGAACGGCTATGTGAGAGAGAGTCTCAGCCCTTGTGCTGTATCTGCACTTTTGGTGCTAAAGAAGGATGGAACCTGGTAGATGTGTGTTGATAGCCGAGCCGTGAATAAAATCAAGATCAAATACAGGTATCTGATCTCGAGGCTAGAAAACATGTTAGATGAATTGAGTGGAGCTAAGGTTTTCAATAAGATTGACCTTAATTCTAGCTACCATCAAATCTGCATGAGGTCAGTAGACGAGTGGAAGATTATGTTCAAGACTCGACATAGACTTTACGAGTGGATGGTCATGCCCTTCAGCTTGTCTAATGCCTTGAGCACTTTCATGAGACTTATGAACCATGTGCTAAGACATCTTATCGGGAAGTTTGTCGTGGTGTACTTTGACGACATCCTGATCTACAGTGCCAATATGCCGAGTCACTGTAAACATCTTAGAGCAGTATTGGATATCCTTTGTGCCAAGAGATTATTCTGTAAGTTTGGAACCATCTAGTGACCGGCCTTATCTGTTCTTGGTCACGGTTTGCACCACGGTTTGTGGGAGTTCCTCTATACAAGGGGTGTTTCCCCTTGGCGAAGTTACCCTAAGGGGGTCAAGTCGATGGTGTTTCGACTTGTTCAGTTCATGGGAGTTGCTCTATGCAAAGGGTGTTTCCTGTTACCGAAGTTACCTTAACTGAGTCAGGTCGGTGGTGTTCTAACCTGCTTAAATAACTATTCATGTGCCTTTTTGAAAGGCTGGTAAGGTAACTAAAACAAAAGGAGACAAAGAGAAGTGCACAATTAGTTGAGAGCTTTTTATTTCAACTTAAATTGAAAATAATAGTACATGATGAAATTTTAATCAAAGTAGAGGTGTAGATTGTCGGCGTTCCATGTACGCGGGATAAGCTCTCCATCCAATCTTTCCAACCTATATGCTTCATTGCCTAGCTTCTCCCTGACTCTTCCTCGACTCTGACTAGGTCTTCCCAATTGGGGGCCAGCTTGCCCTAGCCTTCTTGTGAACCTGTGGCCTCCAATTTTCGGCACACTAAGTCACCGACCTTGAATTCCTTATGTTAGACCTTTTGATCATAATACTGGGCGGCTATATGTTGGTATGCAGTAACTCGAGCAGCAACGAGGTCTCTAATTTCCTTGATTGTGTCAATGCTTGCCTGCAACAATGAGTCATTCAGGACGGCGCCGAAGCCTCGAGTTTGGATATTGGGGAGTTCAAGCTTGATAGGGAAGACGACTTCTGACTTAAAAGCCAGATGGAAGGGGGTCTCGCCCATTGAAGTACGGTGCGTAGTCCTGTACCCTTATAAGATATTAGGCAGCTCATCAGCTCAGGTGCCATGATATTGATCTACGCGCTTCTTAAGACTGTCTAAGATGACCCGATTCGTTGCCTCCACTTGTCCATTCGATTGGGGGTAGGCTTTCGAGGTGAAGTATACGGCGATAGGGTGCTTGGCGCAAAACTCCCCGAACTTAGAGTTATCAAATTGTCGGCCATTATCTGTGATTAGCGCATTGGGGACTCCAAACCGGTAGAGAATGTTATTTCTGACAAATGTCTCTGCACTTCTCTCCATGATTCTGGCCACGTCTTTGGCTTCTACCCACTTCGTAAAGTAATCCATGGCAACAATTATGAATTGTCGTCCTCTTGATGCTTTCAGGAAGGTGCAAAGGATACTGATTCCCCATTGGGTGAATAGCCATGGGCTCTTCAGGGGTTAGAGCGTGTTGCTAAGTGCGTGACTGATTGGGGCGTGCTTTTGGCATTGCGAGCATTTTTGGGCTATGGCCTTTGCATTTTGTGCCATGGTAGGTTAGTAATATCTGAGTCATAACGCCCAAAGATACAAGGCTTAAGATTGGATATGATTGTTGCACATTCTGGCATGTAGCTCTTCTATAACACGCAGTCTTTCCTTTTCTCGAAGACACTAGAGCAGGGAGAGGCTGATTCCCTTGCAGTATAAGACATTGTCAATTAGTGTGTAATTGGTGGCGTGGTACCGAAGCTTCTTCCACTCCCTCTTGTCCTTTGGAAACGTTCCTTCCTCCAAATAGCTCTGGATGGGATTCATTAAGCTCGACTCTGGAGCAGCTGTGGTCAATTTTAGAACTTTAGCCAAGCTTGGAGTTATGCTTTTTTCCAGCAGGTACTCTATGAAGATCTTGCTATCTTTCATCTTGGGCTTCCGTATGCTAGTGGAGGCCAACTTGGATAGCTAGTCGGCTAATGAATTTTCTATTCAAGGGATTTTCTCAATGTCTTAAGAGGGAAAGTCCATTAGGAGCCCTCTCACCTTCTCCAAGTACCTGGTTATGGTGCTATCCTTAGCTTCATATTCACCCTGGACTTGCTGTACAACAAGCATAGAGTCTGAGAATATCCACAGTTGCTTGGCCCTAATCTCCTTAGCCAGCTTCAGGCTTGCAATAAGTGCCTCGTATTAGGATTCATTGTTGCTGGAATTAAACTCGAACTTAAGGGCGTAACAAATGGTAACTTTATACTGGCCGGTTAGCACAAGGCCCACACCTCCACCTCCTGAGTAGATGATTCATCGACGTAGAGAGTCTAAACTAGTTTGTCATCTCTTAGCGGTCTTTCTTCCCCAGTATGTTTTATTATAAAGTCGGCTAGGACCTGAGCCTTGGAAGCCATTCGTGACTGGTACTAGATTCCGTACGCGCTTAGTTCCATTGCATACTTCATCATCTGTCCAGATGCATCAAGTTTTTGCAGCATGATGCATAGTGGCTGGTCCGTGAGTATAATCACCTGGTGCACCTTGAAGTAGGGCCTTAGTCATTTGGCAGTAATGACAACGGCGAGTGCAAATTTCTTTGCCTGAGTGTACCTGACCTCTGGCCCATGAAATATGTAGTTGACGTAATATACGGGCCTGTGTTCTCTTCCTTTTACTCTGACCAGTATGGAGGAGAGGGCTCTATGGCTTATGGCCAGGTACAAAAATAGATCTTCCCCTAGGATGGGCTTGGAGAGGATTGATGAATAAGTGAGGAAGTCTTGGAGCTGTTGAAAGGCAGCAGCGTACTTAGAGGTCCATTCGAAACCCTTTGGATTTTTGAGGATTTTAAAGAATTTAGTGCATCTGCTAGTGCTCTTCAAAATGAATCTGTTTAAGGCAGCCACCATAACTGTGAGCTTTTGTATGTTTCAGACTAAAGTTGAGGGCTTCATTCCCCTAATGGCCGTGATATTCTCGAGGTTAGCTTCGATACCTCTCTGGGTGACTAAAAATCCGAGGAACTTACCAGAGCCGACGTTGAAAACACACTTCTGAGGGTTCAACTTCATGTCATGTGTGCGAATTCAGTTAAAGGCTTCCTAGAGATCCTTGACATGATCGATCGGCTTCTGGCTCTTGACAATTATGTCATCAATGTACACCTCCATATTGCGCCCAATCTGAAGCTTAAACAATTTTGTCACCATCTACTGGTATGTGGCCCCGGTGTTTTTAAGTCCGAATGACATTACAGTGTAGCGGTATGTGTCGTATTTGGTGACGAAGGAGGTATAGAACTAGTCCTTTGAGTTCATTTTTATCTAGTTATATCTCGAGAAGGCATCCATAAGGCTCAGGAGGGCGTATCTTGATGTAGAATCGATTAGCTGGTCGATTCTGGGGAGGGGGAAACAATCTTTAGAGTAGGCTTTATTGAGGTTGGTATAATTGACACAGATACACCACTTCCCATTCTTCTTTTTCACTAGTACCATGTTAGCCAGCCGCGTCGGGTACTTTTCCTCCATTATGAAGCCGGCTTTGAGCAGCTTTTGCACTTCCTCCTCAATTGCAACTTACCGTTCTGGGGCAAAACGACTCTTTTTTTGTTTGATAGGCCGTACAGTGGTATCGATTTGAGGTTGTAGGTTACCAGGTCGCGGGAGATTCCAGGCATGGCGGACGCCGACTAAGCGAACCTATCTAAATTTGCTAGCTGGAGGGTAATGATTTCATCCTTCACTTCGGCTGGGCTCTTAAGCCTAACTTTTGTTGTTTGGTCGGGAGAGTCGCTGATTTGGACATCTTTAGTTTTTTCTCCAGGATCGCCTCTCTCGCCTGGTCTCTCATGTGGGCCTATCTCTAGGGCGAAGACACTATCGCCTTTGGCCGCCTTAACATACAGCTCTCATGAAAACTTTTGATCGCACCTGTATACTCCTACGCCAGTGGGTGTCGGGAATTTGGCCTTCAGATGCAGGGAGGATGTGATCATCCCAAATGCGTTTAGGCTTAGTCTTCCTAAGAGCGCATTATACGAGGATGGACAATCGATCACAATGAATTCCATGGGTCGTTATGCAACGTGGTCGTCATCGCTAAGTTCCATGTCTAGCATGACAATGCCCTTGGCTAGGACTGTGTTGCCATTGAAGCCGATCAGATTATGGTGGTATGACTTCCTCTTTACTTGCAGCTTCTTCCTCATCTTGTCATATGTTTAGAGGAATAGTATATCAGTGGAGTTGCTAGTATCTACCATGATTTTCAAGACCTCAAATTTTGAGATCCTTGCCCCAATAATCGGGGCATCTTGGTGGGGAGTGTCGACCCTTTTAAGGTCGGCATCGGAGAAGGAGATGGAAATGTTTAACTTCTGCCTCTTCTCCCTAACTGCTAGTACCTCAGATTGGGCATTAACTGAGCTGTTAGTATTTGGCCGGCTCTCAAGGTACGGGCCCACCATAATTACATTTATGACTTGATTGGGGGTGTGGTTTCATTGCCTTCGAGGTGCCCTGTCAATGTTATCATCGAACCAGTCGTTGTTTCACTGATGTACCATATATTCATTGAAGAAGCCGTGTTGAATGGCATATTCGATGGCATTTTTCAATTAGAAGCACTCTTCATTTATACCACTGTAATCGTCGTGGAACTGACAGTATTTGTCGGAGTTCCGGTGACTGGGGTTTCCTTACATTTTCAGTAGCCTTTGCAGCAAGTTTCAGTGTTTCACTTCGGAATAGGCCCGAGCTATAGGTTTATTCAGAGGCGTATACTGGTTGTAAATGGGAGAAGAGAAAGGGTTACGCTTTGCTCATCGTTTCTTCTTCCCGGAGCTTTCGCTTGTCACGCCCTGAAATGGCAGAGTCGTAATAGCCCCGCCGTGTAAACCATTTTTAAGATAAAAGTTGGCCTTACAACTGCTATCCTAGACCTGATCTACACAAGGCGTCCACGACTAACCTATTTTGAAGTAAATAATTTGAAATTTAAATAAATAATTTACCTAAGAAAGTGAGGAAATATATATATATATATATACACTATAATTCAATTATTACAATTAAAGTTTACAATATTTCTACGTAATATATTTCTAGTTATTACATTATTCACATTATTCAAAAATGAGAAATGATAAAGTAAAAGCTTAGACCTTAAAAATATATGTTTATTCTTCAAATGTTTTTCTTTACTCCCCAGGATCCAGCAGTTGCTAGCTTTAGAGTAGTTGTTTACCACTTCTTAGCCAGCACCTGCATGACGTCTATAAGGATGTGAGCAACCACAGCTCAGTTAGTTAGGATGGAGGACTTGAAACTATACCACAAACACAATAAGGTTATCAATTAACTTATTAGGTGCAATGCATGTTTAAGCAAATACCATCGCACGACGTTGTCCGACCCGTTATGAGATTAGAGAAATTGCGCCCACTCTAATCCGGGTTGAGGAGTTGCCATTAATGCAACGGCTCACGACCAAACTCAGGCTTGTGCTATGGAGACATGGCTCCTCCCGTGACTATCTTTGAACCATTGACTTCATCCTTGTCGCGACCTCCTTGCCGCGACCTCCTCTCCTGTCACTTAGTTCGACTAAGGATGAAGAAGGGACCATTTTATAATCCTGTGCTATCCCTTTCGAAGGGGTCGGTATTTGGATAGAGAGTCTTAAGTTCCCCTAATGGGTTGCCATGTAGATCCGATTACGATTATAGGTTGTATATTTGATTAGGTCCAATTTAGGGTGATCAATCATTTCATAGAAATCATACAATACAAGCCAGAGCAACAGACAGAATCATAGCATCACTCATAATCAAGCACATGCACACAACCAATTATCTAACAAGCACAACTAAGCATAATCTTAGGCCTCCAAAATACAACATCGTATTAATCCCAACTTACCTCAACTCCTCACTCACTCACTCGAGGTCCGACTTGCTCAGGTCATCGCCGATCATCCCTATAACACAAACGTGGTTTCAGTTTTTCATATAACTATTATAGGTTCATTTTATCCTATAATGCTTATTGTTATGTGTTGTTTAGGGTTTAATATGCCTAATTATTTAGGTCTTAAGTCTTTTACAATTATTCTAGGTTTAGGGTTAGGTTCGGGTTCAATTTCCGCATCGATTTCTAAATTAAGTTCTAGTTCGATTTCTAAGTATTGTTTTATACTCGAATCCTAGAAATTCGTTTCAACTCATAATGTAAAATTAATCACATTACTTCCCAATCTCTTAAATACCATTATTACCTCTAATTAGTATTTTGTTCCACCCGGTATACTTAAATCCTTATTAGCGTACCGAATTTACTCCTGATGTGAGAAATTTTTATATCTTTCATATAATTACATAAATTTAAGTTTTCTATCTGTTTTATTATATATCCCTATTATTTATATAATATCAATTTTTATCCTAATATTTTCTATTTATTATATTTCCAATAATTGTGTATTATGTACTATTACTTATTATGTACATAATACACATCTAATATTTTTATCACTCTAATTACTCTCTCCTAACATTAATTATCATTTCAAAATGTCTAAATTCATCCTAAATTAGATTTTACACCTAATTACCCTAATTTACAAAATCAGCTTACAATTTACTATTTTTTCCTATTACTCATTTACTACATAATTAACCTAATAATTACATCTAATATCCTAAATGCTATAAGTATCATACTCCATTAGATTTCAACATCCTAAAACATATACTTATTCACTAAATCAGTAATTAACCATTTAATTACTTTATTAACCCTAAATTATCCATTTTATGCCTCATTTTAAGGCCTAAATATTATCCAAAAATTTCGAAAATTAATTTTTGAGAACGGACTTCATATCATTGTTCTATATCATCTAAGTGGTCTACACAAAAATTTTGGGTTCAAAACTACACTCCCAAGGTCATTTATTTTTAAACTGAAGCATGCTCGGTTTTGCATGATTTCTTAAGGACCCTATATCACGAGATATATTTTCATCAAAATAATATTTTTTTTTCTAAAAACTACATACAAAACTATTCTAAAATAATAAAATTCATAATTTTCTAATAATATTTACTATTTTTAAAAAATTACACAAAATCGGGCTGGAAATCGAACTCACCGATTTGGATGGCTTCGGCTACCGTCGGTAGCCATGGGTATGTCAGCCTACCCGGGTGCTGCCACCACCGTGTGATGGTGGTGGCCATCCACTCCCAGCTGCTCGTCTGGTGTGGGTTCCCTTTAAAGGCCCTAATTGCACAGTTTTTCCTATTTTTTTTTCTAACCCTAATTTTTCTCTCAATTTTCACCTCTCCCTAATTTTCTTTGATTTCTAATTGTCCAAATGAGCTTCTGAATTTTTCTCGCTATTTATAGGGCTTTAGGGAAATTATTGTGCATTAATGAGACAAGACAATTGCCTTATCTCTTCTTTTTTCCACTTTATATTTGTTTCATTTTAATTGGTTGATTTTTTTCTTCAATATCTAATTTCCACGCCCCACTTCTGGACTTTTCCTCATTTTTCTATATTTTCCTTAATTACTTATGAATTTTCTTTAATTATTTCTTATTATTTTAGTACATTTCGTATATTTTAAGTAATTACACGTAATTCTACCTATATGTAAATTCATATATAGTACAAATAAATATTCCTAAATATTATTTAGGTCATTCTATGATTTTTAGTATACATATAATTTATTTGTAGCGATTCGTTAATTATCGGAATGCATTTTACGCATTTTCGATAAATAACGAGTTATATATTTAAAATTTGGAACTTTTATAGTCTTTTATTTTATTGCTTATTTTCTCGAATTCAAACTTATGGGATCGTTTTTATTAATATTTCTGGCTTTACTTAAAATTTAGGCTCGACTTGATCTTTGGCTCGATCTAATTTTTCACTCGATCGAAACCTTGAGTGACTGGTTGTGGGGCTTACATCGCCCTCTAGCCTGTTTGACATCCTTTCATTGAGGTGATCTTTAATGGACAATTTCTCCTTATCCTACTTTTCGCTCGACCTTTCTCGGTCGGCATCGCGCTTGGCGTGAATGTTGTCTTCCTAGTCGATATACTTCTAGGCTTTATTCTAGAAGTCAGCCAGGGTCTTTAGCTTGCTCTTCACAAGCAATTGAAAGAAATCTCCTGAGGGTCTGGTGTCGAGTTGTACGGCATGTACAGCGAATCCCTTGTCCAATGGAGGGATCTTGACCATGGTGTTATTGAATCGGGCTACGTAGTCGCTCAGGGACTCGTCCTGCCCTACCTTACGTGGTACAAGGACGATGTGTCCTTAGATGGTGGCTTATTAGCCCTGGAATGGAGGCTGAACTTCTTGGCTAACTCGTTTAAGGAGCTGATTGAATTGTTAGGGAGTTAGTTAAACCACGTCCGTGCTGCCTTCTTCCATGTACCCAGGAAGGCCTTTCATAGTATGGCATCTCCATGATTGTGAAGGTTCATGAAAGTGCGGAAGTAGAGTAGATGGTCATCGGGGTCACTTGTGCCATCATACTGGTCCAGGGACTGAAGTTTGCTGTTGGGGGGCAGGACTTCGTCCAGGATACCCCTAATGAAGAAGGTCTTGTTGCTAGCGATCAACCTGGTATTGCCAACAGGCTTGTTCACTTGTTGCTTGGAGAGCTGCCTTACCATCGCATGCAGCTCATTTAGGTTAGCGTCATTCTTCGGGTGAGCCCGTTGTGCAATTGAATGAGTTTAAACTCCCTACAAGTTGCCAGTATCTACCATGATTTTCAAGACCTCAAATTTTGAGATCCTTGCCCTAATAATTAGGGCATCTTGGTGGGGAGTGTCAACCCCTTTAAGGTCGGCGTCGGAGAAAGAGATGGAAATATCTAACCTCTGCCTTTGCTCCCTAACTACCAATACCTCAGATTGGGCATTAACCAAGCTGTTAGTGCTCGGCCGGCTCTCAAGGTACGGGCCCATCATAATTACATTTATGACGCGATTAGGGGTGCGGTTCCGTTGCCTCCGAGGTGCCCTGTCAATGTTATCATCGAACTGGTCGTTGTTTCACTAATATACCACGTATTCATTGAAGAAGCCGCGTTAAATGGCATATTCGATGGCATTTTTCAATTGGAAGCACTCTTCTTTTGTATCACTGTAATCGTCGTGGAACTGATAGTATTTGTCGAAGTTCCAGCGACTAGGGTTTCCTTACATTTTTTACAGCCTTTGCAGTAAGTTTTAGTGCTTAACTTTGGAATAGACTTGGGCTATAGGTCTATTCAGAGGCGTATATTGGTTGTAAATGGGAGAGGAGAGAGGGTTGCGCTTTGCTCATCGTTTCTTCTTCTCGGAGCTTTTACCCTCTGGCCTGCTCAACATCCTTTCACCGAGGTGATCTTTAATGGACAATTTCTCCTTGTCTTACTTTTCCCTTGTCCTTTCTCGGTTGGCATCGTGCTTGGCGTGAATGTTATCTTCCTAGTCGATATACTTTTAGGCTTTATTCCAGAAGTTAGCTAGGGTCTTTAGCTTGCTCTTTGCAAGCAATTGAAAGAAATCTCCCGAAGGTCTGGTATCAAGTTGTATGGTATGTATAGCGAATCCCCTGTCCAATGGAGGGATCTTGTCCACGGTATTATTCAATCGGGTCACGTAGTCGCATAGGGACTCTAGCTACCTTGCCTTATGAGGTACAATGTGTCCTTAGATGGAGGCTTATTAGCCCTAATATGGAGGCTGAACTTCTTGGCCAGCTCGTTTAAGGAGTTGATCGAATTGTCGGGGAGTTGATTAAACCACGTTTGTATTGCCTTCCTCAATGTGCCCAGGAAAGCCTTGGATAGTATGGCATCTCCATGACCATGAAGGTTCATGAAGGTGCGGAAATGGAGCAGATGGTCATCGGGGTCGCTCGTGCCATCGTACTGGTCCAAAGACTGAAGTTTGCCATTGGAGGGCAGGACTTTGTCCAGGATACCCCTGATGAAGGAAGTCTTGTTGCCGGCGATCAACCCGGTGTCGCCAGTAGGCTTGCTCACTTGTTGCTTGGAGAGCCGCCTCACCACCGCATGTAGCTCATTTAGGTTGGCGTAAAATGCATTTCGATATTTAACGAATCTCTAGAGATAAATTATATGTATACTAAAAATTATAAAATAACCTAAATAATATTTAGAAATATTTATTTGTACTATATATAAATTTACATGTATGTAGAAATCATACTAAATAATTAAAGAAAATTCATAATTAATTAAGGAAAAATAAAAAAAAATCAGGAAAAATAAGGAATGATCCAGATATAGGTCGTGACAGCTAGGAAAAATAAGAAAAAAATTGGCCAATTAAATTAAGACAACACAAAAGCAAAAAATTAAGGGATAAGGTAATTGTCTTGTCTAATTTAATGCACAATAATTACACTAAAGCTCTATAAATAGGAAAAAAAATTTAGAAGCTCATTTGGACAGTTAAAAATCAGAAAAAATTAGGGAGAGGTGAAAATTGAGAGAAAAGCCAAAGAAAAAAAAAAGAAAAGGAAAACTGTGCAGTTAGGGCCACAAAGGAGAACCCAGATCTGACGGGCAGCTGGGAGTGGACGGCCATCACCACCACACGGTGGTGGAAACGCCCAGGTGGGCCGACACACCCATGGCCACCGAAGGTGGCCGGAGCCACCCAAATCGGTGAGTTCGATTTCCAACCCGATTTTGTGTAATTTTGAAAAAATAGTAAATATTCTTAGAAAATTATGAAACTTGTTATTCTGAAATATTTTTGTATATAAGTTTTAGGAAAAATATTATTTTGATGAAAATATGTCTCGTGATATAGAGTCCTTAAGAAATCGTGCAAAACCGAACATGTTTCGGTTTAGAAATAAATGACCTTAGGAGTGTAGTTTTGAACCCAAAATTTTTGTGTAGATTACTTAGATGATATAGAACAGTGCTATGAAGCCCATTTTCAAAAATTAATTTTCAAAAATTTTAGATAATTTTTAGGCCCTAAAATGAGGCATAAAATGGGTAATTTAGTGTTAATTAAGTAATTAAATGGTTAATTACTGATTTAGTGATTAAGTATGTATTTTAGGATGTTGAAATTTGATGGAGTATGATACTTGTAGCATTTAGGGTGTTAGATGTAATTATTAGGTTAATTATGTAGTAAATAAGTAATAGGAAAAAATAGTACATTTTAAGTTAATTTTGTAAATTAGGGTAATTAGGTGTAAAACCTGATTTAGGATGAATTTAGACATTTTAAAATGATAATTGATGTTGGGAGATAGTAATTAGAGTGATAAAAATATTATATGTGTATTATATACATAATAAATAATAGTACATAATACACAATTATTAGAAATATAATAAATAGAAAATATTAGAATAAAAAAATTGATATTATGATAATAATAAAAATATACAATAAATCTGATAGGAAACTTAAATTTATTGAATTAGATGAAAAATGTAAAAATTTCTCACATCAGGAGTAAAATTGGTACACTAATAAGGATTTAAGTGTACCGGGTGGAATAAAATACTAATTAGAGGTGATGATGGTATTTAGGAGATCGAGAAGTAATGTGATTAATTTCACATTATAAGTTGAAACGAATTTCTAGGGTTAGAGTATAAAATACTACTTAGAAATCGAACTAGAACCTAATTTAGAAATCGATGCGAAAACCGAACCCGAACCTAACCCCAAACCTAGAATAATTATAAAAGACTTAAGACCTAGATAATTAGGTATATTAAACCCTAAACAAAACATAACAATAAGCGTTATAGGATAAAATGAACCTATAAGCGTTATAGGATAAAATGAACCTATAAGCGTTATAGGATAAAATGAACCTATAAGCGTTATAGGATAAAATGAACCTATAATCGTTATATGAAAAACTGAAACCACGTTTGTGTTATAGGGATGATCGGCGATGGCCTGAGCAAGTCTGACCTTGAGTGAGTGAGCGAGGAGTTGAGGTAAGTTGGGATTAATACGATGCTGTATATTGGAGGCTTAAGATTATACTTGTTTGTGCTTGCTAGATAGTTAAATGTGTGCATATGCTTGATTATGGGTGATGCTATGATTCTGTTTGTTGCTCTGGCATGTATTGTATGATTTGTATGAAATGATTAATAATTCTAAACTGGACTTAATCAAATATATGACTAATAATCATAATCGGACATGCATGGCAACCCATTAGGGGAACTTAAACTCTCCGGCCAAATACCGACCCCTTCGAAAGGGATAGCGCAGGATTACATAGGATTGCATAATGGTCCCTTCTTCATCTTCAGTCGAACTAAGTGATAGGAGAGGAGGTCGCGGCGAGGGTGAAGTCAGTGGTTCGAAGGTAGTCGCGGGAGGAGCGAGGTCTCCATTGCACAAGCCTGGGTTTGGTCGTGAGCTGTTGCATTAATGGCAACTTCTCAACCCGGATTAGAGCGGGCGCAATTTCTCTAATCTCACGACAGGCTGAATAACGTTGTGCGATGGTATTTGCTTGCACATGCATTGCACCTAATAAGTTGATCGAAAACCTTGTTGTGTTTAGGGTATAGTTTTAAGTTCTCCATCCTAACTTACTGAGCTGTGGTTGCTCACATCCCTATAGACGTCGTGCAGATGATGGCTAAGAAGCGGCAAACAACTACTCTGAAGCTAGCAACTGCTGGATCTTGGGGAGTGAGGAAAAACATTTGAAGAACAGACATATATTTTTAAGGTTTAAGCTATTATCGTTGAAAACGCTAATTATAATAATTGAATTCTATTATATATATTTATATTTCCTCACTTTCTTAGGTAATAAATTACAAACCGTGTACTTCAAAGTGGGTTAGTCGTGGACGCTTTGTGTAGATCAGGTCTAAGATAGCAGTTGTAAGGCCAACTTCTATCTTAGGATGGTTTATACAGCGGGGCTGTTACGACTCCGCCGCTTCGGGAGCGTGACAGTCGTCTTTCGGGTGAGCCCGTCGTACAATTGAATGAGTTTAAACTCCTTACGAGTTGGCTTCCTGATCATTGCTAACTTGAGCTCGATTGCGAGTAGCTACAGACCTTGTCGGTTGCTGTTGTAGCAGCGGATCGAGTTGTTGAGTCCTTCTATTCTACAGCTGTTGCTGGATGTTGTCCCACCTAGTGTGAGCATTTAAAGCTTTGGGGTGGTGAGTTTGTTCGCTGTGGCGCTCTACTTCTTCTAAATGAGCTCGGAGCTCCCTGTTCTGCTTAGCATACTGTTCAACCAGGTTCTTCGCATGCTCCAGGCGTTCTTCTAGCATAGTTCTTGGGAGGAGCTGGTCGCCCTCAGGTGAGTTGTTCAACAATTGTTGACATCCTTGCTCGTCATGCTGAGACATGATATAGAAAAGCATGATGTGGGTTATGTATTTGGTGTGTTTATGATTTTGGGTGTAGGAATTCTGTTTCCCATAGATGACACCAAATGTCATTCCTTAGTTCTTCCCGGTAGTTGACTAAGGTTTGCACGTACTGAGCCTAGAAATTAAGACACGGTGAATGGATGCCAGGAGATTGTCTAACGTGGCTACTCCGATACTTAAGTTAACAATAATCTTTTTACATATAGAGTACCGAGTGCATAGGCATAAAATACATAATTTGTAAAGAGAGTTATCATTAGGTAGATGCTTGGTATTTATAATAGAGTCAAGCCGACCGTTGGAGGTTAGTTGGCGAGAGAGATATTCTTCCGTAAGTGTGAGAGAGTAGAACTGTCGTATCTAACGTGTCCCTAATATTTTGAACATAATTGTTGTATCCTTATCTTATAGTTTATAGTTGTTATAGTTTTTCATGGGCCTAAGCCATTAAGAGCCCGATTCAAAGCCTCGAGGCCTATAAAGATAAGGCTAGTGAGGCAAGACTTGGCGGATCTGGTCAGACTTAAGAAGTTCCTACCCAAAGTCTCTTGTCAACAAATATCATAAACATCTATTTAAATGCACTACTTATAAATATACTTTAATATAATATGCTGAAAAACAACAAAAATAGTAACAATGCATTAAAACATGTGAAAAGGACATCCTTTCAGACAAAAGAAGACACCCGGAAAGTTGAACAACACAGGCTGGTTTATCGAGTTGGACTTATTGAACCCGTTACCGCTTGACATTTCAACGGAAAAAACAAAACATTAAGAGAAGGCATCAAATTGCTTTATTTAGTAACAGTTTCAGCTTCCTCCCCTGGAGTCTTTCTGTCTTCATGACTTGGGTGCAAGGTCAGCTTTGAGCTTTTGGATGGTAGCTAAATCTGTTTTGAAGGATTTCTCTAATATTCCGTCATCAATTCCAGTATTAAACAATGTCACTGGAACCGAAACCGTTCCAGCGTTAGCACTGCCAAATGCAGAGATAGCTAGTGCAACGTCCGTGGTGTTACAGTTGTATTGATAATGGACAAGCCCTTTAGGGAAAATAAACATGTCCCCAGCCTGGAGCCTCTGAGTGAAAAGCTTGTTAGTCGAATCTACGAACCCGACCTCAAGGGTTCCGTGGTACAGGTACAGCAGCTCAGATGCACGAGGGTGAGCATGAGGAGGATTTATGGAGTCGGCCGGAAATTGGAGCATGGCATAGGATACGCTCTGCCCATTGAGGGCGGGGAATTCAGCCATGCTTGCTTTTGTTACCTTGAGAGTATTTGGGGAAGCAGCATCGATAAGAGGTCTAAAGCCACTGTACGTGAAGAAAATGCCACCAAGTGTAATGTTTGGTGTGTAGTAAGTGCCATCGAGCGATGGTGGTAAAACATAGTCGCTTAGAATATCTGGATCACCTGCACTTGCCATATGTGACATACACAGTGCGAGGAGTAATGCTAAACACAAATGGATGCCAGAAGAAGCCATATTATTATACAATGCTGCTGGAGAACGAAAATAGTGTGAGATGTTTGTGTTGAAAGAGGTTTTGCTTGTTGGTATGGTACTTTCTTTTTTGCATGAAATGGTGCTTTTATATGCAAGAAACTAAGGATTAACAAGCTTCGTCCATTTATGACTCTAGTTTTTGTCAATTCAGAAACAAGACATGATGACTCGGGCGTCTACATGGTATTATTAAGGATAATTCCGACATATTCCTTAGCAATTCGGAGCGATGCTTTGGAGCATAAGGGTTGTAATATAATGGTGGTATCTTCTCTGTGAGGGTGAGATTGTAGAGTCGGCCAGGTGATTTCATCGATGCTTATTTAAATAAATAATAGGGAAAGAAGGAAAAAAAAAAAAAAAAGCCACCTTATAGCAGTGCTCTTGAATTGTCAAATATTTCTATAGTTTTACAAAAGATCACTATTGCTTAAGTCTCTTTTAGCTGTAAGCATTAGTTCAAGATGAAAACCATAGCCAACGGTCAATAATGATGGTCAATCATCATGAAAGTTACCTATAGAAAAGGAATAAATGATTTTCCTTTTTTTTTTTTTTAAATGAGTAAATTATTTTCCATATATTTCATACTGCTTTTAATGGTTACTAATAACCATCATTATTAGTAAAACTTACCACTACCTTGTGGTCGTCCGCCATCACTTTTCTAATATATTGTAGAGGGGATTTTGATTGGTTCAGGATGTGTCTTGATGACTTTTCTTGTTTCTGCTTTCGTTTACTTCTCCTGTAGGTGGTGGATGAAGGGCAGGGTGGTGGGAATTCTCCATGAGGTTGAGAGAATTGGCCAGTTGTCCGTATAATCAACGGTGAAATAAAATTGAATTTGTGTTGTGCCACCTGCAGCCAAAGTAGGTAATTCATATTGCCAACCAGATAATCAACAATGGTTGGGTATTTTATTTAATTATTTTCTACTTTCCGATTCTAAGGGTATATTTTATATATTTTACCAGTAATTATGACAATACGTGTATAAATACATTATTTAACATGTGTACTTGGTGAATTACTACACTCCTGAGGTATACTTTTATTTAATATTATTGATTTTTAGTTAATGGTCCATCTAGTATCTCGTTGTATAATAGAGTTTGAGATTTGAATTTTTAGTAGTTAACTTATTTCCCTATAAATTACATATATATATATATATATAATTAAATAAAACGTTTAATAACCCTTATTTTAGAAAACGAATTTCATGAGTTCACTTCTTCAACTTTTATGGCTCTTCATAAAGTTTGTGTTACAACAACAAACATCATCTACTGCACAAAATTTGTATCTCGGAGATTCAAGGTATCACAAAAACATTAAAAGGTTATATGTCGTAACAACCTTTATCTCTATGTTAAAAATAACTCAATTATGATATACAATACTATGTACCAAATGCCAATAATGTTGTATGCTCATAATTCATAAAATGAATAAAGTTTCATCATCATCGTTTGTGTCATGGCTCAAATTCAAGGGCCATGATATTCATCCAGAAAGTTGTCTTGTTTAAGATGTAACAATTGTTCTGTTTATTTTAATCATAAAGGTTCTAGCTTAACACAGTAATCTATTAGATGTTCTATAAAAATAAAATATAAATATGTGTATTTAGGGGAATATTATGGGTCATTTCTTTACTCTCACATGAGCCATCAAAACCGTAGAGAATGAGAATCTCCTATCAAATAGTAAAATGCATAGTAAAAGAAATTCTAAGAACATTTTCCATAATAACTTACGTTCACATCCTGACATAGGTTCTCTTGTTGGGTTTGCAAAAACTCTCATGCACTTAAGATCCTAACTTATCCAATGTTTTTAGCTTTAATAACTTGTACAAAACTATAGGGGAATGAGCTAAAGAACCACGAGTTTAGTAAGGGGCTAGAAACAAAAAGCATATACAAGCTGAGTAAGTTAACTAAGTTATCAAACAATTATGAACAAGCAGTAAGCTATCTATACGACGTTATCCGATCAATCGTAAAGTAAAAGAAACTACACTCGCTTTAACTTAGGTTAAGGAGTTTGACACCACACACTTGCAAATTGGAACCAAACCGGGGTTTGTACATTATAGAATACTCTCTTCTTGAAACCACCTTCGAACTACGATCTCAAACCTTGTCACTTAATTTGACTAAAGGTGGAGAAAAGACTATTTCACAATCCTTATTGAAACAATTTGTATTTGGCTTGAGAATCCTAACCATTACTCCTAGTGAGACGTGATGCATGTTCACTTATAATTTTAGTTCGTATTTCAATTATTCCAGTTAAGGATGATCAATCAATTCATACACACTAAACAAGGTCAAGCAACACAAATATCTACTTACAACCATAAGTAAGCATATACTTAGTCTCCACAATCTCACTTACCTATAACAGTGTCTACTCATATAGGTTTGCTCCTCCATGGACTTCTTCATGTGAAACTCCTAAATAGAGTGGCATAACTTAAGGATGTATAAGATTTATAAAAATGATAGTCTATTTAATTGGTTTTTATTTTAGAACTTAGGTTACTGTAATAGATTGTTGTACTTGACAAGTATAATAAACCCTACATATGGTAATTTTAATGAATTTCATTGATGTCAAACGCTACAATGACATAGGCATTCATAAAAGAGTATCAATTTGTTTATTATATATATGATAGAGGCATGCTTTTATGTATATTGCTTATACTTAATTGTTCATATTAGATCTTCTTAGTGGCTTCCTTCCATCATTACATACACTAAGATTGACTGTTTAATTGATTTTGTTCCTCATTTGGTGTGACAATTGACTGTTTAATTGATTTTGTTCCTCATTTGGTGTGACAAGCTTAAAGGCAATCCCTTAGCTCCATGTTGGTGGTGGTAGAAAAGCATGATCCATGTGCTATTTTTCCTACTCATACATATCTTATTCATGAACTGGGTGTCTGTCTTATTATGCTATTATTATCTATTTAAATTACTTCACCTCCAAGCATGATGTAATAGCTCCATGTAAGGGGCCGATTGGTGTACTTAGGATAGATTAGTCAAGGATAGGTAATGCCTTATGAAGCCTACGGTATTCACTATTACTATGAATTTAGGGAATTTATTTGTTTAGTTTCTTAAATCATTGATAGGATCATATGTCAAATGATGTTCCAGGCGGTTAATCTTTGCATGCTCCAGCAAGGATCAGCAAAGTAGATGCTAAGTTTGGGGTCCCTAAGCTAATCTACATTTTAATCATATATTCTTATTATTTTATTATTTTCCTCAAGACATAAGCACGTATGTATAACTAAAGTCATTCAATTTCCTACATGCAACTTTCATTTGGTGATTGTTATTATATTATATCTCATTGTTTTTTTTTTTTTCCTTTTTGATTAGATCATATGTTTTGCATATGGTCAAATAATCATTATCGTCCTTGTGAAGATGAACTACTAATCAGTATTTAGAACTAAGTCCTATGTGCATTTAGTGTAATTTTGGTTATTGATGTTACTTGCATAGGTCATGTAGTAGATGGATTTATTCAGACTAAGTTATTGGAATCCTGTCATTATTATTACTATTATAATTATTATTATCATTATTATCATCACCAATACCACTTATAGGAGTTATTAATTATGTGGTCTTTATTAAAAAACCTTATTCATTATAAGGCTAAAGATATGTTTATAAATGCATACGAGTATATTTAGATAAACACACATGTCACCTATATGTATAAAAATGTATTTATGTAGCAAGTACACATATTATGATTAGGATATTATAGAAAGCAAAAATAAAATAGGTAAGAGAATTAATAACTTGCTTAAATTTACTGAATATTTGCTTCTAACCTTTTCCCTCTCTCAGCTGCTCTCTCGCTCTAAGCTGCCCTTTTTTTCTCCTTTTTTATTGTGCGTTGATTTTTTTTAGCCTCCAAATGGATGCTTGAGCTTATATTTATTGACTCTTGTGTTACCTAAGGCGTTTTGAAAGATTTATTATTTTTATATATTTTTATTTTCTCTAGCTTCATTTACAAGTTTTAAATAGATCATGCTTATCCTGTGTTTCTCTTAATGCATATGATATGTATTTTTTTTTGTTTGTTTATTCATTTATTATGTATTTTTTAATTGATTATTATTATTTTTCTTTTACTTTAATGTTATTTGACTCTTCGAGTATAGTTTATATATATATATATATATATATATATTCTTTATTTTCTAATGTACCTTAAATGATTTTAAGAACAACTGTACATTTTAGCGTACATTGAACTTTTACTTTTATCTTGGTAATTAAGGTGTAATTCTGTAAACTTTGGTCTATAAGTGGAATCTTGAGAGACTTAACTCAATTTACGAATCTAATTACCAGTTTGTGTTACCCAAAAAGAATTTTCATTAACCCTGATTACTAGGTTTCGGTAAGGAAACTAAATTTTCAATTGTCAATACAGTCTTTAGAGTGTTTATAATTCTTAACAATGTAATAACTATTCGTAAACTAACATAAATGAAGGTTAATTTTTGTAAAATAATACATACTTGGAATTAAGGGAAATTTCCCGAAGTGACATATGGAATTTAGGAAATACTTGTTGCCATAATTTCTGCCCCAGCCACATGGCACCAAGTAACATACTTTAGTAAGTTATGGCAAATTCTAAACTCATATTATCATCATTATATATTACTTTATTATATTCCATTATGATAGGTGTGATTGCAACTGCCATTTTAGATGTCATAATGGGCAAGGTTATAAAAATGTCTATTAACTGTATGTTATATATTAGTGTAATTTCTCAATTCACGTGATGGGATGGACAAGAATAAATACTTGGTTCAATTCATTTGACTTTTGGGTTTAATTTCTTCTTCTTCTTCTTCTTCTTTTTTTCCCTCCAAACTCGTTATTAATTGAAGTCTTAAAAATATGTTATAATAAGACAGATTGATGCATTGAATTTTGATTCATCAATAATAAGATAATTACGACTTATCCTGGTAAACCTCAGTTTATGATCAAACTATTAAAGACTTCAACTCGTTCTGGAAATTTTAATTCCTAGGTCTGTCTCTTCACTTTTGGAACTTTAGAGCAAAATTAGTGAATAACCGGTGAAATTTTTCGTTAGTCTAAATTCCAGGTTACAAGCCTTAAATAGAATTTTCACAGGATGTTAAATCACTTATTCTCAAAATTAAAATTTACAAAATTACTTTAACCTTTTTTTCTTTATACTTCACTATAAGATTTTTGTCAATTCGAAGAAGATTTTTCATGGCCCTACTTACTTAGTTTATCTAATGAAATTAAACTTTTAAAAGTTAATCTAATGCTTTTAATTTTTAAAGAAAGTATTAAGTATTCTAAAGTTAACATGTGAGAAATACAAGGCATTACAGGTTGTATATCGATACAATAATCCATAGTTGTGTTGTATTACAATGAGATGGTTGTATATGTTATGATATGATCAATATTATATAACATAAATAATATAGCATAAACTTTATTCCAATAACTATATTGCTAAACATAATTTGTGACATTATTTTCTTATATAATTGTTATGTATACCACTATATTATATACCGAACAAAAACACTGGCAATTTCATATAAGTTGTTAAAATTTACTGTATAATTCTTAAGTATGATATGGTGGTATACAATTGGCGACTAATTTTATAGTCAGGAAGTGAAATAAATGATAATTATCTTAAAAGAAACCATCTTTAGTAAAGGGTGCTTTTAGAAGACTCTATAACTAGTAGTGGTGACTTGTAAAGTTACTAGAGGAATAATGTATCTCTTTTTGATTTTATGTAAGCTATTATGGATATGTGTCGCTCTAATGCTTTTGGTGATAATTGCTTGGGTCTAAATGTGTTAATTTAAAATTTAAGGAAAATAAGCATGTCCCAGCCTTGAGTGTTTGACCGAGAAGCTTATTTGTAAGAAAAAAGTTATAATATAATTAAAATCTCAATTTTTTTCCTCAAACCTTTTTTTTTTTTTCTTTTTCTCTTTTTAAAGTAGAATTGCTACTATAGATAGCTACCTTTTATTTATATAGTCTATATTACTCAATTCTTTTATGAAAGAATTTTTCGAAATTATTTTGCCCATTTTTATTGTTGATATTTTTCATGGTATACTGATCATTTGTTACAATCTTTATTTTTAATTATCATTTTTTTCCTTCAATTACGGAAAATGAGGAATTTGCATTTTATCTATCCTAAGTGATTATATTACTAAATTACAATAGTTTCGACTATCATTATTTGCTAAAAACCATTAATAAAAGCAATCTTATGAAAAAACAATGATAATTTTAGACAATTTTGTGATGTCGATGATAACAAGCACAACATTTTTCATGGAAGGAACACACCAAATGTGCCTTTCTTTCCTACCCTATTGCTATTTATATTTCATGTTTTCTCTACTTTCTATGCAGTGATTATCCGCTATAGAATTGCCCTATTAAATTACATGGCCGACCCTACAATCTCATCCATTGGATGTAGTGTGCAAAAATGACCCCAACAAGAAAATACCACCTTAACTATTAATCACTCTGGATTACAAAGGAATATGTCAGTATTATGCTTCATGGAGAGGCCGAATCATTTCTTGTTTCCCATCCGACAACAATTAGAATCACGTAAGCACCAACCTCATAGCCCCCATTTCCCGTTATCTCCGAAGCTGTCCAATATTTAACCCTTCCTGTCACCACTCCATTGCCCCCAACATAAAATGCACTAATTCACGCAGACAAGAAACCAACAATCGATCCACTTTCTACACAAATCATATCTCACAATTATCCCTCTCCAACAACATCGTATAACATGGCTTTTTCTGGAATTCAATTCTGTTTAGCATTAGTCCTTACATTGTGTATTTCACATATGGCGAGTGCAGGTGATCCAGACATTCTAAGTGACTATATTGTCCCACCTAATGTTACACTTGGTGGCAGTTTCTTCACATACACTGGCTTCAGATCTCTTATCAATGCTGCTCCCCCAACTGCTTTCAAGGTAACAAAAGCAAGCATGACCGAATTCCCCGCCCTCAATGGGCTGAGCGTTTCCTATGCCATCCTCCAATTTCCAGCCGACTCCGTAAATCCTCCTCACACCCACCCTCGTGCTGCTGAGCTGTTGTTCCTCCTTAATGGAACCCTTGAGGTCGGGTTTGTAGACACGACTAACAAGCTTTTCACTCAGACGCTCCAGGCTGGGGACATGTTTATTTTCTCTAAAGGGCTTGTCCATTATCAGTACAACTGTAACACCACGGACGTTGCGCTAGCCATCTCAGCATTTGGCAGTGCCAACGCCGGAACGGTTTCGGTTCCGGTGACATTGTTTAGTACTGGAATTGATGACGGAATCTTGGCAAAATCCTTTAAAACGGATCTGCCTACCATCCAAAAGATCAAAGCTGGGCTTGCACCAAAGGCATGAACACAGAATTAAGACTCCGAGATGAAGCTGGTTACTAATGAAGGAAATTGACATCTCTTTCTTTATTAATTTTTTTTTCTTCAAATGTTAAGTGATAACTGGTTCAACAGATCCATCTGAGTGAACCACCCGCCTGTGGTGTTCAGTTTCTTATTTTGTCTAAAAGGATGTCCTTTTCACATGTTTCAATACGTAATTTCTAATTTTTGCATACTTTTGATCCTGTCATATTATTGCTAATAATCCTGTAGCAACTAGCAAGTATACGCAAGTCCATGTTAAAATGGATAATATTAGATTTCAGAAAGTAAAAGTTAAACACCAACAGAAAATATTAATAAAAATTGGAGCCATGCGCGTACTTTGTTGTAGCATTGTATTCTGAAACATATCAATATAACCATGGATTCCTGGTTATTTATAACCTTGCTTTTGATGCCACTTGAGAGATGGAAAAGAATTAATAAAAATCTACAAGGAGTTCGATAAATTTAATGGGCAGAGAAGTTCCATATCTAATATTAAAAGGCCATGGAAGAAGTTAAATTAAAAAGGGAAAGGTCAGGCTTAAGATCACAAGTGGCAAGCAGAAGAAAATAAGGTTCTGACTTGTATTAGGAAGCAAATTAGAAGGGAAGATAGTTCTATGAAAGGTTCCATTAATAGATGAAAGAAGAATGTGGCTTCTAGTAACTCGCCAGGATGTTCAGAGCCACCTCGAGATATTGCTTCTAATCGCTGTATTAGAAGAAGCACCTTCTGATAAAGTTCCGTATTCTGATTGAGGCTTCTGATTTGAAGATTATAGTTGACAATTCATGAAAGATTTCTTTCCTATTTCAACTAGATATATTCTTATCTTATTACATATAGTATATCTTCTTTTTAGAACATTAAGAATAATTTTAGATTATACAAAAACTTTAGAAATTAGGCCTTCACAAAATTATTTCTTTCTCTTTAAATTAGTCTTCTAGATAGTTTGCAGGTTTATATATAGATAAGTCATGAATGTAATTCATAGTGATGTCTTTTGATCTAATTGTTGGATATTGTCTTTCTTGTTCCATAGAAGTTCTTTTCTTCCATATTGAAGAATTTTTATTGATCTCATCAATCAATTTTTTTTTTTTTTAATGGTGATGATCACATAAGCAGATTATTCACAAGTTGTATTGTATAATCCAATTGCAACCTTTGATTCTTGCCAACCACGAGTCATATCGGTAATAGAGTTTATTACCTTAATTCATATAAGATTCCACACATAAAGATCATATTTATCATTGCTATACATAAAGATTATGTTTGGAATTTATTCTAAGATTTTGTACATATCGTCTTTTGGTATTAAAGCTAAGGTTTTGCCAAGGCATCCTTTAGATTTATGATGAGTTGCTAAAATATTAGAGAAGAGTAATGATAGTAATAGAATGAGGAGGTAAGTGGGAGTAAGGAAGATGTTGTGAAAATTTTGAGAGAGGGTTGGGAACCTTAGAATAGTAGATGAATGGGGTGTAAGAGTCATTGAGAGCTATTATGGGAAGGTTGGATGTGAGGATATGGAACCTAGGATAAAAGAAAAAAAGGAGCTATAATGAGGTTGGTCAAAGTAAAGTTAGATCGATTGGGGAGTTTAATATAGATAATATTAGAGATGCTAAGAGAGGTGTGATAAGAACCAAAGGCTAATAACACGCTCCTAAGCTTGAAGACTTACTGCCTTCGTATGCCAAGAAGCTTAGATGGACCTAACCCCTAAAGAAGAAGAACTCCTTCGAGCCAACCAAATATGTGTCTTGAGTTTTTCTAACCTATTTACCATCTTTCGAAAGGAGAGAGTTCCCATAGAAGTTGACAGCTTCCATTAACATCAAGGTTCGAGCTCCTAAGAGCCTGATCTATTAGATGACCAAACAAGCATTAGTCTTACACTAAGCTGACCTACAGAAACCTAACTTCTAGATTCCGACAATCCAAGTAATTGCCTATTATGTTAAGTTACTAAGTTTCCAAAATGATGCCACTTGGTTAGCTCAACTTTGCTCAGTCCTGGGCAATTGTTGGGATCACCAGGATAGGAAGTGGATACGTATCCCATCCTTTAACACCTGTCCTGTCCTTAAAAGAATATTCCATTTCCTATTGTTATTGTTTTTACCCTATGTTGTATCTGTTTTCTAATTCTAGAGTAGAAGCTTTTTGTAATTTGGAGTAACTTAGGACTTATCTTAATTAGGGCATATAAATACCCCATATATGTAATAGATACATCATCATTTATCCTCATTTTCAAACATTTTCCTTTTGAGCTAAGTGTTTTACTTACTCTTATTTACTCTTATCTAGCCTATTGTAAGCATGGACTAATGATGAGTGATCTCTTGTTGGATTTGTACGACACATCAAGTGTAACTTGAGCTCGTGTAAAACGTTATTTTGTTATATCTATTGTCGGTGTACAAGAATCCTTGCTCAAAACTTCGACTCTCATTTATCTTTCAAACCATCTTGCAGTTCAGACTTACCTTTAGTTCGTCTGACACCTCTATTTGTGTGTTCATTCATGGTAATGTCTGTATCAAGGTGAGTGGAAATAAATTTAAAGGGGTGTTAAAAATATTAAATTGAAGATTTCTACTTTTACAAGGAGCAACAAACTTGCAGAATTTTTAGATTAGGTATCATAGGTAGAGAAAATATTTGATTCTTATGAATGGGATGATAGAATGAAGGTATAAATGGTATCTTTAGCTTTCACTTTTTACGATAGCCTGTGATAAGATAAGTTACAAGCGTAAAGACATAGGGATAATGATAAAAAAGTGAGGACATAGGCTTTGATGAAGAGTTCAATGAGGCATAGCTTTGCTCCTAACCATCATAAATAGGAGATGTTGCTTAAGTTGCTATACTTGAGATAAGGCAAGAAGAGTATCAAGGAGCATGTGAAGGAATCTAAAACTCTATTGGCCAAGTGTGAGCTCATGAAATCATTGGAGGAATCTATAGCCTAATTCATTAGTAGGCTTAGATTTGGCATAACTAGTGTAGTTAAATATATCAAACCTTAGAGGATGTCATTAAATTAACAAGCTAATTTGAGTAGCATTTGAAGTGTTGATGACAGAATTTTTCAACTCATGACCAAAAATCAAATGATGTGAAAGAGAATTCTACTGTCAAGAAAATAAAGGAAAAGAAGAATCAAGAGCAAGTACAACAGAGAAGAAGTAGATAAGTTAAATGCTTTAAGTATCCAAACTATGAACGTTTAGCATCACAATGTCTTAATAAATGGGCCTTAACTTTGAAGGGTGGAAAATTTGAAAGTGAAGAGGATGTAAAGGATATAATTGGAGAACTAAAGAGAATGATGAAGGATTTTGAAGGTGATGATGTCAATCAAGTGTGTGTGGTAGGAGGTCATTATATGCCACTCGTTCTTAAGTGTGGGAGACTATAAAACCACTTATTGCAACAGAATAGAGAGAGAATTTGTTCTATACTAAGTTTTTGGTCAATAAGAAGACCTATTCTCAATTGTTGACAGTCACATTTTTACCAATGTGACATATATGGATTTTTATTCCTTCAATGGGATTGAAATTAGAACCACCTCATCTTAAACCTGTTGCGTTATATTGGTTTCAAGAAGATGGTGTAATATGTATTACTAGCCAAGTCAAAATTCCTGTTACTATTAGTGAATATGAATATGAATATGAAATAATATGTGATGGTGTTTGTGGATGTTGCTTATATCTTGTTGAGTGGGCTATGGTTGTATTAATAAGGTATTATATGATGATTTCAAGAACATGTACCTTTTCAAGAAGGGCAACAAACAAATTGCATTTCTGTTAATGAAATTAGAAGAAATGTGAAAATATCAAATTGTTAAGGGAAAGTAAAAGTAGGTGTTGAATAACTTACTTGTATGAAAGCTTTTTTATAAGCTTAAGTAGAAGTAAGATTCAACAATGAGTCTTTGTCAACCTTGATGAGATGAAGAGGATCAATCGAAGTTTTAAACCTAATTTTAGAATGCTATTGAAGAAATTAAATTTAAACAAGGAAGGTCAGGCTTTTGTTCATAAGTGGCGAGCAAAAGAAAGATTCTCACTTATAGTGAGAAGCAAATCAGAAATGAAGATGGTTTTGCAAAAGGTTCCATTAAAAGAATAAAGAAGCATGTGACTTTTAGTAGCTTACAAAGATGTTTAGAGATACTTCAAGATATTGCTTTTAACTACTACACCAAAAGAAGCAACTTCTAATAAAGTTTTGTACTTTGGAAGGCAATTCACTTTCTATGTGAAGCTTCTAACTTGAAGATTAAAGTTGCTAGTTTATTGAAGATTTTTTTTTCTTATTTTAACTAGATATGTTCTTATCTTTTTAGATATACTATTTCAACATGTTTGCAATCATAAATGTAATTCATAGTGCTAAATTCAAATATTATCTTTATTACTTTAAACAATATCTCTTTTTTTTTTTCCATTTACACTAATGGATGGCGCTCCGATAATGCATATGCTAAAATTTGTAAACTTTAATCTTTTCAACCAATAAATATTCATAGTAAGTAGCAAAAGAAAATGATATATTTTTAATCATAATTATTTCTTCAAACTAATAATTGTTTACACCAAGGTAAATGCAAATAATGTTATTGCTTTTTTATAATAAAGCGAACAAAAAATGAAGTGTTGAGTAGAAATTTTCATTTTTTAAAATATTGACTTTTGATTCCTATATATTACCCACTTATGTAAAGGAAAAACATTTTCTAAATCAACAAAATTTTAATTATTGTGGAATTATTTTGAGCTCCCTCATATTTTAATTCATAATTAATAAAACATTTCATGCAAATAAATGTAATCTTAAATCTCCAACATATCAATTAAATAAGATGACCTCAATAACGAAGTTTTTCCATAGTTTTTATAATAAATGGGATAGCAAAATCTCGTTCTTAATTGGCAAATTATAAACTACACCTTGAATTTGAAAAATTGAAATTCCATCACTTATGATTACTATTTATTCCTACCATAAAAGCCTTAGCAACAATAACTATTATCGAATATTCCATCATACTAATTTGAAAACTACCACATGCGTTAATCAATCCATAGTCCTTACTCCTTTTTTTTTTTAAATTAAAACTACCAAATCACTCCATTATGTATTTATTTAGCCACATTCCTTGTCTTTTAAGGGAGTCGAATGATTATCTATCCCTATTTAAAAAATTATCAATTTCTATTTAAAAAAGTGCCATTTATACATAATAGATTTACATCCTCCCATAACACATATTCTTTTCATTTCTAATCATTCTTTCCAAATAATAAGAAATCTTAATTTTTCTTCCTCATTTTTCCATTGCTTTTCCATTTACTCAAACTTAGTGTTACTTAAACATAGTATTATAGTTTCAACATTAGACATTACAATAGACATTTCTAATCATTCTATCCAAATAATGGGAAATCTAAATTTTCCTTCCCCATTTCTCCTTTCCTTTTCCATTCACTCAAAAATAGTGTTATAGTTTCAATATTAGACATTACAATTGTATCTATTAAAAGAAATGATTTAAAAAACGTTTAAACAATACTATACATTCCCATAGAATAAAATAATCTCAAAAGAATTATAAATTATATTGTATTCAAATGTAGTTAAGAAGATAAACAATGAAGTGAAAAGCAAAAGGTATTAAAATAAAAACATATCATATATAATAAACAACATTAAGTGAAAAATAAAAAGTATTAAAACAAAAACATATCACAAATGATAAAAAAAAAAAGAGAAAATTTTTGCACTTTTCTTCTCGAAATGACCTCACTGTATTTACGTAAAGAATCAAATGTGCGATAGAATGAGCTAAGAAGATCTATAGCACCAAGTTCACCAATTTTTTTACTTTTATCTTTTATTTGGCCTTTCAGTTCAATATATACTAAGATGCAAAAATATAGTACCGAGTAACTTGTAAAATATTGGTAATAAGAAGAAGAAGAAAAGTTTACACTCTTCTTTATGAATTGACCTCACTGCATTCATGTGAAGCATCAAATGGATGACAGAAAGATCTAAGAAGATATATAAGACCAAGTTTATCAATTTCCTTACTTTATCTTCTATTTCACCTTTCATTTCAATATATACTAAATTGCATTACTACAAAATTTTAAAATATTAACTAATAAAACCCATATCTTCAATTTCAAATAAAAAAGATCAAAATTACTAAAAACTAAATCATATATATATATATATATATATTTGTTGATTAGAAATCACTTCATAATACTAAAAAAAAAATCATATTTAATATATAAAAAAAAATCCAACAAAAGAACTCAACAATTACATGCGATATCATGCTCTTCGTTTATTTTGGAAAAAGAGGAAAATAATTAATATGATAATGGTGTTGAACATCTTCCATTACAAACAAAAAAAATATTAAAATTACTAATAACCAAATCATATTTAATATAAAAAAAGTAAAAGAAAAATCAATAATTCTGTTGAGCGCTTTCATTTTCAAATCCTCATGATGGACTCTTGAACTGCTGATTCTTCAAAATTGTGAATTAATATTGTCTTCTTTTGACATATGACAAATGTAAATGAAAAGTAACAATATGGAAGCAAGTTAAAGTGGATGCAGGAAAAAGACCATGTTAGGAGGGAGAACAAAGAATGGCAATTATGGAGTATGCAAGGATATTAGAATAATTTTATAATCATACGTGTCCATGGATATTAGAAAAAGGTTTTAAAATATGGTTTGATGAAATTGAATTATTCAGTTGTGGCTTAATAGAGATAGATAATGGAATAGTTAATAAATGGAATCATTAATGCAATTAATAATAATAATGACAGTAATAATGATAAAGATATTATATATAAAAATAACCATCTTCAAAGTAATTAACATTTATAATATTAATGAAATATTATAATAGATGTAGAAATAATAATATTTTCATGGACAATTTGGACAAATTAAGAAAAGCCACAAAACCTATTTCTTTCTCTTTAATAATATAAATATAGACAATTGTTATTAATCTTATCAATCAAAATATTCTTTGGTTGCGGTGATCCCTTATTAGATAATTTACAAGTCATACCTTCTAATATAATTGCAACCTTTAATTCTTGCCAACCAGGAGCCATATCAATAGTAGGAGTTCAAAACCACAGTTCAATTATTAAACTAAATTCTTTAGTATGTTAATTGTTGATATCACTTTTATTTTTTATGCCACAAACGTAACAACCCACAAATATATTTCTTTTCTTTATACAATCTTATAAAAATACCAAAAAGATAATATTTTTATCATTGTTGAGCATAGATATTGTGTTTGGAATTTATTCCAAGATCCTTTCATTGAACTTGAAAAGCTTTTTTATTCTTTTTCGTTTATATAACGAATTCCCACAAGAACAAATGAATATAGATGCTGAGTAAAAGAATAGGGGTAGATATACGACGCGAATAGAATATATAAAGTATTTTGACTCTATTTACTTTGATATGATATATGTTTATTTTTCTTCTTAAAAAAATTAGATAAATATAAATAAAATAAAATTAATTATATAATTACCAATACTAAATGACATTTTAAAGTAAATTGAAAAATCCCTACTAGGTCATTCTCGCACTTTAAATATGCAATTTTAAGTTTTACAATTCTCCTGTTTGCTAAATGCAACTTTGTCGTGTTCTGATTTCAACAAAATCTCGCAATTTCCAAATGCAAGCTACTTATAAGATCCAATGTCTCATCTTTAGCATGCAATTTAATAACAGTAAATATGTAATTTTTTTTATATAATTTGTATTTATATAATTATTATATATCTGGATGGGTAAACATGTAGAAAACTCCTATTTGGCTATTTTTTTTTTTTTTCCTTCTAGTTCTAAACTCAATCGGGTGGGAAACCCACTACTTATAAAATCTCCAGCAGTTACAAGGCCCTTATGATACATCATAGGAATTCAATCCATTCTGATACTTCACCAAATATACAAAACATTGTCCTCTTCTAGTTTCTCGTAGAAGATAATCACTTCTGAGTCCATATAGAAGTTACTCTACCTGCGTGCATCGTTAAGCTAATCAATAATTCAAAGTAAAAGAATCTTACAAAGCTTATCTCTTAAAAGATTAGAAGTAATTCTTTATATCTTTCATAAAGGAGCACAACTTCTCATGTAAAATCTTCGTATATAGCAAAACTTCATACATCGATTTTTTCGTGTTTCGATTGAAGTAATTACTTCTTAACATATCTTAATGATATCATGATGTTTTCAATTAAGCAATAGGATACAAAATCTGTCAAATGTATATAGTTTTGTGGTATCGTTGTAAAGTTTTCAATTTCAAAATGATTTTATTTGTGTTTTCCTTTAATCAAAATGGTTTTTGAAAAAATAAAATAAAATAAAATAACCACGATTTCTTTTGAAAGAAAATGTGGTCGAGTTTTAGAAGTGTGTCCGCTTAATTTAAACGCCAATTGGAGGAAAAATATCTTCTATATATAAGGAAACATGTTTAAGAAAAATTACCTTTTTTTTTACACAAGAGCTTAATATTTCTAATATGTTCTTTAAAAAAAAAAAAAACTTATCAAATAATAATGAAAATGATTTCCCCGGAAAAAACACACGCACACACACAATTTCTTTTGCGTATGAATTAATGTAGCCACCGGTAATAAAAATAAAAATAAAAACTAATGTAGCCGACCTCGTGAGAGATTTCATCCAACTTGTGATTCACTAGTCCTTTTGCCTGATTGAGGGTAATTTTTGTGAGTTGAAGCTCTACTTGTGAATTTTACTATCAAACACTTCAAGGACTTCATAAGCAATTAAGAGGTGATCTTATCATTATGGGGAACAAGATTTATTACACAATTGTTATCATCTACTCCCATCATCATTCACCGTTATAAGATACTAATAAATGCATCTTCTTTTAAGACTAGCACAACAAAAATATATGCATGTTTTGCACAACAATTAAAAATTATTTATATCATTGATATGTCTTATATAATTATTTAAGTCACTATGAGGTGGTGGGTCTGGTCTTGCCGACGATGGCAATAGAACCCGGTGGTGATGGTGGTAGTAGCTTGGTGGTTATCGTTCGCAGGACAATGATGCAAAAAGTCATGAATAATAGCCATTAACAGGAAAGAAAGTTATAAATCCCTATTCAAAATTTTCAGCAATTAGGTTTCGTCGTGAAAATAACCATGATTCATCCTGGAAATAGCTATCCAAACGACCACATTTGTTCGTGAATCCATGTTTTATTTTCATTGGCTACTAATTTAAAAGAAACACAGGAAATCCAAGAGCATAAATTAATATTTATCAGCTTCCATTATTATTATTATTATTATCATCATCAATCCCATTCTTTTGTTAGTCCTAGGCTTTAAGCGCAGACTTGAGCTTGTTGATTGTGCGCTTATCCGTCTTGAAGGATTTCGCCAAGATGCCATCGTCGGTGCCGGTGTTAAACAAAGTACCAGGAATCGAAACGGTCCCAGCATTGGCGCTGCCAAAAGTAGAAACAGCAACTGCAATGTCCGTGGCGTTGCGGTTCAGCTGATAGTGAACAAGGCCCTTCGGGAACACGAACATTTCGCCAGCATTGAGCTTTTGAGTACAGAGCTTGTTAGCCTCACTGTCCACCACAAAACCGACCTCCAGGGTTCCATAGAAGACGAATAACAGCTCCGCCGCACGGGGATGGACGTGTGGAGGGTTGAAGGAGCCGGCCGGGAACCTCAGGACAGCGATCGAAACGCTCTGCCCGTTGAGTGCAGGTAATTCAGCCGCACTAGCTTTTCAGTACTTGAAATTTCGGCACTTCGAAATTGTAGTTGAGTGATCTCATGGCTATGTATGTGAAGAATTTGCCATCGATTGCAGTGACATTTGGCGGGACTACAAAGTCAGTGAGAATATCAGGATCACCAGTACTTGCGAACGGGGAAATAGACAATGTCGGGTCAACAATAGCGAAGAAAGCTTCAGCCATGGAGAAAGTTGATATCTGATGTTTTAAAAAGTATGCTTTTTCTACTGATTGGGTTAGACTGACCGACTGACTTCCTTGGTCGTTTGTCAACACGATTTGCTGCTTTAATTCATAGGGTGAAACCTAAATGGGGAAAATAAAAGTTAAATCATTGCCGTCTTAGGAGGTACAGGAATTGGAGACTACAACGTTACGGTGGGAATCCTTTTCAACATTTTTCAATCGGAAAACAAAGGGGATTTTGCGTCTTTTACAATGTTGATTTGGAAGTAAATTCAAAAGTTGTCAAGGAAATATCAAAATTCAAAAATCTTTTAATCTTATAATTTTAAACTTAAACTCGACTAATTTAAGTCAATTTTGGCTCTATCATTTATGAAAATTATTGTTCTAATTAATTCAGAACAACACTGATATTTAAATTTTACTAACATTTAAACTTATTCTCAACTTAAATTCAATCAAGTTTATAAATCATAAAATTTGAGCTTGATTCAATAAATTACTCGAATAATTCAAATTCAAACTCCTACTCAACTCAACTGTTTTTAAATTCAACTGGAGTAACTTGCCCTTGACTTTTTCTTTACTTCTTAGACCAATACATCAAGAGAATGAAGATCAAGATAAGCAAGCAGCAGCTCCTATATGTGTATCTCCTCAAAATCTCGAGCCATATTTTGCCCGTTACGTACTCCTACCTCAGTAAATTCGAGGTCCAACCAAGGGGTGGGATAATCACATCGCCTCCTTGATAGCTGGCCAAGCTGCTCCCATTGTACATTAGGTTTTTTTTTCTTCTTAATTGTTCCATTTTTTGGTTTTGTTTCTATTTTTAAAATTTTTCAAAATATATTTGAGATTAAATAGAAATTTTTTATAATGCTCTCATGAGAAGAGAATTGAAAAGTATTAAAATTCATCATATTAGGTTCACGTAACATAACGATATCTTATAGTACGATAAGCTTATGCTAGAAAATTAGATTGTCAAAATCAAAAGTTTTAGATTTCAATTGCCAAAACTCCAACACCTACATGATTTCTAGTGGTTTTTTATGATCACTTGATATAGTTATCATTGATTTGTTATTTAGTTTGTGTATCAATGAAAGAGAGGTTTGGAAGGAAGGAAATTTAGAATGGATTGACATGTGAATGAATTAAACTCAGAAAAATGTTTACTCCAAAAATGAAGAGAAAAGAATGAAAAACTATTAAAATTATCAATTTTCCCTTCATAAATGCCATTTTTTGAACTATCACCTTGTAAATGACTATTTAGTCTTTGTAAGTCTTCAAATTTCAAAAGAATCAATTGTTCACTCAATTTATTGCGTTCACTTCCCTTTATTTTCCAAATAATATAAATAATTAAGCTTTGTCTTATAATTCTCACTTTTCACTTTCTCTCCTCTCTATGAGTATCACTATAGGAACACATTGCCGGTTCCTAACGCAATAAAGTGCATTGCTACATAAGGGAACATGCCTTAGTCTTTATTATTATTTTTTTTTTTAACTTGAAAAAATGGGTTATATATGTAGTGTCAATATATCAAATATTGTATAGATATTATATTTATTGATACACAAAATGTATTTATAAAATATTAAAAGTAGTGATCTAAAAGTTATAATATGGGCCAACAAATATATAAATAAATGTTAAAGAATTTTATGAAAGAATTTAGGGATAAAGTATAGGGTTTCTTAAGAGAGAAAGTTCCTAAAAAAGCCAATGTGACAATGCAAGGAATTTTTAAAGTTTCTTAGAGACTAAAGTTGCTCTAATTTCTTCATTCTTCCCAAACAATATTGTAAATGACTCTTGATATAATGATATTAGGAAGTTTCAGTTAATAGAAATGAAAGATGGCAACAAGGAATTTGTTTTGTTTAGTGTCTGCATTTGTCTTATCCGGAGTTGTTTCCTAGAAAACTTTGTAAAAAGACATACAAATAAGCTGAAAACATCTCTTGCTTCCCCCCTTGATTATGCTTTTCATAACCAAATCTTTGTAGTATCAATTGGCTGTCATCTCCTTTGATTAAACTATTCTTCCATCTCCCCTCAAACTTGCCGCCTATATATAAAGCAGCAATTCATGCAAAGGAACCAGCAACAAGAGCACTTTCTATCTAATTTGAAGAAAGTTCACTTTTGGTTTGAATTAACCTAAGACATGGCTTTAGCTATCGCCAAACTTGAATTCTTCTTTGCAGTAGTTCTTACTTTATCTATTTCCCAATGGGCAAGTGCTGCTGATCCAGACATTCTCACAGACTTCTTAGTCCCACCCTATCCCACTAAAGTTGATGGAAACTTCTTCACATTCACTGGATTGAGAGGATTCATGGGTAACTACACGCCCTCGACTTTTATGGTACTCAAAGCAACCATGGCTGAATTCCCTGCTCTCAATGGGCAGAGTGTTTCCTTTGCCCTCCTCGAATATCCAGCAGGCTCTGTCAATCCTCCCCACACTCATCCCCGTGCGGCTGAGCTATTATACCTCTTCCGTGGGACCCTTGAAGTAGGTCTTGTTGACAGTACAAACAAACTCTTTACTCAGAAACTCCAAGCTGGCGACATGTTTGTGTTTCCTAAGGGCCTTGTTCATTACCAATTCAACGGTGCCGCCGATGAGTATGCAATTGCTCTCTCCGCTTTTGGCAGTGCAAGTGCAGGAACCGTTTCAGTTCCCGCAACTTTGTTCGAGACTGGCATTGATGATGGGGTCCTGGCAAAGTCCTTCAAGACAGACGTACGCACTATCCAGAAGCTGAAGGCTGGGCTTAAAGCTTAGGATGAAGAGTTCGGGAATTATCGATAATAATCTAATTCTTGATATGCACCTTTCGTGTTGGATGTTTTGAACCGTCAAGGTCTTGAATAGACACTAATAAACATCATGTATTCCTCAGCTTCTTTCCTGGGTTGCAAGTTTATCCTCTGAAGCGTCTCTACTTGATGTATGTTAAGGGAAACAGGCTGTACTGTATCTACTCTACACAATAAAATAAGCCAAATCATCGGATGAATTATTCTTTGTTAAAGATTGTTTCACTTCACGCCTAGGGATAGTTTTTTTCCCTTTAGATAAAGAGAAATGAACGATTGAGACAAACAATGGGATTTGACATTACAAGAAGAAGACAGATGAAATCCACCTGATAGATAAGGAGCTACATATATCCATAGTCGCGAGAGCAGTTTCCAATGGCTAGCACCCCGTAATTTTGAATTTTTTTAATTTATAATAAACTTGATAAAAATTAAATTGACTTTTATAGTTTCAGCTATCTAAAAATTAAAATTTGCGATTAATCCTCTCGATCTCGTTCGGAGACTGTTTGGAAGGCTGCAAAAATCTCTGATAGTTATTATTCGATTGCGACCAAAATCACCACTAAGGATTTGATTTTGTGACCAAACTAGCCTTTGATCATCTTCAAAAAGAGAGTTCTTTTAGCGGAGGATTCGCTTTCAATTGGAATTGGCGGAAGCCATTACCACCCATCAAAGCATGTAATGTATTAATATCGTCTTAAGTTTCTCTCTTATTTAGACGCAGCTTTATTACATAATAGCAACAAAACCTATGTTTTCTCTTTCTTTTTTAATTTTTTAATTGAATCTTAAACAACAAGTAAGCCAGACTTATTCGCAAATTATTTGAGCTCAGCTCAAGTTCAATTAATAAACGAGTCTAATCAAATCGAGCTCCAGTTTAAGATAATGCTTATTTATCTAAACAAATCAATCTTAACATTCAGTTCACTAGCTCGTCTAGGCTCATAGCACGTTTACGAGCTTCTACATATTATGAATATTATATATATATATATAATTTAATTCTTATTCATTATTTTTTAATTTATTATTTAATTATTATTATTTTTTATATATTTAAACTCGCGAATAGACTCAAAATTAACTTACTTTAGACTCCACTTGATTATTATATAAGCTCGAGTTGAACTTAAAATAAAACACATTCATTATAAATGAGCTGATTTTGAGCCTTAAATTACAAGATTAATCGATTTAAATTTGAGCTCAATAATTATTAAAGAAACGAATCGAAACCTTTAAAAGTGCCTATTCCAGTTGAGCTCAATGTCCTCTAAACCTCATGTTTCCTAATCTAAACGTCTCTTGACGTCAACTTCACGTAAAGGACGTCATTATAGGAAATTCCGTTTAATGATTCTTGCGGCAGAAGCTTATTCATATTCTTCACATGTTCTGCACGTAGAAATAATTTTAATTCATTACCGAGTATATACTGCAATGTAGACGGCTTCTACAAGATTCACTAGCGTTGTCCTCGTCATTTGAGTACATTTTGCAAATTCTATTCAACTATTAGTTCCTTTTCTCCTACTTCTGTCCTTCGTAATCTGTACTACATATTTTGTCATTAGTGTCTTCTATAGGTATTATCAAACATGTATTATTACTAGGTTAATATGAAACGCGTATTAAGTTCAACAACAGGTGTTTAACTTGTGTCAACCTCTTCCTTCCACGAATTTTCATGAAGCTTTCAATCTGTCCATATCAGTAACTTTTGATTATTTACCAATGCCACAAACTAAAATAATGTTTCTTATCACACATACAATATCTTTTACCTCAGGTTCTGCATTTTGTTGCTGTGGCTTTGACGGTTTTAATCTTACTGATTGATAGTTGAGTGTTATTGAATGATATAATTATTAAGTGTGATTACAATTTTTATATATAAGATAATATAACCCTAACTTAATTCTTTTACAAGGAAATTATTAAAATAACTCAATAAAAACACAAGAATATATACAATCCTATTAATAACATATCCTCTAATTTTTTTTTCTATTTTATTCACACATGTAATAACAATTTAAATTATAAGGAAAAGATAATAATATAATATCAATTATTAATTTATAAATTAAAATAGCATGATTTTCCAGATAAAATGGTCCTTTGAGACGTTTTTACGTCTACTATTAAAAAATTTGTAAATTTTTAAAAAGTATATCCACTTCGCTGGTCGTACAAATGTCCGCCATGAAAAATAAATAAATAAATAAATACGTAAAAGTGATAGAAACAATAAAGATGAGATCCAATAGACCTTTTTGTCTTTTATTCGCGGCTGCTACGTTGTTGTCTAAATCTTCTTTTCCTTTCCATATCTTTGGGGGAAAAAGAGAGGTTCGAGACCTATTTCTTTGAGTAGAGGAATGAGGATAATATAATATCATTAATACCTAGATGAATTTTTGAATTTATTACCAAGTGAACATTATAGAAGACATACAATTGAGTCCAAGATGAACATTGTAGTCTCCAGTTGCTATTCAAACTCTTAAGCTGGCAATGATCTAACTACTGTCCAGTTGTTCAGCCTATAAGCCAAGTCAACGTATGCAGGCTACAGCCTCCATGTGCTCAATTTTGCTGCCCATGTCAACAACTCTCCAGCACGCTTTGCAATTTAGAAGCCCACGCCTGGAATAAATCACCAGGGGCATTGTCCACTTCAATGATTCCATGGAATTAAGTGCGAGAGTGAAGCTGGAATAACAACACAATTTTAGGTGTCATTCCTTAACTTAGACCTAAGCATGGGCTGAATTGTGAACCGGCCTGATAGTAACCAGATCGTTCTACAGCAACAAACTATTGAAATTAAAAATAAGATAAAATAAAAAATTAATTAATCATAATGACCGCTCCCTTCCCCAAGTCCCCTAGACCCCTATCACCTCTTGTTCTCTATCTCTATCCTCTCTTAAATTTTTAGGCAAATTTAACTTTTGATGCATGAGTAATAAATTTTAAATTTATAACTTAAAATTTGTAGTGTCGAACCATTTAAAATTTGAAATATCAAACGATGCGTTCACATATTTCTTGGTCCTTATAAATAGCGATTTTAAGTCTAACAACAATATTTATTTTACAAACTAATTAAATCTCTTCAACTCTAATAATTCTGCCTTCAATTTTTTTTTTTCAATTGCGAAACATTGTCAAAAATATTTTTTTCTACTAACCATCAATATTTGTACATAATTCTTTACTTTACTGCACAGAATGATTTTCATTAGCAAATAACAAATAATACTGATATACACATACCCATCATATAATTTTTGTTTTATTTTCTCTTATATATTATTTCTGCCTTTCATTCATAAAACTTTACTGTAGTAAATAAAAGAAAAAACTATTAGCATCGATGAAAAGATTTTTGCGACGTATCTTCTCTAGTAAAAAGCATGGTTCATCATCTAGTGGTAAAAGTAAGGGTAAGGGTGTTGGAATTTCCAGTATGCCGTCTACACCACAATCGTTCGAGGATGTTTAGGTGTCTCAGATAATAAGTACGACCTGAATGAATAGAGCACATACAATATGGTTAAGAAAGTGGAAGAAGAAGTTACACCACCTCCAGACTTCGATATAGAACCTCATCGCATAAATAATCATGGCATACTACTTCTTGAATTTAACGTTGAACATCAACGCATGAGTTACCGGTGTACGTCACCTCTCAGTTTCGAACATTTATGCATGAGTGTCTCTAAATATCATATTAGATTCGAATCTCCTTGTATGAGTGTCCCTACACAACCCGCAAGACTTGAACCCCCATGGATGAATTGCCCCGCAAGCACATTTAAGGATGAGGAAAATAACATAGAAATTATTTTCGAAACACAAGAGTAACATAGGGGACAATATGGGCACAGTAGTTCGAGACCATCTGGGTTGAGTAAGCCCCTTAAACTTAATAAGTTTAATATTTTTACTACTCATTTCCGTAAAAAGGAGAACTCAAGGGCATTTTACAACTACTGCAACGTGAGTTACTCATTGATATGCTACCCTTAATAGGTACTTAAGGTTGAAGCATCTCGGGGATGTGTGAATAGATAAAACGCGGCAACAAATTACCCGGGGGGGTAGTCCATTTAATCAAATGCTAATGAGGTATGATAAAGAAAGGCATAAGTATAACCTAGCACAATACCTGGCGAACATGTACTTCTCATTCAACGCGGGTATATCAGAGTAACAGAGTCAATATAAGCGAGAGACGCCCAACCCCAGCTTATGACAGCATAGCGGCAAAATTTCAACTCGAGCTACGCAAGAGCTTTACCACAAAGGTAAGAAGGAGCTTGTAAGTAAGTTTACTTCTCTCAATACGCAAGTGTCCATATGTGTAAACATATAGACGAATTCTTTTCATAATAATTCTTATATGGGTGTTACTATTCACTAGGTAGACAATAATTAGTAGCTTAATAAACAATTATTGGCTTTAAAGGTATTAAACGATCGACACACAATACCAAACATTTATAAAATTATTAAAAGAATCCTAAATGAGTACAAATTAATAAGAAAAATTTTTTTATTGGTTTTGATAATACAACTATCAATACTGCATCAATATTTGATTTGCAAAGTTACTGTCAACTAACGTTGAGGGACATTTTTTTCCACATAAGTTATGCATGTCATATTCTTAACTTGTGTGTCAAGGATGGCATTGTAACTTTGCATGATAGTATAGCTCCGATTAAGAACATCGTCAAGATAATAATGAACAGGCCGTCTCTTTACAAAAAGTGGAGGAACTTTTATATGGAGTGTAGGAAGAAGCCCCGGAAGTTTAAGATAGATGTGTAGCATCGCTGAAACTCAACTTATGAGTTGTCGTGTTGCGGATCGTAGTCAAAAACAAACAAGGCCAGTTACTGAATAGGTTCAAGTTTACAAAAACTTGAAAAGAGTCAATGGGGAAATGTATGAAATGGTGAAAGTAAAGGATGAAAACAGTAAACAAAACCTACGAACAGCTCTAGAGGATATGACGCACCAAGAAAACTTCCGAGGACTCACGGCACAATTCGATATGACACACAAATTGGTTCAATAAGATTATTCGCCACCTAACCTTATTTAAGGAAAATAATAAGAGTGATGCCGAGAGTAAACAACAGTATTTATGCAGGAAAGAAGGTACTCAAAAGTGTATTAAAGATTATCTGATGTCTTACAATTATAAGTATAAGGATATTTATACTTGCAAACTAGGGCAACTTGCTCAAAAGGGAAAAAAAATAAAAACGACATTTCCTAAGAGGGGCAATGTACATGTTATAAAGGGAAAAAAATGAATATATAAGGAAAATAATCATTAGTGTTATAGATTCTACATGTGATACTGTACACATAGAGATGCGGCATTGGCGAGGTCGCTAGGAGATACGGATAAAAAAGTATGGACGGATAGGTTTGTCTAAGTAAGGATGGCTTAATCAATCCGGATTCTCTCTCTCGGCTTGTCGACAAAGATAATGCTAAGTGATTGTATGGCTTGACATCGGAGAGTTCTCATTTACTTGGCAAACCACAAAATAATAAGCTATCAACAATATGGCATTAAAGGTGATTCGACAAGGAAATACTCGGCTTTGGAAGGGAAGTACTCTGCTTTGGAAGGGAAGTACTCTGCTTTGGAAGGGAAGTACTCGGCTTTGGTAGGGGTTAGTTAGTTTATAAGGATTCAACATACCAACCCCTCTAGTCTTCGAGCTTGGCTACTAGTCAAGGGTTCCGTAGCTTGATTCCCATCATGTTGCATAGCATAGTTCCTTACAGCGAACTGTTGTATGACTTCACAATGTACAACATGTAGAGAGTTAACATTTGCCCCAGTAATTGAGATATTTGTATTCAATTACTAAAAGTTTTTTGTGATGTTACTAAGATTTTTTCATAAGTTTACAGGCGCAATGTTCACTCGTTTGTTATGTCAATCGTTAGTATAGTTGACGTGCTGCTTCAAGCTCGTAAAGACCCAAACTTGCATGCATGCGTAGATGATATAATGTTGAAATAGTTAACTTATTATAAAGAAATTTCTCGTATGTATCTCGTAGCAACTATTCTAAATCCTCATTGTAAAGCGGAATTATTACTAATGTATTTGAAAACTGATTATGGTTACATTTAAGATCTAATTGATTCTCAACATGTGTACAATTTAGAAGCACAACAAAAAGTGTCGACAGTAACGGCCGACATAAAGAAGATGCTCAACCACTACTAAAGTCAATACGATGGCCAGTTATTAGTCTCTCCTTCACCACCTACTAAGGAGCAGCATTACTCATTTATGGATGAGCAGTTACTAGCGTAAAAATTGAGAAGCAACAGTCTGGTAGTCCAATGTCTGAGATATAGTACTATATCAATACAAATTGCGAGTCTTCTAAGAATATCTCTATCAAGGATTTCGATATTTTAAAGTGGTGGCAAAGGTATAAAAGGGATTACCTACTACTATCTCACATCACCCATGAAATACTCATTACTTCGGCTTCAACGGTCGCCATTGAGCAAGCGTTTAGCACAGCATGCTTGATCATTGACAAATGTTAAGCCTTCCTATCTGTTGTAAGTGTTGAGGTAAATGCTTGTACAGAAGATAGGTACAAGGCAACCTGCAAACGATAAGAACCATACGAAACATCAATTGAAGAGGATAATTACTTCAATGACTCGAACCGATCTGATGGAATTTACCTGTGAGTTTCATTCTTACTCACGAACATGAACAGTTACTTCAAGAAGATATATTGTAAATTTTCTTTTCATCCTTTACAAAAAAGTTTTATCACATAGAAAAACCTTTTTTTGCAATTGTTCAAAAAAACTAAATGGCATAATTTTCCTAAAAGTGGTGATATAGTATTAAGTTTTTCCAAATTATGACCAACTAAAATTATTTTCCTTCGAAAAATTTAACTTGGATAGTCACGTAAATTTGAATTCTTTTCACAAAATATAAAATTGACCAACAAATTAAATATTTTTTAAAAATCCAAACCGAATTACGGTGGTCTAATTTCGGTTAGCAAACACGTAAGTACTTTCCGGGCGACCGTAAAATACACTAAAAAATATTTTCTCTCCCACCACTCTACTCTACTCGATTAAATTAAATATTCATACTATAAGAAGCTTTTCTATATTTTTTTTCGTTTTTAATAGATACTTTATAAATTGATGAAGGAAAAAAAAATAATTGAAGGATCAGCAAGACTAAAAAAGAAAAAAATTATGTAAAGTCTTAGGAAAGAACTAGTTCCCCTTAAATTGTCGGGCCTCTTAAACTAGCCTTGAATCGCTGGCCCATGGGTCAATCACGATTCATCTTGGCTGCAACATGTGAACCGATGATTCAAGGTCGGTTCAAACTGCCGCCTAAGTTTACCTTAACCTATGTTTGGAACGGCTTTAAAGGAGAATGGATTCTACCTCTTGAGGTATAATTGGAGCTTCATTCTACTCATTAATTTAAGATTATCTATTTATCCTTTAATCTAATTATGATTATTCCATAACTCAAGACTTTTTTTTATAGAAACTACTATATGATTATTTCAATTTGTTCCATTCATTCTTGTATATCAAATGCGACAAGGAATTCACTTGGACATGTCTTCAAGCAAATTATAATTCCAATTAAAAGCGAATTGAATTGCAAAGAAAAATGCAAATTACGTGCTACGTTTTATAATTCAAGAAAGAATTTAGTGGCATGCTTGATCCTAGCAATGGACCCAAAATAGAATTGCAACGTCAAATTTTGTTCCTTTCTTTATGCTTGATAGGTAATTTGAAAAGTTGGAATGGGTGATTTTAATCTAAGAAAGAATTCGACTCCTTCAATTTTGTTCCGCATCGGTTTAGGCCCGACCCCAACTCTACACTTTTGCACTCAAAAGAGAAATAAAATACTTTAACAAATTCACAAGAATAAGTAAGTAGCTAAATATAATATTAATGTAGTTACAATACCAATGTAAATTCATTTTTTCCACATCATTATTTATTAAATGAGTGAAAGTTTCTTTTCGTGATCATTCTTTTTCGCTCTGCCACTTTTAGTTAGCTTTAAAATAGTTTATTTTTTAAGTTTTTTAGTATTTAGATAATAATAATAGAGTTGATGTTCGTCTAGTGCTTATTCAATATACTTTACTTGATTGATCTAGCAAAGTTGCTAGCATCCGCTCTTATTTAAAAAATCATACAGATCAGGGCTTACTACAAATAAAGAGAGCTAATGAGTAATTTTTATGCCTAAATTAGCGGACGATTAAAATAAAACGTGAATTCATAAAATATACTCCTTTCAAGTGTTATACGGATTTTATATCAGTTTTTATATCATGTAAGGACACTAATTGTCATATTCATGCAATTTCTTACTTTTATCTTTTCTAAGTTATATTTTGTTTCCATGATTCAATCTCGAGTCTATCGATTGTCTTATTAGTTACAATGTCACTTAAAATATGAAAATTTGAGCATATTCGTCTTGTTTACGATGCTAGTTTGAGCATAAATAAAGAGGTACAACTCAGCGTGCAGAAAGAACTGCTTAAAAAGTTGAATTGAGAGTAACGAATGGGATTCCACCAAAAACCAAAAAAAAATAATAATAATAAAAAAATAAAAAAAATAAAAATAAAAATAAAATCTAAATAAATAACCAACATCTAGTCAACCGTACAAAGTAATGGCACATATGTCGTCTATAAATTGTTTACTGATTCATTATTACTTGCATTTTGATGAATAGAATTATAGAAGTTGGATTTTGAAGGATTTCCGAACGGAAACCTAACAAGGCTGGTTTTATTTATAATCAGGATTCCTCTGCCTAAAATAAATCCTTTAAACCCTTTTTGAAGAATTTTACGCCATTTTGCTCTCTTCCGACTCGGATCTTCTCTTCGTGACACTCTCTCTCTATTTGTCCACGTGTCTCCTTTCTCTCCCTTGCAGATTAACTATCAAAGAGTCCAAGGCAACAAACGGAACAGTGGGATTGCACCTCCATATCTTTTTGCAGATTGATTATCAATGGAGTGCTAATCAAATCGTATGGAATTGATCATGCAAACCATATTTCAGAATCAAAATCAAATTAAGTGATAATACTAGAAATTGAAAGCATCTAACTTGTTTTGTTTTCATTCGTAGAATCCAACTTCCAAAATCCAATTCTATAGTTCCATCCCTTAAATTCCTATAATTCTAAAGTATAGAAATCCTCCTAGAATCGGATTCCTAACTTATTTTAATTATCAAACACATTCGGACCAAATTTTTTAAAGAAATGGAACCCGCCTGTCTGATAAACCAAGAAAGTTTTCAGGATACAACTAAAAACGACCTCCTGTGCGGAGTCACAATTGCATTTCCCACCTTTCAAAAACACAAAAGAAGCAAACCATAGCATTCAGGATATTAACAGGGACACCACAATTTACAAAGAACAACTCCTACCAGGAGCCCAGTCACATTTATTCTTGAAAGTTAATAGAAACGCTAGCTTGATCGGTGCCACTCTTGGGCTTTTCAGGCGGCATGACCTTCTTCAGGTTTCTGTGAAAGGACGAGAAAGAAATAAGATAACCCCTGAAGCAATAACTAGGAAAGAATTGTTGCAAGATAAACTAATATTACTTTCGGTTTCACAAGATGCATAGATCAACTTAAAAGGAAACTAGAAAAGAATACAGTATTATGGAGCTTGAAAATTGATGGCCAAAAAGTGTGAGGGAAATAATCTACAGCTGCTGTTGAGTGATCACGATCATCATTTCGCACATAATCTATACATTATGTATCCAGAATTACAAAAGTCTAAAGAGTCTTAGTATGGCATGATACCAAGCCTAAGAGTGCAATTGAAAGTTCGCAATTCAATTGTGGTATCAAGACATAAAATTTTCTGTAATTATTTCCATTGATGTCTAAATTTCAGCTATCCAGTCTGCTTTTTACTGTATCAGTCGTCACACTACAATAAGCTAGCACAAAATGCTTTAAAACATCGAATAGCATACAGGGAAGCTGACTTAGACATGTTAATCTGACCCTCGGTGACCAACCTGAACGATCCAGATCAAACATTGGAGTTGCCATTCCAAATTGTCTATTAAAGCTCTAGAAACAACCCGGCTTTTTAAAGAAGAGAATAAAAGAACTGAGAAGCCTTTTGCACTTTGACATACGATCCAGCATCCCATGCAATCCCCCTTTTCTCTTGTTAGCCATACACATATTTATATGCAATAGTCCTTTAACATTATCATATTACTGCAGTTAACTGTGATATTCCCCATCGCTGTACCTTATAACCAATCAAGATTAATTGTACACCATAATCAACTTAGCATGTGTGATATCTTTTACTTTATTCAAGGGAAGAGAATTAGTTGAGCCTTATAATGCTAAACATAGTATTTGACTCATTATCGATTGAGCGAATCAAAAGACCATCAACAGTAACAACAGAACCAAACCAGAAATACATGATATGAAAGAGAAGCACATAATGAGGGAAAAGCAAAAAAAAAAAAAAAAAAAAAAAAAAAAAAAAAAATTTATCCTTACCTTGTCACCACCCTGCTTTTCTCTCTCAGCCTTTTCCTTTTCAGCTTTTCTCTTCATTTTCTCGATCTTCTCCCTCTCCATTTTCTACACAATCAACAACCAAAATAAAGGGTCAGCAGAACTCAATCAACAAATGACTCAAGAACTTGCAAGAGACCGTATAATAAAGACAAAAGGCCCGCGTTCAAAAGATCCTAGTGAACACTACTTTAATTGTGAAGTTTTCCTATACTCTGTTGAACGCTTGAGCAAAACGTGTCAATTTCAACTCATCGATATAAAATCTTTATCTGATCCTATTTCTTTATTACTTTTTTGGTAATCTTCATTTGATTCTTGAAGTCCCAGTAAACATCTACCCTTGTCACATGAAGAGTTCTTATCAACAATGAACATTTCAAGTTTCCAAAATCACCATGTTAAAGAGAATGTACTGAGTTATATTGTAGTCCCACCAATTACCCACTGTGACACGGCTAAACAAGAACAGTAGGGCCTGTATCGACCAGACAACATGTGATAGACGAGAAATGGATAAACAGGAAGTTTCATTGAATCCAAAAATTTAACACGCCGTTAACAATAATCCAACTGATTTTTCGGGTAGGTATAATCCAACAGATCGAAAAACATAATCAACTCCTCAAAAAATACAATTATTGGTCAGGTGCGGATACCCAGACCCACATCACCTCCCATAACTTGTCAAAAATATGTATTTACCTGCTAAAATATAGCAAGAAAATGTTCAGATAAATAACTATTCACAGGACAATCGACTGCTTAATAAGTGAAGAAAAACCAAATAAATATAGGGAAAATTAGAGCTACTGGTCAATTACGAGGGTGACTTCACCTCCATGTAATTTTCGAAATATACAAATATCCGAATCTTATAGCGAGCAAAGAGTTACAAGATTTAGCTATTAAAGTCGTATTATGTATCGGATTAAAAGATGAAGGAAAAGGGGAGACCTGGATGTAGACGTTCTCAGCAGCACGCTCTTCTTCACTGAGAACTCTGCTTTTGTCGCTGAAGTAGCGAGTGGCGCCCCGAGTTGAGTCCATGAGCCGAGTCAATCCCCCACCTCCCACTCTCACTGTAGATCTCATGCTCATCATTTCCTCAGATTATCCAAACCTTCCGTTACACCTCTGATGTGATAGGCCTGTCTTGTTGGCTTCTATGGAAGTTTTGAGATTGTTCTGCGTTTCACGTTTATCTATAGGGGACCGAGTGGGTTAGCTTAGGGATCGTGTTTTACACGTGGAATGATGTTAGAGCCTGTGTCTATATCTAGGGGTCAGCAACCACAATTTGCCCTAGTCTTTAGAGAGGGTAAAAAATTATTGAAATCGGATGGTAAATTTGTAAATGTCAACGAGTTTCTAAATTTCTTTTTTTTTTTTTTATTTGTGACTTCCCCTTTTTTATTATATAATATAATTAATACTATAGAAAATGAAAATTTTCCTGATTTGATTTTGTAATATGTGTTTCTGAGTATTTTTTTTTATGAGATCGAAATTATAATGGAGTTTTTTAACTTAATATTTAACTAAAATTTATTCCATAATACTTGTATCAACTGCTTGATTGCATCATTTCCAAGTGTATTTCATCCGATTTGTTTTCTTAATGTAATTAATTCAAATTGAATTGATGCTTTATTCAAAAATTTGTTTTATGTAATTCAAGCTTATATTTTTTTCTAAAAGAGTGAAAACTGACGGAAATGAGTGGAAAAGATCAAGAAAAGGGAAAGGAAAGAAAAGGAAACGCATGCTCAGTTTCTTATTTGGTTTATAAATAGACTAAATTACTTCTTTATATTATAAACTTTGCTTTTAGAACTTCTTTTACAACTTTACTTAATTCTGTTTCGTTTTCGTAACTTTCAATCATTTTCCTCTTTTCCAAACAGTGCAAAGAAATTGGAGGCTAATGGAAACATGTCAGGATTTTAAACTCGACTGATAATTATTTCAGTTTCCTATTTAGCTGAAGCAAAAGTGACCTAATTCGAGGTTTTACTTTCCAATTTTCAAATCAAAATTGAGTTTAGAATCGTATCGATTCTCCTTGCTCCACTAGAAACCCCATTATAACTAACTCGAAAATTAATAAACTACATATTGTGCCCAAAGGTAAAAATGACAGGCAACAATAGAAATCTTTTCCTCCCTAAGGTAAAAATGACAAATTAAGAAAGGTATCTTATCATTTTCATAGTGACAAGAATAACAAGAAACTGATGGCCAAAGTCAAGTTGACATAAAATGCAAATATATACTAAGAAACATCCTGGTCACGGCAGGATATGCTGAGTACATCTTATCCATTGCAATTGGATAAGTTAAAGAAGCCTGCATCTCGTGGATAATGAAGGCTCGGCTGGGCGCGAGAAACCAGGGGCTTCTGTTTGGGGCCTATGAGACCGTTTTGCCCCGAAAGCGACCCTTCCCATCGCCGTGACAGAAGATGCATGGTTTTAAGTTATTTGGACCATAATTCTTAATCAAATGGAAACTTCTGGAATGCAATTTAAAATATATATATATATAATTACAAATTATATTAAAAAATTATTAAAATACCATTATTTTCTTATATTTTTATCTTAAATATAAACATATTAATACAGCATATCTACTATCTCATTTTGAAAATACGATATTAATATAAATAAATATATCACATCTTGTATAAGGTTTTAGATTTAAATCCTACTCTTAATGTACCTATATAGTGAAAGTTATTCTCCACCCATTGCACGAGTATTGCATGATGGCTCTCCACCCATTGCACGAGTATTGCATGATGGCTCATATACATGGAAATAGCCGACAATAATGCAATCGTGCCTCTTAGCCATAAAATATATATATATATATATATCACATCTTAGTATTTTAATAATATTTTTTGTTTAATTTATATTTATATAATATTTATTAATTTTGATAATAAATATGTAAATTTTTCAAAACTTGTACATGCTAAACCATATTATAAAAATTAACATACACTGATTTAATTCTATAGACAGACCAAAATTAGATTTAAATAAAAAAAAAAGCTGCAAAATGAGCCTAATTATAGGCGCATGGATAGTAAAAATAACAGCTATTCTTCTACCATATACTTCTCTTTTTTCTTTTTCTTTTTTTATTTTCCTCCATCAAACTCGATCATCCTATCCATACCATCAAACTACAGTAACCTTAGTTTCTGCCACATAATATAACCATATAGACATATGTCTGCTATGTGGATTCATACCCCAAAATTCAAATGATATTCACACACTAGATTTATCAAGTCAAGCAAGATGTCAGGAGGAGCTCCGAGCAACCTCACAGTAGAATGGAATCCCATAAAAAAAGAAAGTATATTAAAGTTAAGAAAAAATGTCATGACGACTTAGATAAATATCGCACTCCACCATTGTAGTTCTTGGATTGCCAATTGATGTTCCATATCCTCGTGCCTGTCTGCAACTATTCTTGCAAATCAAATAGCGCCATGAAGCTTGGAATTATGAAAAGGGGACATGGAAACATGCATTTCAACTATATAGGCATTCGATGGCACCAAATGGTGTTGCATTGACTTCCAACCACCTATTTCATAGATATAGGTATATACATATATACAAAAGCAATACGTTTACAACTCATAACCCTTTCCATACACACAATATTTATATATAATAATATGGTGAAGCGCTCAAAATATATGTGAAGGCAGGATACAAAAAAAAGTCATGTTACATAATTATAATTACGTCATTCTCCAGAGGCATCGAATAAATATGAAGGCAGAAACACAAATAAATTACAGAAATATAGGTAGGTATATTCTTCAGAGATACAGAGTGATATGATTTGATGGATCCCATAAAATCTCCATATACAGGAAGAAGCACAGTATATGTACAAGTAAAGAAGCACCAGTGAGTTATTCTAGATTGTACTCAACTTATACCAATCAACATCTGAAACCCCCACAGATGATGAGCCACATCAAGATGACAATGATAAGAATTGCTCCACCAACTATCAGCTTCATCTGAAGATTTTGCAGCCACATTCTTCTACGCAATTGCCTGCCTTGCCTATGGAAGCTGTCAGCCTGATCATATACAATGCCCACCATTTAAGACCAAATACCTCCAAGCAAGAATTGAATTGTCTACAAATAAGATATAGAATATACCTGGAACTGTAGATTCTCCGTCTTATCAACTAGAAGTTCAATTTTCTCCCCACGATCCAAAACCTGCCATACACCAAAACTTACTGAGATAAAGCAGCAAACAGCCGAAAAGACAACACCATGGCCAAGAGCTGTACGATACATGTGTCGTTTTAGAATCCATCATTGTTCACGATTTCAATCTTTCCATATCAAAACACTCATCTGCGTCCAGTCTAGACTTGGAACTGTGGAAATTGGATAGTAGAAAATAAAACATTTGGCAAGTAGCTAAAACAAGATGAGAAGGATATGTCCTTGCATAAGTATTCTCTATACCGGCACTTCAACTTATGCTCCTAGCTAGATTTGTTACTAATATGACCTAAAAGCAACAGTAACTCTGTAGGTGAATAGGTTTGAATCTCTCTGAAATCCTTGCAACAGACCCATATATAAGCATCTAAACTGAACTTTATAGTGTTGTCCTCTCTGAATTTCATATACACAGTAAATTTTATATATTGAATTCAGATATACAAATAGATAAAACCCAATCAGCATTAATGCATATTTGCTAATCCAAATTCCAAGATAAGGTGTTTGTCAAGCAAAGCACTCAATGCTCATAGTCTCTCCAATAAGACTGAAACTTCAAACAATCAAGCAGCTATGAACATGTTGCTTAGAACAGTAGCGATTGAGGCCAGCACACAGGAGACTATTGCTATATAAAATTACGCATCATCAAAAATTAATAGGCACATCACTCCCTAGTATGATAAGATTCAGCTAGTAGATATAGGCCATTTTCACTGCTTCTTTCCAGGTCCACATAAAAGGTAAGGCATTTGCGTGAAGTTAGCTGGAGTTTATTGGGGATTGGGACAATCAAGTCTAGAAATGGAAGTTTTCTTTTGATCATTCAAGATTTCATAAAAGATAAAGATTTCTACTAACTTTAAATTTAGTAAATCCATTGAATGACAATTAATATAATGGGTAGAAGAGAATATCAGTAAACCGGCAGAATTTCAGACTAATCAAACAGGGCATAAAACTTTATTTTATATATCAGTGCACTAGCAGATTTTCTGCACTAATCATGCAACACATAGAACTTTATTTGTCTAGCTATCAAAGATAAACTTAATCCAAGCTCAAATTACTGCATAAGGCAGGTGCAGACTGAATGGATTTATACAAGGAGACAAACTATAAAATCCTAGCTTTGTCAATGCTATGACGTTCCAGAAATAATAAAAACATCTTTCCTTAAATGAGAGAGGTAACAAATTTTCAATTATTACTCTAAAGATCTAATTGCAGAACAACTTTTATCTCTTACCAAAAATAGAAACTATGCACAAAGTACCTTTTCAATGTTGTCCATCATGATCCCCTTGACCTCTGTTATTTGAGCCTTCAATTTTGATAACTTGCTCATCTCCTCCGGATGGCTCATGCAGTACTCCATATGCTCCTTAAGTCTTGGCCTGAAAATATTGGGCCACTAACTTATCAGTGGAAATAGAATCAAGAAAAACAAATCTTTCAGAGAGTAATGCCCACCCAAATTCCCTATCAAGGTTGTATGCAATGCTAAATCGGTCTTCAAATAAATCACCGTTGTCATCATCATCAGCAAGTGGGTGCTGGCTCTGGTTGGCAATACTTTCACCATAACGCTGTTTAAAATCATCCTTCACTCGATCAAGGAAAACAAAGGGTACACTTCTTCCAGCCAATTCATCAGCAACAACAAGAAAAACTGCATCGAAACGAAAAGGATTACATAACTAATGCCCAACGATGAAAATTCCAGCACAAGGAAATGTCATTTGATTAAGGCAGTTGCATAGCCCTACCAAATCCATTGTCTGTTAGAAAATTGAATGTGTATCCATCACATGAGTATGTATACTTGCTACCATTGGAAGGCAGCTTCTGCAAGCACTGAACAGCGATGGTACTGAAATTTCCAGTGTATGGTGTGTGCTCTGCAAGAACAACATTTCCTTTTCCGACAAAACTATATATTAAGCCTCTCTGACTCATTTCTTGGTTACAACCGTTGGAACCAAGAACACAGAATAAGTTTCAACAGGCTTACAGTCCCAGTCAAAGCCTGCAAGAATGAAATTATTGGCAACTCAATCAACACCTTTCCATTCAAAATAGTTGCAAATCTAGAATCAACTACTTCTATTAAGTCAAAATAACAAAAAGACCTTATTAGCCAATCATAAAAACCAGCTGTCATTTGATACACAGATTTGAGTACTTTGAGTTTCAAAAAAATATAAAGTGATTTCTAACTCTAAAACAACAACTAAAGTATTACTAAGCTTTATACCAATTAATAGCACTATATGGATGTCGCTTCAAAAGCATCTCCTATGTTGTCATACCATGCTCTCCATGCTACTTATTTAGAAAATAATAGTTTCTCTGACCACAGTTCACTAACTTTTTTCCTTTTAAGTTATAACTATCTTTTTTATAATTTGCATTGACCTTATTTATATTTTCTTAAAAAGTTACTCTGCAACCCTCTAATCTATATCTTAGGATATACTTCTTTCATGGAAAACGTTTTCAAGACTTTGTCAACATATATCATAGTTAATATCTTCTATTATTGTAATAATTTCAAAATGTTGGGATACTAATTGCCACCAATAAGTGGTGATGGAACACGAAAAAAAAAGCAGCTGGGATTCGATGGTGGTTGTCAACAATCATGGAAATTTTCTTTTGGGTAAATAAAAACCGTTGAAAATTACTGATTGACAATGATTAGAATGGTATCCTTAAGTGGCAAGTGATAATAAAATAGAAATTTCTCTACAACAATTAACCACCACTCCCGCCCAAGCCATCACCTTTGCCTATTTGACTTCTCTGAAAACCGAAAGATACATCCCTTTCCATCCATTAGATCGTAAGGGATTCAATGCAAACTTTGATGGGGATCAAATGGCCACAATCATTTGCCACTAAAAGCTATAAGCAACTGCAAACTCTTGATGCTACAAGACTAATATTGAAAAACTCTCAAAATTTTCAATTACAACAAATGATTGGAAAAAAGAAAAAAGAAAAAAAGAAAAAAAGAAAGAAAGTCCCAAAAGAGCTTTTTCTCTGAAATTAAAACACCTATATTCTTTCATAGAAATCACATAGGCATAAAATTTTCGCAGGGCGACAATAAGACAACAAAATAACCAATCCAAATACACCAAAAATTGCTCAAGGTATATGAATTCAAAACATTCCGATTCCAGTAACCAGAGGAATATAATAGCTTAAAACAATGTCTATCTCATGGTGCGCTTACACCACTACCTCAAGAACCATAGACTCACACATTTACAGATGAAGATGCGAGTTTTATTTCCAACAATTAAAATCTAAATACATATTTAAACAAAACTGCAATCAAAACCGACAAGTATATGTTTAAACAATACTGCAACTAAACCCAACAATGAATAATATAGAACAAGCTCAGTCGTCGAGGATTCGGAACCGACCGAGATCGAAGCTAGAAAAAATAAAGTTACGCATGCTGTTTGACATTATTCAAGGAAACTGGATCGATGTCAAGAAAGATTTTGCAGAGAATGAACTAGGGCTTAGTAAATAAACATAGTGCGATTAACTGTTATACTTACCGAATCGTCGAGAGAGGAGAGAGTGAGCGAGTGTGTGGATATGGATGTAGAGAGACCAGAAGAAGAAGGAGAGCGATGGCTTGCGTTTGCGTCGACGTCCACTAAGTTACAGCGACGGGTTGATGTTGGAAATGGAGCCCGGAGAGAAGTTACTTCTACTCATTAGTTAATGATAATAATGGCGGACCTTTCACGTGCTCGATGCATCATCATCCATTTCATTTTCTTCTTAAAATTTCAAATTATACATTTTTAAATTTCGCCAAAAAAAAGATATAATACATTTTAGTATTTTACTCCTGCCTCTACTTAATTTATATTTGATTTAAATGGAAATTACTTTCTCTTTTTTTTCATCCTATGTTAATAATGTATTCATGATTTTTCCCTAATATTGGTGTAAAGAGTTTTTAAATCGTTGTATACTTTATCCATCACAATTACATGTACCTCAAAAATTTATTATTTCCCTTATGGAAAAAATATGCACCATTTTACTTCAAATAACTTTAGTTTAATTGAATAAGATATACATTCAGGAGTCAACCTGTTCAAAGTATAAATGGATCGGTGGACTAGATATATATGAGTTTTTATGCACTATTTTACGCAAATATAAATATAAAAGCTTCCTTTTTCTTTCTACGACATAGATGTATTACTTTTTATAAATGCGTTGGATCATAAATAAAGTTATGAATTGGTGGACTAAATATATATATGAGTTTGGGGATACTTCATAAATCTAGCATAAATAAATCGTTATTTATAATGGATCATTTCGATAATTGGATTTTTTACTCAATTTAGTGTTATAGTCCGATTTAATGGACTTATGATAGGTATAGGAAATCAGACTAAATCAAAAGTGTTTTAGAGAGATACGATTTAGAAGACTTGAAGTAAGGATTATTAGATTAGTTATTCCATTTTTAACCTTAATCAATTGACTTATGCACAAAAAATTAGGTTTGAAAAAGGTCTCTCTAAGTTCATCTTGTTTGACCTTAAAAAAATGAGATATTTGAATTTAAATAAGAGTTATGAGCTTATATCATTATAGATGGGTTCTCCTCCTCATATTATAAGTTGTTGGCCCATCCAAACCCAAGGCCCAATGTCACAATCTATACAAGAAAGAAGGAGTGAGTCTTGGCCTTTGGATCATCTAGGGCGATCCAATGGTTGCCAACAATGTTAAATCTCAATCATTCATCTTCAAGTAATCCAATTGCTAAGAATAGCCTCTAAGATCTATAAGTAAGAGACTCATTATCTCATTTGGGTTATTTTGAGTATTAGCTAACTTGAGACGAACGCAAAAAACTCTACTGACGCGTCTCCATATATATAGAGAGGTACCATAACAAACTCGTACAAAGGAAAACAAAAAGGAGTTTAGCAATCCTAAGCAGCTACCAACTAAATATAATACACTAACTGATCTTACTCTACCTAATCCTAGCACTCAATATGACACACAAATGTAGTATTAAGGTCGTTTGCCACTAACTCTTGTTAAATGATTGTTAAATGAGATAGATAAGAGTTATGGAAATGAGAGAATGTAAGATTATTGTTACGCCCTAAGCTAGGGAATCGTAACAGTCTCGTTATATAAACTAACTTAAGCTAAAAGCTAATTACTTTAGCCAGTAGCGTAGGTATAGCTTATACCGGGCCTTTACTACTCTACAGTTTTAAATCATCCAATTCAATAAATATTTGGTATTAACCTGTGGTATAATTTTATAAAATAACTTTTGAAAAGAACTCTATCAAAAACAACATAATAAGAATTTATAAAAGTTCACAAGTTTATAGAACACAGCATCAGTATAGTAGCTGAAAACTAAAGAGTCACTTAAAGAAACTCTATTAATTTTCCTAAAGGTTAACAAAGTTAATAAACAAAATAAAAATTTAGTCAATTGGTCTTGTAACTCACTCTCTGACCCTATTTTCTATACTTTTGGAACTTAGAGCAATATTGGTGTATCTATTGAGAAACCTGCAAAACAACTAAAAAGGAATGAGCAATAACTTGATCAGATAGTGGAATAGAGATAATAGCACATATCTTACATAGGGCAACCAAGGTTTTTAAATAAGGATAATTAAATGCAATGCATGTCCAAATAAATGTCATCGCATGACATTGACTAGTTATTGTGAGATCGAAGAAATTGTGTTCACTCTAATCCGAGTTTCAAGGAATTTAAAGCCACTTACTTCTCTAATCAAAATCAAACCAGAGCTTGTACAATTGAGAAACATGCTCTGTTCGAGACTACCTTTGAACCATGATCCCTAGCCTTGCCATGATTCCCAACCTTGCCATGATTCTCAGCCTTGCTACGATTCCCAACCTTATCACGAACCTTACCACGAACCTTTCTCCTATCACTTAGTTCGACTAAAGGTAAAAAAAGAACCATTTCTGTTATCTTCATTGAAGGGTCCATATTTGGCCCGAGAAACCTAATCGTTTTCGTTTAGTAAGTTGTAATGCAAATCCAGTTAGTAGCTAAGTTAAGTTTATGTTAGATTACTTTTGGAGTGATCAAGTAATTTCAAACAGTTCAATTCAACAACATCATAAAGCAACCAATACATATAATCCATCACTCTAAATAGCCAAATATTATTCAAGCACACATGTTGCATATACACAAGCAACTATCTTACCACCACAACCAAGACATATACTAAAATCTCTAAGTATCACCAAATAATACTTCAAAGTGCGGTGGAACACTAATCCCACTTACTTGGACTTGTAACGCTTGATGATCTTAATAGTTAATCTCATCCTCTTTCATTGCTTTCTCTAAAATAATCGATATAATCATTTTAGTTTCACTAAATATAAAGTTGGATAAGTTCATTTTAATAATTTAAGTGTGGTTATGACTTATCTCTAGCAAAGGGCATAAACTCTATATTAAGTTCCAACTTATTGCTGAAATCTTTGACCAGGCTTCCAAAAGCTTGCCTAATACCAAGTCTCGATCTCAAAACCTTCTGATCAAGTCCATGAGATTATCTTAGTTATACTCAATCAACCATCTAAGTAAGACTCTAAAGTTATTTCCACTAAGTATTACGCTTGAATCAAGTTACGAAGCCATTTCGACTACATTTCCATTGCCAAATACTTCCAAAACAAACTTATGATAGGGGTATAGTTAAGTCATTTTTACTATTCAACTTTCTTATCAACTATCTGAATTGGAGAATAAGTCCCTTCTTTATAGACTAACCCTCTAAAGATGCCTCTAAAGTAATCTTATCTAAACCTTCTAAATCAACCAACCTTCTAGCCAAGTCTCTAAACTTAATACAGTCACCCTTCTTTTACTAAACAATTCCTTAAACGAAGCTCCGACATATTTAGAATTAAAGTCCTTTCGTCCACTAACCTTCTGAACATGTATCTGAAGTCATTTCAACCATGCTTTTTTACCTAATAAGTTCTCAAACAAGGCCTCAATAGGTTTATAATTACAATCCTTTACCACCTATCTCTCTGATCAAGTATTTGAACCAAGAATTAAGTCCCCCTTCTATTAGTTCAACCATTTGAAGAACTTTTTTAATATAATCAATTCATGTGTTTACTCCTAGTGACTCACCCTAATATCCTATTCCAGCTTACAAGTATGATAAAACATGATCATACCATCGGTTCAACATGCTTATTCTCACCATATTGCCCATTCTTCCAAATCCACATACTCTTACCTTAATGCATGTAAGCCATAACCAATGGTTTGTGCATGTATCAAATTTCATTCAATTCAACCAACTCCAAATCATTTCCTGCAATAGAACATAGCTTATATGAACTTCAAAACTAGTACAACTTGATTTCCTTAAAGCTAATTACACAAAAACTCCCAAAAATAGCATTTTTTTATCAAATTTAGAGTCTAAAAAATTACTAACAATTATAGAAAATATGTTTGGCTGAAATCCTTCATATGATCTAAACATGTAATATAAGAAAGTTCTAAAAAAATTTTGGTTTTAAAACAACAACAATAGGGCAATTTAAATCAACTATGAAAATTGCTCGATTCTGCTCAATTTCTTAAGAATGTACTAAATCCACTCAAAATTTTTATGATACGATATTTTTCCTTAATAATAGATACAAAAATATTCCAAAATAAAAATTTTCAAAATTTTTAAACCTAATTTAATACTTTTAGAAAATTTAAGAAAATAAAAAAAAAATAGAAGCTTACTGAAAATTGGTCATCCAGACACCCACAACTACTACCACCATGCCGGCAGCCCTAGACGTTACCCCTCCTATTGGTGGTAGTGATTTGTTCCTAAGTCACCCTTAGTCCTTCACTTTATGGTTTTACTTAATTCATGCTGTTTTGTTTTCTATTTTCTTTTTTTTTTAAATTTTCTTTCATCTTTCTTCTTCCCTCTTTATTTTTCTAGATCCCTAACATCTCCATGAATCAAATTAAGAGGGTTTGGTGACACTCCCAAAGTTGGGAAGTGAGAAAATGAATTTTCTCTCTCATCTTTACCTTTTATACCTTCATTTCTATGCATGCTTAAGTATCTTTAGAGTTTATCACTTGTTCATTAGCTGTCTCGTACTTTTTCATCCCTAAATCCTTCTTAATTCTAATGTTTAGCTATTTTTTCTATTTTTTGTCACTTTTTCTTCTTAATTTTTAGTTAATTATATGGATTTTTAGGTATCTAAAGTATTTTCAAATATTTTATTATATATAATAATCACACCTGAGGTACGCGTACTATTTTTATATGCTATATTATGTCACTTTATAATTTTAATGTCTAAATAATTCGTTTTTAATGTTTGCTTAATTTCCATTACCTAATTTATGTATTTACAGCAAACAAATTATCATATAATATAATTTAGTAAAGTTATCTATTTTTAGTTATAATAATATTATTTTATTATATTTATGTATTTGGACTCACAACGTGCTATTATCTAACTCTTTGAATCCATATGTGAAATATTATCTTATTTGATTGACTTTTATTTATGCCCTAAATTTCTCATTCTATCACTACATAAAATTACGGAACTCACAATTACTCTACAAAGGAAATCATAATTTAATAATGAGTGATGATGTTTGTGTATAAGGTAAGTGAGGTATTTATACGATCTACACTAAGTTTATAATAATAAAGAAAAGATAAAAATGATAAGATACAAAGGATTCCTTAAACATACTAAAAGGGTAAAAGTGGCAAATGATGTATTGTATAGAAAAAGAAAAAATCCTTTTAAAATGTTGTACCAGAAGACACATATCAAGCAAGTGTTGGCAATTAGATACTCAAATGTTCCTGAAGGCGTGAGTTCTCTGGCGACTTAGCATTTATTGGGATCAACTCGAAAGAGGTCGAAAAGGAGATAGAAGACTTAGTCAACCTAATCTAAGTCAAGTTTAAGCTCAAATGCAGGGTGTTGACTAAAGTCTCTTCAAGTCGAGCGATTAGATAGCTCAACTTTGATAGGATGCTTGCAGCTTAGCTCAGAAAGAGAGTGGTTGGTACAGGTTGGGGTTAGCTCGATAGGGATCTTGTTAGGTCATCTACTATGATAGTTCAGCTTAGATAAGCCTAGTGAGTGCACTGATTTAGAGTCTACCCTTATCATGACCACTACTCAACACTCAGATTGAATAAAATAAGTTAGTCCCTAGTTAGTGATGGAATCTTCGTCCTTAAGTGGTTCTGGAGCTAGTATTCGTTGGATAAGTCCTAATAATCCTTTAGCTCAGTTGCGAGTGATGGGTTTAAGAGATTAATTCCTATCACCTACTGAAGTTACTCCATGTAGGATCAAGCAAGATACTTGGTGAAGAGCGGATCAAGAGCAATAAAAAAACGTAAGGCTTCGTCTTTTGTCACATGCACACATGAGTCATCAAGTCTGACTATTCCTCTTCCCTCGCATCTCTCAATTACAAGCATCATTGGATCAAGTAATCTCCTTGATTGACCACTACGTACATAGCATGTGATCGATCATTAGCAGCAAGCCAACTTACACCACCCCTTGATTAGAAACAAGGAAGAAAAGTCTTATCATCCATAATTAGATCCCAAACTTAAGTATGGGGCAACTTAGTATTAGATAGAATTGTTATAGGTAATCCCAATAGAGATAAGTTGAAGTCTTTCTTCAACAATATGAATAGATATTATGGTTATTATGGCTAAGGTATCTAAAAATATAAGCAAATCGAAGACTATAATAAAGTCTTTAGGTCATTTAGGGAAGATTAACATTAACAGAGGAGGACAACTTAAACCAAACTCAAAGAATATTTTAAGAACCTATATTGTTAGTATTAAAGTACAACAGCGAAGGCAATTAGTGCTCATGTAAACCCAAGTCAAGTACCTCCAAAACCAAGTTAGGTAACCACCACTCTAAGCTATGCAATAACTATCACTCAAACTACTACCACCTCAAGCCAAGTGTTGCTATAAAAGATAAACCCATGATGAACCTATGCAAGAAACAAGGTAGGTTGGTGATGAGCACAAAACCTTACAAGCAGCCTTCCTTTATGGCCTCAATATGCTACCTCATTATGTTAACAACTCCGTGCTACCTTAAGTTCTGAAACAAAGGGAGCTGAGTTAATATGATCCAAATAGGGTGATGCTAATCTTCATCAACAAGCTTCGATAAACATAAATCCACTTTTAGCACAATTTAGCACCTTTTAGCTTCTTACTTTGATAGCTCAATGAGTCATCTACTTAAAAGGACCCTTATTGCTTCCTGCCCTTCCTTGAATTATACAGTAATGCAATACTTATTGAATACAAAGAACCAAATTTATTTCTACCCCTTGTAGTATCACTCATTTTATGTCACTGAGCATAGTTAAACCATCTTTGATGGGGTAGCAAATGTATGGGGAAGAAGCTAAGATAAGAGGAATGTATTATTGTATTACTTCTTTTTCTTTTTCTGTAGAAAGCTTAACTAACGAGAAAAGGTGTTTAGCTAAAACCAAAAAGAGGTTAACCCACTTCGCTTGCCAAGAAAATGATCTTCACTTTATTAAAAGAACAAAAACCTCCATCTTACTCTTTCTTTTCTTTGGTACTACCTTTTTCTTTCCATGGGATTAAAGTGAGGTGTATAAAAACCTTTTGTTTGAGGATGCTAGGAACAACTCTTAGGTTAATTAAGGATCAAATGTTAGAATCTCATGAGTAAGGATATGGTAATGGAATTGATAAAGAAATTCATAAACATAAGTCAAATAAGAGAATTGATAAAGAAATTCATAAACATAAGTCAAATAAGAGAATTGATAAAGGCAATAAAAATGATGATAGAGATTTTAGTCAGTAACCACTAAAAGTAGTGATAGGCTATAGGGTATTGAGTTAGCCAATTAGTAAGTTTCATGCCATGGTGGAGACTTTTCATGTGCTCTTTATGTGTCGATAACCTACTTGGAAGCTCTCCATGTGTTGGAGACTTATTACGAGCTCTATAGTATTGGAGACCTATTTATGTGCTCTTTGTACCATGAAGACCTATCCGTGACCTCTTACGAAAACCTTCTAGAGAGCTCTCCATGTGAAAATTTATTGATTAGCTCATGTGAAAAACTTTTAAAGATTCTCGATTTAAGGATCTCTTAGAGAACTTATATGAAAATCTCTTGAAGCACTATTTATGGGTAAAGCTATCGAGGATAGATAGGTCAAATTGATTAAGTCAGAATAAGAAGGTCAACTCAACTAGGTTAGGTCAAATATGGTCGACACAAATAGGTCGACCAAAGTTATAGGTTAGTCCAAAATAGTCATTAGAGTTCCAATAGCTTATCTTCTCTAGCTCAACAACTTACCACTCGAATAGCTCATTTGATTATCTATTTTTAACTATGTTATTTGGACTACTTCTTTCTTGTATTGTTCCCTAATTACCCTTATGTTTTATTTTGTATTTACATGAATGCTACTAAAGCACCTTTTAAGTTATTTTATTTATGAAATTGACATTATGTATAAATAAGACACTTGTGTATGGTTTTGTAGAGACTTATGACAGATTAATGAAATTTCTCTTGAGTTCTTACTTATAAAGCTCTTCTTCTTTTCTTGCCCATAGCAATAATTGAGCAAGATTGTGCCAGTGACTGACCTTACCTTCTCAGATCGATGTGTTACTCCATATATGGCTACGTAAACCTATAGATAGAAGTAATATTTGATATTTCTTTCATTGTCTTAAGATTTCACATTATTATTATTAAAAAGCAAAACAGAATTTGTCCCTCAACTTAGAAGCATAGTAGGTTAATATACTTGCTACATATTTACTTGGAGAAATAGCTATTTCATTGTTCTCTTATTCCTTAATTCTATTACTGTGTTCACTTTACGGAATCACAATTCATAAAGAATCATAATTCAAAAAAATATTGAATCATAGTTCTATAGTTAGACTCGTGAATTTCAATTTTGTGTTGAAATAACCATCATCATCTCCTTCTTCTCCAACGACACACTCTTCAACGCCACATTTCATGCGTAATAAGATGGTTTTGTCATCTGTGTTATTGAAAGAGAAAGAAAAGAAAAGGAAGGAAAAAAAAAAAAGATGGAGGTTAGAAACAGAAAGCGAAAGGAAGGAAGAAGAAAAGGACAATTTTGTTTTTTAAGTTTTATTACGGGTTGATTGTGTATTTGTACTTTTATTCAACTAAAGAATGTAATATTTATTCCACTTTATTCCATTCCTAATGAATTCAAATTCCATTTCCCTCTAATTCCATTTGATAAGGTGAACAGGGTATTAGTGATTTTTAATTTAGCTCTAGCAGTGAGGACCATACTCCCAAATTTCTGAAGAATATTCCAATCAAGGGCTCGAATGGAGTTACAAAAAACCTTTTTTCTCGAGACAATTATGGGCAAATTAGGGTCAGTCTAGTGTACATTGAGTGCATTCTCTAGTGTGTAGCAGTGTTAAGAAGTGCTCCTTGGTTACTGGTATACGGTGTAGTGTACTATTGCAGCAGTAACTGTATTAGATTTGTGTTTGTGTGGTGTCGTGGAAGTGTCCTAAACAGTCGCTTGTAGGCTGTGACTTGTGCAGCTGCTAGTGTTGATTTGTTGGTGGGCATGCGTGAATGGGTCTGTAAGTTTGAGGGGTAGTATTTCACCGGAGAAGAAGGTTGTAGGCAACTGTTAGAGTGGACGGCTGGGTGTGGACTACGTCGTGGCTTTGTATGGGTGTAGTAGTGTAATAAGTTGTTGTATTGCGTGAAATTGCTGTGGCATGGTGTTTTGTAGCATTATGGTGTTTATGTTGTGGATGCATAAAATTGTGCAATCATGCTTGTTAACTCTTGAGTAGTTGCTATCGTGTGCTATCAAAGGCGATGAATATAGTGGTAGCATTACGATTTCATATAGCGTGCAGCAGTGTGCGTAGTCGAGATTTGGGGAGTGTTTTGGTACTCCGTAGTGGCTATGTTGTTGTGTGTAGAAGAGACCAAACTCGGTGGCTGTCGTAGTGGTTGTTATGAGTGATGGTTTTTGCGCCGCTATGTTTGTATGTTTCAACTGTAGTCGTGGGGTGTAGTATTGTAGCGAGCTTGTGTGTGTACCTTCTTGCCAAGCTGAACTGCTAAGTCTTGAATCGACCTGTCCTTTTCAAAGTTACCAAGCGCATTGACAGGGATTTTCAAGCTGTAAAGATAGTTACGTCGTGGACATGTGTGCGCATCCCTGATTGTACAGTAGCTGTACGAACATTCTGCCGTGATTTCGCCACAAAGAAGTGCAATTGAGGTGTTGAGAAAGGATAAAATAGTGGAAATCGAGTTGCTGTCATGTGTGCCATTGTGCCAGAGGCCTAGGTATTGCAAGCGTGAGGAAGGTGCCTCAGGTGAAGTTTCGTGCAGCAAGTTGAAGTGCATGTATGTGTCGTGTTGTCCTTTCAGACGAAATTGCCGAGCTAGGCTTAAATTATTGCACAAGAAGTAGCAGTCTTGTAAACTACATTATCGAGCTGATATGAGATATAAGCTATCCGATTTCCGAGCCGTTGTTTTATTTTGGCTAATTGAAGGATATGTAACCGAGCAACTCATTTTGGTCCGTGCAGCAGTTTTCGCGTGTAAATTTTACACGAATCACGGTAGGTTTAAGCGCCGTGCTGCTATATTCTTATTCTAGCGGAGCTGAAGCTCAAAGAGCTACTGTCTTTTTTAATACTCTAGTAGTTGTCGAGCCAGTGTTTTGTTAGTGCCAAACTAAGAATTGTCAAGAACCGAGCTGTTCTATTCAACTCTTGCTAAGCTAATTGCTATACTAGGTTTGCCGAGCTACTGCAAAAGAGAAACCCATTACCGTGCTTACTTACTTGATCGGATTATAGTTTGCCGAGCTGAATTGGTTTAAGTGTAAGATCCGAGCTGCTGCGAATTGGAATTAATAGTGATGTTGCCGAGCTGATCCTATTCTTTTGTGTGTACTGTTATTAATTACAAATTGTGCCGAACTAAATAACTAAGAGTCCAGCTAAGTTGCTCCGAGTGAACCGTGCTGCTGTAAATTGATTAGTGGACTGTTGTCAAGCTAATTTGATCGAAAGAGGAGCTATTCAATTCTCGAGTGAATAAAGTGACGTGCTATTTGGGCCGGTTGTACCTTCCAACCTGAACTATTTTGAAATCTTGTCAAGCTGCCAACATTGAAGTATTCGAGCTGTTAAACTGGTGCAAAGCGGAACCGCTGAAGTGTGCGTGTAAGGTGTATGGTCGGTGCCGAGCTGTCACGTATATGTGCTGTCGTGATCAAGTGCAACCTGTACAAGTGCTGTTTAGTTTGTGAGTGCGCTTGGAGAAGTGCAGAAGCAATGTGTGAGTTGAATCGATAATTGCCGAGCTGTCCCTTTCATTTTTTCTACATAGTTGTCGAGTTGTGGAGGCTACAACCCTTTACCGAGCTGTTATTGGTGCATACTGGAGTACAGGAGTGCAATCATTTTGCGTATTTATAGGAGATATTATAGTGTCGTGTACAGAGTGGAATTTGCAAGAGCATTTGTGTCGATTCGACGGTGTTTCATTAAGTGGAGTCTTGTAAAGAGTGGGCCCAGGTAGAAGCTTTGTACTGCTTTTGGGTAGAGTTTCGGGGTTTGAATTACCTCATCTCCATTGGTGTCTAAACTCATGCACTAAAATCGCTCTACTCCTCATCTTGGATTTGAAATTTTGAAAATTGCCTCAATATGGCTTATAATGCTCGATGTGGACATGGCTATTTTGAGATAGAAGAGCCCAGATGAATATCTGAACTGGAATTTTGAGCTAATCAAGTTTTTTATGATTACTCTTGCCCAAAGCGTACGAGGGCACATGCAATTAAGAACTTGTTGAAAGGCTTTGTGGTGACTTAGCGGAAAGATATGATGAATCGAAGATTTCAGAGAAGGAACTTTGAGATTATCACATAGTGTGAAATAAAGCGTTTGTTATAAAGGAAATTTGTACCCCGGTATTATCAAAATGAGTTATATGAAAAATTATCAACCTTGAGGCAAAAGTGTTAAAGAATTCACGGTGGAATACAAGATACTTTTTAGGCAATGTAGGTTGTATGAGTCTCAATCAACTTTAGTATCCTAATTTGTAAGAGGTTTAAATCTCGAGATTACTAAAAGCATTGATTCCCATAGTGCTAAAAGTTTTAGCGAGGCCATCCAACTAGCCTTAAAGGATCAAATCCTCTCATCAAGCTAAGGGTTTAATTCTTTTTGGTATGTTTGCTCAATTGAAGACTCAAATTCAAATGCTAAGGGATGAACTAAGGTAGCAAAAGACTACCAAATTAAAGAATGTCAAAGAGGAAGAATCACAGGATAAAGAAGCAGAAGTTGAGGAGATGGGGGATGTTGATGAGGATGAACACAAGGAGTATGACGATGGGAGTTCTATATACTCTTTGTGACACCTGAAGAAGACTAAGTTGAGTTGCAGCTAGACTCCTAAGTTCCGATGTGATTCCATTACCTACCCAAAATGTTACATATGATGATTACATGATAAGGATTTGGCCAAGCAAAACTACAACAGAAGTGGCAAATTTGAGGTAAACCAACCAACTCATAATGGCAGGGATGAGCCCTGAGTACATAGCTGAGGACTTAAAAACATTAAACTGGGATTGTCGACCTTTAATGGTAGTAGCCAACCTAAAGAGTTCCTTAACTAGACTCCTTAAGTTGAGAAGTTGTTCGAATACTAAGAGTGTGATGACAGAACCAAGGTCAAGCTAGTTTCATTATCCCTTATTGAGTATGGCAATTTGTAGTATGATAAATTGATTGCTAAGAGAGATGCTGAAGGAGAAGAACCGATCAGAACATTGAAACTTATGAAGAGGTTAATGAACCAATACCTTGTGCCTATCTACTTCAAACAAGAGATGCTTAAAGCTTTCTAACACTTGAGGCAAGGTTAAAACACTGTTGAGGAATATTTGTAAGAGTTTGAAACCTTAATGATGAAAAGTGAGATTGCCAAGCCACAGAATCGCACTATTGCCGAGTTTCTGAACAACCTGGGAGATGACATTGCCAACATGGTTGAGCTCCAGCCATTCAATTCATTGGACGAGCTAATCAATTCAACATTAAGAGTAGAACGTATTATGCCCCAAAACGGCAGAGTCGTAACAATCCCGCCGTGTAAACTATTTTAAGATAGAAGTTGGCCTTACAACCACTATCCTAGACCTAATCTACAGAAGGCATCCATAACAAACCCACTTTGAAGTAAACAGTTTATAACTTAAATAAATCATTTACCTAAGAAAGTGAGAAAATATATATACACTATAATTCAATTATTACAATTAGCGTTTACAACGTTTCGCCGTAATATATTTTCTAGTTATTACATTATTCAGAAATGAAAATTTCTAAAATAAAAGCCTAGACTTTAAAAATATATGTTTATTCTTCAAATATTTTTCCTCACTCCTCAGGATTCAGCAGTTGCTAGCTTTAGAGTAGTTGTAAGCCGCTTCTTAACCAGCACCTACAGACGTCTATAGGGATGTGAGCAACCACAGGTCAATAAATTAAGATGGAGGACTTACAACTATACCATAAAATAACAAGGTTATCAATCAATTTACTAGATGCAATGCATGTTCAAGAAAATGTCATCGCACAACATTATCCGGCCCGTCGTGAAATTAGAGAAATTGTGCCCGCTCTAATCCGGGTTGAGGATTTGCCATTAATGCAACAACTCACAACCAAACCCAGGCTTGTGCAATGGAGACACCGCTCCTCCCATGACTACCTTCGAATCATTGACTTCACCCTTGCCGCAACCTCCTCTCTTGTCACTTAATTCGACTAAGGATGAAAAAGGAACCATTATACAATCCTGCGCTATTCCTTTCGAAGGGGTTGGTATTTAGCCGAAGAATCCTAAGTTTCCCCTAATGGGTTGCCATATAGGTCCGATTATGATTATAGGTCGTATATTTGATTAAGTCCGGTTTAAGGTGATTAATCATTTCATACAAATCATACAATACAAGCCAGAACAACAAACAGAATCATAACATCACTAATAATCAAGCACATGCACACTACCAACTATCTAATAAGCATAACTAAGCATAATCTCAAGCCTTCAAAATATAGCAACGTATTAGTCCCAACTTACCTGAACTCCTCGCTCGCTCACTAAAGGTCCAACTCGCTCAGGCCATCGCCGATCATCTTTATAATACAAACGTGGTTTCAGTTTTTCATATAACTGTTATAAGTTAGTTTTATCCTATAACGCTTATTGTTATGTTTTGTTTAGGATTTAATATATCTAGTTATCTAGGTTCTCAAATCTTTTATAATTATTCTAAGTTTGGGGTTAGGTTCGGATTCAGTTTCCGTATCGATTTTTAAATTAAGTTCTAGTTTGATTTCTAAGTACCGTTTTATACCCGAACCCTAGAAATTCGTTTCAACTCATAATGTGAAATTAATCACATTACTTCTAGATATCTTAAATACCATCATTACCTCTATTCAGTATTTTATTCCACCCAGTACACTTAAAACTTATTAGTATACCGAATTTACCCCTAATATGAGAAATTTTTGCATTTTTCATATAATTACATAAATTTAAGTTTTCTATCAAATTTATTATATATCCCTATTATTTATATTTTATTATAATATCTTCTATTTATTATATTTCTAATAATTGTGTATTATGTGCTATTACTTATTATGTACATAATACACATCTAATATTTTTATCACTCTAATTACCATCTCCCAACGTCAATTATCATTTCAAAATGTCTAAATTCATCCTAAATCAGATTTTACACCTACTTACCCTAATTTACAAAATTAACTTAAAATTTACTATTTTTCCTTATTACTTATTTACTACATAATTAACCTAATATTTACATCTAACACCCTAAATGCTACAAGTATCATACTTCATCAGATTTCAACATCATAAAACATATAATTATTCATTAAATCAGTAATTAACTATTTAATTACTTAATTAACCCTAAATTAGCCATTTTATATCTCATTTTAAGGCCTAAAAATTATCTAAAAATTTTGAAAATTAATTTTTAAAAACGGGCTACATAGCACTATTCCATATCATCTAAGTAGTTTATAAAAAAATTTTGGGCTCAAAATTACACTCCTAAGGTCATTTATTTCTAAACCAAAACATACTCGGTTTTACATGATTTCTTAAGGACCATATATCACAGGGTACATTTTCATCAAAATAATATTTTTCCTAAAAAAAATACAAAAATATTCTAGAATAACAAAATTCATAATTTTCTAAGAATATTTACTATTTTTACAAAATTACAAAAAATCGAGCTGGAAATTGAACTCACCGATTTGGGTGGCTCTGGCTACTGAGTGTGTCGGCCCACTTGGGCGCTGCCCCCACTGTGTGGTGGTGGTGGCGGCCATCTACTCCTAGCTGCTCGTCGGGTCTGGCTTCTCCTTAGAAGCCCCAATTGTACAAATTTTTTGTGATTTTTTTTAAACCCTAATTTACTCTCAATTTTGCCTCTTTCTAATTTTTTAAACTTCCTAACATCCAGAATGAGTATCCAAAAAATTTAGAGTATTTATAGAGCTTTAAGGAAATTATTGTGCATTAATTTGATTAGGCAATTGCCTTATCTTCTTCCAATTTACCTTTTGTGTTGTTCAAATTTAATTGGCTAAATTTTTTTCTTATTTCCCCCAGCTACCACGACCCAAATCTAGATCTTTCCTTATTTTTTCTGATTTTTCTTTATTTTAACTTAATTAATTATAAATTTTCTTTACGTATTTAGTATTATTTTAGCACATTTTGCATATTTTAAATAATTATGCGTATTTCTACATACATGTAAATTCATATATAGTACAAATAAATATTCTTAAATATTATTTAGGTCATTCTATGATTTCTAATATACATATAATTTATCTCTAACAATTCGTTAATTATCGGAATACATTTTACGCATTTTCGATAAATAACAAGTTATATACTTAAACTTTGGAATTTTTATATTCTTTCATTTTATTGCTTATTTTCTTAAATTCGAACTTATGGGATTATTTTTATTAATATTTCTAACTTTACTTATAATTTAAATTCGATCGGATTTTTCAGCCGATCGGAACCTTGAGTGACTGGTTATAGGGTTTACAGAACGTCAAGGGAGAAAGCGGCACCAAAGATCAACCAACCAACCTCAACAAGGCAACCTTAACCTTAAGAGGTATGAAAAAAAAAAAGAAAAAATCAAAGAAGAAGATGGACAAAAGAGAGTCCAGCTAACCTAATCAGGCTAAGACAAAGAAAGTATAGAAGGAAAGAGTGTCCAATACCAAAGCCCAAGAAGTTAAGTGCTTCAAGTGTTTGGGATACAGGCATATTGCCTCCTAATGTTCGAATAAGAGGGTCATGATTTTGAAAAGTAAAGGATCAAATACTTAAGTAGAAAGCCAAAGTGATAAGAGCTTGGAGAGTAAGGGAACAATAAACATCTATCCTCAGATGGGAGAATTCTTAGCCGTGACAAGTCGGCCTAAAAGGAAACCCAAGTTAAAGGGAGAACTTATTCCAAATCCGATGTTTGGTAAATGGGAAAACTTGTTCCCTAGTTATTGATGGAGGTAGTTGCATTATCATCATTTCTATGGAGCTGATCACAAGGATGAAACAGCCAACCTACCTACATCCTTAACCTTATGTGATAAGGATTAAGGACCGATCACGCACTCTTGAGCCCGAGGGCTTTCTCAGATAGTTTGTCGAGTTGTTCGAGATGATTTAAGCGCTAAGGAGAAGTGTTTACCTCAATCCAATCTACCGAGCTACTTCACTTTTGACACCATCCAAGAAGCTGTAGAGGTGACCAGCTAACGTGTCGAATTCGTAATACACCAATCCAAGCACCAAATCTAAATACAACCATCTCTACAATACCAAGGCCAAGCTAATAATTGTTAGAAGTCGAGCATCCGAAGCTGATCTCTAGTGTGAGTCATCCCTGAGCCAACCCTTGCCCAAGCCTAACGATTAAAGTTACCGAACTGCTGACGCCAACCAGACTTGATCAAGGCATACTCCTACTCGGCTCGTAGTGTTATTAGGACCATAGACTGAGTAAAACGCATGTAGTATCCTTTCTAACATTCGTACTATCTAGTGGATATTCTTTTTGCATGATTATGTGCTTTCCTCATAAATTATTCTCTTTTTTTCTTAGCAAGTAGAGATCCATTTATATAATTTTTTGTGATTTAAGACTTACCCTAACTGGGTACAATAAATACTCGCAAATTGTAATAGCCATAACAAAACATGAAGAGAATACACTGAACTTTTACTCCCTCTTAAGCTAAGTGTCCTTCTACTTACTCTTAAACTACTCTTATCTAACCCATTTAAGCATAGACTAGTGGTGAGTGACCTCTAGCTATACTTATGCGTTATATTAAGTGTGACCCGGGCTTATATGAGGAATTGGTACGCCATATCCTTCATCAGTGTACAGGAACCTTTGCTCATCCTCAACTATCATTTACTCTTCGAGCTATCTCACGGCCGGGACCCACCCCTTTTGGTTACCTGTGATATTGAGTCCATGTGTTCATCCACGGAACCCGTATCATCTTCATATCAAAAACTGGCTAAATTCAAAGCTAGATTCTGCTACTGTGGTCTTCGAGTGGTTTGTTGCTACTCTCGTGTGATAACAGTTCTATTGTTAACTCTGAAGTTTAGTAGTTAAGAAGTATTATGTGCTCTGTTTTCCTCTATTTTCGATATGTAAAATAGAGTATGGTTAATTATTCGTTTGTTGTGTAATTGTCGTGGTGACTGGAGTATCGGTTATTGATCTTCAAGTCGTATTATTAGACGTCAATTTTTGTGAAGTAACCATCAGTGTCAAACTCAAGTGTTCAAGGAACTTTAGAAAACCAAGGAAGTGGAACTCGACATGGCTAAGGGCAGGAAGGAAGCTTCAAACCTCAGTTAGTGGGTGACTGCTTGGATAGGCTTACCGACTAGATAACTAATTTGGTGACTGTTATCCAAGAAGACAGGCAGTGAGCTAGGATTAACTCCAACAAAGAGCATGAATAGCAAGGGCGAGGTAATGGTTAGTTTAGCCAAGTTAATGCCCTAGCTCGACTACCGCGAGTTGAAGGAGTTGGTAAGGATGCTAAATAAAGGCTAGCGCTTGAAGAGATTGAGGAAGAAGCGAAAGGAGATGATGTAAGCCACATAACCAGTCACTCAGGATTTCGATTGACTGAAAAATCTGATCGAGTTTAAATTATAAGTAAAGTTAGAAATATTAGTAAAATAATCCCGTAAGTTTGAATTTAAGAAAATAAGCAATAAAATAAAAGAATATAAAAATTCCAAATTTTAAGTATATAACTTGTTATTTATTGAAAATGTGTAAAATGCATTCCGATAATTGACGAATCACTAGAGATAAATTATATGTATATTATGTCGAGCCTAGTTTTTTAGATTTTTTTTATTTAAAATTGATTTCTCATTTCTTGATTAATACCAAACCCTAACCCATTTAATATTAATCATTGACTAAAGAAATCGAGAAATTTCGGTTTTTTATTGAAAATTATTTTTGGAGTCGTCACCCAATCGGAGTCGGGAAAAGAAAAGAAACCGTAACCGTAACCGTAACTGATTGGGTGGATTGGTCTTTGATTTCGATTTTAATAAAGAACCAGAGGGTTCCGGATTCAGGGGCTAACCTATTAAACCCTAACGGATACCACTATTTATTTACCGAAATTAGGATTATTTTTTAATTATAATATTTAATAAAATAAATAAATAAAATCAAAAGAAAGAAAAGAAAAAGAACTTAATTTTCTCCATATTTTATTGTCGCCCCAAAAGTGCCTACATACCCGCTAGTCGGGATCAAACAATCGTAGTTCTTTCAAAAAAATCTTAGTGTATTGATTTATTTTAATTTTTGAAGACCGTCCAAGTTTACATTTTAATTTAAAAAAAAAAACTAAAGGATCCTAACACTTGAGTGCTGTTATTTTATAAAAAAAAATGTTCTAACAATCCTGTTTTTTAAAAGGGCTTTTTATTAATTTTTTATTTCCAAAATAAATTTCTAAGTGAGAAAAACGTACAAATATACCTAATCTTAAAAATTCCTAGACTAATATACATATATATATATTCTATTATTATTAAACAATTATCTACCTACAAAGATTAATAATATTACGTAACTTACTTAATATACAAAAACTAATACTAATAAGTCACCTAAACTACTATAGTCATATACACATATACAACATTAAATAACTAAGGAAACTAAGATTTGAAAAAATTGAACCTGGCTTGTTCTTGCACGATAATGGCACAGACGGAGCAGCGACGGTATCGGACTGTGGAGTGTACAATTCGACGTCGAGGGTTGCTGTTCTGAAGTTGGTGATGCGCGGTGGAACATGGTGAGCCAATTGCTGGTGCAGCAGAGCCGTATGTGTATATTTAGTTCGGCCTGACAATATGTGTATTGACCGTGAAGGACACAGTGCAGTGAAGACAGTGTGTATGCACTACGTTGATGCATTGCATGCTGTTTGGCGCGGACAGAATTACTGCTATACCCAGATGGAATTCGGCCTCCTGTTTTCTGTTGTTGTTTTTCTATTCTTGTTTTTCTGACTATTAACTTACAGATACGGGTTGCACCAAGTTTCCTAGTCGAGTCAAGTCAAGCCGATGGTCGTCTGATCGTGGTTGTACAAGGAGCGTCGGCGGAGGATGTGGATGGATAATGGCCAGGCAGTTTCAAGTTGAACAAAAGATATGTTTAGGGGTTTTAGTATGTGGAGGAACGCAGTGGTGAAGGTGATTTGGTATTTAAGAGTGGTAGCGAGGGTGTATCAAAGAGAAGCCGACAGTAGTGGTCGGGTTCCAGTCGTGGATCTACTGTACACGCTTGCGTATGAAGGCTAGTGGCCTTTGGTTGCTCCAGTCGGGGTGGGGGAATGGAGGAACAATCGCCTAGTAGTCGTCTAGTGTTGTTCGGGTCGTGGCGGTCGAGATCAAGAGAGGGGGTTAGGCATCCATGGGTTATGGCATGCTTGTTGTAGTGTGTTAGGGTGATCTGGGTTCGCTTGGGAGTGGGTCATGGTGAGTGTCATTGAGTGAGAGGGCAGTTCTGCGTGAGAATGGTCGGAGTTGGGTTGTTACCCTGTCACTAGGTAACGCGGTGGGTATGGACGCTACGTGTACTGCGACTATGTTGAAGAAGGATGGGGATGAGCGAGAGTGAGTCGGTCGGTTTAAAAGTAGATCGTCCGAGTGGTGTTTGTTGTGTGAATGGAGTTGTGTGTATTCAATGCAGGTGATGATGGGGGTTCTGTTCTGATCAGGATTATGCAGTGTATGTCTTCAGCAACGTATAGTTGGGGCTCCTTTTTTCTTTTTTTTTTTCTCCTTTTTTTCTGACTGCGTAAAATGTTTATGATCTAACTAATATTCATATGATTTGATTAGATATGAATCTGATTTTAAATCTTGCTTTCGTTAAAGATAGAAAAATAAAGACATAGGTACCTACTAAAACTCGAACCCATGACCTCCAACTAAATCCACTCAAATACTCCACTACTTATCCATTAAGCCGTTGACCTGTATCTTGACATTCATTACCATTAAATTATATTTAAACTATCCAATTCCCTAAAATAAAATTTTTTAACTAAACTAAAACTAAAACTAATGACTCTAAAATAATTTACTTCTTAAGAATCTACAAAACTCTTTACAATAATTTTTCTTTTCTTATTTTTTTGGTATTTTCATCATTTGTTAAAATTTTTCTTATTTTTATCTTTTATTAATTTTTTTGTTTTTTATTGATTTTATTTTTTTGAATTAGGACCCTTTTTGTAAAAATAAAAATTAGGACTTCAGAGAGGCAAAAATTACGTGTTTACATATTAAAAATCATAAAATAACCTAATAATATTTAGGAATATTTATTTATACTATATATGAATTTACATGTATGTAGAAATACGCGTAATTACTTAAAATACACGTAATGTGCTAAAATAATACTAAATAATTAAAGAAAATTCATAATTAATTAAAAAAATAAATAAAAATCAGAAAAAATAAGGAATGATCTATAATTGGGTCATGGCAGCTGAGGAAAATAAGAAAAAAATTAGCCAATTAAATTAGAGCAACACAAAAGCCAAAAATTAAGGGATTTGGACATTGTCTTATTCAATTTAATGCATATTAATTACCACAAAACTCTATAAATAGGGAAAAAATCATAGAGCTCATTTGTATAGTTAGAAATCAGAGAAAAATTAGGAGGATCGAAATTGAAACAAAAAAAATCGAGTTAAAAAGAAAAAAAGAAAACCGTGCAGTTGGGGTTTATAAGGAGAACTCGGACTCAACAAGCAGGGAGTGGACGGCCGCCACCACCACACGGTGGTGGTAGCGCCCAGATGGGCCGACATACCCATGGCCACTAACGGTAGCTAGAGGCACCCAAATCGGTAAGTTCAATTTCCAGCCCGATTTTGTGTAATTTTGTAAAAATAGTAAATATTCTTGGAAAATTATGAAACTTATTATTCTGGAATATTTTTGTACATAGTTTTTAGGAAAATATTATTTTGATGAAAATATATTCTGTGATATGTGGTCCTTAAGAAATCATGCAAAACCGAGCATGATTAAGATTAGGAATAAATAGGCTTAGGAGTATAGTTTGGAGCTGAAACATTTTCTATAGAATGCTTACATGATATATGACAATGCTATGAAGTCAATTTTTTTAATTTAATTTTCGAAATTTTTAGGTAAATTTTTAGCCCTAAAATGATAGAAAAATTAGGTAATTTTGGGTTAATTAGGTGATTAAGACATCAATTACTAATTTAGATAGTAATTAGAGGGTTAGAGATGTTAATATTTGATGTGGAAACCTAATTCTAGCCTTTAGAGTGTTAAATGTAATTAATGAAGAAATTATGTGATAATTGTAGAAAATTAGAAATATGTAGAATTGGAAAATTAATAAATATGAAAAATTAGGTTTAATTAGATAATATAATAATAAAAATCAGAATATAATAAATCTGAAACAAAAATTTAATTTGGGTAATTGTATAAAAAATGTAAGATTTTCTCATAACGAGGGTAAATTCGGTGATTAAACTAGGATCCGAGTATACCGTACGAACTAGAACATTGGTTAGAGACTAAAAACGATATTTAGGATATCCGAAGATAATGTGATTAATTTCACATTATGGGTTGAAATGATTTCTTGGGGTATACATATAAATCTTTAACAAAAAATTAAGTTAAACACCTAATTTAGAAATTGATCCGAAAACTGAACCCCAACCTAACCCTAAACCTAGAATAATTGTAAAAGATTTGAAAAGGTAGATAATTGGACATATTAAACCCTATACAAAAGATAATAATAAGCGTTATAGGATAAAACCAACTTATAATAGTTATATGAAAACTAAAACCACGTTTGTATTATACGGATGATTGGTGATGGCATGAGCGAGTTGGATCTCTAGAGAGTGAGCGAGGAGTCCAGGTAAGTTGAGATTAATACGATACTGTATTTTGGAGGCTTGAGATAATGCTTGGCTGTGCTTGTTAGATAGTCTGTTGTGTGCATATGCTTGATTATGAGTAATGCTATGATTTTGTTTGTTGTCCTAGCTTGTATTGTGTGATTTGTATGAAATTATTGATCACCCTAAACTGGACCTAATCAAATATATGACCTGTAATCATAATCAGACCTGCATGAAAATCCATTAGGGGGAAACCTAGGACTCTCCGGCTAAATACCGACCCCTTCAAAAGGGATAACACAGGATTGCATAATGGTCTCTTCTTCATCCTTAATCGAACTAAGTGATAGAAGAGGAGATCGCGGCAAGGGTAAAGTCAATGGCACTACTCGGTAAGTTAGGATGGAAACTTATAACTATACAACAAACACAAGTAAGGTTGTCAACCAAATTAATTAAATGCAATACATGTTCAAGTAAATGTCATTACACAAATTTTTCTAGCCCGTTGTGAGATTAGAAAAATTGCACCTATTCTAATTCTAGTTGAGGAGTTTTCATTAATTCAACAGCTCACAACTAAACTTAAGTTTGTGCAATAAAAATAGCACTCCTCTCGTAACTACTTTCGAACCATTGATTTCACCCTTACTACAACCTCTTCACTTATCACTTAGTTTGACTAAGGATAAAGAAAGGACTAATTATGCTATCCAGCACTATCTCTTTCAAAGGGATCAGTATTTAGCTAGATAACCCAAAGTTTCCCCTAATGGGTTGCTATACATGTTCGATTTATAATTGCAAGTCATATATTTAATTAGATCCGGTTTAAGGTGTTTAATTATTTCAAACAAATTACATAAATATATGCCAAGACAGTAATCATAATCATATCATCAAACTAAAAAACAAGCACATGCATGCAGTCAACTATCTATCAAGCACGGTCAACTATCTAATAAGCACAATTAAGTACAATTGCAAGCCTCCGAGTACTATAAATTAGTACTCTGAAATGCAGTAACATAGTAATCCCAACTTACTTGGACTCCTCATTTGCTTACTCAAAGTGAATCGCTGATAATTCCTATAATACAAAGGTTGTTTTAGTTATCATATAACTACTATAGATAGGTTTTATTCTATAGTATAGGTTATAATTATTTTTTAGGTTCTTACTATATTTAGTGATTTAGGTCTAGATATAGGTCTCTCAGGATTATTTCTCTTGTTTAGTTACATTTCGAATTTGCTTCTTATTTCGATTTCAATTTAGCTTCTAAATTAGGTTCTAATTTATCTTTTTATTACCCTTTGTTGATAAGTTTTTTAAATGCCCTTTTAATCTTTCCTTACGATTTATTGGACGAATATAATCTAATCTTTAATTTAGATTTTTGACTTACTATTTAATATACCTATATTAACTATAATTTTGTTTCTACTTCTAAATCAATTTCTGAATTTAGTTTTGTTTTAACTTCTTATTATTGTTTTTATTTGTGAACCCTAGGAATTCTTCCAGGACTAAAATGTAAAATTTATCTAACTATGCTTAAGTATCTTAAATCTATATTTTATCTCCTAATCAGTATTTCAATCAATATGGTACACTATATTCCTAATTTAACTACCAAATCAGCTATCGATATAAAAATAACCTACATTTTCGCATAATTTCTCGAATTTTCCTTTCAAACCAGATTTATAATATTCTCCTATTATTATAATATTATGAATTTAACTGAATATTCTTCACTTATTTAATCTTCTTATTTCATATATTGCTTATTACTACTTAATCTACACATAAATCATACATTTAACCTCTCCAATACCATAATTTATATCTCTCATCATCAACTAACATTCCAAGACATTTGAATTCATCTTAAATCAAAATATAAACCAAACCGATCCTAAATCATAAAATTAACCTAAAATATAATATTTACTTACATATTTAGTACATATTATAAATAATACATACAACTAATACCTCAAACTCTAATAAAGTTATGAAAAATATATTATAATCAGTAAATTATGGTTGTTATATTATGATCATGAAAAGTACTAAGATAGTTATATATATTATTCTCTGGTATATTGATTTTAGGTCCAATTTTGTGAAAAATTAGCTTAAATTAGGTAAATGACCAAATAAAACTATAAGATTCAAACTGAATATTTCCAAAATTATAAATAAGCTTTATAAGTCATTAAAAATTAGATTCATTAAGGAATTTAATTAAAAATCTATTATTTCTTTCATATGAAAAATATGGTAGATTCAAAAAAATAATTTTAATAAATACTAAACGTGTAGTTTATCAAAAATTATTTTTATGTAAATTAAATATATCATATAAGGAATATGTACACCAAAAATTAGCTCAAAATAACATTATTTACTATTTTTGAAAATTCATACAAAATTCGTTGGAATCAAGCCTATTCTTAAAAAACCTATATAAGCACTTTTAATTTTAAAAAAATTATTTGATACTCTAATTCTACATGAAAAAATAACTAGGATAACCAAATTTCATAATTTTCCATACATATTTAATATTTTCGGCGAATTAAACAAATTAGGAAGAGGAATCGAAACTTACCAATTGACGAGCCTCTAGCCACCAGTGGTGGCTCCACCATTTTCGGCTCTACTAAATGGTGGATTTTCTATCATGTAGTAGTAGCTACTCATTTCCAAGTGGTTGTCAGGTGTGGGTTCCTTTTATAAGCCCTAATTACACACCATTTTGTTTAATTTTGCTAAAATTGGTTTATCCTCTCTTCTCTCCTCTCCCTATTTTTTTCTAATGCGAAACCGTCTAAATGAGGTTTTAGAAGTGGTTTACTAAATTTATAGTTGGGTTTGAGATTTTTCTTCCAATTTTTCCTTACCAAGTGTCCCTTATCTCTTACTTTTTCACTTTCTATTTATTTAAATTTAATTGTTTGAATTTCCATCCTCCACTTCTAAGTTGCTACGCCCCTATTCTAGACCATTCCACATTTCTCCAGCAATTTTATTCATTTTTTATGAATTTTCTTTAATTATCTAGTATTATTTTGACATATTTCGGGTATTTTAACTCATTTTACTTATTTTTACTTACATGTAAATATAAATATGGTATAAATAAATACTCCTAAATATTATTTAATTTATTTTATAATTTTGAGTATACATATAATTTATCTTTATTGATTTATTAATTATCGGAATCCGTTTTACGCGTTTTTAATAAATAATAGAAAATTTACATATAATTCAATATTATAAAAAATAATTATTTGATTATTTAGTTTCCTAAATCCAAACCTATGAGATTTCTTTTACTAATATTCATAATTTTATTGTAAAATTTGATCTTGATCGGATAATTTACTTGATCGCCCTAAATCTTACAATTTAAACCCTGAACACCAGATTATAGGGCTTACATTAGAGTTTATTGGTTATGTCGCCCTATGGTGGAAAAAATCGCAAGCCACCAAAAGAAGAGAACGAGAATGAGAGATTAGGAATTGGGATGAAATGAAGAGGGTTATGCGGAGAAGATTTGTATTAAGCTATTGTCTACAAAATGCCTTAGAAAAACTACATGAGCTAAGACAAGGAGGATTAAATATAGACACTTATGTTAAGGAATTCCAGATGTTAATGATCCGATGTGAAATTGTAGAGCTAGAGGATCGAACCGCGTTACGATTCATCGGTGGATTAAAATATAAGATTAGGGATGTCCTGGAAACCTTGGATATTGGAACACTTGTGATAATGCAATCCGAGTTACCCAAAGGATAGAAAGACGCTAAACAAGAAAGTTCTGACCACCCATCAACCAACCCAGTAGCAGCCAATCTGTCCTGAGTAGACTTATGCGAACAGAACCAAGTAAGGTTATTGAGGTTCAACTTAGTCAAACTACCCAAGCAGAAGAGAAGAACCCCTAAGGAAGTTTAAGAAGGCCCAAAGTTCAAAGAGGAAGACAAGTGAGATCAAGTGTTTCAAATGCCAAGAATTTGGACACATGGCAGCTTAGTGTCCAAACAAGCGAACAATGGTGATCCGACGCGAGGTACTGACTATTGAGGTCGACAATACTGATAAGGAAGTAGAGGAGCTAAAAGAGGATGGACAGACCGAGCTGTTCGAGGAGGAAGTTATCTACAGTGAAGGAGGCAATTTTATGCTGATCACTCTAGTGTTAAGAAGGATGATAAGTGTCATTCCTGTGCTTGAAGACGAACAAAGGGAAAATTTCTTCCATATCAAATGTAAGGCGAATGAGTCTCTATATGTGCTGATTGTTAACAGTGGGAGCTACACCAATGCAGCCTCTACATGCATGGTCCAGTAATTAAAATTGCTGACCACGCCCCATCTAAATCCTTGCAAGCTTCATTAACTCAGTGATAAAGGAGTCTTACAAGTGACTAAGCAAGTGTTTGTACCAACCTGTATTAGCAAATATCGAGACGAAGTACTCTGTGATTGTTATCCATGAGTGCGTCCCACATTCTACTCGGATGACAGTAGATGTTTAATTGAGCAGTGTTATATGATGGAAGGAAGAATACTTATTCCTTAAACTGACAAGAGAGTGAAATTGAATCCAATGACTATCGAATAATTGAAGATCATGTAGTCCTAACTTAGCTGAGCCCTGAAGAAAGAGGCTTTGGTATTGACTTGAATTGAACTAAAAAGAGAGATAGAGCTCAAGGGACTAACCTATCTATTTGTCCGAAGACTTATGGAGATGAGACTTGGGGAAGAGGAGCTACCTACCAAAGTAAAAACCTTACTAAAGGAATTTGTTGATCTGTTTCCAGAAAAGCTGCTGAAAGGTCTCCCCCTAATCCAAAAAGTTAAGCATGCGATCAACTTGCAGCCAAGAGTTACACTACCAAAAAAGCCTGCCTATAGGCTGAATCTTAAACAGGCCGAATCTTAAACAGGCCATCAAACTGCAAAGACAAGTAAATGAGCTAATGAAGAAGGGGTATGTATGCGAATCCATTAGCCCCTGTTCAGTGCCGGCCTTGTTAGTGCTGAAGAAAGATGGTTCTTGAAAGATGTGCGTAGATAACCAAGCAATCAGTCAAATTACCATCAAGTACAGGTACCCTATACCCAAGCTTAATGACATGTTAGACGAATTAAGTGGAGCAAAAGTGTTCTCTAAGATCTACCTCAAATCTGGATACCGTCAAATTTGAATGAGCGAGGGTGATGAGTGAAAGACCACAATCAATACATAACATGATTTATATGAATGGCTTGTAATGTCATTTGGACTGTCTAATACGTCGAGCATATTTATGTGCCTGATGAATCATGTGCTCCAAGAATTATTAGGAAAGTTTGTCGTAGTTTATTATGATAACATTCTGGTATACAACCTCGACCTGGGGATTCACTAGGAGCATCTCTGAAGAGTCTTTGTAAAACTTTGAGCTGAACAACTCTATGCCAATCTAAAGAAGTGCAACTTTTTCCAATCCAAGGTGATCTTCTTAAGGTTTGTTGTAAGTGGAGGTGGCATTCGAGTCGATGATGAGAAAGTAAGAGCAATCATTGAATGACTTGAGCCAACTTGTTATGTGGATATGAGAAGTTTCCACGACTTAGCATTATTCTATCGCAGATTTATAAAGAATTTCGGTATGATTGTGGCCCCACTAATCGAACTCTTGAAGAAGAATATTGAATTTAAATAAGGAGAGCAAGAGTAGAGAAGTTTTGAGGAAGTAAAGAATAGGCTGACTACAACCCCCCATCTTAGCTCTACCGAGCTTTAACAAAGTGTCTAAAGTTGAGTACGATGTATCCGAACTAAAAATAAGTGTTGTGCTGATGCAAGAAGGCTGACCTATTGCTTACTTTAATGAGAAACTTCTAGGAGCCTCACTCAACTATTCTGTCTATAACAAGGGGTTTTACTCCTTAATCCAAGCCCTAATGGTATGGCAATACTATCTACTACCTAAAAAATTTGTGATCTACACCAATCATAAATCCTTGAAATATCTAAAGGACCAACCCAAGTTATCTCGGAGGCAAGCCAAATGGGTCGAGTTCATAGAATGTTTTTCTTATGTTGTAAAATATAAGAATAGAAGGAACAACGTAGTAGTCGACGCCTTATCGAGACGATATACCCTCCTGACTGAGCTGCAAGCAAGACTAGTTAGTTTTTCAATGATAAAGATACGCTGAAGATCTACGGCATAACAAGCATGTCTCCATCCGAGTTCTCTTATGGGTTTAACCCCGAGCTCCCAATAGACTAAGTACCCTAACCAAAGCTTGATGATGATTGGCCAACCGTTGAAAGAGTTAAGGCAATCAAAGCGATGAACGAGAAGGTTGTAAAGCAATTGAGCCAAGCTAATACTTAGCTCAAGAAGCGAAGCCAAGGATGGAGGAAGAGAGAATTTCAACCAAGTGATTTCATCTAGATACATCTCAGCAAGGAACAATTCCCAAACTTGAGGAAGAGTAAGTTATCTCCTAAAGCCGACGAACCTTTTAAAGTGCTTGAAAAGATCAATCCTAATGCTTAGAAGATTGAATTACCTGGAGGATATGGAATCCTAGACTCCTTTAACATTGTTGATCTCCAACCTTGTACTCCCAAGGATGAGTAACCTAAAGCTGAACCAGATTTAATCCTAAATCTTAAACAACCCAGAAGGGATGATAAGGATTAAGGACCGATCACGCACTCCCAAGCCTAAGAGCTTTCTTAGACGGTTTTTCGAGCTGTTCGAGGTAAGTTATGTGCCGAAGAGCATTGTTTACCCCAATTCGATCTATTGAGCTACTTTGCTCTTTACATCAACCAAGAAGCTATCGAGGTAACCAGCTGACATGTCGAACTGACCCATCTGCAATACACTAGTCCAAGCACCAAATATGGATACAACCATCTCCGCAGTATCGAGGCCAAGCTAAAAATTGTAAGGAGCCGAGCATTTAGGGCTGATCTCGAGTGTAAGTCATTCCTGAGCCAACCCTCACCTAGCCCCAACAATCAAAGCTGTCAAACTACCGATGCCAACTAAACTTAATCAAAGCACACTCCTGCTCAGCTCTTAGTGCTATTAGGACTACAAATTGAGTAAAATGCACGCACATTGTCCTTTCTAACAGTGGATATTCTTTTTGCACGATCATGTGCCTTTCGTATAAATTATTTTCCTTTTTCTTAGCAAGTACGGATCCATTTACATAATTTTTATAATTTAGGACTTATCCTAACTGAGTAATATAAATACTCGCAAATTATAATAGCTGTAACAGAACATGAAGAGAATACATTGAACTTTTATTCCCTCTTAAGCTAAGTATCATTATACTTACTTTTTAGCTACTCTTATATAGCCCATTTGAGTATGAACTAGTGGCAAGTGACCTCCGGCCATACTTGTAGGTCATATCAAGCGTAATCCGAGCTTGTGTGAGATGTTGATGCGTCATATCCTTTGTCGATGCATGGGAACCCTTGCTTAACCTCGACTATCATTTACTCTTTGAGCCATCTCAGAGCCCAAACCCACCCCTTTTAGTTACACGTAATATTGGGTCCATATATTCATCCACGAAACTTGTGTCATTATGGAATAAAATGGTTTAATTATAAGGGTACGGTCCATGTGCATAAAAGAGCTCGAATAGCAATCAAGGCAAGACAATATGAGAATGAGATTGGCTTCAACATAATACCTATGAAAGTTACCAAACCGATTCTTAGTCAACCTTAAGAGTATAACTGGAAAGTAATCCATGGTGGCTTCTTCGACACTTACATAGTTTGAAAGGATGGGAAGAGTTATTGCTTGACCTCCATGAGTATTGACGAGATTCAGAGCAGCCCGACACCCATGGTGAAAGGAAAAGGGAAGAGGAGTTTGTTCAGTATCCAAGCCCGTGTTCATTGCTTAAAGTCGAGGAAGACTTCTTTTTCGACCCACGATGATGATTACATAATAAGAATTGGCCTATAACCATCTCTAAGCCACAGCTAAATTATTTCAAGCCATAGCCGACCTTCCCTACTCAAGGTTGAGTTGATACCAGAAGGTCGAGAAGGGAAAGAAAGATAGATTGGCAATAGCTCTATCAATTGCCAAGAAAACCAAAGACCAAGCAACCAGTTTGGCAACTATGAGCTTACCTCATAGGCATCTCGGCTAAGCACTACAAGACTTTAGCGACCTTAACCTGAACCAAGACTTCCAATTACTGACCTCAACCAGTTTGGATCCTACTCATTTCAGGACAACTTGGATGACCCATCTACTAACCTCCTTACTAAAATGCATAGTTTTGTGCATTTGTAAATATTTTCTTTATTTTTAATCGTGGGTCTAATCTTTAGGGTTTAATGCCTTTTACACTATTTATATTTTTGCTACTAAGATTTTAGAATGTATTATAACTAGTAACTTTTGTAAGTAGCAATCAGCTTTATCATCAATTATTAAGAATATTCTCAAAGAATTTCCTTCTTGATATTGGACTAAACCTCCTCATTTAAGCGAGTTAGTAAGTCGCACTTAACCATCATATGAAACCTCGAGCATTAATTTGGCTCTCGTGAGTTGTATCGAGACCCATTTCGAGCTCAAACCTAATTGTGTTTATGTATTAGTACATAATATCCTTTCACATTTACATTCAAAACTCTCATTTACTAAATTTCCCTACTAACAATCCTCAAGCTTGAATACCTATTGAGGGTTCAAGTTTGCTGCATATTCCGATTCGTATCACTTAAAGTATAACTATATTTGCACATCACATATGACTCTTTTTTCTTGATCCTCTAGGGTCTTGATATGAGTTGTAGTAGTATCATGCATGTAAGTTATTATAGATTGTTGGTTGGTGTTTATTGAGGTATGGTGATGGGTATATGTATTAAGGATGCGTTATGCTTACTCTTGGTACTCTTGAGCCGAAAGAGTTTGAAGTGTGTAGATGGAATGAAGGGGGTCAAGTTGTAAGGAAGTAGAAGAGATGCCATTTACCACAAATGAAGAGGTCATAGGATTTGAGTTAGTTTAGCATGAACTATTAGAAGCACTTAAGGTTGAATAGTAATTTAAGGTGTTATATGCACCAAATCCATGAGCTCATGATATTTTGTATGACTTCGAGATCATATTACCACCTTTGGTTAATAGTTGCTAGAACTACTAAGGTGTTGTTAATTGAATCTAAGATGAATGGAAGAAAGGATCCATAACAAAATGTTTGATTAATTGAGCTAATGATGAGTGGAAAGAGCATTGGCTAATGATCACATTAGTAGAGGAGCATGATTACTTTTATGTGCTTGTGTTTTCTTTTCACAAGTTAGTTTTTTTATCTAAGTGGAGTTTAGAGTAACCCATTGCTAAGTTTCATGTTGAAACTTATCTAAAAGCGAGGGAATGATAAGCTACAGGGTACTAGACTAACCAATTACCAAGTTTTGGGCTATGGCAGAGACCTTCTCATGTGCTTTCTACGTACCAATTACCTATTTAGAAGCTTTCCATGTGTTAAAGACCTATTTATGAACTCTGCATGTGTTGGAGACCTGCTTACGAGCTCTTTATACCATGAAGACCTATCCATGAGCTCTTACGAAGACCTACTAGAGAGCTCTCCATGTGAAGATATGTTGATTAAATCTGTAAAGAATTTTTAAAGAGCTCTCGGTGTAAGGATCTCTTAGAGAGCTTATATGGAGACCTCTTGAAGCATTCTTTATTGGTAAAGCCATCAAGGATAGATAGGTCAAAATAAGAAGGTCAGCTCAACTAGGTCGGTTTGGATTAGGTTTGTCAAATTAGGTTAGCACAAACAAGTCAATCAAAGTTATAGGTTAGCTCAGAATAGTCATCAAGGTCCCTACAGCTCATCTTCCCTAGCTTAACAACTCATCAACCAAACTGCTCATTTAATTACCTATTTTTAGCTATCCTTATTTGGACTTCTTACTTCTTATATTGTTCCCAAATTGCCTTTATATTTTATTTTGTATTTATAGGAATGCCATTAGGGCATCTGTCGAGTCATTTTGTTTATGAAATTGCCATCGTGTATAAATAGGACACTTATATAGGGTTTTATAGAGACTTATGACAAATTAGTGAAATTTCCATCTAGTTCTTCCTTATGAAACTCTTCTTCTTCTCTAGCTCATAGCAACCCTTGAGTAAGGAGGTACAAGCGAGAGAACTTACCTTCTTGAACTGGTGTAGCACATTAGGCAAGTTGTAAGCCATTGAGAGCTTCAGTGATGCGCCACATCCACGAACGGCTTATGGGTTTGCTTACTTTTACCCAAATCTACCCAATTCCATCTTCTTTCCTTCAATAATTTCAAAGGACCCATCCACATTATAGTAACCCTTCTTCGAAGTATACCCCTAATTCCCATGTCATATCAAGTAAAGTATAAAACCATTATTGATCCTATTACTTAAGCTTAAGATAAGCTTGCTCTTTAGCTAGGAAGAAATTTTATCTAGATTACATAAAAGGAAAATTAATGAATGAACTAGTTCTTTTTTCCCTTTCGCCAAACAATTGAACAAGTTCAACTTCAAGGATATAAATGGATTCATGAATAGATTTTTTTATGGAACAAGTCAATTTGGTGGATATTAGTATGAAGGATCATTCATAAATCCTATATTAATGTCTTAAATCCTTACATAAAAACAAACAAGAAAAGAAAAATTATCTTAATACTATTAGTTTTGTAGTTTATGTTTAGTTTAAAGTAGTTTGTGAGGTTAAAAGATTCTTTATAACAAGCCTTCGCTTTAATGAAATTAGAGGGTTCTCTTGAACAAGCTCCTAACCCTTTATACCTAAATATTACCCTTGATATAAAACCTTAACCTATTAAAATACGATATTTTAAGTGATACTATGAATATACTATACTAATAATTTCTATTGATAACTTCTACACTATCATATTTACCATTTTTGTGGTTGATTCCTAAATGGGCATCAAAATACAAACACAATAAAAGAAGAGAAATGATTCATTTGGTAATATAAACTACGTGTTATGCATATATAGTGTGTAAATACCAGTAATATATTGATATATATTCTATGTGCAAATCACGCATGATAATGAATTTGGAAACTATTCTTACCATTAATATTTGTGTCAACATTTTATTATTATTTACACATCATGTATAAAGCGTGTAATACCTATTGAATCTTTTTTTATATAAGACATAGTAGAAATGGTCCATATTAACAACTTACCATTGACAATTTAAACACTACTCAAGTTAGTTACCTTTAGAAACTCTTAGCTTTTACTCACAAAAAAGAAAAAGAAAAAAAATCTTGCCTTTAAAATTAATAAGATAATTATCTAAGAACAATCAAACCATCGTGATATTGTCAACATTGCAACAGTTCGACCTATGTCTCTAACATTTCACCACCTTCATTGTCATACTACAAGCATATTATCACCATAATTGCCTTCATATTCTCAACTATTATCACCATCACCATGTAATATGTGTATACTTATAAAATTTGAAACAGATATGGACATATAAGTGATTTCCTACAACTAATTGACTTATAACTTTCTAGATTTCCATTCTATCTAAATTCAAAACAAAAATGGATTATCTCTATTTACTTATCTCAATTTCTTTCATTTTACCCCTCGAGATGTTTTCATATAAAATTAATGGATGAAATTATAAAGAATATTATGATATCATATGATATTTTAAAATATTAGCAAATCTCAACAATCAATTTGTAAATTGAAGAAAATCAAGGGAAAAGAAATTGAGAGGATCCAAATCTAAAACTGAGATATCTTCTCTCTTATTTATACCAATCCCTATATATAATACATGGCAAAACCTATATTCTTTTATTCCATCTCTCTTTCTAAACTTCAAAAACCTCTCAAAACTCCTTTCTAACCACCTCTATCAATCTAACATTCTTATAGCTATACCTCTCTAGATAACTATTTGAAAAATTTCTTCAATGTTTTAATTAACTCAAATATTATACATTTTACAAGTATTATTGAAAAATTTTGGATTCAATTGTAAGGAATGAGATTGCATTTCTAACCCCCTAATGAAGTAATAATATCTCTTTAAATGAAATTCCTCTTCCTTTTCAAGAATAATTAAATATTGATAAGGTTCAATTAAATCAAAGAAAATTACAGAGAAGTGATCAAGGAAGCTAATAATCATATCAAGTAGCAAATAATCATCAATTGATTAAGATTTGAAAAAAATTAACACACCTAGGTTCTTAAGATTTATTTATCATTGAATATGTTGGATAATTGATATTTATATATATATATATATATAGGGTTTTAAAATGAATTGATTTGGCAAATCATGATTGATGTAAATTTGATAATCGATAATTATTAAATGTCATAAAGAGTTTTTGAATGATGATTATAGATTAAAGATCGTAAAAATAAAAATAAAATAAAAAAAGGTAAGTTTAGAGCTTGAAGATTAAGAAAAAATAGTGTTTTTTTGCTTATTTTATCGGTTCGATTAATCAAAATGCTATATCAATCAACTAAATAGCACATTAGAAGATTAACTGTTATTCATGTGTTAATATGATGGATTGAAATTTTTCAATTGAATTTAACTCAAAGTTTTTTATCAATTATTGGGATATTTTTTATATATATCTCAAAAAATTGGTAGTTGGAAATAGTAATTGATAACTCTAATTTTAAACATATTTCATAGGGTGATTTTATAGTATTTTCTGCACATTTTTTGTTTTCTTTAAAGAAATTGATACTTAATTGAGTAAAATGTTGATTTTAGGGTTTAAACGCATTCTAGGCTCGAAAACGAAGAAAAGGAATCAAGTTTCACTCAATTCCGAGTTCAAACGAAGAAGTTATGAATTTTTGAAGTTGTGCAGAAAATTTACCTAAGTCCAGAAAGTTACACGACTTGGGGACACGGTCATGTCCCAGGCCATGTCGGGTGACGAAAACAAAATCTTTTTGATACACTATAAAAAGACATATTAGGGTTTCAAAAGAAAAGAAAAGACATTACAGAAACAAGAGACACAAGAGACGAGAGGAGATTAGAAAAGAACATTAATCAAGAAGCAAGAACGACATCGATTTCAAGATTAGAGAGATTGTTCATCAAATCAAGAGGGGTTTTTATAATTTATTTTACGTTTTTGATGAAACTCGTTTTTAGATTCATTATGATAGCTTAGAATTAGAGTATTTAGGATTATGGAACCTAGGGTTTCATGTAACCCTTGGATTGAATTATAATTTCAATAAAGTTTCTACCTTTTCTTGATTCAATTATGTCGTTAATTATGGATTGATAATTCTAGAGTGTCAATATATGATATTATGCATGTTAATTGAGAAATTGCATGTGTAATTAGATCTAGGCATAATTGAAGAGAATTACATGTATACTTAGAGATAAGATACATGTTTCTTCCGGAAAGTTGATTGTTTGCATGGGAATTCATTACACGCTAATGCAATTCTAAATTATATTACTCAGTGAAGAGATTCCGGTAAATAATTTAGGATTAGGGTTAATATGCTTGAGAAAGATATTAGCTTTAATTGTGAATCCCTCCAGTCAAGAATAATAGAAATTAAATTGGATATATTTTAAAAAAGGTTACATATTAAACACTAGGGAAAATAATTCCTAAATACATTATTGCATACTTGAAGTCGTTCGTAATTTATTGCTTTCCAATTTGCATAATTAAATCTCATAAGTAGTTTAGTTGTTAATTTCAGTATTTTTAATTAATTCAAACTTTCACAATTTTTCGGTTAGATAATAAAGCTAAAGTTAATATTAGTGCTCAAAATCTCTGAGGGATCGACTCGGACTCACATCCGATATATTAAAACTGATAGGTGCGCTTGCCTCATATCAGTAATAGAAAAACAAATCTCCCTATCTAAACTAAACTCCCTATCATATGTGAAAGTCTACTATTGTTGATCTAAGTTTATTAAATACGTAATAACACCAAGTTTTATTTGCATCACTTCTTGAAAATACTTATGAAACTTATGGGGTTACATTTTTAAAGCTACTAAGGTTAAGATTTTCTTACAAGGAATGCTTTTACTTAATTCATTGAAGTGGATTATAATATGGTGAGTGCAAAAGCACCATGACCAACCATTTTCATAACTCATGTCAACTCTCTATTTTTAGCTTGATTATAAAAGATAGTCTAACAGTAAGCATATTATTTCAAAACATTATTAAAACTATTTGTCAAATATTTATGTTCTAATTGTCCACTAATGTAAACACTTTCGAGATTATGCAAGATAGTCTAACAGCAAGCATATTCCTTCAAAGCATTACTAAAACTATTTGTCAAATATTTATGTTCTAATTGTCCACTAATGTAAACACTTTTGAGATGATATGTTTTGCATTATCTATGTTATTTAGTGTATACAGTTATATTTCCCATGTAGAAAACTTACCATCAATGTCAATAAGTGGTTTGAAAATTAGATTATCATTAAATACCAATAAGTAATATGTTCAAAAAAAAAAAAAGGTTATTATGATATCTAAAATGGAAAAAGTTGTAATGTACATTCCAAAAGCCTAGAAAACCATCAAATATGAATCAATCATAATATTTGTATAACCACTTCAACTTAACTTTGTATCCAATGTTAGTCTATTATATAACACTTAATATGTATGGGAGGCATGATATATGATTCGTTCCACTTGTCATTAATTGTTAAATAGCTATTCACTTCACCTTTTCAACTTTTCTCATTAGAATGACATAGCCAAATTACTTACAAATGGAAGTTTGAAGATAAAAAAAATCTTTACATTAGGTAAATTCATACTTTTAGATAAGACAACATAACATAGTAGTGGTATCCAATTAAGGGCAATCTTGATTGAAAACAACATCAAGATATGTCTGTGGACCCTTAAATTCAATAATCTTGAAACTCTAGCTTGCTTCTTCAAATAAGTATGAAATCCTTGTTTACACCCATTGTCTCTATTAACATAATATATAAACTACATTTTCCTCTTAAACTCATGGTGCATCTATAATGCTTATATAAGTATTCCTTCTTTTTTCAAACTTTACATCTACCTTAAATTCATTATTAAAGTTCCAATTTCCATCGTAAAGGAGGTTGCCCTCTTCAAACAATGCGTATTCATCATAAACACTAGTTGTGCAATGTTTTTTGAACCATCAATAGCATCTCTATCTATTATAAACTGACATTGTTAATCATTCATCCCATGCATACCATGTGCCCCTTTTGAGTGTTTGAAACAAATCTTAGTTGTTATTATTATCATTCTCCCCACCAGTATCTTTAGAAGTTACTTAAAAGGGCTAATTTAACCTCATATGTCATCTTATTTAATTGGTTTTAGCTCAATCATTTATATTTTTCTTATGCAAACTACAATTGTAGCTTGCTTCTTAAGTTATGCGTGTTACATAAGAATCATACACTTAAGTCATATCCAGATCGACATGATTGGGTTAAGATTTGAAGCTATATTCAAACTTACACCTTAACACCTATACCACCCTAGTTGTCTAAAACATAATAATCGCTTGACATTGTTATTGTCTTTGAAGTGTATGACAAGATACTAAGGTCATCTGACTTGTTTAACTGAGTGCTCATAGACTACCTCAACTCAGTGAGTTTTAATGTCAATCTAAAGATCCTTATAAGTCATAAGAAATAATTACATGTAATTTTCATTGGTCAAAACCATGATTGCCCCCACTTAGATCATTTTTATAATACTCCATATTATCTCCATCCAATATAAAATTATATTCAAAACAAATTGTTATATCTTTGTTAGGCATAATCACTCGATTGACCAATCATCAATTGTACTTACTCAATTAGTTTCATGTTTCAATGTTGACAAAAATTCACTTAGACATTGTAAATTATGCTCACTAGTCAATCAATATAGATTAATCCAAAATATGACTTTGTATAAAGAAATGCATTAAGAAAGGGCAGATTCGGTGTTCAATTTGAATGAGATAGATTCTTTTGCTATTACTAAACAACCTAGCTTTCAAGTTAAATACATCGAAAGTTACATAAGATTCACAAAATAATTTGATGAAACTTCACTCAAAACTCTAAAAACTAACTACCACAAAAATTAAAACATACAATAGAGATTCAATATTGAAAAAAAAAAATCAGGGAGAGAGAGAGACCATGATTTCAGTACAAATGTCATTATAACTAAGCCATGTGATCTTATGATGTAGTTATTGGTTTGATTTTCTATGTGTTGATTTTGGTCGTATTCATCAATGACAAAGTGAATGTTTTGGTTAAAGGAGAGAGCAAGAGTAAATTTGTGAGAAAAATCCGTTATATATGAGTGAAAGACACGATGTTGATGAAATTGGGAGTTTAAGCCACTAGTTTAGGACAATTTATAAAGGTAAGGTCCTCTCATGTCATGTTTATTATCTGTTACTTAGTACAAGTTTTATTAGTAAGGTCGAAATACCTTTTGGTGCTTATACCCTTGAGTTTCTTAAGATAGAACTAGTGTTTAGGTTTTCTTTTCTTTTCTTTTCTTTTTTTTTAATTTCTTTTGTTCCTCTACTTGCCATTGCTAGACTTCGATGGGGGCTTGAATTTGGCCCTTTACAAAATTCATTGAGGTTATTTTTTTTTTTAATTATTTTCCTTTTGTAATTTTTTTCATAACAATAAATCATATATGACTATTATAATATGTAGTAATAATAATATAATTATTCATTCTTCAACGATCTTCAGAAAATATTTTATATATTAGTTAAAAGAAAAATCCACAAATAGATTTAAAAAATTGCTAGTTAACTTTGAATAGGTATCATATTGATAAAATGGAAGGTTGTTTAGAAAAGAAAAGCTATTTTCGGATGCTAATGTAATAATTTAAACACCTCATTAAGTATCCCATCGGTAAATATGTTCTTATAAAAAATATTTGGCATAAGTTTATAGACCAAGCATCTTCGATTCATTTATAAAGTATAAGCACTTAAGGTGCTTACTAAGTTAGGCATGCTTCAACAAGCATTGATTCTTGGTGTTAATGACTATTTAATGTTTGAAAAGTAATAATAATATAAAACTCAAAAATGTTTTGAAAAATTATCAAGTAACTCTCTTCAATACCATTGATAAAGTGGAGAGTCGTTTAAGATATTTACGTAGCACTTTAAACAACCTTTAAAGTAGCACCATCAATAAAAATGGGCTTAGAATTTTTGTGAAAGGGATCTATTTTTGTTGGGTTCATCTTTTTGTATCTTTTTTATGTCCACTCAAATTTGTGTTTAGTAAGAATAAAATATAAAAACTATGGAAATATAATTATATATATATATCCCTTTTTTAAAATTAAATACCTGATAAATCCTTATAAAGTTCAATTTATCTACACCGTACCGCATTTATATTTAGAAAAATATTAATTAAAATAATTATCTTTAATGTATAAAATATATATTTTTTTCAAATCTTTTTTAAAAAGTACATAAATTTTCATTTTTTAGTTCTAGTACTCTAATTACCACATTCATTATAATGATAAAATAAAAATAGATTAGATACATATAAGGTAATTTTTTAAATACCAAATTTACAAATATAAATAAGATATTAAAAAAATTCCAAAAGAGGGTGCTAAAATTTACGTAACAATCAAAAGCAAAAGGGCATTACCCACTAGAGATGTAAACAGAGTGAGTCTAGGATGGGTAGACCGGTACAATAAGTTGACCCGAAACCGTCAATTTAGCTTGCTTAGCGGTTTAAGGGCCATTTTTTTCATTCCTCCTCCAAAAATTACATTTGAAACGAACAAAAATTGATATAGAAAGATGCCCTCTTACAATACAAAGAACTAATCCAATTGAGTAAAATAAAGTCGTGCTAGGGGGGGAGGAATGGGAATTTTTTTAGTTTATTTTATAGTTACTCAAAAGGTGCCTACATATTTATTAATCGAAATTAGATTGTCGTAGTTTGGTTTAGATATTTAGAAAAACTTTAGTCTGTTAGTCAATTTTACATTTAGCGAAAAGAATCCAAGTGTATGTAATTGTCCAATTTTTTTTTTTGAAAAATAATAATTTTACTTGGTCATAATTTGGAAAACCTTAAGGTTAGATTACTACTTTTAGGAAGACTATGCCATTTAGTTTTTTTTTTTTAATAATTGGGAAAAAGAGATTTTTCTACGTGATAAAACTTTTTCTGAAAGGATAAAAAAAACTTACTATGTCTCTTCTTAAAATGGTTGTTCATGTTCATGACCAAGAGTGGAACTCGTAGTTGAGCTTGGGCTTCCATTAAATTAGTTATAGTCATTGAAGTAATTATCCTCTTCGCTTAATGTCCCACAAGGCTTTTGTCATTTACAGGCCATCTTGTACCAGTCTTCTACGTAAGCATTTGTCTCAACGTTAACAATAGATAAGGAAGCTCGTTACTCGTTGAGGATAAGGCCTACTATATTAAACGCTTACTCAATGGCGACCGTTAAAGCCGGAGCAATTAGTACTTCTTGAGTGATGTGAGATAGGAGTGCATAGTCCCTTGTGTGTCTTTGCCACTACTCTAAAATATCGAAATCCTTGATGGAGATATTCTTGGAGAATTCAAAATTTGTATTAGTATAGTGCTGCATTTTAGACATTAGACCACCAAACCATTGCCTCTTCGATTTTTGTACTAATAACTGCTCACTCATAAATAAATAATGTCGTTCCTTGATGGGTAGCGAAAGAGAGATTGATTGTAAGCCCTATAACCAGTCGCTTAAGGTTTCGATTAGCTGAAAGATCCAACCGAGCCTAAATTATAAGTAAAGCTAGAAATATTAGTAAAATGATCCCATAAGTTTGAATTTAAGAAAATAAGTAATAAAATAAATAAATATAAAAATTTCAAATTTTAAGTATATAACTTGTTATTTATCGAAAATGCGTAAAATGTATTCTAATAATTAACAAATCGTTAGACATAAATTATATGTATACTAAAAATCATAGAATAACCTAAATAATATTTAGTAATATTTATTTATACTATATATGAATTTACATGTAGGTAGAAATACGCGTAATTACTTAAAATAAGCGAAATATGCTAAAATAATACTAAATAATTAAAAAAAAATTCATAATTAATTAAGGAAAAAAAATAAGAAATGATCCATAATTGGGTTATGGCAACTGGGGAAAATAAGAAAAAAAATTAGCTAATAAAATTAGAACAACACAAAAATCAAATTGGAAGAAGATAAGGCAATTGTTTAATCAAATTAATGCATAATAATTTCCTTAAAGCTCTATAAATACCTTAAATTTTTCAGAAACTCATTTTTGATGTTAGGAAGTTTATAAAAATAGAGAGATTTGGAATTGAAAGAAAATTAGGGTTTTACAAAAATTTAGCAAAAATCTATGCGGTTGAGGTTTGTAAGGAGAACCCAGACTCAACTAGCAGCTGGGAGTGGACAGTCACCACTACCACATGGTGGTGGTAGCGCCCAGGTGGTCTGACACACCCATGGCTACCGACGGTGGCCAGAGCCACTTAAATCGGTGAATTCGATTTTCAACACAATTTTGTGTAATTTTGTAAAAATAGTAAATATTCTTATAAAATTATAAATTTTGTTATTCTAAAATATTTTTGTATGTATTTTTTAGGAAAAATATTATTTTGATGATCGGTGATGGCTTGAGCGAGTTGGACCTCTAGTGAGTGAGCGAGCGAGCGAAGAATCTAGGTAAGTTGGGATTAATACGTTGCTGTATTTTGGAGGCTTGAGATTATGTTTAGTTGTGCTTATTAGATAGTTGGTTATGTGTATGTGCTTGATTATAAGTGATGCTATGATTCTGTTTGTTGTTCTAACTTGTATTGTACGATTTATATGAAATGATTGATCACCCTAAATTGGACCTAATCAAATATACGACATGTAATCATAATCGGACCTGTATGGCAACCCATAAGGGGAAACCTAGGATTCTCTAACCAAATACCGACCCCTTCGAAAGGGATAGTATAAGATTGCATAATGGTCCCTTCTTCATCCTTAGTCGAACTAAGTGACAGGAGAGGAGGTCACGGCGAGGGTGAAGTCAATGATTCGAAGGTAGTCGTGGAAGGAGCGGTGTCTCCATTGCATAAGCTTGGATTTGGTCGTAAGCTGTTGCATTAATGGCAACTCCTCAACCCGGATTAGAGCGAGTGCAATTTCTCTAATCTCACAACAGGCCGGACAACGTCATACGATGACATTTGCTTGAACATGCATTGCACCTAATAAGTTGATTGATAACCTTGTTATGTTTATGGTATAGTTTTAAGTCCTCCATCCTAACTTACCGAGCTGTGATTGCTCACATCCCTATAGACGTTGTATAGGTACTGGCTAAGAAGCGACATACAATTACTTTGAAGCTAGCAACTGTTGGATCTTGAGGAGTGAAGAAAAAAACATTTGCAGAAAAAACATATATTTTTAAGGTTTAAGCTTTTATTTTAGAATTTTTCATTTCTAGATAATGTAATAACTAGGAAATATATTACGGTGAAATGTTGTAAACATTAATTGTAATAACTAAATTTCAGTGTACATATATATTTTCTCACTTTCTTAAGTAAATGATTTATTTACATTATAAACTATTTACTTCAAAGCAGATTAGTCGTGGACACCTTGTGTAGATTAGGTATAGGATAGCTGTTATAAGGCCAACTTCTATCTTAGAATGGTTTACACGGCGGGGTTGTTATAACTCTGCCGCTTCGGGGCGTGACATTAATGATTGGCCATTACATTGACTTTGTTAATAGTTAAGCATCTCCTTCATATCGACCATCATTGCGGATACTTCCTACTATGCTTTCAAGCTCCCCTTACGTCATAAGGTAAGATAAAGGAAACTGTACACATCTTAGGAATCCGTTAGATCTTCAATGTAACCGTAATAAATTTTCAAATACATTAGTAATAATTATACTTTACAACGAAGATCTAGAATAGATACTACAAGATAAATACGAGGAATGTTTTTATAATAAGATAACCACTTCGATGCCATATCGTATATATATACATGCAGGTGTGGGTCCTTACAGGCCCAAAGTAACATATTAAGTATACCAATGGCTGACATAACGAACGAGTATATACTAAGCTTGTAAACCAGTAAGAAAGTTTTAATAGAATCATGAAAAACTCTCAACAATTGGATACATATATCCCAATTACTTGGAAAAATGTCAACTTCTTGTATATTGTACATTACGAAATCATAATGCAATTTACTATAAAGAACTATGCAATGCAACAACTCATAAGTCGAGTTCCAGCAATGTTGTACTTCCATCTTAAATTTTCGGGGCCTCTTCTCCAGCTCCATGCAAAAGTTCCTTTACTTTTTGTAAAGGGATGACCTCTCTATTATTATCTTGACGATGTTCTTGATTAAAGCTATACTATTTTATAAAACTATAATGTCATCCTTAACACGTGAGTTAAGAATATGACATGCACAACGTATGTGAAAACCCTGCCGAATACCACCCCCTCCCCCTTAACGTTGGTTGACAACAATTTCGCAGATCAGATATTGAGGCTGTATTGGCACATGTATTGTCGAAACCAATAGAAAAATTTTTCCACACTATTCCATACTCATTTAGAATTTCTCTAATAATTTTATAAATATTTTGCGCTATGTGGCGCTTGTTACATACTCTTAAAGTCAATAGTTGTTTAATTAAGTTGCTAATTATCTTCTATCCAATGAACATTAATAGCCATATAAGAATTATTACGGAAAAGATTTGTCCATATGTTTATATAAATGGATACATGCGTATTGAGTTAAGCGAATTTACCTGTGAGCTTCCTCTTACCTTTGTGGTAGAGCTACTATGTAGCTCAAGTTAATGTGTTATGGTTAAGTTGTCACAAACTGAGGTTAAATGGCTCCTGCTCGTATTCACTCTACCACTTCGATGTACTTACGTTGAATGGCAAGTATACGTTCGCTAAGTACTGCCTCAAGTTGTACTTATGCCTTTCTTGATCATATCTCATCAACAGTTGATTGGATGAACTACGGCCTCAAGCAATTTGTTGTTACTTATTATCTATTCTTATCTCCTTGGGATGCTTCAACCTTAAGTGTCTATTAAGGGTACCATTTCCTTCTCTTATTTTTCAAGAGTAACTCGCTTTGCAGTTGCAGAATGTTCTTGAGTTCTCTCTTTCGTTTGTACCTTTATGGAAATGCATAGTAAAAATATTAGATTTACTGGGCTTAAGGGGCTTACTTGAGCCTGAAGGTCTCGAACTGCCAAGCTTATGATGTCCCATATGTTGCTCTTTTATTTGGAGAATAATTTCTATCTCGTCCTCCTCATCCTCAATATGCTTACAGGGCAACTCATTCATGGGGGTTCAAATCCAACAGGTTATGTAAAGACACTTATGCAAGGAGGTTTGAAACTAGTAAGACATTCAGGAACACTCATGTGTGCAGGTTCAAACCCAAGAGGTGGTGTGCTTTAGTAGCTTATGCGTTAAGGTTCAAGCTCAAAGCCAAGAGGTGGTGTAACTCATTCTTCGACATTCTTAACGACCTCGCATGCCCTCTTCTCATTCATGTCATACTCGTAATCCAAGTACGCCTGAACGTCCTTGAACCTTTGTAAATCATACAATGTACCAGTTCCAGTACTCTTGCCTTTACTCTTACCTTTCCCAATAGATGAGGAATCATGCTTCTTATTGGAGAAAGTACGATGCAAAAATTGTTCCATGGATGTAATTTCTTTTGTTCCTTAATTATTGCAACAAAGGTTTATGAATGAAAGATAAGAATAATACGTAAGACAATACAAAACAAAAATTATGTAGCGGGTAAGCATATGTAAATGTTTTTAGTTGATGCAAATAGTTTAGTGAAGGGGAGTGAAGACTTGTGCTCAGATCTTGGTGGTAACTGAATAAAATATTTCTCTCACATTGTTTTACAATTATAAAATGCGAAGGTAGAATGGTTGAAGTTGGAATGTTTCAGTGGATTTGTAAGGAAGTAATAAACGATGTACCCTTCAATTTATATAGAACGAAGAAGGTTTGTATGCATCATTTAAATTTTCAAATTTCGAATTTGAATCCTCCTTACTGCTATAATTTTTTAATTCATCCAATATTCTTCGCCCGCTCCACCTGTATGCGCCAAAAGCAAAGAGAACATCTGCTATGTGAAAAAAAATTCCAAAAGATAAGGATAAAGCAGAGCGATAAGTCCTGCATGAGCTGAAAGCAACAATGATATCACGTTTGTTGAGAAATTTTTCAAAAGAGAAGGATAAAGCAGAGGGAGGAGGGAGGTTACAAGGGGTAGGTTTTAACTGGCCATGTTATGCTTTTTTTTTGTCCTGATAGTTCATGGCCCGCTGATTCAGGTGGTTTAAGCTCGACCTCCCATGAACCGGGCCTATTCATAGTTTGGAACTGACCTTTACACCGTCTAAGGATGGGTAATAGAAACTTAAGACTCATTCCACTACCTTAATAAGATTCCTAGACTCATCCTAAAACCCTATAAGGTTTTTAGTCTTATACCTAAAACCTGTCTCGTTATCCTAATAAAGTATCCATTTCATGACCTACAAATCCCATTAATTTAAATTTTTTAATGTTTTACTCTATTATTCATTATATGGAAAATTGATTTGCATTATTTATATTTATAAAATATGGGCAATATAATGAGAACATATTAGAGGAGAAGCTACAAAAATATGTCATACTTCGTCTAAAATATATTTATAGATCACACAAACACAAAGGAGAAGAGAATAAATACCTGGAGAGACAAGACGTAATGGAGATTGGAAAAGCAATTAGGGTTAGAGATGTAGGATAGTGATGGATAATTTAACTTTACTTTTCATTTACTTTTTATTTAGTTAGTATTACATTATTAATATATTATTTTTATCAAATAACAAGTCTCCCAACGGGTTTTTCTTAAATCTTAAAACTTATCTTATAAGCCTAATGGGCTTTTAACCATATCACATAATCTATCCTGAAACCTATCAAGTAGTATCTTATAGGGTTTTTAACAAATGGACGAATTGCCTAATTACATCCATATTACCCACTATTGCCTATTAACTAGGTTTTTAGTGTTTTTCAACCATCAGATTCAAGTCAAAGGCCCGAACAAAGAGCCCTACTTTATCATCCATTTCTATATCTCTCTTTGAGTTTAGTACATCGATAGGGTATTTGGGAAAAAATAACACAAAAATAAGTCTCAAGGAAAATTAATTACGGGATCATGGTAGTAAAGTTGCATACTTTGCATGCAACTTCACTATCTGTGTAAATTTACATTGAGGTTACATAGGGGGCACGTAACTTTAGTGTAAATTTTTATAATTATATCCCCTTATGTGACTTCAATGCAATTTTTCATCATACCATACGAATACATGATGAAAATCTCATGTCCCAATGCGACTTCAATGTAATTTTGCTATATCTATACACTCATGTAAGCATATGACTGTAATACAAAGTTAGTCGAACACAAATTTTCAAAATATAATGATTGTGCATGTGTTTTTTCATTCAAATAGGAATATGGAACACTTGTATTTTAGATGAAAAATGTATTCATATGTTGATACCATATGTACGTATGATAAGAATGTAATAAAAAAATAAAATTTAATCATGATTTGGCTACATCAATTCCTATTACAATCGGAATATTAAAAAAAAATAAAATAAAATAAAATCTAACACTAACATAAAATTGCCCTATATCTAGATAATAGAGATGATCGTTTTTTCATAAGGACTCATAGAAAACTTAGCTGGCGAGTCTAAGAAGTTTTTTAGCAGGACAAGGCTAACATATGGAGGTAGCTAATGCTAGGTAACCCTTTTACCTATGGTGAAGCTTTGCGAATATGTAGTACGCCTTTTTTGGGGCGCTACTAGTTTACCATAGACCCCCAAAGGCTAATGAAATGGTAGTATAACATGTGAATCTCCTGAGCTATAACCAATATCACCTAAGTCAAATGGAATAGCGCCTTACAAATGGAACATTTAGATCCCCTCGACCTCTTCCTCGTCTGACCCTAACTTGACCTCCTTTAATATGAACTCTATCACATTACGATTGAGGTACAGTTGGCTCTGATTGCTCAAGCTGGGCGCCTTCATCAGATGGTGAATTTTATGGAAATGGATGGTGTAAAACAATACCATCGTGGTCCTCCAAGATCTGTAGGCCTCCATTAACAATCTGGTAAGCCAACTCTATGTCATCATTCAATTGAACTAACTGTAGGATGTTGACTTACAAAGAAGAAAAACAATTAACAAACATACTACACGATAAATTAGGTTCTACAATGTAATTATGTTGATTATGCTTATCAGATAACCCATTACCATATTCGAGTACGTAATGTATCAATGGGTGTGCTGTCTATACCACAGCAAATACTTGAAGTTTACACTGAAAACTAACTATGGATGAATGAACCAAGAGTGCTGATCTGCTTATTGTCGGATCTAACCATTATACACTACTCCTCAATTGACCTTAGTATGACCTCTGAGATCTTGTCGATGCTGTTGCTCACTAGTCTATACTAGCTAGGGCTTTATTTAGAAGCCCCCAAACTATTGGATGATGTAATCTGGAAAGAATAAGCAGATGAGGGGTACTCTGGCAATCCAAACACCCAGATCAATTGTTCATATAGGATGTGGGAGTTGAAGTAAATCTTTCAAGTAAGGTTGCCATACAACTTAAAATGAAATGTATGTGAATTAAAGAAGTAAAAAAATTAGTACGTGTGGCATGAAATTTTGAAGAAAGGTCAAGTAGTGTACCTGATGATTCATCTGCAAGTCGAACGCCTTGTTATATGACTGGACTACATGAGTTGGTACCCATATAATGTTCCCCTCTATCCATCATCTACCGACTAAAGGGAGACCCTCTATGATCATGAAGCCAGACTTACAAAAGAGTGTAACGTATGGGAAATAGTCCCATGCCTAAACCTACAGTGAAATAATCGGCCCTCCAATCTCAGATATATCGGTCCGTACAACATTACATAGTTATCAGTACAACCATGCTAAATAGGCCGACCCCCAACTGAATGTCCTCACCATCCAGAACTCATTTAACAAAAGAAGGTACATGAGATGGATGTAACTAGAAGAATTATTTGCGAATAAGAATCCCCTTATCAATTGGAGGATATACGTACGGATGTGATGCTTTATTGTCTCTACGTTGGCATTACTCGGTATAACCCTAAATTTGCTAGCTAGCTACGACAGTCGTATGATGCTACCCTTTTCATCATTAGATGATGGAACATCACCCAATAGGTTTCTCATCACGTTTGCCCAATTCTTGTTGGTATTGTTGTTACTAGCAGCATTAGTCCTTTTTGTACAGTAAATGTACCATAACGTTGGGTCCGATTCATGTACTTGAAAGTTACAGTGCTGCTTTGTGTTGTAATTCTTCATAATGTCTTATAGCTCCTTCTTAATGCCAAATCTCATGTCAACACTCAACTCGTCGCTATCAATTATGTTGTTGCATTATACGTTTTATTCATCTTCTAACATAACATATCTATTGTACCACCCATATTTAGGAATGGGATTGGATGTCTTACAATAGGCCGATTGTATTGTGTTACAGGAGTTAGAACAAAGGCTAACGAAGGTGCAAATGGATTACCCATGGATACGTGGCTTCCTAAAACATCAAAAGTCATCCTATCTCCATCGTCATCATCTTCCTCATCATAGTCGGCTTCGCCTTCCTTTTCACCCTCATCACCATCCTCTTCATCATCACCACCCTTGAGACCTATATCAATTCTTTCCATATGAAGATTGTAATTTGGTTGTTATTACCAAATTTCCCTATACTTTGCATCAAGTGCTTTGCCATTCACATTAACGTTGACAACATCATCCTAAACTAAGTCTTGTGATGTAATATGAAGGTGACTCTCATTGGCTATGGGAAACTCAATTCTAAATGAGTGCACTTAATGTGAAGCAATGTTCGTAGGTTCATTACTAGGGCCCATACTACTTTGCCCATCCAGCTAAACATAATATGTTGTATACTTCCTTTACTCTACGATTCAACCATCTTAACGAAGTTTTCAACATCTTCATCATCCTTGATGGGCGTTAACTTGTAGTGGACATTGTCTTCATAATATGTTGGATGCTTGTGAACAATTTCTACCCTAATAATGCCAATCTCAATGTTATTACATATTCTGTTTAACAAATAGGCATAGTTTGACCATTTATTCATTTTTAGCTTTTTTACTAGCTTCCTATCATACCCTACTCCCATGTTATCCCTCACAATATTTTCATGTGCGTAGACAATAATTTTTATATAATCTACCATTTTGTCCCTAATTATTATATAAGTAACCACCAAATTAATGAAAAATTCATACAATAATCACATTCTACTCACTAAAATTAACACTCTTGAGCAACATAACACTATTATATAACTCATATCTTCAAAAAGTCTTTAACTAACTACATTACTCATATTAATTAACCAATATTTCTACTGCTATTATTAACAACTAAATATAACATTTCTAAACTATTACGACAACATTGATGCAATTTATACAAAATAAGTTTAAATTTTCTCATGAAACATAAATTATTATACATACTAAAATTTCATAACAAAAAATAATTATATAATAACAAAAAAAATAATTGCTTCAAAAAATGAATTAAATAAAATTAACAAATTCTTGCAAAAACGTAAAAATCTAAAAAATGTTAGTGAGATAGAGAATTTCGTTCTTAAAAAATTTTTGGAGAGAAATTGTATGAGTGAGAAGTTGAGTTTGGAGGTATATATAACTATTGTGAAATTTATTTTTGTGTTACTCTTATCACTTTCTAAACTCATTTCTCTCCTGTCTCAGCTAGGCGCGCTCTCACACTCGCAATCGAGTGTGCTGTGGCGGCAAGTGTAGAAGATAATGGGATCTGAAGCTGAAACTCCTCTTCCCAAATGGGCATCTACGCCCTGCATTATGGGTATCGATGAAGCTGGTCGCGGTCCTGTTTTAGGTTCCTTTTCCTCTTACATCCAACACGCTCAATATACTCAGCTTCTTTTAATAATAAAGTTTTTAGCTTCACAATTGCTTTCCTTTTTCCTTGCAGGACCGATGGTGTATGGTTGTTTGTACTGTGCTGCTTCTTATCAAGACACTCTCTCCAGTTTGAATTTTGCAGGTATATTATTCTAATATCCATCCTGAACCACCTTCATTTTATATTATCTTTTAAATTTCAATTGTGGGTTATTCGATAGATAGTACACTGCAGCAAGATTAGATTTTTATTCCTTGGGACACATTCTTTCTTGCTTTTATTCCTGTTTTATGGTGAAAAGTTAAACGATTGCTTTGGAATATAGCGAAGAGACCGTGGGGGATGTCACGCTGAGTGACTTAGTACCATTTTCTTGCGAGCTATTTTACTCCAGTCCTTCAATTTCCAAAATTTAATAGAATTAATGTAATTTTTAGCCCTACATTATCGGACATATTTTCAATCAGATGGTATACTGGCCTAGTCTACTAGATTCCTTGCTCGAATATAGAGGAAAAAAGTACTGATTTGTCTGGCTCAAAGGCTTTTGCATAAGAATGAAATTTGGGCTCATGAGTAGAGGCAGAGATTGTGAGGATCTTCAAACACCGATGTTCTGTTGTAACTACTAGCTTTTGTAGGGGCACTAGTTTGTATATGAATGATTTCAGGTAAATGAGCAAGCTTGTTCATGATCAATGTGTACTATGGATCTAATGGGCTCTGCCTTATTTGTTCTCAACACACTCATTTGCTCTGGAACTATGGAATTAAACAAGCTTCTCTAGAAGACCCCTTTTATTGTACACTCCATAAGAAAGGATTAGGAGTTTAGTCTTTCATATGTAGCAAGTCTGGAGCCAGCAAGAGAGTGCTCGGTCTTGGAAAAGTATGGCCAGCATGCTCTTAGTGCAAATTTGGTTGCTTCAAATTGGAAGGTCTATGTAGCAGTTTTTTTTATCGAAATAAGCCAAGCCTTAAAAAATTCACATTATTTCATATTATTTTCTCACATTACCTACCAAAACAATTATGCACATATATCATGTGATGTCAGTGGGCAATGGACACTGTATCTAACAGCAGGTGGATACTTCCTCTTTGCGAAGAAGCAAAATGCAAAACTTTCCTACGTAATTATCCAAAAAGAAAAGGAAAAAAAAAAAAAAATTTACTATTATTGATTTCCTAAAAAAATGGCAGGCTGGGAATCAAGGAGAGTGCATCCTGATTTCAATCAGCCGTAGACCTAGACACACTTGGTACTTTCTACTTCTTAAGTTCTCATTCAGAATATTAGGTTTTTGCATCAAATAAATTGCCGTTTATCTTAACAAACCCACCATGCAGCCTCTCTTCTCTCCTTCTGGAAGTATTTTGATGTTATGGACCCTTACTGTTAAATTCTGTTTCCTAAGCTGACATCTTTTGGTTGCTGGATTAATGATGTCGATGTCACACTCAACTAGAAGATTGAGGTGTCTTTATTACTTCGTCATGCTAAAACGGCAACTTACTCATGGGTTGTATCAATGTCTGAAGAAGATGGATTATGCAATGGGTCTATGACTTAAAAAAAAAAAAGTGTGTGTTGTCCAGAAGTAGTTTCTACAACAATATTGTAAAAAGAGATCACCTCTTGTGAAGAGACATATTAGAATTAGGGCACTCCAAAGATTCGATTTTTTTTTTTTCTTTTCTTTATTCACTGCTCCATTCCTTGAGATGCTGCTGCAATGAATCCTAGTTTTTAGTGAAGGATTAAGAATGCTATGGTGTTTGTCTTGAGTTCAAGTGAATTTACAAATTTGTTGGCGTGGTGATTTCTTGTGTCAGGATTGCTACCTAAGATGTATCTGATAGTGGCTTTAGTTCACATGTTTATTGCTCCAAAAATTATCACACAGTGCATATCAAGATCCTTGACTGTGATCCCGTGATGCTCAGTAACAAAAAAGCAACTTTGACTTGAACTTGTGCCAGTATCAATTTAGCTGTCCCAGATATGCGAATTTGCTTTGAAATTAATATAGAGAATGTCAAGCACATTGCAGGGACATACCTAGAGTCAGTTTTCTATAATTTTCCTGTTAGTAGACATTCTCTTGAAACAACCCTATGCACTTAAAGAGGATTGTCATTTATTTTGTTATAATTCTTTCTGTATTGTTGCCTTGTAGATTCAAAAACATTGAAGGAAGAAAAAAGAGAGGAATTGTTTGAAAACTTGAAGGCTGATGATTTGCTGGGATGGGCTGTTGATGTCATAGATCCAAGGGAGCTTTCAGCTAAAATGCTGAGGAAGTTAGTTAGGGTTATTAATCCTGCTTGGTGCTATTTTGCATCCCTCTACTTCATTTAATGAAATTCACTTCTGTTATATGCAGAGATAAAATCAATTTGAATGAAATATCGCATGACTCTGCTATTGGACTTGTCAATAGAGCGCTCAAAAGGGGGGTTCTTTTGACTGAGGTACTTTGTTATCAAGCTCCATTGAGTTGCATCAGTCTGAGTAACTTCTGTTTCATATATCTGTATAATAGCTCTAACAATGCCATTAGACAAAGTCAATTTAACTTCTGCTTCTGAAAACGATACTGTTTTCATTTATCAAACTTCTAGGCTTAGGCAAATAGAGGCATGTACTATTTCACACATGTCAAATTGTTGCCACTGCTTTTATGTTGTCCAGTGGTCCTTTTTATCACCCAAGGAACTCTATCAGAACAAGGAAATAGATCTAAGAGTCGATGATGCTATTGTGAATCATGTTCTCATATTTGATGTAAAAGAAAATTAAGGAAATTCTTATACTCCCTCATGAACATGTCTCCTAAAGTAAACTGATAAGCCAGTTCTGTTCTTTAAAAGTTGCCTCGAATGTGATAATTTTGTCAATTTTTAGGATTCTTTTCACTCAATCTTTTACTATTTAGGCTTGAAATTGCCGACCAGGTTGTTGCTGGTTCTATGGCTATGTCAATACTAGGCTTAAAAAAGAACTGATTGTTAAATAAGAAAAATATTAGTCTTGCTATCATTTCTTGTTTGTATGGAAGGATATATAGTAGCCCTTCAGAAGTATGGATTCTTACAGCATAATTTACCAATTGGTGGCTTTATTTTTTGAAAAAACCCCAAAAGAAAAGATGCTGTTGAAAGGGGAGCAGACGCTCACATGTGGTGGTTTTAGGTCTATGTTGATACTGTAGGAGATGCTGAAAAATACAGAACCAAGCTTTCTAAAAAGTTTCCTGCCATCAAATTTGTGGTTGCAAAGAAGGCTGATAGTCTCTATCCAGTTGTCAGTGGTGCAAGTATAGTTGCAAAGGTAATTGGCCATCTTGATGGGTACATTAAGAATGTCACTTCAGTTCGTCTCTTATCTATTACTCTATTATATAGTGCAGGTAACAAGAGACAGAGCCTTGCGTGAATGGGTGCTTGATGAAATTACGGAAGACATAAATAGGAAATTCGGTTCTGGATATCCTGGAGGTGAATCCTGATTATGACTTCTCTCTAGTATGTTCTGATTTTTAATATGCCTGGAATGTGCAATCCGTATAAGAGTGGTTGTTCTTTGCAACTCTGCATGCAGATCCTGATACGAAGGCATGGTTGGAACAACATAAGCACTCGGTCTTTGGCTTTCCAACTCTTGTCCGATTCAGTTGGGGTACATGTACTCCATATTTCAAGGATTGTGTTGAAGTGTTGTGGTAAGTCCCTGTCGTGTGAGATCTCACTATATCAATTCTATGATTGTGAAGGAAAATAGGAAGAAAGGTAGATGAGTGATGATAAAGATAAAACAGAGTGGATGATAAGAAACGAGAAAGTTGTTTCCCTTGTCTTGCTTGGGTGGACAAAAGAGTATACTGAACTTGCCAAATAAGTCACAACTCTTGCATTGTAGTTGTCCCCATTAAATCAATTCTTGCAGGCTTAGTATGTAGTCCTATTGAGAAAAATTTAAGCAAACAATTTATGATTTGGACATAAGCCCCTCATAATGTTACAGGGAATCAGATAAAGTAGATGAAGATGGGTCAAATAATAGCAATGGCAAACGGCAACTGAAACTGAGCAGTCTTGGTTTCACGTCAAAGAGGAAACTAGATGATGCAGGGTCAAGTGGAAAAGGCCGCTGCAAATTCTTCCAAGCTCGAAAGCTTGAGCTGCTTACTCATTTTTGAAAAGGGTTGGGCTATGTCCTATTGTCACACTAAATCATGTTGATGCAGCTTATGTTATCCCCTTATTTTTGGCATCTTTTTGGGTGGGGGGTAGTTTATTTGACCCTGTTCAGATCGGCATATATCTTAACTCTGTGTATGCATGAGTGCATTTGTCTGTATGTTCTTTTTTTTTTCGGTCTGAGGCAAATGTATGGTTAAATTGGTGGTGGTCAACGAGTATCTTAATTAAAGAATATTAGATTAATTTGGGGAACTTTCCAGTTGTGTAAGAAATATGAAAGAGTATCAGCAGGGAGAAGCAAAAGAAGAGAGATTAGAATGGAACGTAGCATGTGGGAGTGCTACCAACGATATACATGCGGAAGGTCATGGTAACTTTTGTCAATAGAATCAGTTACAATTTTTCATATTTTCCCTGCAGAATTGCTTTACAGAGTGCACCATCTCTGGAACCCACTGTGTGTCTCCATCTGTGGAATTTCTACATTTTTCCAGTAGAATTGCCCTTCTGGTATCTGAAAACCATGGAGTGAATATATGATATTGTTAGAGAATATTGTTACAATTGCTAGCAGTCTTGTGTTGGATATGTGGTTGGATGCATAAGGTTCATCCTTATCTATGTTCTAAGTCACTCTTGGCATCTTTTGTCTCTGATGATTTTGTTGCAGATCCTCATCTATATCTTGTACATGTACTTCTTCGTAAATGGAAAACTAATGAATAAAATTTATGCTCTCGAGTCCTTTATTTCTTTACATAATACGAATTGATATTTTCATTGCATCATGTGAGAGAGATGAGCCGGTTGATCTCAAACCAGACACCATATTTTCACAAAAAATGTTCTTTAAGAAGACCTTTCATATGCATATGGTGCAAAAAATTCTCTAGACAACGATTGAGGAAGAGGACTTACCTCACTAGAAACATGATCACTCAAAAGAAATCCAGTGCAGATTCTTCCTAGGATTGATCTTAGTATTGGATGATGTGTAAGAGATGATACGAGAGATTCTTAATCACAAGAATCTTACCAGCTGCAGTTCAAACAGAGATAGCAAGTCTGCAGTGATTTTAAATAAATATGCTGCCTTTTAAGGACATTGAAAGTCAAATGGAATGCCTTCACAACATTGAAGGAAAAGGATCGGTTAGCACGGGCCATGCAACTGAGAAGATAATGGAGACAGCAAGATCTTAGGTCATAATTGATCCACCGTATAGGCAAAATAATAAGAATCAAGAGCTAAGTGGTCAAATTACTTGAGCACATGCTAAGAGGTCTAATGCTTTATTTAAGAAAGTTCTTTTAAGGAATGGATTCATAGATGACCGAAACTCACCAAGACATGTTAGAACTCATACTCGGTCACTAGGAGATGTAAATGTCATTTATCAATTGCAAAGGGTCCAAATGAGTAGGAGTTGCACCTGCCCCCTTCACAGTAGCTGTAGACCTAGGATCTGGAAAAATTTGCCATCTTTTTCAATCCCTAGCTAGGTGTTTGAACAGTAGGCGAATCCCAGGGGTATGTAATGCCCGGGTTCAAATGACGTCCTAGGGCCATTCGAACGGCAGCGTGAGTCGGTGACATTTGTTAAATCGCCTAAGCAGACTGCAGAGCCATATATAGGTTTTCTGAATAAATCAATTGTTTATGTACCTCTCTATTCCATGTTTTCATTTTTCTTTATAACTCGTTTACTACTTTTTTTTTTCCCCATCTTTTTATCAGACAGTATTACAAGTTCTCTTTTTCTTTTTCTTTTTTTTTTTTTTTTTTATAGAAAAATTGTAATAAGCAAATAAGGTCATTTATGACTACCACTAACTGATTAACTCTCAATTTTTGTCCCTATCAATCATTGACTATACAGCAAACACCCGTTGTTTATTGAATCGTGAGTAATATTAATTTAATAGCACCATAATTTTACTTCTCTTGGTTAGTCATGTTCATAAACAATGAACATATCTCTTATTATTAAAAAACCCATAACTCCGAATGTCGTCGCAGATTGATTGATCGATCGTGCTTGAGGCAACATTAGAAAGGGCCCGTGTTCACTTCGACAATGAGGAAATTCTTCCAGGGGTTATAAGTATAGACTACAATCAAACTTTTTACATCGGGAATACTGCCAAACTAATGACAGAACCAAAACCATGATTGCACCGAAATTTCAAGCAGCTACAACATGATGGATGTCTTGGACACCACCTCTCCAATCACACATCTCTAGAACAAGATATTACATTGCAGCGTACATAGATCAAGTAATTTGACCTAAATTGTGGAGGGAAACACAAAATTGAGTATGCACCACTGCGTTGTCTCTTTTTCTTAAGTTGCGCTACACGTTTTTCCGGTGGAGGGTGGCAATCGCACTTGCATACACATGAAATGTCACAATATAATAAACAAGATATCGCTTCTCAGTATATTCGAAAAACTCAAATTTCTAAAGGCAGCTCATTAGACCTAAAACTTATTCATCTAAAATCCTCTATAATAAATAAACTTCTCAAAGAAAAAGTACACTTTATAACTTGCAAAGTTATCACCTCTCTGATAGTTTGGGCAATCTTGATGCCATTTATGAAGTGTCAACATGTATGTGGCAGTGCACTAGATGACGCTTTCAACATACAGAAGAGAAGCCCAGCCTTTTGAAATCACTTGTACTGCTGGGAAACCTCCCTAACAAGCTTATCCATAAATTGGCATTTCTTGTCAAATCGCCACCCAGGATTACTCTGCAGAATTATGTAAGTGACTTTTCAAATTGATAAAATATTTTTTCCTCAATTCATGCAGATAAATATTCAGCAAGGGTGTGGAGTTTCATTGATACTACTATAACTGGGTATTTGAGTCATTCATGTTATCCAAATAATTAAATCTAACAAGGCCTCAAGTAAACTCATGGTAAATTATTATCCACTCATACATTCTAGCAGAATCCACTTTCTAAGCATTAACTTAACACAAGAAATCAAAAAGCATCTCCAAAAGTTGCAATTAGGAAAAATAAGGAGCAACACTTGTTCTCCCTTGAAAAAGACATGGAAATTAAAGATGCTCTCTCATTTTTCCTTCATTTGAAGTTACTCGATAGTAGGAGCTTTTACCATGTACTCTGTAATACTCTACTGACTCTGGAGTACAATGAAAATAAAAGTAGGTCTGCATTTCTAGACCTTTAGAACCAACATTAGAAGTCCCAAAAAACACGCACATGCTCATTCTACCCAATTTCCAATTGAGTAACGTGCATCTTTTATTTCATTACCCACAAGGAACGGGGAAAAGAAAAGCATCTTTTGTTTTCCTGCAGGCCACCACATTGTTGTCCTTTTTTATAATGATCTCCCTATTAGTCTCCGCACACACAAACAACAAACCCACTTGGACAGGTTTGAATGAATCAGTATTTCTAGTTGTCCCCATTTGCCAGTCCATCTCTTTCCTTAAAAAACAGAAGCTTGCTCAAAGGCTGTGGATTGTTGTTTACTTCAACCTAGCTCAGCATCAGGTAAATCATCTCAGTTGACTATGCTTACTCTCAAGATGTCTCTCTATGAGTTTGATCAAAAGAGTCCTTTTCACGTGTAGTTTTCTCTATCCCCATTCATGAATCCGTGCCTTGAGTACATCACCTATGACCCTTTACTGATGGGTTCAGGGTAAAAAGCAGCATGATTGTGCTTTCTGCTCCTTGTAATTAAAATCCTATTACTCCTAAGAAAATATCCAATGGAAACAGTATCTGAACTACATATTTTACTAATCTCCACTCCAGAATCAATTATGGCAGCTGTGGATGGGATTTGCATTTAGAGATAAATTATCCATCAGGGACTTTTCAATATAACAAATTTGAGCAAAATTGGTTACGGTAACAAGCAACATTTAAGCACTTACACATTAACCTAAGAAAAGATGATGTTATACTTTCCTAAACAATGATTACAAATTCAACATGAAAGAGTTGACTGGAATGTGTGACGTTTCTTGGCATATTAAAATGTCTAGGGACCATGGGCCAAAGAGAAATAAAATCCACCATAGAACACTTACCTGAAGAGAGAGAACTGCACGATCAGCAAACCGTTTTACAGAAGCAGGGGCACTTGAGGGAAGTTTTTTTGAAATCCTCTCTAATTCTTCCTGCTGTTTCTTAGCAGTTATCCTGTCAGGTCCACTATAGTAATCCACAATCTCTTTCAACAGGGGAACTCTTTCCATTGTTTCCTTCATAACTTCCTAATTGAGGAAAAATGGAGAGGAAGTAAATATGAAGAAGTTCCCAGAAAGGCAAAAGGCATGACAAATTTCTCACAATTTTTAATTATGTAAGTGGGCTCAATCACTCATGGTGTCAAGCGTATATCAGCCATACTGTTGATTTAAGAATAAAACCTTCAAGGATCAAAAATTTAGCTATTAACAATAAAACATCTAAAATCCATAAGTAAAGCACTGAAAAGTAACAATATGCAGAAATCACAATACTATCTACCAAAGAAGCAGCAACTGCAAAAGGCTTCTAGTAATTACAAAATCATAGAAATAGACATGCAACAGTGAGGTTCCAGACCGTTATCCACATGGGAAAACACACCTCGGGCTCCAGAACATGTGAAAAATTCTTTTTGTTTTTCTCATGCCCTAGTGCTAAGATTCTTTTTGCTTTAGAGGATTACTTAGTGATATTGCAGGTAAGGTTCTTTTTGCATTTTCCTTCTAACCCAATTGCTCTGTACTCATTGCTGGTGGTTGAGTCCAATCCACTATAAGTAGTCCTAGCTATGCCATGACAGAGGATTTTATGATATGGATCTAAATTAGGACTCAGATAAGGATCTGAGTAGATCTGTTCCACTAATGGACTGTGTTTCATGAAAACTTTAGCATTTGTCAACTAAAATGATGATCTCAGATTCATGCTGCATGCAAATTGAATTAATATGCTGACATTTTGGCCAAGGATGGAAGAAAATTATATTCCATGCACAATATCGATGAGCATTGTCATAGGTTGAAATAAGAACACATCTTCCTGTAGTTTAGTCCCACATTACTATTCTTTACCAAAGACTACAAGAAGCATTGGAAGAAAATAAAAATTACACAAAGGACAAATGTGAAATTACAATTGAATAAACTAACTTTTAGGAATCACAACTGCTTTGACAGTTTCATTTCAATTCCCACCTAATATATTTTCTTTTCACACAATATAACTTCCAAAAAAAAAAAAAAGCTTAGAAATTTTTTATTTGGTAATTAGAAATGCTTCAAGTTTCTTAAACCAACATTCTAAGTGATAAAAAAACTGCAGCAAAAGGAAAGAAGATGTAAGCATCAACATCTATTTCTATTTGACTCCGAAGATTTCTTCGAATCAATAATTAACACTAAACCTAGTGCATTTATTTTTTGGCCAAATATATAGACAGTGTATCATCTTGCAAGTAAACCAGTGATTTACTAAAGGACTCGATAAAGACAGCTATAAGTGCCGAGAAGGTTAATAAGTGGCTGAACCAGCATTCTCTTTGTTGTACTGAAGTGCCCTGTACTTCCACATATAACAGGGCCAGGAGGTGAGGTACGAGACAAAAGATATCTAGATTGGATCATACAGAGGATGAAAACACCTGATAAGTGGAGGTTGCAGAAGCATCAAGTAAACAGGAATGCTCAAAGAGATTCTAAGATGTCTAAAATCTTTGCGAAGGATCCCATAATACTAGCTAATAATAATGCACCTTTTTCTTTTTAATAATAATGCAGTAATTAGATTAATAGTAATGATAGTAGAAAGAGATGCATCTTTGGTATGGGCCTAACTGTTACAGCTACACTTTTTTCTCCAATAAAAGCTTTCTCAGTGTTTTTCCGTTTTCTTCAACAAAATACAAAAGACAACAAGTTTACAATAAATTGTCCCAGTTCTCTGTAATCTTATGTATGCAATAATGCTCTCCAGTGCCTGTAATTGATGTTAGCTTTGATTATATGAAGAAATCTACTGAGAATGAGGGATACTTCTTTCACTGATTAACTAGAGAGGTCAATCAAATTCACCGTAAACTCGAATTTTAGACCTTAGACATACATGCCTCTTCTGCCATGTTCTATCTGGCTTAGAAAGGCATTAATAAAAGAAAAAAGGAAACTTCTTTATGCATTTGACTAGATTGGAGGAATTATGCAGATATGTTCAGGTAAAAACAATCAAATTTTTATTCTTTTTTTTCTTTTTACTTTTTAATGGAGGGCACAATTATTATCCATTTAACTATTTGAGTGTACAACACAAGAACAGAACCAATCACTGAGAATAAGAAAAGCAACAAACAGCAGAACCTCCATTTGTTTTTCCCCTTTGCAATAACTTTTTCTAGCATTCAACATTTTGCTTATCTACCCTGAAATCAAGGGTAGGCTGCTCACTCTGTTCCATTTTAAAGAACTGAAGTGGGGGGGTGGGGGGTGGGGGAGAGAGAGAGAAACTTCTCATTCAGATGGAAAGAACAAGAATACACCAGGTATATATGAACAACTTGATGGATTTGTCAACAGTAACGACGAAGCATCCATCTCATCAAATGATAACTTCAGGTTACGGGCTTGTACATTACATATACATCTATCTTGTTACTAACTTCGCTTCGCAGCTATAAATGTCAACTACAGAAAACCAATGAAAATAAATATACACACAATATATATATAATCCAAACGAAAAGCAAGTATTACCTCCCACTCTGCTTGATCCTTAATGCCCTCATACACCATCAAAAACGGCTTCATCTTTTCAAGTGCATCACGAAGAGGAATAGGTGGCTTCTCATCAATATCTGGGTTAGTCCCAAACTCTTCCATCAAATATTCAGGCTCAAACTCAATCTAACAAAACAACATAATCAAGCAAATCAATAATAAAACAAACCCTTACTAGTTACTATATAAAACATCGCAAATAATAGTTCACAATGCACAAACCAAGCAATTGGTATGGAATGCATCAATGTAAACATCATCGGCGGGTGAAGGAAGCACTCTATCACTCATTTCCTCAAACCCTTCAACCAAGTTACTCATAAACTCGGGCCCCAATCTCTCAGCCAGAATCTCCCCACCCTTATCGTCCCCAGCATTAAGGGCATCCGCGTACCCCTCATCCTCGTCATCAGATTTATCCCTCCCTCTACCTCTACCTCCCCCTCTAAATGCTGCTCTGACCTCACTCCCTCTCCCTCTACCTCTCCCTCTTCCTCTACCTCTCCCTCTACCTCCCACAACCTCTCTCCTTCCTCTTCCTCCTCCGTCTTCGCCCCGCGAAAGGATCCCCATTGCCTTCTTCACGGCCTCTTCGCGGCTCAATCGCGGAGGTTCCGGTTGACGCTGGTGTTCCTCTGGGTCCACCGCAGGGGTAGCTGCAGGGGTAGTTTCAATTGGTTTTCCGCGGCCTGCACCACCTGATAACACGGAGGCAATGGACACAGGAATATCGCTCCCGCTCTCCTTCTCTCTCTTAATCGCGGCGTCTATCTCGGAATCAGCTCTCTTGAAGAAAACAGGTTGCCTTTGGGACTGTAGGGGATCAAGGCGACCGCGGCCCATTGCAGAACCGAAAGAGGGGGATTGAGGAAGTGGAGGAGATGGAGAAGGTGGCGGACGGGGGATTCCACGGCCGCGGCCAATGACGGGAGCAGAAGAAGGAGGAGGAGAGGGTTTAGGAGTGTCATTTGGTGGTGATGGGCGTACGAAGTCGAAGGGAGTGGAGGCGGCTCCATGGCCACGGCCGCGGCCTCTTCCACCGCCGCTGCCACTAGATGTGGAGAAAGGAATTGCTCGAGCGAAGGTGTTGGTGGTGTTAGTGGTGCCGGGACATGAGAGGCATCTTCCTAGGGTTGCTCCTCGCATTTGATTTGACTGGATTATCAAGTGAAATGAGGAAGAAGAAGCTAAAGCAAAGCAAAGTGATACCAAATTCCAAAACCTCTGATACCAGAAAACCCCCCCGTGTCGATGCGGCGGACGGATGGGCCGGACTCTAATTGAATACTGGTTTGGTTCGCTTGGTTCCAAGTAATTAGAATTTTACATTAACCAGGGTTTTTTTTTTCAAAAAATATTTAGAAAAAAAGGCTCCTTATAATAAATATTTCAGATATAATATAGCGAAGTTATATATATAAATATATATATGAAGCATGCTCCTCATTTTTATACTGAAAGTGCATACTTATATATATAAAAAATTTGAAAACAATAATACACATAAAGTATGCTCCTTTACAATATTCGAAAACACAAAAAAAGACACATACTTAATATACGCTGTCAATGTATTAAAATATATACTGGACGCACATGCAAGACTTGCACCTTTCACGTCCCAAACATAAAAATTCTAAAACAAACGCAAAACATATAGCACTCTAAAAAATACTTAACATATCACTTCAAAAACGCATTTGTGACGTGCGAATTTTTTAACTTTTACTCTCCCTTCAATTCTTTTACACATCAATAGTCCCAAAGAGATAATAATCTCTACATTACATGTATATTTAATTATATTTTTTCTAAAAAATTTATTATTCCTTCTCCACATTATGCATCCATGCATAAACCTTAGATTGTGCAATTTGTTCATATATGATACTTATTTGTTATAGTAACTTTAAACTTAGTCAATTCGCTAATTATGTATTTAAATTGTATTGATTTTGTTGCAAAAATATCAGTGTAGCGCTTAGAATTATAGTTAAAATGCATGCATATTTGTTTGATGAAAGTCCTAACAAAACTTATTGTCTAATATTGAGTGAATTTAGAGAGATGATTGGATGGAAATTATTATAATAATGTTTGGTGTTTGGGGAATGGATTTTTTTTTTTTTTTTAGAACAAATTTGTTGATTGATGGTGATATTATTAGGGTGAAAAAAGCGAATCATGTGAATTCAATTGTATATGCTAATAGAAACATTATGATTAGTAATTCGGGACGAAAATATGATAGGGAGCCCATTAAGAAGTTGAAGATAAAAAAAAATGTAAATTTCTCTCACTTTTTTTAGGAGATTTGTGGAAGTGCTAAAGCTAACTCGATTAAGATTGAAATTGTGCACAGATGTCCTTGTTTTATGACGAGAGAGTTACTTATAATTTGATAGCCATTAGAGGTGATGAAAATGTTGAAAATTATATGAGATGGTTTAGTTTTTTGGAGAACGGAGCATTCAAAATGTGTACGTTAGGTGCTATGGGGAATCAAGTACTCGAGTCAAGCAGAACATGTTTTAAGCAAACAATCAAAATTTTTCAACACCTCAAGTATAGTCTATGATGATCGATATGGTAATGTCAAATTTGAATGAGTCACGTGATCCTTATATGGAACCGTTTGTGACAATAGTGAGTATGTGACATTTGAGTGAGATGTGACTGAAATGAGCGGCAACATTGGTACAAGTGATGACTTGACATAGACATGCGATTTAACAAAAAAAAAAAATCTTTTAGATGAAGTGAAAAATTTCTATATTAAGAACTACTGCAATTTTCATGTTGACATATCATATAAGATGGTATATGCACTATATTATATAGAAAAGGATAACGGTTATCAGTGAAGGTTGTGGGCATGCCCAAAAAAGTGAGAGGAACTTTTCAAAATCACCATTCTAAAAAGATCCCATACTTGTATGGATCCAATGATAAGCTAGAATCATCCTTAAATTAATAGTAACATAATGGCTAAAACCTTCATCAATATTGTACGGAATAATCCAAATGTGAAGGTTATTGATCTTGTAGTGAATATACAAAACATGTATGGAGATACTGTAAGTAACAAGAGGATTTTCGAGAGCAAGAGGAAATCAATTACGATCGTTTATGGCAATTAAGAGAAGTCATATAATGAGCTTTTGAAACTACTAAATCTAATGAAGATAAGTAATCATGGAACACAAGTAGAGTGAAGGTAGAGCTCCTTAGCAGAACTAAGGAAGTCCCAGTTTAAGTCTGTTTTTTAGGACCTTCAGACATTTGTGGAGGCATTCAAATACTATCGACATTTAGTATGTGTTGATGGTACTTTCTTATATCAAAAGTACAATCATAAGTTGTTAGATGCATGTAGCAAGGACAAAAACAATTGCATGGTTTCATTAGCCTTGGTACTTGTGGATATGAAATCAGTATAAATATGAGGATGGTTTCTTTGGAAACTTAAGCTGTACGTGATAGGCCAAAAGGGAAAAACCCTTTGTCTTATTTCTGATAGATACTCTGAAATTGATTCTACATATAAAGAACCTATGGTTAGGTAGGTACTTTTGTTTGCAATGTGGAGATACTGTCTATGGTATATTGCAAGCAATTTCAACGTGATTCACAGTAACCAGTTGTGTAAAAAATTTGTATGGTTTGCCAAAAGATTAGATAAACATGCAATTTCTTATAATTTTATGTATAGATGTAACTAAATAGCTGTTGTATACATATACTTTTAAAAGAATATATTTTGAGCTTTTATCGAATGTTAATATGTGTTACAGGCTTTCTATCCAATAATATATTGTATAATTCCTAACTTGTGTCACGCCCCGAAATGGCAGAGCCGTAACAGCCCCGCCGTGTAAATCATCCGAAGATAGAAGTTGGCCTTACAACCGCTATCTTAGACCCGATCTACACAAGGCGTCTACGACTAATCCGCTTTGAAGTAAACAGTTTGTAATTTAAATAAATCATTTACCTAAGAAGGTGAGGAAATTTATATATATTCACGATAATTCAGTTATTACATTATTAAAAAATGAAAAGTAATAACATATGTGTTGATTCTTCAATGTTTTTCCTCACTCCTGTAAGCCCTAAAGCCAAGCCAAGTAACCATAGGATTGAACTTAGAACCCAAGGTTTAGGGCGATCGGTTAAAGGATCCGATCAAACCCAAATTAGAAACTATTGAGAGGAATATTAGTAAAAATGACCTTGTAAACTTAAATTTAAGAAAGTAAGTAGTAAACTAGGAGACTATAAAATTTTCAAATTTTAAGCATAATAACTGCTAATTACCGAAAAGGCGAAAAGTGTCATGAAATAACTAAAAAATTACTAGAGATAAATTATATGTGTACTAAAAATTTTAGAATGACCAAAAGAATATTTAGGAATGTTCACGTGTACCCTACATGTATTTACGTGTAGATAAAAATACGCGTAATTGCTAAAATAGACCGAAAACTAAGTAAATAATTAAAGAAAAATACAAAATAATTATAAAAAATCAGAAAAAAATCAGGATAAGATAACTGCAACAAGGTCAGGTCGTGGAATGAAAAGAAAAAATTAACCAATAAGAATTTGACAAACTGAAAGCCTAAAATCAAGGAAATGGGGCAAAAATCCCATCAAATTAATGCACATTAATTACCACATTTGTCTATAAATAAGGAAAAAAATTCTCAGAAGTTATTTGGCTAGTTTGTGATCTGAGAAAAATCGAAACATAACAAAAATCGAGAGAAATTCCAGAAAAAAAAAAAAGAAAGAAAACTGTGCAGATTAGCAAGGTGAACTAAAACCACCACCCATCACCACCTGGGAACGAACCACCACCACCACCCTACAGTAGACCCACCGCCTGGACCGGCCGACAACATTGGACCGGGTTTGGACGGCCCAAAATCTTCGGACCGGTTAGTCATTTATTCACTCGATTTTTGTAAAATTTTGTAAAATTATTTATTTTGTCCAGAAAATTATGAAACTTGTTATTCTGAGGTTTTATTGTATGTATATTTAGGGAAAAATATTGGTTTAGTTTAATTAGATCTGGAAATATAGGGTCCCTAACGAATTGTTCAAAACCGAGCATTAGTAAACCGGAAAATAAATAGGCTTAGGGATGTAGTTTGGAGTTCAAAATTTTTCTGTAGGATGCTCATTTGATGTATAACAGTGCTATGAAGCCATTTTTTTAAAATTAATTTTCGAAATTTTTAAGTTAATTTTTAGCCCTAAAATGATGGTAAAATTGGGTGATTAAGGGTTAATTAAGTGATTAGGATGTTAATTACTGATTTGGATCTTAATTAGAGGTTTAGGGAAGTTAATCTCTGCAGTGGAACCTTAATCCTAGCCTTTAGGTACTAAGTATGGTTAATTAGGGCAATTAGGTAAGTAATATAATAAATTAGTAATATGTGAAAATGTAAATTAATAAATCTAAAAAAAATAAGGTTATTAGATAATATTATAATTGAAATCAGAAAAATAATAAATCTGAAATAATATTTAATTTTAAGTAAATATCTTAAAATGTAAGATTTTTACACATCGGGAATAAATCCGATACCTCAAGTAGGGTTAGCGTATACCGAATAGTTAGAATACCAAAATTACGACCTAATAGAATATTTGAATACCTAAACATAATGTGATTAATATCACATTGGGATTCGAGCGTAATTACGACTTAGGAATTAAAACTAGAATCTAGTTTAGGAACCGAACCCCGAAATAGAACACAACGAATCATTACTACGTTATAGGTACACATGAGGAAAATGAGTTATATTATGAGTTAGAATAATAATCCATAAAATATACGTACTAAAAGAACCTATTTGTATTATAGGACACCCAGAAACAAATCAGCTCGCAACTAGAGGATCGAGCGATCGAGCAGATTCAAGTAAGTTGGGTTATTACTTATTGTAATAGAGTACTAGTTTTGTAGTACTCGGAGACTTAGGCTTGTATATGATTGTGATTGTAAATAGTTTGCGCATGTGCTTGATGTATCTGAATTCGTGCTGGAATTTGTACTGTGAATGACTTTGTGACTGATTGAATTGGTATGAACTTGTTGAACACCCTAACCGGCATTTAATCTCAATCGACCCTAATAACCGAAAATGTCATGCATTGCAACCCGTTAGGGGATCATAGGACTCTCCAACCAAATACCGACCCCTTCGAAAGGGATAGCGCAGGATTGCAAAACGGTCCCTTCTTCATCCTCAGTCGAACTAAGTGACAGGAGAGGAGGTCGCGGCGGGGATGGAGTCAATGGTTCGAAGGTAGTCGCGGGAGGAGCGAGGTCTCCATTGCACAAGCCTGGGTTTGGTTGTGAGCTGCTGCATCACATGGAACTCCTCAACCCGGATTGGAGCGGGTGAAATTTCTCTGATTTCACAACGGACCGGACTACGTTGTGCGATGACACTTGATTGTTGCATTGCATGAAAATAATTGTTTGATAACTCTGTTTGTGCGTGTATGCATTCATGAGTCTCCAATTCAACTTACTGGGCTTTAGTTGCTCATTCCCTTATAGATCCTTTTGCAGGTTCTGATTTGTGAACACTTCAAGTACTATGCCGCCCTATAATTATCCAGAGGTTAGTCTTTTTGAAGCCAGGGGTGTGAGAATCAAGTTATTTCGCAAATGTGTAACTAGACTGACCTTGTAGTTAAAGGTTGAAGACTGTTAGTTATTCTGTAAATTAGTAAACTGTAGTTATTATGTAATACTTCCTGGGAAGCTCTGTGGACTTATTTATAATTATCTATGTTTTATAGAACTTTGTGATAATTATCATAATTATAGTACCATTATTACTCGAATTATTTACTTCAAAGCGAGGAGTTGTCGACACCTTGTGTAGATTATCTCTATGTTAGGCACTGTGAGGCCAGTTACTATCATAGAATGGTTTACACGGCGGGACTGTTGCGACTTTGCGACTTCGGGGCGTAACAGTTCTCGGTTGGTATCAGAGCGTAGTTTTAGTAAACTCGCTTTGAAGCGTCATACCTTAAAAGAAATAGACATTTTAGGAATAATGAGAGTGGGTAATGCTAAGTGGGCGATAAAAGATTGTATAACATAAGTAACCTTAATCTTTAATATAGGAAATATTAATTGGTTTAAATATACTTACAGGGTCGAAGGGGAGAACTGATTCATAGTTGGATACGATTTGGATGGAATGGAGAAGTATCTCCCATTGATTATAGGGTTAAATTACAACGGCTACTGATGGAACTAGCTGATTGGAATATATTTAGGACAGTTGATGAGATTATCAATAAGTTTCATGATCGGATGTACTATAGCTGGAAGGATGAGTGGGCATGGATGGAGACGAGTTTAGGCCCTCAGTATAATAGATACACCGCTATAGCAGCTTTTGAGCAGAGATGGTTGGAGAAGGAGGGAATTATAACCCTGATGATGCCCTTACGATATTTTCCTGCTAGGTTAGAGGATAAGAGACCATATCCTGCCAGTATTGCACACATCCCTGCTGACATCCCATACATTCCTAGACAGTACCTACCAGGGATCATTGATTGGTTTCCACAGTTTCCCGAGCCTGCTGGGGATGGTATAGAGATACCATTGAACTTTAGTCCTGAACCTGAACCTGAGATACCAGGACCACCACCAGAAAACCCACCTCCAGTTGAACCCCAAGAAGATGGAGTTCATATAGAGGAAGACCCTGAGGAAGACCCTGAGGAGGACCCAGAGGAAGAAGATCCAGAAGAAGACCCTGAAGAGGAGCAGGAAAACGAGGATGAACCTGGTGTAGACCTACATGCTTTGCTCATGCAGGTGATTGCAGACACCGGGATAGCTGGAGTAGGAGCTGGTAATCCAGTTGAGTCGGATGATGAGGAAGTACAGGAGGTGATAGTGATCCCGGAGACTCCAGAGATAATATATATAGACTCTGCATCAGAGAGTGAGCATGAGGACCATTCAGTTGGAGGCCATATGGATTATGATCCCTTTGATGATGTAGCTGCTACGGATTCAGAGGAGGATTAGTTTAGTTGGATGATTGACATGTTTAGTTTGATGACTGACATGTTTAGTTAGGTAGAATTTTGGATATGATCCAGTAGCGATTTTGATGGAAACTGATGTATTTTAGGATCTTTTGATGTATTTTGACTTTTGATATATTTTTTTACTTTTGGTGTATTTTGTAGCTTCTGGATCAAGTTAGATGTACGTTGTAAGTAAGTTTGATGTAGTCAGTTGATGTAACATTTTGTCTTGTACAGTTGTAAAGATCGAGTCTGTACTAAGTTATGTAAGGAACGATGTAATCGAGTTGTAAATTTGATGTATGTATTAGAAAGTTATCGAGTTGTATCTTTTATTTGGAAGTTGTAATAGTAATGATGTAACGTTGAATGAAATACACAATGAAAGTTAGATTTCTAAGTATGTTGATTTTAATACTATTGTCATTACTATTTGATATGAGTACATATTGCAAGCATTTATTTATTTATAAATATTCTCTAAACAAAAGTAGGGATAATTTATAGATAGATATGTATGCAGGATTATAAGTTAAACTAGTAAGTGATTATGGCTGAAGCTGGAAACGGAAGTAATCAAGGAGGAACTGAAGGGAATCAAAACCCTCCACCACGAGCACCATCACCACCAAGAGAACAACATAGACAAGATTTACCTCCGCCGCCTCCACAAGAAAACATGCCTATTGGGCAAATACTTGCCAGTATGCATACGATGATGCGACAGCAAGGAATGTTGATTCAACATCTTATGACTGGTGGTAATGTGGGAAACAGAAGACCCCAAGAAGTTGAACAACGAATAGAGCGACCTCAAGAGGTAAATAAACTTCCTGAGTTTATAAAAGCCAACTGTTATTTTGAGGGGGAGATGGGTAGGCCAGATGTGGCTGATGACTGGTTAGCCCAAGTTGAACGGAGTTTTGAGGCTTTTAGAGTCCCTGAATCCCAAAAGTTATCTTATGGTACATTCATGCTAAAGTTAGCTGCAAGAGTATGGTGGGACTCGAGAGCAAGGCAACTTGGAAATAACATTGATTGGCAACAATTTAAGGAGGAATTCAGGAAGGAGTATTTCCCTCATAGTGTCCAAAATAGAATGGTGCGAGACCTGTTTGAACTAAAGAAGGGAGGTATGAGTGTAACCCAGTATGAGACTGAGTTCAACAGATTGTTACAATATGTACCTGGTTCATACCGGGACAATATAGAGTTGAAGAAAGATTTATTCCTTACTGGATTTGACCCCACAATGTGTTGTAAGCTGCTGGATTATGGTTTTACCACTTACAATGAAGTGGTAGATAAGGCAAGACAATTAGAAGATAATCGCGTGAGGATGCAAGCAATGTGGAGTCAAAAGATTAATAAAGGATATCGACCAGGACCATCATTCAAGAGATCATATCCTGGTGCCTCTAGTAGCAATTCTGGACTGAAGAGAAGGAGACCAGTAACTCTGACTAGTAACCCAGCGCAGTCAATACCGAGTGTGAGTTTTTATGACAAGGATGGTAATGTCAAATGCTGGAAGTTTGGTGCAAATCATTTTCCAAGAAATTGTACTCAGCTAAAAGGGAAATGTTTTATATGTGAAGATCCGAACCATGTGCTGAAGGCATGCCCTAAGATGAAATTGGTAAAGTGTAATAAGTGCGGTAGAAAGGGCCATTTCTCCAGATACTGTCCACAGTTTGTACAAGGAGCTAAGCGAACAAAAGGTTTTGATAACACCACTACACCTGCTCGTATCTTTGCTTTGGAGGATATGGAAATTGAGGAAAATGAGGATTTTTCGGATTTTATGGAAGAGTACTACCATGATGATGTTGAGGAGCTCATGGGAGTGGAAGAAGAAAATGATGAAGGACTTATAACTGGTATGTACTCAGACTATTTATTTTGATAATAATTCTAAGTGTGAATTAAATTGAAATTTTTGCATTTTAAGATTATGAATGTTAGTGTAGTTGGTAACCATAGTAATAGTACATTCCAGGACATGTGCTGATAAATGGACAACCTGCTTTTGTGCTGTTTCATACTGGTGCATCTCATTCCTTTGCAAGTCAGAAATTTGTAAATGAACAAGAGATTAGTGTGGTTACTGTTAATGTAACTTATAAAGTTAGAACTCCGACTGGGGAGAAGGTAACAACACGAAAAGTAGTAGCTGATGGTAGGATAAAAATTCAAGAGAAGGAGTATCCTATAAGTCTTGTGATATTACCTTTACAAGGGTATGATGTCATAGTAGGAGTAGATTGGTTGTCAAAGAATAAAGCTATTATGGAGTGTAGGAATAAAATTGTCAATCTTAATGATGGAGAAACAATATTTCAAGGAAAAGCTGGTGGAAATAGGTTGAATTTATCAGTGATGGAGATATGTGATGAACAATTTGAGACAAGAGTAAAGGAGGGTGATTGGAAATTTTGTTGGGTGTTTGCTGTGGACGCAGAAAAGGAAATACCTAAGGTAGCAGACATACGAGTAATGAATGAGTTTCCAGATGTATTCCCGGAGGATTTACCAGGGTTAGCTCCACCCCGAGAGTTGGATTTCAATGTAGAATTAGTTCCTGGAACTGAACCTATTTCGAAAGCTCCATATCGGATGTCACCTATAGAACTTCAGGAACTAAAGAAGCAACTTCAGGAGCTATTGGATAAGAAGTTTATTCGACTGAGTGTTTCACCATGGGGAGCACCGGTATTGTTTGTGAAAAAGAAGGATGGTACTATGAGATTGTGTATAGACTATCGGGAGTTAAATAAGGTTACCATTAAGAATAGGTATCCGTTACCTCGCATTGATGATTTGTTTGATCAACTCCAAGGTGCTACTGTGTTTTCTAGAATAGATTTAAAATCAAGATATCATCAATTGAGAGTTAAGCCGGAAGATGTACATAAGACTGCATTTAGAACTCGATATGGTCATTATGAATTTTTGGTGATGCCATTTGGCTTAACAAATGCTCCGGCTGTATTTATGGACTTGATGAATCGTATATATCAACCATACTTGGATAAGTTTGTTGTGGTGTTTATTGATGATATTTTGATTTACTCAAAAACCAAGAAGGAGCATGCAGAACATTTACGATTGGCATTGCAGAAGTTGAGAGAGAATCAATTGTATGCCAAGTTAAGTAAATGTGATTTTTGGTTGGATAGGATTGCTTTTCTAGGACATATTATATCTGGTAAAGGAATCTCTGTAGACCCTGATAAAGTGAAAGCAGTAATGGACTGGAAGCAACCAACCACAGTGACTGAGATAAGGAGTTTTCTGGGCATGGCTGGATATTATCGACGATTCATAAAGGATTTTTCCAAAATTGCCAAACCGTTGACTCGATTGACCCAAAAGGAGGTAAAGTTCGAATGGAGCGAAGATTGTGAAATGAGTTTTCAGGAGTTGAAGAAACGACTGGTTACAGCACCAGTATTAACATTACCTGATCCGGATAAGCCTTATAATGTGTACAGTGATGCTTCACGGAATGGATTAGGTTGTGTATTGATGCAGGATAGAAAAGTTGTTACATATGCATCAAGACAATTGAAGCCACATGAAAGGAATTACCCAACTCATGATTTGGAGTTAGCTGCAGTAGTGTTTGCCTTGAAGATTTGGAGACATTATCTTTATGGACAACGGTGCGAGATGTACACTGACCATAAGAGTTTGAAGTATTTCTTTACTCAGAAGGAGTTGAATTTAAGGCAAAGAAGGTGGTTAAAACTGATTAAGGATTATGATATGAATATAAATTACCACCCTGGAAAGGCCAATTTGGTGGCAGATGCATTAAGTCGAAAGAATTATGAACAGGTTGCATCATTGTTAACACCTCAACATGAATTAGTGCATGAATTTGAGAGAATGCAAATTGGGTTTGATTGGTGTGAACCTAATAGCCAGTTAATGAACTGGGAATTGCAACCTACTCTATTAGAGAGAATCAAGCAAAAGCAAGAGGAGGACAGGGGTCTGATGGAGATAAAAGAGAAATTGAGCAACGGACAGGACCCTGACTTTAAGGTGGATAATAGAGGTCTAATAAGGTTTAGAGGAAGAATATGTGTACCACATGATGCAGACATAAAGAAGCAAATTTTGGATGAAGCACACATTACAGGTTATACTGTGCACCCGGGAGGAAATAAAATGTACCAAGATCTAAAACTTATGTATTGGTGGAATGGGATGAAGAGAGAAGTGGCACAATATGTATCTGAGTGCATGACGTGTCAACAAATCAAAGCAGAACACCAAAGACCAGGTGGATTATTGCAACCTTTAGAAATACCACGATGGAAATGGGATCATATTACCATGGATTTTGTAGTAGCATTACCATGGATTTTGTAGTAGCATTACCAAGGACTCAAGTTGGATACGATTCAATTTGGGTAGTCGTGGATAGATTAACGAAGAGTGCACATTTCTTACCTTATCGGACGGGTGATTCAACGGAAAAAATGGCTAGACTGTATGTCCGAGAAATAATAAGGCTACATGGTGTTCCTGAGAGTATTGTTTCTGACCGAGATAGTCGGTTTGTATCCAAATTCTGGGAGAGCTTACATAGAGCTTTGGGTACAAAGTTGCAGTTTGGTACAGCCTATCACCCACAAACAGACGAGCAGTCTGAGCGAACGATTCAAACTTTAGAAGATATGTTACGAGCTTGTGTGTTGGATTTTGGAGGTGATTGGGATAAATATTTACCGTTGATAGAATTTGCTTACAATAATAGTTATCATGCAACGATACAAATGGCGCCGTATGAAGCACTATATGGGAGGAAATGCAGATCGCCACTGTATTGGGATCATGAAGAGTATGCCATGATTGGACCAGACATGATCAATCAAACGAGTGAGAAGATTAAGATTGTACGACAACGGATGAAGGAAGCTCAGGACCGTTATAAAAGTTGGGCTGATTTGAAGAGAAGACCCGTAGAATTTGAAATGGGTGATCATGTTTACATTAAAATAAGCCCATTCAAAGGACTTAGACGGTTTGGTTCAAAGGGAAAACTGAGCCCACGATACATTGGTCCATTTGAAGTGTTAGAGAAGGTTGGCAATGTATCGTACCGAGTGGCTTTACCTCCAGGTCTATCAGGCTATCATAATGTATTCCATGTATCCATGTTGAGAAGATTCATTAAGAACCCGAATGCAATAGTGGAAATAGAGCCAGTGGAGTTAACGAGAAATTTTCAACTGGTGAGACAACCCATGAAGATATTGGATAGTCGGGTTCAGAAGTTAAGAAACAAAAATATGGAGTACGTGAAGATTCAATGGAATGAAGGTCCAGACTTGGAGATGACTTGGGAACCAAAAGCTGCGATGATGGAGCAGTATTCATGGCTTTTCTGATTTCCAGGTTAGTAAAAGTATACAAGTTACTGTATTTAGTCAGTTAAGTGTAAATTACATGTACAGAAGTTTTGAGGACAAAACTTTTTTGAAGGGGGGTGGAATTGTAAGCCCTAAAGCCAAGCCAAGTAACCATAGGATTGAACTTAGAACCCAAGGTTTAGGGCGATCGGTTAAAGGATCCGATCAAACCAAAATTAGAAATTATTGAGAGGAATATTAGTAAAAATGACCTTGTAAACTTAAATTTAAGAAAGTAAGTAGCAAACTAGGAGACTATAAAATTTTCAAATTTTAAGCATAATAACTGCTAATTATCGAAAAGGCGAAAAGTGTCATGAAATAACTAAAAAATTACTAGAGATAAATTATATGTGTACTAAAAATTTTAGAATGACCAAAAGAATATTTAGGAATGTTCACGTATACCCTACATGTATTTACGTGTAGATAAAAATACGCGTAATTGCTAAAATAGGCCGAAAACTAAGTAAATAATTAAAGAAAAATACAAAATAGTTATAAAAAATCAGAAAAAAATCAGGATAAGATAACTGCAACAAGGTCAGGTCGTGGAATGAAAAGAAAAAATTAACCAATAAGAATTTGACAAACTAAAAGCCTAAAATCAAGGAAATGGGGCAAAAATCCCATCAAATTAATGCACATTAATTACCACATTTGTCTATAAATAAGGAAAAAAATTCTCAGAAGTCATTTGGCTAGTTTGTGATCTGAGAAAAATCGAAACACAATAAAAATCGAGAGAAATTCCAGAAAAAAAAAAAAGAAAACTGTGCAGATTAGCAAGGTGAACTAAAACCACCACCACCCTACAGTAGACCCACCGCCTGGACCGGCCGACAACATTGGACCGGGTTTGGACGGCCCAAAATCTTCGGACCGGTTAGTCATTTATTCACTCGATTTTTGTAAAATTTTGTAAAATTATTTATTTTGTCCAGAAAATTATGAAACTTGTTATTCTGAGGTTTTATTGTATGTATATTTAGGGAAAAATATTGGTTTAGTTTAATTAGATCTGGAAATATAGGGTTCCTAACGAATTGTTCAAAACCGAGCATTAGTAAACCGGAAAATAAATAGGCTTAGGGATGTAGTTTGGAGTTCAAAATTTTTCTGTAGGATGCTCATTTGATGTATAACAGTGCTATGAAGCCATTTTTTTAAAATTAATTTTCGAAATTTTTAAGTTAATTTTTAGCCCTAAAATGATGGTAAAATTGGGTGATTAAGGGTTAATTAAGTGATTAGGATGTTAATTACTGATTTGGATCTTAATTAGAGGTTTAGGGAAGTTAATCTCTGCAGTGGAACCTTAATCCTAGCCTTTAGGTACTAAGTATGGTTAATTAGGGCAATTAGGTAAGTAATATAATAAATTAGTAATATGTGAAAATGTAAATTAATAAATCTAAAAAAAATAAGGTTATTAGATAATATTATAATTGAAATCAGAAAAATAATAAATCTGAAATAATATTTAATTTTAAGTAAATATCTTAAAATGTAAGATTTTTACACATCGGGAATAAATCCGATACCTCAAGTAGGGTTAGCGTATACCGAATAGTTAGAATACCAAAATTACGACCTAATAGAATATTTGAATACCTAAACATAATGTGATTAATATCACATTGGGATTCGAGCGTAATTATGACTTAGGAATTAAAACTAGAATCTAGTTTAGGAACCGAACCCCGAAATAGAATACAACGAATCATTACTACGTTATAGGTATACATGAGGAAAATGAGTTATATTATGAGTTAGAATAATAATCCATAAAATATACGTACTAAAAGAACCTATTTGTATTATAGGACACCCAGAAACAAATCAGCTCGCAACTAGAGGATCGAGCGATCGAGCAGATTCAAGTAAGTTGGGTTATTACTTATTGTAATAGAGTACTAGTTTTGTAGTACTCGGAGACTTAGGCTTGTATATGATTGTGATTGTAAATAGTTTGCGCATGTGCTTGATGTATCTGAATTCGTGCTGGAATTTGTACTGTGAATGACTTTGTGACTGATTGAATTGGTATGAACTTGTTGAACACCCTAACCGGCATTTAATCTCAATCGACCCTAATAACCGAAAATGTCATGCATTGCAACCCGTTAGGGGATCATAGGACTCTCCAACCAAATACCGACCCCTTCGAAAGGGATAGCGCAGGATTGCAAAACGGTCCCTTCTTCATCCTCAGTCGAACTAAGTGACAGGAGAGGAGGTCGCGGCGGGGATGGAGTCAATGGTTCGAAGGTAGTCGCGGGAGGAGCGAGGTCTCCATTGCACAAGCTTGGGTTTGGTTGTGAGCTGCTGCATCACATGGAACTCCTCAACCCGGATTGGAGCGGGTGAAATTTCTCTGATTTCACAACGGACCGGACTACGTTGTGCGATGACACTTGATTGTTGCATTGCATGAAAATAATTGTTTGATAACTCTGTTTGTGCGTGTATGCATTCATGAGTCTCCAATTCAACTTACTGGGCTTTAGTTGCTCATTCCCTTATAGATCCTTTTGCAGGTTCTGATTTGTGAACACTTCAAGTACTATGCCGCCCTATAATTATCCAGAGGTTAGTCTTTTTGAAGCCAGGGGTGTGAGAATCAAGTTATTTCGCAAATGTGTAACTAGACTGACCTTGTAGTTAAAGGTTGAAGACTGTTAGTTATTCTGTAAATTAGTAAACTGTAGTTATTATGTAAAACTTCCTGGGAAGCTCTGTGGACTTATTTATAATTATCTATGTTTTATAGAACTTTGTGATGATTATCATAATTGTAGTACCATTATTACTCGAATTGTTTACTTCAAAGCGAGGAGTCGTCGACGCCTTGTGTAGATTATCTCTATGGTAGGCACTGTGAGGCCAGTTACTATCATAGAATGGTTTACACGGCGGGACTGTTGCGACTTTGCGACTTCGGGGCGTAACAACTCCCTAGGATCCAGCAGTTGCTAGCTTCAGAGTAGTTGTTTGCTGCTTCTTAGCCAGCACCTGTACGACATCTATAGGGATGTGAGCAACCACAGCTCAGTAAGTTAGGATGGAGGACTTAAAACTATACCATAAACACGATAAGGTTTTTAATCAACTTATTAGGTGTAACGTATGTTCAAGCAAATGCTATCGCACGACATTGTCCAGCCCATCGTGAGTTTAGAGAAATTGCGCCTACTCTAATCCGGGCTGAGGAGTTGCCATTAATGCAACAGCTCACGACCAAACCCAAGCTTATGCAATGGAGACCTCGCTCCTCCTGCGACTACTTTCGAACCACTGACTTCACCCTCGCCGCGACCTCCTCTCCCGTCACTTAGTTCGGCTAAGGATGAAGAAGAGACCAATTGCAATCCTGTGCTATCCCTTTCGAAGGGGTCGGTTTCTGGCCGTAGAGTCTTAAATTCCCCTAACGAGTTGCCATGCATATCCGATTATGATTACTGGTCGTATATTTGATTAAGTCCAGTTTAAAGTGATCAATCATTTCATACAAATCATATAATACATGTCAGAGCAACAAACATAATCATAGCATCACCCATAATCAAGCACATGTACACATCCAACTATCTAACAAGCACAACCAAGCATAATCTTAAGCCTTCAAAATACAACATCGTATTAATCCCAACTTACCTCGACTCTTCACTCACTCACTCGAGGTCCAATTTGCTCAGGCCATCACCGATCATCCCTATAACACAAACGTGGTTTCAGTTTTTCATATAACTATTATAGGTTCATTTTATCCTATAACGCTTATTGTTATGTTTTATTTAGGGTTTAATATGCCTAATTATCTAGGCCTTAAGTCTTTTACAATTATTTTAGGTCTAGGGTTAAGTTCGGGTTCGGTTTTCGCATCGATTTCTAAATTAGGTTTTAGTTCGATTTCTAAGTAGTGTTTTATACTCCAACCTTAGAAATTTTATTCAACTCATAATGTGAAATTAATCACATTACTTTTCGATCTCCTAAATACCGTTATTACCCGTAGTCAATATTTATTTTACCCGGTACACTTAAATCCGGATTAGTGTACCGAATTTACTCATAATGTGAGAAATTTTTACATTTTTCATATAATTACATAAATTCAAGTTTTGTATCAGATTTATTGTACATTTTTATTATTATAAAAAATATCAATTTTTATTATAATATTTCTATTTATTATATTCTAATAATTACATATTATGTATTATTACCTTTTATGTACACAATACACTTTTAATATTTCTATCACTCTAATTATCGTTTTTAAACACCAATTATCATTTCGAAATGTCTAAATTCATCTTAAATCAGATTTTACTTCTAATTACCCTAATTTCCAAAATTAACTTAAAATTTACTATTTTTCCCTATTACTCATTTACTACATAATTAACCTAATAATTACATTTAACACCCTAAATGCTACAAGTATCATACCTCATCAGATTTCAACATCCTAAAATATGTACTTATTCACTAAATCAGTAATTAACCATCTAATTACTTTATTAGCCCTAAATGACCCATTTTATGTCTTATTTTAAGGCCTAAAAATTATCTAAAAATTTTGAAAATTAATTTTTGAAAACGGGCTTCATAGCACTGTTTTATATCATCTAAGTGGTCTATACAAAAATTTTGCGCTCGAAGCTACACTCCTAAAGTCATTTATTTCTAAACCGAAACATGCTCGGTTTACACTATTTCTTAAGGACCTATATCATGAGACATATTTTCATCAAAATAATATTTTTCCTAAAAACTACATACAAAAATATTCTAGAATAACAAGTTTCATAATTTTCTAAGAATATTTAGTATTTTTTCAAAATTACATAAAATCATGATGGAAATCAAACTCACTAATTTGGATGGCTCCGGCCACCAGGTGTGTCGGCCCACCTAGGCGTTGCCACCACCGTATGGTGGTGGTGGCTATCTACTCCCAGCTGCCTGTCGGGTCTGGGTTTTCCTCTGTGGCCCTGATTGAACAGTTTTCTTTTTCTTTTTTTTTTTTAGAATTTTCTCTCGAATTTTCAAATCTCTCTATTTTTCTCTAATGCTAAACTGTCCATATGATTTCTGAAAAAATTTTCCCTATTTATAAACGATTTTTGTAATTATTATGCATTAATTAGACATGACTTTGCCCAATTTCCTTGATTTTTTACTTTTGTGTTGTCTAATTTTAATTGGTTAATTTTTATTTTGCAGATCCTGACCTGCCACGACCTGATTTAGATCATTCCTGATATTTTCTGATTTTTCTTGATTTTTTCTTAATTAATTATGAATTTTCTTTAAGTATTTAGTATTATTTTAGCACATTTCGCGTATTTTAAGTAATTACGCATAGTTATACCTACATGTAAATTCATATATAGTACAAATAAATATTCCTAAATATTATTTAGGTTATTTTATAATTTTGAGTATATATATAATTTATCTCTAGTGATTCGTTAAGTACCGGAATGTATTTTCCGTATTTTCGATAAATAGCAAGTTATATACTTAAAATTTGAAAATTTTGTAGTCTCCTATTTTATTACTTATTTTCTTAAATTCAAACTTACGGGATCAGTTTACTAATATTTCTAGTTTTACTTTATAATTTAGGTTCGATCGGATCTTTCCCGATCGAAACCTCGGATTGCTAGTTTTAGGGCTATCCAGCGCTATCTTTATCAAAGGTGTTGGTATTTGGTTGGAGAATCTTAATGATCGCCTAACGGGTTGCAATGTATAACATTTTAGGTAATTAGAGTTGAATAAGATTAAATTTCATTTATTGTGTTTAAACAATTTCACACTAATTCAATCATAACACAAAATCAATCATATTACAAATTTCAGTACGAATTCAAATACATCAAACACATGCGTAAACTACTTACAATTACAACCATATACAATCCTAAGTCTTCCAGTACCATAAAATATACCATAAAATATTACTCGAATACAGTTAGTAATAACCCAACTTACTTGGAATTTTCAGTCGCCCGATCACTTAATTGTAAGCCGATTTATCTCTGGGTATCCTATAATACAAATAGTTTTTTTTAGTACTTATACTTTAATGATTCATATTCTAAGTTATAATTTAACTCATTTTTCCATGTATACCTATTATTTACTAATGATTCATTCTATTCTATTTGGGGTTTAGTTTTTAAATTAGATTCTAGTTTAGATTCTAGAATCTTAAATATGCTCGAATCCTAATGTGAAATTAATCACATTAAGCATAAGTATTCTAATATCATATTAGGTCTTAATTTAGTGTTATAAACTGTTCGATACACGCTAATCCTAATTAGGGTAACTAATTTATTTTCGATATGAGAAAATCTTACATTTTTTATACAATTATCTAAAATTAAATTTTGTTTTAGATTTATTATATTCTGATTTTTATTATTATATTATCTAAATAAACCTAATTTTTCATATTTATTAAATTTCTAATTCTACATAAACCTAATTTCCTACAATTACCACATAATTCCTTCATTAATTATACTTAACACTCTAAAAGTTAGGATTAGGTTTCCACATTAACATTCTATCTAAATCAGTAATTAATGTCTTAATCACCTAATTAACCAAAAATTACCTAATTTTTCTATCATTTTAGGGCTAAAAATTACTTAAAATTTTATAAAATTAAATTTAAAAAAAATGGCTTTATAACACTGTTCTATATCACTTAAGCATTCTACAGAAAAAATTTGAGCTCCAAATTACACTCTTAAACCTATTTATTTCTAATCCAAATCATGCTTATTTTTGCTTAATTTATTAAAAATCCTATATTTTTAGACGTGATTACACTTAATCACTATTTTTCCCTAAATCTATATATAATAAAACCTTAGAATAATAAATTTCATAATTTTTTGGGTAAAATAAATAATTTTACGAAATTTTACGAAATTATACAAAATAGGAGCAGATAAGAGACTCACCAGGTTCGATGACTTTTGGCCTTCCAACACCAGTCCAGATGTGTCGGTCGATCCAAGCGGTAGGTCTGGAGTAGGGTGGTGATGGTGGCTCGATCTCAAGTGGTGGTAGTGTATGGGTTTATTTTGCTAACTCCTATTGCACAGATTTCCTTCTTCTTTTTTTTTTCTAATATTAGTTTTTCTCTTGCAATTTCGATGCTCTCTATTTTTTTTTCTAATTTCTAACTATCTAAAGGAGCTCCATAATTTTTTCCCTATTTATAGAGCTTTGTGGTAATTATTGTGTATTTAATTAGACAAGACATTGCCCAAATCCCTTAATTTTGCCTTTCGTGTTGCTTGGTTTTGATTGGTTAATTTTTCTTCTTCACTTCCTAACTTGCCACGACTAAATCCACATCATTCCTTATTTCTCTGATTTTTTTATTAATTAATTAATAATTTTCTTTAATTATTTAATAATTTTTTAGACAATTTAAGTAATTTCGTATATTTATATCTACACGTAAATATATATGGGGTACATGTGAATATTCCTAATTATTATTTAAGTCATTCTATTATTTTTAGTATATATATAATCTATCTCTAGTAATTTATTAGTTATTAGATTAAATTTTTCGCCTTTTCGATAATTAACAATTATTATACTTAAAATTTGAAAGTTTTATAGTTTTCTATTTTATTACTTATTTTCTTAAATTCAAGTTTATGAGGTCATTTTTACTAATATTTCTATTTATAATTTATAATTTGAGTTTGATTAGATCCTTTAACTAATTGCCCTAAATTTTATATTCTAAGTTCAATTCTACAGTCATTTTGTTTAACTTTAGGGCTTACAGCCACATTAGTGTATTTCAAATTACATCAAAGATACATGCATTGAATGTGCTTTTAGTATAATTGAAATATATTACATTAGTGTATTTCAAATTACATCAAAGATACATGCATTGAATGTGCTTTTAATATAATTGAAATATATAGAGAGTGCATTTAGGCGTATGTAGTACATAGGCTTTCAATATTCTATAACTTGTGTAATTTTTTACATTGAAGGCACATGTATACTATATTTGAAATATTTATCACTAGGAGCCCTTTTTTACAATATTATAAAACTTAAGTAATTATATCAACCACCACCTATAGTAACTTATTTGTCTTCACCTTTTTTTTTTTAATTATAAATATAAAGCCAACTATTTGTCTCTATTTTTTAAATTATATTTTTAATTAGTAAGTCGATGCTTTTTTTTTTAATTTTTAATAATACGTCAGTGCTTTGCTTTATCTATATTATTAAAGTAAATGGAACCTTAAGTAACCTTTTTCTTAAAATTATATATTTACCCTTAATTTACAATTATTTAACAAAAAAATCAATAATAAAATAAACTATTAAAATTATAACTAATGGATAAATATGTTTACTTATTCCTTTTTCTCTCTTTTCATTTATTTACTCTTTCTAACTTTTTTTCTCTCACTGTACTTATATCTCTCTTTTCTTCCTTTTACTTTTTCCACACCTTCCTACTAACTGCACCTATATCTCTCTCTCTCTGTCTCTTCTTAATTTATATTTTTTACATACGTAACACGAGTATATCGATCGCTAGTATATATATACACATTCTTTAACCCAATTAAATGTCTCTCAAACCATAAATTACTCTAGTCTCGTAAGGCTTTCCCAATAATATGCCTCTCATTGATTTACATCTTTTCAAATTTCTTCCTAATGTCGTCAAGAAAAGGGAAAAAGAAAATAATATTGGTATTTTTAAAAATAATCCAAAAAATAACATATTTTTAAAAATAATCTTAAAAGTACCATATATGAATTTAGTTATTGAAAATATGATTTAATATTGAAATAAATTTAGCTTTTGTAAAGCCGATTTTAAGTAACAAACTTAAAATTAGTTTATTTTAGGAAATTTAATAGAACAATGTAAAATAATAATAGCTAACATGCGTTTAGAGTATTGGTTAGATTTTTTGCACTTTATCACCCATGTCTGGGTTTCAATCCTCATAAGCACCTTTATTTTGTAAAATAATGGTATAATACATATCTATCAATGTTAAAAAAAATTACATAATTATAAATTATATACAAAAATTACCAAATTATTGTTATTAAATTACATCTTAAAAATACGATATTACTATTTATATTCAACATTTGTATATCATATCTATATCGCGTTTAGATATAAATACACTAATATTTATGCAACATTGGTGCAAATATACTTAGATGCAACATTAGCACTTAAGATATAGCATCACAACATATTTTGATAATATTTTGGTGGTCTTTATAAACCAAACAAGCATATTACTAGGATTGCAAAAGGTTACATTGATGGGATTTGAACTTCGGGTTGCTAGGTAAAAGGCACATGTCCGACCCATTGGGCAACAACAAAATTGTAATAAATATTTGATATAATTAAATGGAAATCTAGATGATCATCTCAAAATTTACAAACTCCCCTCTTCAAAAGCTAAATTATTCAAACCAATTTTGAGTGTGATATTTTTGGAATTATTTAAAAAAAAACCTTATTTTGGGATTATTTAAAAAAAAATGCATTATTGATTTCCTTTTTTCTTAGGCAAACCACTGTAATGTGATGGTGAGTAACCATTATCATAGGCCTCATCCTTAGTTTAAAAAGGAATATAACCCTTTTGTTGATTTATTTAATTTGTTAATTTCCTTCCGCACTTTGTCATTCTTAAGTATAATAATCCTTCGATGCGTTGCAAAATTTGTAAAAAGGAGGTGGGCTTTTCATTTGAATCTCTTTTTGCACGAATCTCTTTTATGGTTTTTAATTCGATGAGTTATTTTTTATTTTTCTATCCTATCAATTTGATACACATGTACAAGTTTGGTGGTTGATTCAATATTTTGGATTTAGGCTAGTATCAGCATTAATTATCTTGGGATATGTTATTCCTTCATTTTCGAACAATGATTGATCACCCACAAAAAGAGAGTAAAATGAGTTTAGAGGAGAGTTAGGTGATATATAACATAATCACTCCAATGTTTAAATGAGATAAGTAATTAAAATTAAAGAGAATAAAGTATCTGAATGAATATATATATATATATATATATATATATATAGGCAGGAGAATTAAAGAGTTATATCTACATCTCATATTTATAGAAATGGCAGTTGAACCGTTCAAGCCATATATCTTAATTTTTTTCATTCCGATTTTTCGCAAATACTTTCAGGAACTTAGGAATGTAATTTGGTAAGGTTTGGCCGAGCTTCTGGAGCTCGGGCATGGCTTTGCTGAGGATATGGTTTAATTTCTACTCAATATAGCTATTTAATTAAGTTTCACTAGTAATCAGTCAATTCTTTTATTATAGACGGGTTAAATGTTTTGCGCATTTGTGGGTAAAAATGAAAATCGGTACATTTTAATGTTCAATAAAGTTACAGAAAGTGCTATATTTTATCTACCAAATTCCCGTGATCTTTTTTTAGACAAATTATATTTGCAACAATTAACTCACCTAAACGATTAAGGCATTTCTAAAATGTCGTAGATATTAGATAGTCATCACGTGGTTTAGGTCGTTGTTAAACATATTACAAGATTTAGAAGATAAAAATTTAGACTTTTTTTTTTATAGACATTTTATAAGATTCTATGATTAAGTATCTCACGTAAATTATAAGAAATTATAATACTAATTTATTATTTTATTATAAATACCTTATTAATATAAATTTGAAATTTTTAAATTAAACAGTTAAAATATGTCAATTAATGTTTATTGACTTGATTATTTACTATTTTTTACTTGAAACATTATACATTTTGACTCTAACCATGTTCTTATTCATAATGTTATTTACATGTAAAATCCATTCAACATTTAGTCTATTCTTATTGAATTGAAATTCAATTCCTTTTTATTTCATATAGTGAGGTGAATGAATCATTAATATTATATAACTAAAATAAAAAAAATTTATGACATTATTATTCTGTAAGGTTAATAGTATACAGCATGCTGTGAGTAATTTAAACAAAACTTATCCATATGCCCTATTCGATTTTTATAAACAAGATGAAGTGGTTTCACTAATGTTGGGATTTTAAGAAAGTGCGCCTCCCAATGGGCTTTTTGTACGGAAAAAAAAACTCGAAATTGTTGCTGTATAATATAATATAACTATTCTTTTGTTTTGAAATGTCAGAAATTAGAATATCGAAGGAAGTCAAAATATAACTTTTATCTTGACTGATGTTGAAGCGACAGCAGTGTACGAACAAAGAGAGGGATGATGAGACAGGGACTAGATATTATAGTCTACAGTATTCTGAAAAACATTGTAAACACCAATCTTGGAAAAGATCGGCAAGAGTCTGCAGTACAGTAATCTAAGAATTGGACTCAAATCCGGACACTATTATAGACTTTACCCATTTATTGATCTTGTCAAATTTTACTTACACAATTTATTTGTAATTGTGTGATTTCATGTCTACCTTAGCGGATCAATACCAAGTTACCAACCATAGAAAAAAGCACCCGTAACATAAACGATATGGTATTCTTTTCCCCCAAAAGTTCTTTAGCGGTCCCATAAGCTCCTTGAAAAGCTATACTCAGGGAATAGAATTTCATATGTACAAATGTTATTCATGGCATAATCTATGTAATTGCCCTGCATCGGTGACACCAATTCTATCCAAACACTGTTGATAGGTCATCCATAGGTATATCAAGGCCTATATGGTCATCCTCTGGCAAATTATCCTCATCTAACGCATCCAAATCTATAGACAATGAGATGTCAGCAGATCCATTGTTCTTCAAGATGTTCTCGAAGGAGGTATCAGCAGCATATGGAAATCCAACCTCATCTTTCTTGTCAGTGATGTCAGGCATGGCATCGGTCTGAACAGCAGTCGAAGCATCAACGCAAACCTTCGGTGGTTCAGTGGACTTGTTAATGAGTCCATTTCCTGAAGATGACAACTGAGCTGTCCTTGGCTTCTTTTTCGCTCTTGTTTTGCGTTTGCCCCTGGAGTTACCTGCAGACTGCTGCTGGTCATTTTTGGAAACAGGGCTTTTATCTCTGGTGGTCCTCCCTCTCTTGCTCCTTTTGCCCTGTGTTGTATTTAATAGAGAATTATTAAGGGATGACGCAACGTCCATGGAAGCTTTGCAATTAATATCATCAACTAGTGCCTCTTCATTTCTCCCTCTATTCAATGTAGGTCCGGTTTCTTCAATAGCCTGCGTAGAGATGTGGGGGCCCATATCATCATCAGTTTGAGTATCACAATGGACAGCAGTACCACAGAAGGACCCTGCAGAAAGGGTAAGAGATTGTATTAGGTTAGTACTGCTAATGATCAAATGATCATTACTCTGAAACTTCACATGGAATATTACAATCCGAGTATTCTAAAGAAAGCAAACCTGGTAATGCAGGTTTTTTCATGGAATTGGGAGTTTCAGGTAGCATACTGCAGCCTGAGAATTGTTCACAGATATGAGGAGCAAAAAGGATGTCACTATATGGAGATTCGCTGAAGCAACTCTTGCCGGTCTTTTCAAAGATTTTACATCTAGCAAGTGTCCTCCTCATGAATGCCACTGCAATGTCTTTAGAAACCTTAGCGCTTCTGCTTTTTGATGCAATATTGACCTGGGTAGCCTGTCAATAACAAAAAATTGTGGAGAAATTGCTGCAAAAGATTTAAGGTACTCAACTAGTCTCAAAGATCCACAGCCCCACCACCCAATAAAAAAGGCCTAGTCTCAAAGACATAGTTTAAGAAACACAATTACAACACAATCGCCCAAATTAAACTTGGACTGTGCCTATTATTCGCTGTTAAACTAATTTTATGATGTTTTACATGATTGCTTGAACTAATAAAGAATTTAAAATGGAATAATAACAAATATACCACAAGACTATTTGGTCAAGAATAGAGAGACATCTAAAGCTCTCATAGTGTCACTTTACTATAACTTTAGAAAATATACACAACAAAAAATGTAGCTAAAACCCCAAAACTGTCGGCCAAAAAACCATATATTGCAACAGTTATGATGCTTTATCTAGGAACATTTACACATTCAAGTTAAAGGATCGAAGGCACAACGTAGAAGTTTAATGTGTCTATCCTCAACTTAACTATAGCTTTGGGGATATATGTGCAATTTGCCCTTTAAAATTTAAGCCCCTAAATGGATTTCTTTTAATTGATAAATGCTACCTTATACTCACAGGCTTGATGCTAACATGCTTAAAGCTAAGGAGGCAAATTGAACATGGACCATTAGTTAATTGATGGAAATACAACTAACCCTAAGGTATATGCAAGAAAGATTGTCCAGAGAGTATATGCAAGAGCAAATGCTCGTTGCACTATCTAAATATTCTAAATGTTGAGGTGAATTGAACGATTTTGCAGAACACTCGTGCATGTGCAAGACAATTTCAGGATATAATTAATGTATGCACTTCTCCTGAACCTTTACTTTTAAGGATGAATTCCTTGAAGGAGTTCATAAGAACCTCAATAATGAGTCAAAGCATTTGCCATTTACTAGAAGAGTGCAGAGAGCTTTGTTCTGGAATGTAAACGTGATCAGATTGAAGTGGTTACGAACTGAAAATCGGCACAATTCAGTTACAACAGATGTAATTTGCTATTTTGAAGTTATTAGATCCAAACATGCAGTTCAGACAAAAATGATAATGTGTCAATTCAGGACGAGGCTAAAGGGCATGCTACATGATATGACATGAAATGTTTAGACCTGTAAATTATATCCCATCAATAAAAAAGGTTGAGTCAAAAGGTGATGGAGATTTCAAATTAAGGTTTGATAAATCCAATTTGTGTCCACAGATTGGATAGAAAATAATGAAGAGGTGGAATCTATTAATGGATCTCAGCAAGTGAAACACACACTGGCTCAAGACAATATGCAATACTCTGCAAAATGTCAACGAAGGGGAATCTGTAACTAATTAGCCACACTATGTAATGCACCAATTAGCTTGAGAGTATTAGTTTACAAAATCAAATTATTCAAGGAAAGAACTGAAGAAGAAAGTTAAATAAAACCAACAATTTTTAGAAGGGAGCTTATAAGGTGAAAGGTATTGAATACTTTGGTTTCAAAAACACAACTATTTATCTCCATCCCAATTCACAGCACCGCAAAGGAAACGGCAGGTCAACTCTAGAGTCCAGACAACAAGTTGAAACATCAATCAGGAGCCATAATATTCTAGAATGTCATGTTGGTTTTCACGGTAGGATGCAGAAGTTGAACAAAAAGACAAATAAAAGAAAGAACCATACCATCAGTTTTTTGTGAGCTATCACAACTAGTCTATCCATTGCAAGCTGCTCAAGTTCCCTGAGGATGGAGTACAAAGAAAGATTCAGTACATGTATAGTATCATTATATTACCACCACACTTTTGCTACAAAAGAAACTGACTAATTGGTTTATTTCCCTAAAATGATTAAAGAATTTGTTCTCAAATAAAATAGTTGAGAAGTTGTCAAATGTTCTGACCTTCTACCCATTGCAATACTTTCTGATATCGTTTTGGCCAATCTCACCTTTTTACTAACCTGAAACTCAAATATATAAACAATGATCAGAGGAAAATATATACTGCAGGTTAAATTCACTAATGGATTTCAAGAATATAAGACAACATAAGGAAGGAACTTTCCACTTAGGTCAAAGTGAAGTTTTTTAAATATGGAATATAATTAAATTGGACAGCACAATAAGTACTGTAACCTGTTGACTGAGTTCATGATGCAGTTTTGCAATATCTCCATCAATTGGTTCATCCTCTCTGTCTGTCAGATCAGGCTGAAAAAAGCCATCCAACATCCAAAAGGAATATAATCAAATCAGCCATAATCTTTATCGATGGAAGAGAGGGAGAGGGATTAGAGGAAAGCTGAAGAGGAGACAACCCAAAGCATCTTATGTTATGTCATTGTAACTTATCTTTTCTTTAGGAGAAGTGAATACGATAATATTTAGGGCAACATACAAAAATATGACGTACAAACAACCTCATGACCTGTATTCTTCTCCACTATGAAACTGTCAAGTGCTTTATTAAAATCTTATGTGGTGTGCACATGACCTAACAAAAGAGAACCTAAATCACGCATAGACTGTTACAAAACCCTCAATCAGACCATACAAACCCTCTTTTATTTCCAAACCATACACGAAGAAACGCCACATCAGATGAAAGAAAGGGATTTGGATTCATTTTTCTAGGTTTTCTGATTTATACACATGATTTGGGGGTATTTTCAGGTGACCTACATGTCACATGGTATTTCAACAAAACACTTAATGATCACATAATGAAGAAAAACATGAGTCATGCATTTGTTAAAAAAGAAAATATAGGTCATTTGATTGCAAAAAGCACCAAAACACTGGTCATGTTTTTATAATTTGTCCTCTACAAGTAAATAGCAAGTATGAGGTCAACCTGATTGTGAGTTACATTTTGCATCTATCTAGTTCCATCAATGATGACAAACAAATTAAATTAGGAAATGCAACACTGGATGCTGAAAACACAGATTTGGGATATTTTCAATAGTTCAGTGAAGAAATGAATCATGCAATCTTGCATTCTGGAAATTAAAGCTTACCAAAGACTCTTGATATAGGCCAATATTAAGTAACTCAATGTACAATGTACCCTCCTCCATGTGCTTGTCTACATAATTTTCTTCACCAGAATAATCAGAGACATTCTCAAAACTATTTTTTCTGGGTAAATGAAGTCTGCTTGCATTCTCACCGCATGAAGATATTAGGGCTCTAGATTGCACAAGTTTTCTGTTATCTTGCATGAATCTGCAGCCATAATCACTAGTGTCAGTATTATTAAACAACCCACAAACAGGAAGGCTGCTCCAGTACATGTGTCCACTGTACCGAGAAGGAATATTTCTTCCTTCATTGTCCAATGTATCTTCATCTTCGACAATGAGAGCTGCCAACACCCGTTGATAAAGAGGGAAAACTTTCATCTTTCCATGGTGTAAATCTTGAAACTGAACAATCGAACCGCCAGTTGCACAAGAATCTTTAAGCCCATGTTGATGATGTAACATACCCTCTCTTTCTTCACAATCATGGATCTGGGACCTTGTGTTCTCATTACACATATCACCCTGAGGAAGAGAAGTACTTATACACATGAAAATCTAAAAAAAAAAAAACACTCAAAACAGCACATAAATCATTTAATTTTAGGCTTTTTGTTTTTAATAAGTCCCGTTTCAGAACATTTTGACTAGAAGAATTATGAAATACTTTCCAGTATAGAATTTTCCATATTCGAATTACTTAACTTCCCCATCAAGTCCATGCCTAAAGTTCATATTGTCAAGGGGAATATAATGGTTCGATAAGCATTACAGTTCAAGAATGCATTTTAAGATTCCTGCAGTTTCTTTTGAAATTCCACATTTTAATTCTTGCAGATAAAAATGCTGTCAAGGATTCAATTGCTTCAACGAGACATTTTGCTTTGTAATCTCTTAGATTTCTGGGATAGCTAGGGCACATCTAACACCTTCCCCCCATACCCCCACCCTGCCGGGGAATCAGAATGCTTCCTTGCACCAAGGTATGCTCTTTTTGTTTTGGGCTTTCAATTGGTATGCTTCAAAGAAAGATTGACACCCATATGTTTCATTTAACCTACATCCTGCTTTATTTAGATCAATGTGGGTAAAAGCAATGACAGAAAGAAAACATTGTAGGCTCAGATGTAAAGAATGTCCACTTGTATATCAATCACTCCTAATGAACATTTAAGCAAATAAAAGAAATTAATGTCTGAAAGTGTTGGTATTATCACACGAGTAACAGTTTAAATTTTCCAATTTGACAGATGGTTTAGGCCAAGAAAAGCTTCCAGTTATTCAACAACAACTGAACCATCTTCTAAATATTGAAGTTACAGTAAAAAAAGAACCAAAGAAATTGCACATATGAGAACAAGCCTTTAAAATACTGGAATCCCAATAATGAAACTAAGCTAAATGGGAAAGACATGAGTAGATGGTCGAAGATAGCTAAAAAAATGAATGCATTGCCAGAAACTACCAGAAAAATCAAGCATTTTTCCTCTTGCAGAAAAATTCTCCAAAATGACATGCTTTCTCTAACACTTCAGAAAACGTTTTCTTTCACCATTATCTCTCCAAAAAATTTCTAGTTCAGCTGTTCTGAGGGCAATTTGGTTCAATTGGTTCAATACAATAACTTGAAAAATGCATTACAAAAACAGCAAACTTCCTACAAAGTTATCATAAAGAAAGCAAGAATAATCAGGATATATCTTAGAAAGCAATTTCTGAGCACCTGCTGATCCATGTAGAACATATTCTTTATCTTGACACAAGAGAAGGGTGATTCTATTTTCTTCAGAATTATGCTAGGACAAGCAAGATCTGCAAAGACAAATATTCATTGCAAATTCTTGATTTATTTGTCATAGGATATAATTAAATAAAAATAGCACGGACTTTCCAGCTTCCGTCACATCAAAACAATAATGTTAGAAGCATACGGTTGGCTTTCACAGCAAAATCTGCAGCTGCTAAAATTTCCTCATTATCATCATCAGCTTCTCCTGATACAGCAAGAGAAACATGTAACAGTTTTCTAGGCAATAAGAAATGCGAGGAAAATCTCGTATCAGACTGAAAGACTATGTTAGCCTAAAAATAAAAAATTACATCATGAACCAGACTGTGAAAGACAAAAAGCATCTCACTCAATCATATCAACCAAAAGATTTAAACACATAAAGTTGTATTTAGTGTGATAAAAATGGATGATGTTGTACATACTCTGAAGAGCAAAACATATTGACAGATTACCTTAAAAGCAAAATCCAAGAGTAAATATAATCATAACAAAGTTATGATGCAAAACTTTTAATACATGTGTACATTCAAAAAAGAAATCCCAGTATAAAATGCAAGTGAACTAAAATGTTTAAGAAGTTATATTCTCAAGGCATATTGAGCAGCTGCCATTGTTTAAACTTTGCAGAAGATTTGCCCAGACAAGTAATATATGCAGAAAAGAAGGTAAGACTGCCAACAACAGTAATAAGATGAAGAAGGCAGAGGAAATGTGTCTTAAAATGCAGGAACGCCACCACTTTCACTTTGCCAAGTAAGATGTTTTAAGAACAGGTTTTGGCAAGAAAATTCCCATAGAAAAGCTTGAAGAGAAAGAAACTCATAAATCCAAAAGACAAACAGCATCGATTTATCATATTGCCAGAAAAGAATGAGATTCAGTATCATGTCCTCAAAAGGACATATGGATATGGAAATCCTTAAAAAATGATCCACATCAAAGTGGCATGTCCGCTTTCTTCAAATATTTATTCAAAACTGTGTTCCTTTCTTTCTCATTTTGCACATTTGGCAGCATATTTGCCAGCTATAAAAGCCATCCTCAATTGACAGCAGCACTAACAATATGCTGTACAGTGACCTACTAGCCAAGCTTTTGATCCACGTCGTGATATGTAACAGATTTGACATCATCTGTTCTCAACTTTTTCTGCATCATCCATCATTAATAATCATCACTCTAGAATTACAAAAGAGCAAGGAATTTGTTGAAGATTCGGACCACATCCACTTATCCGTTTCAGGGAAATCAGCCAATCCAGGGAGGCAAAAATTTCATCGCAACATTTTGATTGAGAAAAAGACGAAAGCATTCAAGGACCATAGATAACTGTATGTGTGATGGGGAAAAAATTTATATTTCATGTGTCTCGGATGGTTCATTCATTGAGAACTTTTGAGGAAATACACATGGATCATATCAAGAAGAATAGTGGTCTCTCTCTCTCTCTCTCTCTCCATCTATATATATATATATATATATATATATGCTGTCTCATGAATTTAGCTTGTACTCTAGTTTGTAATTCCTTCTCGTTCTGTCCCATCTCACAAAACATGTGGTTCTGAAAATTTTTTCTAATTCTGTTAAGAATAATAGCCCAAAATTTCATGGTTGCAATATGATTAGCTAATGAATTGCAGAATGAAAAAATGCACCAAATATATTACCAATTCGGCTTGGTCGAAGATAAGTAAGAGCATTTTGATCTGCCAATTTCTTCAGGGGAGGACATCCAATCTCGCTAGGAAAAAGGAAACAAAAGCATTTCAATGGTGAAAGAGAGGAGGGAAAGTCCTTCAGAGATTCTAGTCTGTAGAAGCAAATCTAACCTTCCATTCATGTTGCAACCCAGCCTAGGATTTCTAACTGATTTAGGGAGTGTACTTTTGGAGTTTACCCTCATGCTCTCCCATGCTTCTAGAGTTCCAGAGGCATGAGGCACATTGCTGGGAGAACTTGAAGTTACCATTGAACTACTTTGTAAGGCTGACAAATCAATTCCTTTCACTAGCCCTATCTGATTAGCTGTAGAAATATCCTCGGAACTAGTTGATCTACAAAATATAATAACTGAAATTGGTAAGTATCAAGAATAATTCTTGTGCTGAAAGAATAATATATTAACATGAAATGTGAATATTTCAAGTGAACACATTAGATCAACAAAAAGATAGAAAACTCCCAACAAAAAGAGAAAGCACGATGTCAAAATCACTACCTCAATTCTAGATTTTTTTCCCAATTTTATGCTTGAAAGTTCAAAAAAGGAAACCCCATGAAAGAATACCACTTAAATTGGGCAAGAGTAGATTTATATTAAGTTGATAGGGATATTATGATATGAACTATGTAATAGTCATCTTCCATAGGAAGATATAGAAGTCAAGTTTTCAGAATGTTGAAGCTGAATTTGAATCCTATTATAGCACATGGAAGGAAACTTTTACGTCGGGCTACACATTTCTTCTTTTGATCAAGGGGAAGTAGCATAAATTTTGAGGGTCAATTGGATTAAAATGAGACATTTTTAACATATTAATGTATGAACTAAAACCTGCAGCAGTGATCGCTTGCAAACACAGTGCATCAAAAAGATATATGCTCTACTAAACAGTCATGTTCCTTGATGAAACAAACTTTCACGGTGAACACCGATTAACATATTCGGAGCATTATATATTCTCTCCTATTGCCTTATACCAGCAGAGGAAGATGAACCTACCAATGGTTCACCATAACTGAAAAGGACCAGACCTAAACATTTTGAAATTCAAATCATCTATTTTTTTAGAACTTATATCATAACTGGACAACATTGCACCCATACCATGGGTGCAAAAGAAAAATGAAAAAAATAAATATACAAAAAATTTAAGACATTAATAAAAGAATGATGATCATAAAAGAGAAAAGATAGGTAGCGGATGATTATCTATAACAAAATGGAGGTTGTTTAGAATAGAGGTTGTTTGAGTTTTGAGGGGTTTGTGGTAAAATAAGAAAAATAAACCATTCATAATTACCTAAGACACCTAACAATTCTTGGCACTTAAATAATATAGATAACATACATGAAGAGGATTTTTACTTAATGCCTGTGTACTCAAAAATCCTTTTACCATTTTGGATCTCATCAAAACCACCAGAAAATCTTCTACTGGCCCATACATCATATATTAGAGTGGGCTAAGGTGTCACTTCTTTAGACATTTAAACATAATGATTCACTAACTCAGAAAATTGGACTACTCTAGAGTGCCTTAAAGGCATTAAAATTTGAAAACGATTTCCTAGATTCCTTAAAGAAGATGAAAAAATGAAATGATAATTTTGCTGTATGTTTGTAGAGCAAGCTTAAGCAACTTTCTACAAGCTTGCTCTACAAACAAGAATTTGTTCTTTTATGGCATGTGGAAAAATAATCTTCAAAGATGCATTATATTGGAACTATATAATGACTTAAGAATTAGCAAAGAAGTACCTCAAAATCAGGGCATCTGTAGATGGAAGACCATGTTCTGCTGTAACTCTGTGATTTCTTTTGCTTTTCACCTCTGTATCACCATTAGAAAGCCTTGAGCATACTGGATGTCTCTTTCCTTCTTTTTCCTCCCATTCCTCTCCAGCTGGTAGTCCATGGATGTTTTCATCAACCAAAAGAGAATGATCGATGTTGTATCTGAGCACATCTTGATCTTTACACATGATCAAAGACTGCTTTATGAGTGTAATGTCCTGGATTTCAGCCTTCATATTGAGAAACCTTAAATGAGAATAATGGCCCATGCTCAAGGCAAGAAAGATAACTTCTTGAGGACATGAAAACGTGCTATCTCTAAACATAACTGTAAGAAACTAGCACAAAGAGAAAATGCAAGTGAAAGCAGCAATTTGTGTTATTTCAGAAGCAAACATTCCCAGGATGGACTGTCAAGTGGTCTGAGTGGAAATCAACTCACCAGACATAGCAATCTTGGTTTCTAAATTGCAACAATTTAGAACAAGTTGTTATTTTGGCAATACCTCCTCATCCAACAATTGTAAGAGACAATCAAATTTCATAAGATAGGAGAATTCCATCAGCATTTGATTGCATGCCTGGCACATCAATCCACTACTAATTTTCTTTTAAGATCCCAAGTGCAGAACAAAGTTGCCAATCAATAATGCCAATTTGCAGATGTCAATCACATCCTATCAATCTTTGCTACCTTAAATAGTCATATACACTATGATGCATGTACGCCATTGTGGTCCAAAACTAAAATACAGAATGGTAGGATTTACAGCACAAGTTTCTTGTCCTGTGTTTGATATGCTAATACAACACGAGATACTTTTCTCATTTTATTTAGTATGTTACCCATTCCATCGTTGTCCTTGCACTACTGCCACTTCTGCAACCACCACTCCCATCATCATAGTTCCACTATCATTGTCTACTTCTTGCCACTTGTGTAACATTACTATGGTGATAATGGTATGCATTACTGCCATTTCTGCAACCATTGCTACTATCATCATAATTCCACTATCATTGTCTACTCCTCATCACTTGTATAGCAGTACTATGGTGATAATGGCATGCATTGGTCCATTTGCAGTAGCAATGTTGATAATAAGGTGGTGACTATGTGAGGGCTACAATTACGATGTTGGTGTAGTACTGTAGATGTGTTAGTAATACAACCATTTAGCAATTGCAATAGTAGTGATGGTAGTGAAGTTACCATAGCATTGGTGGTGATAGAGTGAAATGGTAATGGTGGTAATGGGGGTGTGTGAAGTTGCTGAGGTAGTAATAATAAAGGTGAAGTTGGTGTAGTGGTGGTGGCGTGGTGGTTTGTGATATGGTGATGGCAAATGGTAGATAATGCTACTATTCTATTGGTGATAGCGACAATAGCGATGTTGGTGACAACCATGGTGGTGGTAGGTGGTTGTAAGATGGTGATCGAAAAAAATAATTTGGGTTTTACTTAAAAGGTTTTATTTGTGATGTCTCAAGATTATTATACCACATAGAACAAAAATTTTGAAATATGTTCAATACTATATCGGAAGTTTTGGCCACTTATTTTGTAAATCAAATATAATACAGTAGGTTTTTATTGTGTCTAGTACCTCAAAAAGTTGTTAAAAAAACACTACCTTTGGTATAAACAAAACCATTACAAATTAATTATCTCCTAAAGTACATTGTTACACATCAAGCACCAAATCCAAATTAAAAGATCAATAACCAACAAGTGAATTTGTTTCATGTAACATCTTTTGAGTTTGAAATTATATAGATCTTACCTCCTAATGAACTAGACACGATAATTTGTAATCACATAGAATGGACAATCATAAGTCAAAGGGTTGAGGAACCCAATGCCACTATTTCACTATTTGTGAGTAACCTAGGGTTGGACTTGCATTTCACAATGTTAAAATTGTTCCTTAAAAATGTTTCCCAATAAAATAATTTATGGAAAGCATTAATATTGGCAATAATTAGAATGGTGGTAGTAGTTAGTGGAGATGCAGTAATGGCTAGAGGCAATAAGGCATAGCAAAGATGTAGATGGTTACTGGTAGACATTGATGATCAGTGCTCGATAGTAAGAAGATGCACAATAAGTGTATTTTGCTTAAAAAGGATGACCATTTAGAAAAAAAATTATCTTCATTTAGAAATACTTGCTATTGGTATTCATATAATTTGTCTGAATGATGAAGAAAAAACAGCTTAGACTTGAAAGAGGGGAACAATTCAAGGATCTTGATAGCATTCATGTTTAAATACTTACTAACTCCATTCAATGGCATAGAAAAGGAAAGAAAAGAACAATAAAATAATGTATAAATAAATCCATAGATCGTCTTTATCGTACAAACCCTGAGTTTTGTCACCGTGGAATGGACTCTCTTACTCACAGCAACAGTCTTAGTCACACCTTCACGTCTTTGAGAAGCAGGCTCAGCTGTATCTCTATGAATCTGAGATTCCGTCTTCAAAAGGCACCCATCCAATCTTTCATTCTTTGGCAACTCAATTCTTTGTTGCTCTTTGGAGGACAAGGCTTCACAATATCTGTTCAACTTGCTTAAGGAATGCTCCATCTTTTTCACTCTACTTCTATTAAAGCACTTAAGGCCTCAGAAACTTAAGATAATATTCAGTATGATGGCTCATAACATAAAGCAAAATAACATGTGTGGACGAAAAAGTTATAACTCAGGCCTATGTATATATTTATTTGAGAGTTGAAATAATCTATAGTTTCATGTTAATGAATTTAAGATACATAATTTTAGTCTACAGAAACAGAGAGCAATGTTATTGATACTGAAATGGACTCCAAAATGATTTACCTGGCTTCGACATAAGCATCCTGCACACTTGATTTATACAATTTGAGTTCTTCTATTGCCACTGTATTGGGATGGTTTGCAAGAGCAGCTCCTGAAGAGCTGTCCTCAGTAGACCTTCCTAAGGGTATTCTGAGAACCCTTCTTAAGTCATCAGATGTAGAGTATTTCTGAGCCCCTACTGTTATGGGATCCAACATCAAACACTGTCTCATTGGCAGCAAATTCCCACATAATGAGAAATTTCCCCGATAATTGCCTCTCCCAGACATTAACGACCAATTATCACTGCCCTCTCGGAAGCTTCTGGACCTACCTAGACTAGCTCCAGAACGGCTTCCTCTCTTTCTATTATTACGTTTCCCAGCCAAAGCCATTTGATCTACAGTTGAGGAAGACAAAACAAATCTCACATCTATCGGCACGAGTAAAGGAAAACCATTACCCTTTTATCCATGATATTCTTCAGTATATTATCCTAGGTTGTCTGAAGATAACAACAATAAAAACACAACTCTGTTAACAAATCTTATATGTCATGTAAAAAACAGTAAGGCATAACTAGTCCACAAACACTCACAATTTTCAGAATCTTCTCTTTCACGTGAAGGCCAGAAGCTTTGCTAGCTAAAATAACCAGCACACTGTTGAACTATTACTCTCAGTATAACTTTGGATTTCATGATTCAGATTGTACGTTTGTTTTTGCGGAAAACATTCCACAAGATTTTCTTTTGTTCATCACCATCATTATTATTACTTTTTGCATCTGTTGTATTTTGATCATTATAATTACTGGATATTATTCCAATAATCTCAAAAGATTGCAGTTATTGATGGTTCTTGGCAGTAAGTAGTTGGAGGAAGCAATGGTGATGGTCAATTTTCTATGGTGGTGGGCTTTCCATTTACATTCTCCATGATAGTTGGTCATCACTACCACCTATCAGTGACTCCCTTTGCTCACCATCACCTACACTACAAGTTTTGCCTACCATCAACTATTTTACGAACCACTAGTTACAGCAGCCTACTGAGATGGTTAAATTAGCATTTAACATATGTAATGTTTTGATCATAAAAAATGTTGAAAAAGTCTGAAAAGCATGAAAAACAAATTCTCTAAAACCGTGTAAAATTAGAACTGGCAAAATAACATAAATTTAACGGTTTATAATAGGCCAAGGAATCCATCATACAGTCCTCAACAACTCTCAGAGAGGAAAAAGAAACAAAAAAGTTAAAAGAAGAAAAAAAGAACATTAGATATCCTCCTACTTAATTAACAAACATAGCAAAGCGTTCACCAACAAGAAGCTCTAAGAATTTGAATTATGTTTTGTTGCTCTTCTTTTCCTTCGACGTAATTGTACTTTCAACTAAATACATGCAGAATTTACATTGCATTGTTCAAGTCTGTGCAACTTCAAAATCATCAGAATACCATAATTCAGCTTGCAGACGACTTGAAAATACGTCTATTCTTTCGTAATTTTGAAATTGCAGCACAGCGCATATCTTTCTGAACCGTGCAAAAGGTGCATTGTCTGGGCCAAGATCACTGCAGCTAAAATCCAGTATTTAAACCTATCGACAGTAGTTTTTTTTGGTTATTCTATGGTCTCCTGGGTCGAATGGTCCAGTTCATGGTGCCACCGTTGAATTTCTCAATATTAACTCCTATATCCATCTCAACAAAAGAAAAAAAAAAGAAAAAGAAAAGAAAAAGAAAAGAAAAGCACTGAACGGTCCGTCTACGGGCCATAAGAGGTGCCGTCACTCTCGCTGCACATGACAATGTATCTCTGCATAAATCATGCTCAAGATTCATTGTTCTGGCATGATCACTCCACCAATGATATCCAGTATTCAAACCTTATCGATATTATTTTTCAAGTCATTACGCCAAAATTTACACTACCAGTAAAACTAAATTGACAATAATAGGAGTAATACAAATCAATATAAACAAGAAAACCTCGAAACCTGATGAGTTTTGCAATAAGAACAGAAAAGAAAGAAAAGAACTGAGCTTTGGAGAGTATACCTCGAAAAGGAACAGAATTCCGCGTCAAAAATGGCGAGAAAAGGGGATCAAAAACACGGAAAAGACTTAGCGTGATGAAGAGAAACGTGCATTAATGATCAGTCCCGATGACGATGAGTGCAGTGAGGAGAGAAAGTGCGAGGTTTTTGGAGAGGTAGAAGGGGAAAAAGATTTTGGCATTATGATGTATATATGGTATATAAAAATTAATTAAATACTAATATGTATATTAATAATTTAAATTATTACGGATAATTTTTATGCGTTATATATATATATATTAATATTTTATTAATATTTATAAAATAATATTAAGAGTTTGTTACTCCATAAATCCCACGAGCGGCATAACGAGATAGTGAGAAAATGCTGATTTGGTTGCCCTCGTGGAGATCCTATTTTGTAGACATAGACAGAGAACCATTGAAGGGTCCCACTAAATTTTTGGACGGCAAGTCATCGCATATTGGTAAGTTGGCTAGGGCTTACAGGTTTTCTTGATAGTTTGTGTTATACATCCGGATGGATTACATACTTACTTGTTACTGAAGAAAAATCTAAAATACATCTAATGAGCCTACTAAAATAATTGTAAGAAAGAACTTTCTGTAAAATCAAACCTAAAAAATAAATTACTTAAATTCGCATATGTGACAAACTATAAAAATTACAGTTATAACAAAAATAAAATTTAATTAATTACATCAAAATAATTCATCTATCTGTTTCAATACATTGTTGGAGTAAATTGTGTCATGGCCTAATTGGATATAGCTCAAATTCACTATATTTTAAAGGTAGACAAATAAAGAATTTACGTAAAAAGAAATTATTATTAAAATAAATTGGAAATGCATCTCGTCATATTTAATCTTGTGCATTTTTAGTGTCATAACTTTGAAATTGAATATTTAGGTTGGAATCCTCAAAAAAGTGCTTTACAACCTATTTTGACCCTGAAAAGATAATAAAAAATTCAAAGAATAGAAGAAAATATTAAATATATGAAAGAATGAAAACTATGAATTCTCTATTTTTTTATGAACTTATATAATATCTTAATTCCAATATATTAAATTATTTTATATAATAGAAAATAGTAAGATAAAGTCAAACGACATATTCGTTATGTAGTAGGAGAACAGGTGTCCCATTTTAAAGATCAAGAAGTTAAGCTTATATAAAATTAATATAAGGAGTGTATTTATAATTTATCTAAATTATTAATATATATATAATATTGCTAAAAGATTATAAGAATTGTTTGTAACCTTGCTCATCATCTTCTAGTATATTCATATTATCAAATTACAACATATACCACAGAGTCATCATAAGAAAAAAAAAATGAGATCATTTATAATTTGTTTACATATTAAATAAAAGTAAATTTGTTTGTATGCCATATGTTGAAACAAAATTAGTGCCAAAATTTTACTAATGAGAAGTGTTATACCTCAAAATAATGGAGTCGTAACAATCCTACTGTGTAAATCAACCTAAAATAATAATTGACCTCATTGCTACTATTATAGATACGATTTGTACAAGGTGTCAATGACTCTTTACTTTAAAATAAACTGTTCATTCAAGAATAATAATAAAATTTACATATAGAATAAAAAAACTTTAAGTCATTTTTACATAAATATACTTATAATGTCCTATAATCCTAGGAAATATTTACATGCCATAGCAGTTTGAAAAGTAAAATATTATATGACTATCACATAAACCTAGAAGTTAATAAGAAAAACTTTAAAGACTTGATTGAAATTTGATCTCACTCCCCCAAGGTATTTAAAAAAGAACCTACCTTCGAGATAGTTATAGCACAACCTTTCAATTAATACCTACAAGAAAATCCATAATAGTATGAGCAACTAACTACATAGAAAGTTGAGACGGAGACTTAAGGTATTCAAACAATTAATTAAATGCAATGCAACAAGCAAATGCCATCACACAATATGGTTTAGTCTGTTGTGAAATTAGACAAATTTCATCTGCTCTAATATGAGTTGAAGAGTTTTAATGTTTATGCAACAACTTACAACCAAATCTAGGTTTATGTAATTGAGACACTTCTCCCCCCATGACTATCCTTCAAACCATTGCCATCATCCTTATCGCAACCTCTTCTCTTATTATGGACTGCTAACCTCTGGATTTCTTACTTACACTAATCTCTGAGGTCTTCAATCTTTCGTTAGAAAAATTATCTCTCGTCAGCCTACCAAGGACAAGACACAGTATATAGAAGAACCATTGGTGAACTCCTTGAGAACTCAACTCTAATACACCTTACTTTATTTTGATCCTCGTACCGTCACCAACTACTCATGTGCCAAGGCCTAAGTTAATATACACTAAGCCCTGCTCCAACCCACAAGAATTTCAAGTGCAAAGTTCCCTGCACGTGAAGTTGTTCTCTTTTGGCTTACTAAACAGTAACATCCCTTATTTACCTCAACAATTATAGATACTACCCATTTACAGCCGCCACATCTTGAACCCTGCTCAGCTACCATGCCTCAAGATTCCAATACTACATCTTGAAACTAGTACGAACTCATGAACGGGCTGCCACCTATCTATCGCTTTTTCTAACATTATACTATTATTCCTTTTTGTTATTGCCCTATTTACCCCTTACTACATATTAAGAATCCCTTTCTTATTTATTCTTTTTTTGTAATTTTTCTTATTTGTAATGTTGCTATAAAGACTTACTATAAATAGTCGCTTTAACAGAAGTATCTTACATTCCTCTCAAATATTGAATATATTTGTTCTTGTAAGATGTTTCTCTCCAAGTACAATCCCTTTATACTCTTATCTAATATTGTTAAGTAGCTCAAGATTAGTGGCGGGTAAACCTTGATATTAGCTTGTACATTACATCAAGTGAAGTGTTAAGTTATATTGTATTCGTTGGTGAGTCACATCTTCTGAGCAGATTCACGTAAGCCACTATATTATGTTTGTCGACTGTTCTATTATAGTTTTCTTCAATATCTTAAAGGATCCATTCGATTCCCTTTTTTTACAGTAAGTTTTAATGATTGCTGAGCTCCTAGGTACATCATATAATCCTGATATTAGAGCTTTAGTTTACGATTGAGAGCTAAGTTTCGAGGTAATTGATCTTGTTATAGTATGTATTAGTATGTTTTGTGTTACTTTGTTTTCCACTTCAAAAATAGAGCAAGTTCTTAGTTCACTATTTGATTCATATTTCTTATGTTTGTAGAAATTTCCTGTATGAGTAGAGTATTTGTTGAAGCTTTGTATTAAGGATGTTGAATCTTAGTGTTTAAGGAGAGATTTATGATGTCGAAAGTAATGCTCATGGTTGTAGTCGTATTACCCAACAACCTCATGAACCACTGATGAGTAGATACAAGACCTTATTACTATTGTGGCTAATCTAGTTATTTATGTACAAAGGATCATAGAGACTAGGCCGTAAGAAAGAATTGTTGCTGAACAGGGCTGAGAAACGAGAGATAAGCTGAGAAGGCAAATAGGTGAGCAGCAAACATCAGAACCAATTGACATGAACCTAACTCTACCTCAACATGTTGATAAAGTCCCCAGAAGCAAACTAAAGTTGGACAAAGTTGAGGAGTATGATGAGGAGGAACAATATGATGGACTTAAGGACTGTAAGCTTAGAGCTCTTAGAGGAACCGAGCATCATAAGGTGCAAATTTTGAGCTTTAATGGGTTTGGTGGTGCTGATGACTATCTGGACTAAGAGGAGAAAATTAAGAAAATAGTTGATTTTTATGATTATAAAGATGCTGTTCGTATTTGAGTAACTGCATCAGAATTTTCTGGGTATGCAGCAATGTGGTGGACAAAATGGTAGAAGGCGTACTAGAAAGCTCGACATGAAATCCAAACGTAGAATGAGATGAAGAGAGTTCTGAGGAGCAGATTTATTTTAGAATACTATGAATAAGACACCTTCTAACAACTCCAAAACTTAAGACAAGGCCAAGGATTAGTAGATGAGTACATCTAAGAGTTCCAATTACTGATAATTTGGTATGATGTTGAAAAACCCGAGGCCCGAACCATAGTATGGTTCATTTCAAGGCTTAGAATTGAAGTTAACAATATAGTGGAGTTACAGAGGTTTGGGACTGTAGATGAAGTCATACGAGTAGCATAGAGGGTTGAAAGGCAGAGATAGAGACAAATTAACCGAATGCTAAGCAGCCGATCCGGCTTGCCGAGTAGGAGTAGAATGTCGAGTCGACTTGGGAGCTACTAAGTTTAAAATAGTTCCAAGGTAGATTGTCGAGGATAGGTGTTGAGCCAACCTAATGATAGGCGAAGTAAGGGCAAAGCCAAGGAGCTTAAGGTTCGGAGGGACTAAGGTTAAAGCTCTGGGAGGAAGACCTAAGAGATTAAGTGTTTCAAATGTCTTAGCTACGGATACGTAGCTAGTCAGTGTCTAAATCAACATATCATGACCATTAAGGGAGATAAGCCCCAGTTTAAAGTGAAGAGTGCTAGTGAAGGAGAAGATGAAGAGAGAGTCGATCAAGTGTTAGAGAGTGCTAGTACGATGGACTCTTAATACCTTTGTGTTTGACGAGAATGGGCAAAAGGAGAACCTCTTCTATACGAATTGCCGAGTGAATGGCAAGTTCTGTGCATTAATCATTAATGGAGGAAGCTGTACCAATGTCATAATGCAAGAAGTAGTCAAGGCCCTGAAGTTGCCGACCTACCTATACCTTAAGCTGTATAAGATTCATTGGTTGAATGAGAAGGGAGGCTTACCCCATTGCTGAGCAAGTTAGAGTTCCCATTACTGTTGGTGAAAGATACAAAGATGAGGTGTTATGCGAGGTCTTACTTATGTGCGCTTTATACATATTGCTGGGTCGACTCTGGCTATTTGATTTGAGAGTGTTGCATAATGGGTATAGGAACACATATGTGTTTCAAAAGGATGGGAATAAGGTTATATTGACCTCAATAAGCCCCAAAGAAGTGCAGGAGTCGCAAGAGAAGATTACTCGATCACTACAGTAGAAGTCCCTAGTGATTTCCCCAGTACAGTTTTCCCGAGATGTCAAGGTGGAAGAGTATGTGCTCTTGTTAGTAAGGAAGCTTTTAACATTAAAAGAAGTTAAAGGCTTACCTACCGAGGTGCAGATATTATTACAAGAGTATGCTAACCTCTTTCTTGCTGAGATGTCAAGTGGTTTACCATCGATAAGAAGCATTAAGCATTGCATTGATCTTCAGCTTGAAGCTGTCTTTTCAAATTGACCTACCTACAGGTTCAATCTTGAACAGGCAGCCAAGCTGAAGAAACAAGTAGACAAGTTGATCGGTCGTAGATATGTTTGAGAAAGCATGAGCCCCTGTACCATGCTAGTTGTCTTGGTACAAAAGAAGGATAGCTCTTGGAGAATGTGCATTGATAGTTGATCAATCAACAAAATTACTGTTAAATACTAATATTTGATCTCGTAATCGGATGATATGCTTAATGAGTTGCATAATGCCTTCATCTTTTCAAAGATTGATTTAATGAGTGGATACCATCGAATATGAACAAGACTAGGAGACGAATGGAAGACTGCTTTCAAAACAAAGGATGGTTTATTCAAGTGGATAGTGATACCATTTGGTCTGACAAACACACCGAACACTTTCATGTGACTTATGAACCATGTTTTTCAGGACTTTAATTCGTAAATGTATAGTAGTTTGCTTTGATGATATTTTGGTCTATAGTGCTAACCTTGTTTCTCATGTTGAGTTAAGATTTGTGTTTGATATCCTCTATGCCAAGAAGTTATTTGGTAATTTAAAGAAGTGTGTGTTTTGTCAAAGTGAGGTTATATTCCTCATATATGTTATTTTTGAAGGAGGTATCAGCATTAATGACGAAAAAGTCCAAACTATTCTCGAATGGCCGACATTAACTAATGTTGCTGAAGTAAAGAGTTTCCATGGTTTAGCTTCATTCTATCAAAGATTCATTCGAAACTTTAGTTCCATATTTACCCCACTAACCGAGCTAACCAGAAAGAACTTCGAATTCTAGTGGTCTAAAAAGGCTTAGAAGAGTTTTGATGAGATCAAGTTTAGGTTGACTTTTGCTCCGGTACTCATATTGCCAAACTTTGAGAAAATTTTTAAGTTGGAATGCGATGCCTCTAGAGTTGGCATTGGAGCTATTCTTATATAAGAACGTCGACTAGTTGCCTATTTCAGCGAAAAGCTCAGAGGAGTCACATTGAATTACTCGGCTTATGATAAGGAGTTTTACACTCTTATCCGAGCACTTCATAACCGATAATACTACCTACTACTGAGAGAGTTCATCATCTATACAAACCACGAATCTCTCAAGCATCTCAATGGACAACAAAAACTTTCTCGACATCATACTGAGTAGGTTGAATTCTTGGAGACTTTTTGCGATGTCATACGATATAAGAAGGGAAGCACCAATACTATGGTTGATGCATTATCTCGTTGACATGTTCTTATTACATCCTTACAAGCTAGGATACTTAGATTTGGTATTGTGCTCGATTAGTATGAGCTTGATTTGTATTTTGGGCCCTTAGTGGCTAAGTGCAATGTTAGAGGAGTTGTAAATGGGTTCTATTTGAGCTAAGGGTTCCTAATGAAGGTAAGCAAGTTTGTATGTCGAATGATTCTACTTAGGAATTCCTTGTTTAAGAAGCTCATGCTAGAGGGTTAGATGGCTACTTTGGTGAGAAGAAAATGGCCAAGTTGTTGAAAAACACTTCTATTCACCAGGGATGATAAATGATGTGCACCGAGTCCTTGAGAGATGTAAAGTGTGTAAACATGCAAAAGGCAAAAAGGAGCCGTATGGAGAGTACACATTCCTACCTATACATAAACAGTCATGGATCGATTTGAGTATGGATTTTATGCTCGACCTACCTAGAACATCAAAAAGACATGATTCTATTATGTTAGTGGTCAATCGGTTCAGCAAAATGAGCCACTTCATTCCTTACTATAAAACCAATGATGCTTTATTTGTTGCTAATCTCTTTTTATAAGAGATCATGCGGTTGCATAGAATACCAAGGAATATTGTGTTTGATCATGATTTGATGTTCATGAGCTTCTTTTGGAGAGCCCTATAGAGAAGCTCGGCATTGAGCTCATGTTCAACACTTCTTGCTACCTATAGAGAAACGGCAAGACAAAAGTTATGAATAGAACAGTTGGTAACCTTCTTCGAGTTGCTGTTGGGAAGAATCCATATGATTAGGATCTATACCTACCATCATTGAGTTCACTTACAACCGCTTAACTCATAGCTCAATAGGAAGGTCACCATTTGAGGTCATCTATAGATTTAAACCAAACTTACTCTTAGATATAGTCATCCACCTGACTTCCCAAGGAGAAAGTCAATCTAGCCTGCTACACACTAAGGAGTTTTAGAAATTGTATCAGAAGGTTGCTAAGCAATTAGCCAAGATCGTGACTTAATAGAAGGAGCAGGAAAGTCGAGGTAGGAGGCAAGTTGTTTATAACCCAAGAGACTTAATTTGGATCCACCTTAATAAGGTACCTTTTCCAGGGAAGATGACGAATAAGTTATCCCCCAAGTCAAATGGACCTTTTAAGATCCTTTAGCATGTCAATAACAATGCTACAAGCTTGAGCTACCGGAAGGATACGAAGTATCCCCCACTTTCAATGTTGCCAAAGAAAAAGAACAAGATTTAAGGGCAAATCTTCAACAACCCTGAGAAACCAATGGACTGCCGACCTCTAGACCTCTCATTTATGCTCGTCTTTGAGGTCTTCAATTTCTCGTTAAAAGAATTCTCTTTCATTAGCCTACTAAAAACAAGATACAGTCTATAGAAGAACCATAGGTGAACTCCCTGAGAACTTAGCTTAGATACACCTTACTCTCTTCTGATCTTTGTTTCATTTTCGACCACTCATGTACCAAGGTTAGGGTCAATACACACTAAACCTTTCTCCAACCCACAGGAATTTCATGTACCAAGCTGAAGCCCCTGTACACTTGGTCGTTCTCTTTTAATTTACCAAATTGAAGCATCCTTTATTTGCCTTGACAATTCCAGATATTACCACTTGCAGTTGCCACATCTTGGACCCAACTCAGCTACCATGCCTTAAGATTCCCTGATACAAACCCATTAATAGGTTTCCACTTGTCCATCACTTTTTCTAGCATTATACTATTATTCCTTTTCATAATTTGTCATATTTACCTGTTACTTACATACTAAGAATCTCTTTCTTCTTTGTTCTTTGTTCATAATTTTCCTTATTTATAATGATACCCTAGGAATTTACTATAAATAATCCATTTTCTCAATAGCCAAAGTATCTTACATTCCTCTCAAATATTGAATATACTTGTTTTTATGAGATATTCCTCTTTGAGTACAATCCCTTTATACTCTTATTTAATTTTGTCAAGTAGCTCGAGATTAGTGGCCAATAGACCTTGACATTAGCTTGCCTTACATCAAGCGAAGTATTGAGTCATATTGTATTTGTAGGTGAGTCATATCTTCTAAGCAGCTTTATGTAAGCTACTGTGTTACGTTTGCCAATCGTTTCATTCTAGTTTTCTTCAATATCTTGAAGGACCCATTTGGTTCCATTCCTTATGGTAAGTGCTCTTTTCACTTCTCCAGTCCTCACATACAGATGATGATGGATGTAAGTTTACCTAAATGCTTTCACCATCTTAAACAAATTTTTGACATTGTCGTTGTCCTTGATGGTAATTAGTAAATAATACACAACTCTCAAATAGGCATTGGGATGTCTATATAAAATCTTAACCTTAGCACTTAGATCATCTCTAATACCTCGGTAAACACTTTCACGTAGTTTGAAGAAATTCGCATTGATTTTCACTTTCAACATCTTTATTGGGTCATGATTGTATTTCGGTTTTGTATTTCTTCTCACAATGTTTCCATAAGCAAAAATCATAAATTTCAACATGCCCATCATTTTCGAACTATTCACATTACAAGTAATATGTCGATTAGCACATAATTCATTATGCACTATGCAATACGATTACATGCCATTTCACATAAATTAAACTAAATAATTCTCTAGCAAGCATTTCATCAAAAACTTGAAGTGTGAAGTTTCACATTAAAATTTCAATTCCACTATGATAATACTGTATGTCAATATACAATTTATCAACATATTGTATAACTTATATTATATAATATACATTCACGTAAAAAAAAAAATAACAACATTTAAACTTCCAAGACACATCAAAACATATCACATCCATATCTAGGGTTTGAAAAAAGCAATTAGTTAAATTGGGAGAAATTATTATAAAAAAATTCATATAATATAAGTACTATGATATTTACCTTAGATTTTCAATGTAGATTTTGCAATAAAAAAGTGGTGAGAGTGTTGGATTTTAAGATCTTCTTACGCCTAACCAAGAGAAAGAGCCTTTGTTTTTTTTTTTTTTTTTTGAAGTGAATCCATTCGTAGGTTGCTAATATAAGTTAAGGACTAGGGAAGGTGACTTTTGAAAATGTGCCTTCACTTTTGCTTTCATAAATTAAAATGATAAGTGCTTATTGGAAATATACCTTCTTCTTTCACAAATTATGAAGAAGGTACATTTTCAAAAGGCACATTTTTCTTTAATAATATAAAAATCGAAAGTGCTTTTTCTAAAAGGTGTCTTCACTACCTCCTACATATAATAAGTTTTCCTTAGAAACCTAACACCATCCCCCCCTTTTATTTTGTTTCAAATATTAAGTATGATAAGAAATCATGAAAATGTATTAATGATACAACAAAAAAGTGATATATACATTTATATATGTATGTAGATATAAAGAAAGAGCTTTCAAAACTAAATGTTATAAAGTTTCACAATAAATTAAAGAAATCAATAATGATACAGTAGAAAAATGATATATAAAGGAAGAGTTTTCTGAAACTATATATTATAATATAATATGATATGCAAATAAATCATGGAAATGTATTAATGATGGCAAAAAGGAAAAAGTTTCAAAACTATATATTATGTAATATAACATAATTTATCTTTACATGAAATAGGAAATAAAAAATTAAATAACTAAGTGCCCAAAGAGTCTAAAAAAGCGAAAACTACTAAATGCCCTCAAAGAACCTCCATGAAAGTACAAGCTCTCGACTAGAGCTAGGCAAAAAAGTTGTGAATCGCGGATTAAACTGTGAAAGAACTGAATCTAATAAAAAAATTTGGGTTTTTTCTAAATAGTTCGGTTTGTTGTTCAATTATATATAAACGGTTTACAGTTCGGTTTATTTTCTTAAATCAAATCACAAACTATTTTGAATTAAACCGAACCGATTAGTTAAACAAAAAAAAAAATCAAACAATTTTTTTTTGTGTTTTTTTTTTATTTTTTTTCTGTCAATTTTCATGGATTTAATCAAATATTTTATATCTTATTTTTTTTACCAATTATTAAGATTAGATTAAGTGAGTTCCGTCTAGAATTTCACATCTAAAAATTTTCCTTTTTAAAATTGTTATTTTCTTATATGTTTTCAAATCAAGATATGATCTTGGTACTCTTTACATATCTCTCGTATCTTTTCAAGACTTTGATGTGTCTCTTTTGTCTTCTTTATATTATTTTTAGATGGGCAACTTTATTTCTCCCTTCTTGTTATTGTTCATTAGAACAGAGTCTCTTATATTCGTCTGATCAAGTTGTGTTTGTTAAGATCTTATACAATTTTTTGTTAAGCATTGTTACATATGATAAATATATAAGAAATTAACTAAAAATATATGAAAGTTTAATGATGAAAATATGTTATTAAAAATAAAAATATTTAATAAAAATTTGATATAAACTAAACTAAAGTTTGATTTCAAAAAAAAAAAAAAAGGAACCTTTATATTTAGTTAGATTTGGTAGGAAGGGTGAGCCATATTGAACCAAATTGTACCCATCCCTACGCTTAATTATCCATAGGTTTAAAGTCGACTAGGAGGGTACTTATTCAATCATCTTGATTCATTATATTCAACATAATCAGAGAACTTTATCCTTTAAAATGCTAAAATGGCATGAAATGAGGTTAGACTTCTATTCTTTTTTTTTTTTTAGCTAAATGAGGATGCATTATATTTACATAAAACACGATACAAAATAGAGCCTAAGTTTGCAGACCCTTAACCAGGGTCATGTATAACATCTTGCCCTATATCGGGCTTTGTAACAATAGATTTATAAGCCTTTGTACAACAAAACCCCCTAAACATCATTTTCTGAAGCAAAAAGCACAAAAGACGAAGGATGGCAATCAAAATTTTCAAAAGACCCTTCGCATCTTTTCACACACTAGCAAGATGATCTACAACCTGATTAGTCTCTCAAGGAACTACTTATAGCTTCTAACTACGCAACAGATAAAGTTTTTCCTAGCATAAATTCAATATATGTTGATACCTCCTTTTGAATGCATTACTAGATGATAAAAATTGTGCGGCTATAAATGAATTGGTTTCAATTTCTACTTCATGGTATCCATGTTGAATACGATGATGAATTCCCCAATATGTTCCCCATAATTCTACAGCTACAGTGTCGATTTTCCCCAATTTGTAGGCAAACCTTAAGAACCATTTCCCCCTCATGGTTTCTAATAATATTACTTGCATATGCATGTCCTGAGCTATTGCTTACTGATCCATTAGTATTTAACTTTACCGAACCATATTGCGGAAAGGTTCATCTTAAATCTCTTTGGCTTATTTGATATAATTTGTGATTCTTTTTTAGTAATGCTCAATGCTTATGACTTAATTTCATAACAACCTGTATGAAATTTGTGTCTACAGGCTTAAGTTGATGCAGTGCTTGATTTTGGTTGAACCATATGTACCATAATAGAAAGCCAAATGTATAGGCTTTAGGAGGCTCATGCAAGGAGACTTCCTTTTTCCTAAGGAAAGTGTTATGTTTCACCCATTTTTAGAACTTTCCACTAATCATGGAATTTGTGATCCCCTTTCTTTGATACATTTAAATTTGATTCTTTATTCTTTTACATAAATAGAATGCATGCAATTAGTCTTCTTGAGGATTCCCGCATTTAAGGCAGTTGGCATTATCATTAATCTTCCTTTTTTTTCTAAGATTCATTGCAGTTGGAAGATATTCGTTCATTATTCTCCATAATAGGAGCTTTATCTTAGGTAGGAATATAGATTCCTAGCGAGTCCCAGTTTTCTTTCTCATTCTCATTCTCTTAGGTAGGTTGAGCATATAAGTCTACTAACTGAACTCCTTCCTTCTTGTTGCTTAACATATAAGTTGTGTCTTCTTTATCTTGTAATATACACATATCCTACCAAAAACATATGCTATTTCCATTACATTTAATTTCATTTTGAAAAACCAATGCTTGCTTTCATACAATTCTTTTGTGAAATGAGAAGCACGAGTTAATTGGGGGATCCTCTTTTCTTTTTTAATTTTCCCATACTTGGTTTTTATTAGCTCAACCCATAGTGTATGTTGTTTCCTAAATTCCCAAAATCTTTTTAAAGCACAAGCCTCATTTCTTTTGTCGAGATCAATAAGTCCTAACCCCCCTTTCTCTGTTGGCTTTACTAAATGACTCCAACTTATTTAGTGATTTTTGCTGGTGCCATTTGTTCCATTCCAAAGAAAGTTTGTGATAATTGAATTTAGCTTTAGTAGAACTTTCTTTGGAATTTTTGATACATGTAATAGCTTGGTATGACTTCTAAGATTGACCCTATAAGTATAATTCTACCATTCATGCTAAATTGCCTTACTTTTCAACTGCTTTGTGCCTTTTCAATTATCAAATTAGTTTATCGCATATCGTTTTTGCTTCATTATGTAGAGGAAATCCCAAGTATTTACCAAAAGAGTTTACCTTTCTCATTCGTAGAATATCGACTATTTCATCCTTAGTCATACTGTCAGTGTTCATTGAGAAAAATAATGAAGATTTTTAATGATTTATTTCTAATCCTGACAAGTTAGAGAAAGTTTCCAAAACTTGTTTCACTATCATAGCATTATCTTTATTTGCTTTTGCCAATACTATAACATCATCTGCAAAGAAGACATGAGAGATACATAATGTACTTCCTTTAACTTTAAAGCCCTTTCATTTTCCTTCTTGTAATCTTTCTTCAATAATCTTATTTAGAATTTTCGTTCCTATAATAAATAAGTAGGGGGAAATTAGATCTCCTTGTCTTATACCATGACTAGGAATGATAGGATGGATTTGATAACCATTTACAGGGGCTTATGTAGTAGTTGAACTTAAGCATGAGATTATAAGCTTTATCTAAGAATGTGGAAAGTTTGCGCTAATTAATATCCATTGTAAGAAATCCCATTCTACAGTATCTAATACCTTCTCTAAATCAAATTTAACGATAATCCAATTTTGATTTGTTGACCTTTTCCAAAAGCTATGTAGGATTTATTAACTAAAATTATATTGTTTCCTGCTTTTCTTCCCTTGATAAAGCTGGCCTGTGTAAGATAAGCTAACTCCTCAATAATAGGCCTTAGTCAATTTACTAAAAGCTTTGTAATAATAATATAAATAGTATTGCACAAACTTATTGAACTATAATCTTTAGGAGAGTTCGCACTTGAATGCTTTGGAATTAGGCAAATCAATGTCTTGTTAAGCTCCGAAGGTATGTTTCCTTCCTTAAAATATTTCTGTACAAGCTTTGTTAGTTGTCCTCCTATGAATTCCCAACATTTTTTTATAGAAGAGTGTATGGAAGCCATCTATTCCAAGGACTTTCCATGAGTTCATTTACATGAGTGTTAGGTAAATCTCTTAAGATGCGATCTCTTTCTCAAGTCGTGACTTTTATTGCTTTGTTAACCCATTGCGTAATGAGTAACTAATAGGATTTGATATAGAGCAACAAGTCTTTGTAAACAAGTATATCTTTCTAAAATGAGTACAAATAACTTCTCATATTTTTTCTAGATCATACTGTCACTCACCACATATTTTAGATTCATAGAATTTTATTTTTTACCCTTCTATTTTGGACAATAGTATGATAATTGGTAGTATTCCTTTCTCCATCTTTAACTTTAGATTTTGTCTTCCATAACTACTCTCCTCTTTCAAGAAGTACATTTAGGTCTCTTTTTAAAGATTGCTTCAAGTTTATTAAATAATTCAATGGAGTTAGATTTAAGGCTTTATCAATTCCATCCACCTTCCTCATGATTTTTTTCTTTTGATAATATACATTTTCAAATATTCTCCTATTTGAGTCCTTTAGATAGCTTGGAATTACTCTAAACACTCAGTTTTTGCCTCTTTTTGTTTTCAAACTTTTAAAATAGGATAAAGGGTCCTAAATTAGGAATAAATACAAAAAAAATAGAAAATTTAAGAAAAGGCAGAAAAGAAAGAAATACAAAAAAATAAATTAGAAAAATTGAAAAGTCACAAAAAAAGAAAAATAAAGGATTTAGGAAATTTAAAAAATAATAATTTTTTTAGATAGTTTAGTATAATATAATTTCTAATTTAAATAAAATAAAGAGATGGTCATTGGGCCCAAGCTTAGATTTGAATCGGGCCCAAGCTTAGATTTAAATCTAGCCTAAGCTGACCTTGACTATATATGCAATTTGATTGCATATATGAACAATGCATAAGCCACCAATCTAATGGATAAGTACTTAGACTTGAATTTGGGTTTGACCTAAAGGTTAGGGGTTCGATTCTCATCAAAGGAAAAAAGTGCCTTTTGTTTTTATTTCCACAACACATGATGCCACATGCTAGGATGTCATCGCGCCACGTATCTATAGTGGGATACGTAGTACCGTCACACACACATGTATACCATGATCATGTGTCAATACATGGTATGACATATGTCACCATGTGGTGTAATACGTATCGCCATAAGTTACCACGTGGCGTAATACGTGTCGCATGTGTCAGCTACATGCGTGATACATCATCGGCCACGTATCTTTCAGGACATGTGGCACTTTGTCATTTGCTAATGTGACCGATGTGGCACCATGTCAACAATTTCCTTTCTCTTTCTCCCCATTTCTTGCATTTTTCCCAGATTTTTTCGTACTTATTTTCTTGGTCGGTCAACTTCAACATTAATTTTAAGCTCTTTATTGTTACAATTTCACCAAATTAATGGTGAAATTGCAAAATAAGCATAGCTTACTGCTAATTGAATCTAAAAACCTGGTCGAATTCACTTGTTTGACCATTCAAAACTGAGATTGAAAAATGGGAAAGAGAAGAAAATTTAGCTCGACCATTAATACCATATTGTCGAGCCATATTTCGGTTTCTTTAATTTAGCCTATATTAAACTCGGCCTACTTAATGTAAGTTACTCGACACTAAACTAAGAAAATGCTTTTCTTAAAAAAAATTAGAAATTGAAGTCGCCAATTAGTTCAACTGGTAAAAATGAAATTAGGGTTTTTAAGTAAAAAAATCTTAATTTGGCCATTGATCGATGGATTTTCTATAAAAATGACTTTTAGAAAAATTAAACTAGAAAAAATTGGGTTCGAAGGCTAACTTATTAAGACTAAGTTACTATGTCAAAACTAAAAAAAAAAAATTGATGGGCTTTTTATTTTTATAATTTCCTAAAAATACTAAAAATATACTTAAACATACAAAAGATATCTAAAGTGATTTTTAGATTTTTTTTTTATTACGAATTTCTAAGAAAAAAAGAAAATAAATTATCTTTTATGTGATTGCTTTGAAGGTACTTACGTACCTGTTAGTCGAGATCAAACTGACAATAGTTCCCTTTTTATAAAATATTTAGTGGGTAGATTTTTTTTATTTTGAAAAATGAGTTAGGTTTATATCTATTTATCAATTTTTTTTAAAAAAAAAACCTAAGAAATTCAATTTTTCTGAATTAAAAGAAAAACCCTAACTAACTAAATCTTTTGAAAATCTTAGTTAAGATTTTTTTTTTTTAAATACTACATGTCAAAAGATATTTTTTGTAAATCCGAACCTAAGGGCACAGCTAGACTCTTCAAGTGAACACTAAGCATCCTTTACAGCCTGCTCAGCAATTAACTCGGTAGCACCACCACCCACAATCCGAAGATCCAACACTACAGTTACCTCCAACCACTGCAAACACGACCAATTCGCCTATGCATTGAACCTACCTCTCCTCTCTTGGTCTAACTCTAATCTAAAATGCACGAAAACATTCTTCCCTGCTTGATTTAGTGAACAAATTGGCTTGAATCGCTTTTTCACTATTACCTCCGGTAGCATACATATGGGTCACGTGTTGACTTGCAAATTGACCTGCAACCCGACTTGAGGACAGTGTTCTATTTAGCTCATTTGCTTTCTTTTATTTTGCTTTTCTGTTTTGTATTTTTTTTAATGGTATTTCTTTATTATTCTTGTTTAGTGTTTATTATTATATTATGACAAAAAAAAAAGAAAAAATCGAAAAAAAAAAGAAAAAAAGAAGAACAAGAAAAAAAAGGCAAGAAAGAGAAAAAGAAAAAAAGAAAGAAGAAAGAGAAGAAAAAAGCAATAAAAAGAAAAAAAAAACTTAATCTATTTTTATTAAAGCATAAATAGATAAAATAAAATGAAAAAATAAATAAATAATAAAAAACGATAAAAAATATATAAATAAATAGGTTAGTAAATAAAATCTTACTACCTCTTAGAAAATTAATTTTTTTTAAAAAATAAAAATAACTAATCCTCTTTCTAAATTAAGACCCTTTTCTTTAAATAAATAAAATATAGTTTAAGGTCTTTTGAAAAATTTCCTTAAATAAATCAAACCAGATAAAAGATTAAACTTGATCTTTTAAAAAAAATTAAATTCAACTCACCCTCTAAAGTTTTCATTAAATGAGCTATGGAAGTCTGATATCGAATAACACGTACATAAGCACCCATACATACCGTCCTTATGCTGAAGCCTCTCTTACTTATGCTGAAGCCTCTCTTACTTATGCTAAATTATACGAGACCTTCCCACCCACAATAATACTCTTATGTAATAAAGGCTCTTTCAATCTTAAAAGATAATTTATCTTTAATAAAA